>OX421237.1:9451716-11851716 GCA_949125135.1 Alcis repandata
AATGTATAACCATCTACCTCTATAAAAGTTCATTACCTACTAAAAGGCAGGTCGCTAGGTTTTTTTATGAAGAAAATAAAAATTCTTTGTCATTTAATTATCAAATTCCTGAAAAGATACAATTATCTTCGTTTTTTATCGGGCATCCTTATCGTTCAGCTCGTCTTTATCATAAAATACTAATTTCAGTGATAAAATTCTTTACAGGTTCTAATAGTTGAAATCGTCCGAGACCGGCGCGGCAAGAATGTTGGTGAGAAGTTTATTGGCAGCGCTTTAATACCAGGCTGGGTCTGGGAGACGTACACCACTGTGGGCATCTACAGCTTCGGAGCAGGGCTGCAGCAGCTGACGACTGGCACAACCAAACTCGTCGTCGGTAGACTGCGGCCGCATTTCTACGATGTAAGCTGCTTGAACATTGAAAAGTTGGTTGTGCTGTAGACATTAGGTGACTAAGGTCTCTCTAGTTGAAAGAGTCATAGAGTAAAACCGACCGGGATAATATCGCACGAGCAAAAATTAGGCCTGTTGTGACGTAGTTCAGCGAAAATTTCCAGTCATGCGGGCAAATGCTAAGCTGGTTCTGAATTCCATATATGGCCAATGAAGCATCGTGGAATGCAAACAACTAACCCAAATTTCTGAAATTCAAACAAGAACAGCTACTTCACCACACTGAATTCTAGTGACCACCGAACTCAACAATCAACGCAAATAAAAAATAATTACTATTGGCATAGATAGCTGAAAAACTTCCAGATCGGTATTCGGTTGGGTTTTGTATTTAAAATGCTCTACATCTTCTCGCTAACGTGAAATGTCACATGCGAAAAGAAGAAGAAGACATCTAACATAAGCAGACCCTTTATATTTGATCAATGTTCCAGATCTGCCGTCCAGTGTACAACGCGACCAGCCCGCTGAACACTCTGAACTACATCCAGGACTTCTCGTGCACCTCCGGGACGGACTACCAGCTGAGGAACATACGGCTCTCCTTCCCCAGCGCGCATGCGGCCTTCAGCCTCTACACCGCCGTGTTCTTTTGCGTGAGTTCCTTCTGTTTGGATTACTATTTTGTAACATCGCCCAATATTCCAATCCAACGACCACAGACCAGTTAACCCGTTGATAGATCACATCTATTCCTCTCTCACGAAACTAATACCCTAGGGGTAGCGTATCCTATCAATTCCTATCGTCTATGATTGGTCGATAGGTACTTTGAGCCGGCCGTACCTACATAAGTTTGAACCCGACAAATTGTAAGCGCTTATACAAAACTCGTCGCGTGACATGACCGACGCGGTAACTGAATTTATCTGCAATTTTCAGGATTGCCAGCAACTACGGCATCAATAATTGAAAATCTTCGAATCCAACTATAATATTTACTGACGACTTAACTGTCATTTTTCCTTTTTTCTTCTAGTGCTATCTTCAAGTGAGATGCAGATGGCGCGGCTCTAAGTTGCTGCGGCACGGCGTCCAGTTCGCTGCGTTTCTGGCCGCCTGGTACGTGGGGCTCACGAGGGTGGTGGAGAACTACCATCACTGGAGCGATGTTGCTGTCGGATACCTCACCGGGGCTGTCTATGCTTTCCTTGTTGTAAGTAGCGTTGCACCTATTTGGTATTTATGCTTGCCTGGTAGAATTCACTATGGATCGAGCTTGGTGACTTCGCTAAAATTTGTAGGTGTGGTGCGAGGCGAGCCAAAGCTGCTTATAATATACTCTCTGGTGCCAATATTAGCCAAAACACTAACTCTAGCGCCTTATCTAGTATAATAGCAATGGAGTGTCAGTTTCAAATTAATGTCAGGCGTTCCGTGCTTAGCCAAAATCTAAAAAAAAGCAACAAACAGTCAAATTGAGAACCGTCTCCTTTTTGGAAGTCGGTTAATTATAATAATAATCTAACAAAATAGGCAAACTTTTCTCTAAATAACCTGTTTTTTCTAGTTTGTCTACGTGTTGAAGCCCAAGAAATACGACCCACTGGCCTGGGAAGAGCCGACATCACAGAGCGTGCTACCCAGACCCGTGCTGGCGCGGTGATGGAGGCCAACGTACAACGAAATAAAAATCTAATTAGCATCTTATACGCTTAACTGAAATTAACTTAAATTATGTACAAGCAACTATGGACTATAAATACAGGGTTATACGGAAAGGATATGCTAAGCTTAAAAGACTCATAGTACTAGACAATAATGAACAACTTTTACTATGGGAGCAGCTCTAAAATTGTGAATACCCTTTTTCTTATACCCTGTAATCATTTCTAAGCCCAGATCTAGTCAAATATGGCGTTTAGGTGATAAAATAGTGTGACGATAGTTTTTTTGAAGATAAAGTGTTTCTGATATTTTTTATGATTGACGATAACTTTGTTTCCTTGAACTGATTGTCAAATTTTGCATCCTATTTATAGGTAGATATATCTGGTATTCGTTTTCCTTCTCTTTATATAACCTACTTATCTATTTAGCATTAAAGATAGCTACTAAGAAAAAAAGATAAAACTTGAACATTTTAATAAAATATTTTTGTAAGATAACTGGTTCGTTTTAAATTAATATAATTATGGTGATCTGACCTTGGTGTCATCTGACATCATTTTGCTATGCTACATTTCATACCAAACTAATTTTTGTAAGTACCTATAGGCTATAAGATACTGCGTGTCTAGACTAGAACACCTTTTTATTCTTATTCGGAATGGGAGCGATAGGTCCCGCACTGGCGTCCCGCAAAGGGTGCATTGTGCGTTTCCCCTTTGCCAGCGATTACACGCGCCAACCCAGCTCTTTAATAAAAACGGAGCGGGGCTCTGGGCCGCGGGCACAACTGTGGGGCTAGCACAACGTTGACGTAAAAATACGTAGCGAGTATTCGATAGAAAAGTGTACGCCATTTACACCCGTCAGAAGCACACTTGACAGGCGTAAATGGCGTACACTTTTCTATCGAAAACTCGCTACGTATTTTTATGTCAAAGTTGTGCTAGCCCCACTGCTCCAGTGGCGAAGATGGTATGATTGGTGACAAACTACAGTCGAGCTGATGTGATGATACCAGAGCCACTTCGTGCAATCCGGTGACGACTCTGGTCTCCTCTGTACTAGAGCAGCGGTTCCTCTACCGCATCGTGAAGTCAAGCGGCGGGAAACTAAAAGCAAATGCGTGTATATGACATGTATGTATAGTTCCAGAAATGAGTAACGAAAATGAGTAAATGAGAGAAATGAGTACTCGCACTAATTATTTATTCTGTATTGGAAGGTTAGGTCACTAATAGGTAGATATGATTTTAATAGTAGAGTGCGGCTTTCTCTGTGCTCTCATTCTCAAAATTAATATAGTTAACTGGCTACGACCATGGTTTCACCCGCGTTTTCCGGGATAAAAAGTAACCTATGTGTTTATCCAGACCATGAACAATTGAACATACTTCATTTTAAATTTCATGTAAATCCGTTCAGCCGTTTTTGCGTAAAACAGTAACAAACATACATTCTTACAGGATTTAGTAGGATAAAGTTTCAATCCACCAGAAATAGCTCTGAACAGCCAATTGACAAATCACCAATCACTCTATTGAAATTAAGATCAACTTACGAAATTAAAACCAATCTACATAATCAACTAACCACAAATCAACCATCTACGCAAATTTTCTGACCGCCAAGTGAACGTTGCTGACGATTTTTAACCGACTTCAAAAAAGGAGGAGGTTATCAATTCGACCGTATGTTTTTTTTTATTTTTTTTTTATGTTTGTTACCTCATAACTTTTGACTGGGTGAATCGTTTTTGATGGTATTTTTCTTATTAGAAAGCTGACGCTTCCCATTTGGTCCCATTTCAATTTAGTCCAGTTCTGATAATGGTATCCATGAGAAAACCATATAAGTCTTAAATTTGCATTAAGAACGTGCGCAAAATAAAATAATTTATTTTTACAAAACAAAAAACAAAACCCACTTCAAAAATTGCGTAAAATAAAATAATTTATTTTTACAAAACAAAAAACAAAAACCGGCTTCAAAAGACCGACAATTGAGTTATTCATCTATTTGTCGCGCACGTACTTAATGCAAATTTAAGACTTATATGGTTTTCTCATGGATACCATTATCAGAAGTGGACTAAATTGAAATGGGACCAAATGGGAAGCGTCAGCTTTCTAATAAGAAAAGAAACATCAAAATCGATTCACCCAGTCAAAAGTTATGAGGTAAGAAACAAAAAAAAAAAAAAAAACATACAGACTAATTGATAACCTCCTCCTTTTTTGAAGTCGGTTAAAAATAATGTTCTTGTTCTCTGATGTCTAACCCTGAAAAATGATTGCAAATCTAAATGTATAATTGCAGCGTTTACATTTTTCACAATTTTATGCAAATACTCCATTGGACAAGATATGCATTGGCACAACACCGGGGGCGGGATGAGTGGCGTACAAGAAGAGAAGCTCAGCTCCTATACTCAGCAGTAGATACACAACAGAACAGCACAGAACAGCACAGAACAGGCACACAGGTGTAGATGGACAGGCTGCTCATGATAATTATGATTGATACTACAAATCTCATAGTCAGGTACACGAAGAAGATAGTAAGTATCATAATATACATTAGTCGCCAAATCGCAGGCTATTTATTACAAAAGGTAGTGCTCAAATGTCGCCATTTATAATAAATCCGTCTACCACCGGTCCGACACCAACGTCTCTTGAGACTCTAATTAATAATTAGATTTGATAAATCGTCTTCATCTATTTATTTTTAGCTCGTGAATCTTTGGTCACGTTGCTATTCACATCACCTTTGAACTTTTAACCCCGTATATTATCTCGAATGAACTTTAAATTGTCGCATTCTTACCATAGACTTATTGTATTGCTCTGAAAGGACAAGACGATTGAAATTGGTGCTAAACCATTAAAAAACATGTCACATGCATTCTTGCCGCGGCGCCGCGCTGTCACCGAATTTCATCGTTCTTGAGGGCCACGCAATCCTGCACGTCTCACACATACAGGGTAATAAGGAAAGGGTATGCAAATTTTACTGAACAACCCGGAATTCGTGAAAAAATAACTATCTGATCCATACATTTTGTCGAGTGTCATTGACATTTCTATGGAACAGCTGATTTCTTTTTTGCGAATTTCAGGTTAGGCCCATAGTAAAAGTTGTTCATAAAAATGAGTATTATAAACTCTTTTCGGCTTAGCACACACTTTCCTTATAACCCTGTATAACTTCTACCGTACTTTGCGCCTTACTTAATTTAAAAAAAAAGGCAATGTTCAAAACCCGCCTCTAAATATTATTTATTCTTATGATAGCGGCAAATTCCCAGGGTGCGTGGCTTTAGCAAAACACGTGAACAAAATGTAATAAGTGTTACTGATACGAGCAGTCTTCTTACTAATAGTAATTAGAATTTATGTTATATTAGAGAAGATAAATGTATGTAAAGCATGTACTTAGTAGGTAAGTAGGTACCATAAATCATTAGATACGTACGTATGTATCTATTTAGGGAAACAAGGAAAACTATCAAAGATCAAAAGTTGTGGATTTTTTCAAACCACAAGTTTTGGATTTTCAAAAAGTAAAAGGGATCGGCTACTCATAGATCTTTGTTAAGAATGGTCGGAAGCTCGGAACATTCGAATCCATAGTTCTAATCACAGAGTAAAAGGAAATAACAAAATAGTTTGAAAAACTAAAAAACACGCATTGTCATCGGTGTTTGACAGGTGTGCAAAGTTTGAATTAAATCTGATGGTTCAAAGTAGGGCAAAATCGAGCTCAAAGGTGTCGGTTACATACATACAAACATACATACAGGTGAAACTAATAAAATCGTGTTAAAAAGATAAAAAGAAAGAGCGATTCCACATTTAGTGGCATAAACAAAGGCTAGAAACTATGACAAACAATAAAAGAAAACACATTTTTTTTGTCCCAACCAAAACCTGTAAACCTGTAAAATGCCTGAAAAATGTTTTGGTTTCTCTCATCCCACCTATATGTTTTAGACGTGACATAAAATAAATGTATCCATGAGTTAAGTAATAATTAACCAATTTTCAGCTGGGTGCGAATTATTCTAACTTCACTCCTATTCTTTGGTCTAATTTGACCGGATTTTAATAAAATGAACATCACCCTTAATAAGTTTAGTATCAAACAATGTCTAACATTATTTTTGTGCCAAATTTATCTTGCGCAATATATTTAGAGTAAACCGATAACATTACGTATTCGTGAAGCTGATAATTTTTATTTTTAACTGATTAAAAAAATATCAATCAAATGGAATCCAATGGTACTCATTACTCAATGATATGTAATGGTTGAATGAACACGACCTTTAATCATCCCGCTACTGGGATACCAAGTCCACCCTCTAATAGTGATTAGACCGTATTCCATCGCGCTGGCCAAGTGCGGGTTGGTGGATTCACACGCGCCACTGAATTTCTTCTCTGGACGTATGCAGATTTTCTCACGATACTCCTTCATCGAAAAGAGAGTGGTGTAAGACTTTGTACATAAGTTCCAAACAGTCGCAAACACGGATTTAAAACCTGTTGGAACTATTTTTTTTATATTATATATTTACATATTATATTTACAACTTAAATTAAAATTAAGCTTTAAAAATTATAACTAAAATAAAGTAATTTAAAAAACTAAAAATCAAAAAGCAGGTTTTGCCCGTGTGGCAAGGTACCAAGTACCAAGATTTGGAGCCCAATATGTATGTGCTTCTCTTCCAAGATACCGTAGCCTATTTGTAGGTCAAAAATAGGCTTCTGGATAATCCAGATATAACTAGATATCTTCTTGATGATGAAATACCTACTACTTAAGAACATTACAGTTAAGGAAGCCCGCTGACGTAGATATGTTCTATTTTGTAATTTAGTTCGTATCATGTTTTCAAAACATTGTAGTTTAGATAAGTAGAGCTAATTAAAAACTTTGTAACAAAAAGAATTGGTATTCAGAAAAAAATAACAAGTTAGGCGAAGATTGTTTTGGGCGCGTAGATACTTAGTCATATGCGCAGTTTTTCTAAAACTATTGATGTCCTTGTCTAATAGGTTGCAATGACAAAGACAGGTATATTTTAGTTAGTTTAGATCTGTCAAATAAAACCTTCAAACTTGGGCCCATGGTGGGCGTAAAGCTTTACCAGCGAAGCTGTAAAACTCTTATTAACTCTTAGTTCTATAAAAAAATGGTACAAAAAAAGTACTTGAATAATTTTATGCATAATTTTAGCTAACTGGACTATTCCACTAACTTCTATTCGTGACTTTGCTCGTGTTTCAGAAAACAATACAATACAACAATACCTGCAACATTTTTTATTATTCAAACATTAGCTCTCCATTTCACTGGTTGAATAGCAAATTGTGTTTCGCGCTAAATAAATACGCTGCCATATAATTTATGTGGGATAGTTAAAAAAATGTTTAGGTTTTTGTTGAATTTAGGATGAGTTGTTTACATTCCGCGTTTAAAAGTTTGAGGCCAGCGACGCCTGCGATTGGCGATCCACGTTTTGTTTTCTGCGTGTGTTGTCATATTATGCGTTCTTAAATTAGAAAACGACATAATTATATTGATTCTGGAAATAAACATATTATTTGACGCTTATGACTTATCTTTACTTGTGATTGTGAGCTAACTGCACGGCTGATAACAGTTGCGTCAGACGCTGAACGCGTGTGGGGGGCGTGGTTCTTATCAGGCGTGCGTTATCTATTTAGGTTGGGGTATCTTCATTTCCTTGAAAGCTTTGCAAGTTTTATAACGTGAATGTCATTGTATCATTTGTACTAGATACAATTACACTCACGTTATAAAACTTGCAAAAGCGTGTTTGGTTGTTTGACGCACCCACAGGTGGAGGGAAAAGCTTGAAGCTCGAATGCGTTCAATGAATGACATAATAACGGCGGCGGAAAACCTATTTTCTAAAAAAATAAGAGTGCATAAGTTAGGTGTAAAGGTAAAAATGAGTTAATATCAATCAGAAGAAAATACGTCGATACAGTAATTAACTTCAATCAAATTTTGTTTCTTATAGTCCAGAGAGAATACAACGGCCACTGGTAAAGAAGAGGCCTTAAGTATAAAAATATGAACAAATGGGCTGATAAATAAGTTAGGAATTATAGATACGCTACGCTATCCTAATTCCGTGTCAGTTATCTAATCAAACCAAATCAGTTGAACATTGTTCGTCGAGCTCACGTTTTTGCCACGGCAGGGCCGAATGGTAACTTATAATCAGGACACACCCCTTAGATAAAGCCACTTGACTTTAAAAATAACAACGGGATATAAATTTCACAATTAGCTTAAGGTTAAAATTAAGTTCAAGATATTGAAGATTATTGGCAGTAGATTTTTTTTTTAAAAGGCTACACATTTTAGTCGGATGACTAACCAATTAAAAGCAATAGCACACCTCTACTGAGAAACCGTAGAAATAAAACTAGTGTTAGTTTAAATGTGAACCTGTATAATATTTCGGGGACCGTACAGTCAAAAATCAAACGATAAACTTCGATCGAAGAGCGACTGCGATGCTCGGCGCTTTTGGCGTATATGTACACGTATTTTTTTAAGGTTACTCTACCAAGTTTCGAACACACCTCCGCCACAAATCTTGGCAGCAAAGTTGCTACTTCTTGAAACCTTATAAAATATTTTACTGCCGTACTAAATATTTACATACCACTGGCTTTTCGGTGAAGGAAAACATCGTGAGGAAACCTGCATATGTCCGGAGAAGAAATTCAATGACGTATGTACTTGGCCAGCGTGGTGGAATACGGCCTAATCACCTTCCGAGGGTAGACGTGTATCCCAGCAGTGGGAGGATTAAAGGTTGCATATGACTAAATATTTGATTTATAGGTATATCCTAGGTTGAGTAACCTCGGTAGAGAAATGGCGAAAAAAGCGACAGGGGTTTTTTTAATGATAAACATTATACATTATTGTGGATATTAATTTAACGGAAATGTATCTAACCTAATACATACTACGTAGGTACGTACGTATATGTTTTTAAAACCTTTTGCCTTACCATTGTTTTGTGTAAAGTCCAAATCTGTTATTTTTTACATTTGGGTTTCCACTGGTAAAGCCTGCGTGGGACGTAACTGTGGAAACCCTGTTCCGATTTAACTTCCAGATTTATCATTTCAAATCTGTAACAGCAAATAATAATTTAAATTTTGCATGAATGACGTATGTATTTTTGAAAGTCGTTGAGCTGTTACAGCATGAAGATGTAGCGACCAACACGAACATTATTTTTACAAAACAAAAAACAAAAACCGACTTTAAAAGACCGACTATTGAGATATTCATCTATTTGTCGCGCACGTACTTAATGCAAATTTAAGACTTATATAGTTTTCTCATGGATACCATTATCAGAACTGGTCTAAATTAAAATCTAAATGGGACCAAATGGGAAGCGCCAGCTTTCTAATAAAAAAAGAATCATCAAAATCGATTCACCCAGTCAAAAGTTATGAGGTAATAAACATAAAAAAAAAATTAAAAAAAAAAACATACAGTCGAATTGATAAATTAATTTTAATTTTATATTTTAATTTAATTTTTATTTAATTTAATTTTAATTTATATTTTAAAATTATATTTTAATTTTTTAAATTTTAATTGACCTCCACCTTTTTTGAAGTCGGTTAAAAATAGACATACCTACAAGCTTTTGCATTTACAATTTCTTTAGCGGGCTTACAATGATAGAAAAGCGTATGCTAAGCCGAAAACGGTATAGTACTCATCATTATGAACAACTTTCATTTTGGGACCAACACTGAAATCGCGAAAAAATATTCAGTTGTTCCAGAATCAGAATCAGTTCCATACATTTTGTCGAGTGTCTTTGACATTTTTCTATCGAACAGCTGTTTTTTAATGATTTCCGGGTTGGTCTTGTAGTAAAAGTTGTTCATAATGATGAGTACCGGGTAAAACGGGGTGAATAAAATCTCAGGGGTGAATAGATACAAAACTAAAAATAAACTACTAAATAGCCAAAAATTTCGAAATGGAACAAAGAAAGGTGAAAGGGGGTGAAGGTTTCAAAACTTTCGGAACTTTTTTCTTTCGAAATATTTGGCTTTTGTCTGTAGAAAAACATTTTTAGTTTTGTATCTATTCATCCCTGCGATTTTATTCACCCCGTTTTACGGTACTGTGAGCCTGTTTCAGCTTAGCATACCTTTTTTTTACAACCTTGTCCTGTATTATGCATGTTTATATAGGTAAATTAATTGTACTTTCAATTGAGTGCAGCATGCTCAACTCAGCTATCACCCACGTTGTTTGTTTGCCAACCTCCTTCGGTGTTTATCACTCGCCACGCCCGCGGTCCATGGCTCTAGGATTTAGTTATTATCAAGTAGGTACCTAATTATGTTATAGTAGGTCTGCCTAATCAAATCACTATCTATCTTCAAATGTTGTATTATTGTTGCTATAGTGATGGCCTAAATTTAGTTTATTTTTATAAAAAAATATTTTTTTAAATTATTCGTCATTTATTGCTTGCGTTAGTATTTTTTTAAATTATTTAATGTAAGTATGTACTACTTAAACTATTTCGTAAGGTATTTGAGTTTCAGTCTTTGTTTGAAAGAAAGCACTGTCGTATAACTTCTGAATGTTTTGTTGTAAGTACGAAGTTTGCATGCTTATGTAACGATCTAGAAAAGTTTCTGAGATATTTCTGCTACTCGTAAAAATTGCAAAGCTTTGCTACTAGAGTGAATCGGTCCGATCTTCTAGGCAAGCGTGCTCCATCGTAGGCCGCATCGTTGCTTCCCATCAGGCAGGATGGCGGTCAAAACAAGCCTATTTTTGAATATAAAAAAAAAGCTAATAACCCCTTATTAGCTTTTTTTTATATTCAATTATTCTTCAATTATTTTTTTATATTATTTTATAATACTTGTTTTCGTTTTCGTTTTTGTGGAAGTTTTAGGTTTACTATCTTTGAAAAACTTGTATAGCAGTAGTTATTTTCAATCTTTTTAATTCTGCTGGCATGATAAGTGATGTTTCGTAATGTTTTTATCGCTACTGAAAAAAGGCTACGTCATTACATGTGTCACAAATAATAAAGAATTTGAGCCCGTGGATGTGTACTAAAATAAGTCCGAACCCTGGTGTCAGAATTTTTAGGCCGCCTAGGCCTCTGTCATGTTTTGGCAGTTGTAAACCTACAGTTTAACGTAACAACTGATACCTATAGCTATGTACGAGTATAGTACGTGTAGCTAGGTATAGGAGGTATGGGAGGGTGTGTCAATTCCTGTTCACGACGTCACCGTTATTGTGACGCACGAAACGGAAAACCATTTGCATGGGTTTGTAACCCCGGTATAGGCAGTGCTATTATTTATTCTGTGGTATAAAGTCAGGGACGTTTGGAATATCTACACCTACCCATATCCGTACCCATCTAGCTCTACTAAGTATACGAGTGTTTTGCGCATTGATTGTCAGTGCTTATAAGTAAAATGAAACTACCTAAAAAACGTTCGTACTAAAAAAAATCAGGACACATGACACGCTACAACGGATTTCTTTGCATGCAGATACAACCAAACACAACACTTTTCAAATTTGTTTTCCTTAAGTTTTATATGAGGTCAAAATTTTTTTTAAGATCCGATTACTGAAATTGTAGGTTTTCAAATCGTGTGTGACTTCTCGCCGTTACTGAATGGGTATCAGGGTTTTGGCTAAAAGTTTTTCCTTTTCTCATTCTTAGATAGTTACTAGTTTCAGCCTCAGATCAAGTAGAAAGCAGATATAGTGCTGCCTTAGATCCAGGTGAAGCCAAAAAAACTACCCTACTGCCCGTGTCCGTTTACTTCAAGCACACATTGACGCATAAAAACTACCCGAATCAATCGTCAGTTCTTACGTTAGTTGCTCAGAGAAAGCAACTGACGTAATAATTGACGATGACGATTGATTCAGGAGGTTTCATTCCGCATTCAGGATAGCAATTTCCCTCGCAAGCAACTCAAGCGCATCGTGCTTTACTTACTACTTTTTGCTTACTAAGTAGTGGCAATTTGTTATACTATTAACTTTTATATTTTACATATTGTTTAGTTTGCACAACTGTTTAAGTACTTTATTTAAATTGTACAATTAAACCAATATGACGTTATAAATAATGCGACAATATGTTATTATCGTACTAATTTACTAGTAGAATGTACGTATGTATGTATGTGTAGTATTTCTGTGCGTCAATTTGTAATTATTTGTTATTAGAATTCATGTCAAGTTATTATTTTATCAGTACATAAATGTCAATTTATATTATAATCGTTGGTCAAGGCAACTCTTCTCTATATCTTTTATGGGTCGCTAATAGGTACGACTTTAAAACATAATTAAGAAAAAAAAACTAAATCTAAGTCAAAACTTACCTAACCTAAATTGTCTCAACCAAACTATAAAATTAACCTAAACGTAACCAAAATATTCTAAATTAAACAAAAAACATACCTAACTCAAAAAAAAAGATTCGCAACTGAAAAAAACTACAATCCACCAAAATAATCGAACCGAATTAATTAGTTGTTGTTCTAATTACATATATGACATTTTACCCCATCCAGCCTGATGAAATGATACACAGTATCTGTTATCGCGTGATAGTAGCTCGAATAAAAGCGACTCCCCGCTAACAATGACGCACTCACTCCGCTTCACTCAAGCGGAGCACCCGTTTAGTCGACATTTTCCTTGAGTTTTGCGTGTTTTTTCCTTAAGTTTTATTAAGTGGCAAATAATGTTCATTATTGAATAAATAGTATTCATTAGCCAATTATTTGAATTTATTAGTAAATTAATAATATTTATTAGTAAATTATTAGTAATAGTAAATAGTGAGAATGGCAAAGGACGAGGTTTCAATTCATATATTGAGGAAGGTGGTCATCGATGGATTCTTACTTGGAGGATGTGAGTAAATTATTTTATAGTATTAATTACTTATAATATGTATAATAATAATATAATATATACTTATCACATAATATAATAATAGCATTTTTTTTGTAATACAATTGTTTTAATTTTTTTCAAATTAATTAAACATGCTTCTTTACAATGACAATCAATTCTAACCAAGGAAAATATGCTCATTGATTCCAGTAATTATTATAATTATATTTCCATGGCATATTGGCATTATTTTATTCTGCAGTAGGAAAACATCTTGTATTATTAGTATTGTAAACAAGGGCACTAGGATTATTCTTCGCACTATTATTATAATATAAACGTGAAAGTTGGTCCTTTTATTTTATACTTCGTCACGCTTAAACGGCTCAACAGAATGACATTTGGTATCAACCTTTGGCATATTAGGTCTACTCTCGAAGGGTGAGGGTGACATTTAGGATGAAGGTAGCTTAAACCTTGAATTCTTTTACCCCCAAAAAATAACAGTTTTAGTAAGATAGCGGGTGATACCGCGGCAGTGTTTCATAAAGTAACAAAGAACGTTCTTATTTGTGTATCGTTATTTTCTCTACTTATAGGAACTAGCCTGCTATAAAATCAAAATAAAGCCTGTCTCCATTCACAATTTCATTCAAAACCGTAAAGCCGTTTCAGTGTGATAATAAGGTTCTCACATACTTTCCTATTTAAATGTTTATCAGTGAAATGATAATACTTCTGAAAACTAGCTCCTTCTAACTCGTGACTCACTTTAGTACCTAACGCTAGATTAGCAGGTATTTCCAATTTCCAATAATCGTTTTCGATGTTTATTGAAAATTAGTGATAAGAATTATAGTTTAGGTCATAGTAGCTGTGTAATCAGACTGCGGAGTACGATGGCCTTGAAGGAATTCTTAAAGTAGGAGACACGACACCTTTTGGCAACCGGCAAATATCTATAGCATGACGTGATCAGCTTTTTTGTTATATTTAAGCCCCGCCCCAAAAATATGAGTAGTAAAAGTTTAAGGTGTGTCTGTGTATGTATGAGACATCGTAGTTCCCAAATAAATTAACCGATTGTGTAAGTTTTTTTCGTTTGAAAGGTGACTTGATCAAAAGTGTTAATCTACGAAACCGTAGCAGCAAAACTACATACCAGTTTACATTATGAACTGTATTCTGTATAATACAAACGTAACTAAATCGATCTAGAACATTTTATTTTATCATTCAACAAAATCAGTTCAGCTGTTTAAAGGTTTTCTGCTCTTTTCTAGTATGAGGTATTTTAAATTTTATTAAAACAATTGTCCTATAAAAGTACTATAGGTACACTAAACTACACTAAAAACCGTTGCCTCGGGAATTGTTCCCAAACATTAAACTTCTCATTCTAAATGTCAACGTTGTTGTTCCAGTGATCCTCAGCCTGACAGCTGTCAACCTGCTCTGGCAGCCGTTCCAGCGAGGGTTTTTCTGCAACGATGAGAGCCTAAAGTACCCCTACAGGGATGACACTGTGACAGTTCTGATGCTGAGGGTAGTCGGCATTGCGCTGCCTTTTGTGATCGTATGTATCAAAGCTCCTTCTTATACATTTTATTAAAACTAGATGCGCTTCACGGTTTCTCCCTCGTTTTCTGTTTAAAAAGTATCCTTTAATCCAAGGTACGTAGGTATAAGCTAGCTTCAAATCAAGTTTGGTCGAGATCCGTTTATACCGATTTTACGTGATTGATGAACAAGCGTTCAAATATCCAAACTTTGAAATTTATAATTATAAATTACTAGCTGACCCGACAGACGTTGTCCTGTCTTAACTAAATATGTCTTAATTTTCTAATGTTCCGCTCAACGTCCTTAATTTTTTTTTCTTATGATCCTTCTCCTGACAATAATTAACACACCAAAAAAATAGTTAGCGAATTTGTTCCATCCGTTTAAGCGTGATGCGATGATCAAGGGAAATAGAGATTCATTTTTATATATAAAGATTATAATAGTAATAGAAGGAATTAGGATCAATCGTCGTTTGTTAGTCTCGCAAAAATTCGAAATTGGCTCGACCACTTTGTTTTTTTTTTTGTTTTGTGATCTGATATGGGACTCTACTCAGTCTAAATCTAAATATTTTACGGAACCTATTTCAAGTTTGCAAATATTAAATTTAAATGTATTATAATTTAAATTTATAACTGAGAAGGCCCATCTTCACCGAAATTAAACATGACGATTATATAGTTAACCGCCTATTCATATTTAACAACGACTTATCGAATAGTCGTCGAAAACGGGTGGTTAAAACCTTAATATTAGCGTTGTCTAGTTTCGGAGAACTAGAACTTTGTTTAATAATTCCGTGAGCTGAATTTCGCTTTTATAACTACAGCAATAATTATGCAATATTATGCATAACTCTCAGAATTAATTATAGTGTCATTGACCTGTCTCAGTTTGATAATATTTGAATAATTAATCTAGACCGATAGATCGTTTTTTTTTAAATGGCGATAAATCTGGTTAGTGGTTAATCCTCTGCCATGCCTACGTGCGTGCTATTACGTGTGTATAAATTTAAAAAAAAATATTATGTCATCTACTCACAAGCTGCGCCACGCGGATTCACCCGCTATTATGTAGGAACTAAACCTACTCTAACCATAACCACGTTATGTTTAAAAATTTCGTAGTGCCATATTCGATAGATATTAGTTTTAAAATAACACAAAATGACAAAAAAATGGCAAATGGCCTGTCTGCAGCAGAGACTGCTTTTTTCAGTACACACTAAATACATTTATAAATACATACATATTTCCATACAATTCATATTAGACCTACTGTTATTTCAATAGGTTAAGATTAGCTATCTCCGAATCACTTAAATCCATTTAGCTAAATCAGTAAAAAAAGTAACAAACATACACACTCACTTTGCATTCAGAGGTATAATATTAATAGCTGCACCCGCTATTCTGCAGGAATCGTTAAAAATTCCGGGATAAAAAGTAGTATACACTTTAACCTAGGGTATAAATCCTCACCAAATTGCGTCAAAATCCGTTCAGCCATTTAAGCGTGGTTAAGTGTAACAAGTAAACATACAAACTTTGACATTTACAATGAACAGGATAAATGTGGTTGGTAAATAAATAAGTTGAATGATGTTTCTGGTTCGTTACGTTAGGTAAGTATATACCTACGTCTCTAGGTATTACTACTAAGTTCACACGTTTATGACGGTCGTTCATCTTCCTGTAAAATAAGCGATTTAGTCATCATTGTAAGGATTAGTGTTTTCCTTGGGAACGTTCTGACAATAAAGTACGGTCCATTATTATATATTTACCATCTTGGAATGAAAACCTAAAAGGTGAAGAAATTAAGTCTCGTTTTGTGTTTTGACGACGACGGTCAACGCTGAAAAGTGTTTTATCAACAGTCAGCGCCATCTAGTTTTGATTTGCGCTTAACTAAAATTTCTCACCAACTAGCTAATCTAGCTAATTACAAGCTAATTATATAAATTAATACAACTTAGGTATTAGAATAATATGCGTTTTTATATCTAGTTGAATTATTTTGTTTTTAACGTTTATTAATAATAAAAATACGTAGCTGTTTTCCTTACTACTTCAAGATTACAAGAATACGCAAAAGTTTTGTGAACATCTTGTGTCGTGAATTACGTTCAGTGTTCAGTCTGCGTCACAGAATCTTCCGGATTCCGTACCATCGTGGAATTTCCTCCTAGTTAATCTATTGCAGTTTACGCTAGTTCATCTACATGACATTGCAATTGAGACATGTAATTATGTGTATTTATTTACTGATCTGAATCTCGAGAAGGTCGTACCTAAGTGTCTAATTAGTTTAAATATAACTGGTTGGTGAGAAATTACAAACCTGTTTAACGTTTTAGTTTAAAGCGAAAAAAGACTAGATGGCGCTTTTAAGAACGCTCAAAAAAGGAAATCTTTTCAAAATCTAAAAGAATACACTCTACTTATACTCAAAACGTCCCCAAAATTATGTCAGTATCATGGCGTAGCTTATTTAGATTCTCGTCTCAACAGATCAGTGAATAATCTGCTAACCTTAGCCATTCGATATCTGCAAGTGGCATTCAAAACTAAGTACTAACTTATTTCGGAGGGCAAATTAATCTGCACTACGTTGAGCTATAAGTTTTAGAATGAACTCGACCATTTTCCCATGTTAGTATTTTTTGGCGGCCAATTAACTTGACACTAGGCCCAGTCACTAGGCGTATAACGAATAAGAAAGTATATTTTATTATAATTAAATACGGGAATACTCACGTAAAAATTAAGTCGTCTACTACGACTAGTTTTGGTCTCATTCGGTGACCTTCATCAGGTGAGTTTACAAACGTGACGCGGTCGCGGTTGCGTCTCGTTTGGCGTTTGGTTTTAGTAGACGACTTAATTTTTACGTGAGTATTCCCGTATTAACAAAAATGTGTGAAAACCGCGTTAGTTTCCATAGTAAGAAAGTATATATATTATTGGATGACAAAGTCTTTTGATTCGTCCGCCGGAAATACTGATTCCATTGGTCAAAGAAGTAAATGGAATATTTCCGTTCGTTTCTGAGATTTTATTGGCCTTTGTTGAGATTCTTTAGGTCGTCATGAAGTTTATTGCCTCGATTGAAAGTAGCTAATTTGAGAGGAATGTGATACAAGCTTTTGTGGTTACAAGCACTTCAAGTTTATGCCTACATACATTGTTTTCAAGCCCCGACGCAAACAGACCTCAATGTGTTTGTATGTCATATACAGATTACAGATAGACCGACGGACAGCTACCGGAGTCTGACCATAGGAGTTACTTTTACCATTTTCATACGGAACCCTTAATATAAGTTCGAAACTCGGTTACACAAAGTTACTAATTCAATTAAATGTAATTACCTACTATATCAACATTACTGGAATCTAATAATAGACAAAATATATTTCTTTATTAAATCTTTACATCATTAGGTACTTTACCTGTACCTATCTCTTCAATCAGAGTTTATCTTCCAAAAGCTCAATTTAGTTTATCTAGGTGCTCATCTTTGCATCCTTCTTGCATTTGAGTGTGTTTCATGGCTTCCCTCATAGGGAGGGTCCTAGTTGATAGCTGAGTGTGAAATGTTGATTTATTAATGTATTGCTTTTTGAATAATTCACTCATTTCAAATTCCCTCTTTCCAGGTCCTAGCTTGCGAATGGGCACTCCTGCGCAACGATCATGACAATGACGCGCGTGTGTTCGGTATCCGCCTCCCCGCGTGGTTACGCGGCTTCTACTGCATCTGCATATCGTTCGGGATCGGACTCTGCTTCTGCGAGCTTGCCACCGAAATCTCAAAGAACACCATTGGAAGAAACCGGCCGCATTTCTTTGATGTAAGTTTTTGTTACTGTATCCTAAAGGTTCGCGCACAAGACGGCTTTTCGGTTTTTGCTCTACGCTACTTATAGCGTATAGGTCCATGAAAAATGTACTAAAGTGATGAAGGATGATTATTTAATTGCGATGCGGCCCGCTCCATACCGCATTGCAATAGCCTGTGCACGAACCTTTACCATAGACGAAATAAAAGTACTGGTAGTCTGGTACCAAAAGACTCACTACATCGGCCGAGAGGCAGCTCACGGCTGATGCACTATGTAGATTGTAGGTGGCGAAATTGTATCTAAGTTATTAAAGAAAGCTGTGAAGTGAGACATGCCAAAACCACACTGGTAGGCAAATGCTAAGGCAGTGCATTAAAAGGAGGATACACTGCCAGTTACACAATACTGTATAGTGTATACCTAGTATAGTGTGAATACAAATAGGAAACTAGATAAGACTTTACATGTTTCCTCATATTAGAAACGTTTTATTACTATAGTTATTTACGGAAGCTTGCCAGTCTTATACTGTAATGTAACACATGCATTACAGATACAATGTTCAATATAGAACTGAAGGACAATATTTTTGAAAAATAAACTCTTGTGCTACCAACTGACCGGCCTCAGACTGACCGAGCACACAATACAAGGCACGTTTCTACCAAGACCTGGACTGTAGTTAACTGTCAGTTAGAGAAAAATTGAGACAAAGGCTAACTCAGTTCAGGTTTATGCCAAGAGTTCGCGATACGACCCTTGGTACTCCAACTGTCGACAGCTCCGTATTTTCTCTACCAAATCATCGATGCTTCTCGTTCCCCTAGCTTGTTCTTTATTGAAAACTCAATTATTCCTTCCAGCTTTGCCAGCCGTCAATCAACTGCAGCCTCCCCGAGTGGCAGCACCGCTACGTCGAGCCCCACGAGTACACCTGCACCGGAGACCAGGTCGACAAGTTCACTAACATGAGGAAGTCGTTCGTGAGCGGCCACTCGTCCTGGGCTGTCTTTAGTATGGTATACTTGGCTGTGAGTACCAAATAGTTATTATTGATATAAATTCGTAGCAAATTGAACCTCAGACCTATTTTATCTCCACCATTCCCAGACCGATTTTCTTTATATTCTTAAAAAATATATTAAAATGCAAAAAAAATCAACAAGATCAGACAATGCGTGCTCAAGTTGTCGTCAAACAAATATACAAACATACAAAATGCTAATTCGTTTTTCTAGACTTTATTACTTAGCTCAGTCAACAAGATCCAAGTACAGCACAAAACACCAGAAGCTCAACCTTTTTACAAGTTTTCATTTAACTTGCTTTGTTAGCATGGGCATGGTATTTGTTAGTTTAAAATCTTGCAATTGAAGTTTGAACTAATATATTTACTTCCTGGTGTTCAATTAAGCTTACTCGTGTAACTACGATGACAAAACAATAAAAACGTTTCGGACCCCAGAGTATATTGCGAGGCTGGATTACTTAAAATGTTTCGACTTTTCTGAGTCGTAACTTAGCTTCTTTTTAACCGACTTCAAAAAAGGAGGAGGTTATCAATTCGACTGTATGTTTTTTTTTATGTTTGTTATCTCATAACTTATACTGGGTGAACCGATTTTGATGATTCTTTTTTTATTAGAAAGCTGACCCTTCCCATTTGGTCCCATTTCAATTCAGTCCAGTTCTGATAATGGTATCCATGAGAAAACCATATAAGTCTTAAATTTGCATTAAGTACGTGCGGGACAAATAGATGAATAACTCAATAGTCGGTCTTTTGAAGTCGGTTTTTGTTTTTTGTTTTGTAAAAATAATGTTCTTGTAAAAAATACCTTGTTTATTCCAGCTATACCTAGAGCGCCGCATGACATGGCGCGGCTCCCGCATGCTCCGCCACGCGCTGCAGTTCGGCGCGGTCATGCTGAGCTGGTACACCGTCCTCTCTCGAGTGTCGGACAACAAGCACCACTGGAGCGACGTGCTGGCTGGTTCCGTGTTGGGAGCCATCATGGCTGGCCTTATGGTGAGTATTATTAACATTCTATAAGAATTAAATAAAAACATTTCAACTGTCTGACTGACGGACGGACGGCCAATGGAGTCTTAGTAATAGGGTCCCGTTTTACTCTTTGGGTACAAAACCCAAAAAAACTTACATACTAATAAATCTTCAAAGGGCTCAACGCTAAAGTACCTACCCTCTGTTTGCATCGTGGGTTAAAATAGCAATTGGCACTCGTATAATTTTTCTCTCCTTACTTATTGGTTACGAAGTTTACTTATATAACTGCACACCCGAAAAACATTAGGCTTTAGGTCCGTTTTACACAGTCGGATAAAAAGTTGAAACACCAAGCTCTTGCCGTCTCAAAGAAGTTAAAACATTTTCCGAAGATTGAACATAAAGCGTTTCCACTCTAAATATAAATTACTCACCTTACTCGATATTTAGTTTGTAACATGAATGGACGCGATGATTCACTCTTATCTCATATCTATGAATGAACTGACACCACCTAGAGTCGTCGCTTGATCCCACGTCGCCATAAATAAACTTTGTTTACACATTTTTGGCTGAAATACTGAGATTTATCAGTTGCAATTATCTGTATAAACCAATTAAAAAGTATTTATGTTGCCAATGATATTGAATGATTTGTATCTTTTTGGGGTCATTGTATAATTTGCTAGCTGTTACGATCGGCTGCGTTCGCGTGGACGTAATAGCCCTTACTTATAAAGTTGATCATTGCCTAAAGTTCTCCTTCTGTTTTTGTAAGTCAGCGAGAAGTCGTTAAGCAGTGGCTAACTTCAGGAACCGTTTATGAGTAAGGCCCAATATTGTGATTTGTATGTCTGTTCAGTTATTGATAATAGAATTAATTGCCCAGAATGGTTTTTATTTATTTCGAAATATTAAAATTAAGTATGTATTCTATGTCCATTATTGTCCATCATCGTACCTAATATTAGTAGATATCTTTATGAAATTTTAATCAAGATACGTTCAGCCGCGAAAACGCTACAAACAGACAAACAGAGTTACTTCGCTTTTATAATATTATAAGTAATGATATATTGTTCTGTATTGATAATTATTTGAACTCAATCTTTTTTATGTTGGAAATTTCTGTAGCTCGACATATCTCACGGTTCACTGCACTTTTGTTACTGTTAAAGTTGACTGATCTTTAAAATACCTAGTCGTACATGTAAATATTTTTAACATACTCTGTGAGTCTATGACGAACAAGGTGCAGCGATGAAAATATCTTTAAAGTTGACCAAAATGTGTGACAAAAATGTATACTGGAGGTTTCGAGTTTATTTAGGAAATACGATAGTAATTTCGATATTTTCTACAGAGTTATTCAGAAAGGGTATGCTAAGCCGATAAAGGCTTATAGTACTCATCATTATGAACAACTTTTACCATGGGACCAACCCGGGATTCTCGAAAAATAATCAGCTCAATCGAACATTTTGTCGAGCGTCATTGACATTTTTCTATGGATCAGTGGATTTTTTTTCGCGAATACCTTGGTCCCATAGTAAAAATTGTTCATAATGATGAGTACTACGAGCACTAGAGCTATGACAAGAAGCACGTCCTTACAATTCCTATTTATTTCAAATCAAATTTAAAATACTTATCTAAAAATATTAAGTCTGGGAAATTCCCATAACAAGCTAAAAAAAATTAAATAGGTGGTGTATGGTATTGTATAGGTAACTAAGATACCCATCATCAACAACTAACATAATCTAACCTTTTCTTCCAATGTTAAACTGCTTCTTCTCTCCACAGTTCCTGGGCACGGATTTCGTGAAGAGACGCAAGGACCACTCCACCGTGCCGCAGTGTGACGCGAATCTCCCCAACCCACCTTCGTGTTGTTCTCGAATGTAGAAATCTGTTCTATTTCTAGTATATAGACCGCAATGTAGTGTTATTCAAACGCGTTGGCTTGTTTTAGCTAAAATGCGTATTGAAATCGATCTTGTTAAACCATTTTCTAAGCTAGACTAGTTTAACAGTACTTAGGTATATCTTCTCAATTTCACTTCAAGTTTAATTTAGAACGCGAAAAAAGGATAGCACCATTATTAGAACTGTCAAATTTAGTTTGGTTCAGACAAAGGTACGATAGAAGGACGTGATTATAATTTGTATACGTTTACAAATAATATACAGGGTAAACTCTTCTGCTCTACGGATGTCAAAAATTCACAAAAAAAAAAAAGATGTTCCATGCAAAAAGTACATTGACCTAGGACAAAATATAATTATGGAGCGGCTGATTTTTAATTTGTTAATTTTCTAAAGTTAGCCGACTGCAAAAGGTTTTCGGTGTTTTAGAGTTGACCCTGTAGATCCTGACCAGTGACCAGTGGATCCTAGTCGAACACGTTGTATCAACGTGTAGTATCAATAAATAAGGAAGCGTTTACATTCCCATCTTTTACCACATTTTCAGAAAGCCTGCGGTCAACTTTGTAGCAACTCGCTTTGATCGCATTGCGGCAGGCGTTGTTTGTAACAAGAATTATAAAAGACAAATTAACCACAGTTTATAGCAGTTTCATTAGTTGCAAAGTTAGTAAAAATCTATTGCATGTGTAACTAAAACAAATGCATGTGCATAATTGTGATTAATTTGTTTAAAAGTACTCAATTTTTAAATCAAGTATTGTTAAATTTAATTTAATGAGAACAAATGGTAAAAGTTGACGCAAATGTAGGCGTACCATTCATATAGAGATTTAGACTAATTTTGACGTAAATATGGTGCATTTGTGGTCTTTGGATCGACGAAAACTATGTATTATTAATTTAGTACTTGGGCCCAACGGTGTTGGCTTTTTCTTGCTTTTTATTTTTGTAAGAGCGAGACAAAAGCTAGGGCCATTCAGTTTAGGCTCACGCTTTTTAGCGGGTTTTCGGTACCGCTTCAGGACTAAGTTGGTAGGTACATATTTCCCTGCCAATAATATTTCCGCAATCGGCATGACTGGAGAAATTACAATGTTGAAGTAGAAAAGTATTTTGTGACTGAAGCAGATGACGTAACAAGAGAGAAAGAGAGGCCAGAATACTTACCCAGCAGTGGTAGAAAGAAGGTTGTGGACCTCTGGGCTGGCAATTGGCCGGTAATAAAGATTTGTTTTGTTCCTTTGACAAGGTGATGAGTAATAATAAATGATGATGATGAATTATGAAGTAGTACTTTTGCTTACGGTCTTTTGTTCATTTGAGTATTTTTTTATTTTTTTGGAAATTCTTAGGTAAATATGAAATACAGGGAAGGTACAAATTACCAGTGTACGTGTATCCTAGTGCAGTCACAATGTTATTAATTTAAATTAATTTAGTGCATAAGTTTAAACAGGCAGCTCTCAAATAAATATAAGTTTATTAAGTACAAAAGGTTTATCTTTCTTTTATTTTATTTTTAGGTTCTTAAACCAATAATAGATCCCTATACCTTACCTGAGTATTTACGCTAACTACTGTAAACTCTTACATTACGCAGGGGAGTGAGACAGGGGGATGTTATATCCCCGAAACTGTTCACTAACGCTCTGGAGGATGTGTTTAAGACGCTGGACTGGAAAGAGAAAGGCATAATTGTCAACGGCGAGTATCTCTCTCACTTGCGATTTGCCGATGATATCGTCGTCATGGCGGAGTCACTGCAAGACTTGCAAGAAATGCTGACCAGCCTAGCCGATGCTTCTCGACAAGTAGGTCTCGGGATGAATCTGGATAAAACCAAGATCATGCTTAACACACATCTTTCCCCGAGACCTGTCTATGTCAACCATATACCTCTCGAAGTTGTCCAAGAGTACGCCTATCTAGGGCATATTTTGCAATTTGGCGGGACAAACTTCGAGAAGGAGGTCGATAGGAGAATCCGGCTGGGCTGGGCAGCATTTGGGAAACTTCGTCATGTCTTCTCGTCGTCCATTCCACAGTGCCTGAAGACGAAAGTCTTTGATCAGTGCGTCCTACCTGTACTAACCTACGGAGCCGAAACGTGGACACTGACAGTGAGGCTGGTCCATCGATTTAAAGTCACTCAGCGGGCTATGGAGCGAGCTATGCTCGGGGTTTCTTTGAAAGATAAAATCAGGAATGAAATTATCCGACAAAGAACGAAAGTAACCGACATAGCTCAGAGGATTAGCAAGCTGAAGTGGCAATGGGCTGGCCATATCTATAGGAGAACTGACAACCGTTGGGGTAGACGGGTTCTAGAGTGGAGACCACGGATCGGTAAACGTAGAGTAGGGCGCCCTGCGGCCAGGTGGAGCGACGACCTGCGTAAGGCGGCTGGTAGCAAGTGGATGCGTGAGGCAGAAGATCGTGCCTTGTGGCGTTCTTTAGGAGAGGCCTATGTCCAGCAGTGGACAAAAATCCGATAGGCTGACGATGATGACGATGACGATGACTGTAAACTCAAATCAAGTATTTTAAATAAAACATATCTACAAAACGAAGACGTCGGAATTAAAAGCCGATTATCTTGTTTTCTAAGTTTTATAGGACTCGTCAATTTTAGTTCAAAAAACAGTGGAAAAGAACGACTATGATAATTGATGATTTTAATGCTTTAAAATTCGTTGGCAGTAGTTGGTAGTAGTAGTTGGGATTGGAATTAAATAAATCTTAAAAATTGATGACAGGCAAAAATAGAGAGTGAAGGTTGGCACGCGTTTATGTCTTTTGTATGAAAAAGCCACAAATCACATTTTAAAACACTAAATAACAAATAAAACTCTTACGCTGTCCGTGGCCCTATTGCTTAGTTCTACTGGTAGTATCACGCACGAGTAATTTACTTTTTTTTTACAAATTCATATTAGGTAGGGACCTAAAAGTGGACTTCGTCTCAACTGTCATTAAAAAGTTTGCCGAAGCTCATGAACATAGACTCCACCACCACGTGAACGTCGAGGCTATCCAGCTCCTCGACAACACGAACATAGTGAGAAGACTAAAAAGGAAAAAACCTTTCGAGTTAGTGTAGTGTTATGACAGTGAAGTGTAGTTTAGTTAAATCTACTAGTAAAGAACACATTAACAAAGTGTCTTCGCCTTAATAGAGATAGTAAAAAATGTGTTAATGGACACAATCTTAGCAATAACTTACTTAGCAATTTATGTTAAACGCAAATTACTCATTAGTCTTTCAGGCTAGATCGTAATTTTAATGATGTACTTATCGATAAAATGCATCATTACAAAAAAAATAAAAAATAAATATTAGGTACCCATTGAACTATTTTGTATGAACTATCAATCTACCTATTTGTGTTTGTTCCATTCAGCTCTGAGTAAATTTGAATTAATTGCAATTTCATGTATATTTACAACTCTTAAAGAACCTTCAACTCTATTTAAATACCATTTAAGAACCCCAGTATGTACCAAAGAAACTTACGGCTATAGAACATGTGGTACAGAACACACCGAAGTTGACTTTATATACCTGATATAGTCAGAAATGGGGACTCTATTCCAACGTCACAGAGTATAAAATCGCACATAAGTGTTAGTTCATCCTCAGCACCAAAGCGTGATAGAGTTTACTTTCCCCGGTGGACGATTGCGTTCGGAATGCCCGACGTGCGGACTGGACGCGGAGCCTCGTCTACCGGCGGCAAAGAGTAGGATGCGCAGATGAGATGTGAACAGGTGAATGCCTAAACTGTGTTGCATAACGTGTTCGATCTGTGTCGGAAGAACATACTGAAAAAACTGCGTTGTGAACTAGTGGTGTTCGTACGTATAATTTCTATACTATTTTTTACACATTTTTAAACTAATGGTGACAGCTCTGAAACTAATCCTATTTATTTTAATGTTTATTTTAAGTGATTTCGCATTTCGTTTTCCTGAAATATTATTTTAAAAAGTAGCCGAAAATTCGGAAGTCTAATAGTTTGAACCTGCAACAAACGATTTGTGAATGAGACATGCTTTTATTAATTACAGTTTTTCCTATTGATTTATTGATGTTAATTTTATTTGAAATCAAATGTCCCTTTAATACATTTTTTTTTGTTTAGATGAAAATTCGTTAGTTTTAACTTCTGCCTGTTACGACTACTGTTACGACTCTTTTGAGCAGGACTTAAATAAATCGGTATATTTAAGTTCAGAACAATAAAAATAAAAGATATTAAAAAAATCAAGAAAATAGAACAACAAATGAGACAAATAATACTGAAATTACAAACAAACTATTTCTATAATGGTTTGGGATAATTTCTTCAACCATTATCCTCACAGAGGCTCTCTACACCTGTCCGCTGCCACCTATCACACCGTGTCTCCGTCCAATCTTTGCCTTGTTTCTCGCACCGTAAACAACCATGGGCAGTATTCGCCCGGCCCCCGCGAGCGCCGACCGCGTAACAACGTTCCCCAAACCGCGAATTACAACCTTCTTTCGTGTTTCTAAAAAAAGTAATTTCTTTTTTTCTTGTGTCAATGTCAAAAGTTTTTCTTTTCTCGCATTCGTTTTGTGCCAGTGCCGTGCCTTTGGATTTGAAATAGGAATGTAACAGTTGACTGTCTACGCTTAAATAAGTAGCACAGTCTGTGTACATTTTATTTGAACAGGTAGATCTGACTTTTACTTAGCTTGAGAATGGTCTGATATAACATAACGCTACTTTGCAGAATTTATGTTAGGAGTTGAAATAAAAAGTTTGCCATAACCCGTTTGGATAGTCTATTCTCTCAAACATTGTTCTGTGGTATGTAGAGTTCTGGTAAAGACGGTAGAGCAATGTAGTGCCGTTATGATTTTTTACCGTGTAAAGTGTAAAGCAGTGATGTGTGAGTAGTTTTTATGAGATAATTGTTATCTTTGTACCATTCGAAGAGTAGAGGAATACAGGGCTATTTTGAACTGGTCGAAAACCTCACGTTGTCAGTTTCCCTACATCATGCTTAACAATTTATATTCCATGACTTCTCACAGAAATGCATTTCGCAGAAAAAATAATGGTTTAATTTTTTATGGACTTGGTGCAACTGACAGTTTCTAAACTTCTAATAGATCTAGTGTTCCGTCTCGCTTGAAACTGTGTAAAGTAATATTGTCATGTATTGTAGAGATAGTGTATTGTTTTCTAAGAAAAATTACGAATTCATTAAAATGCATTGAACTGTAATTGATAAGTGTGATTTAAGAAAGTAATCTGCGAGAGGTTTAAATCAATTAAAAATAGCCCTGTATCCTAGTATTAGGAAGTACAACACTTTTCTACTAGAGTACTTTATTTTCATGCATCAGTACCTAATTGACTTACTGTTTATTTCAATTATGTTACCACCTTTTAGTAAACCCGCATACTTTAAGGTCATATTTGAAGTCATAGAATGACGTAAGAGAAAAAAGCTATCAAACACCAACCGGCCTAAACAATAGTTATAAATCTTATAAGTAAAAACGAAAAACTAATCAACATTAAAAAAATAGTACAGGAAAATGTTAAAGTTGTATAAAATCACTCGATACAGCATTTTTTTGTGTCCCTAATGTTATGTTTTGTGTTGTTGCTGGGCCGACAGGAATTTCACATGTTGTCGCGAATTTTTAAGACAAACCACCACGTTATTGACAAATGTAAATGTCAAGATTTAAGACACACTAACCTATTGAAAATAAAATATATTGGATCGACTATTTATGAGTCAGAATTTGCATTAAAAGTTTAATCTGAAGCATATTTTTAAATAACAAGATTTTATTTTAATTGTCTGAAAAGAATAGATAATACTTCAAGACAAATCAGACGAACCCAAACTCGATGCAGTTGCATCGTTTTATTACAGATTTCCCATGGCCACCTTCTGGCTCTATCATCAGAACAGCCTTATGTCATAAAACTATTGCATTGTCATCTGATTTATTATACATAACATATACACGCAAAATTTCAGCTCAATAGCAAATTGGAAAGAGGATTACATTTAACTTGCAAGCTTTGATTACGGATAGACAGTCAGATATCGGGACAGATGAAATTAAAAAGCTAGTAAAAGGTATCGTCTTATTTAGCTTATTAAGTCGACGGCCAACTTCCAGTAGCGGAGTGGCACCAGATGATGATGACGAAAAACTTTTAACGTATAGATTTATTTCACATCTACTACTATTAATAAAAACTAGTTAACTATAAAAATATTGTTTTAAATCGAACGCACAGATTTATTTATTGCAAATAAAATGTCAGGGTCTAACACACATAATTTGTCAATCCCAAATGCCGGAAACTGTCAAAAAATTCCCACGGAAAATATAATCGTACATGCTTACTGTGGTTATTAAATTTGAATTACTATTAAACAAAATATACAATTACAATTCACATGTTGAATACGATGCCTACTGGTAGCGGATTTTTACATTAACTTTGTCACAGCCTTGGTTTAGATTGGAATTGTCTTATTATTTATGCACTCAAAAACTTAGTCTGAGAGATCTAACTTAAAAATAGAACTATGAATCAAGTAAATACACATTTTATTTTATATCTAGGTATATTTTAATATGGTTTTTGGTTATTAATAATTTTTGTGAAGCCTGACTACTTTTACAGACAAATAAATAAATATAATTTACATTTGAGTTTTAGTAGAAACTAGCTGCGCCCCGCGGTTTCACCCGCTGTCCTGCAAGAATAGCGGAAAGCCGTTCAATTTTCTGGGGTAAAAAGTAATCTACATATTACCTAGGGCTTAAGCTACCTCTATACCAAATTTCGTCAAAATCTATTTAGCTGTTAAATTGTTAAATCAAATTGTCATCCATACGTCCATTACATAGCTGTCATTTGCGCAAAGAGTATAATAAGTCGTTTTGTTATTCCAAGTCTGATTCTTTTTTGTTATACCTCGTTTTATAGTGACTGATGTTTTATGTCAATTCACACTTGAATGCTATCGAATTTATTTAATAGAAATAAATAGTATAATAGGAATAAATAGTATCCTATGTGCGTTTCCTGGCTCTAAGCTACCTCCTCACCAATTTTCAGCCATATCGGTAAAGCCGTTCTTGAGTTATAAGTAGTGTAACACGAACACGACTTTCTTTTATATATATATATATATATATAGATTAGGAGTTGACATTTTGATAAAAATGAAAATTCAAATGGGTATGCAATAAAAATTATATTTAAACTTCTAACAAAATTAAAAGTACGCTTGAAGCTGAATAGATATTTTTGTGCACGTATTTTTAAATGATAGAAATCAAAATGCCGGATTTTTATCGCTCAGATGTTTTTCCATAATCGGGGTTTTAAAGTTTTTTGTATTTTCTCTTTAAATGGATTAGGGGGCAACTCGTGCACATCTAAAACTCGTCCAATGGACCAGTTGATCCCTTAAAACGTTAGTGATCGGCTCCTATGCACATTTTCCCCACTATGTAGCTCATTCAGCACAATCCACATACCTCCATTTCCTTTCCTACAAGTACAGTTAATGAATATGATAATGCCGCTTGCCTTGCTTGCATTGTGGGCAAACTACATGCCATGCAAGACTAGCATAAATAGCATAGATAGCATAGCATAGATAGCGTAGCTTAGCATGCTAATATCGCAAATAGCAGGGTAACTAGATAAGAAATTAGATAAGAATAGAGGAGTGGAAGTTTCGAGTTTGGGGAGAGCTATAGTTTTGAATGTTTCCTGTAGAGGTTGTGGAGCTAACATTAGCTCTGATGTAAAATGCGTATCTAAAATTCGATAAAAATACAACAACAACAACAAACAACAAATACAGTTTCCATTTTCGCCCGACCGGAGATCTATACCATTTTTCTTATTTTTCCTATTGAATACTCGATATGTATTTTACGTTAAAAATTATGCTAAGTCTACTGCTGTAAGTTTTTACGTAGATCGTAGAATTTGCGTCCATAGTGGGAAGCAATTCAGAAAACTGACGACAAATCGAGGGATACAATTTGATGTTGAAGCTACATGTATAAGTCTATCATCATTCAAAATTTAATTACACCACTCGATAACTATCGACAATGTGATCAAAGATGAAGCATGCTAACTTTAGAAACGCTAACTTTTAGAGACTGAGTAAATGATATAGGTACCTAGATAAATAAATAGCAGATTTATTCATAATTCTCTAACCTTCTATTATATCTACAAAACTGTACAAACATGCATACACAAACTCGAAAAATATCACCCTATTTTTAGAGCAGTCAGGTAACAAGATACTAATAGAAACAATGTCTTGTACTTGCACTTGCTTTGGTACTCACGATAGTGTCATATCGCCCGATCAAGAATTCCATTGAGCAACAAGTAAAAGTAGTTTTTACGAATCAGCCCTGCGGCCCACACTGAGCCCACACTTGCCCAAGCGCTCCATATATTACTGATTTTCATTGACCACCGCTGGCCATAATCTTCTCCTACATTTAAAAGCATTAAAGCAGCATTACGTAAAATCTATCGGACCTATTAAACATCTATTTGGCGAGTGTCATCTCTGGAAATTGCGTTATTCTTTGCCGGTTTCTTTTTTATTGATATGATAAAAAGCGTCGTTTTAGGGTTCCGTGGTAATTAAATGTAGTAATGAGCAATTTTTTTCAGTTTTCATAACTATGTACTTAATTGTACTTCTTATATCCACTGTGGTACTTCGTGAATCTTGTGAATCGTAAAGCTCAAATAAATGATCAACATTTTTAGGGAATTTCGTTTAAAACTATAATTTAAATTGACAGTTAGTATTGTTTTAAATTAATTAAAAAAATACATCACATCACAAGACACTTATTCTATCCTAATATTATAAATACGAAAATGAGTTTGTTTGTTTGTTACGCTTTTACGCCTTAACTACTCAAGCGACCATCGTGAAATTTTGCATACACGTTGTCAGCGGTCCAGAAAAGTACATAGACCACTTATCATCACCGTTTTTTCATTACCGCACGGGTGAAACCGCGGGGCACAGCTAGTATCGAAAAAGTTTAATACTCATTTTTCACGATGTCTTTATCAATTTTCTTACAAATTGAGACAAGTTAAGGAATTCGCTCAAATTATTTTAATTGTATTCAATGTACTCGATTCAATTAATTCGCGAATATTTTATGAGCACTTATGGGTGTAAAATATCCTTATATGTAAGTGTCCGTCTGTCTGTGGCTCGGTGATGTCATTTTATATTCGTACTAACGGACAGAATCAAAATGTTTTAGCAGTTATATTAAAATAACATAGGATAGCTCTGTCTTGGTAGATAAGAAATAATATAACTTTATTGCAACAAATTGAAACCAATAAAAAACTAAGATTAAGTTAAATTACATTTATTTAATTATTTGTTATGTTTTTATTAATAACGTATCAAATTCAATGTATCATTCTAACAGCGGCTTTAAAGTATTAATTTTCCCCTTAGAACTTTTAGCAACAATTTTTGGGGTTTCGTACTTCGTACCAGTAAGAAGAAACCCTTATGGTGAGACTTTGATGTATGTCTGTCTGTCCGTATGTCTGTATGCCTCGACCAATTCTTGAAAGAATGATACAACGATATAGCATTATAACTTAACGTACCATTATTTTGATACGTTCCAATAGTTGCGGCATTCTTTGATGTGTGGCCTAAGTAATAAGCGTAAGCTGATTAGCTAAATGGATCAAAAAAACTCCAAAATAACTACCTATAGGTAAATACAGTTCCAATACAATACAATTTTAAACCTGTTTTTTGTGTGAGATGTGAAATAAATAAAAGAAGAGCTGACCTGAATCCGATTGGTGCAGGACCGAGGCAAATGCCACAGTAAAATAAAGGCCTATACTCAGTAGTGGAATAAAAAAAGCTGTGGAAGATGCTGATGAATAAATTAATAATATATCTAAAAAGAAAAAATGTAATCCTAATCTTATTATCTTAAAATCTATCTATACAATCTGTAATTGAAATTCTGAATGTAACAAACACAATCTCCGCTAAACGTCACTACTCGTACTTAACCCACATTTCCCCTACAGCAAGCAAAACACATAGTTAATAAACCACCGCGAATGAGATTGCTTACTTAAATTAACTGTTCGCGAGGAAGCCTGTGGAACGGCGCACGCGCATATCAAACAAATGAAGCACGCAGTCGTGCTTTCCTAAGAAAAATAAACAGACGTAGAGGAAAAGAGAAATCGGCAAGAAAATTGTGTTTGCTTTTGTTTCTTTTTGAAAATAGAGATCTTATTTTGATAATACAAATTAAATGTGATTAATTTACTCGTAGTGTTTGTTTAAATTACCGCAGACGCAACTGCAATCGCTTATTTTGGATGTTGTTTAGTTTCTAATTCTGCGAAACTAGAGAAATAAAACAAATCTAGAAATGGTAATAAACCGATGGAATAGCTATTCAAACATCTTGTAGAGTATAAAGCCAGTGTTGGCAAAACATAATGATAACGGTATAAAAAAGTAAATTATTACGGCGCCAATAAAATAGTGCCAAAAAAACTTAGTCGAACGGCAGAGGTATGGAACTCACTGCCCGCGTCTGTTTTTCCTAGAAAGTACAACCCAGGGGTGTTCAAAAATAGAGTGAATAGGTTTTTCCTAGGCAAGCGTGCTACATCTTCGACCACATCGTCACTTCCCATCAGGTGAGATTGCAGTCAAACGCATGCCTAGTCCGATGTAAAAAAAAAAAAAAAAAAAGTCGGCATCAATTTTCAAACACTTTAAGGGATGGGGAAAGACGGGGAGCGGATTGGTCAGAATTAAAACAGGGGTGAAATGGGTCGATACCCTCGCGTGGTCACCTGTACCGCTGTCTTCGGGCATTCATCATACCAGAACATTGACCTCTCTTTAGACATATTTTTGGATTTGCAGCAAGCGACTTAAGCATGTCGATGTGACATACGTATGTATAACACATGTTATTGCACCATTGCATATCCTCAAAACTTATGACACTTATGTTGTTCCACTATTGCATGCCTCTAAAGACTAGCGTTGGCTTCTCGGTTAGACGAACCAATTTACTTTTAAACAAGAAACACGAAGGAAAGTAACAATAAATAAAACTTTTTCAGTCGTCAAGTTCATGTGAAAGTGCGTATTATACAAGTGACAACGAAATAACAAATGCAGTGACAGGTATATTATCAAGTGCAGTGATAGTGATATTGCAGTGATGTGAATTATGACTTGACTTGAGTTATTCGAGTTGCCAAGTCCGGGACTCGAAGTGACAAGTCTATGACTTGGGTTGCTAAGCCTGTGAACGAAGTGACAAGTCTATGCCTTGAGTTGCCAACCCCATGCTCCGACTTGTCAAGTCTAGGACTTGAGTTTTCAAGACCAAGTCTCGAAGCGGCAAGTCTATGACTACTGTTGTGCCAAGAGCCATGTACCGCCCGAATTTCTATGAAAGCACGTGCTTCCGTTGCAATGAAATCGTTTATCAGGTGGATAGGGTCGGTCCGCTTAAAGACTTTACGTTCTTCCATAGTGGGTGCTTCAAATGTGCAGTCTGCGGGACTAAGCTGACTTTGAAGGTGAGTTTTCATTTTATAATTTTTCTTTACAAATCGATGGCATAGTTACAATAGTTTTATTTTAATTTATTGTATATTGTATTATTTTTATCCTAAATCCCCGGCTTACTGCAAGAAGTCATGAACTGCAAAATCAGTGCCTGGCTGGATGCGACAACTACCTACTCCTCGAAAGAGATTACCGAATGTGATCAAATCTAGTCGAAGTATCAAACTCAATAAAACGTGAGCATTCTCGTGTTAATTATGAACAACGAAAAAATGTCACAACTACGTTACTTTTCATAGCAAAACAGTTAGTGACTTCTTGCAGTTAATGACTTCATGCACTAAGCCGACGAAATTTAAAAAATAACTCGGCCATGGCTTTATGTCATTCTTATTTACGATAGGGGCTCGCCCCTATCAGCACCTGCATTGATGCACAGAGAGTGTGTTGTGCATTTCACTCTGCCAGCATGTATTTCCCTCTGCCAGTGCCCTATACCACATCTTATACTCGTATGTATTATATTTTTCTCAGCAACCAATATTTCACAAGATCTTGTACTGTATCATTACTTGTTCTGTGACATTGGGTAACTTCTGATGCGGCGCTCATAACCGGACCAAATACCTCAGCTAAGCATATGCAAATATCCATTAACATTTTTATAGGTCACTGCATTATCATACCCGCCCACCTAATGAGCATCTATTATGTTTCTGTTAATACTAAGATGCTATCTTCTAAGCTGAGGACTATCTTGGGGGCTACCACGATCTTAAAGTTTAATTGATAGTCAAATCTATATATATAAAAGAAAGTCGTGTTCGTGTTACACTACTTATAACTCAAGAACGGCTTTACCGATATGGCTGAAAATTGGTGAGGAGGTAGCTTAGAGCCAGGAAACGCACATAGGATACTATTTATTCCTATTATACTATTTATTTCTATTAAATAAATTCGATAGCATTCAAGTGTGAATTGACATAAAACATCAGTCACTATAAAACGAGGTATAACAAAAAAGAATCAGACTTGGAATAACAAAACGACTTATAATACTCTTTGCGCAAATGACAGCTATGTAATGGACGTATGGATGACAATTTGATTTAACAATTTAACAGCTAAACAGATTTTGACGAAATTTGGTATGAAGGTAGCTTAAGCCCTAGGTAATATGTAGATTACTTTTTACCCCAGAAAATTGAACGGCTTTCCGCTATTCTTGCAGGACAGCGGGTGAAACCGCGGGGCGCAGCTAGTTTTGAATAAAATTTGGGCTCGCTCTTTTAAGTTCTGCTAGTTCTTGTAGATGTAGTTGTGCTAGTTCTGGCAGTTATTTTTCGTCCGATTTAGGCATGTGGAGAGGGCCTTCCTACCTTAGTAAAATATAATCTTGTTACATAATTTCAGATGATTACAAAAAAAAATTATGGACTAAAAAGCGCTCAAAATTGTGTTACGTAAATAAACAAACGTAGTCTCGGAATTTAAAACCCAAAGAAATTACAAAAACGCAATCATACTGACATGAATATTTGCGCATGCTTTCTTAAATTGCCCGACTTATAACGTTCTTTGGATGTACCATCGACAGTAAGCAGTGAGAATTCCGAGACATATTTAAATTAAGATCAAAATAATCCTTCTAAAAAAGTAGTAGCCCCCTGGTCTCTTAGACCGATAAGATGTAGCAAGGTCGCCAAAATGCCAGTCTCGGAAGACAATCAAGGCCGACGGGTCACTTGCTATCGAGGAAACTCCGGGTTTAGCCATTGTTACATAAATAGAATGTTTGTAAGGTCAAGCGAGCTTCGCGACCTACGCTACTCGCGCTTTTTGGATGAGTGTGATACGTTATTTAGATTGATTTAAAATTTTATTTTTTTATGAAATTTAGTGAAACGGATATGGCGATCAAAAGCAAGCACCTACTTTAAATAATAATAATAATACTTTGGTTTTTATAATATATTGTTTTTTATATTCTATATTGTAAAAAATTTAAAAATTAAGAAAATAAATAAATAATATCGAAATAATCTTTATATTATATATTATTATATATGAACTATTATGTACAATTTTTGCTAAAATTCTAAATTCTAAAACCGTTAACTGTCCAATTACGCCAATTGAATTGTGTAATATTATATACTAATTTTAATTTCACCGTTTTATAAACATTTACACACAATACACACACACACACACACACACACACATTTAACATTTGTACTTATTTTCATACAATACAAATACATAGTTCCCAGTACTTCCCAGTCCAAAGCCTGACTCATTAACACCGTTATTAGCAAACTGCTTGTTTCACTGATCCAATAAAGTATTATACTTACTACAAAATTTCTCTTTCCCAATAAATTACGAAAATATATTTTAGCAAATATTTTCTCGCACTGCAAATATTTGAACGAAACATATGGTTTGCGTGGTGCTGTACAAACTTACTATGGCAGTGTTTTTCAACCTTTTGGCTCCCATAATATGGAAAATATTTCCCGCTCGTATTTCGTGTATCGTGTATTTTTTGCAGTTCACTCCTCCTTTTTTTAAAGTACCGATGAATTTTTCCGGGCATAATCATAAGCAATTGCTTATAATGATTCCAAAAGTTTCCGAATTAGAGACTAAGTGCCAAAGGCAACGGCTTCTCCGATTTGTAAACTTATTGCGTTTCTAAAAGACAACAAAAACATTTTAAATAATATAAAATCGGAAAATAGAATACTTTTAAGCATTTTGAACTAAAATTGTCTTATTTTTTGAAGTATAATCTACCGATCTTTGAAGTCCCATTACAATTATTATATTTTAAAAATAAAAGTAACTGTGACCATTTCAAGATGCTTCGCGACCCCCCAGTAAGTCACAATTACGAAACATGTTGAACAGCACTGTCCTTACAGTTTCGAATGATTAAAAGGTGTTGAGTCACATCGATACGGATCATATGCTCCGTGAGTCATTTAGTGCTCATTTTTGCAGACTGCTGGGTATTCCAGGTGTAGTAATTAAGTTACAAGGTCTAGGCTTTGTCCGATCTGTTTGTGCATAATGTGTTGTCAAACATTTGAAACGATTATCCGTTGGTCTAGTAAGTCTGTATTATTTATTCCGTGGCATCAATTCGTTTTTGGAATATTATACGGGGTGATTGGTGTTGAATATTGATAGACAAATTCTAGGGCAGGATGGCGAGCTTTTATGAATTAAAAAGCCATTCTTTTCCAAAAAAAAAAAAACTATTTTACTGAGGCCATAAATACGAGTATGTCGTCATATTTTTGATTTGGATCTGTTCATAATACAGAAGTATAGAAATACACATCATTTCTTTTGAATATATAAGTAATTTACAAATTAATATTGTAAAATGTAATAAAATTAATATTAAACTAATACGCCGTTACACAATAAAATTGTAATCACCGTATCAACCTCAATTTCATGCTTTTGTCATAAAACCAGCAAATGCTGACCCTTATAGTACAAATAAACAACACAGTTAAAATAGGTTGAATTAATTATCATCATGGGTAAGGTTATACTGGTGATACTGGTCACTACGTTAGGTACACATGAATAAAATAACAATATCCCAGTTAATATTATATAATACTAGCTGACTCGACAGACGTTGTCCTGTCAAAAGCCATTGCGTAACTATAGCAACTGAACTTAAATTTTAAATTTTCTAATTTTTCATGTTTTTTTTCTATAAATTGAGATGTGAGCTATCCTATCTCCTAAGTTAGATCGAACTGCACCCGGTGTGCAAATTTGATTGAAATCGGTTAAGTGGTTTAGGTGTCCATTGAGGACAAACATTGTGACACGAGATTTATATATATTAAGATATTATACAGGGTAATTCATAAAGGGTATGCTAAGCCGAAAATTGTTTATAGTACTCATCATTATGAACAACTTTTAATATGGGACCAACCCGAAATTCGCGATAAAAAAATTAGCTGTTCCATTGAAAAATGTCAATGACACTCGACAAAATGTATGAAACGGCTGATTTTTATTGATTTTCTGGGTTGGTCACATAGTAAAAGTTGTTCATAATGATGAGTACTATGAGCCCTTTTCGGCTTAGCATACCCTTTATGAATAACCCTGTATAAACTGTATATATTTATATTTTATATATTACGTTTGTTTTTACGCTCTTACTCCTTAATATTCAATAGATCATTTTACATAGGTTCACGTTGTCAATGGTCAAAAGCATATTATTATATAATATGAATAATCATAATTATCATTACGGCGAGGGTAAAACCGCGGGGCGCAGTTTGTTAAATATAATCAAAAAACCGGATCGCAAAACTTAGCATGATTATGACACTCCAGACGATATTGTTTTTTTTTTTTTTTAATATAATTTTTTTTTCTCAATTTTGCACACCCCGTTTTTCTATTTTTTTGTCTATCCTCACCATCCTAAGGTTGCCTGGAAGAGATCGCTCTTAGCGATAAGGCCACCAGTTGTCGCACTAGTTTGTCTTTTGTTTGTAATTTATGGTGTGAACAATAAAGAGTTTATCTACCTATCTATTATGATACAAGATCGAATCTAACATTTCCCATTTCAAAATGATCCAGCCAGACATACAAACATACAAACTGCCAAAATTACTTAGACACTTACTTTCAAAAACTTTACCCTACTTCTGAGCAGAAGAATAAAAACACGGTGGCCAGTTTACTACAAATATAAATAGTTTATTTCAATTAACACTTTAACTGCGGCTAATTGTCAAATGCGTTGTGTTTTACGCGCCTGGCGTGTGTAGCCGCATTCGCGTTGCACAAAGGAAAAAACGAAGTATGTGTTTTCCGCAGTCAAAGTGTTAAAACAGTTGAGGAATAGTAGCTTGGTACTTGGTACTTGGTGAGCGGGCTCTTTTCCGCAACTAGGCCGGTGATCGGCCCTTTTTGCGTGAACGGGTGACGGCGGCGAGGAATAGTAGCATAAACACAATTGTAATCTTACTCCTTACTAATATTATAAAGGCGAAAGTATGTGTGTTTGTTAGTAATGAACGCTGATTTAACACATAGACTTACTCTTTATCCCGGAAACGCTGGTGAAACTGCAGGGCGCAGCCAGTTAATATCGTTATTATCGTTATTAATGTCGTTTATATAGGGATATTCATAAAGGGTATGCTAAGCCGAAAAGGGCTCATAGTTCTCATCATTATGAACATCTTTTACTATGGGACCAACCCGAAATTCGAGAAAAAAAAATCAGCTGTTCCATAGAAAAATGTCAATGACACTCGACAAAATGTATGGAACAGCTGATTTTTATTGATTTTCTGGGTTGGTCACATAGTAAAAGTTGTTCATAATGATGAGTAATTGAGTACCATGAGCCCTTTTCAGCTTAGCATACCCGTTATGAATAACCCTGTATTGTCTCCTTTAACAATTCAATCTTAATAATAGGTCCGCACCTCCACAGACATACTACAACAACCAGCACTGGACCGAAGACAAGGAGGTGTACTGCTCGAGCCACGTGCCGAAGATCGGGCCGGGCCACCTGGACAACTCGTCCGTGGGCATCCGCAGCGCGCTCAACGTGCCCAAGAGCAATAACTACGTTAATGAGCAGATACGAGGCTTGGCCAGGAACAGCCATGACACTGAACGTGAGTACTTATATCATATACCTTGTACAGGGTTATACAGATAGGGTATGCTAAGCCGAAAAGGGCTCATAGTACTTATCATTATGAACACATTACCATTACCACGTTGTCTGACGATACTAACCCTTTGGGCGACTTATAGGCCAATCTTTGGGTCACATTTTGCTTCGATCAGACGAGAAGATAGATCTGTTTAAATTGTCTTAACTATAGCGGGTAAAACCGCTCGGCGCAGCTAGTATACTATGAGAACTTCATTTTTTATGCAAACGTACCGTACACATAACAAACATCTTATACAAACTTCCAGCAGAAAACCCATTCACAATTTCTGATGACTCACAGATGACGGCTCACAAAGTTTACCGTTGCAAAATAACACGTTTTTCGTTCCAAAAGAACACATATTTATTGCCATTATCAAGCATCATTCCCTACAAACATGTCAAAGTAAGTACCAATAATTTAAACATAAAATCTACCTGTTTAACATTAATACACCCGTTAGTAAGATGGTATCTTAACGGGCATACCTGAACCTTTGCACATGGTACCTTCCGTTACCATCAAACGTAAGCACCAGTCTTTAGTCTAAGAAGGCCTTGAGACGGCCAATGAAGTTTAGTATTACTATGTGTGTGACCATTAAAAACTTAAAAAAAAATGTCATATTTTTTTAGATAGATGGACAGATAGAAACTTTTTATTGTGCATATCGTAAAAAGAGTTACAAAAACAGAAAACACTACTAGTTATTTTTGTTTAAGTTTATCGGGTTTTTCCTGTTGTAAATCAAAACAGTATTTGAACTAGTTTAAAAAATATAACTTGACCTACCCCGGCTTCGCACGGGTATGAAATAGGTATAGTCTATGTTACTCGCTAATGATGTGGCTTTATATTGGTGGGGGTTTTTTGGCGGGAACGTGGAAGAGACGTCATGTTGCTTCATTTTGTTATTTTACTAAACTTGTGTAATTTTGAGTGTTAATGTTTATTTTAAGTGGGGAAAATAACCATTAAGTGCTTGAGGACGTGCACGAGTGTGGGCAAATCATAAAATGCAGTGAATCGTGTCAGTTCGTGTTGCTTCCAAAACTCCTTAGAAAAGCCTCTAGTAAAGTCTCCACTACTTTACTGAGGCATGTTAGGCATGTATCTACTCTATCCACTTGACCTAAATTGTGGCAACCCCGCAGAAGCCATATACAAAAATTGAAGTTGAAGTTTATTTTGGTGAAATGATTTTTAAAATCGGTCCCGTAGTTTTTGAGTTTAATCGTTACAAACATCAAAAATACAAAAACTTTCCACTTTATAATTTTATTAATTAATTACTTAATTAATATTAATTAATATAGTGTAGATTCCATTTTTAGAGAGACATTAAATAGCAATAAAAAATATAAATTGTAGTAATTAATTTAAATTGACGAATAATATGTATTGATATTTTTTAATTTGTGACACAGCTAATAAATGATTTAATCTATTACAGTGAAACATATTGTGTGGGTCTATGGTATAGAGTCAGCGTAGTGATTACCTCTGTGGTAGACTGTAGACCATAAATAATCTTCCGAGAATATCAACGGACTTCCGAAGAAGGCTTTATGCGAAAGCTTCGGCTCACTTCGGTTAAGTTCGGCGTTTGTGGAAAGGGGAGTGAAAGAGAGAGGAGAACTTGTTGCAAAACAACCGGTCACATTCCTGGCGGCAGCCCACTGACCTTAAGTACCTGTGAAGGTGTAGGAAATAATGAACTTTTCTATACTTTTCGGTATTACATGAAAAAATAACAATTATGACAAAAGTGATAACTTTTGATGAACTAAGCGTATTTATTTTCTTTCTGATTAGTAATAAATATCAATGGCTTTGTTTGGTTTGTTAGTTTCGCAAAAATTTAAAAAGGCTTGACCTATCTTAATAATTCGTTTATGTTTTTTCGTGATAATATAGGGGTGGAAAAGAAAATAAAGCGGTTGAAACTGAAAGGCGCAGCTGCTGCTAGTATCCTACTAAATTTTTCTGTTAGATGGAAGGCTATTTGTTATCCAAATAAAATAAAATCAAAGTCTCATACTTTCAAAATATTTTCGTGCGCGTTTATGTCTTTTTACAGAGAATACTCACGTCCTTTTTCTGTGTCTACCATTTGTTTCTAATGTATTTTATTTAAAAGCTAAGATAATGTTCCAATATCCTTGGTCCTATCCATACCGTTAATACGTTTTTTGGTTCACCTAGTTCCTGTTTATTAAACTGATTATAGGTACGTAAGTGTGTTTGCAAACTTAGACTTTATAACCTCAATAAAATCTAGACTACGTTTCCTCAATCATTATATAATTTTATAAATACTTGTTCGCAATACTTATGTAGCAATTGAATCGATTAAAATACGACTAAACACATAAGTACCTACCTCCAACTGTTACCTAATACACGATTTATTAACATTTCTTCATTTAAAAGTATTTCTGCATAGCTTGCTGCAATTTAGTTTCTATTTCTAAGTGATATCAACGCAACTTAGTTTTCTATGTTACGTAATAGGGATGTTAGGCAAGGACCTAAATTCCTTATCGAGCCTAGCTCGCGGCTGGGCGCCATATTTAGGTTTAAAATTAGTTTAGTTTGGCAAGACTTGATCTATGTGTATATCGTAGGTGAAATACTTGGTAAAATTACATATGTCCTTTTTTATATACATAAACGGTTATTCGTAAAGGGTATGCTAAGCTGATAAGGGCACATAGTACTCATCATTATGAACAACTTTTACTATGGGACTAACCCGAAATTCGGGAAAAAAAAATCAGCTGTTGCATAGAAAAATGTCAATGACACTCGACAAAATGTATAGAACGATACTATCGACAGTATCAATAGTATCGACAACTTTCAAAACTAAGTATTGCTTTATTTTCACTATCGATCGATACTATCGATAGTATCGAGAGTATTGCTGAATTTCGATAGAACTATCGATAGTATAACTGATTTCCAAGGTTAACTATCGATAGCGAAACTATCGCTATTGCAACAACTCTACGGCGTAGATGATGCTTTGCCAGCCCGGAGAGGTGCTAGTAGGTGGTGTCCTAGTAGGAATAGAGTATTTCGTTTCGTTTTCGTTGTCGTTTGTTTCGTTCGGTTCCTTCTAGGCGCGCGTGCTGCATCGTAGACCGCATCATTGCTTATCATCAGGCGAGATGGCGGTCAAACGCAAGCCTTTAACAGAATAAAAAAAATAAAAAAAGTAGTGTTATAGCATGTGTTCGTAAGGAAGGTAGTCAGTAAATACCTAGCCCTAATACAGAGTGGATATTCCTAAAGCTCTATTTAAATTCTTCGTCTCGTTTTCACACGAGAAGTTTCAAGTCGAGAAGTTGTCAGAGCATATAAAGCAGTAATAAACTAGTATGTATTGCTAGTTAGAGAACGCATTTGGTGCCGCAGTTTTATGCAATCTTATTCGTCTTTATGGAATTGATTTGGGTGTGTTCGACTAGTTTATGGTCGATATAAGACAGCCAGTTTCCTGTGCTATATTTGGAATATTCAATTAATCTATTCGTAGGCAATGTGGCATTTTCTTTTATGAATGCAGGAGCTCAAAATTTATTTTTCGTATTTTCAACTAGGCGTGCAATCCGTGTATGTACCTATATAACGTGTACTATAAATTATAATAATGTTAACAATTTATTTCAAAGTTGACTGAATGAATTTGATAGAATATTGCCAACAAACCTGGACAATATTTTTGAACCATTACTTTGTATAGAAAAAATAGGCATATTATTTTTGTCAAAATGTTTTTTTTTCAAATTTAAAATATTTTCAAAAAAAAAAAACATAAAACAAGTAGCGAGTATTCGAAAAAAGTAGAAACATAGAATATACAGTTTCCATTTACGTTAGAGCTAGACAGGGGCGCTGTCCCATTTTTGATACATTTGGCTATCGAATATCCGCTACGTATTCAACCTCAGAATTTATGCTAGGCCTACCGATACGATACAAAGTAACTGCCACGAATGGGGCACACCTTTACGCCACACATTAACGATCTTAAAGCTCACCCCAGCTAAAGATACGTGAGACTACTGTTTCCTTTCGCAAGACAACTGTTCTGGCACAAAAAACCATTTTGCTTACATTAGTCAAGCGCGAGGTTACCCAGTGTAACAGTGTGTAACTTATGGTAGCCACTGGCATAGAATAAATAACAGTCACTGCGCCACTAGGTCGATGACACCATTCCTACTTGACATGCGGTCGTTTACGCAACTTTTCACTTTATTGCCACCACTTTTGAGCTTAAATTTGCATATCGATACAAGTTACGAGAGTAAATCAGAGTTTAACAATAGGTTAATTAATATTTATTTTGTTACGTTTGATAGGTTTTTAAATGTTAGAATGTGGGTGTGGGACGTGTCAGTTAAGTTTTATGTTGTGACGGTTATTTTAATACCGTAACATTAGTTTTCTTATTTTATTGGTCGAGTTCTGATAAAAGCAGTTTGCGTTAGTTTATATTCACGGAAAACCCCAAATGAGTAATTACTTGATCTTATAAAACTACTTTGACACTCGGTTTCATCTACTATAAGTTATCGATGCCTTCCAAGATAATGTTGTAAAATATTATGTAATTTGTGAAAATCTAAAGTGTAAGCCAGCTCCAATTCTAAGGGTGACAAATCAACATCGAGCTATGCTGCGCTGTACTGCGCTGTGCTGTGCTGTGTTTCTTAAGCTACGTTTTTTTAACAATCAACATCAAGCTGTGCTGCGCTTTGCTTAGCTCAGTATAAAGCCGAACGTCTACCGCCGGCTAAACTAAATGAAAACTAAACTCACTGAACTAAGCTAAGCTAAACTAGAACTACGTTGTCCGTCCACCAAAAAAGTAATCAGCACATAAAAATCCATAAAAAACATAGCACAGTTCGGCACAGCGCGGCTCAGCACGGCGGGTAGCGCGCCTCGCTCGAGACTGCTGCGTTTTTAAACAGAGCGTAGCCTCACACAGCGCAGCACAGCATGGTTTGTTTGTATCCTCATTAAAATATTAGACGAGCGAGTTGACCAAACATAGCACAGCGCAGTACAGCGCAGCATAGCTCGATGTTGATTTGTCACCCTAAACATCCAAATCTGTTCAGCTCTTAATGTGTAACAGAGTTAACAAACATACAAATTTTCATACTCGTATCTGTTACTATCTAGTAGTGTTTTCGAAATCCTGGATAAGTCTGATATACTTTATACAAGTAGGTATAAGAGGGCTGGCTCATTCCTCACGCAAAGAATTTCACTGGCAATTCAGCGCGGGAATGCAGCCAGCGTTCTTGGTACTTTGCCACACGGGCAAAACCTACTTTTTGATTTTTAGTTTTATAAATTTCTTTGTCCTAGTTATTTTAGTTTTTTATTTTAGCTTATTTTAAATTTAAGACGTAAATACTTATTTAATTATATTCCTAAATAAACTAAACTAAAAATATTAAAGTATAAGTAGACTGACGTAATTTATATCTTAGACTTAACTTTCTTATACAGGGTTACCCGAAAAGGGTTTGCTAACCCTAAAAGAGCTTATTATTAAACATTATTCATACTCTTCATTATAAACAATTTTTACTATGGAACCAACTTTGTAATCTGATCTGAAAATGCAACTGAATTTTGAACCACTTCCGAAGTCCAATTAAACTGAAATTTCGTGTAGCTGGTACCTGTAACAATGACAATGCAATAAAAGCTTGTTTTCAAAAAGATTGTTTTTCAGCTTATTTTCATTTAACCCTGTATTTAAGTATCTGCCTTCCTACACAGCTTTACAAATCTCTATAAACAGTTTATGTTATTTAGCTTGAATGCGAGATTTCCAGTTCTCCTTGAATGTAATATAATTGCGTCTAATTGTGAATGAAGCGAGTAATCAACGTGGAATTAACATTTATATGGATGTTGACTTGATCTCTCTGTTACTTGATTGGGGTAATAAAATAAAAGTGGGTACATTGCTTACTTCTTGCTGACGAAGAAATTCCTGTTTTTATCTGTGGGTATATTAACTTACTTCTTCTGAGGAAGAGGTTTATATATGTGTTAATAAGTAGGTGCTTTTATAGGTTTGCTAATTATCAAACTGATAACCCATTTGCCATACAATCGGTTGCCAACATTTCTAGTGTTGCACTCCTAAGATCGTCGTAGCGTATCATTTCTATGGACGTAACGTAGCATTCCTAATCTCGTAGTTTAGCATTCTTATGGAAGTAGCGTAAGATTTCTTTGGACGTAGCTTAGCGTTTCTATGGACGTGCAGTAGGAGCTTAGCGTCCTATCGACAAAATATAGCATTCCTATAAACGTTGCGTGGCATTCCTAAAGTCGTAGCGTAGCATTCTTAAGGACGTAGCGTTGTACTCTTAAAATGGTAGTGCAGCGTAGCACTCCGAAATATGTCGTAGCTCTAACTCGTACTAAAAGCATTATTACTTTAAACTTACTTCATACTCAAATTATTTTCATGGCTGTCAGTATTACAAAAAAAGAAACAGTTTAATTTCAGATCCACGTCCACACAATTGGTCAATGAATGACAATCGATTCATTACTGACCATTTATACAGTTACCCACCAGTGTGTAACGAGCCGGAAGTCGGTCATTAGGCTATAAAATGTATTAACTAAGATTAAAAGCGCGGATGTGCCCACTGCTTAATGAATACATTAACTACGATTTTACAACTCATTAATTGATTATTAAGTATTAACTGATTTATAACAAGGGAAGTAAAATAGACGTCATTATTTAGATGGTTGGTTTTATAGTTTATAGCGGCTCGTCCCGGCTTCGCACGGGTAGACACTATAAATTGTAATCTTAAAAAAAAAAAAAAACTAAAAACTGTCCTATCTGTTAAGTTAGATCGAACTGCACCCGGTGTGCAAATTTGATTGAAATCGGTTAAGTAGTTTAGGAGTCTATAGCGGACAAACAACGTGACACGTAATTTATTTAAATTAAGATATTACCTTCCTACTGGTGTTTTTAGTAGTGTATTTCTTAAAAGAAAAGTGTACAGTGTACAAAGAATTAGTCTACAGTTTCTAATGCAATGTCAAAACTTAACTTAAGCTTTTAAGCTTTAGGTTTTGACATTGCATAGATAGATCAAGATACGATGCAGTTTTTTCACGTAGAGACTGGCCCGTAACTATTGTTGGTTAAACTATTCTTGAGCGCTCGAGATTACTCGTATCTCCATCAGTCTCGCTCTCATGACATTTCTAATGAGAGCAACAGTGACCGAGACAATATCCCACTCGCCAGAATAGGCCCTAGATTCAAACAAATACACTACATGAAAGATACATAAAACGATCATTTCCAACTTTAATCCCATACATTTTTTTTCACTCTAATAGCTTCCCACTAGGATAATCTGTGTCGGGGATGCCATGGGACACACATAAAGACAAGAACAACTATTTAAAACACTAATTCCTTGTCCGCAGTATCTCCAACCCGCACAACAAACGGCGGCAGCGTGCACGCGTCGCCCGCGCGTGAGCTCGCGCGTGACACGCCCGACTACCAGTACGGCCGGTTCGACGCGAGCGCGCTGCACATTGCGCACGCGCTCAAACAGACCGAGCTGCAGAAGGCGTACCATCGGCCGAGGGAGAAACCCATCGACTGTTATTTGGTAAGTGATCTGTAGAACTAGTTTAACAATTTTTTACGTTATGCTTTTGATCACAATGTCGCCCGATGGGACGTGAAGATGTGGTCAGATGTAGCACGCTTGTTTAAGAAATACGTTGTTTTTTTTAAGCAACCCTGTTTTGTACCTTTTCTGGAAGACAGGCGCAGGCAATGAGCTCCGAGTCTTTGCACGAATAGCTCTACTCTTCTCACATTAGAGATAAATATTCACAGGTTTTATCTAAAATACTTGTAACATTTTCTTGAAATGTATCGAGATTTCGTAAATATTTGAAATTTACATCGTAAAGACGTCGACGATATATTGAAACAAACTGTTAAAAACGTAAATCTTATTTTTTCACTTGAGAATAAATGGCTGAAAAAGTTTTGTTAACATCAAAGAACCACAATGGATTTAAAAATGTATGTTAAAATTAAAATTCAACTTTATAAAAACATAGTGAGAAGACTAAAAAGGAAAAAACCTTTCGAGTTAGTGTAGTGTTATGACAGTGAAGTGTAGTTTAGTTAAATCTACTAGTAAAGAACACATTAACAAAGTGTCTTCGCCTTAATAGAGACAGTAAGAAATGTGTTAATGGACACAATCTTAGCAATAACTTAGGTACTTAGCAATAGTTAAATGCAAATTACTCATTAGTCTTTCAGGCTAGATCGTAATTTTAATGATGTAGGTACTTATCGATAAAATGCATCATTACAAAAAAAAAAAAAACTTTATAAAAATATATCCACGATACGTACCTACAGTGCAATAATAAGTAACCTACTATCAGCCACGATATAGTTATTCTAATATACTCGTACTTCGAATGCAATTTGCATTCCATTCACCGGATCATCAACCCAAAGTGGGACATAACGTATGTATTAACACATAAACATTTACAGCTATAATCGGAATGACCCGTGCACGTAATAAAAACAAGGAAATTAGGTGATATTTACGGCAGTTAGCTCCTGGTCTAGCGCGATGCAGATAAAACTGAGGATATTTAGTAATTGCAACGGTAGTTAGCTCCTAGTCTAACGCAATGCAGATATTAGTGTGATAAAAGGTGGAGATAAGGAGGAGAAACAGGACAGAAACATTTTTACAATTGTGAAGATAAACAATCACTGAGTGGAAATAAAAAGATAATAATTAAAAAGTTTACTTTGATATTTATTATTTTTGGTGAAGAAATCAATCCTACCAAGACACAGGTTTGCGCGTTCACCGCTAAAAAAGCCCCATTCGTTTTAGCTCCTCGGTTTCAGAACACTCCTCTCAGGTTTCGGGGAGCATTGGGATCCTGGGAGTCGACATTTCTGCTGATGTACAGTTCCGTGGTCATATTGCAAGTAAGGCCAAGATTGCGTCAAAAAAACTTGGTGTGCTCAATAAGGCTAAGCGCTACTTCACGTCGAGTCAAAGACTTTTGCTGTATAAAGCACAAGTCCGACCTCATGTGGAGTACTGCTCCCACCTTTGGAACGGAGCACCCAAGTATCAACTTGAGCCTCTTGATGCACTACAGCGTAGAGCTGTCAGAATTGTCGACAACCCCAAGCCCACCGAGCACCTAGAGCCGCTCAGCATGCGTAGAGACGTCGGGTCTCTTTCCATCTTCTATCGCATCTACAATGGGGAGTGTTCTGAAGAATTATTCGAGCTAATTCCAGCGTCGCGGTTTTACCACCGCACTAGCCGCCACCGTTTGGGTGCTCATGCCCACATTATCGATAAGTGGAAATCGCACACTGTGCGTTTTACACGGTCGTTTTTGCCACACACCTGCAAAATGTGGAATGAGCTCCCTCCACCTGTATTCCCGAGTAGCTACAATATTGGGTTCTTCAAAAGGGCTGTTAATAGAATCTTAAAAGGTCGGCAGCGTATCTGTGATGCCTCCAGTGTTACAGGTATCCATAGGCGACGGTGATCGCTTACCATCAGGCGGCCCGTTTGCTTGTCTGCCATCTATGGCATAAAAAAAAAAAAAAACAAAAAAAAAAGACTCAACCACGAGCGAGTCAGGCTTGTAACTCACCTGATGAAGGTCACAAAATATGATCGAAACTAGTCGTAGTAAATGGCTTAATTTTTTCGTGTTCTCACGTGTTAATTAATACAAAATAATTTCTTCGACACGTTTGACTGTTGCTTGAAAATTATTTGTCTGTTATGCTTTTCAATTTCCTTTTTTTTTTATCGATGATTTAATTTTGTCGTGCTGAAATTGAAGACCATCTCCGCCTTAAGTGATTGCGGTGGCAGTTAGCTCCTAATCTAGCTTAATGCGGTAATTCGTATGGGCAGGGAAAACTTGATCACGGGGGGTTTAGTGGTAAAAGGTGTTTTCATAGTTAGGTTAATAGAGCTCTATATAAAATAGTAGTAGAATAACGTTTTCCTAGTTAATCGACGGCTAGTTAATAAGTAACTTAAACTTAAATAACTTTATTTTGATTTAAAACTTAAATTTACTATTGCTTTACAATATGTGTATAGATTTTTTTCAATGTTTCAAAGTTTTAAAAGATCTTTAAGAAATTAAAATTGTTTTGTTACCACAACGAATAACCCAAAACAAACCAAAAAATATGTTTTAGACTTTCTTTTTCTACCTACCAAAAATCTTATCTGAACGACCAGTTTTTGTTTCATAACAGAAAATCGAGTGTTTTGTTTTGATTGTGCGCAAGACAACTTAAAAAAAGAATAATATCCTGGGTCTGGATGTTCGTTGTCCTTGTCTTTGTGCGTGTTCCATTGCTTCCCCGACTCAGGAATTCAGGATATCCTAGTGGGGAGCTATGAGTGTGACACGTTTATAGTAATTAAAAAAACTACCAACATTTTTTGTATCAATTATTTCTCTGACGCCAGATAGTTTCCTGAACATCTTCAGACATCTAAAACTTTGTTTCCCCGTTCATAACTTATTCCCCATTAACTAATGAATGGATTTCTTCTAAAGGAAAGCATGTGCTGCGATTGCACAGCTCGCAATACTCGTAGTGACATTCGCCACGCATGATAGCTCCAATAAAATTTCAACACGCCACACTGTTTTCCACTTTACAGCCATTTGTTACAAATACGCAATTCAACGTTTTGCAAGGTGATTTGCGATTTCCTTGAGACATTATTTCTATGATTTAAACCTAGACTATTTTAGGCAATATTTACACTATTTTTACTGTATTATCACATATTTTTGATACCAAGTCTACCCAAGTCCAAGTCGAAGGATGTATTACTTATAGGCCGTATTCTACAACGCTGGCCAAGGAAAATAAGGAATGGGTGTGATTACTCATCATTAACTTAATAAACAACTTTTAATATGTAACCAACCCGGAATTCACGAAATAAAATCATCTATTCCATACATTTTGTGGAGAGTTCTATGGAACAGCAGATTTTTTTTTCGCGATTTCCGGGTTGGTCCCATAGTCAAAGTTGTTCAAAATGATGAGTCCTATGAGTCCTGTTCGGCTTAGTATAAATAGGTATTATTTATACTTTCTGTATAACTATGTAGATGCAAAGCATCTTTCCGTCCTCATCTAATAGTGGGTTGTAGGTACACGAAGAACGGCGCGGGCGCAGTATCAGCGCATCTCGCATTCCGCCGTGGTGGAGTAGAACCGATCGCGTGCGCTTGTGGAATGCGTAATACTACGGTCCAAGATGCATATGATGTGATGTTGTCTTTTATAGAATGATAGCTGCGACCCGCGGTTATACCCGCAATTTTTAACCGACTTCAAAAAAGGAGGAGGTTATCAATTCGAATGTTTTTGTTTTTTTTAATGTTTGTTACCTCATAACTTTTGACTGGGTGAATCGATTTTGATGATTCTTTTTTTATTAGAAAGCTGACGCTTCCCATTTGGTCCCATTTCAATTTAGTCCAGTTCTGATAATGGTATCCATGAGAAACTATATAAGTCTTAAGTTTGCATTAAGTACGTGCGCGACAAATAGATGAATAACTCAATAGTCGGTCTTTTGAAGTCGGTTTTTGGTTTTTGTTTTGTAAAAACAATGTTCTTGTCTCAAAATTAAAGGAGTAATAATTTTTAATCATTTTTCGTTGCTTGACATCAAGCGAGTTGGTGGTCTAACTAGACGTACATATTCGTGTGTAAAAGTAGCCTATTTGTTAATCCAAGGCAACACACTCCTCAGGTATACTAAATGTCATCCAAATCCGTTCAGCCGTTTTTGCGTAATTCTATACAAAGTTTGTAGACATTCATAGTATTCTTAATCAGAACTGACGACAAAATTGATCAGTTTTTAAAAAACCTAATCGAAACTACGAATCTAAATCAAATTTATTTATTTACTTACTAACTGGGACCCGTGATTGCACCCGTTTTTTTACATGAAATAAACGTAGCCCATCTTAAATTAAAATAAAAAAAAAAGAATTAAATTAAATTAAAAAAAATAATAATAATAAAAATAAAACAAAATTAAAAAATAAAAAAAAAATACAAAAAAAAAATAAATTTAAGAATTAAATTAGAATATTTTTTTCACGAAACATGGGTGTTACAATTTACAATTGTTATTAGTAACAAGTTCTTCCAATATTCTTATAATAGTAACAGACATTCACACACACATTCACAAAGTTTCGCATCAGAAATATTGATAAAGATAAAAAGTCCGTGCACCAGTCTAATGGTTACCGCTTTCCGCTCTTCCCTCACGCCGAGCAAAAAACTTCGGGAGGCATCATTTAGCGCGAGAAATCTGCCGTGACTGTCATTACGGGACGATTTCAGCGGCGATAAAGCGGTAGAATCACGCTGCACAGGGCTAGAAGGAAAGGGTATGCTAAGTCGAAAAAGGCTTAGAGTTCGTCATTATGAACAACTTTTACTAAATCTGAAATCACGAAAAAAAAACACCTGTTCCATACATTTTGCCGAGCGTCATTGATATTTTCCATTGAACAGCTGTTTTTTTTTTGCAATTTCATGATTGGTCCCATAGTAAAAGTTTAGTAAAACTTTTAGTAGGTCCTTACAAAAAACAAAAACGACTCATAGTACTTACTGTGAGTAGTTTTCAGCTTAGCATGGCCTTTCTGTATAACCCTGTATAAGGAAGGAAGCTGCCGCATTCTTGTCTCGAAAGACATTAACAGCCACAATAAACCTCTGTGGACAGACGGATACAGATTGTAAATCTAAACAGCTTTACAATCAATCGCTACAGTTAGAAACTAGTAGCAAGGCTGGCCTTAGACGCTATTAAGTGATCTGTGACCATAATATAGGCCCATCTAAATACCTACTTTTTATTGTAAACGTAAACGTTTCGTAAACGTTTCACACTCATAGCTCCCCACTAAATAAATCAAAAATGAAAATCTAAAAAAAACTCTTGTTTTACTACACAAACTATTTGCAAAGTTTTAGAAAGAAATTCACATAAGTAATAAGATATTTCTATAATTAATTGTCTTTTCGTCGACGAGTTAAACATTTCGTCTCTTTTCTCAATTAACTAAGTTGACGGTTAATTTGAATAGGCATGCAAAACATATCACCTCCCATATGAAATGTCAATAAAATCAGGCATGGCGTTAAAATATAGCTTACAACGCCTCGTCACACCCAGCCCAATTTGTCTTAATAAACCACGGCTCAGTTTAATTACTTGACTTAATCAAGGCTTAAGTCAAGTAATTAAGCATAATTGAAGTGAATAAATCACCAAATGGTCAGATACATCTAAATCTAAACTAAATAAAATTATTACGTCCTAATGTTTGGAGCCGGTTTTCTCGATTACCATTCTTATAGCTATCGAGAGAATCATCATTGATTATTCAAATTTGATAGACCTACGCGGTTGGACACTTACTAGAAGCCATTTCGATGCTAACACATTCCAGCTATTGTATTTGAAAAGAAAGAAATAAACGGTAACTGCTTTTTTCCAGTTTGAGTTGGAATAAGGAATTTCCGAAATCAACGGTTACGGGTTTTAGAGATAGGCCACGTTTAAGATGATGTGGTGTAGGATGGCTTACAGCCATGTGGAGGGAGGATATGCATAATCATCATCATTTAATGTCATATCTAGAGGAGATGATCATTCTGTAGCGTCCGATTGAGTACATCTGCGCTCGAGGCTGAATAGACCAATGCGAGAGCCATGCGGTCACATTTGCTGCAGCTGTGAGCAGCTCGCGGGGCGGAAATAGGCAGGTAGGTAGTGTTTCTCCCGTTGGTGCCTAATGTCTCGTTTACGGGCTACAGGTACTGTCAGACTTATATGCATAAACGGACGCAAAAAACTAGATGTAGAGAGTTTAAGACCGAGCGTGGTATTTTTTTGATCAGAAATAAGTCAGTGTTAAATTATCATCTCGCCAACTCGTCTTCCAATGTGGAAAAACATAGCCTGAGGAAGATACCTATATAGCCAAGTTTTGGTTTACTTTACAGTTTACATCATAATTTTGATCAATTTCAATCACGTGATGGTTCTAAGGCCTTCCATACACAACAGTGGGTCATTACAAGCTGTCAATGAGGATCATCATTTTGTTTTTATTTTGTCGGACATTATATATTACAAGCGACCAGCCCCGGCTTTGCACGGGTATGAAACCGGGTAGCCTATGTTAGTCAGGGATAACGTAGCATTCTAATAGTGAAAGAATTTTAGAAATCGGTCCAGTAGTTGTTGAGTATATTCAACACAACACATACAAGAATACAAATCTTTCCTCTTTATAATATTAGTGTAGATATCATTTTTCCTGACATTATTATCATACCTAATTACTGTAATTACCTACCTCTAGCTTCTTATATAAACTTCCTGAGATCGAAATTCGACACAGCTTCTTACGCCAGCTTTAAAAACATCAATTTAGTAATGATGAGATCATATGCTTACTTAACCGCTTATTCGAGATGTGTCTGGCAATAAATCGGTTGCTTTGTGCTGGTAAAAGTTAATAAATTACAATCTCGATACGTTTGCAGAATGTATTTATCAGAGAAAGGTAGTAGTCATTTGAACAAAACAGAAATCTGCCCGTCTTTCTTTCTTTCAACTTCTAGGAGATACGAGTAGGTATATTAAAGTGTAAAATTATTATGCATTTGATAAATTGTATTAAAAATTAAAAATATTACACTATACTAATCACACAAATTCCCACATTGGCTTCTTTTTACATAGTTTTTCTTTTCATACTAAAAAAATCATTTCCTTGATTAACACATAGGCTTTTAAACCAATAATAATTGTTTTTGTGGGATGAACGGGTGAAACCGCGGAGCGCAACTACTACTATCTAAAATAACGATTCTGCTTTGTGATACAAAATACCTACTTACTGCAGATACGCTTTGGATAAGATAGTTATATAGATAAAAAGATAAAGATAATATGGTTACTTCTAAGGAAGTAGCCTACCGATATCGTTACCTAAGCGGCCATTGACAAAGTATCAATCTCACTCAACATCCCGTGACGAGCCCTATTGGATTATCCGTTGTGTAACCAAGATAACTCTTCCGTGCCGGAAACCACAACGATATTATACAAGAAAATCCGCTCCGACCATAAAAGGCACGGTCGCTGGTCGTAGCCATCTCACGGACATTTCTATCAACACGTCACCCATTACTTCGTAGTCTCTCGACGTTTATGGCCAAAAACGAATTGAGTGGGCAATGGACTGCCTCCTTGTAAGGTTTCTGGGTAAAGAATCCCGCAGATTCTGATGAATTTATAATGGAAAAAGAGTTACAGCAGTTATTTGGATTACGTTTCCAAGAAAAAACTTTCTGTAGATGGGAATGTCCAAATGTGAAAACAAACGGTAATCAAGTTTGCAGCAAAAAGTCTTCTTCATATTTTATAGGCTTGACAACATCAGTATTTCAATGACTGGAGAAAATAGAGGAGAATAAAGTCGTCGGGGTTGAAGTTGCAGTCTGTTACAAACACGTAGCTTCTATTCCTTTTTAACCTTAAACTTCTGGTTTGTGAAAGCCCTCAGACACGTAGTTTACATTTAGGGGAAAAGATAGATGGCGTTTACCCAAATCTTAGTAAGCAGGTCCAAATTTTTAAAACCAACGAAATTTTAAATTGTCTACCAAATACTCTCGTGAATTGTCAGTAGCTTCATTGTACTTACGGAGAATACTCCCAAACAAACATACACACTTCACCTCTTTATAATATCAGTATAGAATGCGGTATATAGTTACAAAGTATAGTCAATATGTAGCATGTCATGTAAGTCAAGAGATTCACATGAACTCAAAAAACTTGAGTCGCCCATCGCGAGCGCAATATTTTTGCCCCGACAAGAGCTGTGCCCGTTTCTCCACCATAACTGTTCGAGACAATCGTTACATCACCGAGGAAACTTCCCATGGGTGGGAAAGAAATCCGAGTGAATTGAACTTGTTAAAGGTTCTATGGGGTTTTGTACCAAATAATTACACGTATATCTAAGTAATCAGTACTGTGGTTTAAAATTACTTAACTGAGGTTTGAGAACTCAATTGGAAATGTTTTTCGAAACGTTGCGGCAAGTTTCGTTCGTGCAATTTTATAGGTACTGTAATTGGGCACTCGAAAATGTTACTGATCATACTGATGATATAAAATCAGCTTCTTGATGGGTTTCTTTCAGTAGCTGGCACGACGATCTTGAAGTCCTTCTGAGGTAGTAATATTGTAGTAAGCGTGTTGAGCGCTTTGAAGACAACACCGAAGTCGGAGTATAAGACAAAAATATTCGGCGGAAACTTGTGGGTAGAGCGCCATACATTAATTCACCAACGAAACTCACCGAACACGAGTCTTCTACCCTATCAAGTTCTTTACAATCTTAAATGATTTAATATTACAAATAAAAGTGACATCAGAAACCTCAGTTTCGAAATTCCAGCAGCTCGGGCGAGCCAACACACAGAGAGACCGGCGACCGCATACGCCTTGAATTAAACATGATTATGACCCACTACGGCCGTCGGATGAGCAGGCCCGGGCCAACGAGGACAATGGTATGTCCGTATTTATAGCGGAGAGCGAGTAATTACACACTTACATACATAAATACTTACATTATTAAAGTTTGCAGCTTTGTGAGAACTATGTAAGATGTTCTAAAAAGTTGAAAATCTTTGAAAAAGAATCTAAAAGTTGCTCGATTGCCACTAATTAAAAATAACCAATATTTTCGACATCCATAATCTCAATTTAGTAGATGTACAAAAAAACTTAATTGTTAAAGACACTCAGTAATAAGTTAAACACATAAATAGTCAAATTTTATCCGCTGCCCGCTCGAATATCAACCAAACCTCGAGTCCTTTCCTCGGCGGTGAAAACCGGATCTGCCTATTGATATGTGAGGGAGTTGAGGGACATGCACTTCTAGGAAGGGACGCTCGTATCTCCAGAGATATTAATGCTAAGCGCTAGTAAATCCAAGAATTAGAAGCTAAACTGCTTTGTATTTATGTATATTTTTTTTACAACAATCTAGACATGCGTTTGACCACAATCTCACCTGATGGGAAGCGACGATGTGGTCGAAGATGTACGAGTAGCACGCTTGCCTAGGAAATACATATTCACTCTACTTTTAAATAACCCTGGGTTGAACTTTTTCGGGCAGACAAACGCTGGCAATGAGTTCCACACCTCTGCCGTTCGAATTAAAAAGGTGGAATGGAAACGCTTAGTGCGTTTGAACGGAATATCCACCGTGAGAGGGTGTCTCACCTTTGTACGCCTGTTTCTTTGTGTTTATGTTTTGGAACAACAATTGATTGATCAATTGGTTTCATGAAGGGATGGTATGAGACAAGTCGAACCAAATAAGTAACAGGAGTCGTTAGTCGTACTATTAGCTCTTAGCGCCAGCCTGAATGAAATCGAATTGACGTTTGTCTCGCTTTTTCTCTAGCTGATAGAGCAAGACGCAAGCTAAGGCTAAGCTAGTTTAGGCACGAGTTGAGAGCTCTACGGCCCTTGTAGTAGCGCAGCAGATGGTGATAATAAATCTAGATATTTCTTAGGCCTTTTTATGTCAATCTTCTAATCTTTACGCATGCCAATCATTTAAAGTGAACGAATGGAAATAAATGGTCGTGAGCAACATGCTAACAGACTCGCATTTCGATCGAGTGATAAATTGCGTGTTTTTTGCTATAAATGCAGTCATCGAGGTGAAAATAAACCTTTTTTTTGTTTTCTTAATTGGAATAAACCTTTATAAAAACACTTACAGTGCCTAAAGGAGGTCAATTCTAAAACTCGGAAGACGATATAGGGGTGGATCTATGCATTGATCTAAGTAAAGTTATAACTTATACTACGCGACTTCTGAAAGTGCGCAAGAAAAGTCAGCAGTGCCATACATGCATATGTATTTTCTAAGGCCAATGAACTTTTTGTATCGAGCAGCTGATTTAAAAAAACAGATATTACAAGCTTCTATTGCACTGTCATCGGAGTTACGTATACCAAATTTCAGCTCAACCTGCCATCGGGAAGTGATTCTAATTTAGCTTCCAAGATTTGACCGAAATAAACAAGTCAAATAAAAGCAAGTGATTGATGATGAAGACAAATTAATTGTGCGGTCAAACCTATCAGCAAAACCGAAAGCTTCTACTTCCCACACCCATAGACAAGACGTTTTGCAAAGACGTTTTTTCCAACCTGCGGCTTAGTACGTATGAGTGATTTATCATTTAACTGTGATTTGAGTAAGCACCTGGTCGGTGTCGTGTTACATGCACTAGATGCGTAGGAGCAAGGCCGCAGCGTCCTGTTAGTTTGACGACCTATTCATGGTGCGACAAACCATTTGGCAGGCATAAGACTGAGGAAATATCTGTGCGAAAATCCAGTATATGAACGCGGATAATGTCAGCTACTATTGGCGCTTACCATCTAATTTAAGTTGGTGTATAAGTGAAAATACATTTTAAATTTACATCTATATATATAAAAATGAAACCCGTTTTCCTTGGTCACGGCCTCACGCGTGAATGGCTGGACCGATTTCACTAATTCTTTTTTTGTTGTATTTGTTACTAGCTGCGCCCCGCGGTTTCACCCGCTGTCCTGCAAGAATAGCGGAAAGCCGTTCAATTTTCTGGGGTAAAAAGTAATCTACATATTACCTAGGGCTTAAGCTACCTTCATACCAAATTTCGTCAAAATCTGTTTAGCTGTTAAATTGTTAAATCAAATTGTCATCCATACGTCCATTACATAGCTGTCATTTGCGCAAAGAGTATAATAAGTCGTTTTGTTATTCCAAGTCTGATTCTTTTTTGTTATACCTCGTTTTATAGTGACTGATGTTTTATGTCAATTCACACTTGAATGCTATCGAATTTATTTAATAGAAATAAATAGTATAATAGGAATAAATAGTAGGTATAATAGAAATAAATAGTATCCTATGTGCGTTTCCTGGCTCTAAGCTACCTCCTCACCAATTTTCAGCCATATCGGTAAAGCCGTTCTTGAGTTATAAGTAGTGTAACATAACACGACTTTCTTTTATATATATAGATTATTAGGAGAAGGTTCTTACGGAAAAAAATATTAAGAAAATCTCTCAGAAATATTGAAAAACCCTAAAAACAGCCCTTTTATTTTTCCCATACAAACGTTTTCTAACTAAAACGAGCTTTATTGCTATTGTATAAAGTTCATATTGAATTGCAAGCACTCACTGCCACGCTTTGCTGTGGATAAAAAAAAATAGCCTATGTTACTTTGGGATAATGTAGCATTCGAATGGTGAAAGAATTTTTGGAATCGGTTGAAAATTTTTGAAATCCAAAAATACAAATCTTTCCTCTTTATAATATTATAGTATAGATGTAAAAGATATAATTATCTTGATACTTTAAGTTACCAGTTTAGTTTAGTTACCCACTCCCAAAAATTTACATCCTGAAATCAGAAGGTAGAGGACCTAAAATTACGTCTAACTTAATAACCCTTGATTTCATAACAAAGTGTCAAACTGAGCATGAACAGGCTAACTAATCTCTACAGTGCATTACAAATGTATTGCAGGATGATAACAATCATAGATCAACTGTCTGCGTGGGCGCAAGGTCGCTCGCCGTCCTGCAAGTTTGTCGACCCAACCTCGCTGTCATTGTTCTAGACTCAGCCGGTGCGTTGGATTGTCTGAACTTACTTTCGATTATTACTTAATCGACTTTTTTTTACCATAAACAACGTTTTTGTTTTTTATTGATGATAATCTTTCTGTTATTCATTAGGCAGTTTAAAATTTGTTTGCGACTAAAGCTATTGTGACCATTGACATTGTTTTTCGCAAAAGCTCGTAGGTTTCGTGCTTACTATTTTTGGCACAGAAATGATGCGGGATTCTGAATTCTGAAATGTTTAATCGATGAAAATATATTTATTTTATGTTTGCAAGTCGCTTAAAATACATACTAGTTTGACAGCTTTTCATGTTCCTACATGCTGGAGAAGAACTGGCCAGTACTACTTATTTATAAAAAAAAAAATCTTCTTTTTCTTTACGGCCAGTGCTGATTCGGTATTATTTTTATGTTACTGGCCAGTTTATTAGTCTTAGACATTTTTTCATAAATCTTGTTTTTTGCGGCCAGTGCTGATTCAGTAATATTTTTATGTTTGCGGTCAGTAGGTATAGAAATTATTTTTTTAGTGGCTAGTACGATTTGGCTCGGTTACACAGATGTTTTGTATTTGACTCATTCTTGGTCGGTTGTTGAGGTCAGCTGTAAAGTTGACGTCATTTTGACCTTATGCCTGTTGCAGCAAATGCCAATTACTGCGACAAGGAATGTTTTTGTTAATTGTCCATGCAATCGATGATATCATCTATTTTCAGAAGCTTAAAGTCTTTAAGAAGAAAATCCTTCTTTTTCAATTTTAGGAAGGTAGGTAGGTATAGAGTTCCGTACCTACAAATAAAAAGTGTAAAAATGTATTAAGTACCTACAAAGTTTAATTTTACTTTTCTCGGAATAGAAAAGTGGAAAGTGGCATTTACGATGCAAATTAGGGGTATTTACAATGAATGTTTGGGCATCAAACCATAGCGTCATCTTCATTATCATTACCATATAAGACCTACATTGTCGTAACTTCAGTGGTGGCCAACCGACGCTTAGACACAACATAGGTAATAGTTACTAAGATAGTACCTACCTATATGTATTATTCTATACTCGGGTTGTGGGAAAGATCTGTATAAAAACTTATCTTAACTGCATTTGAATGATTAGATTCTGGTTTTTTAGATGATTTGTCGACGTCAAATGTTTACATGCCGAACACCAATTATCTAATTATGGCTTTGTTTTTGGATATTTAAGCGTTCTGTTTTCTTTCTCAGGGAATAGTGAAAGGAAAGATAATTGTGTAGAATTTCAACTCAATTAAATTTGTGACAACCAAAATATTTTGTGCCAACAGTAAAGTTGTTTTTTACCCGACTGCTCAGGAGAGTAATGTTTTTCGAATGTATAATGTATGTATGTGTAATGTTCCTATGTTTATTTTATTTTACAATTGTTATTATTAAACACAATTTTTTCAATTATTATTTCACTTTGACATTTTTGACGTATGCTATTATCATGAATGAATGTGAATATGTCCATAAGTGACCTCTTGCCGCCAAAAAGGCTTGACTTTTTGATGTGAAACATCTTTTGGCGCACGTAGGTAAAATCGATTTCTGGCGTGGCGACGCATGCCGTGGCGACGCGTCGCCACGGCGTGCAGTATTCAAGCAAATAACAGGGTTATTCGAAAATAAATGACGACGCGCGTACCTAATTGAGTTTCAATTTTCGAACGGTTTTGTGAAAATCTGTATGGCCATGGACAACGGGAGCATGAATGGATTAAAATGTTTTACATCTACCAGGCGTCCCGTGACGGCTCACATTTTTTTTTCTATAATTTCATAGAGCTCATCATAAAAGAGTTTCCATATCGTTTAAGATTAGCTTTGCTTCAATTATTCTGTCACTACCAACTTTTACTTTCCATTACATTTGCAGCATCATTATAACAACGACCGTCTCTTACACTCTGCCAGCTGATGTGATAGTGCGATAGAGATAAAAGATCCGGAAGACATTTTATCATGAGGAAGATGTAACAATGGCGCTGGAACGTATTGTGAAGTTTTGTGAGAACAACTGTTACGTATTACGTAGATACTAGGTACTGTATGAGAAGATGATTGGTAAATATTGTAAACATGTTTGAGGCTCGGCTGAGAAAACAAATACATAATAGGTGTAGTGTAACAGATTTTATAATGGAAACTAACGTGGTTTTGACACATTTTGTTTGTTTTTTTTTGTTTTTGTTGTGAGTTTATCCGTGTTAATTACAACAAAAAGGTATAACAGATTTGAAGATAAACTCAAATCCTTATTTTGAATAGGTGAGAAAATAAACTCATTTGCGTGACTTTATTAATATCATCATCATTATCATCAGCTCGTTATCGCCCACTGCTGAGCGTAGGCCTCTCTTCTTGTACCTACCCCTCTCGTCCCGGTCCTGTGCCAATCTTGTCCCGGTTTGACCCGCAACTTTGGTTATATCGTGGACCCAACACGCTCGAGAATTATCAACACAAAATAATAAATCAATACACTAAGGAGTACCAGCGCTACGCGCTAAACACTGAAGCTTCAGTGTTTTAGAGTTGACTCTGTATACCATTAGGTAGGTTCAAGGAATACAACGAAAGATGGAACCAGTACCTACCTACATACAATTATGTGAACAAGAAAATCGCAGCCATTTAATGCTCATTTCAAATGTCATCTAACCATTGACATTTATCATTTGCGAGAATGAAAAATGAATGAGAAAATCATCAATCTATTAGAAATTATTGACGTAGGATCACGCAACTGAAAGCAAAGCTAACGACATCTATACAAGCGAAAGTTCAAGAAAGAGCGTAAATTAATGAAGAGTCATACATATTTATACCAACGTAAATATCTTTGATTGCATGTCTGTATTGACATGTACCTAACACTTGGTGTAATTGTGGTCAAGAACTCAAGAAAGAAGTCTTTACTGACATTTTTTTCTTTGAAGTTTTGGCTCCGAATTGGCTAAATATGCAACCCAGGAAATGACTTAGGAAAAAAAGGTTAATAAACTGAGAGGACGTCGTTGGTCATCCTATCTCGCCAAGTACCTACTAGCAAAATACTGCTTAAATGGGGAGAAGGACAAAAACTTGAATCCAAAAACAAAAAGTTTCGGTAGAAAAGACTGGCCAGTGGCCATTATAGCAAAAAAAATTAGGCTCTGTGATATGAAACCTCCTTGCTGAACTATGAAGCATTTTGAAGTTTATCGTAATTGGTTTCGATTAAATTTGTATTACAACATCTACAACTCGACACCGCTTTATAACCAAACCGAATAACTGCGAATGTTCCAAATTAAATCGAGTGAAGTTTAGTAAAAGTGTAAAGTGATTTGGAAGTTTTGGAACTCTTTGCCAGACTCTCCGGCTGCTGTGAGTCATTTTTAAGAGCTATTTATAAGAGACAGCGCAACCGTTCAAAAGAATACGAGAAACTACAGTAACCGTGACTTTTAGCGCAAAAAGCCTAAATGTTAATCCAGGGCAAATGCTACCTTCATACGAAATGTTCCCTTAGGAGCGGTTTCAGCATTGTAGGCCCCTTTTATTTGTCCTTTTTTTTTTTTTTTCTTTACCCAGTGGAAATCCTTTATGGATACCACGCCCGCCCCGGGGGAGGCAGGGTGGTTATGTGGGAGTCTCCGCTCTAGTGGCGGCATACCCACTAAAACCACTGGGGAATTCATCGTCCGCCTGGTAGGGCAAGGTGGTGTCGCGTTAGCATTGACCACCTTGCCCCGGCGACGGGCCCGATTAGGGCCCCCTGCACCCATGGCGGGGTGACCCTGTTCCCCAGGATCACCCCCCAGACAGTGTGGGGTCGTGCAGGCCGGGAGAGTCCCCCGACTCTATCGGCAACCCCACTGCCGAGGAGCAAGGAGACGGGCGAACCGCCCTCTCGCTCCCCAGCCCCGCTCGCTCGCACGTGGTGGGCAGTGTGGTTAGCACCACCCACCCCGTCTTAAGCCCACGTTCCTTTCACACCCGGCCGCAAACCTCACGCGGCGAGGTGCAAAAGGAACCCTCCTCTTTCCCTTGCACTCCCGACCGCGACCCACACGCGGCGAGGAGCACAAGGAAAACCCTCCTGGTGGCACCGCTGTCACCGCCCGAGCGTGGAGCGCCGTTTCCTCCAGCGTCCACCACACTCGTCACCGGTGGCAGCAATGCCACCGTCCAAGTGTGGAGCGCCGCATCCCCCGGTGTCCACCACACTCAGACCCTCCTCCTTTCCTTGCACTCCCGACCGCGACCCACACGCGGCGAGGAGCACAAGGAAAACCCCCCTGGTGGTCCGAGCCATCGCTCAGACCCCGGCTCATCCGCTGTGCCCTCTGCTAATCAGCCCTCTGCTGCCAGAGGGACACGCGGAAGGCCCCACCTTGGGTTCCTCTTCGTTTCACCGGGCTCAGTGCCACGGCTACTTATCCCCCCCGCCACGGAAAGGCGGGAACCCATTCGGGGGGGGCCCTTTTATTTGTCCTACTACAACATCTGCCAACCTACGCCAGAGGCCTTGAGGTGACCTAAAAAATGTGTGACCAGAGTTATCTACTTGGCCTATTTGAACGAACGAAGGAGCATGACGATGTAAGAAACATAGGCACGCATACAGTCATATACCTACATACCCTCTTATAAACATACCTACATACGTATTTATAATATTAGTGTGATATGCTTAGACTAAAATAAAATAAATGGACGGGCCTAAAAGAAGCGCACTATTGAAGACTGTTTGTACAAGCGTATTACGCTGGAGACGTCTGTCTCGCTCTCACTCCTTCCCAGCACCTCGGAAGTGTAACACGACTGTGGAGCTACAATCACGACCTTCCATCGAACAAATAATGCCTTCGTGCTCATTCCCATTATGCAAAAACACTTCGAGAACCAAAAATAAAAGTTGTGGAGTCACATTTCATAAGTAAGTAGGTACATATTTGTTCATCGTATTTCATCATAATTACGTGTAAAATTATCAAAATACAATCGTTACTTAGTTTCCATTTCCATTTTGTTGTTGTTTTCTTACCGTTGAGGGACAGAAATATAGGCTTGTGCTTAGTGCAACAAGGATGACCTCTCTTTGTTCGGAAGTATTCGGCTTACGCCGCGCCGGCGACCGACCTACCCAAGCAGCGGGTAGGTACAAGGACCGTCAGCAAACTAATTATCTGATTACAAATTATTAATTTTTTTTTAATGGTTTTTAATGAAACCATTCTATCAGTATTTTCTTATGACGTTGTCACGTTCAACTATTGTCAGTAAACCGACTTTACAGACAACCGATTTTTTTTCTTCTTCTAACAGAAAAAAATACGCTTAGTGGTATACAAAGTCTGAAACATTTTTTTTTCTCATAGTTATCTTTTATTTACTTACTGTAGATTTCCAAGTGATGTTGCCATCCATAAAATATGGCAAAATAAAATACGGGCTGCGAGACTGGAGCAAGACTGGATTGCAAAGAACTACAGCTATGTGTGCTCCGATCACTTTTCGTCTGACGAAATATATAGGTACAACTAAAGCTAAATGCTAAACCTTTCCGGCTTAGCATACCCTTTATGAATAAACCTATATAGTAAGTGTGAGCTTCTAAAGGCGGGTGTATACACCTTTTAAAACTATTAATTCTGATACCCCACTCGATGGGCTTAGTGACATTTTTTTGGAAACCGTAATCCAATAATTTTACGTGAGTAATTGCCGTGTTAATTTAACTCATATTCCTTTGTTTGTCATGCAATAGTATCTTTTATTTTAAATATACGTTCTCATTCGATCTGGATCTTACCTTGTTTACCTTTTGTTGTTTATATTTGCACTAGCTTCCGCCCACGGCTTCGCCCGCGTGGACTATACCTCGGGAACCGATAATTAATTTAACCCTCCTTTTTTGAGAACATGTAAAAAGCGTCATACAATGGAAGCAGGGACCCCAAAAACCCCCAGATGCCAAAACAGATGCTAAATCAGCCCCCTCGAATCATGTAGAAAAAATAATGGCGGCCATTTTGAATCATTTGGATTTTTGCCACAACCATCAAGTAGCCCTTGCTAACTCCTATGACATCTAGTCAAACACCCACCCATCTTCAACCGTTTCGGAGATATAGACCCTCAAAGTTTGGACGACGGACTCGTGGTCACACCGTTTTGCTACACCAGTGTGACTACGAGTAATTTATATTCCTCGTGGTTACACTACTCTGAAAATTGGCTTTCTAGCACTTCGCCGGCCGCTGCCGCGGCACGCTCGCTACGCTCGCTCGGCTCGTGCGTTGTTTTTCATGTTCTAACATAACCTAACCTATTAATTTATTCGTCCAGTATCTTGCAATATAACTAATAGTGTAACCACGAGGAATATAAATTACTCGTAGTCACACTGGTGTAGCAAAACGGTGTGACCACGAGTCCGTCGCTAAAGTTTGTATGGCGGCCATGTTTTTGAGGCGACTATGTTATTTTTAATGGCTCCAAAAAGGTCCGAGATTTTGGTGACTTTTTAGTCTCAGCGCTTTGGTAAAAATGTTTTTAATTTTCGAGATAATTAGCAGTTCCACCTCGAGGATATGACTTTTCGAAGGTTTTGGATTTTTTCCTGATGTGTTTACCCGCCTTAAGTTTAGTACATCTGTAAAGTTTCATTGAGTTAGCATCAAAACAAATTCTTTCACCGTACTATCTTAACCACGCCATTTCACCCCCACAGGGGTTGATTTTCCAAAAATGGTGAAATAGGTGTTCGTTATTTTGTTAAGCTTCGTATATTTGTAAAGTTTCAATACCGTGACGTCAAAAACAATGCTTCTCCATCCTAACTTTAACACCCTATTTCACCCCTTTAGAGGTAGAATTTCAAAAAATTCTTTATTGGTACACGTTTACTCATCAAGACAAACACACCCTCCATATTTCAAATTTCTACGGCCAGCGGTTTAGGCTGTGCGTTGTCTGTCAGTGAGTCATTACAATTCTCTCTCCGTACTATATTTACTACACCATTTCACCCCTTTAGGGGTTGTTTTTTCAAAAATAATGAAACATGTATCTATTATTAACACGCTTTTATTAGCTTCACCTGTATGTTTGTATGTTTGTATGTTTGTATGTTTGTATGTTTTGAGCGCGTTTTTGACCCACTTTAAACGGTCAGATTTCTTTCAAACTTTGTAGATATATCGAGGACCGATGACAATACACTAAACAAATCGTGTTTTTTAGTTTTTTTAACTATTAATTTTTTTAACACGCTTTTTCTATAAAGTTTCTTTAACTTTTAATACCATTGAACTTACAAATGGTAATTTCGTCATTCGTGTCAGAGAACAGAGTGGCGCAGTGGAAGCGTGCTGGGCTCATAACCCAGAGGTCCCTGGATCGAAACCACGCGCTAGAAATCTTTTTGCTCAATATTTTTTGTTACGCATCAATTTTATTTTATGAGGTCTGAGGATCGAAACCACGCGGCTACAAATCTTTTTGCTCAATATTTTTTGTTACGCATCAATTTTATTTTTAATTTGCTTGAGCAGACGGCCAAAATCGGATAACACCAACACATTTGTACATATTAAGGATGGTTAATAGTTAGCAAATCGAACTAAAAAGCGAAAAATAAATAATAGTTAAAAAAAACTAAAAAAACACGCTTTTTATAAATAACCGAACTAAAAAAATAGAAAATAAAATTTTATAAATTTAAATTAAGAATAGGGTTGAAAATTTCAATAAATATAAATTAATAATAGTGTAAATAAATAAATATATGTATTTTATTTTTTTTAAAGCGTGGGGTGCTTTCTAAGATATTATCAAAATGCTAATCACTCTACTCATGTCTGTCAATACAAAATGTATCTACAAAATATATAATATCTATTGACCCATGCACCCCACGCTTTTAAAAAATAAAATACATATATTTATTTATTTACACTATTATTAATTTATATTTATTGAAATTTTCAACCCTATTCTTAATTTAAATTTATAAAATTTTATTTTCTATTTTTTTAGTTCGGTTATTTATAAAAAGCGTGTTTTTTTAGTTTTTTTTAACTATTATTTTTATAACTTAGTACATTTGCAAAGTTAAATAATCGTAGCATTGGGAAAAAAATATTTGTATACAAACTTCAATACTCCATTTCAGCCCTTTAGGGGTTGATTTTCAAAAACAAAAATATACTTAGGTGTCTATTATTTTTTTTAGCTTAGTAAATTTGCAAAGTTAAATCATAGTAGCATTAAGAAAAAAATATTTCCATACAAACTTTAATACCTCGTTTCACCCCTTTAAGGGTTGATTGTCCAAAAATAATGAAACAGGAATCTATTATTTTTTTATCTTAGTACATCTGCAAAATTAAATAATCGTAGCATAGGGAAAAAAATAATTTCATACAAACTTCAACACTCCATTTAACCCCTTTGGGGGTTGATTTTCAAAATCCAAAATAATAAATGTCTATTATTTCTTTTAGCTTCGTATATTGGCAAAGTTTCGTAACCACAGCATCAAAAAAAATTCTTCATACAAACTTCAATACTCCGTTTCACCCCTTTAGGGGTTGATTTTTAAAAAATGTTGAAATAGGTGTCAATTATTTTTTTAACTTTAGTATATTCGCAAAGTTTCATAATCGTAGCATAAAGAAAAAAAAAATTTTCATACAAACTTAAACACCCCTTTTCACCCCTTTAGGGGTTGAATTGGGCAAATTCCTTTCTTAGTGTGCGTCCGCTTTTTGATAAAAAACTTTTGTCCAAATTTGACGTTTGTAGCTTAAGCGGTTTAGGCTGTGCGTTGATCTGTTAATGTTGATGCGTTGATTCAACACTCTGTTTAACCCTTTCAGGGGTGGATTTTCAAAAAATAATGAAACAGGTATCTAATATTTTTTTTAGCTTATTACAATAGCAAAGTTAAATAATCGAAGTATTAGGAAAAAAATATTTTTATACAAACTTCAACACTCCGTTTAACCCTTTTAGGGGTTGATTTTCAGAAAACAAAAAAATAAGTGTCAATTATTTTTTTTAGCTCAGTATATCTGCAAAGTTTCGTAGCCACAGTATCAAAAAAAAATTCTCCATACAAACTTCAATACTCCGTTTCACCCCTTTAGGGGTTGATTTTCAAAAAACAAAAAAATAAGTGTCAATTATTTTCTTAAGCTTAGTATATTTGCAAAGTTTCATAACCACAGCATTAAAAAAAAAATCTTCATACAAACTTTATTGCTCCGTTTCACCCCTTTAGGGGTTGATTTTTAAAAAATGTTGAAATAGGTGTCAATTATTTTTTTAACTTTAGTATATTCGCAAAGTTTGATAATCGTAGCATAAAGGAAAAAAAATTTTTCATACAAACTTAAACACCCCTTTTCACCCTCTTAAGGGTTGAATTGGGCAAATTCCTTTCTTAGTGTGCGTCCGCTTTTTGATATAAAACTTTTGTCCAAATTTCACGTTTGTAGCTTAAGCGGTTTAGGCTGTGCGTTGATCTGTTAATGTTGATGCGTTGATTCAACACTCTGTTTAACCCTTTCAGGGGTGGATTTTCAAAAAATAATGAAACAGGTTTCTAATATTTTTTTTAGCTTATTACAATAGCAAAGTTAAATAATCGAAGTATTAGGAAAAAAATATTTTTATACAAACTTCAACACTCCGTTTAACCCTTTTAGGGGTTGATTTTCAGAAAACAAAAAAATAAGTGTCAATTATTTTTTTTAGCTCAGTATATCTGCAAAGTTTCGTAGCCACAGTATCAAAAAAAAATTCTCCATACAAACTTCAATACTCCGTTTCACCCCTTTAGGGGTTGATTTTCAAAAAACAAAAAAATAAGTGTCAATTATTTTCTTAAGCTTAGTATATTTGCAAAGTTTCATAACCACAGCATTAAAAAAAAAATCTTCATACAAACTTTATTGCTCCGTTTCACCCCTTTAGGGGTTGATTTTTAAAAAATGTTGAAATAGGTGTCAATTATTTTTTTAACTTTAGTATATTCGCAAAGTTTGATAATCGTAGCATAAAGGAAAAAAAATTTTTCATACAAACTTAAACACCCCTTTTCACCCTCTTAAGGGTTGAATTGGGCAAATTCCTTTCTTAGTGTGCGTCCGCTTTTTGATATAAAACTTTTGTCCAAATTTCACGTTTGTAGCTTAAGCGGTTTAGGCTGTGCGTTGATCTGTCAGTCAGTCACGACCTTCACTTTTATATATATTGATTAAAATTTGTATCATAAAAAAATGTTTTTTTTATTATTCACGACTCATTTTTTCCGAAAGTGATGTAAGTATGCACCCACTTTTTAAACCATACAAATAATTATTTAGAATATAATTAATTGCTAACAGCGCTATCGGTTTTGCTAACGCTCCTCGTCCGGATTGGACGAAATGCTCAAGCGCAACCAAGCGCAACAGACAAACACAGGCTATTTCTTTCTTTCGCATGGTACTTTGTATTCGCGGTCTCTTTTTTTGTAAAAAATGTACACACATGCCCATGATTAGGTATAGATATATAGTCGAGCAGATTGTGACTTATTTCGACTGAACGCAATCAACGGTTTAGGCCCGTCCATTCATTTTATTTTAGTCTAAGGTGATATGATTGTTTTTTGATGTGAATCTGTCGCTCGTTTTTGGCTCGTTACATTCCATGCTTTTAACTATGACCTAATGACCTTTCTCTTTTGAACTAACGATTCCCACGTCTGGGTAAAATGAACAGTTATTTTAAACAATAATGCACATTTTGGGGCGTAGAGATAACATTCACAGCGAGAATATGAAATAAAAGACCTTTCCATTCCTGATTTGCATTTTTGACAATGTTATTACCATACAGTGACATTGCCATTTCTTTCTCCGTGTTTTTGGCTTAGTACGCAACGTTTAGATAGCTAGGTAAGATTGATATCGGCGTTTAAAGATTTGCATCGGCTTAAGCGGCAAGATACTATCTACGAGTACGATACGATGACTCACTGGATAAAATTATAGATAAAATATAAACAATTTTGAAAGTATTAAAGCAATTTTTGAAAAACGACTAATTACACCAACTATAAACACATGACATATGACTCTAGGAGTCTAGAACATCGAGCTTGTCCCTACCATATTCGTTCAACAGAGTCCACAATTGTATCAAAAATGCAATAACTTAGTACCTACATACGTTGTGGAATGCTTTAATAAATACGAATAAAAATAGTTTGTAGACATGATAAGTTTTTTCACTAAAACTTTAGAACTTACATCTCTTCAGTATTTTAAGATTTATTTATTAAATGCATATGTACAAAGCTTATTTCTATCACTAAAAGCTATGTACAAACCCTGTTAGGGTGTTGTGTTCTGTGTGATCTGCATAATCACTGGTAAAACGTCTTGTCCAAGGACAAATAATAATAATAATAAGCTACAAGTAAGTAGGTAAGTACATTGTCTCAAACGCCATCCACACAATATTACCGTATCCAGCAAGGCGGTTTCGCTCGTAAATTACCTAATACTTATCCTACGCTATTCCCACACGAGTTTACCATAAACTTCGAATACCGAAAGCTAAAGGTTACAATAAAGGCGCCGCAGCCTTACTGAATATAAAATAACCCGTACGGTAATAAGTTAGATAAGGTAATAGGTTTGGTAACTTTATGGACGATTGGTTTAGGGTGACTTGATAGTCATTTTAAAGTTTGACTGAAAGAAAAAGATACGCAGAGACAGTCAGAGACAGAGAGATAGAGGTAGTTACAGAGATCGATTCTATTGCACACTCTTTACAAAATTAATCTGATATATTTTAAATTAACTGCTTCAATTTTCATTTCATTATGGTAGAAAAAGGAAGAGAGCAATTTTAGTTTGGTATAATTTAGTTTAGTTTACAAAATGATAGAAAAGAATCCACATCAGTTAATTTCAGCTCCGTCAAGTTTAACTTATGCAGTCGCTCTTATCATAATTTATCTAATTTCTCAAAATTAAGTCAACCGAACGCATGTAAGCTATTAAGAATAACACCCAACCTATAATTATTCTAATACAGTACAGAACATGACCAGTTTTAATGAATGTATGAATCTAACTACTAATTATACATGCCTGGAGTAACTAGCAATAAAGGCAGCTATACACATTCAGCGTACAATAAAGCGGGCCATACACGGTAATGCAGTAGGAAGAGTTGACGGACCGTGACGGACCGTTGCTACGTTGGCTGGTGAACTACGTCACTGGCTGCAATTGTTGCAAGCGATTGTTTAATTTTATTTGTAGTTACGCCTTTTATTTGAAGCTCATTGTTATTATGAGTCACTTCGCTGTCAAAGCCGCGCCTTAACGTCTCCGATAATAGGCTAGTTGCCTAAATTTGATTGATTGCTAATTAATATACCTTAATATCCATTATAGGTACATGGAAAAAATATATTTTTTTGAAAATATATCGATTTTCAATTTGTATTTCGCATTTAAAGAAATGACATTTAATTTTCCCCGAAAACGCTCAAAACTGTCATGGCGTCGTGTGTGACGTCAACCTGTGCGAAACACAGCTGTTCGTGTATGGCGATTGTTGATATTTCGTGAAAAAAAATGAATCCGTCGTATTATAAGTACTGTATGGTGTCCCAGTGTGTAAGAACCCCTACTCTATTAATAAAAAACAACATATCTACTTATCTATTTATATCTATCCTATCTATCTATATATAAACTATGTATTACTAGCTATACCTAAATTTTTCGATTGCTAACGTTAACCTACTGTTATGGCCAAGTGATTGTCTAGTGGGAAAACCTTGCGTTGTGATCGTAGAACCTAAGTTACGAATAAGTATGAGCAACCGAGCTACCTGAATAGATTTCCTAACAAATTGACTTACTCTAAGCTACAAGATTCCTACTACGTAAGTTATATAGGGTTATTCATAAAGGGTATGCTAGGTTTTAACCCTTAACTATTTTTCTTAGTATTCCTAATGTAAAATTGACTTAAATAATTATCAAATATAATACGAAATATATTCTAAATTATAGTTTTGGACTAGTTTCAAGCCTAATAAGTTCAGAACAATATTTTACTAAGACTTTACTAAGATTTTACACCAAATATTTTTTTGTTATTTATTTTATGGTTTTTATGTATTATGTTTGTATGTATTTGTACACATAAATTGTTGGCTATGGCCCCGCCCCTCCACCGCGGTAAGCAATGTGTTTCGTCCCAGACTGGATACACTCTTCCGTTTTTACGTGTACAAATACACACCTCTGTGTGTTCCTAACATTAGAGCGCCTGACTTAAACGTCGTTATCATATTCAACTATCATATTCAACATATTTGAATATTATAACAACCCAAAAGCTAAGAGAAGAGGACATAATCTTTTGGCAAATGTCAGTCAGTCTGTCAGTCATTACATCCTTCATTTTTTACCTTTCACACATTTATTCATCAAGGAGCTTACTCATTACCTTAAGGTAATGAATCTGGTCCCGGAAGAACGAATGCAATCCCTTTCGACCCCTACCTAACCACCTAACTGCCTAACGCAATATAGCGACTGCAGTGAACAACCAACTAGAATATCGTTTTATTCTGAAGTTAGTGTGTAAATACATACTCCGGAACCTTTATCCAAAAGCATCTAATTAGACAACCAAGTCTAACACATAGTGTGATAAAGATGAATGTAACTCTCCCGTTACCATCTCAAGTCGTCAGTCTCAGATAGAACTTTCTATCAGTAGACTAAATGAAGAAAAACTAGCAATTAAGAAACCATCGGCATAATGAGGTGCCTGTCATCCCGTTGGAATCAAGGGTAACCTCGGAAACATAGTTCCATGCTTAGGTTAGATAATTACCAGTAAGGTACTTTCCGTGGAAGCCTTTAGTATCTTACGAAGACAACCAACAATTACTAAACCATAGACATAAGAGGTGCCTGTCATCCCGTTGGAGTCAAGGGTAACCTCGGAGATATCGCTCCATGTTACAGCTCAGATAATTATCAGCAAAAGGATCTTTCCATAGAAACCTTCGATAAAAGTAGTGTGTAAAGAAAGATCATCGTTGACCTTCGAATTGAAGAGGTAAATTGACTTAAATGTCATCGTGTCGATTCAGAACCTATGTTCCATTAAATGTAAGACTTGGTGAGTCAAAATATAATATGTAAGACTTGGTGAGTCAAAATATTATAATATGTAAGACTTGGTGAGTCAAACATCACGTGATTTCACGTTATGTAAATAATATTAAAATAGTAAAGAGACTTCCGATCTACTTTACATTTATTCGTATATTAAATAGTTACTCGTCAAACTATAGTTGGCCGCTCATCTGACAGCAACTATTGTCAACCATTCGAGATAGTTCGTATAACTTCGAATGGCTAACTTGACAAACTAATCGGCTGCCCGATTTACTTTAATTGTAGGCATTCATAATAGATTCGGCAAACTGATCGGCTGTCCGATTTACTTTAATTGTAGGCATTAATAATAGATTTGGCAAACTGATCGGCTGTCCGATTTACTTTAATCGTTAGCTTATATATTTTATAGTAGATTCTACAAACTGATCGGCTGTCCGATTTACTTTAATCGTAAACGCACCTATTTACTATAAAGTAGATTTCTACAACCTGATCGGCTGTCCGAATTACTTGAATTGACCAAGACTTAAATTAAGACTTGACTAAGCTTAACCTTAACTAAGACTCTGCTAATAACACATCGGCCGGGAATCGAACCCGCGATCTAACATAAACGTAATCGTGTATACGCTATAGTAGATCCTACTAACGCCCAGACTCTAATAACATATTGGTCGGGAGTCGAACCCGCGACCTAACATAATCGTAATCGTGTATACGTTAAAGTAGATTCTAACTAACGCCCAAACTCTAATTACATATCAGTCGGGAATCGAACCCGCGACCTAACATAAACGTAATCGTGTATACGCTATAGTAGATCCTAACTAACGAACAGACTCAGAACAGGTACTCAAACTCATTACTCAACAACCGTCGGACCAGGAATCGAACCCGAGACCTCCGGCCCTCAACACGAACTTAATACCACCGGTCCTGATTACCCTATTTTATTTTATTTTTATTTTATTTTAATTTAATCTAATTTTATTTTATTTTATCTAATTTTATTTTATTTTACCTAATTTTATTTTATTTTATTTTATCTAATTTTATTTTATTTTACCTAATTTTATTTTATTTTATTTAGTACGATTTTATTTGATTTAATTTAATTTTATTTTAATTTAATCTAATTTCACTTTATTTGATTTAATTCGATTTTATTTTTTTTTAGTACGATTTTATTTGATTTAATTTGATTTTATTTTAATTTAATCTAATTTCACTTTATTTGATTTAATTCGATTTTATTTTATTTAGTACGATTTTATTTGATTTAATTTGATTTTATTTTAATATAATCTAATTTCACTTTATTTGGTTTAAGTCTAATTAATTTTATTTACGAATATTGTTTATTAAGCAAGTTATTCTGCACTAGGTATTTCACACAATTAACACACACAACGCGATACGTCCTGAAACACACACCGAAAAGAACACAAATGCAAAAATAAAAGGTTCTAAAACCAAACACACATGCACAATAAATTCAATTAAATAAATGAAATAAAATAATCTCAGGAAAGTTTGCTCCCCGTCGATCAGGCCTAAGAAAAACGCATCCTAAAACACAAAAGGACACAAGTATTTTCAGAGTCAGTGACCAAGACTACGTTCTAAGCTCTCTTTCTATTGTAATTACCTAATAATCTGCAGTGCTAAATTCCCGCAATTAGAAACCTCCATATAAAATCTGTAGCACCTCAATGGGTAAAGTTATGACGAAATCCTTTTAAATAATTTAATTTTTATTCACTATTTAGTAATCCTCAAATCACAATTAAGTTTCATAGGTACTGGACTGTACTGTACTCCTCTAAGTGGGTAAGTACTGTTGACCTTTATTTAAACTACGCGTGATTTTAATCTACAATCAAACCATTAATCCATAAACTATTGCTAAGTATTCGCGACCCGAGATCTCTAATTTAGTAGCTCAATGCATAAAGTTATAATTTTATATTTTCTTTAAAATAATTTAGTAAATTAAGTTACTATAGTAATAGTTAATTCTATCTCAAGCTGCCCCCGCCTGTCGTCGAACGTTCGGACTAGTCTGGTTATCTACAAGTAGGTACCATGCCGAAAATCCTTTTAAACAACAACCGCTAGGAAGCCCAAGATAATAATCAACCATCAACAATGTTTATGATCTTTGCTTTTACTTAAATCACACGTGATTCTAATTTAAACTTGTTTTCAATAGCTAAAGCTGGACCTCCATCTTGGTGGCCCTCAGCATCATTCGACACAGTTACAAATTTATTCCTTAAACTATTTTAAAATGATCACTGAATTTAAAACAATCGGTCACTGATATGAAAATACACATAATTAAAAAAATGAGCACAAGAAATCCAGGAGGTAATTCAAAATCACTCACGTGTTGACTGCGTTCAGCTCTCCCGACGACTGCCTTCCATGAAGTTCCCTCGCTCCAGCCTCCTGTACCGCCACTCCTAGAAACTACTCCCCTAGAAAACTTCAGCAATCCAATCCCATCACTACATTTGAAAATCAGCCCCTGTGATTCGTTGTTTTCAAGGATCACGCCACTTTTTCGACATTGCTTCGTACTCACCGGATTTAGTACCGAGGGTCAATAATTGATGCGTTTATTTGTTTTCTTCTTGTCTTGACACCAATGTGCTATTTGTGATTGAAATAATTAATTGATCTATTGTTTTGTATTAACCATGTACTTATATTTAAATATGAATGTTTATTTATTTCGACTTTTATAATTAAACCCTTTTTGACTATGAAAAATAGCATATCTTAATTACTTTTTTTTTATGACCAATCACATCGCTATTCCAAAACCGAACCGTTCTACGCAGATTTCCTAAAAGTTTTAGATAGAACTAAGTTTAAGATTTTGTATTCAAAACCTTCCCGCCGTTGTGACTATGACGCAGAACTAGTATTTAGTTCTTAATTAATTCATAGATGTCACCTCACTGTCGCGTCGGTGCGCGTTGGTTCATATTGTAGGTATCAATTGATTATTACAAAATAGTTCGAAGCTGTGCTGTTAGATGGCGTTTAACCATTATGGCGGTTAACTATTAATGATAGACGGATTCTAAATATACCAAAATCCGTACAATTAATCTTATTTTCTAATTTAAATACTAGTTTAACATTATTAGCCTTTATTTCAAAATGCAACTTAAGTCTTAACCCTTTATTCGCATTACTTTTAGAGCCTGCGTTCGATCCTGAGCAACCTTTGCAAAACACGAGAGCATTGCTATGATTTATCAAAAATCAACCTGTTATAAATATTTTTATTTGTTATTTTGTGAGAGATACGAAGGCTGTTTCGTTACATTCGACCCCTTAAATTTATAAAGATGAATTAATCGGAATAAATTTAACCAACGGTAATGATATCACAAATATAACCGACCAAATAAAAATATTATCACTCAAAAATTATAGTTCCCTTATAAGCTCAAAAGTGCGAATTCCTCATTGTCAATATTCAAGTTTCAACAATAAAATTTAAACGTGTGAGAATTTTTATAGCATAAACTCACACTACGTGTTTATGCCATAATATGTATATGTTTATGCCCTAGCACTATATGTGTAGTGTATTTAAACCGATCATGAAATAATCATCTTAATAAGTCCGACTCAACAACAGATCCGTGCTCCGTAAAAGGAATCTTTCGTACTACAAGATATCCGACCTCGGCAAGAACTTGGTTGTGAGTCAAGCAGTTAGAAGAACAAGAGAAAGTGCTTTCCCCCCTAACCTTTCGTATCAGCTACTTGAGATTTCACTTTCCCTCCTTACTTCGATCTTCAACCCTTTTGTGCCTCCTAGAAATTCCCCTTCCGGCACCTCAGGACCCTTAAGCTCTTGAAATCGTACATAAAATTCTGACTACCTCCGATCGGAACATGTAAGTGTGGGGAAATTGTGGTAACCATCATGTGGCACTGCGTGTGAGTATGAATTCAATATAAACCGATTTCTATATCGACGGGGTGAATGTCATTTAGACTTAACCTAGCTCCAAACCCCTTTTTATACTGAATCGTTTGTGTAGTAATTGCCAAACCCTGACACTGACAACTCATCTCTAGTTCCGATGTTACTGTGCCCCAAAACCACTTCAAACTATAAGCTGTCTTACTTACATCTCTTATCAGAAATTCTTTTCATTCGTCAACATTTTTGCTATTAAATTTCACTCAGAGCGTTCGTTTCACCGCCTTGCATTCCGTTCTAGGGTAACAGTAACATCTACGGACACTATAGACAAACAGATTGCACTTCCCCATTTAACTAATCATATGAAAGTACTGACAGCGCTTCGTTTCCATATTTTCCTATTTTCCTAAACGCACCTCTCAGGTGGTAATTGCCTAGAACTGGGCCGCGCTGTGATGTCCGCAACTGATAACTGCCTAGAATCTGGCCAGTCGAAATTAATTTGAGTTAATAGAAACTTGTCATCCCGTTTTAACCTATGCAGTTAGTCACAAGAAAGACAAAGATAAAAATAGTAGGCATAACCCACATTCTTCCCATACATTGATTACCCTATTTTTTTTTTTCCTCACGGTCGAACCGCACTCGAGAACAAACAAGCCCATTGAGTCAATGAAATGTAATCAGAGGTGTCAAGTTTTTATGTTCATAATGTATACTGGTATTTAGTTAGTAATGTAAATAAAGTTATCATGCGCTTGTATAAATGGTTCTTTGTTACGCTTAGCTTTATTACTAGTTGTGACCCGCGGTGTCACCCAAGCAATTATGAATAACGGCGACAAAGACTGCGATGATAAAATAACTAACTGTATCATTATACTTCAACTGTACTATTTGAATTTAAATTGAAATATTGTTTTCAACACTTGATCATTTTACTGTGACTAACTAGTTTCTCAGTTGCTCCTCAGTCACTAAATATTTACGACTCGACCCCAAAGTCTTAGAATATTATTGCTATAGCTGGCCTACCTGACTTATCCTTCTAAAGGAAACCCATTTGTACTACCTAAATTTAAAATGCACTTCATTTCTTCAATAAATTACCGGTTATTATTTCGCCTAAATGCTTTACTGACGCCTTAATTCTGACACTAAGTCTAGCCACTCGTTTTCTGAGAACTATTAAAACTTAGTCGATCAAAAACCATTTTAAAGATTATCTAAAATCCTACTTACTTATTTTATTAATCTTACTTACGAGACTTAAAAATAAACGTTTCACACTCATAGCTTCCCACCAGGACAAATCCTGTGTAGTGTAGGGGATGCCGTGGAACACACACAAAGACAAGGACAACCAGCACACAACCCAGAACAGATACTTAAATTAATCTGCTCGGCCGGGAATCGAACCCGAGACCTCTGGCTAATAAAGTGGTTATGTTACCACTGAGCCAAACAGGCCGTCAATATACCGTTATTACTACTTTTTAAAGGATCTTATGTCATTGTTTTAATAATACGAGCTATAATTAAGTTCTAAGAACTTCTGATTGAATCAAACACTGAACCTATCTTGCTTAACCAAACATATGACGTCTACTTAAGCCGACGTTGCACTTAAAAGGTTCACGTATCAAAATGACCTTTCCGTTATGATACTTCTCAAATTGTATATTATTTACTTAATTAGCCTACCTACAGACAACTTTGCATAAATGAACAAGCATTAAAATATTCTATTTAGTTTTCATAACTGAATTTAGGTTTCTTACGTTCCGCTTCTTTATCTTGCTATCTCATTTAGTCTACCTAATGTTGAAACTCGTTTCTATGAACTGTGAACTATCGTGAGTTTACCTTTTTGTATATGAAACACAAACATAAGTATTATTATGTACTTATACATTTATGTTTACTTATTATTTGCGATCTTGTCTTAAACTTAACTACAATATCTGTCAGTAGTCACTCTATAACTAATTCTATTTCTCAATCTCAACCTTTTTCCATTTCTACTTATCTGCAACGTTCGACCCCAACTCCAACTTATTTCCATAAAATCTTAATATGTGTCATATCAGTTGTTTTACTAGATTTCCTAATTAATATTGTACAACCTATTCTAAACAGGTTCCTAACAACAAACGTACAATTATATTTATACAAGCCGCTAGTAGTTCCTATCACAGGTTTTACTTATTTCAAATAATCAATTACGTTCCTAAATATGAATAACCCTAAATTACTATTTACCCTAGCTTAATATTGGCTCATACTTATTCTCGTCTCCTTTGCACGAACAACAAATTGTGTTCAAGACGACTTGAACACTTCTTAAATAAATAACCTTTCTACATAAATCTCAACCGTACGACCCCATATCCTTAAATTCTACGCATCAAACATACATTAAAATAACAAATACAACGCGAAATCCTACTAGGAGCAATAAAATAACGTACAAATCTACATTTAACCCTATGTATTTTTGCATTCTAACCGAACTAATCTAACCACGTAATAACCAAAGTACACATCCTGGTCACGGCGCACTAAATTGTAAGAACCCCTACTCTATTAATAAAAAACAACATATCTACTTATCTATTTATATCTATCCTATCTATCTATATATAAACTATGTATTACTAGCTATACCTAAATTTTTCGATTGCTAACGTTAACCTACTGTTATGGCCAAGTGATTGTCTAGTGGGAAAACCTTGCGTTGTGATCGTAGAACCTAAGTTACGAATAAGTATGAGCAACCGAGCTACCTGAATAGATTTCCTAACAAATTGACTTACTCTAAGCTACAAGATTCCTACTACGTAAGTTATATAGGGTTATTCATAAAGGGTATGCTAGGTTTTAACCCTTAACTATTTTTCTTAGTATTCCTAATGTAAAATTGACTTAAATAATTATCAAATATAATACGAAATATATTCTAAATTATAGTTTTGGACTAGTTTCAAGCCTAATAAGTTCAGAACAATATTTTACTAAGACTTTACTAAGATTTTACACCAAATATTTTTTTGTTATTTATTTTATGGTTTTTATGTATTATGTTTGTATGTATTTGTACACATAAATTGTTGGCTATGGCCCCGCCCCTCCACCGCGGTAAGCAATGTGTTTCGTCCCAGACTGGATACACTCTTCCGTTTTTACGTGTACAAATACACACCTCTGTGTGTTCCTAACATTAGAGCGCCTGACTTAAACGTCGTTATCATATTCAACTATCATATTCAACATATTTGAATATTATAACAACCCAAAAGCTAAGAGAAGAGGACATAATCTTTTGGCAAATGTCAGTCAGTCTGTCAGTCATTACATCCTTCATTTTTTACCTTTCACACATTTATTCATCAAGGAGCTTACTCATTACCTTAAGGTAATGAATCTGGTCCCGGAAGAACGAATGCAATCCCTTTCGACCCCTACCTAACCACCTAACTGCCTAACGCAATATAGCGACTGCAGTGAACAACCAACTAGAATATCGTTTTATTCTGAAGTTAGTGTGTAAATACATACTCCGGAACCTTTATCCAAAAGCATCTAATTAGACAACCAAGTCTAACACATAGTGTGATAAAGATGAATGTAACTCTCCCGTTACCATCTCAAGTCGTCAGTCTCAGATAGAACTTTCTATCAGTAGACTAAATGAAGAAAAACTAGCAATTAAGAAACCATCGGCATAATGAGGTGCCTGTCATCCCGTTGGAATCAAGGGTAACCTCGGAAACATAGTTCCATGCTTAGGTTAGATAATTACCAGTAAGGTACTTTCCGTGGAAGCCTTTAGTATCTTACGAAGACAACCAACAATTACTAAACCATAGACATAAGAGGTGCCTGTCATCCCGTTGGAGTCAAGGGTAACCTCGGAGATATCGCTCCATGTTACAGCTCAGATAATTATCAGCAAAAGGATCTTTCCATAGAAACCTTCGATAAAAGTAGTGTGTAAAGAAAGATCATCGTTGACCTTCGAATTGAAGAGGTAAATTGACTTAAATGTCATCGTGTCGATTCAGAACCTATGTTCCATTAAATGTAAGACTTGGTGAGTCAAAATATAATATGTAAGACTTGGTGAGTCAAAATATTATAATATGTAAGACTTGGTGAGTCAAACATCACGTGATTTCACGTTATGTAAATAATATTAAAATAGTAAAGAGACTTCCGATCTACTTTACATTTATTCGTATATTAAATAGTTACTCGTCAAACTATAGTTGGCCGCTCATCTGACAGCAACTATTGTCAACCATTCGAGATAGTTCGTATAACTTCGAATGGCTAACTTGACAAACTAATCGGCTGCCCGATTTACTTTAATTGTAGGCATTCATAATAGATTCGGCAAACTGATCGGCTGTCCGATTTACTTTAATTGTAGGCATTAATAATAGATTTGGCAAACTGATCGGCTGTCCGATTTACTTTAATCGTTAGCTTATATATTTTATAGTAGATTCTACAAACTGATCGGCTGTCCGATTTACTTTAATCGTAAACGCACCTATTTACTATAAAGTAGATTTCTACAACCTGATCGGCTGTCCGAATTACTTGAATTGACCAAGACTTAAATTAAGACTTGACTAAGCTTAACCTTAACTAAGACTCTGCTAATAACACATCGGCCGGGAATCGAACCCGCGATCTAACATAAACGTAATCGTGTATACGCTATAGTAGATCCTACTAACGCCCAGACTCTAATAACATATTGGTCGGGAGTCGAACCCGCGACCTAACATAATCGTAATCGTGTATACGTTAAAGTAGATTCTAACTAACGCCCAAACTCTAATTACATATCAGTCGGGAATCGAACCCGCGACCTAACATAAACGTAATCGTGTATACGCTATAGTAGATCCTAACTAACGAACAGACTCAGAACAGGTACTCAAACTCATTACTCAACAACCGTCGGACCAGGAATCGAACCCGAGACCTCCGGCCCTCAACACGAACTTAATACCACCGGTCCTGATTACCCTATTTTATTTTATTTTTATTTTATTTTAATTTAATCTAATTTTATTTTATTTTATCTAATTTTATTTTATTTTACCTAATTTTATTTTATTTTATTTTATCTAATTTTATTTTATTTTACCTAATTTTATTTTATTTTATTTAGTACGATTTTATTTGATTTAATTTAATTTTATTTTAATTTAATCTAATTTCACTTTATTTGATTTAATTCGATTTTATTTTTTTTTAGTACGATTTTATTTGATTTAATTTGATTTTATTTTAATTTAATCTAATTTCACTTTATTTGATTTAATTCGATTTTATTTTATTTAGTACGATTTTATTTGATTTAATTTGATTTTATTTTAATATAATCTAATTTCACTTTATTTGGTTTAAGTCTAATTAATTTTATTTACGAATATTGTTTATTAAGCAAGTTATTCTGCACTAGGTATTTCACACAATTAACACACACAACGCGATACGTCCTGAAACACACACCGAAAAGAACACAAATGCAAAAATAAAAGGTTCTAAAACCAAACACACATGCACAATAAATTCAATTAAATAAATGAAATAAAATAATCTCAGGAAAGTTTGCTCCCCGTCGATCAGGCCTAAGAAAAACGCATCCTAAAACACAAAAGGACACAAGTATTTTCAGAGTCAGTGACCAAGACTACGTTCTAAGCTCTCTTTCTATTGTAATTACCTAATAATCTGCAGTGCTAAATTCCCGCAATTAGAAACCTCCATATAAAATCTGTAGCACCTCAATGGGTAAAGTTATGACGAAATCCTTTTAAATAATTTAATTTTTATTCACTATTTAGTAATCCTCAAATCACAATTAAGTTTCATAGGTACTGGACTGTACTGTACTCCTCTAAGTGGGTAAGTACTGTTGACCTTTATTTAAACTACGCGTGATTTTAATCTACAATCAAACCATTAATCCATAAACTATTGCTAAGTATTCGCGACCCGAGATCTCTAATTTAGTAGCTCAATGCATAAAGTTATAATTTTATATTTTCTTTAAAATAATTTAGTAAATTAAGTTACTATAGTAATAGTTAATTCTATCTCAAGCTGCCCCCGCCTGTCGTCGAACGTTCGGACTAGTCTGGTTATCTACAAGTAGGTACCATGCCGAAAATCCTTTTAAACAACAACCGCTAGGAAGCCCAAGATAATAATCAACCATCAACAATGTTTATGATCTTTGCTTTTACTTAAATCACACGTGATTCTAATTTAAACTTGTTTTCAATAGCTAAAGCTGGACCTCCATCTTGGTGGCCCTCAGCATCATTCGACACAGTTACAAATTTATTCCTTAAACTATTTTAAAATGATCACTGAATTTAAAACAATCGGTCACTGATATGAAAATACACATAATTAAAAAAATGAGCACAAGAAATCCAGGAGGTAATTCAAAATCACTCACGTGTTGACTGCGTTCAGCTCTCCCGACGACTGCCTTCCATGAAGTTCCCTCGCTCCAGCCTCCTGTACCGCCACTCCTAGAAACTACTCCCCTAGAAAACTTCAGCAATCCAATCCCATCACTACATTTGAAAATCAGCCCCTGTGATTCGTTGTTTTCAAGGATCACGCCACTTTTTCGACATTGCTTCGTACTCACCGGATTTAGTACCGAGGGTCAATAATTGATGCGTTTATTTGTTTTCTTCTTGTCTTGACACCAATGTGCTATTTGTGATTGAAATAATTAATTGATCTATTGTTTTGTATTAACCATGTACTTATATTTAAATATGAATGTTTATTTATTTCGACTTTTATAATTAAACCCTTTTTGACTATGAAAAATAGCATATCTTAATTACTTTTTTTTTATGACCAATCACATCGCTATTCCAAAACCGAACCGTTCTACGCAGATTTCCTAAAAGTTTTAGATAGAACTAAGTTTAAGATTTTGTATTCAAAACCTTCCCGCCGTTGTGACTATGACGCAGAACTAGTATTTAGTTCTTAATTAATTCATAGATGTCACCTCACTGTCGCGTCGGTGCGCGTTGGTTCATATTGTAGGTATCAATTGATTATTACAAAATAGTTCGAAGCTGTGCTGTTAGATGGCGTTTAACCATTATGGCGGTTAACTATTAATGATAGACGGATTCTAAATATACCAAAATCCGTACAATTAATCTTATTTTCTAATTTAAATACTAGTTTAATATTATTAGCCTTTATTTCAAAATGCAACTTAAGTCTTAACCCTTTATTCGCATTACTTTTAGAGCCTGCGTTCGATCCTGAGCAACCTTTGCAAAACACGAGAGCATTGCTATGATTTATCAAAAATCAACCTGTTATAAATATTTTTATTTGTTATTTTGTGAGAGATACGAAGGCTGTTTCGTTACAAGTGTAAAAGCACAAGTATAAATACGCCAAACAGAACAACAACAGAACAGAACAAGAATGTATTTTTGTGAAGATCATTTTGATGTAAGTATTTGACACAGTAGGTATAATCTTAGTAATCTAAATGTAAAAAAAACTGATAATTTTCCTCAAGAATAGTGGTAAAACAATAACAAACTAGTTTGAGGTTAGGTATTTTGTTATGATTTGGACAATATTTTGTTAAATTAATAGTCCTAACACACGTTTTATTGTTATAGTTGCCAAATGATATGCTTAATTATACCGAGTATCATAATATGGGAAAAGTATCACAAGTGCGCTTGAAACTAGGATGTAGGTACTCCAAGTAAATTTGGATGTCAAGAAGATAGGAAAAAGCGGACATGCAACAGCACAGAACGATCATACATATTGAAAAAACAGAGAATGACGACAATAGCAGAGTGTCTGAATGAACGTAAAGAAAGCTCCACGCTAAGTTCATCTCTTAAAGATACTCCTCATACAGTTCAGATTTCCAAACAGTTGAATAAAATGAGCCGGAAACTTTTAGTGAGCAGAAAGTAATTAATTACACATAAATTCAGAAGTAAAGCAGCCCAGACCACTATGAAAACAAAAGATCAGGCATTATCATGATGCATTACCGTGATGTTTAGCACGGCGTGACGTCACATTTTCTGATTGGCGTTCACTGTCACGTGACTCAATGCCTATTTTTTAAGATTTTCTTTTCTAAAAATATTAATAATTTTTAATTATTTTGATAAATTGTTTTATATTTTGAAATCTGTATATCTTATTCAATAATTAGAAACTCCAATCCATCCGATTCATTCTTAGTGGAAACAAGCCTATTGTCAGAGACAATCCGACGAAAATACAAAAAAGCACCTCCACTATCACTTTATCTCGATAGCGGGTGATTTGTTTACAGCTTCAATTGATAACAATTCCAGATTCCAATTAGCTTGGTTTCACTATCATCGTGCCAGGAAATAGATTTTCCTGGTTTTCTACTAGACATTTTTAGAATACATTCACGTCGTCTGATTCTGGAATTGCTGGTCGAATTGCTAGTTAGTTAGCGATGAGGCTGTGGAAGCGGCATTCATCTCTGAAGAAATATACTTATTCCTTGCTCTACCTTAGTTTATCGTAGTAGGATTCAATGGCACTGTTATACTTATTACGAATGTAATGAATATGGCCATTAGTACCACAAAAAAGGTTCTAATTCACTTTTGAAAAAAAAACCTTAATTTTTTTTTTCTTTTGATCTTTTTTTTTGCTAATGTCAGTTTAAGTTTTGGTTTACGATGAAACAAAGAGCATTAGCATATTCCTAAAATACAAGTAGGTATGTACATACAATTATTACAATAACATTTTATTGTGTCTTATAGGTTTGTGATTTTAACACTTATTAAAGTTATCTATTCATCTTTTGGATTAATATTTATCACATTCAAACCAGCATTTTGCCAATCGACATGGTCAAGTTGACGCATCAAATCGTGCTACCCGATACGACTTTCAAACTTTACTGCGACAAACTTATCTCTAGAAGTGGCCAAACAAAGGAACCAGAATTTTTTCAAAGCAGCTGGTAATTTTTGTTCTAAATTGTGCTAGTAGCTCCCCCATTCAAACGCACAGGTAAGTTGGTCGTAAGTTCTACTACAGAAAGTCTACAAGGCTCCTGTAGGTGACGTAACCTTCCGAATTTGGTCATAGAGACTAGCCACGACTCTGTCTACCGTACATGTTCATTTTGACAAAGAAACGTGTGATGCCTTTATATGTACATTTTTTAGTGAAATGGCGAGGTGTGGTCATCGCGCTTCTTTTGGAAGCTGTGAATATGACGACATCCAGGTCTCCATTTCACGGAGGAGGTTGATTAATCTCTGTATAATTATGCAGGTCTTAAAAGATCAACGAGAAACAAATGATTCGGTCAGTCATCGGATGAGTGACAGTGTCATCTAATAACGATTTCGATTCCTTAACGGACTTTTTAGTGGTGAAAAGTCGGCCTTAAAAACGCATTTTTCTAGGTTTTTCGTGCTAAGCTCGATCTGCCCCTCTACGACTAAAAGCCTTGTCCTTGTCCCTAATGTGTCAGTTGCAGACGTTGCAGTAGGTGAAAAAGTATATTAGAATATAGATATGACATATGGATAAGATAAGATAAATAACGTTTCATACTCATAACTCTCCACTTGAGCGTTGGTCGTCCGGCGACGAGATGGGTCGACGACATAGTCAGAGTCGCGGGTCGAACCTGGACCCGATTAGCAGTTGACCGAGGCAGAATGCATAACGGGAGAGATGCCTATACCCAGCAGTGGGATAGACAGGGCTGTGGATGATGATGATGATAAACTCTCCACTAGGATAACCTGTCTGGGATACCATGGAAAACACGCAAAGACAAGGACAACTAACACCCAGACCAGAGCAGATATTTAAATTCATCATTCAAACATTTGCCCGACCGGGATTTAAACCCGAGACCTCTAGACCTCCAGAGACCTCTCGCATATAAGGAAGATAAAGTCTATATGAGATAGGCAGGTATATCTAAAACTTCCTGAATGTATCTGATCATATGAGGTGTCGTATTGCGAAAAGTATACCGTTACAGACTATGTATATTGGAATATCGTATTGCGAAAAGTGCAGACTAAATTGGAATTTATATGAAGTGCAATATTGCTCAATTGGCGATGACAGGCGTTACATTACACGTCCTTGCTAATTAGCAAGCCGAGACAATTCCGCGTTTTAGACTAGTTCTAGACTTCCTCATGTCTTGAACGCTTTGTTCCCGAATAGGGTATTGTTTGCAAAACGCTACATAATTTTGAGACTATCTGCAATTCTGCACGTTCGCCTAAAGGTAAACCAAAGGTTGAATCTACAAGATACATGCAGACATGCAGTGCTTGTTGTTTTGATACACGGACCCAACGCCGGCCCTGGGAAGGAGCGCGAAAAGCGATTACTCCAGGCGACAGATGGCCAGAAAACGTTGTTAGATTTTGATCCATTGTCAGCAGGTCAAAATTTACTGGACTCCTTTGCCAAATAGAAACACAAAGGGGAACAGCTAGTAGTCCGAAAGCTCTGGCTGTTCCCCTCATCCCAAAAAAAACAAAAATAGAAAAGAAACAATAATATTTTAACACTACTCCACCAGATAAGAAAGGTAAACCAGCATAAGATTCTAGCAATTTAGTTTGACCAATAATTTCGTCAAGGCCAAGCCACTGTTCCACTGGAAGATTACTCGTTCCCCGTTCAGCCAGATGGCGATCTTGCGTTCAGTTACACAATCCGCCTCGACTCGATCACCCGTCCTCGTAATTAACAACTTTCTATCGAGTCAACGAACGCGGCGCACCACACCATTGCCATTAAAAAATAAATTAAAAAAGTTGGTTACGAGAACGCATTGTTTGCGATGAGCGGTACTTGACTATTTTTAATTAGTTTGGGAGGTAGAATGAATTGTAATTTATTTACTTTGATGTATTAGATAAACGTAATACCAACGTTTCAATACAGGACTCGCATAGGTATGTGAACCTATGTGGATAGACAACACTGGCCAGGCTGGCAATGGCACAAACTAATAAGGAGATACAAGAATGGCTTAGTTACTGATTAATTTATTACCAATTTTATTCTAACGGTACAGTTCGTGTGATTTTTTTAAACTTCGGATTCTAACGCAAGTCGCTGCTCACGTATTTTTAGGGTCAGAGGGGCGTAGAGTCAGCGCAGTTCGACACAGTTGATGTTGTTGATATTTTGAAAAACTAAACGGGAGCCGTTTCTATTAACCTTTTCCCCAAATTTCACTAGGGGAAAGGTTGGGATGTACATAATTTGCGTCCGATGTTAGTGATTGGCCACATTGCCCGTCATATCTCATTTGAAGACAAAGGCATGTTGAAAATCTACCCGTTATAGATCATAGGTGGGTACATGATTATATAAAACCCAATGGTAGAATTGAAGCCTCGAAAAGGAGGCCACTAACGTACTAGCCATACAGATCGGCAATTAACTCTGATAATAGACTTGTCGGTTCGCGGATCAATTTTCTTGTATGGAATGCTGGTTAGAAAAAACAAGCGCGGGACCGTTGCGGCTTGCGGCCGAGGAAAGCGTAAAATGGCGCGAATCGAACGAGCCTGCGCGGCGGACATGTTGGTTTTTCTTTTTTTTACTTTTTAAATCTTGCGGCATCGTTCGTGCTTTGATTATACATTCGTGTTATGCAAAATGTGCAAAATATCTGACTGTGACATTTACATTTTTGAATGGTGAAACTCGGTGATGTAGCATTTTTGTAACATTAGTCAGTTTATCGGTCCCACGGTCAAAGGTCGCATAATTATGTAAGGTAGAAATTAATTCCTATGCAAGGCATAACGTTTTTAATGCCACCACAGATTATAAAACAGTGTGCAACTTTGTGAGGCTATGTCATAGGTCAATAATCTTAGTCAACTTTGGTGTTCCAAATATTGACCGACGATCTACAAATATTTAATTATTCCTCTACATTCTAAGTATTTGCTCTCAAGACCCGTTGACTTATTACAGTAATGTAAACTAATTAATTAAAACGTGCTATAAAATCGCGAGAAGTTAAAGGTCTTCAAAGGACATTTAAAACTGGACAGACACCACTATAAATCATTACTGAATGAACGGTTGAATGCAAAAGCCACTTTCGTTCTTTTTAAATATCATGGCCGTAAGACAAACGAATGAAGAGCCACTACTGACATTCCTAATTGTGTCAAAAGACAATTATAAATTTATAACCAGTAATTAACTGGCCTTGATTTTAGTCAAGTGTAAAAGTGAGCCGTAGGTGGAGTTCCTTCTGTAAACTTGAACTTTGGCGTCGGGTCACCGCTAGCATTAGCATAGTAATAGATCAACGGTTAATAATGCTGTTGTTTTAGTTCTAATTATGACAAATGGTTCACATGGTTCAGCTATGTTTAATGTAGGTAAACTGTCAAATCACACGATGTTTCTGGTAAAGAATTAAAAACGTAAAATTTTAAAGAAATAAATATTTGACTGGGGAATAGAAATAGGTTTAGTGAGGAGATGTGTTAATTTAATTTAAAAATTGTGTAAATTCAGTAAAAAATAATCAACATCATACGTAACAGTTTTTATCAAATATTCACAAAATAACGTGCACACTTAGGGGCCAAATTGTGATTTCATCGTTTGATAAGATGAAATTAACTCTAGCAACAGCATATCACACCACTGATAAGATAAATAATTTTAACAACAAATCTGAAATTCACTCGACACTTAACGATAATGACTAACGATAACAACCGTCTCAATAACAACACAATTTTCAAGTCTCCTTACATTCTGAATATACCAAATTTACTCTCTCTAAATGGAGCATTCAAGGCAGCTGATAAACTAAGGCCAATAACTCGTCTAGTGTCTTTCGGCGCAAGGATGCCATCGTCCCAAAGTCTCGCCGTACTGTAATAAGGTCGGCCTTCCCTTTCAAACTGTTCTTCTAAGGGAGCACGCACTTTATTGTCATCTTCCGGCGTCCACTGTTTTCCTTCTCTCTTAGCTTTCTCTTGAGCAATCACTGAAAGCACGGTGCCAGCTTGTGGTCCACCCATAACAGATATTCTAGCATTAGGCCACATGTAGAGGAAACTGGGGGAGTATGCTCGCCCACACATACCATAGTTCCCAGCCCCAAAACTACCTCCAACTAAGACGGTGATTTTCGGACCCTTGAAGCAACTGACTGCAGTCACCATTTTAGCACCGTTCTTGGCAATTCCTCCAGCCTCTGCCTCTCTACCGACCATAAATCCACTTATGTTTTGCAGGAATATCAAAGGAATCTTCCTAGCTGCACAGAGCTGTATAAAATGAGATCCTTTTAGAGCACCTTCAGATTGCAACACGCCATTGTTTCCAATTACACCAACGGCGTGACCATAAAGACTTGCGAATCCACATACAAGTGATTCACCATACAGTTGTTTGAACTCGTGGAATCTGCTTCCGTCAACGATCCTGGCAATGACTTCCCTAATATCAAACGGCCTTTGCAAATTAGCACCAACAATACCATGTAGATCGTTAACATCATGAACTGGGTTGTCGATTTTAGATGTGTAGGCTCTTGTTCTCTGTTCATTGTTCCAATTCAGGTTAGATACGACATTCCTGGCTAAGTGTAATGCATGTTCATCGTCTTGAGCGTAGTGATCAGTAACTCCAGACTGACGGCAATGCAAATCGGCACCTCCTAAATCTTCTGCTGACACAGTCTCGCCAGTTGCTGCTTTCAGCAGAGGTGGTCCAGCCAAGAAAATAGTTCCTTGGTTCTTGATGATTATACTCTCGTCTGACATGCTAGGAATGTATGCTCCACCGGCCGTGCAAGATCCCATTACGACTGATATCTGCGGAATGCCTTCCGCTGACATGTTAGCTTGATTGTAGAAAATTCTTCCGAAGTGCTCTCTGTCAGGAAACACGTCGGCTTGGTCGGGGAGATGCGCGCCACCCGAGTCGACGAGGTAAATGCACGGCAGCCTGCATTCTTGTGCAATAGCCTGCGCTCGTAAATGTTTCTTGACGGTGATGGGAAAGTAAGTTCCGCCTTTAACAGTCGAGTCGTTAGCGACGATCATGCAATCGCGACCGTGAACTTTGCCGACGGCGGTGACGATACCGGCGCTTGGGACCTGACCCTTGTACAGCTCGGTAGCGGCCAACGTGCTCAATTCCAAAACGTCGCTGCCTTCATCTACCAACCGGTTAATCCTGTCCCTCACGAGCAGTTTTCCTCTCGCCGTATGTCTCTTTACCGCGTCTTCGGGCCCGCCTTTGACGGCCTCACTACTTTTGAGGCGCAGCTCCTCGACTAGCTCGTCCATTTTAGTCTTATTCTCTTGGTAATAAGGGTCGGCCCGGTTGATTTCGGAGCCGATGATGGTGGCTTGACTGTTGTGCCGACATTGGGCGCCGAGCCGGCGTACTCCTCTGACTAGTTTCAGCATTTTTGCTGCGTATCGAGTACAAAGCGATACACGACCGGTCCGCGGGCCGCAGTCGCGCTACTGACGATAATGGAAAACCGTTATCTGTACGATTAAGTTGTACAAAAACAAATTCCTCGCTCGGCGACCCACGTAGCGATAAAAACTCGCATTATGGATGTATGTAATGATAATGTGTCCTATTGTGCGAGTGTCTGGCTCGCGTAATATTTACATACAGTTACGTATCGGTTTCGAGAATCCATTCAGGCGCTGACTGCTCGTCGCATAACTTGTTGCGTTAAATAAACGGTGCTTTGTATTTCACTAGCGTCTTGTTTCTCCTTGAATGGGCATTCTATCATGATGACATGACCTACATAGCCTATTAAGATTCAAATTGTTATTGACCGGATAAAATTTTATATCCCTGGTGCATTCCAATACACTGAGAATATTGATATAATAAACAGAGTTAACTACAAGTACTTTGCAATACAAGATGATAGCTAGGTTGAGATATGCCAATGTTGAATAACATCATCGCCAAGTAATTTAAAATTAACAATTCTAATGAATTTAATTTACCGTCTAGTCTGTTATTATATTAAGCATCTTTATATGTAGATGGAATGGATACCTGCTCGTTTCGCGTAACTTTATAAAGACCTTGAATGCATAGAATAATTCAATAACTATACATCTATTTGCAGTTACACAAATAAATATAAAATGGTATTAGATAATTATATTAATTTACAATAGTTATAGACTCATGTCATAGCATTATTTTATGCTAGCTACGCTACATTTGTTTCTTTTGTACACGTACAGTAAAAGGAAAATAATTGTAACAATAACCAAGACAATAGGCCTCACTTCTGTCATAGATAAAAAAAATCGAATAGCAATCTCGCAAAGGCTACCGACCGGTTGTAGGTGAACGACACACCATTTCACTTTCTTCGGCCAACTTCGGCAAACTTCGGAGCGTTTCGGCGGCAGGTGGCGGCACTTGTCACCGGCACGATTTAACGGCTGATCGAGTGATCGCCGATTAACTTTAACTGACGGTTTGATGGCGTGGTGCTACCGGCCGGTTAAAATACAGATTTATGAGTAAACGTGGGCGATTTGTGCACGAATCGATCTTGAGAGATTAGCTGTCGATCGCATAAATATTTATACTTATTTGGAATGTTGAAATATGACGAAGATGATTGTAAACCTTCGATCAAGCCATAAACCATTTCAGACAAAATAGCAAACGAAACCTCTTCATAAAACTGGATGTAAAATGAGAACTTTACAGGGATTTTTCTTTTATTTAATACCAATTTTAATCTTGTTACAGGATCGAGATGAACAAACCAAATTGGAAATGAAACACCGCCAGGAAGAAGATGACTTGTACAGAAAATTCTCCAAACACCGCGAAGAAGAAAACAGAAGAATACGAGAAGAAATACAGGTAGAGTAGTAAAATTGTCCACCCAATGGATCCACTACTATAATAAATAAATCGTTTATTAGGCATCATTACATAGGAACATAAGTAGATCCCAGAGTCTTCCGAACTAGTCATAGACTGTATGTCGAAAGCCACTAATTTAAGACTATCTCATATAAAGCAGATCTTATTTATTTAGTTGAACTAACATAACTTCAATAAGTTGCCATAGTAATCAATTACTATGCTAGTCTCGTCCTTGTAATAGATATTCTCAGGTGGCTTCGGAGTCTTACAACAATAATTAATATTTTTACATAGGTATAGCTGGTTGATGAGAAACTATCAACCAGCCATATGTTTCATTTCGAAGCAGGTTAATCTAAATAGCGCTTTGCTGAATACTTTTCATTTCTATAACTTTTTTCAAATCAAACATAATAATGGACCATACAGGATTATACAGAAAGGCTATGCTAAGCTGAAAAATAATCATAGTCCTCATCATTATGAACAACTCGGAATTCGGAAAAAATATAGAAAAATGTCAATGACACTCGACGAAATGTATGGAACAGCTGATTTTCGCAAATTCGCCTAGTTGGTCCCCGTTAACAGTTGTTCATAATGATAGCATACCCTTTCAGTATAATCCAGTATTCTACTATCGATTTGAAGGCAGAAATACACTAAAAATGTAAATTGAAAAATGTAATGTGGTATGTTCACAAATCTTCACCACTTGATTCCAGGATGAATGGGAACGCGAATTGGAAAGGCTCACGAATAGATTCCAGCAAGAGATGCAAGTCAAGAAGCGGAGGCCGGACTCAGAGCTCGGAGCGCTGACGTTACGACACCAACAGGAACGAGCCGACCTGGAGAAGAACATGACGCTTAGAAGGGACAAGAAGAAGGAAAGCTTGACGAGGAAAATGTTGGAGCATGAAAGGTGAGAAAAGCGAAGAACATGTGCCATTCGTATTTAGTTACTTAGAATAATTACCTATCACCTTATTTTTTGCACTAAGCTGGACGTAGACCCGGTTTCTAGTCGAGTCAAGAACTTGAAATTGGCCTTCGCCAAGTCTACCATTCCTCTAGTCTAGAGGTAGTTAGTATGTTGGTACACAATTTATGTTCTTTTAGTTGTAGGTGTTCACTGGTCATGAGTCCCCTGTAAGTCCGGCCCTGGCTGGAAGCTGGCCATTACTCATGATAGGATGTTGTAATAGCTATCTTCCATCCTTTTGTAAGTGCGGGATGCATATCCTGTCCATTAGAAACGCATTTAGGTCAGAACTCAGAATCAGGTTATCCCGTCACTTTCCGACCTTACTTCAATTGACGATTATCTGCCTATTCAGAGCATCAAATTTTGTTTTTAAATGTCCAAAACAGGGTTATACTCCAGGATTGATTCATATGACTGTAAGAGCAACTTGTCTTTTGAAGGATTGACTTGAGACTAGACGGCTTAGAATTACCTATAAAAAAAAACAAGATTTTATGGTAGTGGCATAATCAAAAATAGCTAAAATACTACGACAAAAAGACAAGGAATAATGTCGGATTGCACGGATTGGAAACCACTTATTTTTAGGGTTCTGAACCTCCTTCGGGGAAAAGCCAAAAAACCCTTGAAGGTGAGACTTCCATGTCTGTCTGTATCTCACAGCTAATTATTTTACTAAGTCTCAAGCAAACATTTGTACCCCTTCCAGGGCAGCAACAGCAGCGCTAGTAGAGAAGCAAAGCCACGAGATGATGGAGCTGATCCAGGAGCGGCGCTCGGAGTACGCGGCCGCGTCCTCGCTGTACGTGGACGGAGAGGAGGCGCCGCCCTACCCGGCGCGCGCGCCCGCGCCCATGCCGCCGCTCGTCTCCAAGTTCCACATCTACACCGACCCGGCGGAGTTCGCTGATGTTGACAAAATCGCTATTTCGGTGAGTTCAAAAACTCGGACTCTACCAGAATTCTTCTGCAACTAAGCTTAAGCTGGGCTCTTCAAATGCCCTCATAAACAGGGTGATCCTATGTTATTTTCACTGGCCGATAAAAATAAGAAAGATTTTGACGTGATGGCGCGACGTACTTGGGAAGTTAGAGAAGGATTGGATGGTGCTGGCTTAGACAGAAATAATTGGTAGAAATTGGGGAAGACCTGGCAGTACCTACTATACTGTTCCAACAGTATAGGTTCATTTAGAAAAATATAAAAACGGCGTGTAGAACAACGTTATTATTTCAAACTGAATCAGATACTTAAATCAACTTTGTTACAGCTTAGATTGCAACTGCCTCTTGTAAAAAGATAAATAATAAAATTCCTATTTTCAGGTGGCACAAGAAGACCAAAAAACCTTCACAGATCTAGTCCGACAACTAGTGGGTAGATGCGCAAGCGACGTCGAGAAAGCGCGAACCATATTCCGTTGGATCACAGTGAAGAACCTGAACAATATCCACTTTGACGACAATTTGAGAGGCGACTCGCCACTTGGCTTGCTTAGAGGAATCAAGCACGGAACTGAAAGTTACCATGTACTTTTCAAGAGATTGTGCAGGTTAGCAAAATTGTATAACCTTTCATTAAAGGTTCTGTTAAGCTACATACTTCATCTTAGTAAACATTGCAAACATGATCAAATTCAAGCGTGCAAAATACAAGGTAGTCCCCAAAGTTCAACTATTTTATTATGTTGTCTTTAAGGCATTAAATTAACTATCACAGGGATCAGTTATGCCATTTCTTTCCGGGTTTCTCCTAGTCCTCACGATCTCAATGATCTGTTATTTACTCCACAGCTACGCAGGTCTACATTGCGTCGTCATCAAAGGCTACAGCAAGTCAGCGGGCTATCAGCCAGGAGTTCGATTTGAAGACAATAGGTTCCGAAACTCTTGGAATGCCGTGTATGTAGCTGGGGCATGGAGATTCGTGCAGTGCAACTGGGGAGCGAGACATCTGGTTAACGCTAAGGATGCTCCCAAGCCTGGAAATAGAGGGAAGAGTGATAGCTTGAGGTAAGCCCACAAAAAAAAAAACTAAAAAAATGTTTGTTAGATATTTGTGTTGGTTTGATGAATATGGATTGATTTAAATTAACTTCGTAGGATGTCACCACTCACAAGAGAGAGTTGAGTTAAACACCAACCAAGTTTGTGATCAGACCCATAACTTGTGGTTGACAGAAAACACTAATAATTTAGCAGTTACATTGATATTCTTGAATTCAGACTAATCCTAGAGCAATTAATTTGCGATCCTTTTTGGCAACATTTTTGGTCAGACGCCAGCATACAACATAGTAGTGTAGTTTTATTTCTCTAAGGACCAGATACTTGCGACCACATTGGACTGGATTATTAAGACTTGAGACCATTTCTCATCTTCCAGATACGAGTACGACGACCACTACTTCCTCACTGACCCCCGCGAGTTCATCTACGAGTTCTTCCCTCTCCAAGCGGACTGGCAGCTCCTCAAGACGCCGATAACTCTACACGACTTTGAAGAACTACCCTTCGTTAGATCGTTGTTCTTCAGATACGGGCTTTACTTCAGCGATCCTAACACCAAAGCTGTCATGTTCACTGACTCGACTGGTGAGTTTTGGTGACCTGAATTTTATCATTGAGCTGGACAGTTTTGTTGAGGTCAAGCGTATAATCATCCGAGATGGAGTTAAATTCTGTTTTGTATATTGCATTGCCCTAGATAGAGTAAATCCTTTGACCAACCATAAGAACCAACTACCAACTATAGGGTCTCAGGATTCACTCCTCAACGGAGTATTCGTGAGGATTAGGTAGCCAATCTATTTAAACTGCTTGAAGTATGAAGAATTTGGGCCACTGACAGCTGCACCACTGACATATATAATGAAGGACTTTGCACATAATTTGTGTCTATTTGCTTGCTAATTGTGTCTGTGTATGTTTAATGTTGTTTGTTTGTGTAGGTGCGGCGACTATGCGCATAGCCATGCCGGCACACATGCAGAGCTCGCTGATATTCCACTACAACCTCAAGTTCTACGACACGGAGGGAGACGGCTTCGACGGCGTCAGTCTTAAGAGATTCGTTATGCAGGTACCCGCAAGTTGTATATTTCTCTATTTTAGTGTCGAATCAACATCTGGTGGTAAGTCAGAATTGGAGCCAGGACCATGTGCTATCTTCCGCCCCATCGTAAATCCGGGCCTGCGGTACGCCTACCCATAATAGTTGCAATTTCAGTGTCACCAATCATTTTGGACCATTACTGTGAGGGCGATATTTATATCTACGTACAAATACACTGTTGGACCATAGACATATATGGGGAACTCTGTGAGTTGAACCATAGAGACATGGGGAGTTGTATGAGTTGAACACTTACCCATTAGTGGTCGTTTGTCCGCAGTCGGTAGTGGGCAACGTGGTCTCGTTCCGCGTGCACGCGCCCTGCAGCGGCGCCTTCCTGCTCGACATCTTCGCCAACGCGGTCACGCCGCGCGAGTACCTCACCGGGGAGCCCATGAAGTTCAAGAGCGTCTGCAAGTTTAAGGTGAGCTGGTACTCTAAGTCTGGGATTCTGAGTTTAAGTTAAACTGGGATTATATGTTTAAGATAAGTTGAGATTTTAAGTTTAAGGTAAGCTGGGATTTTAATTTGATTTGATGATGTCGTCCGTGCCATGTTCCACGTTCTCATGGCGCATGTTTTCTTCGTATCCCTACAGGGGTAGTACTCGCCTCCTCGTTCCCCTCGAATACGAATAAGTCGCGGAAGCTCACATTTTCCCGGAAATTGTCTGACACAACTTCACTTAAATTATGTGTCTAAAATTGAATTTTGTGTCGATTTGTCCAGATTTGCTGCGCAGAGCTCCAAACAGTGATGGTGCCTCTCCCCGACTGCGCGAGCGGCGAGTGGGGGCCCACTAAAGCCACCAGGCTCTTTGGACTCGTGCCCATCACTCATCAGGTTAGTACAGCCTTTTATACATTTAGCAGTCTTTTATATGCATAATAATCCATCACCCATCAGGTTGGTACAGCATTATATTAATGCATATTTAGTAGTATTTTCCAAACAAAATGTTCCTAGCGGAATTTAATGCATACTCTTATTTGGGAAATAGTGCAAGATTTGTTTTAAAAATACTCTTGTAACGAAAAATGAAGGTTTTTAAAGAGTTTGTATTTTATGGTTTTTTAATATAAATTAAGCCTCTTTTAAGAATATTTAGGCTTTGTCATAGAATAGTAAGAATATTTAACAAAAAACATGTTTTTTTTTATTAAGCCTTAATCTATTTTAACTACATAATAAAGCAACGTTATTACTAATTGAAACAACAAATTGACTTTGCAAATCTTACCAACAAAACATTACTTCCCAGGAGGCCCTAGTATTCGCGGGTAGAGAACTCGAGATCCAGTTCCGCATGTCCCGCCCGCTCGCCGACTTCATGGCCACGCTGCACAAGAACGGCGTCGACGAGAAGAGACTCTCCAAATACGTGCAGCAAAACGTGTCCGATGATATCGTGTCTTTTTACATCACTTTTCCGGAAGAAGGTAAAGTCTCACAGTCTTGCTTTGTTTTATTATTTGATAGGCTTGCGTTTGACCGCCATCTTGACTAATGGGAAGCAATGATGCGGTCTACGATGGAGCACGCTTGCCTAGAAGGAAGCGATTCACTCGCGACTTGAAGTGAATACAAGTTGAGGTTTTGATGTAAATACGTCTAGCTTCCTTAGTGAGGTGATCAAAAAAAGTGATTATAACAATTGGTGTTGCCGCAACATTTATCTAGAGGTATCATCTGCAGTCCAGCGCTAACCCAAATTTTCAAGCTATTGCATAGCATCTATCGCGGGCCTTGAGCGTGGAGACCTAATCCAGAAATTCCGTAACGAAAATAACCTGACACTTTTTAGTGATACTTTTTAGTTTTGTTGCTATCTATCGATGAATAGCTAATAGATAGAACTTTTAATGACTTTTTGAAATATCACGCTTGTCTCTTTAGTTCAGCAACTCGCCTCTAGGTGTCGAGTGTAAGGTTTCGATAAATAATTATGATTGCATAAGTTGATAAAAAATGCTATGCTATAGCTGTACCGCGGCAGTCCCCGAGTGCCACATGTCTTTTTTTTTTACTTCAGTTCAAATTCGGCGCAGCAATGGACTGCAATCACCTTTAAAAAGAAACATGTTAAATATTAGTATTTTAGATTTTTTATTGTAATTATTTTTTACAGGACAATACGGCTTGGACATTTACACTCGCGAACGCGGCGGCCCCACCGCTATCCACCAGAACGGATCCACTGAGAAGGAGAAGCATCTTCTGACGCACTGCTGCAAATATCTCATCAACAGCAGCAAGAGGAATTAACACTTCTATCCTTAAAGGCATAAGGATGAAAATTCAAAAGCAGACGACGAAAATATGTGGGTGAAAAATCTAGTGTCAAAGTGTCTTGTAGATAGTAAGTTGTTTGATCAGCGGTCACTGAGGCAATTGAATTTGTGCTCTATTTTCTTATACGTAAAGGTGAAAGTCTAAAACAGTGGATTTGGACTCTGTTGATTCTGTAAACCTTGAATCTAATATATTATGAATTCTATGATATTACATATTATAGCCACTTACCCAAATGTATAGTTAATCTTAATATAAATTAGCTAATTAAAATAAAATCCGTCCATTTTAAGCAAAATGATTTATTTTTAAATTATGCTAACTTTTATACAATTTATATTTGTTGTAAATTTTAATATACGATATAATATTACTGGATATTATTGGATTTGTTATATTTTTAAGGTACTAAGGTTGTGTCGAGGCAATCTAATTGCTTTTTTATACATTTTTATAATTTTGTATAAATTGCACATACAATTAAGATTTCGTAACGGCTACCATTGCCAAATAATATTATATTTTGTCAATTGACAATCCAATATAACAATAATTATAATAAAGTTATTGTCATACATTTAAATAATTATAAATGTATGAACGTCGATCAAATTATACACAATACGATGTGACCGACTAAGATAATATACATAATATACGGCAATGTTCATGATATTATACATAATATAATTCTCACATACGCTTACCCTAAAATTAAATCTTATAAATCTTTATAATATATTTTAGACACTTTTTAAATAACTACAAAAAACCGGTCAACGAGCATTCTGATTGCGTTGAAGATTATAAAATGACAGCGCAAATGTAATCAGTGACCTTCATACAGAAGTCTGTAACGCTATCATGCCATCTCGCTCGCGCCTACACATTGTCACTCGTGTGCAAGCGAGATGAAACGATAGAGTGAGACGGGGTTTCACGATTCCACCACGGTCATCTGACCAATATGTCTTAGTTATACAAGTACACGCACAAACGAAGTATCATTCTATTAACTTTATAATATGTTAACAATATCAATAATTTATACATTATATTTAAACCACGACAATGTATACATAAGTGTTTATAAAATATATGGCATGTTACTTTTCTAAAGATTGTTTTCGTTGTCTTAAATCAGATCTAGAATTAGGCACCATTGGACGGCAGTTTCTTTATACCATAGGTTACCTTCTATAGATTCGACACATACGATCTTAGCACACCAAGTATCGGTCAACACAGACCTATAAAAATCAATCTCCTTGGGTAGTTTATCACTTTTTATTAGTACTCTCTCTCTCTCTCTATACATGAGGTAAACATGTTTTTTTACCTAATTTTAGAAATGTCTAATTAGTCAATAAAATATTTGATTTTATTTATTCTATTGTTGGGCATAGCCTGCATGTTTGAGATTCAATGTCAAGTTTGTGAGTTTTTATATTACCTGCTTAATTATATTTCTTGTTGCAAATATCGAGAACCCCTGGCTTAGGTTTTAAAGCCTTCGTGACAATTATTGTGTTTTGTGTGATTGAGTTATTAACAAAACAAAAAACTATTATAATAATTTCGGTCCTCGCAACTCAAGTTCTCCTGAAACTTTGGTGGCTTCGAGTCGTAACAAGTGATTTCTTACTGAGGTATCTATAGAAGGTATTAAAGTATCTTATATCTATATGTGAAGATGCGCATTGGACGGTCTGATCGTCACGGCCACTAAGATATGCAGCAAATACTTTTATAACATACAAACACACGTACAAAACACCGGGTAACTAACAGCTTATATCATCCACCAATCTTTTATGGAGTCCAATTAACAAACACCCAAGTTAATAACGTTTCACACTCCTAGCTCCCCACTAGGATTCCCTGTCTCGGGGATGCCATGGACACAACAAAGACACACGAAGGCAAGGACAACTAACACCCAACCCAGAGCAGATATTTAAATTCATCATTCAAACATCTGCCCGGCCGGGAATCGAACCCGGGACCTCTGGCTTACAAGGCGGATATACTACCGCTGAACCAAACAGGTCATCACATTGCATTAATTTAAGTCAAATTATTTAGTGATATAAAATCCGTACTTCACTAATTTATCGGTAGACCAGACCGTCAAAAGCGTCCACACAAGAATCACTTAAATTCTAAGTCACAACACTAAGCGAGTCTTTTATTGATAGTCAGTACCTAAGCTAGAATAAAATTAAATTTAAAAAACCCCTAACGTTGGAACGGCTGAACCGATTTTCATCAAACAACTAAGAACACTCCCGACTTATTCAAAATCAAAATTGGTTAATCCGTTCGGAAGCTACGATGCCACAGACAGACACACGCACAAAGACACGTCAAACTTAAAACACCCCGTCATTTTTGAGTCGGGGGTTAAAAAGTTAAAAATATATGAAATAGTGAAGCACAAATTAAAAATACTCGAATCAGAAAGCAAATTTACAACAAAAGAAGTATGAGAAGTCTTATCTTTACCATCAAGGCAAATAGTAAATTTGAATAAAAAATGTTTCGAACATTTTGTAGATTTGTGATGACAGTTCTAAATGCATATACAGGGTTGTAAGGAAAGGGTATACTAAGCCGAAAAGGGCTCATAGTACTCATCATTATGAACAACTTTTACTATGGGGCCAAACCGGAATTTGCGAAAAAACAGCTATTCCATAGAAAAATGTCAACAACACTCGACACAATGCATGGAACAGCCGATTATTTTTTTTCATGATTAATTTATTAATAATTGGTTGGTCCCATAGTAAAAGTTGTTTTTATTTATGAGTACATTAGCCTTAGAATACCCTTTCCTTAATACCATATTATATTGGCAACAGGAATTATCCTCCATAAATACAAAGAACTAAGGAAAATTAGGAACAACGAAAACCGCCATCATTCGAAAACTCTGTAAAAGCATCTGGGACAGAAACGCATTATCTTTTAAAAAACTGTCTATCACAAACAGTTGAAAAACTCAAAATGAGGAGACATTTAAATGAATTCAATTCATTTTTCCAGCTTCGAAAAGCATCTTGGCCTTTTGTCTAAGTCTACAAATTTGAGAGCACAACACAACACAATATTTGTATTGTCGAAAGTCGGCGGGATAAAAACTACGAGAGCGAAAAGGACGGAAATCGAAATCTGCGCAAGTTAGAGCAAGACAGTCCGCCGACTAAAAGTCGCTTTTAGATAACTTACTTGAGTCTTCATTTCTACATTTACACAAGTCCTTTAGTAGCGTTAAGCGTCGCTCGTTCTTCGACGCCTCGTATCAATGTGCCGAGAAGTCCTTCCATTTCGTTGGCCGTCTCGCGAAGCTGAGTATTGTCGAAACAGGACTCTGAAAGTGGTATTTGCATTTTCAAAGAGTGTTTTAGGTGTTAGGTGGCGGCAAGTATTAAATTTAAAGTGAAACCTCCGAAGCTGATACTGGACATATTTCCTTGAATCATAGCTAAGAATGCTTTTGATCAAGTCATCTTTTTAACAAAAACCTAAATCGAAACCGGTTCAGCCGTTTAGAAGCTACAATGCTATGATGTGGCACCTGTGGCATAGAGATAGCTTATGCCCTGGATTAACATATAGGCAATTTATCCCGGAAAACTCATGTTAACTTTTTGACCGCAGGTGAAACCGCGTCGCGGAGCTAGTGTATTATAATAATAATGAATGTTTTGCTCACCATCCAATCTATTGGCGTGAAACGTTATTAATTAATTATAAAATTTTATTCAATTTTACGGAAGAAGCTAACCTATTTTAGTTTTTAATTCATTTAATTTCTGTGATAAACTATTGTCGTTTATCAATAATAATATTCACTGTTGCAAGTTTTTGACAATTCCAATTAGAAGAAGTAACCATATTTATTAAATTTTTGAAAATGTAAGTGAATCTGTGACTTTTTGCATAACGAAAGATATTCTATTCTGTTCTTAAAAGTTAAAATAATATTTCCCTCACCGTCCATAGCGAAGTTGTTGGCCAGTATCTGGTGCAGCCGGTCGAGCACGGCGTCGAGGCCGGCGCCGAGGTCGCGCACCTTGTCGGTGCCGGCCTCCACGCGCCGGGTGTCGGCCGCGTACTGCCGCTCGCAGGCCGCGATGTCGGGGGGCTTGGCCCCGGGGCCGTGGGGGAGGGCTGCTTCTGGAAGTGGGAAGATTTTAGGCTTTATTTTTAACAAGAATCACTGAAAATTCTAAGTCACAACTTAGTGACTCTTTTATATGTGTAATTTGTATACTATACTGTATAATGTATGTAATGTAACGATAAAATCCGCAACGAGTACGTGCGAGGAAGCCTGGGCGTGCGCGACATCGCCGCCAAAATGCAGCAGAGTGCCAATCAGAATTTTGAACTCTTAAAATTCAAGACGCTCAAACAGCCCATTTGAATCAAATTTAATATGCGGGTTTGGAGGTAGTCTATATTCTGGATTAACACACAAGCTACATGTAATCCCGGAAAAAAACGGTTAGGCTCGGTTAAACTGCTGGGCGTAGCAAAAATTGTAATATTTCCAATTAAAACTTGAGGTACACTTACCATTATACCAAGAGCTGATATCGTTCACCGATACAGTAGATATACTATCCGAGGTCGCATGCCCTGCTACAGGCTTTAAAGCATCTCCAGACACCGTCAGGAGATTCTGGCTGGCATTCTTTGATATGACAGAGAAGTTTCCAGAATCCAAGCTCAGCACTCGGGGCTGGTTGGCGTTGTCGTTGATTTTGGACTGCTTGTTGTCTATGATTGGTATCGGGCTAAAGAGGTCGAAAGCTTGGCGGTGCTTCGTTTTGTCTATGATTTCGGAGGGTAGGTTAACTTGACTTGCTGTTAGATTGTCCTGAAAAGGTAAATGTAAATCTTATAAAGTTAATCTGAGTAACTTTTTGTTAAAATTAAATTTTGAGCTTTTTTACAATACAAGTAGTGTGCCGCTCTGGTATACCACTACTACTAACTTACAAATTTATACAGCAACCTGGCTCAACCAAAAAGAAAGAAAAAAGAATCTCTTTTTTATCCTCTTTCTTTTTTCTTTCAGCCAGAAAAGGAAAGAGAATCAGAGAGCTAGATGGCTCGATAAATATTACGGAAGCGAACATTTACGCCCAATGCATCACTGCAAGATTTATCGCACACACCGCAAATTTTGTGTTACCTTGAAGCTCGAGGAAATATCTCTTAGCAATACGTCCTCCAGTTGCACTTTTTCAAGCGTTATTTTTTGCCTTCTATAAGCTTAGTACGAGCCGTGCAAAATTTATTTCCGCCGTTTTTATCCGCGCTTCGATGTGACAAAATAGAATATCTCTTTCTTGCGGAATAAATACGGAGTAAATACAACTTGTCCAAAACTCAGCCTAAGCCGGCTGTAGGCCTACCATAACTTCTGAAGTAAAATACGTAGCCACTATTCGATAGAAAAGTGTACAAGATTTACGCCCGTCGGTGGCGCCTCGCCCGTCGTAAACAGCGTACACTTTTCTATCGAATATTCGCTACGTATTTACGTCAGAAGTTGTGCTAGGGCTCCTAGTGTGAACTATAAAGAGTTTATTTATACCTTTAAAATCTTGAGCCTGTTAATTTGCGTGGATATCTGCGTCCAGTGCGCGTTAACTTTTGCTTTCAGTCCCTCCTCCTTACACTTATCGACTTCTTCTAGATTACTTGCTAGCTCTTGCAAAACTCTAAAAGAAAATTAGTCATGTAATAAAAAGTAATTTGATTTCAAAATTATGATTTTAGTTAAATGATTTAAAAAACCAATCAGAAAACAAAATTCGAAGAAAGTTAGAATAACAAAGGAATTCGGCAATCAACGGGAAGTTATCCCATGTATATGTAAATGTATTTATTAAATTTAATACTCGAGACTGGGTCTGTCCCTGTTCTCATAATATTAGTTTTCCTAATGTCTTTCTAGTAAGGGAAAAATATTGTTTGTGATGCACACTTTCTTCTTCTTAAATTTAATTTATTTTGGTCCAGCCATGTCCATTTTTCTTCAATTTGTTTTGATATGTGTACTTACTTATTCTGCACCTCAAGCTGGGTTATAATATCCTGTAGCATCAAGGCTGGGCTATCTTTATGGCCAGACGCCTTCCCCACAGTTGAGGTGAATATCGTAGGCTTCTCTTTTCGTCTCTTGAGTGACGCGGTCTCTTTGTCAGGCCGAGGCTTGGTCTTTGTAGTTTTCCGCTTTTTGGTCTTTGTGCAGAAGAAGAAACGCTTCATGTTCTTTATGAAGCTTAGGCAAACAGGCGGTTTTGGCTGGAAAACAAAATTGTGTATTTAGAAAGAAATGCACAGCACAAAATGGTTTAAAATTGAGTAAAGGACCATTAATTTTTTTGAAAGAAACTGACAGACATGTGTAAAAAAACACTAAGTCATACATTTGGTCATTTTACAGATTAATAATAGCCAAACCGTTTATCTTAGTCCTCGCCTGCGCGGTACAGAGGCGCGGGGGGTATGACGGCGCGGGGGACTGAGGGCGGCGCCGCCGTCCGCGCTATAGTGTATGCTATAGTTTGGCTATAGTGATGTTATCTTACTAAAATTATAAATCTCTAAGTTTGAATATTTGTGTTTGTTGTTCAATCACGCAAAAACGGCTGAATGGATTTGGATGAATTTTGGTGTGGAGGTAATTTATACTCGGATTAACAGGCTACTTTAAATGCGGGGAAACCGGGGGGCAGAGCTAGTACATATTAGCAAATAATAAGTTGTATGTTACCTGTCCATCAACTATTTCGTGAATGGGATGATTTTTCTTATGTCCACTAACTGTAGTTAGATTTTTGTCATACAAGTAGCATTTCTCGCAGAAATACACGTCATTGCATTTTGTGCACTGGAATTTGAGTACCTGCAATAATATGCACAAGTGATTAACTGTCTCTAGGGTAAGGACTGGTATCTCAGTAGTGGGAAATATAAAACCAAGTTTAGAGAGAGAACAGATATAACTAAATTAGATATTTATATTTTTTTGTGATTTTGGAATTGACTCGTCAACTAAGCGAGGTCTCCTAGTAACTAGACTTCTAGCTTTCTAGATTCACTAATTTAGGCTATGAACCACTAATTTCTAGTATAAGTGAATCAAGCCAATTCAATGATTTCAGACATCCCAAAGTCCACATATTTTGTAATGTATATAAAAACAGATAGGTACAGAAGTCAAACTACATACAAAGTGCGCTCGAACAATGCACACGTAGACACCGCTCACGGACGCGATATTGCGGACCGGTTCGGACCAGGCGAGCGCGAGTGCCGTCCGCTTGAGACACGCGTCTATGAACTAGCGCGAACTAACTGTGAAAAGTGCAGTACATTTATCTGATTGACTTCTGTACCTATCTGTTTTGTGACAGGGCTACAAGAAAGGAACATTATTGTTTTAACACACTCACATGCAGTAGGGGCTGTGAACAACAAGAGCATACTCCCCCGGAACTCGGGCCCTGCCTGCTGGCAATCACTCGCTCGGCCGCGCCCAGCCATTGAGTGCTTTTACAATGTGCAACGCCCCACTCAGCTACCGCTTGAGTTGTCACACCGAGCATGCCGGCGTTCTGAAAACACAAATATGAGAATAAAGTAGGAATGCAAACAAAACATATGATACTTAGTGAGTTTCTACTTAGTATGTAACTGGTATATTAAAAAAAAACTGTTTTAGAAAATGAAAATAGCTAATACGCTAAAATAATCCGTGGAAAACTTTTAATCCTGAAAAAAATATTATCAAGAGCAACTGAGAAGCAAAGTTCCAGCAACTTAGGAAAAATTTTAAATTCTAACAACAATTAATTTTAAGTGATAATGTGGAACCATAACCAAATTCTTAAATCTAGAAAAATGCCAAAATTATTTTGACTTAGTCAACTTAATTTTACTGCACTTACTATTGTTACTAGTTACCTGAGCAAAACAAGCGTCAACATCGGCCTGTATCCCCTCCCCCGTACTCCCCAGAAACTGAGCGAGAGCCGCCACATGAGTCAGCAGCGATGCCAGCCGTCTGGGAGATACACAGCCGTTGTGGTCCGCACAGCAGTTGGCTAGGGCCGCCCACTTGTCAGAAATGGAGTCCTCGCTCAAGCAGATCAGGAGAGTCTTGGCTGCCAGCACTCGGACTGGTTGTTTTCGCTCTCTGAAATGTTTTTTTTTGGTATTTTAGTTTCTGGGTGTGAAGTTGTGTTGTGAAGTGTGAAGTTAAATGTTAAACAATTAGCTGAATTTTTAAATTCATATTTTACTCACTTATCAAAAACATTAAGTAGTAAATTGATCAGCAGGTCCACTACCAGGTCTACGTCTCCAGTGAAATGTCCATCCTTCTCTGCAGCAAAATAGATATCCCCTAGAACTGCCTCCAATTCTGCCGTGTCCAGAGACAAGCTGCTCTCTGAGAGGCTCAGCTGGTGTCTAGCAAACACCCCTGAGCATAAGCGTAGCGGTGGCACTGTAAGTTTTATAATTTTTTGTGTTAAAAAATTGTTTACCATAAAATTTCGAGTTTTTACATTAAGTTAAAACAGCTGTTTTGGTGGGTAACGCTGTTTATTCTATAAATTATTTTATCGCAACGAATAGGTACCTACCTAGCTAATCCGGTAGGCAATTAAGCTACAAGAGCTATTATAGTTTACCTTTTAGGTGCGTTTGCAGTGCATAAATTTTGAAAGCAGTACGGTAGGCAGTGTACTTTATCCCATCAAATTCTTCTGTCGATTTGATTATTTTAACAAACTCTGGGTGGTCGTACTGCTGTTTTCCCGTGGCGTTGCTGCAAAAAAGTTTTTAGTTCGTTAGTTATGATGTGGGACATTCCATTCGCAAGTTCCGCAGAGAAAGTAAGGTCGTACTCAGTGAACAAAGGGTATCCTGCTTCATTTTCCACTTTTTTCCAATTGTTTGAACTCATTGTAGATTATTTTAATTAGGACGGAACATATTTAATCTAATTGAAAATAAATAAGTAAGTAATAAATTACGACCAACAAAATAAAAGCAACCGCCACACAACATTCAAAAAAATTAAACTATCCTTATTTTGACATTTAAGTTTTTTATTTTTTTAAGATAAGCAATTTTTTTTGACCAATCAAAAGTATGCTTAGTTGCATAGGCTAAAAATATTAGTTGTGCAATTGTGAATGACATCCGTTTTTCTTTTAGAGTCTATAGTTTCAATATTTAAGTCAAACCTGTTTTAATTAATCCACTATGCCATAGATTCTGTTTTCTCTATGCACTATGCCAAGCCAAAGCAATACCTGTTTTCATTGACAACTTGACATTTTGTAGATTTCTACCAATAGGAGCCAAGAATGATGAATGTTTGATAAATATCACCCAATCAAAGCCGTCGAAAAAATATACAATTATCTGCCATTTTCTCTTTTGTAAAGGAGACGCCATTTTGCAAGCGTCACTTGGCGGCGTGTCGGGTTTCTGCATTTTGGCCCGATATACATCCACAAACTAAAGCATTGTTTCGTTTTCGTGGACTATGTCGTATTCGTCCAGTGTAGCACAGGACTCACTAGCAGCTGCTCAATTAGAAATGTCCGGTAACCCTAATACTTTGGCTCTGCGTCGGCCATTCGATCCGGTCGCGCACGACTTGGAGGCAAGCTTTCGATTGACGCGGTTCGCCGATCTGAAAGGAAGAAGTTGTAAAGTGCCCCAGGATGTGCTGGGTAAACTCGTGGAATCCCTACAGCAGGACTACTCTCAACAGGATGAGTTTATGCATGTGGCGATCCCGCGCATCGGCATCGGCCTGGATTGTTCGGTGACACCGCTCAGGCACGGCGGTCTGTGTCTGGTGCAAACAACTGACTTTTTCTACCCCCTTGTCGACGACCCCTACATGATGGGAAAGATCGCCTGCGCCAACGTACTTAGCGACTTGTATGCTATGGGAGTGACTGAATGTGACAATATGCTGATGTTGCTTGGTGTCTCGACCAAAATGACTGAAAAGGAACGTGACGTCGTCATACCCCTTATTATGAGAGGGTTCAAGGACTCTGCTCTGGAAGCAGGCACCTCTGTTACCGGTGGCCAAACAGTTATTAACCCATGGTGCACCATCGGAGGAGCAGCTACTACTATTTGCCAGCCCAACGAGTATATAGTACCTGACAATGCTGTCATGGGTGATGTTCTGGTTCTGACAAAACCTTTGGGAACCCAAGTGGCAGTGAATGCCCACCAGTGGCTGGACCAGCCTGAGCGCTGGAACCGCATTAAGCTAGTAGTGTCTGAAGAGGATGTTCGTAAAGCTTACCATCGAGCCATGGACTCTATGAGCCGACTCAACCGTATTGCTGCTCGACTAATGCACAAATACAATGCTCATGGCTCGACTGATGTCACTGGATTTGGATTGCTGGGACATGCACAAAACCTGGCATCCCATCAGAAAAATGAAGTTTCATTTGTCATCCACAACCTACCTGTTATTGCGAAGATGGCTGCTGTGGCCAAGGCATGTGGCAACATGTTCCAGCTGCTGCAAGGACATGCCCCGGAGACCTCTGGTGGCCTCCTCATCTGTTTGCCAAGAGAACAGGCGGCCGCCTACTGTAAGGACATTGAGAAGCAAGAAGGCTACCAAGCATGGATCATTGGAATTGTTGAAAAAGGCAACCGTACAGCCCGCATCATTGACAAGCCACGAGTCATCGAAGTGCCTGCCAAGGATTAAATTATCCGAGTTTTAAGACAATGAAAAATTTTAATTGACGTTAAGAGCTGGATTTATCTTAAATCTATTTTATGTTTCCAAGTTGCATTGATTCATGTCCTCATATTGTTAAGTTCATGGTATTTTTATAAGATATGGCTACGATTTTATCATGAATAAAATTATTACAGCCGGAATACACAACTTGAGAGAAGCATGTTCAAATTTTATTAGCAATAAATTCACTTATTATACAATGCATGCATACTAGCGTGCTGCTAAGAGCTTGTGTATTCTGTCTTGGCTTCTAGATAATTGGATCTATATAGTGACTTTGTGTTTATAATTAGGTATGTAAGAAAACTAACTAAAACTTGTAAGGACAATTCCATTAGGTACTTGTTGTAAACCTAACCTCGTTTTACAGCTTGTGGACGTTTCTGTGAGTTGTGTACTAAGTATAATTAAATAATTAGAATAAAGTTATTTTTCAGTCAATACTTTGTAGTTTTATTTCGTAACATCCAAAAATAATAGTTTGTGCAGATACAATTTTTATTTTTGCGGTTTATTTGTAAATTAAAATATTAATCAAATCCATCTGAACTTTACCTTAGTACTTTCCAGTTTCCTTGATCTAAGTAAACTTCACAAAAAAGGAGATAGGTATTTCCAATGTATGTAGGTGCTACCATCTTCAACTAGAAGTTGAGGTGTTTTATTTCCTATCAGTGGTAAAATTTATAAAGACATATTTTATATGAAAAAACATGTTACAAGAGCTGCATGATTACCATAAATACAGCTCGACTATAATTGTTATGAAAACAGTTAAAAACTCCACTTTTGCTCACAATCATTTGCTTATTGAGTGATAAACACATAGACATGAGATTTGCCACCAATTCCAAAACGAACGCGAAGAAATATGGGAGCAGAAGTAAAACATTAAATTCATTAATTCTCTATAAATTACACTTTATTCGCCAGTCGGAAATAAATCATTCCACAAGTCTGTAAGCAAATCAAGAAATTGAATACCAACTAGATACAAAAATTGGCTACAAACAATAACAACCAATTACCCAGAATAGTTCGTTTTATAACAATAAATAAATAATGTATTATCATACATTTATTTCATTTATGTGTCTTCATTTTTTATATTCACAAATTATATAAAGAAATACAATAATACCGCTATAATCTACAACCACCTTACAAATTAATGTACAATGAAGATCAAAATTATTATTTTTTTTAACTTTTAATTTTTTAATCATGTGTTAAAACATGTTTATTGTACCCAAATTCTACTGGTAGGTACTAAAAGTTTGTTTAGTGATAGACATACATACATTATGTAAATTCAGATTAACCGTATATTAAAAAAAGAGCCGACATTAAATTTTACATGGATAGGTAAATGAAATTGAATCTATTGATGCAGTGTTAACATCCGCATAATAATATCACGTTGTGGCCATCTATTGGGTTATTGACTATTGTAGATTCGTTCCAAAGTTGATTCGTCACATTTGAAAACTCCATACATTGAAAGTAAATTCGTCCGGAATACACATACTTTTTTTCTTGACGAATCTACAATAACCCCATCTATTTGGCCATCTCTGTTCATGGGCGCCGGCAGCAGGGTGCACTTGCACCCTTCTGTCAGGAAAGAAATACATAGAAAAATATATGTGTTTTTATATTAGTTACCATAGATTGCAGATGCACCTCCCTGAAAATAATCCTGGCGGCGCTCATGTCTCTGTTACCAAGTTTTACTAATATTTCTATCACTTAAACAACTAATAATAATTCAATTCAGGACTTACAAATTGCAATTCACCTATAAATACCAGTTTACAATTCAGTTGTGAATTGCTATTTAGAAATCGTGAATTGCTTTGTATTATATAAACTGCTGCAAATTGTTATCGTCAGCATCAATATTGTACTGCTGTAAATGAATTGAAAACTGATTGTAATAGCATGACGCTTATACAGGGGTTATATGTATACATAGAAAGTCTCATAGTACTCATCATTATGATTCATAATTTATGAACAACTTTTACTATGGGATCAACCAGCAATTCGCGAAAAAATCAGCTGTTCCATAGAAAAATGTCAGTGACATTCGAAAAAATGTATGGAACAGGTACCTTACGAGGGGTGATCCAAAAGTAATGATAATCAAAATAATACACGGTGGTTAAAGTTACAAAAATAATTTATTTTTCTACATAGTCTCCTAACAAGTCAATACATTTAGTTAAACGTTTTTCTAAACCGAGAATTCCCTTAGAAAAAAAATCTTTATCTTGACTCTCCCAAAATGCCTCGACAGCTGCCATCACTTCGCTATCATCTTCAAATTTCTGGCCTCGGAGATGTTCTTTGAGCCGAGGAAAGAGATAGAAGTCACTGGGAGCTAGATCTGGCGAATAGGGAGGGTGTTCGAGCAGTTCGAACCCTGTTTCTTGAATGGCAGCCATCGCAACTGCGGCTTTGTGAGCCGGTGCGTTGTCTTGGTGAAACAGCACCCCAGCTCGCAGTTTGCCGCGCCTTTTTTCTTTAATGGCCTCCCGTAATCTTCTTATTTGGTCTGCGTAGTAAGAGCCCGTAATAGTAGCTCCCTTTTTCAAGTATTCGACCATAATAATTCCTTTAGCGTCCCAAAAAACGGACGCCATAACCTTTCCCGCCGAACTTGAGACTTTAAATTTTTTCGGCGTCGGTGAGGAGGCTCGTTTCCAAGACATCGACTGTTTTTTGGTTTCCGGGTCAAAATGGTGGACCCAGGTCTCGTCCATGGTCATGAAACGTGACAAAAAATTTTCCTTATCGGCTTGGAACTTCTCGAGATTAACCCTTGAAATGTCAACTCGTTTTTTCTTTTGTTCGTCTGTTAACATTCTCGGTACCCAACGCGCAGAGACCTTCTTCATGTGCAATTCGTTGGTCAAAATTCTTTGAACGCTACCATAAGAGCTCCCTGTCATCTCAGCTACGTGCCTGATGGTCACTCTTCGATCTGCCATCACGATATCCTCTATCTTTTTGACATTGTCTTCAGTGTTGGACGTGGATGGACGTCCTTCGCGATGTTCGTCTTCTGTGGATGTTCTACCCCGCTTAAACTCCCTGGCCCAGCGTGCAACCGTGGAATAAGGAGAAGCAGAGTCCCCCAATGTTTGCACCAAGTCGTTGTGTATGTCTTTGGTAGACATTTTTTTCAGACAGAGATATTTAATGACAGCTCTGATTTCGTTTTTCTCCATTTTTATGTTATCACTCCAGTTGTGAGTATTCAAATGAGTGTATCTCCCTGGAATCATGGTCTATTTATACAATTTTTTCACGCGCACCTAGAGGATGTATGAGCAACCAAAAAAAAATTTTTTTAGATTTTAATACGGTCTAGAAATATCTGATTATCATTACTTTTGGATCACCCCTAGTATTTTTGCGAATTTCGGGTTGGTCCCATAGTAAAAGTTGTTCATTATGATGAGCACTATGAGCCCTTTTCGGCTTAGCATACCCTTTCTGTATAACCTTGTAATGTAGGTAAATATTGTATACACGAAATAGGTGGTTCTTGAAAATAATAGTACATTTTTTTTATAACAAAGTGGACAAAACATTACTTCCAATCAAAAAATTAGGACATTTTTGGCTAGTTGATATTACTTATTACTTTATCTTCCAAACTAAACATTTGAAAAGCTCACTTCATTATTTAAATCTCAAACAAATCTATAACTTTTTATAAATTTTCAAAGCTTACATAGCTTCTTCATTCGGTTGTTTAAAAAATCTTAACACAATGGAATGAGAACATATTCAGATTTTCCGTTTAAAAAACTATTATAATTATGAAAATTACAAATAACAGTTAAAATTATTTATTTTAGATCTTGACATGGCACTTTTGTTTGTTGCTTTATAGGACAAAAGTTTTTTACACATGATATGTTAACAAAGGGAATAAAATACACAATAGAACATAAAAATTTGAAATACAAATATAACACAAAATACTTTTTCGAGAATTTGTTTACATATTTGAAAACTTATGTTTGAGTGCTGAAGCTTTTCATAGAAATATATGTTTTATTTATAACAGTATAGGAAAATTGAGGCAGTCCTGCAAAGTTCAGTTATGCAAGGTGTAACGGAAAGGTGTAGTAATACTTAAAGGTGTTCTTCTACACGTCAAAGTGAACAACTTCTAGAACACAAATTTGCTAAATTTGAGAAAGAAAATATTGAGCCCCAATAGAAAACTGATTACATGACTAAAGATTTTGTATGGAGACTCGATATATTTTTCTCGAATTTAGTAACCTTGTGTGACAAAAGTTGTTCACTTCGACGTGTAGAACACCCTTAAGTATTACTACACCTTTCCGTTTCACCTTGTATATCTGCTTCATATTAAATATTTTACTTATGAGGCATATTTTTCACAGTACATAGTGTAAGAAAAAAATACAATAATGTAAAAATAACGCAAAAGTTGTTCTCTTAGTGTTGAAAAGAGACATGTAACAGACTCATTCAAATTATCAAATACCATTATATATCTCCTGTCCTCCTGTGCAAAATGTTACAACTCGGTGTCCTTCGAGTTGTATCATTTTGCACTAGTCACAGATTTATTTGGATCCTTGTAGCACTTTATTGCATACAATGTTTATTGTATATAAACATCTCATGCATTCCCAGATTTAACTTTCTTCATAAATCTCGTTTTTCTGATGACAGTGGATTTTGGGGAAGTGATCCAAATCAATTCTTTACCCCTACCTAATATTATACATGCGAAAGTTTGTCTTTCTTTTCAGGAGCAACTTAAAAGCCGGAGCTCGACCGCGAAATGAGTGAGGCCATTAATGAGCCAGCATTTGCCAGTTATTCCACCGCCAAGCAGTCATGCGCAAACATTACTGCGTTCTGGTTGGAAGGGCATTGTTTCCAGTGAAATTACAGGGTAAATAGGAGATTAAACAACTTATATCTCAGGATGACGAGCGCAGTGCTGTGCGACGCAGGGTCTTGAATTCTGCGAGTTCAAAATTCTGGGCGCAGATCTGTTATGGGCAAACGTGACGTTTAACATCCGGCGAGCGATTTGCTCGTCTCGTCACTCAATTACATTAAAAAAAATGAGCCCGCTTAACTCTCACCTATAAATTTCATAGTCAGACCGCTCCGCTAGCCTTTTTTGCGGTCGAGCCTCAGCTATAAAGATTATCGTTGCGTTACCTCGCTCATTTCGCGGTCGAGCTCCGGCTTTAACATGTTTTACACTGTTACAGTTTGAAGGAATACTTTTTCTTTTGTAGGATTAACCCCTATTTTTTAAAAGCTTCATCTTCCGTGCTCATAGCCAGTGGGCCTAGCACAACTTTTGCGTAAAAATACGTAGCGAGGATTCGATAGAAAAGTGTACGCCATTTAAAGGCGCCACTGTTCTAGTTTATCGAATACCCGTATTTACTATAATACTACGTATTTTTACGTCAAAGTTGTGCTAGGCACACTGATATTTTAAAGGTAGGAGAATGCGACGAACCGGTGAAAATACATTTACAGGTCTCATTAAAAAAATATTTTTGAATATTTCAACGCAACTTAGTAATAAATACGATTACAAAAATGCCAGTACACTTGAAATGTCTATAACTGAAGCACAAACTAGTGGCTGTTGGTTTCAGTGGAGGGGCGAGTTGGGGCAGGGCCTCTTGCGCGGTCGACTCTCGTCACCGTTCTGCTCAATGTTACTCTGGTCTCGTTTCTTCGGGGAGTTGTTCTGAAACATTAGGAAAGTTTGAAATATATTTGGGAGTTCTAAAACATTATTGGGAAGGTTTAAAATATAGTGGGAAGTTCAAAAACATTATTGGGAAGATTTGAAACATAATTGGAAAGTTCTAAAACATTATAGGGAAGGTTTAAAATATAATCGAGAAGTTCAAAAACATTATTGGGAAGTTATGTAATATAATTGGGAAGTTCTAAAACATTATTGAGAGGTTTTAAAGAATAATTGACTAGTTTTTGAACAGTATTAGAGTTCTAAAGCATTGTTGGCGATTTATGAAATCTTTTTCGTTGATGATCTGGATTACTTTTTAATGTTCATGAAATAAGGCGAGAAAATAATGTTAGTATGCAATGATAAAAAAAAATCTGAAAATAATATTTTAAAATCAGTGATCGATCATATTATACAAGTACATAAAATTATCTACTCTAATATCGTAAAATTCGAATTACGAACTTCAAAACGAATATTTTGCATAAGGTATAATACCCAATGGAAGGCAATTTAAGAACAACCTAGAGACCTAACATAGACTTTATCCTTAGAAAACAAGTATATTTCTGTACAAAACATAACTTATGACTTATTTTTATTACAAAAAGTAACATTTTGAAATATTTTTTTTATCATACATAAAAGCTTTTTAGCTTTTAGCTATTTATTTATTAAATATTTTAATAAATAAATATATTATTATTTTATATTTTTTATTTGTGACTTTATATTCTATTTATGCTTATTTATGTAATATCTTTCACTAATAAAAGTAATATAAAGCAGAATAGCCAAGCCTTAATAAATATATAATAATTTTTTTTACATTTAAAATTGCATTTTTTAAACCTTGACAAAGGAGCTAATAGAAGACATCACCAAAAAACCAAACCACCAACAGTAGACAGCTAACTGCACCAATAGTAGACAGCCACACACCAAACTGAAGTATGAAATAAAAATTACTATAGTCGTCACAAAATAAGAAGCCCGTTTGGACGTTTGTCATTGCGAGGTAACTAGTGATGTAACCATACGACTCGGTACTCGATACTCACGATAAATCAATTCAAGTTTGTATGAGTGTTTGATCGATTTGTTTTTGTATTGTAAAGTACATTGGATTAAGGTTACGAATCGAAAATTTAATATAATTATAGGTATATTGAAATGATACGAAATGGTGCGAGAGGTCAATTTGTATTTGAATTTAATATTTTTAGTTGTAATAACATTCATAATAACATTCATTCAATCACAAAAAACAAGAAAAAACGAAAGTGATTGAATCTTCATTCAATAATTTTCTTCGGATGATGAGCCAAAATCGTCAGTTGAGCTATCGTCAATTCAATAATTTAATTGGTTACAAGTTACAACACTAATATTTGAAAAAAGAAGACTGAGAACGTAACTGTTTTTGAGAGTTTCGTTATAATTTGACATTACAGCTATCGTCAATTCAATAATTAATTGGTTACAAGTTACAACACTAATATTTGAAAAAAGAAGACTGAGAACGTAACTGTTTTTGAGAGTTTCGATATAATTTGACATTACATGCTACCATAAAGTATGCGCGAAAAGCGTTCCAAGTTACATTCTACGGTCTGTCTCAAGTGTCCAAACGGGCCTCTTATTTTGTGTCGACTATAGCAATAAAATTGTGCAAAAACTTATGAAACAAATATTTTTTCTTTGAGCCTCAGTTACTAATATCTATGTAGTTTTCTTTAAATAAAGACTTAGACTGATCGATCACACTAACACACACAGTCCACCATTACCATGATTTCCATGGCTTTTCATGTAATTTTCTGGAAAATGCAGACAAACATGTGGTTTTTTCAATTTTCAAAAACAACTAAGATTTGCAAATAGCACCCCACATAAAACCACCTTGTGTTTCTTTGTGGTTATTTTCTTCATCTGTACTTCTGTTTTTTTTTCTTTATTCCCGTGTACGTCAGATATCATATCTCTAGAAACCAGCTTCAGCAGAACTTTTTCATTTCTTCAGTCACTTTCATCATAAGTCTCCGCTCGAGTGGCGGCCGCCATATCTTTGTTTTCGCACATGTGGCGCGGCCCTCGCGACGCCATATTGCGGCTGCCTGCCACTCGAGTAAGGATGGCTCGCATATTATGGATACGACTACAAAAATGGAACGATCGTCCATCTTCTTCGTAATTTATGTAGATATTATACCTCAAACGAATATATACTACCTATATAAGTATATATATTATTTTTTAAGCGTGAATTTTATTTGATTCGAAATTACATAAAATATTTATGAACATATATACTAAAAGTATATAAAAACCATGTGGAACCATTAAATTATTAAAAAAACTACGGTAATCCGAATACGACTTCGTCGTATCCATACCTACTTAATTACTTACCTAGCTGGCAAATTATTCGACATTTTTGTTATAATTAAACACGGGAATACTCACGTAAAAATTAAGTCGTCTACTACGACTAGTTTCGGTCACATTCGGTGACCTTCATCAGGTGAGTTTACAAACGTGACGCGCTCGCGGTTGCGTCGTTTGGCGTTTGGTGTGAAAACCACGTTAGTTTCCATGGTAAAGGGGGCGTCCATAAATTACGTGAGGTGTTTTTTTTTATTTTCTGTTTTATTTTAGTTTAATTATAAGTGTCATAAAATTTAACAATAGAATACTTAAATCATAACTACTGTGATTAAAAAAAGAATATCTACTCTAATTCAGTCCATGGAGAATCATGCGCGGTCTCAAGAGAGACTATTGGAACCAACATGTCCATATGATTTTCAGTAAAATCATCTGCTCCTTCAACTTCGTTCTGATCTAGCCACTCTTGACAGTCAGTAGATGTATTACGTCGAAGTATGAATGAAATTATTTTCTTTCGAACGAATTAGTGAATGATCTTATCTTAATGGTATTACGATTACGCTTAAGATTAAATCTTAAGCATGTACAATCTGGATTAAATGGACCAAAAAAGTATAATTTTTTATTGTTTCAATCAGAAAAAAAATTGCGTGATATTTGCCGAGGATTTGCCCCCCTCTCTCCAACGTATAAGATTAGATGAGATTTGACTCGACCTATATACTTTCTTTCAAATTATGTATGATCGTTCTGTGCTATATTTATTGTGTTTTCGGGGGAAATTAAATGTCATTCCTTTAAATGCGAAATACAAATTGAAAATCGGTATATTTTCAAAAAATAATATTTTTTCCATGTATAATGGATACTAAGGTATATTAATTAACAATCAATCAAATTTAGGCAACTAGCCTATTGTGCGTTAGGGCATCCGCGGTGACAATCTGGGTTTGGCGCCATCTCAGGGCACCATTGATTCCATTTTTAAATTCGGTGGTATGTTTATAAAGTACATATGTCAATTTAAATTCGTATTGAAGTTTGTAATTCGCATTTTATGATATGAGAGTAGATACGTATGTATGTACGTACGTATGTATGAAACAGCACATAACTAGGTATTATTTCTAGTATTTATCCACGAGTGTGAGTTAAAAACCGAGGCGTAGGCGAGGTTTTTAATAGTATCAACGAGTGTACCCCTCATTATGCAACAGTTTCACAAACTATTTTGTTACAAGGTGGCTCGAAGGCAGTGAATGACTGGCACAGGACCGGAAAAGATAGTTTGCTGAAGAAAATATGGTTAACCATACATAAGTGGTTATTAGTGGCTGCAAAATAGTTGACGAAGATGCTGAATTCAGAGTTACCTTTTTTTCCCATTGTTGGTGTAGATATCTTAGTAGTATGTTTGTCTTTTCCGTCACAATAACTGAAAAAGAAATGTTCCATTAGTATGAATATGTAAAAAAAGTTCTTGTAGACTTCTTTGAGGTTTTTTTATTTGCACAATAGAAAGTACCAAAAAAACTTGACTATTAATTACTATATTAAAAAGAAACTATAATAGATTGAGTTGAATTTAAAGAACTTTATAGTTTAGACGGAGCAGACTTTGTCTTTACCATCTTATAAACCGTTTCATTTTGATAGGTCATAATTTGTATGAAAATTAAGGGTGTTTCATTTAGAAGTGGTTGGGCAATATAAAGCAGCCACTGTTTTATTATAACTACAGTTGTAAGACTAGTAAAAGAAATATAAGCGAGAAAATACCTATTGAAAAACACATGAAAAATGCATTAAATATGGTAAGAAATCAATGTGTAAAAACATTACTCAGATAACAGTAATATAACCAGAAACCAGTGCTCAATATGAGGATAATAAGAATAATAGTAACGCAGAATTCGAACTTAAATAGATGAGGAAATCTAATTTCCGAACAGAATTAAGGACAATTCTACACATATTTCCCCAAAGAGACATAATTTACGATGAGAATTGACTTATTATGAATACCTATTTTACTACACCTATACTTTGTATTACCGTGTTCTATTTCAGCTATAGAGCAGACAAGAACATTATTTTTACAAAACAAAAAACAAAAACCGACTTCAAAAGACCGACTATTGAGTTATTCATCTATTTGTCGCGCACATACTTAATGCAAATTTAAGACTTATATGGTTTTCTCATGGATACCATTATCAGAACTGGACTAAATTGAAATAGGACCAAATGGGAAGCGTCAGCTTTTTAATAAAAAAAAGAATCATCGAAATCGATTCACCCAGTCAAAAGTTATGAGGTAACAAACATAAAAAAAAAACATAGTCGAATTGATAACCTCCTCCTTTTTTGAAGTCGTTTAAAAAGACTCAGTTAACTCTACACTTAGAAACTTAAATGCTACGAACGGAGTCTAAGTAAATCAAGAATACAAATTACATATCCACAATCGGGTAAACATTAGAGCTTCAATACCTTTGGTACAGGACATAAAAATAACGCTAACACATTCTAGTACGTAAAATTATAGGGCGTAGCCGAGACCGGAGGTTGTGACAAGGACAAACAAGCATTGAATTCAACCACAGCCGGACACAGGACGGCAATAACAAATTGGCATAATATGTAGGTAGTATGTAATACAGTTTCTTTGTGCAGTGTACTCAATCAGCAATAGGTACACTGCTTTAGATCAATACATAGTCCCATCAAAATATTGATTTAGAACCATGACTCATTAAAATTAGCCAACATCACTCTACTCACTGTTCAGATAAGTTCAAATAGTATTAAGAATATTGGTTTGTGTTGTTAAGTTTTACCAATGGGTTTTCACTATCAAAACTTTATTGAAACGAGTTTTAAGCTGTAACGACTTCTAACAACAGTGTAATTAGCCTAATTAGTAAATAACATGCCAGTAAAACAGATACTCAACTCTGTTCCGATGGGATTTCCTTAGTAGGTAGGTATATCGATGGTCTTTTCGAACAATTTCTGATTCCATGGTCCGTATTAAATAGCGTGAAATTTTGCTCGTCGTAGGAAGGCAGGTCTTTTAGGAATTCTATCACCGACTAAAAGGAGATAAAAATAATTATAACCACACGAATTATCAAGGACCAAGCGTGGTATTTACATTCACTTTTTCTCCAATACTAGAAGACACTGAGGTAGCTTACCATTATGAATTTATAGGAATATAAACCAGCTTAGGGCTTAAGTAATTCAATGAGGAATAATGTTTAAATTATAGAGAATATTACAAAAATAAAACTCTCAAAGATCGCTTGTTGAGCAAAGCAAAGCAATTACTCTCCAAACGAACGAGTTGACAAATAACTTGACGTGACGAAATTGACATTGACAACAATTTGAATTGTCATCTAGTGATGCCCTAATAATTTCTTAAAATTTACTCGATTTTTACGGTTTTATAAATAAAAATACATGAAATAAAGATATAAATCCACTTTACGCGACGGATATTAATTAAAAAGACGTGTGAAGCCAACAGTTACATAAAATAAAATAGGATCTTTGAAATAAAATAAGCGGGAAAATTTATTAAATTTGAACTTGGAAACAAAACGTTGCATTTGAAAACACAGAATTTTATTTTCTTTGGAACTGTAACGGGTCTGTAGAATTAAAATGTATAGTTTGGTTAATTCTAATTTCAACAGAACTTACAATCCCAGTGGCCGGCAGAATGCTCTTTCGGATATAAAAAGGCTACTGACATCGCGGGACACCGCGGCTCAAAACAAAGCATGCGGGTACTTGATAGAAGTCGTGAGCCGTTTCAACAGAAATTCGGAGGAAGGCGCCCGTATGGTAGAATACTTGCTCGATAATGATATCACCGTTTTTCTTTGTGAGGCGACAGCTAACTTGGACTTTTCGCTTTTTATGTGAGTGAAATTTTAATATAATGAACTATCCAAATGTGTGGGATAGGCTGAGAAACTTGTTTTAGTTACATTTTCTTTAGGTATTGATTATCTTAATAGAATATATATATTATCTTAGAGGAATAGAAGCTTTGGAAGGATGTTAAAAAAAAAATGTAATCTAGTTTAAAATTTACTACTTATTGTTTTTGTTGGTTTTTAATAATGACCAATGTCTGGAGAAGCGTAGAATAGGCAATTTAAATTTAACGACGGCTGTGAAGGGCTTAACTTTCAAACTTCTGCGCGTAGTTAAAATTATTCTTAACGATGCGTAAATGGAGTAACTCGAAAAAAGAACTCAGGTTCTATTTTAAGGAGCTGAGTAATCGCTGGCTAGGCGGAAACGCACAATGCACCCTTTGCGGGACGCCACACGCCAATACGGGACCTATCGCCCCGATTCCGAATGAGAATAAGAGTCATTTTCGGTTCAGCAAACCTTTCTTTGAAACCCTGTAAGTATATAAGTAAGTCCATTGGATGTGTAGGTCGATAACAACCTGCATGCGTCTCCTGTGGCGCTCCTCCCGCTTCTTCTCGGAGGAGCACGCGGCGCACGCGGCGGCCGCAGTGCTCCGCTCGCTGGCGCACTACAGCGGCGGCGGCCCGCCGGCGGCCGTTGAAACCTGCTTGCATTTCCTCTGCGACTTGCTCAATAGGTAACTCAGTAGCTTTGACTAAATATTGTTTTAGGTTATATTTGAGGGGGACCTATTCTTGAGAAAATCTCGTTTCCGATGCAGCTTGCTCCTTCTTTTTTTTTTTACAACATTTATGTTCTTAGTGATGTGTAGAGTGGACAGGGGTTGGTGATATTGGTTTACTCCAGCCCCTGTCCGTGAGTTTGAGGTGCTCCTTTGTTTTCTATCTTTTATTTCTTGAGCACATCATCTAAGCTCTATATCTACTCGTAACAGAAGCAGAAGTCGCTGTGGCTGAAAGACATTGTCATCAACTTTGACTGGAGATCATTCTTCACGACCGCCATATTATGAATGTCCCTAAATGGGACCATATTAAATGGGTCCTATAATGGGACCATATTAGGAATGTCCCAAAATAGGACATTAATAATATGGTGGTCTTGAAGAATGGGTGCGTGAGGGGCGAGGGGATTCTCACTACCTCAAAGCAAATGAAAAATAAGGAATCCTTTTTCATTTTCCTAGCTTGACTGTCTGTGTCTTTATAATAGTACTAGCTGACTCGACAGACGTTGTCCTGTCAAAAGCCATTGCGTAACTATAGCAACCGTAGTATGTTGATGCTAACTTGTCAATTTATAGTAAAAATTATCAGTATATATATAATTTGCAATAAAATAATATTGCGGCTATAAATTGAGATTTAAACTATCCTATCTCTCAAGTTGGATCGAACTGCACATGGTGTGCGAATTTTATTATAATCGGAAGTGGTTTAGGAGTCCATTGAGGACAAACATTGTGACACGAGATTTATATATATTAAGACTAGCTGACTCGACAGACGTTGTCCTGTCAAAAGCCATTGCGTAACTATAGCAACCGTAGTATGTTGATGCTAACTTGTCAATTTATAGTAAAAATTATCAGTATAAATATATAATTTGCAATAAAATAATATTGCGGCTATAAATTGAGATTTAAACTATCCTATCTCTCAAGTTGGATCGAACTGCACATGGTGTGCGAATTTTATTATAATCGGTTAAGTGGTTTAGGAGTCCATTGAGGACAAACATTGTGACACGAGATTTATATATATATTAAGATAAGATATTTCCGGGGTCATCCATGGATGCTTTGTTGTAGCATTAACATGTACAAGACCACCCCTCCGTTGTCGCACCAAAGCGCTTACAGCGCCGAGCAGCTGCTGGCCTGCCTCGGCTCGCTGGCTCCTCAAGTCGGATCGAACCCGAGCACGATACTGTGCAGCGCTTTAGTGCTGGAAGCTCTCATATCTTACCAGCCAGGTGAGGATGAACGTTTTATTAAATTGTGTAAAATGAGACGTTTTAAGCTCAAAATTTCTTTAATCTGGCCAAAGATATAAGTAAAAATGTACAAAAATAGGATTTTGTAGGTACATATTTGTTTTAGCACGATATGACACGTGCGTGATAGGACGGTGAGATGGAAATATTTCTGTGGCGATATGAATATTATACTACCTTCTGTTAAACGTCGTAAATTTCAATTTCGCTCTCAATTAAGTTTCCCACGGTATAGTATCTTCATACATGAGTAATGAGTATCCAATAAACTTCAAACGACCATATTACATGCTGAATGACTACAAAATATGACTACAACATAGTCCCATATACTTTTAGACGGGCTATATATGAACAGTAGCACTGCGAAAGCTCTAGCCCCAGTAGTGAGCGCGTGGTTGTCGCTCACTGTGTGCGCGCTGCAGCACGCGGCGCTGGCGGGGGCCGGGCGGGGCGAGGGGGCCGGGGCCGGGCGGGGCGGGGGGCCGGGGGCCGGGCGGGGCGGGGGGCCGGGGGCAGGGGGGCTGTATGTCGTGGTATGCACGCTCGGACTACATGCCATGGGGTGAGTAATTCAGTATCACATTGTATTACTTTGAGATAACTTTTCTATTACAATATTATTTATTCTATGGTTTTCATTATAATATTATACCATGGGAATATTTAATTTAATGAAACAATATCGTTTAATAAGTATTACATAAACCTACTACACTAAATAAAACTCAATACTGTCTTGTCATATCACCATAGGACGGCGACTTCAAAAATTTATTTATACAAAATAAAAACCGTGAACCCCACAGCGCCAAATCCTGGATCTCACCAGCTTTGTATTGCAATGTAATGTTCTAGAACATTGTGTTAAAAAATTCTAATTTTAGATTGATAAAACTATTCGAGCACGGTAATACGAAGGCAAACTTCGTCCAAGCAATATTGGTTGACGAGCAAGAAGTGAATATTCTGAAGCAATGCTCCGCGGAACTGGCCGGCGCCGTCCAACGGGTGATGGCCGAACTAGTCGTATTTACTAAAGTTAGTCAATTTTACTATGAAAACTAACGTGGTTTAACGTGTTTTCATACCGTGTTCAAACTTGGGCCCATTGGGCCCAAGTATGAAGGCTTTTTAAGACAGATCTAAATTTTCTAAAACTATTGGCATCCTTGTCTAATGACTTGCAATGATAAAGACAGATATATTTTTAGTTAGTTTAGATCTGTCTTAAAATGCCTTCAAACTTGGGCCTATTACCGTGCTAATTATAACAAAAAAACATACAGTCGAATTGAGAACCTGTTCCTTTTTTGAAGTCGGTTAAAAAAGGTTAGTCAGTACTTGGGATCGTCCATTAATCACGTGAGGCTTGAGAGCCCTCTCTTCTTTCCTCAGAGGGGGTTTGGAAACCATCTCGGAACATCGCGAGGGGGGAAGGAGGGGTTTAGTGAGATATCACGTGTATTTATTTTTTCGTAATGCCGGCTCTACACTCGCGCGCGACCCGCGGCGTGAATACACGGCGTGATTAACGACAAGAGTTTCGCGCTTCACATCGTGAATAACGATTGCCTCCACACTCACAAAGCTTCGCAAGGCCTTCACAGTTTCGTTCGCGCGCTCAACGAGAATGGACGTCGATGTGGCTGCCGCTGCTTCTGTAGCGCTTTGTGCTTTAGCAAAAAAAAAAAAAAATTTAGTTAAAAATAAAAAAAATAAATAAAAATGAAATGAAGCAAAAGAAGATGGTGGATGACCAGGTGACGCTCATTGAAAATTAAAAAGATAACAAGGCACTATACGACCACTCGACACTGCGTCCCGCGCGCTACTGCAAACTGCAATAGTTCACGAATGTGGACGCCGTTTGCAGTCGCGTGATGTGAACCAAGCGCGAACCCTTTGTCGCGGGAAAAAAACCGACTCCGATCCGGGAACGCCGCGACCCGCGAATGCGAAGCCGTGAACACTAGGCGCGAAACCGTGAATCCATCCACATTCGCAGTTCGCGGCTTTCGCAGGTGTTCGCGCCGTGAGTGTAGAGCCGGTATAAGATTGGGAAAATTCTAATACCTTGGTACCTTGTACAGTATGTACCTTTCGTTTAACTTCTCTTATGGACCTTGAATTTTAAAATGATTATTTTGATTCATCAGGAACATCAAACTCAAATAGCAAGTGAAGAATACAACGTGTTCCTAAAGTTTCTGCTAATTTTCTTCCTCGAGAGCAGTAAGGAAGTGTTGCCAGCCTTCTGTGACATGTTGCTTGAGAGCGGATACCTCACTCTGCTGCCGCAGGTTCAGATCGCGAGGTATTACTTATTTATTTATTTCATTAGAACCGCATGCGCAAATTACACTAATTATAAGTTAAAATTGTTAAATAGAAAATTGACAAAATAAAAAGGTCAAATTAAAAAATAATAATAAAAATATCAAATAATAGAATAATGGTTTAGGTTTAATAATCATTATGGTTTAGGCGTAAAATTACCAATTCTCAAAATAGCTTAAGAGTCTTAAAAACGAATTCTCAAAATGGCACAGGAGTCTTAAAATGACTAATTCTCAAAATGGCCAATGAGTACGGTATTCCCATTCTTACGTTACATAATATTTTAAGTTGAAAAAATTTAAAGATCTAAAAACGAGAGGTTATTTGAAAATGAGATTGAATCTTATCTTACGTAAAAACGGCGAGCTTCGAGAAATCTCACATGGACCACCATGTGCGATGTGTGTGAATGGAAACTGGAAATTTAGTTCCAAGAAATTAGAATACCTATATTAAGGTTATGCTGTCTTAACATACACCAACGCACTAATAGGTACTTAATGAAAAGGGTATCAAAAAACCACTCAGATAGCGACAGCACCCCACTCTCCCCTTGCGGGGAGCGAACGATCATCGAGGGCTGGTGGTAGACTACCCCCGCCCGCCTCACGCTCAGGGCGCCGCGCCACGTCTCATCAACGTGGTTTGGTGCGACTCACGTATTGTGTCTGTCTTGGGAAGAGCTTACTATAGAAATGATCCTATCGCCCTATCCGTGGAAGACTGCCACACTGGCGGTTGTGGCTTTTTTCTTTTATTGCATTTTTGGAATCCTTAAATACATACGCATCTACTCACATTTTCAGAAAATCGGAAAATCCTGTATTTGATATAAAAAAACACGATTTAAAATTTTGACAAAAAGCCACGCTCCAAAATACTCCGTAGAATACAGCCACTAACGCCACTGCGTCCAAATTTATCCGGCGATTACGGCCACACTCGCCTGCGCGGCCGTGTTCGACGGTAAAAGTTGCTTGGGGAGTCGGCCGACAGGGTCGTAAGCGCATCTGTGCCATTACTTGACGGATTTACCGGGCGTGCGGGCGCGTTTGAGTAATTAAACGTTCCAGGAAATTGGTTAATATGTCACGGGAGGGTGAATAAAATTCAAATATTCTATATTTTGATCTTCATTCTTTATTTGTGCAATAACTTAATGGCTAAAAACAATGCTACTCACAGTAGATAAAATCGAAGAAAAACTTGTTTTTTAATGCTATTGGGAACTGGGTGTACATGAACTCCAATTTTTAAAATATGTTACATTACAAGTCACGCGTCAGTCAGAATCAACGCTAAAGGACTAAACAAAAATAAACATCTTTGTATACCTACATTTATATATATAAAAAAAGACAATAAATTAAATAAATAAGTCTATATTTCTTCTACCTTATAAATACTACATAACATATAATTTTAATTAGTTTGTATCATAGAAGTGGCCTCTGCGGTGTAGGCCTCCCCTAAAACTCTCCACTCTTCTCTCTCTCTCTCTCGTCTTCCTCGTCTGGTCAGTATTGTTCCGTAAATAATATTATGTCTCTCCATCTGTTCTTTTGCTTTCCCTGGTTTCTTTTTTTATCTCTTGAAATACATTCCGTAACTATTTTTGTCCATCTGTTGCTTTCCATCCTACATAATTAGGTATGTAGCCTGCCCATTATCACAGACCACATATTTAAGTAGTGTTGTCGTTGTTGTCTTACATCTTAACATACATCAGGTACTTTGATTTTGTTTTTACAAGTTATATTTAATCTGTCTGTTTTTTTTTATATCTGATAAACTTTTCTGCATATTTCTCTTGTAGAACTTTTTCTTCATCCATTTAACTCAAATACCATGTTTGACACCCATATGTTAAGCATTTCTTTATGTCTTTATTTCATGATTTTTCCAGTCTGATGAAATTCTTATGTGTACCTCTTTTTCTGTACAATCATTAAAAGAAACCAAATGTCCGAGATAACATAGATGTTCTCATACTCAATTTTTACACCTTCAATGACATGAGACTCACGATTAGTAAGGTAACCTTTATTTTTGTTGCATTTATTTCTAGACCAACCTTCTTGCTCTCTATTACTAATTTGCTAACCATGGATTCCAAGTCTAATGCATTTTCAGCAAATACCACATTCAGCAAATCGTAAGTGGCTCAGGAAATATTCATCTATCTTCACTTTTTTGTTTTCCCATTTCAGACTTCTGGAAACACGCTCTATCACAGCCGACAAGGTTTTTGATGAAATAGGGTCGCCTTGCCTATCTCATTTTTCCATTGGGAACTCCATGCTTTCCCGCTCTAATCACATTCTGGCTATGCCTTTAGAGTATAATTATGTTGCAGATCACGTTAATGTAGGGCTCTTTGCTGGTCAGTGCTTTGTTATTTTAGTGCAGTCCAGATCATGTTGTGGTCTACAGAATCGAATGCTTTTGTGTAGTCTATAAAAAGCACATAAATAGCGGTTTCCCGTTTTCATTGGATTTTTTATCAATTGAAAGACTACCTGTATGTGGTTCATTGTTGAAAACATTTCGAAAACCTGCCTGCTCTCTCGGTTGGTTTTCGTCTAGAGTTATTGTCAACCGGTTGAGTAAAAAAATTGAGAATATTTTATACAAGTTTGTCATTAGGCTGATTGGTTTATAGTTTCTAATGTCACATTGGTCTCCTTTGTATGTACAAGTATAATAATAGACTTCGACCACTGTGCTGACGTTGTTTTTATTTCAATAACAATGTTAAATAGTTGCCGTAGTGGCTTTATCAACAGCATTCATAATGATTTTAAAATTTCGTTAACTATCTTGTCTTCGGAGGCTTTAATATCCCAGTAGAAATTATCTAATATTTTCGTTGGATGTCTTTATTTCCAGAGTTGTAGTTTTATCCAACACGGTTTTAAATTTTAAAATATTGTGTTTCAGAGGTTTTGTCATTAAGAACCCAACCTCGTTTCTTCCGTTTGTTCATTTTGTTCCAGGTGTGCGGAATAGAATAAAGTCCAAGTATTCTTTTTAGTTTTTTTTTATGTCTGTGGTCTTCTAGTTTCGCATATCCCTAGGATGTCCCAATTTATAGATTTTATAGAAAAACTTAGTTTGGTGATCTTACTGTCTACGATTAGAGTGTTTGCATTAAGAAAAGCCTGAGTCTTCCGGTCTGGTTTAGCGGGTGCTGGCTTACTCCTCTACGGTGACTAAGCGATTTGAAAGAGTCTTTTGGAAGAGCCTTTTGGTTTTTTCTTGGCTAGCAGTTGCTTGGGGGCTAAGCAGTCAAGGTCTTAAGGAACCTGTATGTCTTGCGTCTTATTTATTCTTTTTGGTAGTACTTTTGTGTTTCTTTCGATTGTTGCACTTCTAGCCCCTGCTTCTTCAGGAGATTCTGACATAAATCTCTTATTGAAGTATTTAGATCCCGTCGCGCGTCTTATTTGTTTGTGTGAGTCTAGTACCACTATTCGGTCATAACAAAGAGCTACTTTATACATCCACAATCAATATACATGCGTACATACACACATAAATACATACATATCCCTCTTTTTTAGCTTCGTTGCAGTTGGGTAAAAAATAAATCATCTCGCGGTCAGTCGACGCTACTTTATTGAAAACTAGCTTCGACCACGTGGACACTACTCTTTAAAAACCGTTTATATTTTGGGGTTAAATTTACTTAACCCTCCTTTTTTGAGAGTATGTCAAAAGCGTCATAATGGAATTAGGGACCTTTAAAACCCCCAGATACAATAAATCAGCCCCCTCGGACCATTTTGAATTTGTTATCTTGGATTTTCGTCGCCACCATTTAGTAGCTCTCGCAAACCCCTATAACATTTGGTCAAATACACTACTTCAATAGTTTCGGGAATATAGACCCTCAAAGTTTGTTTATTTTATTTTGTGTTGTTTGTTGTTTCAATTTTCCCAAAAAAGTTTAAGGTTTTGGAGTATTTTTAGTCTTGGCGCTTTGGTAAAAGCGTTTTGAATTTTCGAGATAATTAACAATTCCAGCTCGAGAGTGTGACTTTTCGAAAATTTTGGGATTCTATTATAAATTTAGTACATCTGTGTAAAGTTTCATTGACGTAGCATCAAAACAAATTTTCTCTTCTTGCCATATTTACCACGCCATTTCACCCTCATAGGGGTTGATTTCCAGAAAATGGTGAAATACGTGATCAATATTTTCTTAAGTCATATTGTAAAATTTTTAAATTCGTGGCATCAAAAAAACAAAACAAGCTTCTCCATATACACTTTTACACCCTATTCCACACCTTCAGGGGTTGAATTTCAAAAAATCCTTTCTTAGTACACACCTTTGCTCATCAAAACAAATACACCCTCCAAAAAATTTCTACGACCTGTGGTTTGGCTTTAAGTCGTCTGTTAGTCAGTCAGTCAGGACTTGTTATTTATATTTAAAGATTAAAATATATTCTGATATAATTAACACGGGATTACTAACGTCAAATTAAGTCGTTTATAACGACTAGTTTTGATCATATTCGGTGATCTTCATCAGGAGATTACAAGCGTGACGTGCTCGCGGTCAGGTCAAAATAAAAAAAAGTCGCGCACAATTATAATATCTAACATCCAACCATTAACAAAAAAAAAAAAATACAAACATCCGAATTTTAGAACCTCCTCCTTTTTTTGGAAGTCGGTTAAAACAACATTGTTTTTCATCTTTTGTACACGAACACTAAAAATTAAACCGCAAATTCTAATATTTTTGTCGTAAGAAGGCCACCACCCAGCTTTTTACGTGGAATAAAGGCGCAATGTCTCTTAAATTCACCGCGTTTCTTATTTCTCACTCGGAAAAAAGCCCTCATGGCGGTTAAGCCGACGTGATCTTGAGAAAATTCCGTGGAGTAAGGTATTAAGGGACAAAACACGTACAAATACTATCGTCAAAAATTAAAAAAAAATATGATTCACTGCCTGTTGTGTCAAGGAATTGTTTAGAATACTAAAAAACATACGTTGTCTAAGAAATTTCCGAGATAATCAGAAAAAACCGCCTCCTGGAAACCTAGGGTTTTGCAACTGTGGCTGTCTTCCACGGATACGACGCTATGAAGTAAGGTCTTGCCGAACAAACGCGCGCCGAAACAGTCAATCGGTTCGCGGAGAATCTCGTCACCGCGATGCAGGAATATCCGCCGCTCGCTGTTGTTAGCCATCTAGCGATATTAGTTGGAACTAACTGGTAGAGCGGCACATGCGCATTTTGTTACTAAATAATTTGGTATGTGGCGAAGACGATACACGTGGTTTGGTTATTTGTAATTCCAAATCGGATGTTTGTTTTGGAATGAGATGTTTTATTTTATACAGTGGGCCATAAGAACGTCTCTAACATTTATGCGCAAATCAAAAATGAGGTGCGAATGTTACTTAATTTTTTAGCAAGTAGGTAAGGTAAATACGCGGTCCAATCTTATAATACTAATCGTAAATATGGACTTTATGCCAAACAACTTAGTTAAGTTTGATTGTGAGGCGAGGCGTCATTGGTCTACTTAAATTCGTATTTTGCTCAGTCAGTAAAATATCATTGAGTAAATTTGCTGTATCATGGATTTTAACAACTGTATCTAATGCGTACCAGAGAACAGCAGTACTAGTTTTAAGCTATTGCATAGCTTCTATCGCGGGCCTTGAGCGTGGAGACCGAATCCAGAAATTCCGTAACGAAAATAACCTAAGACCCCCCACTCCGACCGGCACAGCGGTGATACTTTTTATTAGTTTTGCCATCTATCGATGAATAGCAGAACTTTTAATGACTTTTTGAAATATCACGCTTGTCTCTTTAGTTCAGCAACTCGCCTCTAGGTGTCGAGTGTAAGGTTTCGTTGACTTTTCGCCAATTTTATTTTATTTTGAAAATTATTACAGAAATTTTTTTGGATACCTTTTTCAAAAATAGGCCTTGCAATATTTATACAAAAAATAAAAATAATTATAATTGCATAGGTGGTATAATGCTATGCAATTGCTTTACCGCGGCAGTCCCCGAGTGCCACACGTCTTTTTTTTAAATATTCTATCGCGTTCTAACGTAAACTACAATTTGTATGGAACTAGTTGTAGTTCATATTATGAACACTAGGTGGCGCGGTTTTTATTCCGTACAAATTGTAGTTAACGTGAAAAAACTCGCACTAGGCACTCAGTAGGCCTAGCACGGGCCGTGGACGAGTTGTCTTTCCCCCGGTTTTCTCCGCGCGTAGATGTGACAAAGCTAGAATACTTATGAAAATGTTTGTATCTTTCTTGTGGAATAAAAGCAGTGGAAAATACATTTTGCCGCGGCTCGTACTAGGCTTTGTAGAGGGAATTAAAAAATGGGAAAAAAATATCACGTAATCAAGCCTTATCAATAAATAAAATTAAACAAATTTATTTCAGGATCCGTTCCATCCATACACATCATCATCATATGCAAGCTTTAATCCTCCCACAGCTGGGATACAGGTCTACTTTCGAAGGGTGATTAGGCCGTATTCCACCACGCTGGCTAAGTGCGGATTGCTGGAATTCGATGTTTTCCTTCACCGAAAAGCCAGTGGAATGTAAATTCGTACATAGTTCCCAAAGAACTCATTGATACGAGTCGGGATTTGAACCCGTCACCTCAAGAATGCGAAATATATACAACAACAAATTAATTTATTAAATTGTCTACAATACTAAAATCAAATAAAATAAAAATGTCAATAAAAAGATACAAAAAAAATTGATACAACAAAAAAACATATATTATTTTGTATTTTTTTTTTATTAGAGTAAAACAAAAGTCAATCTCAAGAGTAAAACAGTTACAATGGCTCCTTCCTCGTTAGGAACGAGGCGTCGATCCTCGCCGCGAGCACGCGGGTGCTCGGCGAGCTGCTGAAGGGGCTCGCGGGCCGCCACCTGCGCGGGGCCGTGCCCTGCGACCAGGACATACATGTAACTATACTATACTATACTATACAAAAAAAGAGAAAAGAGAAAGAAAAAAAAGAAAGAGTAAGAGTGGATAATCCTTTACCTACGGCTGGGAGACATCACGACAGTTCGGACAATGGCGATTTGTATTCAGTAAAAGAGTCACGGTTTTCGAATTGAAATAGGCGTTTTTGAAAATTTGAGGAAAATTAGATTTCAAATAAGTCCCTTACCTCGAAACCCGTGAAACTTTTACTGAATACAAATTGACTTTTTCCGAACAGTCGTGATGTCTCCCCCAGCCGTAAGTAAAAGATTATCCACTATTTATGCCACACCCTGTATACTGTAATTACACAATACACATGTGACATACAGGCAGTGACGGATTAAGACTACTAGATGCCCTAAGCAATCCATGCCTATCCGTATGTCAACTAGAATCGGTCTATAAACCTTTACCGCCTAAAAACATTAGTTTTTTGTAAAATAAGATGATGAGATGTAACGTACTTTAGTACTTTAGAAGTGGAGTAGGTGCGACAATAATAAAAACCAAAGCATAATTTATTTATTTATTGAAATGCGCCTTGCGGCTTTTCCGAGCATTGAATTCACGCAAGATAGTATTAACATCTAACGTTTTTAACATATCGGACTCTATGTACAATATCGATAAATTATCGAGCCTTTCTTGTATCATCTTTGTCCTTTTTCCATTTTTTAATATTTTTAATTTTGAAAAAGAACGTTCCGCTGAGCAATTTGTAATCATAAGCGATAAAAATATACGCAGGGCTGTTTCCACATTAGGGAAAGCTGATTCAATCTTATCATACAATTGGTTGACTCTAGGTCGGACTCTATGTCAACTTAAAACGCGCGAATTTTCAAATTAGTCCTAGAAACTTTTTTTGGTGTGGTTTTTGGTGACGTGAGAGTGAGACGTGATGCCCTAAAGACGGATTTTTTTTGTGCTTCTTCTGGTGCCCCCTCAGACGTGATGCCCTAGGCAATTGCTTAATTTGATTAAGGGTTAATCCGTCACTGCATACAGGGTTGTAATTATGGGTATGCTAAGCCTAAAGGGGGTTGTAGTCATTATGAACACTTTATAATATAGCCCTTAGATCAGGAAAAAAAAACAGCTTTCACAAATTCAAAATCACTTTGTACTTGACAAAATCGGTAAAAAACGATTTTATTCAGGCCATTAACAAGTTTCGGGATATAGTTTTTGTTTACACGTCAGTTTATCGAAGGCAAAGTTTCATACTTGTAGTACAGTTCAGCCCCTCTAGTCAAATTGCAATTCTAAAATCGAAACGCTGTAGAAACTAGGACAATGGACTAGGACAGTTTTTTTTTTTGATAGATCTGAACTAACTAAAAATACATCTGTCTTTGTCATTGCAACCTATAAGATAAGGACACCAATACTTTTAAAAAAAATCTGTCAACTTATGCCTTCAAACTTGGGACCAATATGGGAATGACATTTCTATAATTTATGGATTCTACATTCTATGACAGAAATGTCATTCTCATACATTTTCCTACTTTTCTGTAGGGTTATTCATAAAGGGCTAAGCCGAAAAGAGCTCAAAATGCTCATCATTATGAACAACTTTTACTATGAGACCAACCCGAAATTCGCGAAAAAAAAATCGGCTGTTCCATAGAAAAATGTCAATGTCACTCGACAAAATATATGGAACAGCTGATTTTCCGCGAATTTTGGGTTGGTCCCATAGTAAAAGTTGTTCATAATGATGAGTACTATGAGCTCTTCTCGGCTTAGCATACCCTTTATGAATAACCCTGTATAGTGTTAGTGGCTAGCTAAGCCCCCCGCAAGTCTAGCTGTGTCCCCCAGCGGGGCCTGGCGCAGCTGCAGCGCCGCACGTGGGCCCCGGCGGCGCTGGGCGCGGCCCTGCGCGCGGCGCAGCCCTACACTCTGCTCGTCTACATATACTTCTACTGCCAGTCTACGGACAGGTATTTGTTTTCTAGTATTTTGTATAATCTACAGTAATTTGTCCTTTCTAACTTGCAAGCTATATATAATACTAGCTGACCCGGCAAACGTTATTTTGCCATATAAATTAATAGGGGTTGGTGATAGAAGGGTGAAAATTTAGGGTTGTATGTATTTTTTAATGCCACATTATAAAAAATAAAAAAATAAAAATTTTGTCTAAAAAATAAAAAATAAAATTTCATCAAAATCGGTCAAGCCGTTTCGGAGGAGTATGGCAACGAAAACTGTGACACGAGAATTTTATATATTAGATGTATTTATCCTATAAAGTGCTTAAATATATTGATAGACATTCATAGATACTTAATGGATAGAAACTCTTTATTGAGCCCAGTCATTATTGAAGATACAAAAAACAAAACACAATCTACAAGTGCCGCCTTTTTTGCTACGAGCGATCTCTTCTAGGCAATAATCTGATTGACAGATTTTACATCTGGGGCTAGGTAGTGCCCTCGCCAAGTCGAGCAAAAGAGTATAGCCATGCCATTTTTTTCCTATTTTTATCATACTAAGTATTATTATTCAATTTTATATTTACATTAATTAATAGGTATTTTATCAATCTATTTGCATTTGTTTGTTATTTTAATAATCTACGCAATTATTCAACTTTTTCTTAGTGTTTTTGTATATCCTTGCAGCCCCGAAGAAGCCACCGCTCCTCTGCTCCCGTTCTTGGTGGAACACATCTTGAAGCTGCCGAAGTCGTTCAGACCTCCTCCATACATTATTAAAGCTCTTTGGCTTGTTTTCGCAGTAAATAATCCATTTGAGAATTGTTTAATTTAATTAGAAGAAATTAACTTTCGTTTGACATTTTTGATTTGACGTTAGAAAAATATTTTGCCAGGTTTTGTTTAGGGTTTATAACCTACCTAACCCCCCCCCCCCCCCTACCCTAGTCCTAATTTCCTAAGTACAGTTTTTGGGTAATTTAGATTACATAAGAACTGCGAATCGATGACATAATACCTAAGACCCAGAATCAACGAATTAAAATCTCCCTCAAAATGTTGGTCGTCGTAAATTTAAGACTTGTCAGTACCAAAAATTTGGACGCGTCAACCACCCACACAAATTTTACTGACAAAAACATCATAATTTGCCACGCAAAAATGGAGCCCTTAAAACCTGTTGACCAATGACAACAAACCAATTAATCCTTCCATAGTCATTTTTTAAATCTCGTGTTAGTACTTATCTATTAGCCAGCGTATACTGAAATTTCTTACTAACTTCTCAAAATCCTAGATGTCTACAATATCCAACGACTCCCTGGAGTCGCTAGAAGAGCGAGTGTACTTAGAAAAGGCGACCCAGCGCCTCGTCAGCTTGCTTCAGCCAGACCCATCACAGTACTACACCCACAACCCTGCGATACTGCTGTGGGCCTTCACTTCGCAAAGAATACCCAATTACGTCAAGTTTCATGTGGTAAGTTATTATGTAACTTCATTTTTTAGAACTCATTCTAGAAACTTCAGATGGTTGATGACGCAGATCGTGTTTTATGCTGAACGAAGTTTTCCTTTCAGTATACAATTTTCTGAATTAGCTTTTGCAAATAATATCCAATTTTGTGAGACTTTGGTAAGTATTGCTAAAAGTAAATCGATCTTGGCACATTTTTTACAAAGCCAGTTTCAACGCCAATTCGGACTCACTCAGGGTTTAGTACTCTGACCACATATAAACCAACTGAAAAATGATAACAGGTCACATATTACGAAATTATGGTATTTCCAGATGTCTGAATGGTTTAAGTTCGAAACGACACTACCAGTAGAACTTACAACGGACCCAACAGTATGGGAACTGCTTCTGAACGTCCTCGTCCAGTCTGACGACAGAACTATTGTGGAGCACTGTATGGAGTCTTTACAAGTGTGTGTGGAGGATGGCGAAGATGATATTAAGGAGGAGTTTACGATGCTTGTGTGGGTGATGCTGCCCAATGTGCTGTCCAAAGCTCTTATTGAGGAGGGACAACTTGGTAAGCTTGTTGATAAGTATCATAGGCAAGTACAGATTTTAATGAAAGATAAATATTTTCACCATGTGTTTGGCTAGTTACTGATCGACCCGTGCGTTTACTCGTAAATGGCAGCCAACACGATCTAGTTTAATCAGCATCCAACTAAAATTCTCACAAATCAACTACCATACACAATAAATAATCATAAACAAATAAATTTTCATAAACACATTTTCAGCTCCAAGCATCTGCTACCTCTTAGAGTTAGCCACAACCCTCCTCCCATCCGAGCTGGATGCGACTCTCTGTCTTAAAACCGCTGTACTCATCACGGCTATCTTCTCAAAGAATATTGCAGAAGCAGAAGATAACAATCCCAATAAATGCCACTTTGAGTACGTCTGCTTGAAGCTATGCCTGTATGTGTTGGGGTTGGCCAACAATCAGAATGATAATAGAGGTATGCACTTAAAAATATAATAGTTCCACTTTGCTCCACCACATGTTCCATTTCGTGGGGCGTAGTGGATTGTTGAAATTTTTTAAGGCGACTTTGCTCTACTAATCCGTTTAGGTGGGGCAAATTCACACTTGTAAACTCTTGGTTGATTTTCCTCACTAAGACTGGTAATCTTCGATTTAATGTTTTCTGTGAAATTTCAGGGCACATAGGAGACGTGACGTTTAAAATTAGGCGAGCGATTTGCTAGTGTTTTTAAAGTGTTTTTGCTTCCTTATTTTTACTTCCTACTTTTGTTTTCTTCTTTACTTTTCAATTGAGTTATGCAATGATGCTTGATGATAAAGCTAAACGCTCGATTCCCCAGTACTGATAACATATGTGAACCGCGTGGGTTTCCTCCCGAGCGTGCTCTGGTCCAGCAGCAGCCCCGACGAGCGAGTCGCGTGCGCGGCGCTGCAGCTACTCTCATATGTGGTGCATTACTTCACCAAGAACAACTATCAGGTAAGCGAAGGAGCATCGTGGGGAAACGTGCGTCTAGAGAAGAAATTCAATGGCGACGTGAATCCACCAACCTCACCAACCTGTACTTAGCTATCGTGGTGAAGTGAAGTATAGCCTAATTATTATTCGAGGGTAGACCTGGTATGCTTGAGATGATTATATGTGGAGCTGGTAAATGAAGAAAAAGGTTGATTCTCAACCAGTCGCAACGAAACTTGTCATAGAGTAATACACTAATACACTGTTTCATGAGTGTTATGTAACTCTTTGGGGACCTCTTTGTTTTTCATATAGGTAAACACAATTTCACACTTAACCGAAATTTATGTGAACTTGAAGAACAAACCAATAAAGGATAAAAAAATCACAAAATTATAAGACGAAGTATTTAGAGCTATTTAGAACTTTCTTCTTTATGAGTATCTAATTTCCAGCCAAAATCAGTCCTCCAAATCCAAACCCAGCTGATCATTAAATCCTTCCGGCGAGACAGCAACAGCGAGCGCGGCGCCTCCCTCTTACAGCTGGTGTATTTAGTTCTAAACTCTGGAGTCAATACACCGCTGGCTCTGGCGTACGATGTTGGGGAGTCGCCGGCGCCGGACAGGCAGTGTAGCGCGCTGAGGTGCCTCATGTTTAGGATACAGCTCATGCTGTGTAGCAGGGTTGGTGTTTTTAAACTTTTAATTGTAAATTTGTAAGCAGTAAGGACACTGAATGCTTCTGAGAAAAAATTCTTGAAAAAAATTGTCCGTTAAGATCATCATTTATTAGGTTTCAAACCTTTTCAGAAGCTGATGCACCAGTTATGCGTGTATTATTTAAATTTTTAGTGATTTTTAGGTTGACCTTATTTTTTTCCCTAAGTACCTAAATCTATTTTCAACTCCTCATGTTTTGTTGTCGCTTTCCGAATTCTATGAAAAATTACAGGTGTTTAGGTCGTACCAACCAAACAAACAGACAAACTGAGTTACTAAGAATACGAATCCCGTTTCCAAATACTTTGATATGTTAAAATAAATGAGAATTCAAGGAAATTATTCGGAAAACCTGACAATTTCAAATATTATTAACTTTATCTTTTAACTAAATCCAGGAATCAACAAACCAAACATCAGCCGGCTGGAAAACCCTAAGCGCCATCTTCAAACACGCAATCGTAACAAAAAACGACACTAAATTAGTGGCTACCCTCACTTCACAACCCTGGACATTCACTCTTGTACAGTTCCAAGTATCACATCCAATCACTGAAGAATTCTTGACATTTCTTCACAACTGGCTCACTCTTCTAAAGATAACTTTGAAGAAGAACCAAGAAGAGAGCAGAAGGCAACTAAGTAGATACAGTTTGGTGAACCGGACGATGGTAATGCTGAGGAGGAATTTGAAAGGGAACGAAGATCAGAAAGAGATGGTTCAGAAGACTATGGCGATTGTGAGAGAGATTCTAACGGACAGTACTGTCATGAGAAGAATGAAGTATTGATTACATTTAATAAAGAACACATAAAAATTACACACCCAATAAGTAGTGTAATGTAAAAATATGAGAAGAAATAAATGATTAAAAAAAGAGTCTATTTTATAACTTAAGTATGCATATGAGTTAGAATTTAGACTACAGTTCTAAATCTATTTCTCATAAGCATGCTTCGACCTCTAGACTTGTCCAAACATAATCATGCTTATGTAACGAAGTCCCTTCATAACTATTTTTACGACTTGTCAGTTCCATTGTAACATTACGTACGTGTATTCAAATCAACTAATTAACTTTCTATTTTATCGATCGTCCAAAAAATATTCAGGAACCACTTTCCATACTTTCGATGGGACGAGAGAAATTATATCGCTCGGTGGGCTTATATGTGCCTCGCACCCGACATGAATGAAAATAAGGTTGGAAAGTAACAATAGATATTAATTTATTTATCAATGCAAAACATCGCACCATTTTCTCATTGATATGCCGAGAGTGAGTTGTATGGGTTTTATCAAGGGTTAGATTTTCTATGAATGATAGGTTTCTAGTAGAATTAACGTAGGATTCTAGCCAAGTTTCAATTCTGTAATCGAAACGCTATGGAAAACTAGGAAAATGTATAGGAATGACGTTTCTATATGTAATCGACTTGTAGATTCCACATTTTATGACAAAAATATCATTCCCATACATTTTTGTATAGCGTTTCGATAGAATTAAAAACAGGCTTTAGTGTAATCGGACCATCTACACTTTTGCGGCCACATAATTTGACTTTCCCGATTTAGATCAATTTCCTAAAAGGGAAAAATTTTACAACTCCCAAACCTAAACTTGAACCTGAAAGGGAACTTTAGCAGTGAAGAACGTAGAAACTTCGATAAAATGCTCGTAATTATGTAGGCGGACTAAGTAGGTCACTTTAGTAGTCCCAATTTTACACAACCAGTCTAACTTGTGTAGTGTCCGGTCCTGGTTTACACACTTTCGCACACTTCCTATCCACCCAGAAAGTTCCAAGTCAGTGTTAACTAGGACATCTCATTTAACCAATTGAAATATGTACCCGAGACATTTTTCTTACGAAAATAGGTCTACGTTTGACCACCAACTCGCCTGTCGGTAAGCGACGATGAAGTCAAAGGTGAAACACGCAGACCTGTTAGATACCTACCCTACCTACTCACTGTGACCTTGGATAGCCCAAGATTATAGATTCTCTAGAAAGATTTGAGACAGCAATAGACAGTTTAGAGAACAATCCATCTCACATCGTTAAACTGTTACGTAATAACACTTCTGGTTAAAAAAACGAGTTATCAAAGGGCCGTACCAGCCATTGACCCATTGCAGGTTCCTGTAGTAGACCAGCGGGTAATTGGTAACACTCATCAAGGGCTTGACTCTTGGAGCGGTCATTGCTCTGATGTGCTCCTTTACGTAGAAATTATAGAAGTTAACAAGATGCTTAGTGCATTTTTCCCTAGAAAAAAGAGGAAGAAGATAATTTGAACATCATGGATTTTTCTTCTTGAAACCTGTTTTTGGATGAATCGAGAACAATAAAATACCCCTCTCCCCAAAACAATTCGAGTTGGCTTTCATCACATAATTTCAACACCCAAGACTATTATAGGTCTTACTTCTAAATGAAAATTATTATGAGTGAAGCAATATCGCTCCACTTTTAGAGAACTAAACATGTAGTTGCCTACTAGTAGGTAGATACCTAATCACGTGCGTGTATAATCTAGGTAATGGTAGGTAACGAGGAATCGTTTACCAACCCCATGTTAGCTTCTAGGAACGTTACCAAATAATGATATCCAAACCATTTCTCAACTTTCGCTGTACCTCTACTGTAAGATATGGTGCGGTTATGGCACCGCTGCCGATGCAGCCGGGGCGAAGGCAGCACTCAGGCAGTCGACCGCGAACCCGCGCGGCCGCCGCTCTCGACAACTAAGTGACTCTAGTGAAGTGACAGTGATGAGACAGTGTTGATCAGGAGTTATGCTTATGAGGAATTTTTGTGCTGTCAAAATGAACGGTAAGACTAGTTATTTATTTCTAGTAAAAAAACTAAATGCTACTGTAGTTATTTAGTTTTTTTTTCATTTAATTTGTAACTGGAAAATTCGTGTTTTGAGCGAAACTCTATTTTAGATTTTTTTTAAAGTTAAGTGAAGATATTTTGAAAACATTCCATTAAACAGTTAATAGCTATTATAAATACATAATTAATTAAATTATAACTAGGTTCCTTTTTTTAAAACTTTGTTAGGTATATATAGTCTTTATTGCTGTGGATAATTAATTCTACAAAATTCTATTACTAGCGGAGATATTTAACTAAGAAATAAAATTGGGCAATTTTGATAATTCTAAGTATTTAACAATTACTGACTTTGATAAATACGAGAAACCTCACGCATCCCAGTGATGTAACTTCATTGAAAGTGATTTCAAAAATTTAAATACAAAACTTTCTACTAATTTTTAATGTAAGGTCTCTAGGCGTGACTGTTTGCATAATTCTTTAGCATAATTGTCATAAAAAATACATAATACTGTACCGACTAGGGCAGCGTAAACTGTATGAGCGTTGATTTATGCGAAGAGCCGTTACGATGCACTCTTGCGGAAGCTTATTGACGGAGACTGGATCATATAAACGAGAACAAACATACATTAGTCGATAACTAGGGCTTTTTACTGTTTCAATTGATTTATTGATCGATTGTAAAATCAATGGTTACGCCTACTGCATCACTGAATAGGTGTTTGTTCGTATTCCCGTAATAATTTGTTATGACTTTGTGTATTCTAGCTAAAGTTTAACGATCTGAGAACCTCTACTTCTTTATTCAGTATCTATTGTCATCCACATTTTGATTTATAATAAACTTAAGCATAGCATAACCTTAAAACATACACCCATGACCCTAAATAATATAGTAGCTCAATCCAGGGCTAGAATATGAATTAATTAAGCCGAATCCGCTGCAACTAATTTCCGATAAACCATTGTAAAACAAACATGTAAAGCCGGGTTCACAACAAATTACTGACATAACATTTCTATAAAACAAAGTTGCCAGTAAGTCACTGCGTCCGCTGCAACATATTTGCATGTTTATTATTGGATCTAACACCAAAGCCACGCCCACTTTATAGAATTAACATACTAGAAGAACAACACGAAATCATGCCGCAGTAGACCAGGGCTTTATTCAAACCTGTAGTCATGCTTTGAGAACTGTTATGAGATTGATTTTAATTGTGTCTGATTTTTCAAGATTCTTAAAAACTTCATTTCAACATTATTGAAAGAAAAATAGAAAGTAAAACGTGATCGATTATCCAGTTTCACTTTTATTGTTCTGCAAAGCTCCTGCTCATTAAATTCTATCCATTATTGTTCGGCTGCTGTGACACGGTATTTTTATTATCATCATCACCATTATAGTGCTGCTTTCAAGCTGAGATTGTGATTTATCTCATAGCGAACCACTAACGTTAATTGACATAGAAAGAGATGACCTGGGTATATCTAGGACCCGGTTGTTGGTTCAGCCATGTCAGAGGCTTTTAGGCGGCCTAAAAACTGATACTAGAGTCAACCACTCGGCCTATTCTTACTTACCTAAAATATAATAAACAGCTTAACTAAAACATCGATCAAATCAAATCGGTCGTCGGTGAAGTAGAACGATTTGGTTTAAACCACAAAAAATAGTTTACAGTGAGTTAAAAACCTTCCTTCTTGTTCCAAAAATAGGGCAGATATTTAGGTCCTTCGATTTACTTTGTTGGCAATGAATTACACTTACAAGCAAACCTTGTATGTACCAGTCAAAGCACACATAAAATTATACTACAAGATACAATAACAGCTAATTTGTAAGTAATTTCTGTTTCTGTAACTTAAATTTTACGTTGCGCAAAATAATTTCTATCTACATACGAGTATCTGTAACTACTATGCCCGAGAGAGTGTTTTAAACGACCTGCCACAATATAGGTAACCTATAAATAACACTATAAGCCATTAATTTTACGAGCTTAACTAAATTTCCTTTCACAAAAAAGCTTCCTGTGTCTACGAATGGCAGTTATGTTCATAATACGTTATTACTACTGAACTCGGTTGAGCTTCCTGGACTTTTACACTAGTCTGCAGCTTTCCAAACTAATTGCAGACAAATAAATACTTCCGTGACGAAGCTCATCCGCGAAAGCTTTCGAAGTGGACAAGTTAACTATTAAATTAAACAAGCTCAACTGTCAGGTATTACTAACATAAACTTTACAATTATTATATGATAACTAGTATTAGTATCTAGTATTTATTTCTGTTTTCTACTTCGGTCTTAAGTAGGTTGGGTTTGCAGTATAGCAGAATTTATTTGTTTGCCGAGCAGGATTCTTAACTGTTAATGTTATCTAGCTGTTAGCTATTTAACTGTTATTAATATTGAATGGAATTGACATTATGAGCAAACGTGACGCTTACCAACACGCGATCAACCGACCGTCTCTTCACTATATGCAAAAAAAAATAAAAAATGAATGCGCTTTTGGAAGAGGCTAGGGAAGGTAAATATAGGTACGAGTATATTCAGCCATGATTGTTTTTACGAAGCATTTTAACATAGAGTGTCTTTTGTATTAAACTAAACTTAACTTTTATAAAACCTACATATTAAGCTCCCGTGTAAATAGTGAATTTTATTTATTATGTAATGTAAAGTATCTCATTCAGCAACCTTATCGCTGATGCTAATCGTGTTAATGGTAGAACAGCTCCTTTTGAGAAGTTAATTGACTTTCACCAAGTGTTAGGGCTACCGTAGTTTTGTAACGATAGCCCATAAGGCGCTAACTATGTGTCGTAACCTCTGTTATAAAAGAGCGATGAAACAATACTCTAACTTTTTTTTATTTATTTATATTCTATAGGCTTGCGTTAGATAGCCATTTCGCCTGATGGTAAACAATGATGCGGTCTACAATGGAGCACGCTTGACTAGAAGACGCCGTTTCGCTCGCGACTTAAAAACACCCATATTAAATCTATCGGGAAACACCCACTCGGGCAAACTCTTGAAATGAAAATCCTAAAGCTAAAGTTTATGAATGTAGATATTTTTTGTATATACCTAATGATCTTTTCCTAGGACGTGCACGCAGCATATTGGTTTTGCTTTTGCGTTAATGCACAGTAAAAAGTATATTATCTTTCCTTAAAATAATCACTATTTTCTTATCGAACGGTCAAGTAAAATTAAAAATTATCATGATACTTTTCATCAATTTAGGGCCTCTATAAACGCTACTTAGCAGTCATTTAGATTGGTAAATGTGCATTTAACTTATGGGCAATGCAAAATTGTGGTGCAGTACTAACCAAGGTCACTTAACTTTAAGAAAAGTTTGTAAGACTCTCGGTTGTAGAAGGATTTTTTTTTTTTTTTTTTTTTTTTTAATGTAAGTAATTGAGTGACGAGACGAGCAAATCGCTCGCCTGATGTTAAACGTCACGTTTGCCCATAACAGGTCTGCACCACCCAGAATTTTGAACTTGCATAAATCAAGACCCTGCGCGGCACAGCACTGCGCTCGTCACCCTGAGATATATAAGTTGTTTAATCTCCCATTTGCCCTGTAATTTCACTGGAAACAATGCCCTTCCAACCGGAACACAGTAATGTTTGCACATTACTGCTTGGCGGTGGAATAACTGGCAAAGGTGTGGTACTTCCCCAGGCGGGCTCTGCAAAAGAGCCCTACCACTACAAAAACAATCGAATACTTTTCTAGTTAGGCTTAGGAATAAGTTAATTTTGAAAATATTTTTAAGCGCAAACTTTTATTGCATTGTTATCGGAGTTACAAACGCAGGTACCTATACCAAATTTCAGCTCAATCGGGAAGTGGTTCGAAATTGAGTTGCAAGATTCCACCCGAACAAACGTAGTTGTTACATACATTGCAAGTTAAATATAAAGTACTAGTTATATTTATACCGAAAGCTTACTTATAGCTTTTTAAAATTTCCAATGACTTATCATTAAATGCAATTATCACGTACACATAACGAGTTAGTAATAAGTCAGTGAACATTGAACCATTCTAGAACACGACACAAAAACCGCTGCCAGATAAAATCTCGTTAGAAACTAATATGACTTTCATCGCTCAAATAAAAAAGCCTATGTGCGATTTCTCGCAGGTTAATAATATACTTGCTTACGTAGTTGAGAATTCTGGTTTTTTTTAGAAAATTAAGTCGGAAAAATATTAAAACTAGGTATGTCATTTTTCCAAAATACTTATTTTATGAAAATGTAGAAAACTTTTCAGATATGTAATGAGTATGTTTTTCTTTTACTAAGACTCATGGTGTTAAATACGTAAATATCGATGCTTTATTTACCAAATTCTAAAAAAATAATTGTTTTTCTATGAAATGCAGAAAACTTTTCATAATTGGCAAATACTGTTCATATGCAACCTTTAATTCTCCCACTGCTGGGATACAGGTCTACCCTCGAAGGGTGATTAGGCCGTATTCCACCACGCTGGCCAAGTGCGGGTTGGTGGATTCACATACGCCATTGAATTTCTTCTCCGAACATATGCAGGTTTCCTCACGATGTTTTCCTTCACCGAAAAGCCAGTGGTATGTAAATTCGTACATAAGTTCCAAAGAACTCATTGGTACGAGTCGGGGTTTGAACCCGCCACCTCAAGAAATTTGTTTCATAATTGGCAAATACTGTACCTACTATTAATTAGGACTAGATTTGAAGACAACCACCGAGACAAATGCCTACCGACCGTGTCAAAGCTAAAATCTCATATTTTCCCCTCAGTACAGAACACTGACCTACGAACGCTTGCCTACAATACAAACGTGTTTCTGTCCCACACAAACCAATCCGCCACAACTCTGCAAAAAAGGTCATAAATAAATCTGGAAAATTACATTTCCCAATTGGATCCAACTACCAAAACAAAAGAAAGTGCCCAATACATCCGTAAACAGAGCGAGTGATTCCACCCACGTCGCCATGGAAAGTGGCTAGTGACGGCACCTGGCTGCCAGCCGCCGAAGGTCAATGGCGAAGGCATAGATCAGACTGCGCGCCTGCGCCGGTCGCCGACCGTTACGTGAGACTGAATGGAGGTGTCATTAGAGTAATCGTTTATTTATCATCGATTAGAGATGCTTGTTTTATTAATAAGTGATGTAATAAGTGGACATATGAACAACAGCCTGTAATTACCTTCGATTATTTTTTGTAGAAATTTAAGTTTGGTAACAATTTAATTGAAATTACCTACATATAATATTTTGTTCTAGACGCAGTAATTATAGTTATGAGTATTGGTATTGTTATAGCAGTTTTTATTCGGTCTAAAATATTTATATTTGTAATTTTGGAAAATTCAAATATCATTTCGGAAAAAAATCTGAGTCTATCATAGATATTTGCACTAGCCTACATAATCATCATCATTAGGCTGCAAAATCACCTACTACTGAGCAAAGAATTCTCTTCTTGTACGCCAATCTCTCTGTCTAGAGCCAATCTTGTCCGTAAACTTCAGCTACTTTTTAAATTTATTATCATTATAAAAACCTACACGTAAACCCTGTAAGTGCTTATTTAACATAACCATCCGCAGTCAAAATATTCGCACAAATAGAATGGAATTACAAGCACAAAATTATCCAATCGCTAGATAAATCAAAACTTGCATTCACAAACCACAAAAATGTTGCAAACTCATACAAACTCATAACTGTTTCTAAGTTATTACCTAACCTATGCACTCAGTTACATAAAAGTTGCACAACTATTGCAGCACACATCTTTTTCATAGCTTCCATCCAACCCCATACAATGTAACTTTCCCGTGCAAGAGCCATACAAAGTCATACAATAGTTCCCAGACAGCGACTCATCCAGCGTGTTTTTTCTAGCAATGAAAGTGATTTGGCATCTAATCATTGTACGATGTGAAGTTAATCGATTAGTATATAAATCGCCGTGAGAAGTCCCCTCTTGTTTTGCTGGTCATTGTACCAACAGCTATTACAGGTGATTTGGTTCTTCCGGTCTTTTTTTTTTTCAATTATTTTTTTATTGACATTTGCAGATGTATTACGAATGTAGTAGTAAGTAGTACATAATTATACATAAACTAGCTGACTCGACAGACGTTGTCCTGTCAAAAGCCATTGCGTCAATTCTATGTCAAATGTCAAAAGTTACATTAACAAAGTATACATTGTCCAAAGCGCTAAAGTTAAATTATGGTTTAAGTATTTTTAAATTTTCTAATTTTTCATGTTTTTTTACTATAAATTGAGATGTGAGCTATCCTATCTCCTAAGTTAGATCGAACTGCACCCGGTGTGCAAATTTGATTGAAATCGGTTAAGTAGTTTAGGAGTCTATAGCGGACAAACAACGTGACACGTAATTTATATATATTAAGATATTATTTTAATTTGTGAGAAATTAAACTAATTATTCACGTATTTCGAATGAGTACAGATTGCGAGTCTGTGTCTTAAACAAAGATATTAAAAGTATCAATAGCAAAAAAATATGACGAAGGTTCATCCAGGTTTCGTTGAATTAACTTTGTCCGCTACTTCATTATCATCATCATCCACAGCGTTTTATCTCCCACAGTCGGGTTTAGGCCTCTCTCTTGAGCTCGGTCACATATCCGCTACTTATTTGTCGTAAAAAGTAAACCAGTTTGCCACTTTAATATCCGCTTTATTCAAGACAGAAATTAAAAAATTGAAATCCATACTTACGGGAAATCAATTGATTTGGGTTTGTAGGTTTATTGAATAAAATATTGCTGCCAACATATAGAAACATTGGATTTAACTGCTTTTGTCACGAAAGCTTATGAATTACTTGCGCAATAAACTGTGACAGCAAGTTTTTGCGTGATAGTTGTATTTGTATTAATTTGGAGCATTTGAGCAATATTTATGGGTTCGAGCATGAAATTTCGAAACGTGCATAAACGTTAACGTGGGAGCGCGTTGGAGTCTTTTGTATGCTTAACATTGCTACGCGTAGTTATGATTACTAAAATTACTTAGTGTTTAATTTATTATGATTATGGCATTTTATATTGTAGTTTTATGACAAAAAACGTAAATAGTATATTGTCCCATCAATCATCAACCATCAATCTAAAAAAAGTTATTTTCTTTTAGTGATTAATATTTTGAGTTAGTGATCGCCATATTTGTTTTACATTTCTCTACAATTATATTTTCAAATCCATTTCAACAAACAAAATGTAACCCAATAAAAAGTAAAGTAACATAAACTAAGCCAACAAAAAGTCCAAAATTGATTACTATGGCTCCATTGAAAAAGAAAAACCTAGAAGAAAATTGCGGTGGAGTTTACCGGAACTAATTGCTGCAAACAGTAGGTCCGTACCCAACGATCATGTTCCATTCAATAATAAAGTTAAGTAGCATTCAGTTTTGTTTTTCGCATGTTTAGGTAAAACAGAAAGTTTGCGAATTAAATATAGAGTAAGCAGTTATGCCTTGGCAAAAAAAAGGCAGAAAATAATGGGACTAAAACAATATCAAAAAAATTGCCGTACCAAATTTCATTGCTGTGATTAAAAATTGCTGTCATAACAGTTTTTAACTGTGTTTACGAGTTCTTATTTATAACACGTCATCTGACAACATTCGTCGTTAAATCGTCGCTTCACTACAAAAAAAGTTAACAGTTCTGTACTGAAATAGTACGTTTGTGTATGTAATCTACATACTATTTCAGTTACTTCGTGTTTAATGCAATTAAGGCAATTAAGATATTAACAGGTAATTCCTCTCGCCTCTTTAATTACGTCTAATTTAAATACAAAATTACCACCTGTCTTATTTCTACGTCTGTTCGACTCGAATGTAAATCGAATGAATTTTACATTTTCACGTGCCAATGAACTGCCTGAAACAGTGATTAATAAATTACCCATTCGTTAATCGAATTCTATTAAACTAAGCATGATGCACGTTCTATCAAATCGGTAAGAAAACTACTTTTATTTTCAGATAGGTAAAGTTTATTTTCATCTGTTTAGTGTGGTGTTCTCTCGAGCGAGATAAAAGCATAAAAATGTGGCTGGTTTTCTCGATGCGAATAACTGTAGTGAAACGTGCCACGGTCCGAGGAGCAGCACGAACAGAGACCGTTCAACTGCCGCTTGTCATCTATGAAACCACTTGCATCTTGGAAATATGATACTCGTGGCCGTTATGAGTCATAACTATGCAACACACAAAGTAGTGAGGTCGTGAACGCTGTTAAGACTTCTGTCTCCGTTGACAAACTTTGCAAAAACGTTGAAGTAGATTCTGTCGAACGATGTGGACGGTGGGTAAGAACTGGATTTTTTTTAAGTAAACTTAGTAACGACATCAAACGTTTATGATACGATACTTACGCTTGAAACTACTTCTTGAAAGAGACTACCGAGCGCGTCTTGCTTGTTATCACTCCTTGAAAAGATCACTCAATGCAACCGAATTGATTGAAACTATAATCTAAGTATCCGACTCAATCTTATGTGAGTGGTCCCGTGTGTTTATAATAAAATGAGTGGAAAACCACGTTACTTTTCTTAGTAAAACTCTCTCTCAATTTTTTTCTCGTAAAAAAATACCAACTTTGCAATTATTTACCCCAAAAGTTTATATTCTTTAGTAACTATTTTTCCGAAATGAGGTTGTGTCAACACCCGTCACCACTCCATCATCAAAACCGGGGTAAACCCTAGACATTTCCATCGTCGGAACGGGCTGCAGCCGTGACTCCACGCTCGCGAGGCTCGATTCACTCTATTGTCCGCCCCTAGATTGCCTTGATTGCTATCTACGCGGAACAACTGTCACTGGAAATTTAGTTGTATAAGTTGGCTTTACTACTTGTACTTTATAAGGAACGGTTTTAGATACATATCTAATATCTATAGCTCTACGAAGTTTTGTTTGGATTTTGAGGCATCCGAAAATGTTAGTTGCTACTTAGATAATATGTATTAAGATAACTGAGAAGGAAGCCTAGCCAACCGAGATACGGGTACCTGCCCTGTTTGGTAGTTCTTATTGTACATTTAAAAGTGAATAAAATGACCTATATGCCTTGTGTATTAAATACCATTCAAAGGTAATTCTTAGTCTATGGGCATTATGGCCAATTTTCTTGTCTCTTTTACACGCGTGTTACCTACTTATCTTTAGCGAGAAGTCGAAAGATTATTTTATAGCATAAACAAATCAGCGTATCAACCGTTCATAAGATAAGTAGTAGTCATCGGGCCATATAATATTACATCCAACCACATAAAACTATTTATGCAACAGTCGGTATTAGGCTGCACTTTCACTGTCGATTCCCATAAAATATGATGTGTTTATGATGTCACATAACAGCCATAAACAATTTATGGCACGCCATAAGTAATTATGATGAGTCACGAACACAGGCAAACATTATCCTAGGCTTTTTAATTGGGATTGTGTAATATATGGCTAATTGAATTCTAAAGTTATGTCATTGGATCTAGCTAACCTATTTTTGATGCAGTGATGCTATCTCCGCCCCGGGGTTTTGCCCGCTATCCTACAGAAACCATTATTTTTTTCCAGGATTTTTGTAATGTTGATTAACGATTTTCATTATCTCCATGATATATTTTAGTATTTACATTCTCTTTGATAGCAATCAATCAATCTCATTGATAAAAAGGCACAGACAGATTTACCTCGTCAATAATAATAATAAATCGTTTATTAGGCATCATTAAACAGGCACATAATTTGATCCCAGAAGCTTCCGAATCCGAACTAGTCATATACTTACTGTCAGTATAGTTTTAATAAATATTTAGATAAATAGGCAATAAGGAACCAGGTAGTATTTACGAGTATGTTATAAGAGTAGATACTTATTCCGTGTCTTTTTCATGATATAGTTTCGCGTGACATTATTTACTATCATGAATATTTAAAGGTTATAAATGAATGTTGTAAATGAATATTAAAATCTTGTTCACAAGATTGTTAAATGCTAAGAATGCTACACAATGTTTACGACGTTTAAGGTTCTTGATTGTATCGAATCAATTTGTAAAACACATACAAATCATATTTTTTTATTTCACACCAAATTGAGATGATTTAGAATTTTAGATGCTTTGAGATTAGAGCTTTTCAATATTTTTTATTATAGTATTATTTATTATTTTTTAGTTTATTAGTTATTAAGTATTATGGTAGAATAATAAGATCTGAAAAATCACGACTAGGGCTGATAATTTTCTAAAACTGAATTGAGGCTGAATTGATTTTCGTGAATCATCATTGCTTCCGATTTCGGCTTTCATCGATTCACCTTTCAAACAAAAAACGAAATTAAAATCGGTTCAGCCGTTTGGAAACTATTATGCCAAAGACAGTCACACAGACACAAACGTCTAACTTATAGCATAACTTATAGTCTAACCCTCTTTTGTGTCGGGGCTTAAAATACGGAAGAACTGAACAATCGCAGCAAGATCCATAGGACGCGTAGTTGTAGGTACCTAATACGTCCAATTATGTCTTCTATGGTAATACAAAATATACGTATGTGACAAAACCAAGCAAATTACCTTTATTGCGACATAAAGGATCCGAGAGTCGGTAGTCAAATACCCGCATTTATGTTTTCTACCGCGCTCCCATGGGAAAACAACAATAGAGAGAAACACGCAACAGTGTTACGATTCATGACACGACCGGACACCATTACAAATATAATGTAAGCTGTAAGACCATACGTTATAAGCGGCCTCCAGACTCCCGCGAGATTCACGGCGTGAAGTCGCGCCGTGATTCGTGCGCGAAATCTCGCGCGTACGACGTCGGCTACACATTCACGCTAGGTTCACAGTATAGTTCGCGCACTCGACCACGATGGACCCCGAAATTGCTGCTGCGGGACTTCTTTAATTTAATTTAATTTAATTTAATTAATTTAATTTTAATTTTAATTTAATTTCTTTAATTTAATTTTTTTTCTTTAACTTCTTTTCTTCTTTTCTTTTTTTTTACTTCTTTTTTTTTTGCGCATTAGCTATTTATAACTACGCTTCTGTCAAGCTTCTGTCAAATAATTCTGGAAAATATAATATAGCCTAAAAATATATTAATATAAATAATATAAAATATATTATAGCCTCGAAACACAACTTCACCAACACTACCGCTCTCGACACTCGACGATGCACGACTGAGCGGCCTGCGAATATGTACCCAAGACAAGTTCGCGGCAAGTTCGCGGCCCGCGAGCCCTTTGTCGCGGGACAAAATACCGACAATTTTCGGGGAACGAGGCGCGAACCCGCGAAGAATATGCGAATCCAATCTACACTCACGGTTCGCGGGAAGTTCGCGGCTTCGCGCGCGATCCGCGCGCGAGTGTGGAGAGGCCTATAGAAACTTGTACGTGACGGTCCGATGTAATGAAAGTTATGTCGAAACAAACCTTACACTTTGGGGTGACTCAGCTGAACTGTTTGATAAGCTACCAAGGAGTTTTAAAAGAAAGTGAAATTAGAGGTGTCGATGTAATGCTTCAGATCGTAATATAACATTACAAGCCAATCTAATTAAAAAGCAAAAATAGTCTTTGCATACTTGATCGATGTCTTTGACAATAATATCACAGGTAAGATTGATTGCCGACATATTAACATAGGTTAAAGCTTAATTGGAGTATAGGTGCTAAATCGAAAATCGTAAAAGTATGTAGTATTCATAATTCTGAGTTTACAATAGAACAGAATATAGAAAGAATATAGAGAATATAGATAGAATAGAATATTCTTTTACAATAGAACTTTATCTTGAAAGCGCTCAAAAAAGCTATTGCAAACATTTCATAGTCAACATAATTTTTTTTTCGCGATTTCACGTTATGTTTTACGTGTTATTACGCAGTATTACCCTGTATAAATTAAATTTAAAACTTTTACATTAGTGGTACTTGTTAACGGTAATAATACTGGCCACCCTAGAAAGTGATACCATACACGCGCCTTAATAGTCCGACATTTATACCAGTTTTCCCTGTTTCACAGCTTTGGCAAATGTGGACATCATGCTGGGAGAAAACTACTCTGTTATAGTAACACAGATACTGGAACGACCAGACAAAAAATTTACTAGGTCTACTTGTAAAGACCAGGTGTGGCCCAACGTTATTTACTATTTTCTAATTTTTGCGATTAAAATTTCCTGTATCCGTTCTCATATAATACAGAACACATGCAAAATCCACACAAAATCGGCGCAGCCGGTCATATAAACGGAAAACCAAACTGGCAGACAGAAATAAAATTTAAGACTGTATTTCTGTTGCTGTTTTCGTTGAAATATTTGGTATTGGCGATTAGGTTCAGTACCTACGTTTTCTTCCCAAATGTTCCAGCGGACCAAAAAAGCATTTTCCAGTTGGTGCACTTCCTAAAACGCACATTTCTCACGACTTTTTCACGATCACCAAGAACAAATTTCGAACGGCAATTTACATAATTTTACCGTAACTTGATTTTTTCTATTGTAGGGTTTTCTTAACAACTATATCAGTTTCAGTCGTTAACTATGTATATCGGACAAAAGTAAATGCGCTTTAAGATGTGATGCAATACTTACAATTAATTATCATATTCTTCCGAACTGGGTACGCTTTGGACGCAAGATTTTTTTGTTTCCTATTTACACGAATTACATAACTAGTAAAATAATAGTTATAATCTATACGACATATAACGGCCTGTTAGGAATAAAAAGTGTGAGTTAATTAGTTTGTTTACGTCGTTAATTAGTATACTTAATTTCATTTGTTTCTACAAATTCTTGGTTATGCGACTTGAGTACCAGTAAATATTCAATGTTATTTAGGCCAATTTGAGGCGATCAGCGAGCTTTCTTAATTCCAAAATTTAATGAAATCTACTTGGGTTTGCTAACACATGCTAATAGAATTTGGCATCCAGGGTGGTTTTCAATCATGCACCCATTTCCGTTACTCACTCGACTAAATGGTAGCTGAGCACGTATTTTTGGAAAATTAGGTTCGAAAGTAAGTAATAATAGTTGCGATAGATATAATATTCGTATAGATACTAAAATAGGTAGATATTTATTTATTGATATGTCTTTGCAGAACGAGTAGGTTCTCGTAATTTTGTGTGACTACGTATTCTCGGGCTGTGTGAGTGAGTTGACATTACGAGTTGTCATTATTACCCTTGGCGCTTGCGATTCGGTTAGGACCGCCCCTGCCGCTCCCCTCTACGCCGACTTCGAGATAGGACCTATTGCAACCATCTTGAAATAGACTCCAGGACAATCGAGTAACCAGATAGGCTCTAGAATTTGGACTCTAGCTGGTTACTCGACTAATATCTTCTAGACTCTAGAATATAAAGTCTAGAAGGTACACCGATGTTCAAGGCGTGGGAACGGTTCTCGGTCGGCACTCAGTTCCGCTCTACATGCCTGATGTCCGTAGCGATTTATATTTACGTTTACGACTCTCCTAAAAAAGAAAACTCGCAGATTACCAGTAAGGCGGTGTACGCCATTTATCGTACCATCTATTACGAATGAGAAATTACAGTCAATTATTTAAGTAGATACGAGTTATTTTTAACACAACACATACTACTTGTCACAATGCTTTTCTTCATTTTTTATTTTCTGTGATTCGTATTAATTTTTACGTGTTCGTGATTTAACTGTCATGAGTCATCGTATGAAATAAATACCTTGTAATCTTGCTTTCTTTCTACTTGCTTACAAAAAGTATATCACACTCAAATATTAATACATTTATCTTGATGCAATCGTGCACAAAAGTATTAAAGCACCACACTTACGAGTATTTCTAAATCAATATCTACACCAAACACAAACTCAAAACTGCTGCCAAAACTTAGACGGAATAGAAAGATATATTTACGAGTATGTCATGGAACCATTTAACTAAAAAAAAACAGTCGATTTGAGAACCGTCTCCTTTTTGGAAGTCGATTAAAAATTGAATCATTGTTCTTGCCCTAGCCTTAATATAGAAAAACTAATTTTCCTTCCAGAATGTCTTTATTTACCAACTCTTAGATTGCGTACGTACCTACAAGGAATACTTTCTCGCCACGAACCGCGGTAATAGCATACAATTCCGACGGCTCGTGAGACGACAACTTTCCTATCCATCTTCCAATTGAACCCGTAAATGCCGAAATAAGTAGAAAGTATAACCTTAGGCCTATCATTTCGGTAAATTTTGATTATTGTAAGGCTATTGTTTTGAACATTACCTTGATTGAGAGATTATCAAATCAATTGAGATGATGATGATAATGTCTTTTCTCGGCTACAATATGAACGGATTACGCCAATGACGATAATGGTAGTCATTTTGAAATAACGCGAAGTAATTTCCACTTTGAACTTTTGTGTCTTCAATGGCAAAGAATAGACAGTACAAAAATGATATTTTTGACTGAAATAATGAAACCTTCTGAATCTCACCATAGTGGGTTCAATTCAAAAGTTAAGTCCGATAAATATAATAATTTATAACCGTGCTCATGAACGAATGTACTTTCATCACTGCCATTCTTACACGACTTTTCATCACTGTAGGCATAATTATACAGTTCTTTATCTTACAAACTATACGCAACGGTGTCAACAAATATCTTTAAAGTTTCAAGGTGATTTGAAACTAGCCGTTCTATTCTAGGTCTTCAAATTATTCTTTCCAAATAGATATCTAAAGATTATATTGAAAAACCCTTACTATTAATGATATTTTGTACTAAAGCAAACTGGACAGCGGAAGCATGGATGTGGCAAGGCAAGCGTGCTCCACCGTAAACCGCATCGTTGCTTACCATCAGGCGAGAAGGCGGTCAAACGCAAAATATTGAGCTAGGAAGCCCATACAGATACAAAAGTGCCTAGCAGCCAGTGCCTTCGCCTACTTTCCAATGTAAAATATAAATGTTGAATTAACAAGCGAAACGCTTTGATGACTTGCACATGTATTATCAGATTAAATAAAATATTGCGCTAATGAGCATCTCGGCGTATAGAAAATTATATTTTAATGGCAAAAAACTAGATGGTAAGTAATACTTACACTACGCCGATCAAGTTTTTATTCATCTCTTAGATTTTGATTGAGAGCTTTTATAAAATTACATACAACGTACCTGTCTACAATACCTATATGCTTATCCTCAGACACTTGCAGTGTTGTCACTAAAAATCATTATGATTATAAGGCCTTTTACCAAGAAGCAAATGTAGCTTCAATTAACACGTTCGGTGCCACCGACTTGCCCAGAGAGTTCACGTAAATCTTATTCCAGTGCCGACGACTCGCATGGCGAGTTCAGTGTTTTTCAACCGCAACCGTAAAGTGTAGGCGGCATCCGAGAAGACATCATGGAAAAAGTAGTGGTACTGAATGTGTTAAGTAGCTAGAATCTACCGATTTAATAGTCAAGTCGATTATATAAAATACTAGTTTTTTGTGAGGGAGCTCGGCCCGCATCCGGCTCGCGGAGTACTAACAGATGTAGTCCATTGTTTTATTTGATTTGAAAAAGTTTGATAAGAAAACCGCCATCAAAGTAGTTAAATTCAAACATATTCTATTCTATTATTCTATTGAAGCTAACGTGGTTTTCACACATTTTGTGATAAATTTAGTTAAATTCTCTTTAAACTATAATAAGTATAAGTTGGCTTTTTAATGCAAATCTAGAAAACTACTAAATTAAACCTTACCAACATAAAAATTAGATTTATCTTAAAAGTGCACGTTTAATTCCAGGAACGCGGCTCTGGCTGGCTGCGGCCTTGTTGCAGGCGCTGCTGCTGGCGGCGCACTGCGGGAACCATCGGAGGTCGATGGCTACACAGGCGGTCGGTATTGCACTCTTTTATATTCAGTTATACGCTTGCGTTTGACCGCCATCTCGCCTGATGGTAAGCAATGATGCGGTCTACGATAGAGCACGCTGGCCTAGAAGGAACCGATTCACTTGCGAATTGAAGGCACTCAAATTATATCGATTACTTACAATGTACTTAATTGTACTTATACTCACTCACTTACGTATTTATTTATTGACCACTAGCTATGCTCCGCGGTTTTTCCGCAATTTCCGGGGTAAAATGTATCTAAAATATGTTAATCTTTATCCGTTTAGCCGATTTTGCATTATTGAGTAACAAAAAACATTTCATTTATCCAAATCATTTGTTAGGCAACTGTAGCTAGAATAATAAGTGTTTGAAGCATTGGGTGTGGTCGGTTGAAACCACTGAAATGGGTATAAGCATGTCCTGTAATTAGGTACTCCATTCTTAGGGTATGATTCGAGAAACGACAGCATTTGACTCTCGTTTGCAAAGTAAATGATCTAGCAAAGTATTTATGTGTTAGCTAATCTAATTCCACATTTTTGTTATAATTAAACACGGGAATACCTACTCACGTAAAAATTAAGTAGAGTTTTTTTAGGTGAGTATTCCCGTGTTTAATTATAACAAAAATGTGTGAAAACCACGTTAGTTTCCATAGTAAAATCTAATTCCATGTTAACATTTCAGACATTGTCATCAAAAGGCGGCTGGCGCCCGGTGGTGGGGTCAAACGGTCTCATATACGGGTCATTCGGCACCGCGCCGCTGCACTCCCCCGTGCACAACTACAAAATCCCGGTGCCCGTGCTCGACCTGCAGCAGTACGTGACCCCCTCGTCCGCACACCCGCTCGCGTCGAGGGACGGAGCCAAACTGACCTCCATAGCGCAGTCCTACCGCCCCACCACCATCAGGACGACGCAGCAGCAGCCGCTCAACCAACCAATCAGCTCCTACCACAACCCGTTCGCGTTACAGAACAACGCTTTATTCCCCAGCAACGCGTTAAACTATTACAAACAAATCCAGCAGTATCCTCTGGACAGTGTCCTTATTCGCAACCCTCACAACCCGTACGCCGCGCGACCTGTCTTCCAAAAATACCCGCAAAAGTATAAACAGCAGCTGCAGAACAACGTGTACCAACAGCTGTCGAGTATTCAGCCGATTCAGTTCGGACAGTACCAGACCGCGAAGCCGTTGGACATATACGGAAAGCCTGTAGAGAACTACTTGAAGAAGCAACAGTCCAACGGCATCGAGACGTACAAGCCCGAAGTGTTCAAGCTGCCTGACAGCGACACGGCGTCTCAGTCCGTCAGTCAGCAGGTGAAGACGGCGCAACAGCAGCACTATGCAGGACAGAATCAAGTCTACAATAACTTCCCGCAATATTCGTATCAAGATGCCGTCTTCCCACCTAGTATTTTAGGTAAGATTTTGTTTAAATTATTTAAATACTTAATGTATTTGACTGTGTTTATTTTTAAACAAACATATTTTTAAACAAATTAACATTTACTTTCAGGTTCGTTTGGCAGCTTCGGAGTGCAGTCAGTAAAAGGACGGGACCCAATATACCCACCAACGAAACCAACGTTCCTGCCGCAGCAGCCCGCTAAAACTACCATTTTCAACTCCTTCAACTATTCACCCAATTACAAGACCACGCCAACACTCTACAACCCACCAAGTACTACTCCTAGAATTCTGACCACCTCCAACCAGATCCAGTACAGTTCCACGTTCAGTGACTACAAGGTCACTCCAACTCCTCACAACAAGCCTTCAGCTCCTCCTAAGATAGACCCCAACGAGGACATCAAAGGCGAGTCCTTCAAGCCGAGCCCTCACGATCCCTTCACGAAGAACTACCACAATGATTACAACAAAGTCACAACGTACAACCCAATACAAACAACATCAAACAACGTATACGACTACAACTACCAGTCTCAATACAACGACCCGAGCTATTACAACCAGCAACAGACTCAACAGAACTCAAAATACGCGCACGAACATAAGAAACAGAAGATACATGACAGCATCCCAGCAGGAGGCAGCCAACAGCTAACCAAGCAATATGCTAGCCCGCCTCGACCAGAGAAGGAGTCTACATTCCACTCACAAATCCGACCAACTTACGAAGTCACGGAGACAACTGAATCTGACGGCATTCCTCAATCGTCCCCGTCGCCGTGGCAGTTGACGTCACAGCCCTACGACAGCTTCAAACCGTCCGAAGAATCGGTTAAAAATACAGAATATTTCGACTACGGCCGACCGAACCCGACACCGGTACCCGATATTCCAGAAGAGTATGCTATCGTGACCGAGAATGAGAAGGGGTACCAGAACTCTTTGGGCTACGACGGACAAGTCGAATCTCAAAGTAGACGGCCCCTTGGCGACGATTTCGAACCGATTGGCAAGCACAAACTTAAGGAGTATTATTACAAGGTGTCGACGCCTGCGTATGACGATTACAGTGTACCGAGACGAACGAAGAAACCGACCGAGTCATCCAAGATCACCACCACATCGGACACCACTATCGCGAGCGCCGCGAGTGACGCGCCAACTGATGCCTTGCCTACTCTGGCACCTAACCAGCATTTCAAGCGGCCGAGCCCGAGCACGACGGAGTCCCCCATAGATAAGGACAGAATCCGCAAGAGGAACAAGATCCGCAGACGCCGTCCTCCTCTAGCAAATCTGAACCGCAATAGAGACGAAACCAGCACTCGCTTATCTATCATTAAAACTACAGAACTTAGCCAAACTGAAACTGAAGAGGTGCACACGATTAAACCTAGAATTAGGCCGACGACACACGCAAAGCTGCAGACCCCATCTACGACACCCGTCGTCACTACTGACTTAACTACAAGCGCTTTGCCAACGGTTTCACCTACCGCACCGACCATAGTTAAAAAGAAATTAATAAGACGTCCGCTGACAACCACTCCCGCAGACAGAAGCGAGGCTACAACAATCACAAGCTTCAAAATATACGAAGCGAACAAAGACTCATCTATTATGAAAATCGCTAACCGTCTGCCGTACGCTAAACCGACACATTCTGCGTACGAATACAAAACGGAAGACACACCGGATTACACGCACAAGCAAGACGAGAAAGACACTCCCACTAGTGATGTTTCCGTGCCTGATACATTTAAAAGTACTACTGACGATATGGATATAGAATTCGCATTCCACAAGGATGTGAAACCTATTGAAGCCAAATTTGAGCTGGCGACAAGCCGCTACAGAGAAACAACAACAGACGACAACGTTTCCAATGAAGTCACGACATTCTCCCCGCGCACCGAGACTAACCCGAACACTGGAAAGATACAAAGACCTCGTCTCCGCAACAAGTATAACAGACCCAAATTCAGCGTTAAAGATTACAAAAACAGACTGGGCTCAACGACGACGACTGAGAAACCAGTAGAAAACACTCCCAAAGTTAGATTCCCTCAGAGAAAACCTTACACCGATGCCAATTCCGAAAGCGAGACCACCACCGAAAGAAAAAGGTTCATGCCTAAAGAAGCGAGAATCAAAATCAACAATACGGACAGTGTTCAAGAGACATACACAATTCGACAACCAGCGAGACAGAGACAGACCACCAGCGAAGCAGAAACTACGACGAAAATATCAGCTCGCATCAGAAACGCCAGCCGACGTCCGAGACCAACGGAGGAAACCACAGAACCTTTACCAACAACCCTCAACACCAGAAGACCTCTACGGAAAAAGGTTAAGGACTCCGAAATCGAAGAATCGGTTTTGGACGTAGTTACTGAGACCTCTAGTCCCGAACAAAAAGACTTTACATCGGAGAGGACTCGATCTGAGAGCGCAATCATGAAGATTGCTGACAAGAAACATCACGATCACGTGGAAAACTTATACGAACATTCCAAGAGAGTGTCAGATCTGACACTGGCGGCGAGTAAAGACTACAACAAACCGGGAATGTTCAAAACTGTGCCGACGAACAGTAGGAGAATACCGAACTACTTCACGATAGCAACCGACGACCCTATTTTGCCGATTGAAGCTTTCTTCCCTCAATTAAACCAGAAGAAGGAATCGTAACGTTCCTGTAGTTAATTACAAAACAAAACCAAATTTTTTCTACTGCCAAAGCTACATTCTATAGTTCTTTCTTTTAAACTAGCAAGAGGCTATTTTTGATGTTCAGGTTAAAAACAATTTGTATAGGGTGTCAAAAAAATAGCGGTGGGAAAATAAATGCAACGGGCTAGTTCAGATTGTCTATACTACAGACAATGTAACTAGTTGACAGCTTGTGTAGATTCCTCTCACACAAAAACACTGTCCTAATACTCGTAGCATACTCTGTCAATGAGCCGGTAAATCCTAGCTGTAGGTTACTTGAATGGTTGAATGAATTCTGAGCCACGCAATTGTAAGCACAATTAGTTATACCGTTGCGCCTCAGCAGCGTGATGAGCTGTATTTTAAAATAACATCAGCAATTCAGCACGCGCGATCAACTGGTTTTATTACCTTCGGTCTACACAGAACAAAATATTCAACAAGTTTGGTTACAATTTAAATTTACGTGTGCTCAAAAAAGTTCAAGTAAAACAAAACATCTAACAAATAGACGTTTTTCTATAGTAACTGTAAGATAACTTGACTGTATCTCATTTTATACTCTAATATAAAGTATCGGTGCTCATCTAGATTTAAGATAAAGTTACGTGACGTTTATCGTAACTATGTGTGTTCGTGTGAATGAAATTGTGTGGATGAAACGCTCTTAAAATATTTATGTTTTAGATAGTTATGTAAATAAATTATTTCTTTTTACGTAAAGTTTTATTTCCAACTTAATATTACTTAGGAACAATGGGCTAGTTATTCAATCCCCCGAGAATAGTTAACTAATATTTTCTTAACTTCATAAAATTACAACAAAATTAAAATTACATTAGTAATAAATAGCTCGATAAAAACAAAAACAAAGGGTGTTTTAATTCGCTCGTATTTTAGCAGAATTTACTTATTACCGATTGGACCATACACAATTAAACAGAGACAGACAAACATTCATATAGCGCACTCTCTTACACTCGCCTGAAAAATAATCGCTGTCCTTATATTATAGTACTAGCGGCTCGTCCCGGCTTCGCACGGGTGGACACTATTGAAGTTTTAGTAAGGATCTCTAATTTTTTCAGGTAATAAATATAGCCTATGTCACTTTGGGATAATGTAGCATTCGAATGGTGAAAGAATTTTTGAAATCGGTCCAGTAGTTTTTGAGTTTATTCCACACAAACATCCAAAAATACAAATATTTCCTCTTTATAATATTAGTATAGATAACCGGCAAAGAAATAAATTTAACTACAGTTAGAGGATTGCAAAACCAACCCTAATGTAGCAGCAATAAGTTTGAATATTAACCAGCGTGCGCCTCCTCAGCCTGGATCTTGGCCATCTTCTGTATGGATTTCAACGCCGCGTGGTGGATAGTCTTGTCCAAAGCATCTGAAATTATGAAAGGAAATTTGATAAAGTTTGCGATTGCAACAGAAATTCGTACTAAGTTTCTACACTGTGGAACCCAAGAAAATGAGTTGCGTTTTTAATTTAAATTAAAATAAAGAAAAGAGAAAAATAAAATAAGTAGAAAAAAAGAAAAACAGTTCGTATTTTATTGAATTCGGAAATTAAAATTATAATTATGATAGTTTTATGATTTATTTATTATTTAATTCATTTAAATCCATTTCTAATCAGAGGTAGTTACTTATTTTCTCCTAGATCTAGTCGGGCCATTTTAATAGGTCACATTTGACGTCTGTCAGTTTTATCTTCATAGTGAGGTGACCTGCTTGAAAACATCGATTAAAGTGAATGAATCAATACGGACTTGAAACATATGTGAATTTTAAAAATCATCAGGCGAATCCCTGTCCCATTATTAAAAGAAAAAGGGTTAACTGACGCAACATTGTAACAACGTTCAGTTCTTTACGAGATCGTAGATTATCTCGTAGATCAGTAATTGTTTATTATGTTTAATGGTTTATTAAAAAAAAAAACAAATCATAAAATAACTCGTATCGGTCATTATTACAATAAATATCTAATCGTAATTGAAAAAAAATAAGCAATTGTGCAGTTCTAACAAAACGAAAAAATATATTATTTTATGCCCGCCGTTACAAGGTTACGTTGTTGAATTTTGATGAATTGTCAAATGTGACCTATTAAAATGGCCCGACTATGAGAATAAAAACTTCCCGACTAGAAAAAAGTTGATAACCTTCAAACGGCTGAATCAATTTTCTTGAATCATAGCTAGAACACTCGACCACCGTCCGAACACCTCACAAACAAAATAAAAACTATTTAGGTAATTTAGTTCAGGCTTTTGGGAGGTGTGATGCTACAGACACACATATACACATATTGAACTTAAAGCTCTCTTGCTGCGCCGAGGGTTAAAACAGGTCGATAAAAGAGTTCCTTACATATCTTATGCTGTCCTTTGATAGGGAACCGCAACCTCAGGCTGATCGGGTTCGAGCAAATAAACACGTAGGGGCTGTCGCTCTCGCCGGCTGGGTATCTAGAAAGGAGGTTTTATTCATAAGTTAGGGTTAGATCAGGGCCCGTGCCATGGGGTGCTAGGTCGGGTAACCTCCACGTGGTGCACCCTGGGCAACAGCGTGCGGTAATACTGCAGCTTTTATGCAGTCAGAGGGACATATGCATTTATGCAGTATTACCGCACGGTGGCTAATAACCCGACACGGTGGGCCCTTCCGCGTGTCCCTCTGGCAGCAGAGGGCTGATTAGCAGAGGGCACAGCGGATGAGCCGGGGTCTGAGCGATGGCTCGGACCACCAGGGGGGGTTTTCCTTGTGCTCCTCGCCGCGTGTGGGTCGCGGTCGGGAGTGCAAGGGAAGGAGGAGGGGATCGCTCGTTGCCGGGCGTGGTGAAAGCCATGCTCGGCGGCGAGAGATCGTGGCAGGCCGTGGTCTCCTTCTGCGAAGAGGTAATGTCGCAGAAGGGGCCGCGGGGCGGATCGGGGAGGACGACTCCCGCAGGATCCGCTCCGGCGCAGACGACGGGGAGGGAGGAGGGGGCGATCCGATCATCGCCTCCTTCCCTCTCCGTAGTGGGGCCACTGGCGGAGGGTCGGGGGGCTCTCCGCTGGCTTGCACTGGCTCCACACGTCTGGGGGCGGCCTTGGGTGACCAGGGCCGTCCCTCTCTTGACGCTCGGAAGACGGGGCCGAAGGGCCGACCCTGGCTGAGGGTGGCGGAGACTCCGAAAGGGAACCCCGCTGCCCCCGGCCACAAGGGAATGAGGTAAACTTCCCAGTGGTTTTAGTGGGTATGCCGCCGCAGGGCGGAGACTCCCACATAACCCCGGCTCCCCCGGGTTAGGGGTATCCATAAAGGATTTCCACTGGGTCAACAAAAAAAAAAAAAAAAAAGGGCCCGTGCCATGATCTCTAAAAACGACGCTGCGCGACCATGAACCTTATTACGCCGCGATACGATTCGCGGTCGCGCAGCGTCGGAAACAAAACGAAACCATCATTGTCTTAAAACAATGATGGTTTCGTCTTGTTTTAGACCGTTGGGGGGGGGGGGGGGGGGGGAGGAACCTAAAAAAACAACAGGAAGTAATTTTAGGTGAGCCACACTGTACCACTGCTGGGAAAATTCCTACGTATCTGTTTTGGTTTCCCGTTCTTTTGCGCAGAAACAGAGCAATGTTTTGACGTTATTTTTCAAATAAATAAAATTGTACAGATTACTTCTTTTTTCAGTATTACTGTAGTATTATTTATTTTGAGGCAAAACTAGCATTTCACGTAAAACAGCGACTGCGTCCGTGAGGCGCAATTTGTACTCAATAATAATTGGTTTATTAATTCGCCTTTTATGAAAAAAAAATCGACAAGAATCACGTAGATATAAAAATCGTCTTACTTTTTATCGTACTCCTCCTGAGCCAAGCAGTCGTCCACACTGACGCAGCCGAGCAGGCAGCCGGTCGGATAGAACGTTGGGAACTTTACTTGCTTCTCTGCAAACAAATAAAAAATATTTTTAGTACATTGTGTTTCGTTTTTTTTTTAATGGGTGATTTTCAGTGACTTGAATTAAATCATCGATAGGTAGACGTGTTCTAGAGTTGTAACCGAAGAACTGCAAGTGTATAATTAAATTAAATTAAATATAAGTCAATTTTAAGAAATATTTTTAAAAGCAAACTTTTATTGCATTGTCATCGGAGTTACACGTATACCAAATTTCAGCTAAATCGGATTTCGAGAAGTGGTTCAAAATTGAGTTGTAAGATTCCACCCGAACAGACGTAGTCTATACTAATATTATAAAGAAGTAAAGTTTGTGTGTTTGTATATTTGTTAAATTGTAAGGGGTAATCTCGGGATCTACTGAACCGATTTTAAAAATTCTTTCACCAATAGAAAGCCACATTATTGCTGAGTGTCATAGGTTATATAAAAAACCGAAAAATAAAAAGGCTTTTACGTGGTAGTCCGTTTTGCAAAGTGAATCGGAGAAAAAACGGTCCGGACGGCGCGCGATGGCTTCGGGTTTAATTAACATTATGCCCAACGAAGTGGGCAAGGGTCAGCTAGTTATATATACATTGCTAGTTAATGAAAAACTTGTAAAAAAAAACTCGACTAGAAAGCACCGTCTCCAAAATCGAATCGATTTTGTTGAATTATCATCAATTATTGGGGTTAAAAAAGACCTATATCAGGTCAATCGCAACTCTATCAATAAAGAGAAAAACATAAGAGGAAAATCATGCCAATTTTTCTGAAATGATAAACTTTAAACAGCTTTCCTGAACATTTTGGTTTTTGGTTTTTGTCCCCTATATCCTTTTAACCGTCGATATATATATTTTAAATAATTTTTTTTATTATTATTATTTTTTCATTGATGAATCCCGAGATATGGGCTACTAATAATGTGACCCTCACCAGGATACATCTCCCGGTACTGGTGCTCCAGCGCGCGGACCACGTCCTGGTCGGGGGGCTTCGCAGTCGACGCGATCCACAGCCGGCCGCGGTGGCTGGAGTACCATGTGCGGCCCTCGTGACTATAACCAAATAAGATAATAAATGAATAAAAAAGAACAACATCTGAAGTGGCTCTCGCTAGACGGTTGGGTCAAGGGTCAGATACAAAAGGCGATGATTCTTGACACGGCCCGCATTGGCTTGGGCCCTGCCTCGCTGCCGGCGGCACCGATTTAAGTTTTTATAATGTTTTTAAGTTTTTATATAAAAATATTGAAAAAATTTTAATGTAAGGAAATAAATTAATCAGTCATTAAAATAAGAAATACAATAATAAAAATAATAATTACGAAAAAAGCAATAATTTTATGAGTATCCCCGTGTCCTTCTGACAAAAATTAACACAAAAAAAATAATTAGAGAAATTGTTCATCCATTCAGACGTGATGCGATGACCAAGGCAAATAGAGGTTCATTTTTAAATATATTGATTAGGTCAAATTATTAAATAAAGTCATGATTATACAAAAATTATACAAAAAAAATAACTTAATGTCAAAAATAAATAAAAATCCAAACTTATACAAATAAAAAACTAATTAAAGCAACCCCCCCTAGCTCTGACCGGTGGAAAGGTGCCCATCGCGCTGGCAGCGTTAAATATAATATAAATATAATTAAAAAATACAAATAATTTATTATCTTTATAACTACTACTTTTACACTAGGCACATCAATATTACAATAATCATTAACATTTAAATAACCGCCTTTCGTCTGAGATTCCTGCACGAATAGCGAGAGCTGCTGCCACTTTTGGAAAATTAAATCAGCGTGTTTGGAAATCCCATGATATAACCCTGCAGACTAAACTGGCTGTGTACCGTGCCTTGGTACTTCCTATTCTTTTATATGCCTCTGAAACTTGGTGCCTGTATAAAGGCGATATAAGAAAACTGGACGCCTTCCATGTGAAATGCCTCCGCTCCATTCTACGCATTAAATGGCAGGATCGGGTTACCAATGCTGATGTTCTTCGTCGCTCACAAACGCACGGCATGGAGGCCCTACTGATGAAAGGACAACTGCGGTGGTGCGGCCATGTCCAGCGAATGGATGATTGCAGACTGCCGAAAAGCGTTTTCTACTCCGAACTTTCGAAAGGGAAGCGCAGCTCTGGTGGGCAGTACCTTCGTTACAAGGACGTATTTAAGAGGAATTTGACGTCATGTAGTTTGCCTACTGAAAAATGGGAGGAGGTTGCTTGTACAAGATCGATCTGGCGCTCGAAGGTCAAAAAAGGCGTCAGTAATTTTGAAGACCATCGCCTTTCCGAACTAGATCTCAAGCGCCAAACTCGGAAAAACAGGCCTAAACCTTCCTACAACTACACCTACAACAGCGTGGGCCAGCTTTATTGCGCGGCATGTGACCGGGTGTTCAGAACGAAGTTCGGATTTGCCAGCCACATACGAGCACACGCCAGAAGATAGCCAGAGTCGCCATCATCGGACACGATGCGGACGACATCATCATCATCATCACATTTAAATAATAAAATAATATTAACAATTAAGTTTAAATAAAATTTTATTTCATTTAAAAAAAATGGTCTAATAATTATTATTTTTACAAAAAAAAAACCGACTTCAAGAGACCGACTATTGAGTTATTCATCTTTTTGTCGCGCACGTACTTAATGCAAATTTAAGACTTATATGGTTTTCTCATGGATACCATTATCAGAACTGGACTAAATTAAAATGGGACCACACGGGAAGCGTCAGCTTTCTAATAAAAAAAGAATCATCAAAATCGATTCACCCAGTCAAAAGTTATGAGGTAACAAACATAAAAAAAAACTTAGTCGAATTGAGAACCTCCTCCTTTTTTGAATTCGGTTAAAAAGTTCTACTCATTAGTTTTATGCGAGAATGAAGATTCCGTCAAATCCTACTAAATATCATAAACGCTATAGGTTTGTAAGAATGTATGGATGTTTGTTACTCTTCCACGCAAAAACGGTTGAACGGATTTACATGTTTGGAATGAAGGTTGTTCATGGTCTGGCTGGATTAACGCATAGGCTACTTTTTTCTTTTTTATCCCGGAATTCGCGGGTGAAACCGCGGGGCGCAGCTAGTGCATAATAAATTCGTTAATACCAATCGTAACCACGCAGACGGTTAACCTTTGCACCAGGTACGAGCCGAATTCACACAAAATACAAGAGCGGTGCACGTGCACATGTTTTGACGTTTACGGCCCACGTGCTATGATTCGACGTAACGATGACGTCAGAACAGCTGCGCCTGTTGGTTTCACCAAAATCGGCTAGATGGCTCACATCTAAACATTTAGTAATAAAAATGCGCATGTGCCGCTCTACCAGTTAGTTCCAACTAATATCGCTAGATGGCTAACAACAGCGAGCGGCGGATATTCCTGCATCGCGGTGACGAGATTCTCCGCGAACCGATGGACTGTTTCGGCGCGCGTTTGTTCGGCAAGACCTTACTTCATAGGATCATTTCTATAGTAAGCTCTTCCCAAGACAGACACAATACGTGAGTCGCACCAAACCACGTTGATGAGACGTGGCGCGGCGCCCTGAGCGTGAGGCGGGCGGGGGTAGTCTACCACCAGCCCTCGATGATCGTTCGCTCCCCGCAAGGGGAGAGTGGGGTGCTGTCGCTATCTGAGTGGTTTTTTAGGTATCCTTTTCATGAATTAATAGTACAGTGGTGCTGGGTTGGTGTATGTTAAAGACAACATAACCCAACCTAATTTCTTGGAACTTACTCTCAATTTCCAGTTTCCATTCACACACATCGCACATGGTGGTCCATGTAAGATTTCATCTCATTTTCAAATAACCTCTCGTTTTTAGATCAATAAAATTTTTAGACTTAAAATATTATGTAACGTAACGTAAGAATGGGAATACTTAGGAGCTTTACGACTATATCTCTATTTGACTAGGCAGCAGATATGACTAGATCATACTCATTGGCCATTTTGAGAATTAGTCATTTTAAGACTCCTGTGCCATTTTGAGAATTATTTTATTTTATCATTATTCTATTATTTGACATTTTTATTATTGTTATTTTAAATTAAATACCCATCACTTAAGAACGTATACAAATCATTCTCTAAGCTTTTTGGAACAAAACCTTTCAGGTTTCCATTCTTTCATTCATTTTATTACGTAAGAATGATATTAGCGATTTTTGAAGAGACTTCGACATGGACGCCGCCAGGATTACTTCCAGGGAGGTCCGTCCGCATCTACACATCCAGGGGTCAATTTTACTTTTATTAAAAAGTTACAACATAACAACATAACATACTAAGACTAGCTGACCCGGCAAACGTTGTTTTGCCATATAAATTAATAGGGGTTGGTGATAGAAGGATGAAAATTTAGGGTTGTATGTATTTTTTAATGCCACATTATAAAAAATAAAAATTTTGTCTAAAAAATTAAATAAAAAATTTAGGGGTGGACTACCCCTAACATTTAGGGGGATGAAAAATAGATGTTGGCCGATTCTCATAGATACCGGATAAGCACAAAATTTCATCAAAATCGGTCAAGCCGTTTCGGAGGAGTATGGCAACGAAAACTGTGACACGAGAATTTTATATATTAGATACTAGCGGCCCGTCCCGGCTTCGCACGGGTAGACTTTGGGATAAACGTAGAGTAAATTGAAATCGGTCCAGTCGTTCACGCGTGATGGCGTGACCAAAGGTGTTGAGAATAATTATAGGAACTCTTTGTTAGAACCTCTATTCTCATGCTATTGCGTAACTATAGCAACCGTAGTTTGTTGATGCTAACTTGTCAATTTATAGTAAAAACTAGCTGCGTTTTGTGGCTTTGGTCGCGATTTTTATGAATAAATAGCGGCCCATCCCGGCGTCGCACGGGTGGACATTGTCTCTGATACATAGCATGTACTACGAACCAATATTTTAAGTAGATGGCGCCGGTGCGTGAAAAAAGATTTTCCCGCTTTTCTGTTGAAATTTTTCCTGAATTTTCTTTGCTATAAACCTCACGGAGCCCGAGACCTTTCCAACGAATGCAAAACCGTGGAAATCGGTTCGTGCGTTCTGGAGTTATAGCGTCAGGAAGGAAAACCCGACTTATTTTTATATAGTAGATTATCAGTATAAAACGCACACTGTTTTGATAGATATGATTGAATTGGAACTTTGTACAGAGGTAATAAAGTGCAAATTGACTCTTGGACGTTAGGAACATACCTACATTGCTTAAACAACAGTGAGTGCTTGCAATTCAATATGAACTTTATACAATAGCAATAAAGCTCGTTTTAGTTAGAAAACGTATGGGAAAAATAAAAGGGCTGTTTTTAGGGTTTTTCAATATTTCTGAGAGATTTTCTAATTATTTTTTTCCCTAAGAACCTTCTCCTAATAATAACAAATACAACAAAAAAAGAATTAGTGAAATCGGTCCAGCCATTCACGCGTGAGGCCGTGACCAAGGAAAACGGGTTTCATTTTTATATATTAGATATTACGAGTATACTAAGATGGAATGAGGCTCTACTTCCCTTGGTCATCGTATCATGCGTGAACGGATGAAACGATTTCGCTAATTTTTTTTTGTTGTGTTAATTATTGTCAGGTTCATAAGACAGCTAGTTAATAATAAAAAATATAATTCTCTAAGCTCTTTGGTTTAGTTCCAATCCAAGCAGATATGAAAAATATACTATTCATGACGTGTATAATCGTTCATCACCCATCCCGTTTACACCATCCGCGAGCCAAAAAATCAGCTCCATACAAAAAATTCAATGACGCTCGACTTAATGTTAGTGTAGTGGACTAACTGTTTTTTTCCGATTTCAGAGTTGGTCCCATAGTAAAAGTTGCTCATAACTATGAGTATTATGATTTTTATTCGGCTTAGTATACCGTTTCCTTATAAGCCTGCATGATATAGGTTTGAGTAGCTCACAGTTTGATCCCGTCGACGAGCAGCGAGGCCCAGGGCTGGTGCATAGAGAGACAGCGGCCGCAGTCGCTCATCTCTTGTATAGCGGCGTCCTGCACGCGCCCGGGCCCGGGGGCGGCCGCCGGCCCGCTGGGGGAGGCCGAGCCGAAGCCCACGCTCTCCACGGAAGAATCGAACTGTTGAAGCATTACAACACAAAGTAGATATAAGGTCAATAAAAATCAAATCAATAATAAAAAAACAAATGGTGTGTCTGATAACTTTGACAAAGAAGGATGGCGACGCGTGACCCAGTTGAATAAAAAAAAACCAGGCCCCGTTCATTAATGTTATTATGATTGTTTTAAATGATAATATTTCTCTAATTATTATATAGGTCTCGTATATTTTTAGAAGTAGGGATTCAAAAGTTCAATTTTTTAACAAATTATTGCAGGTTCGTGAAATAAAACGCAATACCAGCGTATTGCGTTTTATTTCATTCTGTCGTCAGTCATCTATCAGTAATGTCAACTAATGTATTAACAACGTCATTTTCAGTAGTCAACCGTCATCCCGACAATCGTGTTATTCTAAAGGCTACTACACACCGGCACTGCTGCCGGCAGGCCGGCGGGTATTCAAGCCGCCGGGCTTGCTGCACACACGACCCGGCGCCGGCATGGCCGCCGGGGTGTAATGGTGCTATACGGCATGTGCCGGCGGCTTGCATATGCCGGCGGCATGGCCGCTCGGCAAAAACCCGGTGGCACTGTGTGTAGTAGCCTTAACCGAACGAAGTTTCCGCAGTGTTTGCATTATTTGTTGATTTACCAAAGATTTGGCCTGATAATATTCCTCTCTGACGACTCTGCTTTTCCCTCTGGACTAAAGATTTGCAAGTGATTTGATCTTTGTTGAAAATGGCTCTGCGGTGTATAAATTGCCGGTTACGCATAACTCGTATTCAAAAACATTAATCATGTAAATAAAGCTATTAGTGAAACGCATTTTTTAGACTTATACTCGTATTTAAACCTGACGCAATCACAATACAGCATTTACAGTAGGTATGTAGTTATTTAGGTAATAATCATAATAACATTATAGGTTAAGTACCTACACAATTTAACCTTTGTCAATTTTTTCTCCCAACTTCTGTACATTAAATACTATTTGTATACGTATTCTTGTAGCATAAGTTATCATTGCTAAAAGTATCTCTAATGAACGTAGCTTGCAAATGTTAAAAAGGCTGGGTAAATCAATGTATGGGTCGTCGCCATTGTTCTTTTTTATCTTGTCTCTTAGTAAGTAACTAAAATATATTATATAAGACTTTTATATAGTAAAGAAAAATAATAACTCATATTATAAGTTACTATTTTACTTCACTGTGGAAAATTATTGCTTAAAACTACTCAATTAAATTTTATGTGTAAACTCTAAAGTGCCATATTTAATTTTTTATGCGCCCGGTGCATCATCTATCTAGGCTTTCTGGTTAAAATGGTTAACAATGATGGTTAGTTCAGTTTTTTTTTATTCTGTTATTGGCTTGCGTTTGACCGCCATCTTGCCTGATGGTAAGCAACGATGCGGTCTACGATGGAGCACGCTTGCCTAGAAGGAACCGATTCACTCGCGACTTGAAGACACCCAAATTATATCTATCGGGAAACACCCACTCGGGCAAAGTAAGTTCCTCCCGACCTGCAGTAGCGGCGCGTTGACCCCGGGGGCCACGTCGCGGTCGCTGGGCACTCCGACGAGCAGGTCGGACTGCAGATGGCGAGCGCCGCCGCCGCCGCCGGTCATCTCGCGAATGCGCTCCTCGTCAACTTCGTAGTCGATCGTCTTGTCTTCTACTATTTGGCGACCTACGAATCAAAGAGACTTATTTATTCTTGACCCGCACCCGTGTAAAAGCATTGCTCTTTTACTATGAAAACTAACGTTTCTGACACATTCTGTTATAATTAATATGGGAATACTTACGTAAAAAAAACCAGGCGGTGGTTGTGCCACGCGAGACGCAACCGCGAACGCGTTACGCTTGAAATTCACCTGATGAAAGTCACCGAAACTAGTCGTAGTAAACGACTTAATTTTTACGTGAGTCTTTCGGTGGAGTTACTTCGAGGCTGGGCTATCCTCGGCTAGTGTTTTTAATTTCTTGTACGACATGACATCTGTCTTCTCTTAGGTATATCTGGTCGAAATCTGCACCCATAGTACTATTAATTTAAACTAAAATGTTTTTAATACATTAGGAAGTGATGATTGAAAAAGGAGCATCTATTAATTGAACTCATCACTTTTGATATACTAGGAACCTTCAAAAGACGTCTCCTTAGTGAATTGAGAGATCTGTTGTTTTGTTTGAAAGCAGTTTCCGATAATGAACTTAAAACCCTGATCACTAACCTCCAAAATCGAACGTCATCTTCTTAGAGAGCCGGGAAGCATGCTTCTTCTCGTGTAGCGATTGCTGATACTTCTCTAGCTTATCTTTCTCAGTCGAGTTTAGCCAGACGCTGTTAGCCTGGAAGTAGTCGCTGTCATCGTCCGTGACGCGGGTGCGGCGCTCGCTGCGGAATTGAGAACCTTATTGTATTGAACATTAGGCTTATTTCAAATAGTTTTTATGTGAATTTTCGAAAGTCGTAGAACAAAAGTTGTTTGATCCAAGCACCTCAGGCTGCCTGTGAAAGTGTTTTGCAGTTTACCCTGTATTTAGCTACGCCCCGCGGTTTCACCCGGTATCCGGGATAAAATAGCCTGGTAAAATGTGTTAATCCAGACCATGAAAGCCGTTTTAGCGTGAAGGAGTAACAAACATACTCACAAACATTTACTTTTATATTAGTGTTGATTTACCTGGTCCTATCATACTCGAGCAGCTTGTTCCGATGCAGGAGAGCATCCTCCCAGCCTTCAGGGCGGCTCCGCTCCATCAGTGACGTCATCAGCTTGGCGCTCGCCTTCGTCTTTGCGTTTAGTTCTCTCTGCTCTTGAGGAGTGCATACCTGAAATATTGTTGGCAAAATGTCTTATGGTTATCCTGTTGGTTGAATAAATGTTTTGAAACAAGAAAAGAATTTTAGGACCAATCAAAACAATGGTAAGATTAAAAGTGTTTGGTGTTCGAGAATAACACCTTATAGTTTGAATTACTGTGCTAGAGGACTATCAGTAAGAGAAAAATATGAAAAAAGTGGATTAATAGAGCTTACAAAAATACAAATCTTTCCTCTTTTTAATATCAGTGTAGAAGAGCTCTTTACCAGATTGCCACAGAACAGGCACGGCCCAGAGCCCTCCTGCGTGCAAATGATTCGTCCGCACTGCAGGCAGTTATTCACCAGCTCATGTTTCGATGCTTGGCAGTCGCACCTATGCCTACCTGAAACATACATTATTGCAATTACGGTAACTTTGTCCGTCTGTTAGTGTTAGTATTCTTAATGATAAATTGCTGAAGATAAAACAGTGTTGAGGGAATTTGCTTAGTAAATAGGGCAACATTGTTTCTGACTACACTACACTTGCTGTTTGTAAGATGTAGTCTACAACTTATGCTTAAAATTCTGTATATGTCCCATTAGATGTACTTAATTATTTATTCTGTACTATAAGAAGTGTAAGGAGTAAGGACCATACTTATGAATATTTTTTTCTGAATCCGTAGAATTATAAAATATTGGTATATACAACATCTAGATGTATGTAGTGTAACATCAGTGGCAAAGCTTGCCTTAAACGGGCCCTGTATCAAAATTTGCTGGGGGGCCCAAATGGATAACATTTTATGAAATTTTGTTCACACATTCAGGCTCTTGTAGCCCAGGGGCCCTGTATTATTGATACGGCTGATACGGCGGTAGCTACGCCCCAGTGTAACATACAAAATAGTGTTGTTCTAAATTACCTTTCAACATCACAACCTGTGCAGTTTTTCCTTCCTGAGAGTACAAGTTAACGAACTTAGTCTTTTTCTTAGACTTAACCTCATCATTGACAGGTTGCTGCGGTGCTGGCTCTGTTGCTACAAAGTCTTGCTGGGGTTTGCTTTTGGCAATTTTCTTTTTTGGCTGCTTAGGTAGAGAATTGCCTGAAAGGTTGGAGATGGCTGGTTTTAATTATAAGTAAAGATTGCATTTAACTGAAACCCTCACACACAGGGAGCGTTTGAAAATCTGATTAAAAGCAATACAATAAAATCTTTTCTCTTTTGTTTTACGCGCCTGGCGTGTGCAGCCACACTCGCGTCGCGCAAAAGCAAACACAAGGTATGTGTTTCCCGCAGTCAAAGTGTTAAGTGATACATGATTGTAAGACATGTCAATAATGCATTCATTATCATATGCAACCTTTAACCCTCCCACTGCTGGGATACAGGCCTACCCTCGAAGGGTGATTAGGCCGTATTCCACCACACTATAACAATGCATTTGTCACCTGTAAATTATATTGTTTGTCAGAATGAAAGATGAAAAATGAAAGATTTCACAACAGAAGGCTCATTTTAACCCTTTTCTTTAGCCAAGTGGCAAATGTATCTATGTCTTCCTACTTTCCTTCAATCAAGTTTCAAATATCCCTGTATATGGACAGCTTATTAGGGTATCACTCGGTATTTGAAAAGTAATGTTATGCAATGTTGTAGCAATAAATAGGTAAGTGGAACCATATGGATAGTATATATATATATCATATGGTGGTCCTAAAATACAGTTATTCAATTACTTTACCTCCGTTAGGAAACTTTCTTTTGGCCAGCTCTAGGAAGAAGTTCTTGTGATGAGGATTATCAAAGTCCAATAAAGTTTTCATGTACTCATTCAGATCACCCTCATTCCCAATAGAGAAAATGTATCTGTAAAACATAATTTATACAAAATTTAGATAATAATAATATGAGAAAAGAAAGAAAATTGGAGATAGAAAGAAATAATAATTGATAACTTTTGAGATTTAGTTACTTACTGAATTAGATCATCAGGAACTTCGAAGTCCAATATTCGGGACAGTCCTTCTTTTATCCACTGGTCCATCATGTTGTTAGAACTTATGAAAAAAATGTATCCAACAAGCGTTTATTCCAAAGTTAACTATGTTTTTGAAAAGTTAGGAAAGCTGTTTTGAATTTTTGATAACGTAGCGATTCCCTAGGTACTCGCTGCTCGCACTCGGCCGGCACTCGGCAGTCGGGACGGGACTCAGTATCAGTAGTGTAGTGGTATTTCGTTTCGTTTATGATAGTGGTAAGTTAATTAGCATTTGCGAATTCGCTTATCCAATATTCTTCATACATAAAAAAGAGTGAACACTACAATAGCATTTAGCGAATTAACCGTAGTTATTTGTGTATATCTGCGAATATTAATGAAATGAAAACTCTTACGTTTTTTCTCTATAAACCAATGTTGGTCATGACTAGGATTCTGAAAGTATTCTTAAGTACTAATCGTTCATACTACCCTACTATGTACCAAACCCGCTTCCATGCTCTTGCTCGATTGCTATTGCAGAATAATAAAAACGCCAACAGCCTTCTACTAACTTATAAATAGGCGCTGGTTTCATTACTTAATTATGTTGCATTTTGGAAATTTTTGCTTTCGTTCAACCATTGAGTTAAAAAATTAAATGTCATCTCTGTTTACGATACGTTTTTCGCAGAACTTCGACAAATTAGCAAACCAATAGTTTCAAGCATGCCAAAACAATTTTTTTAAACTTGTTTTTTTTTTCAAATTGCTACATCACTAGTTAAAAGTAAATTTTTGACAATCAGCTGTTGAATGTGATAGCTGACAGTTTTGTCAAACTTGCACTTCAGCAGCTGAAGTGCAAGTTGAATCAGCTGAATCAGCTGATTCAACTTGCACTTTTGATTCTGTACAGCTGAATCAGCTGTCTGTCACTGTCAATGTCAGTTTGTCTGTCATTCAGGATCTGAGTTCAGGATTGCTTTGTTTTTAAACCCAGCTTTAATTTCGAAGTTCGAAGTGTTCGAACAAAAAAGAACAAGGTATCATTGTTATTTTACCCTATTTATCCATACACTACATTTTTGAATGCCTAAAAAGTAAATCTAAACTTTTTCGGACTCAGTATTCCGTCTTCATTAATTTTGTTTTGTTTACGTAATTCTAACCTAGGAGGATCTTATAGCTCCAGTTAACACCATTTGTTTATTTTATTCTAGAGATAAAAGATGTCTCTCTCTCCGTTTTTTCGTTCGCCATTCACGGATATCACCGGAGGCATGATCTCGCATCAGCTTCTGGGTGACTGCCAAAAGCAGGAGATACGTTACATGGACTGCCTGGAAGCCTACGGGCTGGATCGCGGCCGAAACAAGTGCGCCCACCTCCTTGACGACTTTAAGGAATGCCAGACGTCGTTGACTCAGTTCAAGCGATTTGTGGTAAGTTAGCTGTTGAAAAAAACTTGGTACTGTTAAATAAATAACATTAAAGTCGCAAAATAAAACTAAACAGTCACAATATTATTTTGTGCCCATCGTCATGGAGACCATGGGCTGCTGGGGCTCTGAGGCCAGGGGTTTGGTGAGTGAAAAGGGAGGAGATTGAGGGAGAAAACTGGTGACTTCCGCTCCGGCTCATACCTAGTGTAAAAGTTAGCCATCCAGCAAGATAACGCTGCCAGCGTGAAGGGCACCTTTTCACCGGAAGAAAGGGCTGAGAGTGGGTTATTTGATTAGGGTTTTTATTTGTATTTGTTTTAATTTTTATTTATTTTTGACTTAATAATGTTATTGTTTTATGTAAAAGTATTGTAATTGACAAATTAGAATATTGAATTTTCCTGTCAAACTATTATTACTTTTTATGTAATTAAGTGACGAGACGAGCAAATCGTTCGCCTGATGTTAAATGTCACGTTTGCCCATAACAGGTCTGCTCCACCCAGAATTTTGAACTCGCAGAATTCAAGACCCTGCGTGGCACAGCACTGCGCTCGTCACCCTGAGATATAAGTTGTTTAATCTCCCATTTGCCCTGCCGCCATTTAATAAAATAAAACTACATTAAATAAAACTAAAGAAATCTAAAATAAAATCAAAGCAGAACAAAGCTCTAGATACAATTTTTATTTCATTCCAGGCGATGAGGGCTGAGAGAAACAAGCAGATAGCTGAAGGAAAACTAACTGGTGATAAAAAATATGTCACACCAAGGATTGATGCTTACTAAGATCGAGAAGTGCAATCAATAGCCAAATAAGCAATACCCTGTTATAAAATCTAGTTATAATAAAAATTAAATAAGCTTCACCAAATATTTGATTTTAAACTAATTTACTATTTCCTTTTGTTTCTGTTAAACGGAAACAAAAGGAAAAGCCGACAAGCTCGACTGCAGTTATTAGTCTAAAAAGCTACGTAATAATTAATAAGGTTTTATTCAAGAATTTCGAAACTTTTTGATTTTGGTGGCAGCAAATCATTAGTGCATTCTTAAAAATAAAAAGAATGTCAACTTTTTCACTGTCAGCTTGACAGTGCATCATTTAACTATTGATTTAACAGTTTGAATAATATTATTTCAATAGTATATAAAACAACGTCTAGTCTCTGAAATATTTTAATAGCATAACCAGAGGCAATAAAAGAGGCCCTCAAAATGCCAAACACTATTTCACCATTCTTCCGTTCACCGTTCACGGACATCACCGGAGGCATGATATCGGAACAGCTGCTGGGCCGCTGTGCCCATGAGGAGATGGCGCTCATGGATTGCATGGAAACGTACGGCATCGAGCGCGGCAGGCGCAAGTGTACAGATTATATGGATGACTTCCATGAGTGCCAGAAATTAATAAAGCAGTTCTCGAGATTTGTGGTAAGTTTAAAAGTTTATAACTAAGCAAAATAAGAAAAAATACTTGAAAACATTCTTATCGAAGTTCCACAGGTATGTCAAATTTCAGCTCACAATTGAGCTGAAATTTGACATTGAGCTGACATGCAAGCAGCAGGAAAATATCATGAAGTATTAATTTTTAAAAGCCAACAAACTCAACCCAACGGCATCTAAAAGCACAAATTAATATTAACAACCACTTAAAGAACTCTTACTCACCCTCTTACTAAGCCAGGGTTAACCAAGAGACATTAAGTCACATTGGGACCAAAAATGCAAACTTATTTAAATCCCTAACAACCTACCCTTTTTTTGGGAGTCGGGTAAATTTTAGGAACCATAGTATCGCAAACGCCTGACTATATCATCATTTCTATAATGCTATATTGCTATTTATTATCTGCAGGCATTGTATTATTTAATATGGACTTAAAATAAATTATCATACCATCATATCAATTGGATATAAATTAAGTACTACGAATATGTATGATGTCATGTTATGAGATTTAATCATAATAACAGACACAGAATAATAATATTTATGTAAAAACACTACACAAGTTCTTTAGAGATTAAAATGTATCTACCTACCTATCTAAAGCCAGAATATTTTCGTGGGTGCTACTTACTTCAACGTCTATAAAAAAACTCTGTAAATACTCTTCTGGAAAATGTAGCCTATAAGTGGACACTCCGGATAAAAAGACGCATCTAATGATACATTATACCTACTCAAAATCTGTCGAGTTATTTAGGCGATGAGAAGCCTAAACTAAAATAAGCTAAAATAGGTATATGAACACACAAACATACATATATCAGAAAAAAAGCTGTCCTTTCGCAGCAGTGCATTGGAATAAAGTATCTGAATTCTAGCAGACAAGACGCTTGTTTATCTCAGCGGAAAATTTTGAATAGGTACCGCAGGGCACATCGTTTAGATATTCTGCTTTTGCCCCGAAAGTATATGATACCCTCGGCGGAATCCCTCTCCTGATTCCTTTTCGTAAACGTGTCTTTTTAAACTTCACCTATCAGCTAACATTACCTTACCAGTTCGTTACCTTGTCTTTTAGCAAATATTGTTGGAAGGACAAACTGATTGTCGAGGGAAAGCGTAAGTACTATGTTTCTTTTCAGGCACTGAGGGCCGAGCGACTCAAGCAGATTGCTGAAGGAAAATTGTGTGACGATAACAAATTTGTCACCCCTAGAATCGACGCATACTAAAGCTAATTAAGTGAACGTCAAACATTCTACGAAATAAAAGAGTTTCAATATGATTTGTGTTAATAAAAACAAATTGCGATGCATAGGTTTTTTTCGAAGACCTTGCCGCGCTGGATCTACGACCTTTACTGAAAGGCAACGCGATCAATTTATCTGTCGAACAGTAAACACATTATAATGATTAAAACGTTGTTTTAAGCTCCTAGATTGGTATCGGCATCCATGAGTTCAATACTCAATACCATCCGAGTTTTTTGCGGCGCGGAGTCACGGTCGGTCGGACGCTTTTTTGCACGGAATTTAGGCGCCAAACTATAGTGTGATCAATCATTTATGTACTTATCTACTTATGTATAATGGCACGAGGTACATGCACAAGTATAAATATATTCTATTTGATAAAAGAATTAATATTACGCGCTCCGCATCCGCGACTCTCAGTAGGTATATGGCGTGACATGTTTTTTTTAGGTGACTCTGAGCTGAGCGTTGTTTGTTACCTATTCTTGAATTTCGTATTTATTTATGAGGGGCCTGAATAGGTGGAAAATGTACCGGAAATGGCTCGGATTAGCTTGGCCTGTTTTGTAAGCTCGTTTCGTGGCGAAATCATGAAATTTAGAACTGCTTTCCACTTCAGGACCAAATTCTTTGGCCTACTCTACGCAAGTGCGTAGAGTGCAAGTCTCTCTCTTTCAAAGTTACTAAAAATGGCAAATAATAATTGCCTGCATAAGTTTTTTTTAGAATCGCTATTACTAATGAACGTTATTCTGAAGAAGATTGTAAAATGAATGACAAAGTTAGGAAGTACTGATTTCTGTAAATAAGCCTCTAGGACACTTACTTTTCCTGGTTGAAGTTTCAGGCCTGGAATATACACGTGTATTACGACCTCAGAATTACAATTTCAAAACTGAAATTGTTTATTTATTCACGCGACATAAAGGTAACAATCACAATTGCTGCGCAATCAGGTACGATCCACGAAGCCCTGCGGCAATTTTTTACGAGACCTTTGAAGGATGTAAATACTTTATTCAATCTACGCAATTCTCTCGCCTAAATATTTAATTACATTCAAAATAGGCAATACGTATCTATTATCACGAGCGGGTTCATCGACCCAGGCTCTAATGATGAAATAATTCGAAGGTTGTGGCTGAGCCATCTGGAAGTCAAGGTAATACGCCGTGAGGCGCTGCCCTCGGACAAAAAAAAATATCTAAAAAAATATATTTTTTATAACTTACGGAACTGTTTGTCAGTTCAGCTCAGGTCTTCGACCGCTACGAGATTATTTTAAACCATTTAATATGGATCTTGCGTTTTTTTATTCGATTTAGGTATACGTAGGTAGGTAGGCACTAATTTATCGAAGTTAACAATTAAATCCGCAGGGCGTCAAACCTTGCCTGGTTTTTGAACTTTGAAGAATGTGAATTGGTCGCCATTCCTACCCGATGTAGGCAAGTGTCGAGTATTACAACCTGACTTTAAATTAAATAAATTATTACTTTACCTACCACCATTAAGCCTTATAAAAGATGTTAACGATCGCGCTCAGAAATGCTTTACTACCTACGATATGCAATCTGTTGGATGAGTTCCGTTTCTAATCCACGCTTCCCTTGTAGTTTTGTACATGTGTACAATTTGCACATTGTATTGTACAATGTACGTTGTCGGTACATGGCAAAGCTCTATAATAATATCTATAATCATCATTATCTAGTAATTTTATTCATATTGTACCTAATTGTAACTTAAATTGACATTTTTATTTTTATTGAGTTTATTATTGTTGTAGACAATTTGGAGGCTTATGCCCAAAGTAGGTACTCCATTTTTTTGGGGCTACTTTTATTGGATTCATTTGTTTTTATTTATTTACTAGCTGTTCCCTGCCACGCTTTGCTGTGGATAAAAAAAAATAATAAAATAAAAAAAAATAGCCTATGTTACTTTGGGATAATGTAGCATTCGAATGGTGAAAGAATTTTTGAAATCGGTCCAGTAGTTTTTGAGTTTATTCCACACAAACATCCAAAAATACAAAAATACAAATCTTTCCTCTTTATAATATTAGTATAGATAGTATAGATTAATTTTCTCTGTCCTTTGTAAACTAGGTGTATAGAAACCAAATTTAGAACATTTTGTTACAATTAATACGGGAATACTCGCGTAAAAATTAAGTCGTTTGCTACGACAAAAGAACCTTCATTTTAGATACATACGCATTAGTAATTGCCAACATGAAGTTTTGACACTTGTCTGAGAAGTCTCTCCCAGTCTTTCACTACCGGTAGTTTTAGGTAGGTAGTTTTAGGTGTTATAATCCTTTTGTATGTAATTTATGGTGTGAACAATAAAGAGTTTATCTATATATCTTTACCTTTACCTTTGAGTGTGACAGAATACAGAAACGACGAACACACAAGGTTCTACCTCATAAATAAAATTGATAAATACTTGGATGGCATTGTCTGTGACGGGGAAGGCAACCAGACTGACCGCCAAATACTAAACTGGTCCCAGGGTTTGTTTACAGATACTGCCAAACATTATCTATTAAGAAATGTTCTCGATTCCGACGCTTTGTCACCTTAGGGATCGTCCATTAATCACGTCAGGCTCGCGAGGGGAATTCGGAAAACATCACGAAATAACACACACAGAACACGAATCACAAAGGGTGTAGAGAAATGTCACATGTATTAATTTTTTCGTTAAATTCTAAAAATTTTAAAGATGATTTGTAGATACCAATAAATATTGGTATATTTTCCGAACCTCCTCTCTCGAGATATTGGCGGGGGGGTAATTTATAACCTCATCATGAATCACCGAGGGGAGGGGTTTTGTAAAAGTTGCTAAAAAAAACATCACGTGATTAATGGACGACCCCTTGGATCAGGGACAAACACCACTATATTATGCATGCTAAGGCAAACTGGGCTCACAGGAGCTCTACAGTTTTACCGATATAAACTGGACTACTGCAGATGTATGTATTTGAAAGATCGTAAAACTGGACAAAAACTTGGGGGTTTCCTTTAAAAATTACCTAGTTGGCACGCGTTTTGTGGTTTTCTTCCATCATAGTAGTCACGGAAACGTGCTTGTATTTATTATTAGGTAGATATTTTATGCCTAGTGTTGGCTCAGACGAATTACAATTGGCACTAACAATGCTAAGGAACCATACCAGCTCTGCAGCTCAAAATTATGCAATTTTCAATTTTTTTTTATAATAAAAAAGTTTTCATAGTCTGTTTACTACTACGAAATTACTTTTTGATTTATTTTATCACCAATAAATTATTCTTATACACCTACTACTATGCTGTAGGTATGTCCTATTCGTCTTAGAATCATTAAGGATGTTAAACTAAAAAACAAGTCACCTTTATTCTGCATGCCAAAATCTTTGATCTCGAGTCCAAGACACTGGACCATGATCAGAGCACGGCTCGAATGTTCTTGGAACTCTCGGAAATGTAACCGAGAACGTGTAAACTACATACTATTACACTATTATAATATAACTTGTCAGAGATAAATCGTATCGCCTCAGTCGTTGGACATTATACAATTCTGAAAATGCAAAGTTTTTTGTCACCATTCGGCGGCGACCGATCGAATATTCGAATATTTAGCAGACGCATACATAATGTATACCTACGTCCTACACTGTACTCTACCACTACAGATACACGTATTATATATGTTAGATAGTTTTAATAGATCATGTTCTGCGACTCAAATGTTCCGCGGAGCTGTAGAGGTCGGCGCTAGTTGATGCAACACGTTACCACGATTTGAGTTAGCAATTACATTGATTTGTAATTCAAATTATTTCTTACTTGAACACTTTCATGTTTGTCGGTGATCTTGTGCCTACTGGTTCTTCTCGTTTTGAGAATTTGCGACATGTGAATAAGTACTTATTGGTAAGTAGGTAGGTATTAGGTATGTACCAAATTCTTTCGAACTTAATTATTGGCAAACTATAGTTGAATTTTTGTTCTGTGTTAATAAATTACAGAAAACAGTTTCACAGCCTCTGCAAGTTAACACGACATTTACATTTTAGGTACGAATAATCATTATTCCTAGGGACAACTGGTGAAAATGTTCCCCGATCGCCTGCACATCTTCGCACGGCCGGCGCATAAAAAAATCATTATGCAAGTGGGAAACAAATCGATTCAGAGGCGCAGTTTCTTCAGGGCCCGTTAGCAATGAACTTGCGAGCGGACGAGGTCAAAACGAACGTAGAAAAAGCACATTTTTTTTCACGTGTCCGGGACGACGCAGGTTTGGCAAGGTGACCCGTCGAATAGGTCCAAATTAACCAAGTGTGAAGGGGACCGTGGGTATGCGAACGATGACCTTTTAGGCTTCACTCCTAGCCAAGTGTTGGAGGTGCCCGAACTATTTTTGGTATTTAAATGCCTCAAGTTTTTCTACTTGGCTGTCTAGACGCAACGGAGATGATTCGATGATTACGGCCGGCTAGGTTAGGCAGGTTAATATATCAGTCACAGGTCATGCCGGATTGTAAGATTACTTACACACAAATAGGTTACATTGTTGCAATACACGAGTCTACCGGCTCTGGGGTCTGCGCGTAGCGTTCGTAGAGTTTCTCTACAGAAACTTAAGAGATATTGCGTTTTTTCAGATTATATTAAAGCGAAATTTAACGGAGACGAAAACAAAATTTTCATCAGAAATTTATCTTTTCTGATATTACAAACACAAACATCGACTGCCCTTACGTACAGTATCGAAACTAGATTTGGAGTTTTTTTTTACACGTTGCTCACGTTTAAAAAAATACGTTTATAGTCAAAATTAGACCGAAATTAAAAAATTCGCTGAAAGTAAATATTCGTGTAGGTACAATGACAAAAAAAAACGTTATTTTGCAGTTTCGATACTGTACCTACCTAGCAACAGTCGATATACTCGGTTCGTTATTCATTGTGTACCTACCGATCTACCAATTAGGGTATAAATCTTAATTTAATTTTAGCAAAAACTAACCGGTCAAGAACCTTTGTCGATTAAAATAGTGCAATTAAAAAAAGAATAAGTTGAACAGTGTTATCGAACCCTCATGTGTCGGCGGAGTCGGTCGAACCGCTGAAAGTAGTTTGCTCGATAAGTACCTACCTCTACCTACTGACCATGCCTTTTTGTTCTGAAAGCAGGACAAAAACTATAGAATAGATATTACCTGCAGATGTATAGGTACCTAGGTATATTTTAAATATGTATTAAGTTAGATTTTCCCCCTCCCCTCCCTCCTTTGTGATACGTGTTGAGACTATAAACTACCCTCCTTCACCCCGCCAAAATCACGTGTAAGTATTTTTATTTTGTAAAATTATCTAAAAAAAATCAATTAACGAAAAAGAAAAAAAAAGTGTATTTAACACGTCATATTTTAACTACGCCCCACCCTCTTGTGATATTTCGTGGTGTTTTTCAAACCCCGCTCCCCCTTTTGAGCCTCACGTGATTAATAGACGATCCCTAGCTAGCTATTGTAGTTGCACAACCTAAGAGTCACACATCTCGCTTCTGTGCCGTGTGGAAATCTAGAGAGTATATAGAACAGATTTCGATTGCCGCCACGTACAGTGTCCAAACTACAAACGGCATTTTTTACAGGAGACCAATTTAAAGTCAATATTTGACTTTAATTAATAAGTTAAAATTTGTAGCATCAATTTATATTCGACTAGCTGACCCGTGCCCACTTCGTTGGGCATAATGTTAATTAAACCCGAAGCCATCGCGCGCCGTCCGGACCGTTTTTTCTCCGATTCACTTTGCAAAACGGACTACCACGTAAAAGCCTTTTTATTTTTCGGTTTTTTATATAACCTATGACACTCAGCAATAATGTGGCTTTCTATTGGTGAAAGAATTTTTAAAATCGGTTCAGTAGATCCCGAGATTACCCCTTACAATTTAACAAATATACCTACAAACACACAAACTTTACTTCTTTATAATATTAGTATAATTTTTTTTTTAGAATTATAACATGTTTTCCTAAAAGTATACAGTGCTATACAGAATGGGAAGCCAAGCCGGAAATGGCCCATAGTACTCATAATTATGAACAACTTTTACTATGGGAGCAACCCGGAATTGGCGAAAAAGTCGTGAGTAGGTACTATGAGCGCTTTTCGGCTTAGCATACCCTTTTTCTATACTTAACTCTGTATTATAAGTATGTCTTAACTCTGTATGTTTCGATACTGTACGTAGCAGTCGATATATGCAAATCAAAAGAAGTAACAGCAGCAAAATGGTTCTGTATTTGATCTACCTGATTTACTCTACGCGGCTCATTCATAAAGATGAAGACTTTCAAAAAGGTAAGGTCGCATGTTGTTTTATTGTGGTCATTTCGAGGAAGATCACAGATATTTTTCTCGTTATTTGTGTTTTTGTGACATTTTTAAAAATATGCGCGTTTCGTTGGAAATTTTCGCAGCTGTACAGGATAATTAATTAATATTAGTAATGCAACAAAATAGGGGTTTCCGAATATGTAGTTGTAGGTACCAAGCAATAATGAACGCAGTTACCTAATCGAAATTGGTACCTTCGTAAAACCCGGTATTAATACATGTACTACTAACACTAATATTATAAAGGTGAAAGTATTTATGTTTGTTAGGTAAGTACTAATGAACACTAAAACGACTGAACGGATTTAGATACATGAAATTTGGAATGAAGGTCGTTCATGGTCTGGATTAACACATGGCTAGTTTTTATTCAGGAAAACGCGGGTGAAGCCGCGGTGCGCAGCTTAGTCAGTACACAAAGTATTTTTAAGTTATTTTTACTTCATTTACATTTAAATTATGTACCTATATACCCCACTTTTTTATTCTTTACGTTTACGATAGATCGAACTGGATCTGATTGTCGCGAGACCAAGACAGGTGGTAAAGCTAGGTAGATAGAAACCTATACTTACCTAACAATTAGATAAAAACGGCTAAGGTGATGATGATGATTGACTACTAAAAGCAAAAAAAGCTAAAAATAAAGTAAGGTATAGTTTAAAACGAATCTATCCATCTAACTACTTTAATTATAATTGAATAAGTAGTTGTGTACATCGTCTGTCGAAATAGTAAGCGCCACTAAATAAACTAGTATTCAGAACGTTAATTCTGATTTTATCTCTGCTTCTAGACTATCGTGGCCACCCCAGTGTCATTAGAGTATTGACCTATGCGATTACGCACATAATTAGCTACCGGCTTATTTGGCGACTTGTGAAAGGTCTCATTAAGAAAGTGCACTCAATTTGTTCGTTAACAGCTGGTAATGTTACAGCCGTATCGCAAAAAACCGGCTAAAGTTTCTGCCACACTTAAAGCAAGGCAGACTGCGGCGCGGTTACTGCGTAATATGCCCGCCGCTTCTGCCTCGCACTAGTTTTATACCATAGAAATAGAGTGGCTCGTTTGCGAGAAAAGCAGTTAGTAGCAGCGTTTGGGGAGGCTTAGGCCCTATTCTTGCGAGTGAGATGTTATCTCAGTCACTATCACTCTCATATGAAATATCATAAGAGTGAACGAGGCAGAGATAATCTCGAGTGCCAAAGAATAGGGTCCATGAGCCACTGTTTGAATACGTTTCTCCGCTCTACGCGCTAACAAACCGCAACGCTGGACCGCGTGTCCACCACAGGCATCGCTCCGCTTTTAGTGTGACGAAGTCTTCGATTAAACAGGGCTTTAAATCATACATCTTCAAATACGACTTTTGCTTTCTTCTTTTATTTTGTAAATGTGTTCTCTAACGGATGATAGATAAATTTTTCCAACTAAAACCCAATATCAGTAGCTAACAATAACTCGGTAACAGTAATTTTATTCATAAAAGCGGAGATAAACTCCGATACATTATACTGATTGAAAGAGTAAAAGGACCGTGTACTATTGTGTTTAAGTAGGTACCTACCTACGCTAGAAAACACTGTGTTATCATTTACCACGTCAATTTAAAAATAACTAAACGATTTATCCTTAAAAATATCGATTCTCCGTAATGACTCGTGTATAGGTACGTATAGGTTAGTTACCCCAATTGCACAATTTAACAAAATATTGTCTCAACGGAGCCGACGGTTGGATCCACATTCCTATAGCTATGCATGTCTCATATCCTGTTTGGGGCGTTTTCTCGGAGGCTCAAACGGAATGTATGACGTATGCCAAATATTTTAAGGATCACTTACCTATCAGATACTACAGACCGACTAAACACTCAGACAGATACGTAATATTTCAACTTGACCAAACTTGATTTAACTTGCCGGCAGTACAATGAACGACATTACTATCATGTCATTCAACTACAGAAGTTATTAACGTGAATACGACGTTTTTGCTTCCATAGTGGAAGGCGATTCAGAACGCTGATGATAACAAAACCTGGGGATACAGTTTGGTGTTGCAGTTACATATTTATATGTATAATCTACATCCAAAATCCAATTGCGAAACGCAAAAGCTAAAACATCAAAGAATGCGTATTACACATATTATGTTACACAGCCGTGTCCATGTCCAGAGCCATGATTTTTTTGTCTTTTCGTGTTGGCGTAGCGCCTATGAACGTAATTTTACTAACGAACAGAACGACTACTTATTTGCGTAGAGTGATTTTTTGTAATAGATGGAAAAGGCAGTTTTTACTGCCATTTCACATTTTTCACAAATTTCCCTTTAGTGTGATCAAATCAATCAAATCAATATATGTATTCCAATAATTCCAAGTTTTCGTATAACAATAAATTGTGATTCATCCCAATCAGACACCCAAATAAACAACAATGTAATCGCATAAGTATACCTAATCATACATGCATAATGAAATATTAACAACTTATGGCCATTTAAAAGTGATCCTGTCTGTACCAGTGATTTAATATCATCAATCCTTGTAATATACTTACTGGATGTCTAATTTACATAGTTCACTAACTTCCGTAGATCTTATTGTTATTCCACTCGTGTGATCAAGTCGACATTCATTCAAATACTTGTAACTCATCGTTTTACTACGAAATCCTATAGTAGTGAATCATCAGCGACTTATCTTGGACAATAAAATTAACGAAGAGTTCAAATGTAGGTAAACGATTTTATTTTTTGTAAATTTCCTCCTCGTTTGCGGTTTTGATTTCTTGATTTGTAACTTTTGTGGTGGGTTCTATGACGAAAATGAAAGCGGTGGATAGTTCAGTAGGTATGTTTCTTGCGGTCAAGGAATCATTTTCCTCTTATCTAACCAGTGGGTCAGGTGAAATCGAGACAGATGTTTTGGTAACGTGAAATTATGGTTTTGGGTTCATTAACATGACCTACCATACGTCATTGAATTGGTGTTGGGATTCCTACCATTATTTAGAAAGAAGTATGAGATTATAGCACTTCTCACTTCTCTATATTAGCCAAATTGGAATACCAGATCTTAAGGGTCAAGTCTTAGTCTTCGGGGTTAATTGGAGGAGTACTAACCTGCGCAGGTATTTGACCCTCATATCGGTGTTTACGTCTACCCCAAGAAGATAAGGAGTAGCAGTCTTATTCGGTCTAGGATTTGTTTTTCTTCTTTTAATTGTTTTGTTGGGGGCATAGCAGGCTGTGCTAGATCAGGTTCAACCGTTCTCTAGGCTATATACTTATTCAATTTTATATCGAGGCGCCCTGTACACCCGTTTGCTGTAAGATACCTTCCCTTCAGGTATCTTACGAGTATGTACGAAACCGAACCCAGTATACAAGATCGCCTGTATACTTATTTCCACTTTCATATACTCGGGTATATAAATATTTGGGTTAGGTAGGTAAGGTTTGGTTGAGCTTAGATATTTACTGCAGTTAATTTGCTGTCTGTCCTAATCGCAGAAGTTATTTACTTTAATTAATTTTTTTAGCCAGATTTTATGAATCAAGTTTCAAGCAATCCGATACAAACCAATCCATGGTTAAAAAATTTAAGCTATTCGTAAGACCATAATTTTATTTCGGAACCTCTATGCAATATGCAATTTAAGTTCTACTACTAGGTACTATTAATCTACTACGGTTACGATAGACGAAATAGAAAGAAAATCAAATTAGTTGTACTATCTGGTATGACCTGAGGTACAAGTGCCTACTCGTGCTTTGTCGTGAATTTGATTCGCTATTCGCGGGTACCTAGGTGAGCGCCACCTACCTAACGCCGATAGGTACGTGGTAGTCGCCGGGCCGGTCGAGCGGCCAGCTCTACGCCTCCGCTGAAGTGTCGACATAAATATGAAAGGAGCTTCGCAGCCCCTGCTGTAAGCTTCTGGCGCTCATGGCGCCCGCGCCCCGAGCGCTGCAGTTGTCGACTGAAGGGCGGCCGCGCGCGCGGTCTCTGCAATACTAACGCGAACGCTTTTCCGCCGGGAAATCTTTTTGGACAATTTATTTCTTTTAATTTTTCGGCCTGTTATTTGCTTTATTTTTTTGATTCGTTTATTGAATTGCACTTGAATTAAGAGGAGAACTATCAACAAAGTTCATGAAATTAATTTATAGAAGCTGAAAAAGGTTGTCTATTTTAAAAAGTTAATTTGTTTTGTTTGTTGGTTGTTATAATAATTATTCCAAAATGTCACCAAAAACGCAAGTATATTTGTTGAGACTATTTTTTATGGTGTCTGTTATTGCAAGATTTGTTGACGCAAAGAAACTGAAGTTACCCGCAAGTAAGGCGCAAAAAGACTACGTCGTGGCGAGCCTCTGTGGGGAGAGCCTGCCGGGGTACTACGACTTCACTGAGGTAAGTCTTGTATTTTAATCGACAACATTTTTATTTAACTGCATTCTTGTAATTAAAAATTTGAAGGAAAAAATTTTAGAAATCAAACTTACTTTATTTTTTTAAGTTATAATTATAAAAATGGCTAAATATAATAACGATGGTTATTGTTGTCGACCAGTCAGCACCAAAAACGAAATTGACGTTTATTTCGAACCATTTAAACAAAATTGAACGATTTCTTGACGTTATTTTATCCACCGCGTGGCCTATGAATGCGTAAAATATCATTTTGTTGTATAACTCCAACAGAAAATTGAAACAATTTGTAATTCTATGAGAATTCATGAGCACGTGTGTTGATTTATGTAGCAAGCAAATACTGTATAGAGAACTGACTATAATTCCATAAAAAATATATTGAAGAAAATATTGTGAATGAAAACTATTAATATTTTTTGTACAATTTATAAACTATGACCAATAGGCATTGAACCAACATCGGACCTACAATTTACGCAGCGCCCTCGAAAATTTCGTTTTTTTTTATACCTACCACAAAAAAAAAACTCGCCAATTATGAAGATTTTCTATAGATTTTGAAAAGTAGGAATCGCACCCATTTTCTATGAATGATAAATAACCGTATACTCACCCGTGGGTTTTTTTCTTATCAAATGTTAAACTACCATCCGTGCACACAAATAAAAAATGCTTTATAACAATAATAAAATTATTGTGTTTTTTATCCTGTTGTATGCATTTAGAGTGTTTCGATACCTAAACATCTGGCTAGACAATCTCTATCATCACTTCATTCACCACCAATAGTTTATGAACCGTTACTTTACAAAACCGTTTGTATTTCCATTTTTATTTTATTTTTTAAATTGCTCTACATTCGCTTGTTATAGTGTGTTTGATATTATCTAAACTTCAATATCGACTGTATTGATTCTATTTTAAACGACTTAAAAAAAGGAAGTATTATTCTAAGATCTGTGAAGCTATAACAGCATCACGACTGCTACTTAAAAATATGCATATATCTTAAATTTCCAAATATTTTTTTAGTTTATTTTAGGGCTGAGAATGGGAGCTCCCGCTGGATTTTCCTTGATTGACCTATTTTCAGTCGGGGTTTTTTAAAATGTTATTTAATGTTTTTCCTATTACAAAGTTAACGTACGTGGGTTTTTTATAATTTTTAATTTTGTTTTTTATTTTAAACTTTTTAGAGAGTTTTTTTATAAAATATGTTATGATTGTATCCACTTATAGAGGCGCGTTGAGAGTAAAATTTTAACGGAATATAATTTTTTATGATACCTCTTACAGCCGAAACGGCCGAACCTATTTTTATAGAACCTATAGGTACTACCTTTTATAGGTGTCGTTAAATCTTTTTTTATTTCCAGAGTGACATAGGCTAAATTTTAGGGTGGTAATAATAATAATCACCGCTCATGACAAAACGAAACAAATCCTTCTAGCGAGCGAAAAATAGTAACTGCAGCGCCTTCTGGTGAGTTACTATCGTAACATCTATTTAAGAACCATCTCAGACGTATTACAAACCCTTTACAAAAATCCGCATTGGAATCGGTCAAGCCGTTTTCGAGATAAATGGTAACATCAAACGCACAACCGCTCACCCTAAACGCATTTAGGTACTTTCTCCATTCCATCATGGATCACAAATTTTGTTTTTGGCTTTTTGCATCTTTTAAAGACCAGTTAAAAAAACATCACTTGTTGCATTTGCCATCTCTGCAGTGATTATTTATTTATTATTACCTAGTAATTAGTATACTCAGTTCTGCTTCCTTGGACCGTTCTTATATAAAAAACTAAACAGACTACTTAATTTTTATTCACTTAATAAAAATCGCTGTAAAGCTAAAATAAAGTTATGGCTTCTGTCTCTCGACTATGATGAGACAGAAGCATTATTAAAAATAATTCGCTGAAAATACACTTATAGACACAACCCTAACACCTGTGGCATCGCCTCGAACCCAGCTCTTTCGAGTCTGATGTTACGAGGTGTTGTCTCTCACGCACACACTCACCTTCTCGTTCACTTCCTTCACCTTTCTCACTACTCAATACATAAACTTTACACTAGTACCTCCTTACACAACATGATATGTGATTATCATTAAATCGCCACGTACCTTTCATTCTGTAATATTTTATAAATACGAGTACATATTATGTATGTATATCTTTAGTATGATACTGGCATTATGTAGGTTAAGTTCAACTTGGGAAGATGTTAGCATCCGAGATTCAGTTTTCTTCTTGTTCGGATGCTAACACCCACTTAAATTTACAAAAAAAAAAAAAAAAAAAAAAAAGAATGAAGTGTCAAAACTCATAAGGCTAACGACTAAAAAACTATCCTACCATAGAATATACGGTCGATATGTTTTCATTCAGCCTTTCCAATAGGCTATTTGACACTATTAAAAATATGCTACGAAATGTGGTCATTCTATTAGGTAATAACATAAAAAAACATATTTATCTCTGTTTTATCCAAAAATATTTATAGATTTTTCAAAATAAACAAAATAAATTCAAATTATTTTTTAAAATTCTTCAGCCACAAGAACGCTCTGTGATTGGCTACGCCTCGCGTGACGTCACACGCGGGTAAACATTGTTTAATGCTAAGACACTTTGTGTGATTTTATAATGTACACTTTGGTACAAGTTTGACGTTTGTCAAAGAATAAAGTTTGGTTACTTGCCTGTGACGTCACGCAAATCACATGTCGTCCGCCATTACCGAAACAGCGTTTTTAGCGCGAATATTGTAATTTAAATTTTAACACAGTATTTTACGAAAAATACTGCAAATTTCGCAGAAATATACATGTGGTGTATTAATCATATGCCAACGAATAATTTATAACAGTTTTTCAAAATCAGTCAAATAGCCTATTGAATAATCATTGGTACGGTTGTCTGGAAGAGATCGATCTTAGCGATAAGACCGCCTTTTGTGCCTTTTTCTTTTATATTTTACTATGTTTGTAATTTCATTTTTTTTTTGTGTGTTGTCAATAAAGATTATTATTATTATTATTATAATTGTTGTTTTGTTTTTAATTATTATGTATCTTTTTTTTCTGCCCTATTAGTAATATATTTATATATTATATCTTCTTAATATATATATAAATTACGTGTCACGTTGTTTGTCCGCTATAGACTCCTAAACTACTTAACCGATTTCAATCAAATTTGCACACCGGATGCAGTTCGATCTAACTTAGGTCATAGGATAGCTCACATCTCAATTAGTAAAAAAACATGAAAAATTAGAAAATTTAAAAATACTTAAACCATAGAGCGCTTTGGACAATGTAAACTTTTTTAATGTAAATTTTGACATTTGACGTTTGACATAGAATTGACGCAATGGCTTTTGACAGGACAACGTCTGTTTTTCGCTAATGTACAGGTAGATAATCTAAGCTAATGTACAATAGGTAGGTAATTTTAGTATTAGAATATATTTCTAAGTATTTTTTACTTTTTTTGTGTAGGTTTATATGACATTTTTTTTCTTAATATTGCACACCCCCTTTTTCTATTTATTTGTCTATCCTCTACATCCTAAGGTTGCCTGGAAGAGATCGCTCTTAGCGATAAGGCCGCCAGTTGTCGCACTGGTTTTATGTGTTATAATTATTTTGTTTGTAATTTATGGTGTGAACAATAAAGAGTTTATCTATCTAAATCGGTATTAGACTTTCCGACCATCAGGCAAATCTCTCAATCCTAAAGAAAAATCATGACTCAGCAGTTCAGCACATATCAGTATGACTAGCATAAGTTCTGATGTAAAATACGTTGCGAGTTCCATAGAGTATGAAAAATGGGGCAGCGGCGTCGGCCATAAATAAATATCGTAAATGTTGGGCGTAATATACAAGGTTATATAGAAAGGGTATGCTAAGCCGAGAAGATCTCATAGTTCTAATCATTATGAACAACTTTTATTACGGGACCAACCCGGAATTCGCGAAAAAAATCAGCTGTTCCATACATTTCGTCGAGTTTCATTAACATTTTTCTATGGCACAGCTGATTTTTTTTTTTCGGGAATTCCGATTTAGTCTCATAGTTAAAGTTGTTCATAATGACGAGTACTTTGAGCTCTTTTCGGCTCAGCATACCCTTTCTGTTTAACCCTAAATAGGAACAGCATAATTATACTTTGGATCACCACCGAAGACGATTTAATTATTACATGCAGCAGTACATGGGATTGTGCTATCTTCTTCACACCTTTAGATATTCACCACTATAAAATACAAAACTTGACTTCCCGTCTCCCTTCCACGACCGGAGAGGGGCGCCTGAAACTGGTCATTACGTGTTTTTGTGTCGTCGGAATCACACCGTACCTAATTGATCCGGTGAATAATTGTTATCACATGGATTGATTTAGTGAATAAGTGTTAGGATAAAGAAAAATATACGCGATCTAATTGGAAGTGAGTACGGAAAATGCAGAAAAGTGCAACGAAACGGGCTAAGGAGCTCGTCGTCGTCGAGTTTCCGTCAACAATGTGATAATTTGCTGGAATTACGAGTTCGAAATGGATAGTATTGGATATTGGAAATCAGGTATGTAAAATAGACGTACCTACATACAATATTTAAAATAATTGCAAGACAATTAATATACCATAGCGTTATAATATTGAATTAATTTCTATATATTTCTACCCTCTTTTCTAAAGTTATTACTAAACATGATAGAAAGTTTTGGGTTTGAATTGAAATATGAATGTAGGTAAGATAAATTATAATTGACTACCTACTCCTTCGTTTTTATTGTTGTTGTGTTTAATTAATAGTTAACAACAGGAATGATTTCATCTCAAGTAGGGTGGCACTTACGAGTACGTATTCTGTGCACTGGCACATTTGGAAGGATCGAATTGTAAGATTTATTATTTCACTTTTATTTATACGTACCACCTACTTCTTAGTTTATCTTATTAGTCGAGTATCAAAATAATTTCTTCGTATTGTCTAATTTACACAACTGTCTTCACGTAAAATGTGATAAGACTATGTACTAATTCTCCATATAAATAATGTTGGAGTTTTATATTACTTTGATTTAATTTGTGTTAAGACAATGAACTTTCCGCGTACATCGTGTGTAGAAAAATACTAAGTTCTTTTAAGCGTAAATATGACCAACTCCACAAAAACCTTGTTGAGGCTACCTACTAATTCTCCATGTACATCATGTCGAGGCTTTTTAATACTTTCTAATAAATCAAGTCAACATCTCCACGTAGGTAAAACGTGTTGAGGCTACCTACTAATTCTCCATGTACATCATGTCGAGGCTTTTTAATACTTTCTAATAAATCAAGTCAACATCTCCACGTAGGTAAAACGTGTTGAGGCTACCTACTAATTCTCAATGTAAATCATGTTGAGCCTTTGCATTACCTTCACGTAAATCGTGTAAAGGTGATGAACCCTCCACGTAAATCGTGTTTGAGGCGCATTTACTCCACGTATATCGTGTGTAGTAAAAAGTTAAAGTTTCTCCGCGAAAATCGCGTTGAGGTTATAATATATAGTACTGGCGCTATGTCTATCTGTCGATTATGCAAGCTATAAGGTCCGCCAAGAGGAAGAGGCATTAAACGAAGCCGATGCATCAATAAAATGTGCATTGAAGGCAATAGTCAGAGGAAATACAGACGCCAGTTGCTTACAGGAAACAGAAATTGCGAAGATGGATAACATATTATGTTAGCAGACACAACATAGTGTTACAACACAAAATGTTAAGACATTTTATTTTTGCCAAGTCTGGTCGAGTACCTATTGGCCAAAATTTCGAAAAGGGCCGTTTCAAGGTCAAGTTCAAAATTAAACGAGGAGCTTTAAACGTGTGGGGGATTCCGTGAGTAGCCATCGAGCTGCGTCAGAACCCCGCTCCTCGGATGCAGGCACCAGCATCGAGGGATCGCCGCCGGGAATACAGTCGCAGGAAATGGCTAGTCAAGGAAGAGCATAAGGAAATAGTAAGACCTACAAATATTTCTATGAAATTTTTTCTTTTAGTATCATTTTGAATACAAGAGTAATGTTTTGAGTGTACTGTAAAGAGAAACCGTTTTATTGAGTCGGTACCTGGCAATAAAATCATGGGTTGGAATTTATATCGACACGCGAGACGTGTCGATGTCGATTGTTTTCTTATACCTATGTGCTGTTATACTTGATCTGATATAAATGAGAATAAATACCGAAAGGTAACAGCGATCACCGTTTTATTTGGGGTTCAAAAATAAATATTTCGATTCAATAAGGGCACTTTACTATATAAAAAATATTAATCAATTCTAAAATCTAAGTATTCTAATTCTATTCTAAATTCTAAATAATAATTAGTTAGATCAGAAAAATCAAAATTATTTAAATTATTTGATTTCTAATTAGAGCCCTATTCAAAGCGCTCTCATCGAAAATCCGTGTATTTATTTTTTAACAAAATGGATTGAATTTCGTCGCATGCATACATACAGACTGGTACATCTTTACAAAATTATTGGAATGGGAAAAATGGGCGTACGAGTAACTATAACTACCTACATGATCCTTGGATACCTATATTATGCACATATTTAATTTTAATGATTATAATTTCCAAATTTTAAAAATTTGGTTATAGCGTAGTCAGTAAAAATTTACTTATGAGAGCAAAGACTTCACATTGAACTCATTTCGCTCCATTTTTACACATCAAATATGTTGCATAAAATGTTTTTCGAAGTAGCTGACGGTGCGGCGCGGCGCACTGCCTGACGGGCAAAGTTTACGGGACGATTGGACTGAATTGGAGCTGTATTGGATACTTTGGATTTAAAATTTGCATTTCAAGGACTCAAAATATTTATTTTTGAGCTTCAATGTTGCCATAAACTCTTAAGAGCAGATAACGCAACAATTGTTTACTTTAAAAATCGAATAAAGGTTTTTATAACGAACTACTTCGGCGATGTTATGAGATTGGGAATATTTCTACTATTGCCTGATTACGTCGTTACTAATCATGAATTCAGTAAGATAAACACGGAATATGAACATAAGTAACATAAATTGTTAATTGCAAGTAACTTGCCTCTCTATGTGTTCCTCCGACTCAGGCATTGTAAGTTAAAGTCACCGTGAACTGTGTTAATAGTATCGGAACAAATATTTTTATTTGGAATAAAATATTTGCTCACAGAATATGGCATCTACACGCTGACCTTACTCTGGGGGCAGCGAGATTACCAGGCAGTTGATGATAAATCAAAACCTTTTTGAGGCATAATTATTGTATTGACATGGTTTCATCTGCGAATCAAACTTCAAAGCAATATGATTCGTATATGTATTAAATTGCGGATATTTTTTCAAGAAAGTAACAGTAACTTTCAGTATTCTAATGCGAGTCATATAGAATTTAAATTTAATTAAAACAACAAATTTTGAACTATGTGACAGCTTTAACAGCTTTGTCCATAAACATAGTAGCAAAAGTCACATTATATGATAGTGTCTACAGATTTTTATAAAGTGTGGACGGGTTATAACCTAAAACCATATACTAAATAAAAAATACTACTTATACTAAACTAAATATTCAGCGTATTGGGACACCAATAAGATTTTGGGTTTTGTTTCTAAATTAAATAATTATTTAGCAGATAATTACCCTTTAAGATTTATCTTGTGAAACTAGCACTCTACAAGCGATTGCTTCCGCAAGAAAATGCAACCGATAAGTTTAATAAAATTAAATGAATGGGTCTAAATAAATCTTTCAAACTATAATAACCCGTTTAGATTAAAATTAAATTTCTATTGTTTTCGATGAAGCAGTTTGAAAATAGATCTCGGAGTATTTTGAGAATGGTCTAAGATAGCCCTGGAGTGAAACGAAGCCTAAAAATAGTATTTTAAAATGAATTAATTTTAATGATAATTCTGTGGAGCATTTTGCGAATTAATGTATGAGATTCTTTTCTTTTTTAACAAAAAAAAAAAAAAAAAAAAAAAAAATAATAATAATAAAAAAAAAAAAAAAAAAAATAAAAAAATAAATTAAAAAAAAAAAAAAAAAATGGAGTAAGTACCACTCCGGGATTAAGCCTAAAAGTTTCCTATTTAAGAAAAACATCGCAACCCCGGTCCGGTGCCTTCCAACCCTTGCCTTTTATTTAAGAACATTACTGGGTAACATAAATTGTATACCTATACATAATCTGAACCTTAACTATGGTTTGTATAGAATCTATGTAAGAAATATAATTTTATTTGCGGCTGTAATGCCTAGTGAGTTTAAATAGCTGATAAACTGCCTTGCAAATTTGCGACGGTTTTACGAGTTTATATTAATAAATCCTAAACAGCTGGATGAACATATCACCATTATTAGCATGCTAGATCCGCATAAAATGCGAAAAGCTCACATACTCTTAGGTGTAACAAAAATAGGTTGAGAAGGCTACAGGTCGGAGCGATTGCTTTATATATTTTTTAAATAGAGAATATTTAAATTTATAATCTTGAAAACAGTGAAGTGGCAAAATCTATATTCAATATTTTTTTATGAATAGGTACTAATAATAATATATTATGTATCTAATCAATCAAATGCTTTTATTGGATTGATAACTTATTTGTTGAGATTTTAAAAGTTTTATAAATTGTTATGGATTAAAGATAGAGTTACCTATGGAACACATTATTTTGAATAATGTAGGTAACATAAATCAATACCAGAAGGGCATATATTATAACATTGTTTGTTTTTAAGCTCTTTGTCTGACGAAGGATCTCTAAACATCTGCATGTAATAATTAAATCGTCTTCGGTGGTGATCCAAAGTATAATTATGAATCAAACAAAACGTACCTTGTAGTTTGATTCCAATTATGCGAGGATCACCACCGAAGACGATTACACTCCCAACCCACCCTTGTGAAAGGACCCTTGAGTGAGCAGACAAACTAAGAAACAAAAATGTATATTTACACAGTTAACATCCTTTGTAGGTATATCTCTAAAAATAATGACCAGTTTCAGGCGCCCCTCTCCGGTCGTGGAAGGGAGACGGGAAGTCAAGTTTTGTATTTTATAGTGGTGAATATCTAAAGGTGTGAAGAAGATAGCACAATCCCATGTACTGCTGCATGTAATAATTAAATCGTCTTCGGTGGTGATCCTCGCATAATTGGAATCAAACTACAAGGTACGTTTTGTTTGATTCATAATTATGTTCCTACATTTTTCTATCGAATACTTGCTACGTATTTTACGTCAGAATTTATGCTAGGTCTACAGATGGAAAAATCAGAGGACGTCAACAACACGTCACTTGTACTTTGGTACTATCTCAGTGAGCCCTTATCAAGGACATCCTCGACCCTCACCGATAGCCCGATAGACTCTATCGGAATCAATAGCCGAATATTGACTACCTCGAGTGGCCACTCATTACTATAACGCAGATAATAATCGTTCTGTACAGCATGGAAAACACTCGAGCTATTTGTGGAGGCACCTACCTACTCGGTTTTTTTGTTGCGGAATAGTGGTAGGTACGAATTTTAGTACCACTATTTAATTTAATTTTAGTACTAGTTAAGTTTTGAACCTTCGAGTACAGGCATATTATATATACCTACCTATAAATAGGTTGAATATGCAATTGTGCAGTTCTATTTTAATTACTTCTTGCACTCTGAATTAAAAAAGGGTCTTGCTTATAAACGCTGCTTAAAGTTAAATGAAATAATTTTTTTTTTATGCTATTGGGTGACGAGACGAGCAAATCGCTTGCCTGATGTTAAACGTCACGTTTACCCATAACAGGTCTGGGCCACCCAGAATTTTGAACTCTTAAAATTCAAGAACCTTAGTAGCGCACTTCATTTTTGTATTGCGCAGATGTAAAAATAACATTAATTTGTCAATATAAGCTGCTTTAATAAGTAAAGCTGGTTAAACTTACTTAACTAGTAAATTGTAGAGAACAAAAGAGAAGAGTAATATGAGAAATATTCGTAGTGTAATAGGTAGATAGTAGTATTTCAAACTAACCTTTAGCGTCTCCAAAATAGATTTTATTGCATTGATTTAGATTGGTCATCGTAACCGGAAATTTTGGTTTTGATGCCTTCGCGCGCGGAAGTTGTTGTTTCTAAACAACCTTTCGATGTATTGCGCGTTGTTTTGTTTGTTACCTATTTTCTAAGGCTCCTATTTTTGTTTTTTACTTTAAGAGGAATTTATTGCATTGATTTAGATTGGTCATCGTAACCGGAAATTTTGGTTTTGATGCCTTCGCGCGCGGAAGTTGTTGTTTCTAAACAACCTTTCGATGTATTGCGCGTTGTTTTGTTTGTTACCTATTTTCTAAGGCTCCTATTTTTGTTTTTTACTTTAAGAGGAATTTATTGCATTGATTTAGATTGGTCATCGTAACCGGAAATTTTGGTTTTGATGCCTTCGCGCGCGGAAGTTGTTGTTTCTAAACAACCTTTCGATGTATTGCGCGTTGTTTTGTTTGTTACCTATTTTTTAAGGCTCCTATTTTTGTTTTTTACTTTAAGAGGAATTTATTGCATTGATTTAGATTGGTCATCGTAACCGGAAATTTTGGTTTTGATGCCTTCGCGCGCGGAAGTTGTTGTTTCTAAACAACCTTTCGATGTATTGCGCGTTGTTTTGTTTGTTACCTATTTTCTAAGGCTCCTATTTTTGTTTTTTACTTTAAGAGGAATTTATTGCATTGATTTAGATTGGTCATCGTAACCGGAAATTTTGGTTTTGATGCCTTCGCGCGCGGAAGTTGTTGTTTCTAAACAACCTTTCGATGTATTGCGCGTTGTTTTGTTTGTTACCTATTTTCTAAGGCTCCTATTTTTGTTTTTTACTTTAAGAGGAATTTATTGCATTGATTTAGATTGGTCATCGTAACCGGAAATTTTGGTTTTGATGCCTTCGCGCGCGGAAGTTGTTGTTTCTAAACAACCTTTCGATGTATTGCGCGTTGTTTTGTTTGTTACCTATTTTCTAAGGCTCCTATTTTTGTTTTTTACTTTAAGAGGAATTTATTGCATTGATTTAGATTGGTCATCGTAACCGGAAATTTTGGTTTTGATGCCTTCGCGCGCGGAAGTTGTTGTTTCTAAACAACCTTTCGATGTATTGCGCGTTGTTTTGTTTGTTACCTATTTTTTAAGGCTCCTATTTTTGTTTTTTACTTTAAGAGGAATTTATTGCATTGATTTAGATTGGTCATCGTAACCGGAAATTTTGGTTTTGATGCCTTCGCGCGCGGAAGTTGTTGTTTCTAAACAACCTTTCGATGTATTGCGCGTTGTTTTGTTTGTTACCTATTTTCTAAGGCTCCTATTTTTGTTTTTTACTTTAAGAGGAATTTATTGCATTGATTTAGATTGGTCATCGTAACCGGAAATTTTGGTTTTGATGCCTTCGCGCGCGGAAGTTGTTGTTTCTAAACAACCTTTCGATGTATTGCGCGTTGTTTTGTTTGTTACCTATTTTCTAAGGCTCCTATTTTTGTTTTTTACTTTAAGAGGAATTGTATGCAAATTATGAAGACCAAAACAATGAATGAGTACCTACTCACCGTTATACAGTTATTTACTTGTGACTAAGTGTTTGTCACTTTTTAGTTAAAAAATTGTATTTAACTATAAAATTGTATTCAGGAAATAATAAGACTTAAATAAAAAAATAAGTGTTTGTCACTACTTATAACTAACTCTACCTATACTTATAGTAATCTCGTTAAAATTTAATTGTTTTCCCCAAATGTCCGAGAATTCCAAATGTTTATTAGGGTTCTCCCCGCATATTATGGTCCCTCTACTTTTATAAATAAATAGGGAGATAGGTAGGTACATAAATATTGAAGATAATCCTACTCATTTTTATTATAATGAAACACGGGAATACTCACGTAACCGCGAGCGCGTCACGTTTGTAAACTCGCCTGATGAAGGTCACCGAATGTGACCGAAACTAGTCGTAGTAGACGACTTAATTTTTACGTGAGTATTCCCGTGTTTAATTATAACAAAAATGTGTGAAAACCACGTTAGTTTCCATAATCCTACTTCTAACCTTTTTTGCGCCCGGCGCGAGATTCTATGAACTACCATCCAAGACACAAAACTTGGTTCTGATCTGGTTATTTCTACGTCCTATGCCTGAGCACCGCTGGCCACAGCCCTAGTCTAACGAGAAAATTATCGAACAACAAAGACTCAAGTGATGTGAATCCGAATTAGAAAGTTGATGCAATGACGATTTCGGTCACAATAAGCGCGATGTTGACAAACAATACGCAGTCGCAACAGTCACCATGATTCAATCGCCCGAGTCGCTCCCGCCGCTTTGTAAACAAGGAACACGTTCCACGACGCACTCGAGTCCATGGAATCTCGAGAATCCTAATATTTCAAATGCCTGGTTAAGTTCTTATTAATTCCTTAATAGCCGCGAGTAATTTAGAGTTTCTAACAGAAAGAACTGAGAGTACCTACTGAGATTCCTATTTAATAGCTAGCGTATCTACAAAGACATGTGAGATTTTTCTGGATGCCTATCCTGGTTTGTTGATACTGTTTCTGGACAATTTTCATGATTTACAAAATCGCGATAAACTTTTTTAGAAACCAGAAAAGTATTTAGAATGAGCGCAGGTGACCTGAGCTCGGTATTTTATCTGTGATATTTTATTTGGAGTTACTTTTAAAATGAAAATAAAGTTAGGGTAGAAAACAAAGGTGTGAAAAATTATAGATCTCGAGCTCAAACTACAGCTAATAAAGGTTTAATCTTTATTCAATACTAGCTGTTCGCTGCCACGCATCGCTGTGGATAAAAAAAAAATAAAAAAAATAGATAAAAACAATCCTTGATGCGTATTATATATCATGCTAAAATTTCAGCTCGATCGGTGCAGAACTTTTTGAGTTTTTGAAGCGTACACAAACCAACAAAACATTTATATACAATATGTCCGGTTTCCGATGTCCGATACTTTAAGGGGTTAAAATGCAATTAATTTTATCGACAAATCACGGATTTTTTTTTATTTTTCTCCATCAATAAAAAAATGGCAGCACTTTAAAAAAATTGTTAGCGAAGCATAGGTGCTTGTATTAATTTAACAATATCTACCCAAGTAGAAGACTTACAAACACAAAAGTGGTCTCAAATGTTAGTTAATAGTGTCGACAATAAATCTAGATTCAAATTTTAATTTTTTAATGTTTCAGTATTATTAAAAATAATTTTTGAAAAAAATAAATTGAACAACAAATTGATGTTTTTTTCAGATTATTAGTTTAAAAAAAACCAATGTGTTAACCAATTTTATTTATTTATTTTTTTAATAATACAGGATATTTGCTATAAATGTACATTTAAATCTTAAGTTAGATAGTTTAGGAGCTATGACAGTGTAAACATACGTACTTGAAAAGCGCGCATACCCCAGCAAATGAAAAAAAAACAAAAAAATAAAATAAGAGATAATGAGAAAAATAAAAAAAAATCCGTGATTTGTCGATAAAATTAATTGCATTTTAACCCCTTAAAGTATCGGACATCGGAAACCGGACACATTGTATATACTTATATTATTTTAAATACGCTAAAATGTGAAGTTAAAGTAGTTACTTAATTAACAATGTATAAATTTAATCTTTTCCAGGAAGAAATAGACAAATGCATAGAAGATTTTGGATGGCATTTGGGTAAGCGTACCATTAATCGTTAATTAATTTCCTAAAATCTGACTTTAGATAACTAACTTATACTCTACGCGTAGTTACACTGCTTACTGTATGACCATAAATTACAAAAAAGCTTTTCCTCTTTTGCAAAATTGTGAATTTAGTTCTGAGTATCTGGACTTTCTCAACATCTGAGGTTTTAACCTTTTTAGGCCAAAAGTAAAATTAGTATTTGAATTGAATGTATTTTCACAACTTATCCATGCCTGTATTTTGGACAAAGCAGGGTTATAAGGAAAGAGTATGTTTAGCCGAAAACGCATCTTAGTGTACTTATCATTTTGAATAACTTTTACTATGGAACCAACACTGAAATCAAGAAAAATCAGCTGATTCATAGAAAAATTTCAATGATACTGACAAAATATTTGGAACAGCTGATTTTTTTTCGCGATTTCAGGGATGTTCTAATAAAAGTTGTTCAGAATAATGACTACTGTGAGCCCTTATCAGCCTAGCATACCCTTTCCTTATGACTCTATCAAGCGGTTTCATTGTAGATCGCGACGTATCGGGTGTCAAGCTGCGATGCCGGTCCCCTACCGGCGTGACGCTGGAGGTTATGCCCTCCTCCAACCTGCAGATAGTGCTGCTGGTCCCACACCCCAATGACGGAGACCCTTTAAGCGTGAGTACACAAAAGCATCGATCAAGTATGAGCGTAAAAATTTGCGATTTTTCATGAGAGACAAAAAACTATAAATTTTTATCCTTTTTCTTTTTCTCCCGATGAAGATCACCGAATGTGAACGAAACTAGTCGTAAAAGACGACTTAATTTTACGCGAGGATTTCCGAGTCAATCATAAGAAAGTATACCTTTTTAAACGAATGTCGTATCTAACAATTTTTGTTAAATTAAAAATGGTTACTGCATTCTATAATATAACAAAAAAATACGATACAAGTAAAAAATTTGGACAGGTTTTTTGTCTCTTCTACATGAAAAGTAGCAAAATGATGCCCTCAATATAAAGGATTTCGGCATTACTATAGTGGGCATGTTGTGTGTTTAGAATTGCTATTTTTTATGTATGAAGGAACCATGCTTTTGATAAAGTAGTAGAGTCCATAAACCTCAATAAATAGAGTTATAATAATTTCACACTAATGTCATTACTTGGTGCATTTTATAGTCCCAAAATACGAGTAAAAAAAAGAGCTTTATTTTAGAACTTTACACGTCGAAGCACGAACGTGCTGCGTTTTTGCAAAATACTCCGACACAGTAACTTGCATTAACCTATAAAAATATGTGCAGATTTCCACTGAAATATTTGAGTAGGTACTTAGTTATACGAATGCGGGTACTCCCAATAGATAATACAAAATCTAATGGGGAAAGTGCATTTTTGTGGAGTTTTGTTATCGTTTTCGTTTTGTTATCATTGAATACTAGATACTTATTGTTATCTCAATGCACATACATAATAGTAAGGTATCGACTTTGTTGTAAACCTATACCTTCTATTCCTCCCTTCGGCAAAGGTATCTGACCACCAATTGATAATAAAGTATAGAATTTATGTACCTATTAGTTTGTTCAAAATTACCCGGCGGCGTAAGGAACAGCTGAAAATAGCTGTTCTATAGAAAAATGTCAATGACACTCGACAAAATGTATGGAACAGCTGTCGCGAATTTCGAGTTGGTCCCATAGTAGAAGTTGTTCATAATGATGAGTAGGTACTATGAGCCCTTTTATGAATAACCCTGTATACTCGTAAGATGACTCAAAGACTTATCTTCTTTCTTTAGGTAAACTACAACATCCTCAGTCGCGACAGTAAGTACACCGATGGCCTGACCATTACTCCCGGCACCAACTACTCCGTGTACTCAACAGTGTTGGATGATAACGGCTCGCCTCGCGTCTGGCATCGGGAGACTGGCATCCAGGAATGGAAGGTCCCGGAAAGTAGGCAGTACGACGTGCAAGTCAAGTTTACGTCGACTAACAACTCGATCGACGGACTGGTCACGTGGAATCAAAATGGCGGTAAGCGATAATACAAAGATGTACATTGGCGTACATAGCTAGATAGAGAAAATTCAGCACACTTTCTTATGGGGAAACTGGTAGCATCTGGGAAAAGAGCATCATTTAGCAGTGCCGGTCCTATTAACATTTTTAACTGGTGCGAGGACCAAAAATGGCGCCCCTCTAAAAAAAAAAATGTTTCTGCAGTTGCTTTATTTTCCATCAGAAGAAAAGCAGTGGCTTCAGATTATTCAGCTGTCAAAAGTTCGTTTCACCAGTTTGTGCGAATACTATACCTATAAGTGAAGTGGTGGACAACTGAAATAGTAGATTGTATAACGAGGGCATAAAACAAGCCATTTTAACCGACTTCAAAAAAGGAGGAGGTTATCAATTCGATGTATGTTTTTTTTTTTTTATGTTTGTTACCTCATAACTTTTGACTGGGTGTATCGATTTTGATGATTATTTTTTTATGACGCTTCCCATTTGGTCCCATTTCAATTTAGTCCAGTTCTGATAATGGTATCCATGAGTAAACCATATAAGGCTTAAATTTGCATTAAGTACGTGCGCGACAAATAGATGAATAACTCAATAGTCGGTCTTTTGAAGTCGGTTTTTGTTTTTTGTTTTATAAAAATAATATTCTTGTATTTATGACGTTTAGCTAGCCCGAGCCGAAGGCGAGGGCGGATATAAAGTCGAGGATAAAATGGGTTTTATGCCCGAGTTTTACACTCGACTTTTCACATCGATTGCGAGGAAATAAATTAAAATATAATAAAAAATATATTATTATAATAAAATAAATAATTAGTGTCCTACCGAAACTAGTTTTACGGCCGAAACCGAAACCGAAAACGAATTTCGGTAACGGTCTCTGTTTCGGCCGAAACCGCCGCTTATTTCTAAAATTTTCAGTACACATTAAGTTAATAATAATCAACAGTAAAATATAATTGTGATTCAAAATGACCACCTTTATTTTTAATACTGGCCCTTAGACGATTTGGTCAGTCATCAATGGCGGCACGAATCTTTTCCAGCGGAATTCGCTTTGCTTCTCGGATAAGGGCTCGCTACAGTGACTCCAAGTTTGGGTGGGACTTTCGACAGGCCCTGAGCTCTAATTCAAGCCATAAAGAATAATCCAGCGGGTTGAGGTCAGGGCTAGAGGGGGGCTATTCGTTCGCCGCGATAAAGGCCGGCACATTTTCCCTCAACCAAGCTTGGGTGGTTTTTGCCTTACAGGAGTCAGGATGGCGCTGAGTCTTGCTGGAAAACCCAATCCTTGCTGTGAAATAAAGTTTGAGACAGGGGTTTCACAACAGGCTCTAAGATGTCACTTTGGTAATTCTTGGCTTTCACCTTGACGCCTTGTTGACAGAAATGGAGCGGAGTGACACCTTCATATGAAACTCCCCACCATACCATCACACTAGCCGGATGATGCGTACGCGAGACATTCCGTGCTGAAGCTGGGACGTCCTTGCTGCTTTTGGCATACACTTTATTGTTTTGTCGGTTAAACTTTTCTTCGACAGTAAAGACTTTCTCGTCGGTGAAGAGTATTTTCCTCGCATCGTGCCTCCTAAGCAGTATTGGACAACGTTCGCGTCGCAATTTACGAAGACGTTCGTTTAAAAAGTGAACTTTCCTACGGCTATACGCCTTTACCTTAAGATCATATTTCAGTATTCTGTTGACTGAAACGCGGGAAATATTAGTCTGCAGAGCGACTTTCTTCTGAGTGCGACATGGATTTCGGCGAAGTTGCTCTCGGATGATTTTGATGTTCGCAGGCGTCCTCACAGAGCGTGGCCGACCACTCCTTTGGTGATCTTGCAAAGAACTCGTCTCCTTGTATCGTTTGATAGTGTAATACACGAAGTATTCACCTCACGGAAAATCTCCATTGATTTTTTTTCCGCTTAAATAGCGAAATCATCACCAGAAAATTGAAAGAAATTAATTTGTTAATCAAAGAAAACAAAAGTTAACATTCCAAATTCAAAATTGGAAAAAGAATTAAATAGCAGCCAGTAATATTTTATTTTATTTTTTAAGTACAAAGTTTGTCTCAAAACTTATGAACACACGAGGTAGTAAGCGAATCACGACATTGGCTCTGATGGGATTATTTAATTCATTTAACGCGCCGAACACGACCGATCACAGCGCGAAAACTCCCGAATGCACATTCGGTTTCGGTCGTAGTTTCGGCAAGTTTGCCGCCGAAAACGAAACTAAACCGAAACTCGTGTTTTTGCCGAAACTCAACCGAAAACGAAACCGAAACCGAACATTCGGTCGGACACTAATACACACAAATAGAATAGAAAATCACAGTTTTTAAGTTTTGTGCACCAGATAATTTTTTTGAAGGCGGTGACATGTTTTTTATCTGTAAAAATAAATTTCGAATAAATTTAAAAAAAAATTCCAACTTTATAATTACATATATACTTACATATTTTAAATAAATATAAATAAACTAGCTGACTCGACAGACGTTGTCCTGTCAAAAGCCATTGCGTAACTATAGCAACCGTAGTATGTTGATGCTAACTTGTCAATTTATAGTAAAAATTATCAGTATGTATATATATAATTTGCAATAAATTAAAATTGCGACTATAATTTGAGATTTAAACTATCCTATCTCTCAAGTTGGATCGAACTGCACATGGTGTGCGAATTTTATTATAATCGGTTAAGTGGTTTAGGAGTCCATTGAGGACAAACATTGTGACACGAGATTTATATATATTAAGATAAGTAAATATTAACAAAGTTGCTAAAATATTAGTTAAGTTAATCATAATGGATTGTAATTATAGAAATTGTAAATTAGAGTAACATCCCTAGTGTTTAAAAAGAAAAAGGGGTTAACTGACGCAACATTGTAACAACGTTCAGTTCTTTACGAGATCGTAGATTATCTCGTAAATCACTAATTGTTTATTATGTTTAAAACGGTTTATTAAAAAAACAAGTCATAAAATAACTCGCATCGGTCATTATTACAATAAATATGTAATCGTTATTGAAAAAAGTTAAGCAATTCTGCAGTTCTAACAAAACGAAAAAAAAAATTATTTTATGCCCGCCGTTACAAGGTTACGTTGTTGAATTTTGATGAATTGTCAAATGTGACCTATTAAAATGGCCTGACTATAATAGACGATGCCTGCCTAGTGAAACAAGTGACGGACGAAAGTTCACCCCGCGGCCCGTTCCCCCGCAATTTTGTTCGTGCGTGTTACGCGACTCGCGCGTCTTTTGTTTCACGTTTTGGTTCATTTTGGCGCCCCCCCCTTGAAGGCGCCCGGTGCGGTCGCACCGCTCGCACCGCCCTAGGACCGGCCCTGCATTTATGAGGCAACTGAAATTGCACCAGATTTCTTAACTTCATTTGAGATGATATTCAGAAAAATTGACTCAAAGTTTAATTAGGTATATGCACTTACATAGAGACAATATACACATAACAATTTCAATAGATTTGTATGATTTCAGAGTTCGACGCATGTTTTGAACTGGATACTGTCTGCCAGAAAACATACAGTTATTTCTATCCCACACACAAAATATGGGTAAGCAACAAACATGCTTTTTATTTGACACGGATTGGATACGAATAGATTAGATTTATTTCATCTACTTGCGCGATAAACTTCTCTACCATAAAAATACAATACAAGAGACTCTTCAGCGCCAACTGGAGTGTAGTGGACAAAAGGAAGAGATTTGCCAAATAATAGGACGGGTATGGCTAAAAACAAATAACGGATCAACAAAATAAGTAGAGTTCAGTTTTTACCTCTAATACTTTTATTTTTGTAAAATTATATTTTGTATTTTGTTCAAACTACATAACAATAGTTAAATTGGGAATACTTATTTATAGAAGCTAAGACCGTAGAAATTTTTATGACTAACCCACTATGTAAACTAACGTGGTTGTAATATATTTTGTCATAATTACGAGTAACACAGGAATGCTTACATATTAATTAATTAAATGAAATTATTAACTAGTCGTTAAATTAAATTAAATTATTAACCGAAGCAGATGGCATAACGGGAGAGAGGCCTATACCCAGCAGTGGGATAGAGAGGGCTGTAGATGATGAAGATGATAAACTAGTCGTAGTAAAGACTTAATTTTTACGTGAGTATTGAGTTAAAGTTAGATTACCAAACTTTTGTTTCCAGCCAGGTTCACCGCCAAGCACGGAGATAAAAAAATTACCTGGAAATGATTCTTGCCATATCAAGCTAAGCGGCATGTACGGAGAAACTGAAATCTACTTCGACACTCCAGCGTACAACTTCCAGGAAGCCGCAGGTAAATGTTACTGAAAAAAGCAACTTTTAAGCAACTTTTACCCTTTGAGACCAACCCAGAATTAGCGAAAAAAATCAACTGTTCATAACGCAGTGCTGTGCTGCGCAGGGTCTTGAATTCTAAATTCTGGGCGGTGCACACCTTTTATGGGCAAACGTGACATCAGGCAAGCGATTTACTCGTCACTCAAAAACATAAAAAGGAGGTTTCATAATACATTAGTTAACGCTATCTTTTTCATTTCAGCGACACCAAAGTTCACTTGGGTGGAAGTTGTTAACCTAGAAGCGGTGGAGGACGGTGATAAATGGACGGTGTACGTGTGGTGGCCCAAGCCGGCGGTGACGCCTGACTCGTACAATGTCACGGTGTGGGCTGACAAGCGTATTTCTACCACTGTGCCGGGGGTAAGTTACAGAGGATGATGATCATTGCACAATGTATGAATGGCCCCAGACGCCAGTAACACTTTTTTATTTTGATAAAAAAATGCGTTTGGTCGCCATCTTGCCTGATGGAGCTTGTCTATAAGAAACCGATTCACTCTCGACTCGAAGACACCTAGATTATATCTACTTATTGGGGAACACCCACTCAGGCAGAGCATTCCACATTCTAAATTACGTCTGAGCGAATGTCATAAGTACACTTTGTTCTTCATGACGTCGTTTCTTCTATCGTACCAGGGATAACATAAGCGCCTCCAATTACACCTTCTTTGATACCACGAACTTTAACTCAGTGTCTTAAAATTTACTGCGAGACAAAATATATCTCTTTAAAAACAAAGGGGCATTGAAATGATTTTGTCGGGGACTATGTTTATTAACTTTTTAATTTGTCTAGATGTATTTATAGTCCGTTTGCCCACAGGACGCCACAGAAGCCGAGCTAAAAGGTGTCGTCGGCACCGGGTTCTATGACGTGTCCGTTTACGCCAAACTTGGGCGAAGGATGGCGCACAACAGCGGCCGTGCGCAATTTCCGAGTGAGTGGCGTTCTTTTTACAATATACCTATATTACTTACATAATGAGTATAATAGATATCCAAAATATATACCAAAAGTACTAAAACTCCAATTTATTAAAATTTTAACAGTTGCTATGCACAGACATTGCTATCATCAGTAATTTATGCACGATTTCATAATTATCTCGTAATAAACCGCATGTTCCATACATTTCGTCCAGTGTCATTGACATTTTTCTATGGAACATCTGATTTATTTTTTCGCAAACTGCAAGTTGACCTCATAGCAAAAGTTGTTCACAATGATGAGTACTACGAGCCCTTTTCGGCTTAGCATACCCTTTCCGTGTAACTCTGTAGTACTTTTCGAGGAAACTACAGCCTAATCGGCTATAAATGATACTGGAAACTTGGATAGCATGGTGAAGTAATGGTATCAGTTTTGCACAGGGCGCATGACGAGCACGAGTGCGGGCGTGGTGCGCTGGGCGCTGGCGGCGGGCGGCGCCTGGGCCGCGGCAGCGCTCGCCGCCGCGCTGTACTGGCTGCGCACCTGCGCAGCCAGTACAGTGTTCCGCGGGAACATGAAGCCGCAGGTCAAGCACAAGGTACATAAAACGTTTCACACTCACAGCTTCCCACTAGGATAAATTCTGTGTCGGGTATGCCATGGAACACACACAAAGACGACGACAACTATCACCCAGACCCAGAACAGATATTTAAATTCATCATTCAAACATCTGCCTCTCTCTCTCTCTTCTCTTTTTATTTTGAGCTGGGTGTAGGTCTCTTACCATGCAATGTCTTCCTACTCTCTTGTTACCTTCCTTCTTGTTCCCACCTTTCCTGTGAGACCTTACTCTACCTGTCGGACGTAATAATCTATTCAAATATAGCTACCTACTATATAATGACACAACAGACTGAACCCCGCAGTGTCACCTGCATTTTCCGCAGCCTGCAGCTACCTTCATACCAGATTTCAACACACACATCCAAACCTCCAAACATAAAAGTTTTGACATTTAGGTACAATATAAATAGGGTAGAATACCCAGTAGGAGCTAGGAGGTGTAGGTTTGCCTACTTCTAATGTTGATGGCCTTTATTCCCAGCCGAATATCGAAACCAAGCCATTAGAGTCAAACCGCGTGGAGGCCCTGCGCGTGGAGCCGGCCGTGGTGGACGCGTGGGAGATAAAGCCGGAGCGGCTGCTGCTGCACGAGGTCATCGGGGAGGGGGCCTTCGGGGTCGTGCGCCGGGGGACGCTGGCGCCGCTCGCCAGGGAGGTCGCCGTCAAAATGCTCAAAGGTATCTTGGATAACTTTTGTAACAGTTAAAGCCTTATCCAGCAAGCCTAGCACGTGGACTAACTATCTTTCCACCGTATTTACCTGATCTTTCGGTTTACGCATACATTTGCTACTGATCGCTTTACGCAGAACGTCGCCCCACCTGGACGGAGCTCACCGTATTCTGCATTTGCGCTTTTGCAGACTTGTTCTCTCCACCAAAAAATTTACTTGCTTGAATAGTTTGGTCTCTATGCTACAGAATGACTAGTCATCATACTAATTGCTCATAACACTTGTTTAGATTTTCCAACTGTGGACGAGATGCGCGCATTCCGCGTGGAGATGGAACTGATGAAGAGCGTGGGCGCTCACCCTCACGTGGTGAGCCTGGTCGGGTGCTGCACCACGCGACATCCCGCCATAGTCGCCGAGTACTGCAGTCGCGGGGATCTGCTCAACTTCCTCAGGTAATAAATCCCACTTAAACCTACTGCCTAACCATGATAGAGATGTGGACGTTCTAGTTCTGCTAAATCTTCAAGTATCTAATGATTTTCTACTATTCTCTAGGTGCTCGTGGGACGTGATGATCTCAAAACGCAACGCAAACTACTACAACAACAACATCAACACTTCAGATTATCGCAACGACCTGTTCAAATGTAAAAAGCCCCAAGAACATTCCAGACTGGTCGTCAACAAGTTGTACGATCTGCATGGAGTCTGCGACACTGAACTGACCTCTTTGGACCTGCTGTCTTTCTGCAGACAGATCGCGATGGGAATGGAATTTTTAGCATTAAATAAAGTCGTCCACAGAGACCTGGCGGCTAGGAACATATTGGTGACGAGGGATAGGACGTTAAAGATAGCAGATTTTGGACTCTCGAGGGATGTGTATGAAGAGAATCAGTACAAACAGAAGGGTAATGGGAAGATGCCGGTCAAATGGATGGCGCTGGAGTCTTTGACGAGAAGGATCTACACGACGCAGAGTGATGTGTGAGTACACCGGCTTGCTTATTCGGCTAAAAATAACGCCAACAAAACTATATTACTTATTTATTAAATGTGAGCTACAAGTAGATCTACTCGCAGTACTACAGAATTTTTCCTCGAACAATTTACTCCTATTAATATTGGCATATTAATATATTACATATTTATTTTATTGATGAGTACGATTTTCTAGTAAAAACTAATTAGTGATGATGAATATTCACAAGTATATCGTTAAACATTTTTTTCGATGCTGGTGCCTCTCGAATATTTGAATCTCTCTCTCGAATCTCTTGACAACCTGTTTGGCTCAGCCCGGCCGGGCAGATGTTTGAATGATCAATTTAAATTTCTGGTCTGGGTCTAGGTGCTAGTTGTCCCTGTCTTTGTGTGTGTTCCATCATTCCATGGCATGCCCGACGCAGGTTATCCTAGTAAGGAACTAAGAGTGTGAAATGTTATTATTATGATTGTCCCCGTAGGTGGTCTTTCGGCGTGGTGGTGTGGGAAGTGGTGACGGTGGGCGGCGCGCCGTACGCCGGCGTGGCGGCGGCGCGCCTGCCGCGCCTGCTGCGCGCCGGGTACCGCATGCCGCGCCCGCCCAACTGCAGCCCGCAACTGTACGTATACTATACACTACAACGACTATACAGGGTTATTCATAAAGGGTATGCTAAGCCGAAAAGGGCTCATATATAGTTATTTGCACATTATTTCGTATTAGTTACGCCAAAATATAATTTGGAAATTATGTAAATAAATTAAATTGCAGTTCGCCTTTTTCATTAGTCGGATGGTATTACCAGTTTACTGAACTCAATATTCCCAAATTGACCTAACGAAAAAGTACAAATAAGTGGAACGTAAGAGTCGTTATATGCAGAGCTGAAAAGGGTGCATTATGAAAAACTATTACTATCGAGTCAACCCTTAAATCAGGAATGATGCCAAAAAATTATATTACATCCTCAAACTTGTATACCAAGTTTAGTCGAGATTTGTTGAGAAATGCGACCTGTACGCGAGTATCAACATGCAAACATCCGGACTCTCGCGAGATCTACTGTTCGCAGAACTACTAGTATTATTGTTTTTGACGCTATAAACTTCTCCACATTTTCATTAGAATTTGTTCAATAGCTGGTATCATTACGCATGCGCACTAGAACAAAAAGACGCAACGCCTGTTGGGTGTCAGACGTACCTACATACCTGTCATGCAGTCGTGCAGTGGTTTCATATCTTTCAAAATATTGAAATGAGCGAGCATAGCGTGTCGGATGTCGGGTACACGTGCGGAACAAACAAAATGAAATACGGCCTCAGTAGATGGCGCCCGCAGCGCAAGTTACATCGCGCAAGTGTGTGTCCCACGAGAAGTTGGACATGGAAATGCAATGGTTTAGTTTTCGGATGTTGATGGTATTGCAGATTCCAATTTTTTAATTGGTAAACGTTATTATAGACGTTTGCCATAGTCTGGAATTTGATTTACCCGTATACAGGGTTATAAGGAAAGGGTATGCTAAGCCGAAAAGGGCTTATAGTACCTACTTATCAGGTCGCTAGTTGTTATTATTTTTAAGTTTCCATTGTAAATTGTACTTTCTTTCTTGGATGATAAGTAATGATATGTCATGTAGGTACGAGCTGATGCGCTCGTGCTGGGCGGCGCGGCCCCGCGAGCGGCCCACGTTCGCGGAGCTGCACGTGCGGCTGGACGAGCTGCTCAACTCCGCGTCCGCCGTCGAGTACCTGTCGCTGGAGCTGGACGACGAGCCGCCGCCCACGCCCCGCGCGCACAGATACCTGAGGATGATCCTCAGGTGAGGTGACGCACGTCGCTGGTTTTTTTAGGGTTCCGTACCCAAATGGTAAAACGGGACCCTATTACTAAGATTCCGCAGTCCGTCCGTCCGTCTGTTACCAGGCTGTATCTCATGAACCGTGATAGTTAGACCGTTGAAATTTTTACAGATGATGTATTTCTGTTGCTGCTACAACAACAAATACTAAAAAACAGAATAAAATAAATATTTAAAGGCGCTCCCATACAACAGACGTGGTTTTTTTGGCCGTTTTTACAGATGATTTTACGAAACCTTTCGTGCGCGAGTCCGACTCAAACTTGGCCGGTTTGTTTTAATAACGTTTAGCGTTAACGTTTGACCACCAACTCGCCTGTTGGTAAGCGACGTTGTGGCCAAAGTTGAAGCACGCAGATTTAGAAGATACCTTTTCACTCTGACCTTGAAAAGATCTAGATTTAGCCCGACTCCTTCCTCTCTCGTTCTATTATCCGTCCATACGAGGGAAACACAGTTCCGAACTTACTTACCTCACCTTTACAGGGCTAAAAACAACTGGACTCGCGGCGAGAGCTACGAGCGACCGCTGAAGGCGCCTCACAACCACTACACGTCGCCTCCGGTCACCTACAAGACACCGATATGACATCGAGTACTTACTCACATACGAGCACTCGAAGGACTGTTACGAAATGTGCCATGCGGATGCGGATACGCCATACGAAGTGATGTCACATGCCAACAGCATATACGATGCATTGTAGTTGGTGGGTTCTTTTAATGTTCAATTAAAGAACAACTTAAGATGGACGCCGAATTAAAAAAAAATACAAAAACGTTGCTGTCCTTATCTAAAAAGTTGTGATGAAAAAGATGCCTTTTGCTAGTTCTGTCAACTCGACCCTTCAAGATGAAAATTAATGAGTCTCTTGGATCTGCCAAATTTCTTCTTCCTTCCAACCTAGCTTCAGGTGGCTCCAACAAAGACTTTGTTAGTTCCAAGCGACTGATTCATAGAAACAAAAAAAAAAACAAAAAAGCAGCAAATTGAGTGAAAGTTCGTGTAATAAATCGATTTGAATCAAACTGTTCGATTTAATTTGAAATCGATTCTGATTCGTGTTATCTAGTGATGTAAGTTTGAAACGTTCGTTTCCACGTCCCGTTTAGTGATATGACAGTACCTAATATGTACAATGCTGTGAAGATAGTAAGAAACAAATACAGGGTATGTTTATAAAGTTTTACGAATGTGTACAAATGTATGTACTTATTAGATAAGTTTTACTGTTGTAAGTTACTGTTAGTAGTTGTAAAGATATTCCTATTACTTTAGGTAGATGTAAGAAAAAATATTTTTGTAATAAAAATTCAGATCTGAGTAAAGTAACGTGGTTTTATTAGCGAACACCGAAGCTGTACTGAAATTGCACCGGGTTGAATATATTTTACAAAGAGGCGATATTTTTACTTTGAAAATATGACCCTGCAGTCCAGGTACCCTATTCTTAGACGCACGAGATTATCTCCGTCAGTCTTACTCTTGCACATTCCTAATGAGAGCGACAGTGACAGATAATATTTCACTTGTTAGAAGAATATCACTCAGCTCAGCTTTTATGATTATTGCAATTATATACTGAACTTCAAAAGAACTTCTTCTTCATTAGAAAATCACTTACAATGCTTCGACTCTGCACTCAGAAAATAAAATGAAAAGCACAGTGTATAGTATGAAATTATATTAACTTCATAGGTATATGTTATATTACAGGATATACTTACAGCTAAATATAAAAATATCCAATATCATCACTAGGACCCGAACACTGTCGGCTCAGCCTTGCCATTCGTTTACACTCATTGCGCGCTCTGTACTTTGATCTTCTTATCCATTTGACACAGACTTAAATACTTCGCGTTCGTTTTGGAATCGGTGGCAAAATAACATTAAAAAATTACAAAATCGTACTTTCGTATGTCACACATGCGACCGATTTTATCATTTTTGACAAAATCGTTTGCATGTGTACACGTTCATATGTGACACGTGCGACCGATATTATCATTTTTGACAAAATAGTGTGCATGTGTAGTGTACACGTTTGTGTGTCACACATGCGACCGATTTTATCATTTTTGACAAAATCGTTTGCATGTGTACACGTTCATATGTGACACGTGCGACCGATATTATCATTTTTGACAAAATAGTGTGCATGTGTAGTGTACACGTTTGTGTGTCACACATGCGACCGATTTTATCACTTTTTGACAAAATCGTTTGCATGTGTACACGTTCATATGTGACACGTGCGACCGATATTATCATTTTTGACAAAATGGTTTGCATGTGTACACGTTCATATGTGACACGTGCGACCGATATTATCATTTTTGACAAAATGGTTTGCATGTGTACACGTTCATATGTGACACGTGCGACCGATATTATCATTTTTGACAAAATGGTTTGCATGTGTACACGTTCATATGTGACACGTGCGACCGATATTATCATTTTTGACAAAATGGTTTGCATGTGTACACGTTCATATGTGACACGTGCGACCGATATTATCATTTTTGACAAAATGGTTTGCATGTGTACACGTTCATATGTGACACGTGCGAACGATTGTGAGCTAAAGTGGCGTTTTGAACTGCTAGGAAACAAAATTCCAACCAGTAACGCTAAAAAAACGTTGAATTATAAAACGTTGAATAATCGAAATTAGATTCATAAAAGCAGAATTACACTTCCGACATACATTTATGGATTTAGCTCTAAGTACAGAGCACGCATACATCATCTCATTCCCATACCGTTACATCTAGATAAAATATTTTTACAGTTAGGACGTACTCGTTAAGTTTATGAGCAGATAATACAGAGCATGATTCTTTTTGAGAGCACACCTGACATATTTTTTCCGTTAGTGAAACAATATTCCCAACTTTGAAGGCTCTATTTGACAGATCTCAAATAACTAAACATTCGCTGTCATTCTCATTGCAATGTTTTAGACAAAGACGTCAATAGTTTTAGATCTGTCATAAAAAGCCTTCAAACTTGGGCCCTTTACGTGAGTGAAAGATTTGCAAACAAGATCATCCTCATCATTTTCAGCCCATAATCGCCTACTGATGAGAATTAGGCCTCTCTTTTTGTACGCCACTCATCCCGTCCCTGTGTCAAACAAGATAGAAGTCCAGAAACAGATCTTTAGACATTTTTTTGGTATCACCAAATAGCTTATAAACCAGTGTGCTCCCAGCTTTATTCATAACAGTGTAATGATATGAGTTAAATCAATATTTCATTTCCATATTCAAATTGTAAATAGATTTTAATATAAATGATACTTATCCACACATTTTCTCTAGAGACACAATCCAGAAATGCAATTTTGAGAAAGTTGATGTCGATTTAGAAAGATTGTAGTTGATATTGTAATAATCAAAAATATTGCTGTCTCAAAAAATATTGACAGCGTTAAAACTTACTAGTCTTTTCTCACGCTTAAAGCAAAAAGAGACAATAACTTTTACGCTGTTTGATACTCATGAAATTTTATTAACATAATTACAACAGACAAAAAAAACTAAAAAATAAACTAAAATATTAGATCAGTTTAAAAATTGGTACACTAGAACCGATGCCGATATATATTATATACTATTATTTATCTTCGATATAATTAGCCTAAAATGTTCGAGTAAGGGTACTGAGAGCTCTACCCACACATTTAAAACTTACCACTTAATTTTGTGTCCACACGCACACAAACACATTTATTTGGTTACAAATGTAGAGTACCGACATGTGATATGAAACATTGAGCGCAGTCTGAAATATGTTATCAGCGTCAATTACGGAAACAGCGCTTATGACAACCAACACAACACTAACAATTTTTCCACATGCTATGCTGGTTCTCATTAGCGCTATTGGCGCCATTGACGCTGTTGGCGCTATTTCAGACCACGCCGTTTTCCGCATTTTACTTCACCAGAGTTACCAAATTCGTATTTCGCTTGCCCATTTTAAATTCTAAAACATGTATCAGTACGTATAAATCTGGTTAGTATAATATCAATTATCCATTTCAATTGTAATTTGGAATCAACTAAATTGACATATCAGTCTCCAGGCAACATATAGTGGCAAGATAGCCTAAAATAATAATACTTATCAAGCTTCATAAGTGTTATAATTAAACAAAACTTGTCATGTACTACTTAAATCTATGAACGAGGCATGAATCAAACGTTAAAAAGATACAGATTAATACAATACTTAATGAAATATATCGCGCCTATCTTGAAGAATATTGGCATAACTTATTTAAAATTCTAGTGATCGCTTTCTATGGGTCTCTTTACACGTGGTTGTTGATTGTAGTTTATACGAAGCCAGTCGCGGGGGCGAGCTGGTAGCATGTTAGAGCTGGGCTATAGTAACTTCATGGCGATGCCTCTTTAAAATGACGGTGGATTGGACGAACTCATTCAATAAAGAACAATGCCTTAAAGACATTCACTGTAAGATTCACTAAAAAAAATTTTTTATTCAGTAATAGGCTTGCATTTGACCGGCATCCTGCCTGATGGTAAGCAACGATACGGCCTACGATGGAGCATGCTTGCCTAGAAGAAACCGATTAAACATTGGATTAAATCACAAGACTGAAGTCCAAAAATCAGTTTCAAACGCGTCGCACCAAGTGTGACCGAGACCAATAAAAAGCGCTACGTTTTGATTGGTACTGTTGTCTTGTCGTCCTACAAATGGTACAAAACTCCGAAATTATATAGTTACAAAACCTAGTCTAGCTTTTAGGAATGCCGTTGCAATTTGCCTTTTAAAGAGATCAAAGTCATCCATCGAGGTTTCGCTTCATTGTATACCATGTACTTAAGTTCAATGACACTATTGACTACAACACCGAAGCAAGCAACTTATATTTATGCAGAGGCCTAATCTATTATGTAACTATCATTTGAGTCTGCATTGCAAATGCTAGACTTTATCTTGTAGCGAGAAAATAAACAGACCGGGGGGGTCTCCTTGTGTAAGCGTAGTGACAATGATCATCGAGTGCTATCCCGCTCGCGCCAACTTACGCGCGCCATTTGAGGGAGCGGGACAACACAAGATTACCATTGCCACCACGCTTATACAATAAGGCGCCGAGACCGACTCCTGATCCTAAAATACTTCCAGTGAAATGGAAGTTCAAAGTACAGACTAACAGAGGTTCCATAAAATAGGACCCAAACAATATAATATTTGAAAATGAGCTTATAAGCTTACAATTTAAAAGACAACAAAATGATTGTGTTTAATTTTTCCGCTATAAATAAATCAACCCAATTCTGATAGCTCCAGTTGACAGATCTAAACTTACTAAAAATAACGCTGTCTTTGTCATTACGGTTTATTAGACAAGGATATAAACTCTTTTAGTAAATTTTAGATCTATCAACAAAAGCTTTTAAAATTGGCTTCAACATATGAATTTTATAGCTTTTCAAATAGACACAAGGTCATATTTCTTTACATTTACTTCGAACAGGGTTTACCTACACTTTGGCAGCTAATACTTCGTGTGTTCATCATTCACTGGTGTAACAATCACTTTTTATCATATAATTTGCTTTTAATTATTTCATTAATATTATTTCTATATAATTCCTTAATGCATGATTTAACACTTAATCCGAAGTGTTAGAAAAATTATAATTATTTTATCATACATAAGTACAGGGTGTATTTGCCTTGATTTACATTTGCAGGGTTTTTACCCGACTGTACAGAAGAGTGGTGTGTTTTTCAGGTGTAAGTATGTACATATGTTCCTATATGATCAACTGCCTAAACTTATCCGATTTTCGATTGGAGGTGTCGTTGGATCCAAAATGTTAAATTCTAGATTTTGAAGTCAGTTTTTTTGTGTTTCTTTCGATTATGAAACTTGTATAATGGGTATTTGTGTCATGTATGATTATGTAGACAGAAGTAGGCAGATGTATACCAAAGCAAATATCAGTAGGGCCGCCACAGCCTTTTCTAGCATAGTTTCTTCAATCTAACATTGAACATTCTTCTGTAAAAAGATTGTAAGATTGAATCAAGAATGTTATAGGTTTGTGGCAGCCCTACAAATTGAAACTTTATATTCTCTTTACATAGACATGATTTTTGTTTAGGCTGTGAATCTAAACAAAAATCGGTAAGCGAAGTAGGAAATCTATCGAAAAAGTATTTGTTACGTAACTTCAAGAGTATTAGGACATTTCACAGTAGCTAGGGGCGCTGTTTAATTTTATACAATCGTTAAAACTAAGCACCAATTTTTTTTAAACCTTGCGGAATTTTTGTGGAGATATTTTACTAACGTACAAAGCTCGACCAATATTTATGGAATTCAATAGAAATTAGTACCATTGCATTTTCAGAACATAAGTGACCGCCACCTGTAATATTTTTAGATCTTTCATCGGGCCACCACTCTCCACTTGCATTTGCAGAAACTACACAAAGATCTCCAGAAGAACACAAACAGTTACAAAAGTATTAAATTTCAAAAAACTATTTCGTTGTTCAGATGACACGGATTATAGCTTCATTTGTTTGTCTTAAAACAATAACAACTCAGAAACGTTCATAAAGCCCCTTATCCAACCCTCACTTCTTACTTCTATTTATAGCAACGGCTAGCCCCTCGTGCTATCCTCACTTACTGTGGGCCAATTACGCCTGTCAGCGGCAGCCTTGACGGGCGTAAATACCGTACTATATACTATCGAATGCTCGCTATGTATTTTACGTCAGAAGTTGTGCTAGGCCCACTTGATATCGGGGCGAGGTGGTGAATGCTAACGCGACCCCACCTCGCCCCATCTCAGGCGGATGACGAACGCCCCAGTGGTTTTAGTGGGTATGCCGCCACTAGGGCGGAGACTCCCACATAACCACCCTGCCTCCCCCGGGGCGGGCGTGGTATCCATAAAGGATTTCCACTGGGTAAACAAAAAAAAAAAGGCCCACTTGATATCAACATTTTCGAAAGATTTTTTCATTCTACCCTCACTTACGTTTATTAACTGTTTCGATAGATTCCCCCCCCCCCCCCCCCACCCCGTATAGGTCGGCTACGCTACACTACCCTCACTTACTGTTATCAACATCGATAGATTTCCCCTCGTCCAGGTCGGCTACGCTCGCGCTCGGCCCGTGAGTGGGTGGTCGCGGCGCGGTCAGTCGATGGGCGGCGGCTGCGCGGGGATGTTGGAGGGCGGCGCTGTTAGGTAGCCGGCGGAGTGGGGGACTGGCGCTGGAACAATATTACTTAAATATAATACCAGTTCAACCAGGCGAGCGATTTGCTCATCTCGTCTTTCTTGTAATTAGTTTGGTGTGTAAAGCAAAGCTGTATGTATTCTATTTCTATTCAATTCAACAATCGTTCTTTATTGGCATCATAAAACACAATCACTGTAAGAGTGATCTCTTCTAAAATAGTTTTATCACGAATTTGACGCCACCGCTATCTTTCTCTCTCTCCCTTTTTTCCCTAGTATGTATCCCTTCATCTCTTTCTTACCTGTGAGCGAGTTGTGAATAGGCGCGGACGATATAAACAGATCGTGTCGCTGCGCCGCATATTGTTCCCACACCCTGCTTTTAGCGAGCACCGCTCTCACTCGCTCCCCGTGCAGAGGAGATCGCGCCATCGCTTTCAGCGCGTTCACTAGCTGCGCCGCCGTCTGCCCTTCTAACCGCGTCTCGAGGAGGGATAGAAGCTCGCCTATGAGGTCCGTTTCTAAAGCCTGCAATAGTAAATATTAATTACAAATTGTACTATATGTCAACGCGCGATCGTTAGCTGACGCCATTTAAATGCTAACATCTCTGTTTATAGTTTAATTTAGTCATCTAGTAACCCTACTTTTTTGACACTAAACGGATTTAAGTCAACAAACAATGTTACAGTAACCGGCAAACAACTTGAGCCATAACCTTGGATGCGCAGCAGACGACTTTAAGGCATCTTTAGTGGAAAGAAAGGATTTGCACGGCACGCGTCTACGCGATTGGCCGATCTATCGGCCGCTGTTCCCCGCGTTGCGCATGCGCCCCGCTAGTACCTTACTACACTTGCGTACAGTGTTAATGGCCATTATAATATGTCCGGAAGTGTACATGCGCAAACACCCCCCCACTTTGTCGACTTTGGCTCTTGTTATTTGCCGGTCACTATACTCATAGTTTTTTTTATTGTTGGCACGTTTTCAAATCAATGGCTCGGTTTCATAATGAATACGGCTGGCAGAGTCGCATAGCATTCACTCAACCCGGTCAACTGTAGAGGCCTTAGTAGCCGTATCCAACAGTAGGCATGCATAAGAAATAATTAGCTGTGACATACAGACGGACGGACGCACGAGTTTCGCCATTAGGGTTCTTCCCCGAAAGAGATTCAGAACCCTAAAAAGAAGTCCGAACAATCTAGAAAACCCGTCGTAGCTTTCTTATAAGAGGGACTCTTGAATGGGGCTTGGCTGAGAACCTGCCCTCCTAGCCAAGTTGCAATTCTATAATCGAAACGATGTAGAAAGGTAAAAAAAATGTATCAGAATGACATTCCCATAATCCATTTTTAGATTCTTTGGTATATCCTATGACAGAAATGTCATTCTCATACATTTTTCCACTTTTCTATGTTGTTTCGATTTTAGAATTGCAACTTGGCTAAAGGGCTGCTGCAGAACGACGAAGCTTACCTGCAGAACGAGTCGCTCCGTGTTCGCACTTCCACCGAACATGGCTGCTAACGCCGAACACGCGCTGCCGACGCACTCGCGGCAAGACTTAATGGCCGCCTTCAACGCCGCCATAACGTCAGTCTGCGCCAGCGCCACTACGCACGCCTAGGAAAAGTAATAAAAAAATATTTAAAAAAAGACGTGTGGCACTCGGGGACTGCCGCGGTAAAGCTATTGCATAGCATTTTTTATCAACTTATGCAATTATAATTATTTATTTATTCCACCTTTCTTTTCTATTTCATGCGCAGTAACGCCGATACAACCAATGCCACCTAGAGGCGAGTTGCTGAACTAAAGAGACAAGCGTGATAATAATATTTCAAAAAGTCATTAAAAGTTCTGCTATTCATCGATAGATGGCAAAACTAAAAAGTATCACCGCTGTGCCGGTCGGAGTGGGGGTGTTAGGTTTTTTCGTTACGGAATTTCTGGATTCGGTTTCCATGCTCAAGGCCCGCGATAGAAGCTATGCAATAGCTTAAAACTCCCTTCGATCGCAGGAACTTTTGCTATGCATCATATCCACTATGAAAGGGTCTTTGAAATGTTAACGGGTGTGTGGGCAGTGTTGTGGGCAGGAAAAATTATGAAATGTATTAGACCAACACCATACTGCGTTCCATGACAGGCGTCGCTGACGTAGATAAAAGGTTTGCCAAGCTCAAGTGGGAGTGGGCGGGCCACACAAGCCGAATGCACCCGGACAGATGGGCAAAGGTCTCCACAGAGTGGGTGCCCCCGGACAGTCGACCCCCAGGTCGCCCTCCGACGCGATGGCGCGACGAACTGGGGAACTTTGAAAAGGACTGGACCAAGCTGGCCCAAGACCGGCAGGTATGGAACAAATTGGGGGAGACCTTTGCCCAGCAGTGGGACATTACAGGTTAACTAAAAAAAAAAATTTGACCACTGTTGTTCAAACACTTTTTGCTAATATTAAGCTGGCGGGGCTCCAGGAAGTGGACCCGTCGCTTATTGACATTTATAATAAACGACGTACGTCCTTACATTATCTGATCTGAGCCTAGCACAATGACGGCGCGGGGGACTGAGAGGGCAGCGCGCACTACCGCGCACTTCCGCGCAGGTGAGGACTAAGATAAACGGTTTGGCTATAGTATTCGATAGAAAAGTGTACGCCATTACGCCCGTCAAGGGCATCCCTGATGGGCGTAAATGGCGTACACTTTTCTTTTTTTATTCCGATCGTAAAAGAACTATATGAACAGTAGACAGTGTGTCACAGTACCTGGTTGTCTGCGAGCGCGGCCAGCACGGGCACGGCGTGCGGCGGGCAGGCGGCCGCGAGCCGCACGAGGCGCGGCAGCTCGCCCAGTAGACAGTGTGTCACAGTACCTGGTTGTCTGCGAGCGCGGCCAGCACGGGCACGGCGTGCGGCGGGCAGGCGGCCGCGAGCCGCACGAGGCGCGGCAGCTCGCCCAGTAGACAGTGTGTCACAGTACCTGGTTGTCTGCGAGCGCGGCCAGCACGGGCACGGCGTGCGGCGGGCAGGCGGCCGCGAGCCGCACGAGGCGCGGCAGCTCGCCCAGTAGACAGTGTGTCACAGTACCTGGTTGTCTGCGAGCGCGGCCAGCACGGGCACGGCGTGCGGCGGGCAGGCGGCCGCGAGCCGCACGAGGCGCGGCAGCTCGCCCAGTAGACAGTGTGTCACAGTACCTGGTTGTCTGCGAGCGCGGCCAGCACGGGCACGGCGTGCGGCGGGCAGGCGGCCGCGAGCCGCACGAGGCGCGGCAGCTCGCCCAGTAGACAGTGTGTCACAGTACCTGGTTGTCTGCGAGCGCGGCCAGCACGGGCACGGCGTGCGGCGGGCAGGCGGCCGCGAGCCGCACGAGGCGCGGCAGCTCGCCCAGTAGACAGTGTGTCACAGTACCTGGTTGTCTGCGAGCGCGGCCAGCACGGGCACGGCGTGCGGCGGGCAGGCGGCCGCGAGCCGCACGAGGCGCGGCAGCTCGCCCAGTAGACAGTGTGTCACAGTACCTGGTTGTCTGCGAGCGCGGCCAGCACGGGCACGGCGTGCGGCGGGCAGGCGGCCGCGAGCCGCACGAGGCGCGGCAGCTCGCCCAGTAGACAGTGTGTCACAGTACCTGGTTGTCTGCGAGCGCGGCCAGCACGGGCACGGCGTGCGGCGGGCAGGCGGCCGCGAGCCGCACGAGGCGCGGCAGCTCGCCCAGCGCCGCGCACGCCTCGCACAGCGCGGCCCGCGAGCGCAGCAGCGTGGCCAGCGCCGCCGCGCACACCGCGCCGCGGCTACCCTGCGGAACGAGCGACGATATGAAGTTACAACATTACATCTATACTAATATTATAAAGAGGAAAGATTTGTATTTTTGTATGTTTGTGTTGAATAAACACAAAAACTACTAGACCGATTTCAAAAATTCTTTCACCATTAGATTGCTACATTATCCCTGAGTAACATGGGCTATATTTTATACCCGTGCAAAGCCGGGGCAGGTCGCTAGTAATGAATATAATTGCTTAGCATTGACGACCTGTTTGGCACAGTGGTAACATATCAGCCTTATAAGCCAGAGGTTCGATTCCCGATCGGGCAGATGTTTGAATGATGAATTCAAATATTTGTTCTGGGTCTGAGTGTTAGTTGTCCTTGTCTTGTGTGTGTTCCGTGACATCCCCGACACAGGATTTATCGTAGTGGGGAGCTATGAGTGTGAAACGTTGTTGTTGTTTGTATAGAACTTTGAAAAAATATCTGTTAGTTCAGAGTTCCAATTTCAATTGCGGCATCGCATTAACAACAGCAAATGGAATAGCGCTGATGATGATGTCGTCCGCGCCGTATCTGACGATGGCGACCCTGGGTATCTTCTGGCGTGTGCTCGTATGTGGCTGGCAAATCCAAACTTCGTTTTGAACACCCGGTCACATGTCGCGCAGTACAGCTGGCCCGCGCTGTTGTGCGTGTACTTGTGTAGTCGGCAGCTAAGAAACAAGCATTTTAACTGATCATACTCAACTCAAGCTAGCTCCGAAAGACACTAACCTCACTGGCGTCCTTGTTAAGTGCCGCAACAGTTTCAGTGAGCAGTTCCTGCAGGAACCGCTTGGGGCTGCGCAGGTTCCAGTGCGGATGCTGCAGGTACAGCTTGAGGTAGACCCCGCCCACCACCACCTCGCCGGGCGGCGCCCAGGCCAGCTCGCCCGCCGCAGACCGCTCCAGCGTCTCGCGGTCTTCGAACGGTACGTTGGCGTCTTTGATTTGGGCGGATTGGTGCCTAAATAGGAAAAGTACAATGTTAGTCATGGTTTTAGCATCCTACATACTTAAGACTCTATTACAATCATGATCAATCGATTTACATTTTTTTTTATTCTATTATAGGCTTTCGTTTGACCGCCATCTCGCCTGATGTTAAGCAACGATGCGGTCTACGATGGAGCACGCTTGCCTAGAAGGAACCGATTCACTCGCGACTTGAAGACACCCAAATTATACTCGTATCTATCGGGAAACACCCACTCGGGCAAAGTATTCCACACTCGGGCAGTGCGCACAATAAAAGTGGAATCAAAGCGTTTCGTACGTACATATCATCAGTCCGAAAGTTGTGAAGAGTAGTTAAATATATTGGCGCGAACATTAACCCCCGCAAGAAAGAGAATCTATTAAGTAGTAGCACTTTCTTGTTCTTTAGCAAAAGCAATGTGTTCTTTAAGCGAGGTCCACGCCACATAGCTTCACACAAGCTCGGGGAGCACATACTTGACATCGAGCATGTGCATATCATGCGTGGCGCGAACATCCCCCCTCCTCAGAAAGAGAACCTGCTAAGTAGTAATACTTACTTGTCCCGTAGCGACGCAATGGTTTCTTTAAGCGAGCTTCGCGCCTCATCCCCCCACACGAGCTCGGGGTGCGCGTGCGTCGCATCGAACATGTGTACCGCGTGTGCGGCGCCGCTCTCGCGCATAGCTTCCGCGAACACGCCTGGGATGTACCGGTTTATCGTTAGACGGACCTGGGCAACAGAACAAATTGTATTAAACTCTGGAGTGACATTGTACATCTGTGTACGATCAATTCAGCTGTCTGCCACTGTTCGTGTATTGGTCTATTTCATGTTGTGATTAAACGTGCAGAGAGAAAAAACTATATTAAAATCGTGTAATTCAGCCACACAGAGACTGGAACTCGTTTTGAAAGGAATATCTCCAGTCTTTGCTATTGTTACCGAAGATCATAATAGCATGATTCTACATCTAAATGTAGTGCGAAATGATATGGACTTTCTGGAAAAGATATGTACCTACATGAATGAGTAAATCTAACAAAATTCGAAGTTTTAGTGTTAATTACCTTGGGCCCGTGCAGTTTATCGGCCATCATCCGCGCCAACAGTTCCACGGCCGCGTCTCGCGTCTCCGGAGACTTACTATTGCAGAAGAGATCTAGTAAATATACCACAGCACCTGCAACACAAATGACGATAGCTTGATAAGAAAGTAACATAAAATAGATAATTTCAAATATTTTAAATTCAAATTAGTAGAGTAATTTTCAAGTTTTAGCTTAACTAACGAACAGCGATTAATTTGTATATATGTAGGTGGCAACCAACTAGCTTTATTAGCCGTTCAGTTAACAGCCTAGCGTTTTTACTAAACGGCGCCGTTCAACAGACGAGCGGAATACTGGCAACCAGCCCCGCCAACACCTCTGCCTTTGGTGGGTGGTCCCCCAGCATCAACCGAGTTCACCACAAAAGTGTCTTATCACACCTTTAGCCAGCGCCTCCTTGACGAGCGCAGTGTTGGCCAGCAGCGCCGCCAGCGCCGCCAGCGCCTCCTGGCGCGGCGGCCGGGCGGCCAGCAGCAGCAGCAGGTGCCCCAGCACGGCGCTGGCCGCCACGTCCTCCACGCACTCCCGGCAGCCCGCGGCCGCCAGCACGACGCGCAGCGCCGCCAGCTGCAGCGCGGGCCGCGCGCGCGCCGACAGCATGCCGAAGATCAGCCCGAACTGCCCTATGCATTGGATTTCTACGCCTGTCGAATAGAAGTTGATTACAGTGAAATGACAGATAGAGGAGCAAGAAGAGTCCCATTCGATAACATTGACGTTACGATAGCTTCTTGTCTCGCAAAGTTGAAACTGAAAAAATAGACGACGCGAAGAGATGGCTTAATGAGATTTCTACAATTCATATCATAATCACCATGAGAGCATCAATGATAGCTCAAAATCATAATTCGTTTATGGTGTAGAATTCCAGAATGCATGGAAAAATACTCAAGTTATTTTTTTAATTCTAAGATTCAGCTATTTGGGTTCATTTAAACTACATCAAAATTAATTCTTGTAGACATTTTTTACCTGGATTTTTAATAATAACGTTGGCGAGCGCGTTGAGCGCCTGAGTGAGGTGTTCCACGCGATCCGCGGTCACCTCCTCTTTCGTCTGCTCTAGGGCAAACTGCAGCAGCTCCAAGATTAGCTGTTGCGGATTCTGGATACAAACAAACGGTTTAAAAAAATATACCTATATATTTATAGCACATGCAGATATTTTTTTCGACTGAATTTTTTGCTGCAGCAACCCAAATTGTGGCTTAGCTGTGTGATAAGTTAGCTAAGTCTTAGTAAAGTGCTACTGAGAAGTGCCGTCTTTTTTCATTTATATTTTTTTGACTATGGCATTGAAAACTCGAGGTGACGATGTGTTAGAAAAAAAAATGTGTGAGCTAAATAATACAATAGCCAGATAATTAACATTCTGACAGAAAAATCTGCTTTTTGGACAAATTTTGGCTTAGTAATTTTTACACTTTCTTTTCATGCCTTTTATGTTTATACTCCCATGACAACCTAGGCTATAAACCAGAAAATTCATAAACATTGGGTAATGTACTGTTGCACAACGCGTCGCTAAACTTGTCTACTCACCTCTATAGGGAAGTCCGGTTGCTCATTGTATATCTGCAGGTAGACGCCTCCGACCGTCAACAGCCCTTCATGCGCTGAATACACAAACGGCTCGACTAGTGGCTCCTCGTCGCCGACCTCCGCGCGACTGTTGCGCAACTTGTCGCGCAACTCGGCGCGAGTGCTGTTGTCCCAGACGAGGTACGGCGTCTTCCAGTTTGAGGTTAGAGTTTTGAGGAGCTGTGGGTAAAATATTAGGTTAGAAGATGGTTTTAAGAGGTTTACAGTTGGTCTAGTAAAGTCTAGTAGTCAACACTCAGCTCATGATTGGCATTTAGTAACAATATTATGTCATTTTGCTCTTCCAACTTTTCAGGTTTTTTATTTTTTTAATATCTGCTTTGTTTCTGGATGTTAGTTGTCCTTGTCTTTGTGTGTGTTACGTGGTATCCCCGAGACAGGTTATCCTAGTGGAGAGCTATGAGTGTGAAACTTTTTTTTATTATTATTAATTGGTTCTGTGTTTAAAATAGTCAACGTTAAAGTTACATTTAACGATATATCGGTTGACCGGATTTTAGCTTGCATCGCAGTTGTGTAGAAGCGGCTAGTGCGACTCACCACCGCTTAGGTAATCAGTAGGTCCTCGGCCTCGACCTCCGCGTCCTCGGCCTCCGCGGCCTCCGCCTCGGCCAGTAGGCGCCCCCGTGTACTCACCTCGTGCGTGTCGGGCGCGGCCAGGCGGCTGCACAGGTGCGGCCCCAGCAGCGCGTGCAGCGCGGCGCGGATGCGCGCGTCCTCGGCCGCGGCCTCCGCGTGCGGCCCGTACACCGCCGCTAGGGCGCACACGCACTGTTTCGCCAGCTGATTTGCTATTTCCTAAAAAGAACAACAATCTTTTTTAGAATGATTCGAAATTATTACAGACATATTTTGTCGGCGCTCTGAGACAATTTTTATTGAAAGTGGTAAAAAAACGTAACTGACAGTGACAGCTACTGAACCGCTGACGTTTACCACTCTGGTACAACTACAAACGGTAATGCAAAAGCGCGGGAAAATAAAGGCAACAGAAGTCTGGCTCCAGGGCGAGGGAGGCGATCGCTTCCGTAGCTAATGTCTCCCACCTGTTTGCTGGCCTGTGTTTCGGACTCCAGCCCCGACTCGGTGAGAGTGTAGTCGTACTGCAGCACGGCGGGTAGTAGCGCGTGGATGGCGCCCGCGCGCGCCAGCTGCGACCGGAACTCGGGCTCCAGGGCGAGGGAGGCGATGGCTTCGGCGCCTGCGCAGGCTGTGTCGCCGAGATGCTGTGGATAAACGAATGTTTAGTCTTGTTTTAGAATATGTAATTTGATTTTTCTTTACATAACAAATTAAATTAAAAACCTTGTAAGATGAGGTTAGCCCTAATTCTTTATATATCCTTGTCGACACATGTTTCACTCTCATAGAAGCATCCTTAGGACCAGGAGGTCTACTCTAACTTGTTCGAAACGAACTTCGGCGACGACCGAAATTTAAACGAAATTACGTTTGTGACCCTACTCTAAGTAATTTTCGGTCGAGCGCACGAAAGTTCGGATCCGAAGACAATTTTCGTGAACGAATGAAATTGAGGAAATGAATGAAAAAGTTATCCGTCCGATTTGAAAAGTATGATAACTTAAAAACAATGAGTATGTCACCTGTGACAACTAAACATATCCGTATACTCACGCAATTATTAATTACTAAACTATTAAATACTAGCGGCCCGCCCCGGCTTCGCACGGGTAGACATTCATTTTTTAAACATTTTGGGATAAACGTAGATTAAATGTGTCTTAATGCGGGTGATAAGTAGATTTTCTACAGGGTTATTCATAAAGGGTATGCTAAGCCGAAAAGGGCTCATAGTACTCATCATTATGAACAACTTTTATAAACGGAATGTCTGATTTAAATAATTGAAAAAGAAATCTTCAGGTATTGAAACAGTCTTAAATACTAAATAGTTTATTTAGATAAGGATTAATACAAAGGTATGTAAAACATGGTCTGATTTTGGTCGGCATTTTTATCAACTTTTAAAATGTAAAAAAGTAGTCATAGTGACGTGACGTAACTACAATAGTTGGACATATGGTATTGCGACGTTTTTTGTAGATATCAATACGTTCTTTAATATTGTAGAACATTTTTTAGTTCTATCATCAATAATTTCCGCAGCGTATGCGATGAAAGACATTTTATGGATCATTTTTTTACACCTTGGGTTACACTATCGAAGTTTTAGTAAGGATCCCTAATTTTTTCAGGTAATAAATATAGCCTATGTCACTTTGGGATAATGTAGCATTCAAAAGGTGAAATAATTTTTGAAATCGGATCAGTAGTTTTTGAGTTTATTCCACACAAACATCCAAAAATACAAATCTTTCCTCTTTATAATATTATATCATATATTATATATAGTATAGACTAAAGGACTAAAGTTTGGAATTTGAAATTAGTAAAAGTGTTTCTCAAGTATTGTGATTTGTGAGTTCATAAAAGCGATGTTTTGAAGTGAATTGAGCAATGATTTATTGCGGTCGCGTTAAGCTGTCTTAAAAAGGGATAAGGAATAAGGATCTGAAAAACATATATGAATGATATTATGCGTTATTTTCATTAATTAGAAGATCATTAAAAATCAGGTACACTATCTTTACTTACTTTAAATGTGGGGTCAATTCCGTGACCTTGGTACTCTTGGAGGCAATAGGGGCACTATGTCTTTGCACAACTCTTCGAATAATTCCCGACTGAGCCTATAGTTTCCTATAAACTCGTCATCAGGAATATTATACAAATTAAAAACACTGCGTAAGCGGCGTCGGTTCCTTCTGCGTTCTAAACGTTCTTCGCGCAAAGCAGCCTCCCATAAAATTATTCTTCCAGCCATTTTAATTGAATTCTTCAAAAAACTCGATCAAACGAAAATTAAAAGTTAACACTTTTGGCTTCGTCGATTTGAGGTTAATTTTACGAACACTCGTCTGTCAAATTCAAATTTTCGTTCGCAACAAAAGTTAGTTATAGTAGGGTTCCGAAAAAACAAATGTCAAATTAATTTCGTGCAGACGAAGTTTCGTGAATGAATGTGGTCTTGGTAGGAAACGTGCGAACCTTCGATCGAACTTCGTTTTTCGGACGAGTTAGAGTAGACCCCCAGACGTGTTGACTCTTCGAACGTTCGGCCGAGAAAGAGTAGCGACTCGGCAAAGCACCATAGTAATTGGTGACACGTTTGGTCAGTTTTTTGAAGATGAACTTCGAAAGTAACGCCTGATCTAATGAATTACCGACAGTGTGTCTAGTAGTAGTGTACCTGTCGCTTCAGCAGCGGCAGTATATCGGGCGCGAGGCGCGGCATGCCGGCGGCGAGGCGGCGGCACTCGGGGAACTCCCCCGCCACCGCGAAGCAGCGCGCCACGTGCGCACACACCGCTGCTGCGATGTCGCCCGGCTTGGTGGCGTTGGAGAGTACGGCCACGCAGCGGGACAGGGCTTCGTGTAGCACCTGGACAGTATGACAATGATAGTTAAACATCAAGCATGCAATACCGGAAAACTGGCTCTGACTGCTCGGCATTCAGCCTGACCCCCGACTAGAAAATAACTAAAATTTTTGGTAGTAGTGATTTTTGTGATGGCCATAAAGAACGTTATGTATATAGATATTGTTAAAATGAAATATTTTTTTTATTTTTTTTTTTATTGTATACTGCTAGTCACTTTCTCTCGCTGCAATCATCTACTCTATCAACATTCAAGGCACAATGTTCTCGTTGTTTCTCTTACCTGCAACCCGCCTTCCCTCTTCAACTCCTCAGTATTGAGAGCGGAACACTTGACAGTTGCATACGCCAGTTCACACGCAGCTGGTAGCAACGCCGGCGCGTCGTTATACATTACACTATGCACTTATTCACTTCTCTCAGCACATTAATCTACTCTATCAACATTCAAGGCACAGTTTCCTCGTTTCTCTCACCTGCAACCCGCCTTCCCTCCTCAACTCCTCAGCATTCAGAGCCGAACACTTGACCGTCGCATGCGCTAGTTCACACGCGGCCGGCAGCAGCGCCGGCGCATCGTTCTCAGCGAACAGCTGGTCCGCTTCCGCTTCCAGGCGAGCCGTGCTCAGCAGTTGAGGGTAGCCCGCGTATTTGTACGGGGCTAAGTCTGAGAAGATGTTGTGGGTGTAAGTCATAATATTGTGCCAGAAAATTAAATGTGAACAATTCAATAATGTTAATAATGCACATCGAATTTGGCTCGAAGGACCAATACATTTGGTTTGAAGGACCAAGAAAATTCTCAAACAGTAGTCATGTTCTAAACTTAATCTTGTGGTAATCTCTAGCAGTATTCATGTATGTTAGTATTCGTATTAGTGTGCAATTACCTTCCGAGTACCGCTGGAAGAGTATAGTCTGCGTGCGCAGTATGAGCACGATGTTGTTAGTGTTGGGCCCGTCGCCGGACCACACGTTGCGGCTGCACAGGAACTCGTACGCTTGGTTCACTGCTTCGAAGCGATCCTGACGACAGATATTATGACTTAAGGATTACGACATAAAGTCGAGTTTTGATCGCTTTACTTAACATTGAAGAAACATTTATTTTAAAGCACTGTGTAGTGTTTTATGGATCGATTAATAAACATTAGCGTAGTCTTAATGCAAACCAATGTGAAGATATTTTAGAGTTAAGGTCAAGAGATGCGCACGCTACCATAGCAGCTTTGACTGGTGGTTTCTTGCTTAGGCTGTGATTGGTCAAACGTCAAACGGTGGAGGTCAAACATCCAATTGGTCGTGAGCGTGACCAAACGTCGAGCTGTTATTGGTTGAGACCTCAAACCCGGCAGGCTTTCGTGATGGTCATCGAATGAGAGCTATAAGCTATTAATGTAACTCACTCGTCCTTCAGGATTCTTGTCAGGGTGGTATTGTTGCGCGAGTCGGTAGTAGGCCTTACGGACGGCTGCCTCGTCGCGCTGTGATTGGTCGAGGCCGAGCGCTGCGTAAGCCTCCGAAGCGGTCATCGATGGAGGCTTCTTTTCTACTTCGCGACGCCAAGCTTCTAGGACGTCCTTGAGGAGACGAACCTGAGAAAAAACAAAGAAAAATATTACTCCACTCATTATCCAGGGAAAGATTGCCAGAAAAACAAATGTCGACAGGAGGGATGATTTCGCTGCAGCTCTAACTTGCTCTTCGGAGTAGCAGAGGGACCTGACCTGACCTAAAGATTTAGGATTGGTCTAATGTTGTCCAACCTCCGATTGGAGCGAACTTCAAAGAACAAGAACGAGAAGAAGAAAAAGACTAAAGATACTGTCAACCGTTCGTCATGGACTGGTAGTACTAACCGGGTCTGGTATCGGCCAATCAGGGAACCGCACGGTGTCGCACAAATGCCTCAAATAGAACATGCTGCAGAACAGCTCAGAAGCCAGCTGCGGGTAACAAACAGCCGGAATCGCCAGGTAGGGGTACCGCGCCGCCGTGTGCGCGCGCAGACGCGGGGTGAACTCGCCGATGTGGGCCGACACCTTCATTATCAGCATGCGTCTGAAGGGACGAAACATATAATTATAAAATAATAATACAAAAGGGGGTGATTCTTGACACGGCCCGCATTGTCAGGAGATTTCTCATTCTGCAGCCTTAACCACCGGTAACTTAGGCCCTGCCCCGCTGCCGGTGGCACCCTAGGTTTAAGTTTTTATAATGTTTTAAGTTTTATAAAAATATTCTAAAAATTTAGATTTAAGAAAGAAAATAAATACTTGAAGTAATCCTGAAAATTAAAAAAATTGGTTGCCTGTAAAGTCGGTATACGGGCGAAAGTTTTACGTGACAACGACTTTGAGTGGTAAAATAATTTTAATGTGAATATTCATTCGTATAGTAGGAAGAAGGATGAAATAATAGTAACAATTTAAAACATTTATTTATACAAAGAATTATATTTAAAACATTAAGCGTGCCTTTCACTTTTTATGTCTGTCTCTCTCGCTCTTAGGCGGGCTAACCATGCCCGAGTGGAAGGGACGCGTGCCTCTCACTCGCTCTCATTGTGAGCGCATAACGTGAGCGGAGCGTAACGCAGTTTCTTGAAGTGTCACCCGGCAAACCAATTTATAAGACGTTGTCACGTCAAAAAGTGTGCTCGAAGGACCATAATTTCACAAAACGTGCATACGCACCTCATCTCCGAGTTCCATATAGCCTCAGGCGTGTCCCACTCTCCGAGGAAGATTTGCGCGAATTTCTCCGCTCCGTGGTTCTCGAGATAGCACACCATCGCTTCTGGCAGCAGCTGGCCCAGGATCGAGCGCTGCATTATGTCTGATGTCGACTAGAACAAAAATTATACATCGTTTAGATAGCGATAAGATTCTATCACATTTCCAATTTCCATGTAAACTATTTATCTTATGATTGTCGTGAAGAGATTGAGTTAAACGATTAGACTTCTATAATCTGGACGTGGATATACAAATTAACGTATCCAGTGAGACCTCCGTGTTACAGTCATCCCGTATCCACAGAAGACGGTGATCGCTGATCATAAGGCAGCTCGTCTGCTTGTTTGCCACCTATGGTATAAAAGACCCAGCCCACAACTCACCTGGTCGGCCCTGAAGGCCTGCTTCATGTGAGTGAGGCGCAGGAAGCGCGCGATTGGCAGCAGGTTGGAGCCTGTGTATAGCAGCATAAAGTAGAAAACGCCGGTCAGGTACAGCTTGGATATCTCGGGGTTGTCCTGCATAACTTCGTACAGGAGGGTGGCTACCTGGAAGAAGTCGCTTCCTACAGTATGTGTTGATACAAACTACGGCTAAACAATACTTGCCAATACAATAAATAAATAAATAACGTTTCACACTCATAGCTTTCTACTAAGATTTTCTGTGTCGGGGATGCCATGGAATACACATAAAGACAAGGACAACTAGCAACCAGACCCAGAACAGATATTAAAAAATATGAAGCCGCGGCTTTTTAAAATACGCCCACTTATCAAAAATGCAAACCTAATTCACGCGTTTAAAAATAATAGGCTCAACACGTTCTTGATGATAAATTTAGTTAAAGCTATTTTGCATCAGAGCATGCACTATCCGGTATGGTCTAGGGGTTAGGACACCCGGCTCTAACCCAGGAGGCCCGGGTTCGATTCCCGGTATCGGAATGAGTAGAATTTTGCTCGCATGAAGTGGCTAGTTTTTCAGCGTCTTTTTGACTGATTTTTGATAAAAATCTTTTTGTTAATAATTTCTGGTGTGAAAAATAAAAAGTTTCCAAAAAAAAAAACAGGCTTAGTATGAAGAATCACAAGCCTGCTCTATGGTCAAAAATACAAGCTAATGTTACCTTTTCCACGAGTATGGGATCGAAGGTGAGCAGTAACTGTACAACATGCGCCAGACACGCCGGCTCCGACAGCAGCCGCTTCACTTTCGGGAGCGGACGGATCACGGCGTCCTCTTCGTCTCTGGAAACATACACTACTTGTACAGGGGGAATTTGAAGGGAAGGGGAGCTGGTGATCAGCCGTGGAAGTAAGGGCTAACTATATTGAGTATTTTGTCAGTTATTCAACCGCCAAACAGTAATGAGCATTACTGTGTTCCGGATTGCAGGACAATGTTTTCAGCGAAATTTTAGGGCAAAACTGGAGATTAAACATATTCTCAAGGGTGACGAATGCAGTGCTGTGCCGCGCAGGGTCTTGAATAGAGAGCACCAAATTCTGGGTAGCGCCGACATGTGTCTTCGCTTTTCTTCACAGACTCCACTTGAGCACTCGTCCAGCACGGCGGCGCCGCGCGCCAGCAGGCTCCACTTGAGCTGCGTCACACCTCCACCGCGCGCCACCCTACATACTGTCCTCACCTGCTGGGGTAGTATCTGGCGCACGTGATGAGCAGGTCGAGCACGGTGGCCGCGAGCGCGCTCTCGTCCAGCACGGCGGCGCCGCGCGCCAGCAGGCTCCACTTGAGCTGCGTCACACCTCCACCGCGCGCCACCCTACATACTGTCCTCACCTGCTGGGGTAGTATCTGGCGCACGTGATGAGCAGGTCGAGCACGGTGGCCGCGAGCGCGCTCTCGTCCAGCACGGCGGCGCCGCGCGCCAGCAGGCTCCACTTGAGCTGCGTCACACCTCCACCGCGCGCCACCCTACATACTGTCCTCACCTGCTGGGGTAGTATCTGGCGCACGTGATGAGCAGGTCGAGCACGGTGGCCGCGAGCGCGCTCTCGTCCAGCACGGCGGCGCCGCGCGCCAGCAGGCTCCACTTGAGCTGCGGAACCCCGCCCACCGCGCGCCAGCCTTCCATGCTGTTCGCCCAGCACTTCGTCTTGTTGTTGATCTCGCCGGACTTGTACAGGTCTTTCAGCTGGAAAGAAACAACTATATTGACGATTTCTTATGTGTAGTAAGGCGGCTAGGTTGAGCTACTTCTGTAAGACGACTTGTGGTAGGTGGAAGCAAATGTGTAAGCTCGTTCCATTTCAAAATCACTCGCTATAGCAAAGCACGATTCCGTAAGTTGGGGACAAAAGACGCCGTGCTTACGTTATCAGCTCCACTAACTAACCTGCTGGAAGCTGACGGGCCCCTTCCTCTGCACCTTGTCCCCCTGCTCCAGGTTGTAGAACCACTCGCGGTCCCCCCCGCCGGGCTGCGCCGCGGGGCCCTCGATCACGTTGCTTTGCGCCGGCACCATGGCGCGGGAGGTGTGTAGGTGGGCTAGCGTCATTAGCTCCACTAGGATTCTGGAAACATCCAGGACGTTTAAAGCATCGTTATCAGACGCCACTCCATTAGGATGTAGTAGGATGGCCGTCAGCTTAATGAAATTCTAATCATCCTGAGCCAGACGGAAACCTGTTCGACGCTGGCTATGCCCACGAGGTTTATTATCATCGTCATCTGACGCCACTGTACTACTGAAGGTCTGCCGCCAGTTTAGCAAACTTCTCCTCGGAAAATCTGTTTGATGCTGGCTATGCTTGGTCAGACACGGATGTTTTACAACCACGATTTCTTCCTTCTCCCAGCGCATTGTTTGTTTCTCGTTTTTAACCGACTTCAAAAAGGAGGAGGTTATCAGTTCGTCTGTATGTTTTTTTTTTTATTTTTTTTTTTATGTTTGTTACCTCATAACTTTTGACTGGGTGAATCAATTTTGATGATTCTTTTTTTATTAGAAAGCTGACGCTTCCCATTTGGTCCCATTTCAATTTAGTCCAGTTCTGATAATGGTATCCATGAGGAAACCATATATAAGTCTTAAATTTGCATTAAGTACGTGCGCGACAAATAGATGAATAACTCAACAGTCGGTCTTTTGAAGTCGGTTTTTGTTTTTTGTTTTGTAAAAATAATGTTCTTGTTGAGAATCAGAATCAAGATTTCTTTAATGCTACAACTGGGTGCAAAAGTACTAGAAAACTAGTCACTAGAAAGTGTTAAAAGTTTACCCATTGGCAGTTAATTTTGGATACAAAATGGAGCAAGAGACTAGGGGTCTAAAATGATAAAAGAGATCGCAAATAACCAATGTGTAATATGACGTGTTTTCATGATAATATTGAGATTTAAATAAGTTCCTTACCTTATACCATTCCACTCTAATATTTCACTGACATTTCTTCTGTGTAGTATTAGTTTTGCTAGAAACTGTACAAGTCTGTCTCTCTCCATTTTATCACAGGTCTGAAACAAAAAACCATAGTAAGTAAACGCACTTAAAGTAGCAAAAGTTTACAAATGCCGCCTTACATCATCGCCTTGAGAGCTGCAAACCACTGGAGCTGTATGGAGGTAGCTTGGGCTGAATTCAATTTTTAGAAAGGTAATCCAAAGAAAGTATACAAAACATGCACGAAAAAAATCTAATTATAAGTTTATATCTGCTCTGGGTCTGGGTGTTGGTTGTCCTTGTCTTTGTGTGTTCCATGGCATCTCCAACACAGGGTATCCTAGTGGAGAGCTAGGAGTGTGAAACGTTATTTATCTATTTTTTAAATTGGTTTACCTCATCCTATCCAACTTCTGCACGATGTACTTGCGAATGTAACATTTATGTGCATTAACATAAAGTTCAATATAGTTAAACTCACCCGATCCAACATCTGCACAATGTACTTGGTGTCCGCAAAGGGCCCGATGTCCTCAAAGTACCGTCCGTACACTATGGTCATGGCCTGCAGACACATACACTTCATCTCCACCTTGGGCGTCGACAGGAAGCGGTGGTAGAGGTCGTTGAAGAACTCGTAGCTGGGGAGGGAAGTTTGTTAGATGGGGGTAGATAGTCTCGAATTCTAAGAGTTCAAAAGTGGCATTTCACATCAGGCGATCGATTTGCTCGTCATTTCACTCAATAGCATAAAAAAAGAGATTGGGGCCTGATTTTGAAGTTTAGGTCAATATCAGTCTTATGATTGCAAAGAAAAAAAAAATATATATTTAATTTATTTTTGAGAAAAGAGAGTTCCCGAGATTATTCACATTCGCTAGAATGAGCTAGTCTACTCTTTTCAGAGATTTTAGATTTTACTAACAGCGGGTTGAATTGAGAATCAGTGCTTAACTCACTAGTCCCTCCCTCTTCGACTCAGTAATGATTACCGATGTTGCGGCTAGCGACACGGGCGTCTCATTCACACCCAGTTGACAACATGGGTGTTGAATATAATTTTTTAAATGTTTAATTCGAATTTTGAATAGTAACAAAACTCACGACTTCCTAATAGGACTGTCGTCATTATCCCGCTGCTCCAGCAGTATCCGCAGGTAGTAGTCCCCGATCTTGACCTCGTTCTGCAGACACTGGTAGTGCAGCTCCAGTTCCGCGTGGTTCCAGGAAGTTAGAGTAGTTCCGGCGACTTCGCGGTCTGAAGTGAATGCGCGGAGTTCGTTCTCGAGCGCGTTGCGAAGCTCTTCCCGCGTCTGTCACGGAAATTATGGGCCTTACTTATACATACAATAATTATTTATTGGAAAATACAAAAAGAAAATCACAAACACAGTAAAACGCAAGAGATCATTATCTAATTCCCTCAAGCACGTTTTACTATTGGATTAGCAGGTGCACAAACACGCGACACCGTTTTATGATTGATATACCAAAAACTCGTACGAAACGCTTTAATTCCACCATTATTGTGCGAACTGCTAGTGTGTGGAACACTCGGCCCGAGTGGATGTTTCCGATAGATATAATCTGGGTGTCTTCAAGTGGCGGCTGAAAAGGTATCTTCTAAGCAAACCTGCTGCATCGGAGACCTCATCGTTGCTTGCCAACAGACGAGATGGCGGTCAAACACAAGCCTAATACCAAATTTAAAAAAAAGGCACAATGCGTTGTACTTTGGTATGCTTACAGTATGGTTCCAGATCAAGTTAGGCAACGCATGGTCTCTATGGAACTGGTAGTAGAAGAGCGGCCAATTAGCCGTCGACTTGAGTTTTTCCCTGCGCCGGCGCAGCAACACGGGTCGTTGCGCCGAGTCACGCCGCTCCGCTGTGCCGCGGCCGCTGCGCTGCATCCAGTGCTGCAGCGCTAGTTGAGCATAGTGCTGGAACGATGGAGAGGTGGTTAGTGGATAGTCAGCGCTTTAGTGCTGGATAGTTAACGAGCTAGTGTTGTGACAATGATTCTGGGTGCGAAGGTAGATTTTGTTTTCAGAAATGTTGCACATAAGACACTTTATGTTCTGCTTTATTAGGCTTCTGAACCTCCTTCTAGGAAGAACTCTAAAGGCGAGTCGGTGTCTGTCCGTCTGTACGTCACAGCCAATTATTTTTATTTAAATGATATATCAATAAGTTATCTGAGGCATACTTTAAGAAATTCAAATTATCACTTTCTAGGATTTTCTTTCTGGCAATAGTTTAGTACGAGAAGTATAGAAACTAACCTCCAAATGTTTCTCGACGTACTTGACCTGCCGCTCGAGCGCCTCCCAGTGCGGCGCGCGCGGCTTCACCGCCGCCTGCGCGAGCTGCAGGTTGTCGCGCTCCTCCGGCCGGTCCGCGGCCAGCGCGGCCGCGGGGGGCGCCTCCGCCGCCTCGAGGAACGCTAGCAGACCTGACGGCTGGGAGATGCTACTTGGTTTTAGAATGCGATAGCTGACCAGTTGAAGAAAATGTGCTGATTTACTAAATGATGGGCTCGTTGCACGGAAACCTCAAATCGAATAGATAACAGGGATTCTTTAAAAAAATTCAAATTCAAAATTCCCTAAAAAAATGGCTCACTGTCGTGTTGTCATTTTTGATTTTCTACTGCATTAATATAAGTGTTGGTACAGCGCCGCCAGCAGGTGCCGCGAGCCGCGGCAGGGGCTCCACTCACCATGATCCTGCGCAGCAGACAGTGCGCGGGCGCGTGGTCCACCATCCACAGCGCCAGCAGGTGTCTCGCCAGGTGCCGGTGGTGCAGGCGCGCGGGCGCGTACAGCGCCGCCAGCAGGTGCCGCGGCAGGGGCTCCACTCACCATGATCCTGCGCAGCAGACAGTGCGCGGGCGCGTGGTCCACCATCCACAGCGCCAGCAGGTGTCTCGCCAGGTGCCGGTGGTGCAGGCGCGCGGGCGCGTACAGCGCCGCCAGCAGGTGCCGCGGCAGGGGCTCCACTCACCATGATCCTGCGCAGCAGACAGTGCGCGGGCGCGTGGTCCACCATCCACAGCGCCAGCAGGTGTCTCGCCAGGTGCCGGTGGTGCAGGCGCGCGGGCGCGTACAGCGCCGCCAGCAGGTGCCGCGGCAGGGGCTCCACTCACCATGATCCTGCGCAGCAGACAGTGCGCGGGCGCGTGGTCCACCATCCACAGCGCCAGCAGGTGTCTCGCCAGGTGCCGGTGGTGCAGGCGCGCGGGCGCGTACAGCGCCGCCAGCAGGTGCCGCGGCAGGGGCTCCACTCACCATGATCCTGCGCAGCAGACAGTGCGCGGGCGCGTGGTCCACCATCCACAGCGCCAGCAGGTGTCTCGCCAGGTGCCGGTGGTGCAGGCGCGCGGGCGCGTACAGCGCCGCCAGCAGGTGCCGCGGCAGGGGCTCCACTCACCATGATCCTGCGCAGCAGACAGTGCGCGGGCGCGTGGTCCACCATCCACAGCGCCAGCAGGTGTCTCGCCAGGTGCCGGTGGTGCAGGCGCGCGGGCGCGTACAGCGCCGCCAGCAGGTGCCGCGGCAGGGCCGCCTCGGCCAGCGCCAGGGCCTGCATGCGCGTGCCCACCGAGCCGCCGCCCTCCTCCACCAGCGCGCGCATCACTAGACCGGCGCCCTTCACTATCGCCATTGACGGATGCTGGACAAAACGAAGTGAATGTAATGAAACCATACCAGTTTCATTTCACAAAATGTACTGAAAGGTAAGCATTGATTCAATACGAGACTCGGTCAAAGACGACGCAACTAACCCTACAGGAAGTAAGAACAAGTACAGCGAGCAGGTTACCTCGAACAGCTTGAAGAGCACGCGGCCCCGGTTGGCCACCATCTCCAGCAGCTGGTCGAACTGCTTCCCGTCCGTGGTCTCGCTGTAGGGGACGCACAGCGCGAACGTGAGGAAGTCCAGCATGGCGGCCACCACCAGCGCGCCCGTGCCGGCGTTCTGGGGGAGAGGGAATTCATGGAGATTACTGGTGCCGCAGGTAAAGCCCAGGTTTGGCCAAGACTGCTTATTTGATAAAGGAAGCTACATCTTTTGGTACAATAGTTTACTCGATTGGTTGCGAAAGCCTGGCGAGATGGTGGTCAGATGCATTCCTTGATCGTTTCACTGGATATCGGTTATTATCATTTCATTTTGCACGCGAGCTGCATGAGTACTCACCACGTGCTCCGCCCACATGGCGAGCAGCGACTCCAGGAAGGGCGCGGAAGCCAGCATGCTCGCCTTGTTGAGCTGTTCCTGGCGCAGGTCTGGCTCCGCGTGCATGGGCTGCATGAGCGCACACACGGCGTCCAGAGCCGCGTTGGAGCACGCTGCGGAACCGCGCCGGAGCGCCGCCACGACTGACGTGCCCACCCACTCGCGGAAACTGGAGAACGTGACCAATCATTAAAAGCACACTGCGGGTCTTACTTGGTCATATGACTGAATGACTGAACTGATGAATGATCTCTAACACAATGCAGTAGAATCCTATTTCGAGTGTAATTACCCAGGTAGCGCAGTGAAGGCAGCAAAGCCGACTTTGCTGGCGCAGAGTCGCCGTAACGCGTGGAACTGCGCCTCGAGTTCCCTTGGCGGGAGGTTGGCAGCCGTCGCTCCACTGCTCATCAGGGCGGATAGGGCGCCCGTTATCAGCTTCTCTTTGTTCTCCGCGAATAGACGCTGTAAGAGAACGCCTTGTACGTCTAACTTGGTATGTGTGAATGACTTTCAGAGACAGATTTGATAAGTCAACCAGGTTGTGGATTTAGCTTTAAGTCTACGACTGACGACAGACTTTTAGTCGGCTGATGTTCTCTCTTTCCATCGCTTAAAACACTCACTCTAAATTTTCTTCTGTCTCTCTTACACTTGGAGATTCGTACGCCCACCGATTAAGTCTTTGTCAAGGTCATTCTACTCTTGGTCTTGCTTTATTATCCAACTATCATATTTAAACATCCAATCTTATCAGCAATCAATTTTGAAAATCACACAAATTAATGATTATCTACAAGATTATATACAAGCCCTACAAAAAAGATCATGATCATCGATCAAAGATCGGTGCCCATGATGGAAAACGACGCTTACAGCAAAAGAATACATTTGAAATACGCAATCATTGTGGAATAACAAATAAACGAAACATACGAGTATGGCTCCATTTTATACACAAATAAAATTCTGCTACTCTACACTCTGAATATTTTATTCTTTGTCTTTATTCTTACAAATATTTTTTTAGCCTTTTATAGGGTTCTGAAACTCTTTCGGGGAAGAACCCTAAGACGAGACTTCGATGTCTGTCTGTCTGTATGTCACAGCCAATTATTTTTAGGCAAGTTTCATATAATTATGGAAAAGTGAAGATCAAACTTGGCCACATAAAATACTAGTTTTTAATTTGTAATATATAAATGACTGCAGAGTTTAGTTATATAAAATGGAAGTCAGTTTTCTCTTTATTTACTTTCAACTTCACAGCAAAATTAACCACAAATTATTACATATTTCAAACCGAAGCAGAAACAACAGGGACAGAAATAATAAGTGAATGGGACTTACAAGATCCCACGTAAGAAACAGCCACAACAGGGGGGCGCCCTACAAGGCAGAACATACGTTATATGCCCCACGTTGTAACGGGCCGCCTACATGGGCCATGATAGCCAGTTGTTAGCAAACTAAGTAAAGTTAGTAAGTTCGTGTAGTTCGAGATAGTGCAGCGCAAATTCCGTATTTAATATTGTGCAGCGCAGTTACCAAATGTAATATTGTCAAGAGAATTACTGCGCTGCAGGCCTCATATACTAACTCTAACTGTGTTTGCTTAAACGCAAGTCTCCTGCGTCGCGTCTCCTGTGTTTACACACTACACAAAAACTCTACAAAATGTTACAAAAATGCAAAAAATGTAAAATGCTAATGTGTATTAAAACATTGTTTTGATTCACATTTTTATGCTGTTGAGTCGAGTCGGGTCTCTTGCACGCGTTTAGCGTAAAAATGTGTAGCGAACCAAGGTTTTGTGTAGTGTTTTTGATCAGGCTAAAACACAGTTAGGTACATAATATGAGCCTTGTCAGAATATCAATCCTTATTTATTATACCGAATTCGGAAATTGCGTTTCACAATCTTGAGTTCAGAATCTTTCCGAAAACTATTTACTATCGGAAAATTATTGAACAGAAATGTTCCGTACCGTGAATTTGAAATGTTGTTGCATTGTTGCTTGTTGTGCAATTGTTGTTACATCAATACATACAACTGACTATCATGTTAGTGTGTAAGATTAAAATCAAAAATCAACACAGTCACAAAAGCGAAACATGTATTAAAATTGCAAATGTTTCAATCAGCGTTAAAAAAAAGCTTTAACATGCTCACGACGTTTTACAAAGATTCATAATTTTCATAAAGATCAATGAGTATTTTTTGCGTAATTTCAGTAAAGGGGCTCGGGTACCGAGCGTGTAATTTCTCGGTCACTTTCTCTCTCGCTAGAAAAGTCATTAGAGTGAGAGAGGCCGAGATAATATCATATATGTATTACGTACCCGAATAGAGCCCTTGGTCATACCAGAAAGTCACTTAATATATGTTGCAATACTAGAATATTAGAAACAAAGTTCTAGTTTTCTACTTTTCTTCTTCGACTACAAACTGTAAGGCCGTTCGTACATGAGGTGACCAATAGCGTCGCCAGTCTCATCCAGCACTTAAATGGAATGCGTCAAAATTTTATCGTTTTGTGTAAAGCATTCCAAAACGGACTGCGATTAGCTAAATATAGGTACAACTTTGGTCTCCTTGGTGTACGAACGGCCTAAGTACAGAAAACTAACTAAATTTATTTCAAATATAGGACATTTTTATCATAGACTGAGTTCAAGAAATCTTATCTCAAAAGATAAAAAAAATATTACTAATACGATATTTCAGGCTGCGAAATAACGACCAAAACCTAAACATTTTGAGTACATATCCCAAAATGTCTAGGTACTACGGTACTACTATGTAACTACTATCGCTAGATCAGTTCTGTTTTAGTACCTCAAAAGCTAAAATTTCCAATACTAGGAGCTTAGTCTATCAGTTTTATCAACTGAAACTAAAAGCTGTTCAAGTGCCTTCCTGGAATGTCCAAACCATAACCCAAGAAGTAAGATCCAACATAGACCTAATATAGAATAGTCTTACGTCCTGGCTGACTGAGTAGATGAGTCCGCTGTAGCCCACGTTAGCGTTGAACCGGTCGATCACCTCCGCGCGGGTCATGCCCACCGGGTTTTGGAATAACCTGGATACAAAAAAATATTATTAAGTAACTGTATAGATTTAACACTTTGGCTGCGGCGCGTAATCACATGCGCTAGCCCCAGGCGCGGCTAATAGTCAAACGCCTTGTTTTTTACACGCCTGGCGTGTGCAGCCGCACTCGCGTCACGCAAAAGAAAACACAGGGTATGTGTATCCCGCAGAAAAAAGTGTCAATATATAAGCCATGGTAGCTCAGTGGGAGAACAGCCGCTTCGCATTTTTGAGGTGGCGAGTTCAAACCCCGACTCGTACCTATTGTTCTGTGGGACTTATGTACTAATTTAAAGGTACATACCACTGGCTTTTCGGTAAAGGAAAACATCGTGAGGAAACCTGCATACGTCCGGAGAAGAAATTCAATGGTGTATGTGAATCCACCAACCCGCACTTGGCTAGGGTGGTGGAATACGGCCTAATCACCCTTCGAGGGTAGACTTTGTATCCCAGCAGTGGGAGGATTACCTAATGATTGCTTATGATGTTAATAGGCCCAAGTTTGAAGGCTTTTTAAGACAGATCTAAATTTTCTAAAACTACTGGCATCCTTGTCTAATGGCTTGCAATGATAAAGACAGATATATTTTTAGTAGATCTTAAGATCTTACTTAAGCCTTCAAACTTGAGCCTATTGTGTAAACAAATGCAGTTTCCATTTACGCCCGATAGGAGGCGCTGTCCTATTAGTTCATAATTTTAGCTATCGAATACTCGCTGAGTATTTTTTGACAGAATTTCATGCTAGGCTCATACATTGTAAGCTGATAGATTTATCGTGAGTGGGTGATGACGTGTCAACGCGCATAGCTTGGATCGTACAATGCAATAATACTTTATTGACACTACAAATATAATAATAATAATGGGAGAGATAATGGCATAACGGGAGAGAGGCCTATACCCAGCAGTGGGATAGAGAGGGCTGTGGATGATGATGATGATGACACTACAAATAGATAGTACAAACACAGAAAAATGTGTATGGTGTCAATCGTAGTGTTATTGTATTATCTTACTACTAGCTGACCCTTGCCCACTTCGTTGGGCATAATGTTAATTAAACCCGAAGCCATCGCGCGCCGTCCGGACCGTTTTTTCTCCGATTCACTTTGCAAAAAGGAATACCACGTAAAAGCCTTTTTATTTTTCGGTTTTTTATATAACCTATGACACTCAGCAATAATGTGGCTTTCTATTGGTGAAAGAATTTTTAAAATCGGTTCAGTATATCCCGAGATTACCCCTTACAATTTAACAAATATACAAACACACAAACTTTACTTCTTTATAATATTAGTATAAGTATAGAAGTATAGATGAAAACGAATGTGGTTTTGACGTTTTATAAAAACCGAGAATAAAATTTTGTTTTTGTTTTTAGATGATCGTAACTACGGAGTATACGACTCAGTTTTACATGAGTAGTTCCGTGTGTTGACTGGGTCGTTCTTAATGCCCCACCTGAGTTCGTTGGCTGGGTTGGGCACGAGTTATTGTATGTTATCGTGCTCCAACCAGTGACGGCAGTGGCAGTTGGCATCCGGGGTTTCCTATTGCATATCCCTGCATCTGTGGTGTGCAATGAGTTTTTGTTGTCACCCGTTGGTGCTTAGCACCCAGGACGGACGGTTTCTGCCGCTTCCTCTCTACGCCGGTACTAGCTCCAACTGTCTCTTACTCCACCTAAATTCTCCACCTGAGTGGCTGTATTGTAACGAGTGTTGTTTCTGTCAGTGTTAGCGTCGCCGGAGCTGCCCCGAGCGCACTCCGTCCCGCAGCGCCGCTGGTAGCGCGTCTCTAACAGTGAGTCACCTGAGATGGTTGGCCTCGGTCTCCTCCCCGACGGCGTGGTGCAGCGGCCCCAGCCGGTGCCCGCGCGGCGTGCCGGTCGAGCGCACGTGCACGTCGCGCTGCCCCGCCGACCGCACTCCGTCCAGCAGCGACGCTAGTAGCGCGTCCCTAAACGACAACAGTATTCGTTACCGACACAAAACAAAACTTCCAACTTGAAATTGGCTATTAACACTGCACTCAAGTGTAGTTAGATACTAGCGGGGCGTGTGCGCCACGCGGGGAACAGCGGCCGACAGACCGGCCAATCACGTGGACACGTGCCGTCCAAATCCCTCCGCGCACCTTTTTTTCTACCAAAGATACCACAAAATCGTCTACTACGCATCCAAGGTCATGGCTTAAGTTGTTTGCCGATTACTATAACTCCGGTGACAATGCAATAAACTTATATGTTATCATTAAATCATAGGCTTGTGTTAGATCGCCTGACAGTTAGTTATGCTCACTTTTTAGGATAGATATTGCCCGGAAGATCTTTAGTCTTTACGGATAAGTCTATCTGTACTGGGGCCACATAATATAAACGTGGTGACAATAGTAATGGCGCGAGCGGGATGGCACGTAATGAACATTCCTACCAACTTGGCTTTACAGCCAGTCGTGATTTTCAAAAGTGTACAATATAAACATTAAGGAACCCATATTTGAATATTCAATTAATTGAATTGTTTATAAGGTTCACAGACAAATAAATACATTCGATTGAAATTGATACTTTATTCGTCTATAACATTAATCCAAGCCACGGGAAGCTACTTTGCGTAATTAGGTAAATCATTAAAATAATGAAGAATGGTTCAGTTCAGTGTATATTTTCTTACCTTTCACCAGCCAAATAAGTGCGTGACTGTCCATTTAGGTATTCGATTGAGAACTTCTGAGGGTGCTCCGGATCTCTAACGAGCGCGAAAACGTCGCTCAGCGGTCTAAGGCACACTACCTGGAAATAATAAAAAAAATAAAGAAATATTTATGTATTTTTATATTAGAAGTAAATGAAAAACAAGTGAAGGGTTTCAAAAACTGACCCATCACTACGAGAAAAAAGATACAATTTGGCGCCAATCATCCGCCATGGATCCCCCTTTTGCTTCACTTTTTTGCCTTAGCTTTTGTCTCACTTTTTCTCTATCAGACAGAGCAAGACAAAAGCCAGAGCGATCCCGTTTAAGCTCGCGCTAAACCAATAGTTAAGTCCTGCACTTGTTCTCCAGACGGGTTGGTGGTCAAATACAGACTTATTCACGTTAAATAAAATTATTAAATAAAAATTTTTTGACGTGACAACGTCTTATAAATTGGTTTGCCGGGTGACACTTCAAGAAACTGCGTTACGCTCCGCTCACGTTATGCGCTCACAATGAGAGCGAGTGAGAGGCACGCGTCCCTTCCACTCGGGCATGGTTAGCCCGCCTAAGAGCGAGAGAGACAGACATAAGTCGTTGTCACGTAAAACTTTCGCCCGTATACCGACTTTACAGGCAACCAATTTTTTTTATTGTTTTTATTTTTAACACGCTTTTATTAGCTTCACCTGTATGTTTGTATGTTTGTATGTAACCGACTCCTTTGAGCGCGTTTTTGACCCACTTTAAACGGTCAGATTTCTTTCAAACTTTGTAGATATATCGAGGACCGATGACAATACACTAAACAAATCGTGTTTTTTAGTTTTTTTAACTATTAATTTTTTTTAAATTAAACTTACAGAGTATGTCTGCGGATCTCTCTCCAGGATGCATGTGTCTGAGAGGCAGAGAGTGCGGCGCATGGGTTCCATGTGACGCGCCGGGCTCACTTTGTGAACTATGAACTCGCTCAGCGAGGTCTGGTGCTGGTCGCCACTGAAAAGATTGCATAGATAGACTTCTTCTATTATCAATTGTACCATCTATGCTATTGGAGCAGTAATACCTACCGCTTCCACATCGAATAACCATACTACATTATCTACTATTACTAGAAATATTTATATATTTTTTCGATTTTTTTTTTATATTTTTTTTCATAAAGATCACTGAATGTGTTTGAAGCTAGTTGGATTATTTGACTTAATATAACATGAGTAGTGTATTTTTTTCATAAACATATTTCATCTTTTATTTTTTTTACTATTTATTTGATGATAGTTGATAGGTGAGCAGCAAAAACTGATACCTATATCCCTATGTGGAAATCATCATACATAAATATTAGGTGGGTGTTTATTTTGATACTTTTTATACATAGTATAGTACTTGATAAAAAGTGTCATATTGTAACCCACCATGTTTTAACTGACAACCAAATAGGTATGACTGTGAAAGACCACACCATATTAGATAAAATAGCGCGTCAGTGCAAGGCTGTGTGAGTCATATGTTTATCACTGACACCAAATACTCAACTGATTTAGTAATGTCCAATTTACTCAATGATAATTATTGCCAAAATCACGGCTAGAACCTGGGATTACAAATATAATAATATATTATGTATTACATACATTGTATTATGACTGAGCATAATTTTTAAGGGCTACTGTTTGGTTTACATTTAGGAGTTTTGGGTTTTATTATCAACTGTAGAAATTTTGCACCATAATCTATTTATTTATTTGATGATAGGCGAGCCGCATAAGCTTATTTATATCTTGCCCAAAACACTGCCATAAACATGAGCGAGAGTGGGTTAAAATTAAACTAATTGGCCCAATAATGTCCTGGAGCGAAGCAGATTAATTATAAGCACTTGTACTAAGCTGCCACATCAAGGTTACATTCATTTTGTTCTCATATCCCATTTTATTTCATACTTTGCACCTTTGGACAATGTGGTCATTTGAAATTCAAAACATTGGTTATGTCAATTGACATTTAAAAGTAAACAAATCTTGAAACCCAAATCCTATTGTTTGTTAGATTTTAATATTAACTTAACAATGCTCAATGTTTAGTTTACCTGAATTTCCCAAATCGCTGATCAAAATAGTCTTCCAGAGTAATTGTGGCCGACAGCACTTTGATGCTTATTGTTAGCGTTAGATTAGCCATTTCCAGCATCTTATTTATAATAATCTGATGATCCATTGCATTTGAAAACAGATGTAGCCTGCTATATCCTCCTACTGCTAATACAAAGCCTCCGGAGATGTCTCGGACTGGCAGGATCCCTTGAATGTCGCAGTATGGGTAGCTGGCTAGCAGGGTGTGAGTGGATGGGTCCAGTTGATCTAATGCACAAGGTCCAACTTCTAGAACAACGGGGAGGCGGGTCCCACTCCAGTGATGCTTGTAGGCTTGGTATCTCTGGTAACACAACAAACAAATCATTTTGTTACAGCTACAATGTGTAATGGGTAGCACAGTTTGAAAAGTCTTATTAAATAATTATGAAACTTACAAAAACATCCTTAGGTTTTTCTGCAAATAAATTCCTGTATTTAAAAGCCTCTGTAAGAATGAGACACTTGTGTTCTGATGAAAACTTCATTGTGTCTACTTTCTTTTCCTTTTTCATAATAAGAGTGAAGTCATGGTTAGCGGCAGAATTTGAATGCTTTGCTGATGCAACGGTGACCACATCTGCGTACAGCCATTTGTTGGTCACCTCCAAACGGTCCGGGTTGTATGTGGTGAGCCCGTGGGTCCCGATCGAGAACACCCTCTTATACTTCCCTTTCCAAGAGTGTTTTGTGACGAGAAATGACGCCACATCTTGGTTATCCTTTAATGGAATCATCTTAACATTGCCTGGAATTTAATTTGAATTATTTGTGCAGTCTAAATATCTAGGTAGGCGCATTTTTACTACAGTAAGTGGGTTGCAAATACAAAACAAAAACGAGTGTATTTATGAACTATATGTTCAGTAGTGTAACAGATACCATTAAACCGCTAGATGAAGACGCCACTAATTAAGGCTGAGTAGTAAAAGTTATTGCAAGTAAGCCGATCGCTTGATTCGCAACAACCCTCCCCTTTGTAGGTAAATAGATTGGAGAACCGATTGAGTATCGAAGACGTGTAAACAACGAACATATTTTCGTTAATAGCATAACTTCTAGTAGCAGCAAATTTCTACTTACAATTTAATTGTCGATATACAAGCTTGAATAATTTCAGCTAATATCTAGTGAAATCCGCATAATTTAAACAAATAAATAAAATATACGAACAGGATAATCGCGAAAGAGGGCTGATTGTACAATTCATTTGACATTGACGGTTGACCAACAATAGTTAATGTTAAAATGACAGACATGGCAATGCTGCCAGCTCTTCCGCTCTATAAAATGATTGTAACATGGGGATAGACAAAAACCGGTAACTTTATTATTTACTTGATCCAGTTTTCCACTTGAAAAGTCGTGATGACCAAAATTCTTAGAGCCAAAATTCCATTTTAATGTTTTTTTCAAACGTCAAAGCTAAGTTACAGTCAGTGCCAGCCTGAGTGACGTATAGTATCAGTGCTGCCACCTTGGTGGTTTTTCCACCAGAACTGGCGCTTTTTCAAGGCTTCTAGTGGTATATTTTCATCATTTAGCGGTTTTTTTTTTTTTAGTGGTTTTTAGCGCTTTTTCAATACAGAATTTGGTGACACATTTTTGAGAGGGAAATACCCTATCATTCCGGAATTTCATAATTTTCTTCCTACTCTATGACCGGGGAATCCCTAGGCACTGTCATAAAGTTATCGTTTTCTTTTTATCTGTCATTCTATGTCCCGAATTTGGTTCGTGTTGCATATAAAATACTAAAAATGTTGACAAGTTATACCAAATATAATATTTACGTTTGGTAAATTGTAACTTAGTGAAAACTCATTATTGCACTCTGGTAATAATAAACAAATTTTTGCAATGAGGCGTTTTTAAAAAAAGAAGAAAAAGTAGTTCCAAAAATTATGATAACAGAGCCTGGATTAATCTGAATCGAAATGTCAATGTCAAATTGACTTAATTGAAGTACAAAACATGGTTTACCAGTATATTATTTATTATTTTCAATAAAATGTATGGCAATTATAGTTAATTGCCATACATTTCCAAATTTTAAGATCAGTGGGCAATAAATACGAATCATAATAATAATTATATATATATATTTTTTGAAAACAAACATTGATAATACGTCAATTTTACCATAAAAGTTTGTGTACAAAGTCTTTCTAATTATATGGTCATATTTTTTCCCTTAAGACTAGGGAAACAATATGGTATAACCTTGGATGAAAAATCATCCTACTTCCATGGGTCCATACCAAAATCGATTTGACAGGTCAGATTTAAGTGCTTCCACACCACCTGTGAAAATACCACGAACTTTTTTTTTAAAATAAAAACGCCTCATACGTAAATCTGTTTACATAAAAAGAACGACCGCCGGATACTACTATTTTTAAGCATCTCCTAATTATACATATATATTAGTTTGTTTTTCATTTAAACTTGGGTTTCTTTTCTGAGATTTAAATGCAATAATTTAGCGGAATCTGGTGTTTTTTTTTCAATCCAAATTTCTTAAATCTGGCGGTATTTTACTTTTACTCTGGCGCTTTAAAAAAATCCAAGGTGGCAGCCCTGGCTATAATTCAATTCAGAATTTCAGAAACGTCGTGCGTTGCGTGCGTGTATCGTGCCAGCTGGCTTTGTTTTCTCTCTATTTTATTCTTTTCTCATAAAATTTAACTGCAAGCTACATTATAAAACGGCACCATGGTTTTAGACCTAGACCTTTTCCGCGCTGACAAAGACGGCGACCCGGAAAAAATCCGCGAGAACCAGCGCAAGCGATACAAAGATGTGGCTCTTGTCGATACAGTTGTGGAGCAGGATCTCCTCTGGAGACGATTGCGCCACGATGCTGACAACTTGAATAAGCTGAAGAATGTGTGCAGCAAAGAGATAGGTCTGAAGATGAAGAGTAAAGAGCCAGTTGGGCCCGAAGACCAGCCGGTGCCTTCCGAAGTCGCCGATAACCTAATCAATCTCACCGGTGATAATCTCAAGCCGCTTACTGTAAATCAAATCAAAAAGGTAACTGATTCACGCCTGCTACAAGTTATCCATTGTGGTCATAGCTGATACTTATTCTTGAAACTCGAATTAAGTAGTCCATATGGTTGTGATTTAAGTACTTTACTTTCCACTGAACTACAAAAAGAGAAAGCAAAAACAAATTAGTAGTAGCCAATCATTAAAAATAATTTGTATGATCAGTCCAAAATTTATAAGTCTAGCATATTTTTCATTGCTTAATATTCTTGTAATATTAGTCATTGTTTGTATTCATGTAGATTTTGTTATTGCATCATCTCTGCACCATAGGCGACCTACTTTTTATAGTTCTTAGTTTCTAGCAAAGGTTATCTAAAATGATCTTAGACATAAAGAAGATTATACATACAAGGACATTGTAGCTACTTGAGCTTTAATTGATACACTTTCTTAGTAATCAACTAGAAACATAGACCATGCGAGTTAGGGTATACTATTGACATTGATCTTGTGTATTATTAACCTAGTTAACAGTGACCTCAGTTTGAAAATTAAGTGCTTAAATATCTTAAAATTCAATTATTTCGACTACTTCTTTAGTTTAAACTATGTACCTAAGTATAGTAGACTCCAACATTTTATCACTTATTCTGCATTTGTGAGTAGAAAGTATTTTCTGCTAATCTAAGCTATAACTGTCCAGTCTTTAACCATTACCATATCATTCTCACACAAACTTCACACTGTATTATTTAGCCTGTTTCACACTATTTGACTCAACTTACTTACTTACTTTACTCAATTCCTAATCATAAGTATTCAGCCAAGTGTTTATGAAGTTGACCACTGAAGCATATCAAAAATATACTGCACATGACATGTGTCTGTACATTGTACACTATACAACCAAAACCTCATAGCTATGAATCAGATTCTTCTAAGCATGCTTCTTTGTGGACAGCCACATTGCTTACCATCAAGTGAGCTGCCCTTCAAATGCAAGCCTTTCACAGAATTAAACAAAGGGCTATTTTGCATTTTTTACGAGAACTTAATTACAGACATTGATCTTGTGGTCTTTTTTTACACTTTAATGCCCAGTATGCGAAATATTATTACAATATTTCCAGAGATTATTAGAGTATTAATAGACAATATTTTCATGCTCCACTCTCCGTACCTTAGTTCACAAAAAATATTAAATTTATTCCAGGTTAGAGTACTAATAGACGAAGCCATCACTAAGAATGAACAAGGCCTGGTGGCAGCAGAAAAGGCTCGCTCAACAGCCCTCCGTGAGGTGGGTAACCACCTCCATTCATCAGTTCCGGTGGATGATGATGAGGATCACAACAAAGTGGAACGCACCCACGGAGACTGCACGTTCAGGACTAAATATTCACATGTGGATCTTATTTGTATGATTGATGGTAAGTACTACAAAACGATTCTCAATCTTAGCAATGTTTATAAGTAAGGTTATAAATATCTAGGGTAACTAAAATACTGATTTAACAATGATATACATAGCCAGATACTACGTACAGCTGTGTCAATAAAATCATTAATGTTTGTTTTTGTAGCCGAGGCACGATTTTGCACCACTCATGTTATCCACATGGGCTTATAGATAAGTCCTTGATATTTTAATGATTATGTTAAATAATTTCTGCATTCAATATAAAAACTAATATAAGCATCAAATGATGATGATATCTTAATCTATATAAATTACGTGTCACGTTGTTTGTCCGCTATAGACTCCTAAACTACTTAACCAATTTCAATCAAATTTGCACACCGTGTGCAGTTCGATCTAACTTAGGAGATAGGATAGCTCACATCTCAATTTATAGTAAAAAAACATGAAAAATTAGAAAATTTAAAAATACTTAAACCATATAGCGCTTTGGACAATGTAAACTTTTTTAATGTAACTTTTGACATTTGACATAGAATTGACGCAATGGCTTTTTTTACCAATTCGAATTAAATAGTCATCGTTAAGACAGGACAACGTCTGTCGAGTCAGCTAGTATTGTATTAAAATATTGATAAGTTAATTTGTTATATGTACAAACATACACTTGCAAAATCATAATATGCATATATTTTTTTCCTTTGTTTGTTACCACTTAGCTGAGGTTTTGAGCTAACTTGGAATCTGGCCTAACAAATAAGCTAATGTTAATACAAATATGTATAATATTACCTGCCAGATATAAGATCAGGGAAACCACTGAACATAACTCAATAGAAAAATGACCTATCAGATCAGGAAAACAGCTGAACATAGCTAAATAGATGAAAAATAAATTTCTAAATTCACACAGGTATGGACGGCGAGCGAGGCTCGGCAGTGGCGGGCGGGCGCGGGTACTACCTCAAGGGCCCCGCCGTGTTCCTGGAGCAGGCGCTCATCCAGCTCTCTCTTAGAGTTCTGCTGAAGAAGGGCTACATGCCGCTCTACACACCCTTCTTCATGCGAAAAGAGGTCAGAAGCATAAAGTTTTTTATTGCAGCAACAATATAATTTTGTTAGTGATGTGTGATAGCTGGATTAGATAACTTTTGTTTTGAAAATAAGCCCGTAGTGGTATATAAATATTCGTAGGTGATATATGTAATTTATCTTCTTTAAATGTTTGATGATTTCTGTGTACTGCAGAGCATAGGAATTTTGACGGAACTTCTTTTAATTTTCCTATACTGCGTTAATGCCATTGTCATCATAAAATAAAACCATATAATATAATCCAATAATTCTGTATAAAATTTCAATTTGATATTCTTCTATAAGTTAATGATTTTTTTTTTTATTTGATTCCCGTAACTCTTCTTATTGTTCATTGCAGGTGATGCAAGAAGTCGCCCAGCTGGCGCAGTTCGACGAAGAGCTGTACAAGGTGGTGGGAAAGGGCTCGGAGAACAAAGGCGACACCGTCGTCGAAGAGAAGTACCTGATCGCCACCTCGGAGCAGCCCATCGCGGCCTACCACAGGGATGAGTGGCTGCCCGAAGCAACGCTGCCCATTAAGTGAGAATAATTGTGACAGCATACTGCATCTTTTGGAATAATTATGTATCTCAGAGGTGTACAATAGTAACTCCGCATTTTTTTAAATTACTTTTATGGCGGTATTAAAATCTCAAGAATGTGTTAATCCAAAGTTCAAGCTATCTCCTTTGCTAAATCCACTTAAATCCGTTTAGCCGAAAACACAAAAATACACACCTTCAAACTTTTTTTTACATTTTTCATAATTAAAATGTGATTCCAGGTATGCTGGTCTGTCAACTTGCTTCCGTCAAGAAGTGGGATCTCACGGTCGGGACACGAGAGGCATCTTTAGGGTGCATCAGTTTGAAAAGGTAGGTAGATAAAGCCGATTAAAAAATAAATATTTGTCTCAGTCTATTTCGTCCTACTGGGCAAAAGGCTAGCAGCGTGGCCAGCGTGGTGGAATACGCCTAATCACCCTTCGAGACCTTGCATTCCAGCAGTGGGAGAAGGTTGCATATGGGCAAAAGGCTCCCTCATTTCTTTCCATGTATCCCTTTGTTCCGCCAAGTTATGCCAATTTTCAAACATTGCTTTCAGCTCGATTTGCATAACTTAGTGATTCAACCCCAATTTTCAAACACTATTTCTCATATTCAGGTGGAGCAATTCGTCCTGACATCCCCTCACGACGACGCCTCCTGGAAAATGATGGACGAGATGATAGCCAACGCTGAGGAGTTCTACCAGCTCCTCGGCATCCCTTACCGAGTCGTCAACATCGTGTCCGGGGCCCTCAACCACGCTGCAGCCAAGAAGCTGGACTTGGAGGCCTGGTTCCCGGGGTCGGCTGCGTTTAGAGAGCTGGTGTCTTGCAGCAACTGTCTCGAGTATCAAGCGAGGAGGCTGCTTGTTAGGTTTGTGAAGTTTTTTGTATGTGGTCGTCTTTGATGTGACTTAACACTTTAACTGCTGAAAAACACAAGGTATGTGTACCTTGTGTTTTTCCTTGTGCAACGCGAATGCGGCTACACACGCCAAACGCGTAAAACACAAACGCATGATTATTAGCAGCAGTTAAAGTCAAAGTCAAGATTCGATCAAAGAGTAGTACAAAAGTTATTTGTTATACAAGAGTGCAAAGTTGCTTTTTAACCGCGTGTTCAATTTTGATGACCGAGCAAGCGAAGGATTCTAAAATTGAATCACGAGCGCAGCGAGTGATTCAAAATTAGAATCCTGAGCGTTAGCGAGGGAATCAAAAGAGCACGAGGTGAAAAATCTTTGCACTCGAGTGCAACACGTAACTTTTCATTCCACCTCAGCGAGGAAAGAGTATTTTTAATCTTCAATATCTGAGTGGAAAAGCTAATTTGCGCATTATTAACAGTTTCAGTCAATTCTGTTGGCGTCAAACAAACTTCCTCGTCGCTAGAATCACTCATTTTAGTTTTTTCACTTGTTTTCAAGTTTCTTGTTTTTAATTTATGGTTTAACAATGACGTGAAAAAATGCCGCGTAAAGAACCGCGTACAAAGCAAATTGAAAAAAGAACACCAAGAAGGTTCCGAGTCTGAGTTTTTAACAAATTAAAAAAAAGTTGTATGATATATTCGGCACCATAGAGGTAGCAGTAAATAGGTTTAATGTTTTTTTTAATTCACAAACTTAGTGCACACGATGTTCTAAATTCAATTTACTTTATCCTCTAGAGAATAAAAACGGCTTTTCCACTCAGATATTGAAGATTAAAAATACTGTTTCCGAGATGGTGGGACGAATGGTGGGACGAAAAGAATATTTATACTTTACTAGCTGCGCCCTGGTATTACCCGCGCAGTGATGCCGATTATTAAAAGTAGACTGTGTTATTTTCTGTGTGACAATGTGTATGAAAAATTTGATAAGAGTTTGGATAGGTTTAAAGCGTAGTAGTGATTTTATATTTGAAATGCAATATCTTAAAATTATCGTGTTACATTTGATATCAGAGAAAGTAATTAAACAAGTCTTAGTGGCAATTAGCCGATTCACATTTTTACGTTTTTCCAACACTCCTTTGCCATCATCTCTCTTCTTTTCTCGCATATTTACCTACTAATTACCACAGTAACAGCATCTGCTTTCTCCAGATACGGGCAGACTAAGAAGATGAACGCCGCCACGGAGTACGTGCACATGCTGAACGCGACCATGTGCGCCACCACGCGCGTCATCTGCGCCGTGCTGGAGGTCAACCAGACCGAGGAGGGAATTAAGGTAAACTCGACCTTATTTACATAAAATTATATTCTAATATCGGCGCCACTACGCGAGTCATCTGCGCCTTGCTGGAGGTCAACCAGACCGAGGAGGGAATCGAGGTAAACTCGACCCTCATTACAAATACGTATCTGTATATTAGTGATAAGGAAAGGGTATGCGAGGCCGAAGAGGGATCACAGTACTCATCATTACGAATAACTTTTACTATGAGACCAAACCTGAAATCGCGAAAAAAAAAATCAGCTGTTCAGTTGTCGACAGTCATTGACATTTTTCTGTGAAACAATTGTTCATAATGATAAGTAATATGAGCGGTTTTCGGCTAAGCATACCCTTTCCTTAGAACCTTGTATACCTAGTACAATTTCGGCGCCACCACGCGCGTCATCCGCACCTATCAACCAGACCGAGGACGGGATCAAACTCGACTCTAATTATGAAGGTACAGTCTACGTACCTTCATAATAGGCGTGACGAAAGATTTTAAAATCCTCTTCCATAATGTGAGTACACATTTACTATTTACAAAAAAGCCTTTATTTCGGTAATAAACTTAAGTTTAACGAAGTTTGAAGCCATTTTTCACATATTTTTTCAACAGTGCCCGAAAACAGCTTGCTTGTGTCATGGCGTCGATTTGACGTCACGGCTAGTAAACATGTCATTGTTTCTATGCGTGATGAGCGGCGGATGACCTGAGTTCACTGAAGCGTGACGTCATACGCTGTGATTGTTGTTTCTGGCAAGATGGCCGATTGCTGTATTTTAATGTTTTAATTTATTGAAAATCTTAATAATCTGTTTTTTAAAAATAAAACTAAACATGTGTTTTAAATTTTTTTAATCTGGCTAGTCCCCTGAAAGCATTGAATCGGCGATTTTTTGATACTGTCGTCATGCCTATTAGAGTCGTCTACAGTACAGTACAGTAGTACAGTCTAATTTCGAATAGCCAGATATGCATGACTGATTGAGTATGACTCAATCTTTATTATAAGCTGGTGCTGTTAATTTCACCTGCACATCGCTCACAGTAGCCATCCAATTCGAGCCGTGTTCATCAATTAAAATTATGCCCTGGGAAGGTGATAACAATAATGTATGACCCCTATTGTAGCCAGGATGCTCTCTAAGACAAGAAAATAAGTCAAGTCCTATTGAACGTCAATAGGCTATTTGACTGATTTTGAAAAACTGTTTTAAATTATTCGTTGGCTTATGATTAATACACCACATGTATATTTCTGCGAAATTTGCAGTATTTTTCGTAAAATACTGTGTTAAAATTTAAATTACAATATTCGCGCTAAAAACGCTGTTTCGGTAATGGCCGACGACATGTGATTTGCGTGACGTCACAGGCAAGTAAGCAAACTTTATTCTTTGACAAACGTCAAACTTGTACCAAAGTGTACATTATAAAATCACACAAAGTGTCTTAGCATTAAACAATGTTTACTTGCGTGTGACGTCACGCGAGGCGTAGCCAATCACAGAGCGTTCTTGTGGCTGAAGAATTTTAAAAAATAATTTGAATTTATTTTGTTTATTTTGAAAAATCTATAAATATTTTTGGATAAAACAGAGATAAATATGTTTTTTTATGTTATTACCTAATAGAATGACCACATTTCGTAGCATATTTTTAATAGTGTCAAATAGCCTATTTGGATGTGCCAATTTCCAAACTAAATTAAATTTCGCAGCTACAAAATTGTTGCCATCATTTTCTCAGATATAAAATTAAACGAGATGAAAATAATTTAGTAGTGCCAAATTAGTTTAGTTAATAATAGTGGAATATTAACACTTTAACTGCTGCTAATAATCACATGCGTTGTGTTTTACGCGCATGGCGTGTGTAGCCGCATTCGCGTTGCACAAGGGAAAACACAAGGTATGTGTTTTCAGCAGTTAAAGTGTTAAAATAGTCACCATTCTAGCTACAAGCCAACAAAATATCCAAATTCATTCATCCTCAAAGAAAGTAATTTAAAAATGTAATATTTATCTTGTAGGTACCAGAAGCACTAAAACTGTGGATGCCAGAGGAGTACCAAGAGCTGATTCCGTTTGTGAAGCCAGCGCCCATCGACGTGGAAGCCGCAGCCAAGAAGGGCAAGAAACAAGATAAGAAGTAGCCGCCATTCCCGCACAGAGCACTCTATTTATTTATGCTAAGCTTACAAAGCAAGCTTACGTTTTTATTGTCAATAAATCTATGGCCTGATTATGAACTGTTTTTATTTTTTAATTAATGGCTTTTAAGTGCTGAAATGTTTGTTTCAATACATCATGTGGAGACATACAGATGAATTATAAAATTAACTGATTTAATGATTTTCTAGAAAAATATTCTCAATGGGTGCCTAACTGGGAATGACTCGGTAAAAGTTCAGAAAAATTAAATACCAAAAGCAGATCAAAACAAGAACATGTTTGCTAGTAAAATATCTGATTGATATGTGAACATGGTTTTACATTAGCACTAATTAATTTACCATTAATGATAACCTGATAAATGGATAAGAAGTGGTAGTCAAAACGTCAGTTATCGGCAATTCGTAATTTAAATTTTTAACCGACTTCAAAAAAGGAGGAGGTTATCAATTCGACTGTTTTTTTATTTTTTATGTTTGTTACCTCTCTTTTGACTGGGTGAATCGATTTTGATGATTCTTTTTTTATTAGAAAGCTGACGCTTCCCATTTGGTCCTATTTCAATTTAGTCCAGTTCTGATAATGGTATCCATGAGAAAACTATATAAGTCTTAAGTTTGCATTAAGGACGTGCGCGACAAATAGATGAATAACTCAATAGTCGGTCTTTTGGTTTTTGTTTTTTGTTTTGTAAAAATAATGTTCTTGTTACAAAGTGCTTGGGAAATAGCTCCTTACAACAGGTTCACTACAATAAAATAAAACATCACTTGGATACAATTTTCGTGTTTATTGTGACAATTATCATCAGTCGCCAATATAATATGCAATGCAAAACTTACTCTATTTACATCAAGTCAAGTTATAAAATTGTTCAACATTGGCTGATTTCGCCGAGACTACAGTGCAATGTGGAACTTACAGTGAATCTTATGAATATTTACTCATCACAATAAAATCAACCTGGGGCCTTATTCTGACGAATGAAACATCTCGGTCACTGTTCCTCTCATTAGAAATGTCGTGAAAGTGACCGAGATAATCTCGAGTGTTCTAGAATAGGGCTCATTGGGAGTTCGTTATCATAAAATAAAACTATTCTGAATCTAATAAGCCATTGAGGATCAATTTAAAAATAAGTCTACTAATATTATAAATGCGTAAGTAACTTTATTCGTGATACCTAGTCATGACTAAACGGCTAAACCGATCTAGGTATCTAACATTTAAAAAGGAAATGTATGCATCATAAAAGTGGACATAACAGGTAACCACTATCCTAACTAATATTATAAATTCGAAAGTGAGTTAGTTACGCTTTAACTTCTCAACCGAGCGTCATACAGTTTTGGATCCATATTGTCAGGGATACTGGAAGATTATAGGCTATATTGCTCATCGTTTTTCATCACTGCTTGTAAAACCGCGAGGCGCGTTTAGTCTACTAGATGTCTACCTACTACGCCAACGTGCGGCCCGTGAGCACAAGTAGTTATTACTTGGTCAGTGAGTATAACGTCATCGGTGACGTGTACTTCTCATCGACGGCTAAAATCGATTGTTACGTCATCGCATCACGGTCTAGCCGTGACTACAGTAATTGCGCTCACTTTTATCAGTTCTAAACTTTTTTACAATAATGATTGATTTGACCACACATTGAATTAGTCATTTATACTAAACTAGCAAGAAACAGGAATTACAATATTTTCCTATTCTGTAAGAACTTGAATATTTTCCTCAATGGCTTTCAATTACTTCAGTAATAATGTTTTACCAAACACTGCATCATATTGTACAAAATAAAAAAGATAACTATACAGGGCTATTCATAAAGGGTATGCTACGCCGAATAGGGCACAAAGTGGTCATCATTATGAACAACTTTTATATGGGACCAACCCGAAATTCGCGAAAAAAATATCAGCTGTTCCATACATTTTGTCGAGCGTCATTGACATTTTTCTATTCATAATGATGAGTACAATGATCCCTTTTCGGCTTAGCATACCCTTTATGAATAATCCTATAGGTATTCTATGAGCTAATGTTAGTAAAAACTATAGGATACATGATTTTACTCTACCAAATACATTCTATACAGTACATATTAAGATCTTTCTTGTTAATAATTCTTGAAGCCAAAAAGTTCTTTAACAATATTACTTGAGTAAATATCACTTAAATTTAAATGTTATAATTATTTGCCTTGATGGCACTTCAGCCTGTTTACAGTATGGTGTATTAACAATTAAATCACAACATTTTCAATAACCAGTGACACATACACATTTCTTATTGTCTAAGCACTTTACTTTATTCTGTTACATAATTTCAAATAATAATGTATCATAAAGATCTCATTTTACTATGTCAGGATCTTATTCTCCTATATTAACCTTTTGCCTGCCACGGCATAAATACATCACCGTGCCTTGTGCACTAAGTCACACAGTTAAAAAAAACTCCAAGAAATCACAATACATATTTTTACTAAATATTTTCTTGATCGCGTTTTTATCAAATAGAGATTGTTGGCGCACAAGACTCTCTGCTGGTAGTATAGATGACTTTGGTGATCAAAAGGTTAAGGAGTTAAACTGCCAAGTATAGGCTGGTATAATACATATTAACATCTTTTACTATGGAAACTAACGTGGTTTTCACACAATTTTGTTATAATTAAACACGGGAATACTCACGTAAAAATTAAGTCGTCTACTACGACTAGTTTCGGTCACATTCGGTGACCTTCATCAGGCGAGTTTACAAACGTGACGCGCTCGCGGTTGCGTCTCGTTTGGCACCGAAACTCGTTACTCGTAACTCGGTACTCGTTTGGCGTTTCGTTTGGTGATGTTATATGTGACCGAAACTAGTTGTAGTAGACGACTTAATTTTTACGTGAGTATTCCCGTGTTTAATTATAACAAAAACACATATAACATCACCCACATAAACAATAATCTCCTGTAGATGTCCAAAGACCTATGATGATGAATTTAACAATTCATTCTTTATATTATTATATTAGAGCCTGCTCCTTCCCACTGCAGGACATTTTTATAACTAGGATAATTCATAGAAAAGTCAACCAGTGTACAAAAGAAGCCTATTTCATAACAATTATTTTGCAAGTAGGATGTACAAGTACATCTGCCTTGTTACGGATGTCTGTGAACGATTCTGATTGTAAAATGAATCTCTACAAAAACAATGATTGTACTATCATCCCATTCACCCATTTAGGAGCCATTCAATAATTACTTGCGCTTAAAACGGTAGCAGTCTAGCAAAATCTCATTAAAAGGATCAGGGGATCGTTGAAAATCTCACTTTAACTTTTAAATTTAAAGAATAAAGAATTAGAGATTATAACGAATTTGTTGTCCCACCATATCTCATGCAATTAATGAACAACCCCATACACAATGAATGCGCGAGTGGGATGGAACGCAATATCGCAATCAGAATCATAAACATCCATAAAGCAGGCAGTATTGAATCTAAACTAAACGCACTAAATGTGAACAACGTTGTGTAAAGCTTACAGTACACAGCTAAATTATATAAAATACCTACAGTGATAATGATAACCATAGCTATAAGCCCCATCCACATGCTTGGCAAACAATGGCAAACAGCCAACAGCAAACAGCAAACACGCATGTGTGGATGGTTGTTTGTCGTTGTTTGCCTGTTTGTGTTTGTGTTGGGCAGTGTTCGGCATCGGTGTCGGTTTTTCTTGCCAGATCAAAGGCTGTTTGGCAAACAGTTTGCGACGTATCCACACATTTGAAAAATTAAAAAACAAACTTTTAAAAATGAATGCACCCATTCATTTTTAAAAGTTTTTGAGCGGGAAAATGGACGTTACTTCTTGTGTCAAAACAAATCTCAAGAATAATCGTGATTGTGTGTAAACATTCGCCAAGCATGTGGATGGCTGTTTGTGTTGGGTGATTGTGGTTGGTGTTTGGGACTTTGTTTGCTGTTTGCGGTGTTTGTGACGAACAGCCAGCGTGTGGATGGGCCTTTACATGACAATCTAGGCTTTTCCTACATGAATAATAGTTGTTTGGTTCCTTCAATCAAACAGTTTTAACGAAAGATAACAGCTACATAGATTTGTAATTACAGTACTCGTACAGATTATAAAAAGTTATGCAAATAAATTGCAATTATTATAATTTTATTGCTCAAGGAAAATAATTCCTTTCCGTAAAATAACCTCTTGTGAATCCGTAATGCCTATTCATCTCCTTATCAAATTTTGTAGGCATTAATATGACTCATGCTTCTGCGGTATATTTGTTACCAGTTTGCAAACAAATAAGATCTATAAATCAACATTTACATAATTGATAACAAAAAATAAAATAATAGTTCCAACTTTCCTCTATTACAATGAAAAGTGCTATATTACCCTAATTAACAATTAACATAGATGTTAAATTAAAAAAATTACATTTACATTAAACTATACTTGGTATATCAATAGATCTGTTACTTTTAACTTGTTGCCAAAAATCACAAAGTATTCTTTCAGTTGAGAATGGAGACTAGCACGCTAGTTGAGCTTTCTGCCTGCACTTGTGCATCAAGGCCCGCAGAGTGAACTGTCTGCGGGCAAGAGTACGAACCTGCTTCAAGAATGTGTCCAGATCGATGACCTCCTTTCGTAGAGCTTCTCCCATGTAGTAAATAGCATCTTCTAGGGTAGCTTCCTCAGCAAAAGCATTCAACAGCTGAGAGTACAGAGGTGCTGTGGTTACAACCGCCTCATCCACATCTACCCCTTCTTGTTCAGCTAACTTCTCCACTGCAGTCTCTAGTTCTTTTTCTTTCTCCTGTAAAAGTGCAACATTCTTGTCTAACTCAGCCCTTTCTCTCTGCAGCCGTGCCATTATGTCTTCGAGGCGAGTCTTGCCATCTCTGAGCTCCTGCTGTGTGCGGCGCAGGGTATCCAGCTCCGCCTGGGACTGCTGAGACTGCTCCTTTAATCTTCTCCTAAGTTTGTCCTCCACGGCTGATAGCAACGATGCTTTAATATGTTCCTCTGTTATTGTTCCTCCAGCGACTTCAGGAGCAGGCGAATACCCCGATTGAGGAGGGTATGGAGTACAAGTAGGAGGATTTGGCTGTCCTCCGTTAGTGTTTCCAGCACCCGGATAAGGTGTGCCAAAGTTAGGGTATGGCAGATTAGATGTTGTTGGGTACGGTGTAGGCCCTTGGTAACCCTGGTGAGAACCGAATTGAGGGAAAGCCGGGTACCCTGGACCAGCAGGCTGAGGCATAAACGAACTTACAGGATAAGGCGCTCTAGTTTCGTTGCGAGGTTTCGCATACACAGGAGGTAGCTCCCCAAAAGCTGTGATCATGCACATAATGAGCTTCTGCAATGTGGAGCCATTTTGTGTCCATTCGTGTAGATACGGCAAGTAAACTTTTCCGTTGCTATCCACATACTTAGACACTTTGATTGACATGTCTGCTGTAGGCTTGACAAAACACAATGGGGCATTGGCGGGGTGCGTGTCCATGAGCCAGATTTTAACGGGAATATTATAGAAGGCGCCTTTGTAATTCACTGGGATTGTACCTTCAAGATTGAGGAGATCTTTCCTAGCGCCAGAATTAAAGACAAAGGCTTCTAAACGATAGGCCAAACTTCGGTAAACTTGTTTAAGACCAATCACCTCCCGACATGTAAAATCGCGATGTTTATATTTCGATAGATATTGTTTTAGCGCTACGTCGTCGTTAGCCATGATGATAGATGACTAACAATCGAAATTGTTACGTATTTTCACAAAATCACAGGGAAATCCTCAAGTAAATTAGGAAAATCACTAGGTACAATTTCAACAATCAACCTTTACGTCAAAATTGACTTTTCAAAGTTTTCAATCGCCCAATGCAATGCAATGCTGCCAAATGAAAAAGTGGATTAGCACCAAGACAGCCAAGACAAAAAATACTACTTTAGTTTCTTCGGTTTTGATTTCACAGGGTCAAACAGCAATAAACACAAAAATTGAACACTAAATGAAACGAAAAAGCAAAAAACCATTCTGAAAGCAAAAAATAAAATAGGAGTAATATTTTAAAAAAATCCCCAAGAAAAGAAAACAAAATGAACATTTAGATGTCAATGTCATAATATTGACATTTGACCAATAGGACAGCTCATTCTTGAAATGATGCCAAGCTAGAAATATTTCCCCATTTTAGGGAAAAATATCATGAAATCATCTTCACAAAATAAACAATATCAAACAGGGTTAAAGAGAAAGATATGCTAAGCAGAAAATGGCTGAAAGTAGGTGTCTACTCATGATTATGAACAAATTTTGTTCTAAAACGAAATGTCTGTCACTCTTTTTAACCGTGTTTATCTTGCTCTTCTTTACGAAGAAGCAATAATAGTTCCATCTATTTAATCTCAAACCACGCCATCTCAAATGAATGTAGCTTCATTGTTTATTTCTCTATTGGCACAATTTACATATCATTTGAATCCTTACAAATGTAGCAAAAACTTATGCATACATTTCAATATGCTCAATGGTTAGTGAGATATTTATGTAGGAGTAAAAACATTTTTGTAGAAAGTATCCATTTTTGTCGATATTTCATTTGCTAGTAACTTTACATGGATCAATGTATAATTAAATTATAATACATTTGATGGTCTTTCATTTGACACCCTAACTAGCAAATCGGTTTAGTGGTTATGTTGTTAATAGCATAATAGAATCGGCCCAGATGGCGCAAAGATGGCGGATCTTTGTGATGTCATAACTATGCCCGTCTTCAATTTTTCGCTTTACGACTGGCAGTTCGGTGATCTAGAGACAATCACGAACACATCCATACCAGTCAGTGGTGGATTTATCAGCAGGCGTAGGCTAGAGCCTAGGGCGGCAGAATTCAGGGGCGGCAAATTCTGGGGCAAGTTTTTTTAATTTCGGACATGTTTTCTGAAAGAAAGTATTATTGTGAGCAGGGACGGGGGACGGGGCTAGTGTATCTCTATGTTATAGGGGTGGTTTAGGTCGGTAGAGGCGGCAAAATGTTGAATAGCCTACGGGCGGCAAATGTGTAAATCCGCCACTGATACCAGTCGTAAGTTTAGAGAAGAGATGGCTACGAAAATCAAGAAAGACTGAAAGAGACGACTTTTTGTCGATTTGCCTATACATATAGATAGACTATTATGACATAATATACCAGGTTAAATCCACGCCACCTATCGTAACTTTCGTTTTTTCAATGTCATACTGACATTTCGATATTTTTTTGCTCTTCATGGTGGAAAAGCGTCGGGCATTTGGCCCGTTTAGAAGTGATATTATTATGACATAACTACTTATTTCAAAGGGATCCATGCTATCTATTGCACTTTTCGAAACGAAGGCTTTTTTTAACGCCCCATACCAAAATTTTTCTCCAATAGAAGTTTTCAACAAAATATTTTTCTTTTACAAAATGATCAGGAACTAAGATAGGTACAATCTCTTTCACGTTCTATCGTCAAGCAGATCGTGCGCAAATTTTATGAATGTAGTCTTTTGGTATAAAAATATTTCAGGTGTTATTTTCCGTAAAAATAATCATTTTAGGGTAAAAAATATGCGATCTGTGGAAAAATTAAAAATCTTTCCTGGCAGCCTTGCATTTCAATAAGTAGATTTCTTTTGCGGTGAGCTGTCTTATTGAAAGCAGTTCATCTTTTAAATCCAAGTTAATCTTCTTGGAAATACACTAATTTTAATTATTACGTGTAATAACATATCTCAAAATGCCGCCTAAGTTCGATCCTAACGAAATTAAAATCGGTAAGTCTAAGACTTCGTGGTTAAAAGTTCCGCAATGGGATCAGGACGTTGTTGGGGCTGCCCGGATTCTGCAGCGCTTCAGGTATGTTCGCGAAAGCCTTCAATGCCTGTTTTCACGAGACCATGAGGTCGTGGACAGCGTCCCTTTTGCGTAAAGTGCGGGCCAGCTCGAACACCGTCCTGCGTGTGATCGTGCATAGGTTAGACTGTAAAGTGTTTTTCGCACTAGTGGTTGTTTTAATTTGCAGTTAATTTTTTACAGTTAATTTTTTACATTTACAGTTAACTTGAGGTGCATCGGTGGAGAAGTTGGTGCCACATCATCTTTGGCTCCCAAAATTGGTCCCCTAGGTCTGGTGAGTAGAAAATTGTATTACAAAGTTAACCTAAAACTTGTGCATGGCAGTCAAAATCCAGCCTTTTAAAGTTTCTATTATGTATATTATCTATCATCCCACATATTTATTACAATTCTTGATTTTTTTTTTTTTTTACAATAAAAACTTTACATTGATTAATGAAAGAAACCAATTATAGTCCATTTCATGGCTTTTCATTTGATCTTAAAATTGGGTTGTAAATTGTACTTATTAAAATAGGTAACTTATTTACAACCTCTAATTGCCTGCTTAGCCAAGATGATTGTATGATCTTGGGGGGTGCCTCCCTACCAGGCGCGTCCTTCCGGGTGGCGGATGGAAGGAACCCGCGACTCAGGATCCGCTCCCTGTTGCGGCTACTCCGAATGACCAATAAGGAGTCGCGGACCAGGCCATGTGACTGCTATGCTTTTATATTTTAGGTTTAATGTGTTTTTGCAAGACTACTGCTCTCTATTCTTCTTGTTTCAAAGTTTACCTTGTTATTAAAAGTTAATATAAAGAATACAAAAATGTAAATTTAATCTTTGACATCTCGAAACATTTCCAGTAATCTTCTTACAACCACTGCAGACAAGCCATGTGCATGGTCCAGTTGGATTTGATTTGTATGTAAAAGTAGTTCTATTTTTTACCTTTTTTATTTTCAAAGGAGATAAATAAAATATATTTTTAATTTTTTTTGTTATTTCATTTTTGTTATAATTAGGTGTGTTAGTCTATAACTAACCTTATTTCTGCGTAACAGTCTCCCAAAAAGGTTGGTGATGACATTGCCAAGGCCACCAGTGACTGGAAGGGTCTGAAGATCACAGTCCAGCTGACTGTACAGAACAGACAAGCACAAATTGCTGTGGTGCCATCTGCAGCTGCCCTCATCATCAGAGCTCTGAAGGAGCCTCCACGTGACAGGAAGAAGCAGAAAAATGGTAAGTGTACCCATTTTCATTAGACTTAAGCATAGCAATTTATGTCGTATTTCTGTAACAGTACGGTTGAATGTCCATTAGTAAAAATTAAAATCCCTTGCCATGCCATCCCGGTCTGCGTAGGCCTTAACTTTTCATGCAAAAACGGCTGAACAGATTTACACGAAATTTGGAATGAAGGTTGTTCATGGTCTGCATTTAACACATGGGCTACTTTTTATCCCTGTAAACGTGGGGTGCAGCTAGTGCTCTAATAAATCGAGACACCTGAAATTGTTGCCAGCCATTTCTTTCAAATGAATACAAATAAGTTCAGTTTATTTGTCTGGTTGGTTTTGTAAGTTGTTCAATGGAATCAGCGATTCACTTCGGTTTTTTAATTTTTCTCTATTTTCCTTTCAGTCAAACACAGTGGAAACATCACCCTTGACGATGTTACTCACATCGCCAAAATCATGAGGCCCAGGTCCATGGCGCGAGAGCTATCTGGCTGTGTGAAGGAGATCCTCGGCACAGCTCAATCAGTCGGCTGCACAGTTGATGGCAGGCCTCCACATGACCTCATCAATGACATCAAGGCTGGAACTCTTACCATTGCTGAATAAATGAGGATTTAGAAAATTTGGTTTGTTTTATTTTGTTATTACCAAAGATGGAATATCAATAAGAGCAATCAAGGAAAAAAGCGATCTGACTAGGAATGTTTACGTTCAAAGTTTCAAATTACCAACAATATGTCGGGAAAGTGTTTTGATGTAACCTAAAAATATAATTTATAATTGAAGGATGATTTTTTTAGAAATCTACTAAAGAAGATCGGTAAAAGATGTGTAAAAAACAAACTGGCTAAGAGCAGGTCGGACTCGCGCACGAAGGCTTCCATACATCTATACAAACTACAAAAAATCGTGTCTGTTGTATGGGAGCATTTATATTATTCTGTTTTTTAGTATTTGTTATAGCAGCAACAGAAATACATTGTGAATAGTCCACGGTTCATGATATACATGAGCCTGGTGACAGACGGACAGACAATGGAGTAATAGGGTCCCGTTTTACTCCTTGGGTATGGAAAACCATAAAAATGACTTACAATGTGATTAATCATACCAAAGAGTAACTCACTAAAGCTCAACACCAATCACCTATCCAATACCGGCTTAGTGCCAATATTAAATGCTACTTAAAATCAAGTATGTAATAAAATTACTAGTAGTTGGGTTATGCAGGCTTGTGGAATAAGATAATGTTTTACCACAATGGCATGTATTCCTAGTTAACTGGACCTGGACGGATCTTTATTAATTTAATGATACACAAAACTATAGCAAAAAACATATATTTTATTATTTACAATAATTAACTTTTATTTACATTATTAACAGCAGCAAGTGTTTTCCTTTGTTTTAATTAAGGCCACAGCTGTTTGAAAGGGAATTTCACAAATTGGGTCTTGCAGTTATGCGGCCAAACATACCAAAATAATTAATTTCTCTGTCCAATGGATGGATAGCAAATAAAAAAAGGGTTGTGATAGAAATCTGGGCCTACAGTATCTATAAAAATATGAACAATGAAACATAAACAAGACAATTTTGCAATTGTAATACAAACAAATACATCATTGAAACACAACCAATCAATTCTCAGCTAAATAAAACTTTTAACTAACCATTTATCATCAACAATATTCGCTCATCGCCTAACAAAATTACGTACTACAAAATGAAAATAAATATGAGAGGTTTGTTCATTCTCAAAATCTTTACTATGTACAATTTAATTTATTTATCAGTCCATGAAACCGCCTTTGTTTAATTACAGCCAGTTACTATTTATCACTTGGATAAATGGCCTGTGCCAAGTTACAAACTTAAATTAAATATGTATAGTTAAATAAAATGATTTAATAATATAGTACTCTAAAATCGTTTTATTCTATACAGTGAAAAAGATGAGATCAGACAATCATGGGTCATCCATACATACAAGTCTGATATGAGTTTATTGTCACAGCTTCAACAAATAAATCACTGGCATACCTATGTAACTGTGGCTGTGTTTTACTGAGAACTTTGACCTCCGTAAACATTGCCAAAATTAAGATGCAGTCATAACTGTGTACATACAATCATACATCAAATACTTAGCTTGTTCTGCTATCAAAACAGCTGCATTGCAAAAGCTGGATGAAAACAGATTTATTTTTTAACAAAAAAGGCAAATAATATTTTATAAAAATTCTCTAGTGTAATTCGCTTTTAGATCTTTTTCTGCAGCTGTCAGCAATTATTCTGATAGCAGACTAGGTAAATATCATATCAAAAAGTTTATTTATTAAGAGACTGTAGTAGCCACATTACTCTCAACATTCAGTAGGGGCTTACTTTATTGATTTTCGTATTTCTCAAATGCAGTTTTATAGAAAAAAAAATCTGTCAAGTGTGTCACCCTTACAGCAGGGTTCCCGGTGGTACATAAAGAATAAATAACTATAGTGAGCTTTTAGTGTACAAAGCTGTTTGTGCTGATGGACAGACAATAATAAGAGTTCCTAGTTTGGTACAGAAATCGGAATCTTGCATGTCAATAATATGCCAAATCAATACAACAGAATCATATTGTGTGCAAGCAAATCAAAATTCAGAGATAATATATTTCAGTACACTTGAAATAATCTACATAAATAAATATTGTTTTAGAAAGCACCAAAGCAGCTGTTGTCTCCCAATGAAATCTAGTCTTTTTCATGATACAAGTGTAGAAATTACCTATCTTAAAAACATTTCCTATGGAGATACTCTAACTAAAATCTCAAAGTCTATTTTGTTTGTTTTTCATTGCATTTTTTGGAATGAGTGTCAGGTTTCAAACGTGATTTTACTACAATGTTGCAAATTTACCATATTACTTGTGTGTAGAGGGCGGTCACAATCACAGGCAGGCTTTCTCAACATCAGGGTGACAAATCAACATCGAGCTATGCTGCGCTGTGCTATGTTTGGTCAACTCGCTCGTCTAATATTTTAATGAAGATACAAACAAACCATGCTATGCTGCGCTGTGTGAGGCTCTATTTAAAAACGTAGCAGTCTCGAGCGAGGCGCGCTACCCGCCGTGCTGAGCCGCGCTGTGCTATGTTTTTTATGGATTTTTATGTGCTGATTACTTTTATACTGAGCTAAGCAAAGCGCAGCACAGCTTGATGTTGATTGTTAAAAAAACGTAGCTTAAGAAACACAGCACAGCACAGGGCAGTACAGCTCGATGTTGATTTGTCACCCTCACGCTTGGACGCTGTAGAAATGCGTCAATTAAATTTCGCACATTTTCAGTGCGGTACATATTATGTTGCAGTGTGGGCTGGTCACAATGAACCATTGCTAAAACGTTATTTATTCTAAGGGTTCCGAAACACAACAAAGAACCCACCCATATAAGATTAAAACATTTGGAGTTATTTAAAGATTTTAAAGTAAACTACAAATGCTAAAGTCATACTTAGTTCAGAGTTCATTGACCCTAGAAAAAGTGTTTACAAATGATGTTTTTCTGATAGTTTCGTCATAAAAAATAGGTGTTATGTTGTGAAGACTTCCAAGACACAAGTTCATTAAAGCATTCTGATAACATGACTCCTGACCCCTATGTCAAGCGTTTGGACACACTCTTGACAACTTGACAGCAATCTGATCTGACTTTCAATCTCCATTGTTTTTTATTGCTGATTCATTGCACTAGTAAATCCTCCGTTCCAAACACTAAGAATTGCAGTTACTTTGATAATTAAACCGGCAGCACTGGGATTTAGGTCTTTGCACACGCACAGACGTATCACTCCTGCCTAGTCCGAAGGCGAGGTCTCAATCAGTCGCACTTGGCAGGCACTATTCAGTGTTCACGGTCACTGTGGTGATGGGCAGCCCCCGCGGGGCGGGCGACTCGCACTAGGAGGGCGGGTGCGCGGGCGGCGGCAGGGCGGGCGGCGCGCCGCTCGTCCACTGCACCAGCGCGTGCTGCGGCATCTGCGTCGCTTGGAAGTGGTCCTTGAGGAGGGCTTGAGAGAAGTTGCAGTGCATCTGGTAGGCTTCGTTCTCGCGCTCCGTGTCGCCCGCTAGCCGGTACAAGTCTGGAAATATATGGAGTACAGTTACAAATGCACTTTTATTATATGATTTATAACCCCATTGGTTTTAGAGATTGGCTTCGCTGGATCTGACTGGAACGATGGCATAGAGTGCGAACTCTAAGCCTGTGGTACTAGATTGCGAGACTAAGAACATATGACTATGGAAACCCCTTTTGGAAAAGTACGTATTTTAGAAACATCAATGCGATTTTTCATAAAATCGTAGTTTAAGCAAAAAATATGCCAGATTTATCACTGAGCTTGATATTAAGGTTCTTGATTTTCACCATGAAATCTTCGACATTCGCAATCTTGACAACCTCCTGCACTCAAATGTGTAAAGTAAGTACTGACCTTGAGGCCGTGCTTCGTTATTTTAGGGAGCTCGGTTGGTTTGGGTAAGCTGGCAGTTGGGGGGGGGAGGGGGGGCAATACAAACAAAGCGGGACGTCGGGTGCAGGTCGTATCGCCCGCACTTAGAATTAAGTACTGACCTTTCAATATGGCGGAGGCCCACAGCTGCACATGCACGTCGGGTATCTTGCTGGCGAGCTGCATGGCCGGCGTCACCATGTTCATGCTCTCGCGCGAGTTGTTGATGGAGAGGAAGATGTGCCCGAGCAGCACGAGGGAGCAGGAGGTCAGCCTGTTCAGGTCCTCGGCGTTCGCCATCTTCAGCGTCTCTCGGAGATACCGCCTGTGGAGATTCAATAGGTGTGAAATGGGTATTGTAGCGACATGATTATTTGTATTAGCGTCTGCCCAGGTGCCTCCCTCTACCGGCAGTCGTCTTTGGCCCGCGACCCGCGTCGCACGGTATAGCATAAGAAATAAAGTTTTTATTAGTATCACTTTTAAGTTTATTTTTCATCAACAGTAGACTCCGTAAACCCGCTTCCAAAGTAGTGTTTGGCTGAAAAGGTTAAAGCAGGCACGCCAGCAGTATTTTAAAGTCGACAGTAAATTAGGGGGTCTTCTAGGCAGGCTGCATTGTATATCGCATCATTGATTACCATCAGGCAAGATAGTGGTCAAACGCAAGCCTATCATAGAATAAAAAAATATAAAAATGTAGTTGAAATAATTGACTATGACATAAAAGATAGATGGACAGACGAAGCTCTCACCACTAGTGTTCCTATCTTATTTTAAATATGAATATTCCTAAACAAGATGGTGAAGCAGTTTTAGCACAGAAAAAAAATAGTTTATTAAAAACTTGAGAATGAAGAGACCAAATAGAAATTTTAACAAATTCGGGCAGAATAGTTTTATATCTTTCTTTCCATTACAAATAAAAAGATTTAAAGAAGCATCAATATAATCTAAAACAAGAATTGTGGCATCATAATAACAGTAACAGTGAAGCAAGTGTCAGTCAATAATGACTGTTCCCAGAACCGCTGTAATACTCACTTGGCCTCATTGTACCGCGCTTGGAAGAATGCTTGAAGACCAAGCACGTAGTAGGAGGCCGCTCGGAGACCGTGCGCGTACGGCGGGAGCGCCTCTGGACGGACCTGGGAATACGTTCATTCGTTCAGTGTTCATTCAATTTGCAGAGCACCTGGGAATTCATTCAGATGTGTTCTGTTCATTCAATTTGCGACATGTGACATGCAAATGATATAGGTCTATGATTATAAGTGGGATTCAGTGCACGAGGTGATATTGCTGCTACCCTTCTCTTCTCTACTTCTTCAAGCTTTAAAAGTCATTGCACACACAACATAATTATATGTATTTATAGGAATCTATGTACGCACCAGTCAGCAAAATGATAAGGTTAGTGTGTCAGTGAGTCCGATTTTCCGGTTACGCTTTTACTTTTTTTCTGTCAACTCAATTAGCCGCCTGACATCGAGAAATCTGAATGTAGGCCGATTTCTTTTGGTATTTGCAAAATCTAAGGCACATACGCCTACAGTTATCTCACATACTCGAACTGAAACAAGACTTATTATATTAAGTTCAAGATACCTGTTCCATGAGCTGCGCCAAGTCGTTATCCCTCCTCCCTCTTAAATATACAATCGCGAGATTCAACTTCGCGAACATCCATAAATCTCTTTCTTGTGACATCTGGAAACAGAATTCATTAAAATTATTCAATGTGCATTTGAGGCAGTTTATAAGCGCTATTTTGCTAATTTACCCGTGATATAGGACAAATACTTCTATGAAAGACATCTCAAAGTACGATTGTTTTTGGAACAACGCCCGAGAGCAACAAACTTTAACTCTAAGCCGTCGATATAACTGATGAAAGCGTCAAATCAGGCTCAACGTGTTCTTTTTGGTATTGGGATAACATTAGTATCAAATAGTTGTCTCCGCGACAACTTTACAACATTGTCTATTGTCTGGACATATTTTACAATTTAGTCAAGTTTAAACGTCTGTTTCAGTGGCATAAATGCACGGAGATACAAATAAATACATCTATGTAAAATTTACATACGTGTATCGCAGTGTGGAACTGCGCCTCGGCTGCCTCCATGCAGTTCATGGACATCGCGTACAGGCCGAGCAGGCAGTGCAGCTGCGGGGTGTGCGCCGCCGCCGACTGGGCTGGAATGGAAATGAAAGCTAGTGACAAATCTAGATTTGAACATCAAATCTTGCGCAGCAAAACGGCAGAGCTATTGCTTTAACTTACAAAAGTGAGAATAAGAATCGACTGTTTTACATTGTTTTCATTGCCAAAGTAATGGTTTGACTTGAAGCTTTTTCCCTATTCCATTTTATTTTCATTATAGTCACTGCAATTCTAGCATCAGGGCTAGCTACTCGGCCTATACAAACTTCTTACAGCAGCAACTACGCCACCAGCACAGAGCCACGTCTCGATATAATTATCTGCAAGCTGAAATAGTTTGGTCAGACGTGACTGGCAGCATGTTCAATATCCCTCAGCCGATGACTCCCTGGACTCACGTGAGGGCGCACGGTACACGCAGTAGAGCAACGCTTCGATATATCGACGGGCGATCGGGCTCAACGGCCCGGTGCCATACTTAATAACCTCGGCCTCGGCGCTAGGCGCTCGGGGTACTCACGCGAGGGCGCGTGCAGCAGCAGGTGCGCGGCGCGCGCGATCTCGTGCAGCGCGTTGGCCTTCCCGCCCGCCACCAGCCGGCACAGCGCCGAGTGCTCCACCAGCGTCATGCGCAGCCGCCACGCCAGCGTCGCGCCGCCGCGCGCGCCGCGCCCCGCCCCCGCCCCGCCCGCCTCGCCGCCGCTCGCTGGAATACAATACGAGTGATTAATACATTTATTTCTAGATATTCCTATTCTTCTATCACTATTCACTGGTGATTTGTAGAGGATGCTTATGTCCAGGTCTTTTGATGTTTTTTTTGTTGAAAGTTAACACTTTTTTCGTTTGTTTTGTTCGATGGCAGGCTTTCGTTTGACCGCCATCTTACGTATTTTTTGACGTGACAACGTCTAATAAATCGATGAACGCTGGGTGCACGCACGAAAAAGTGTCCCGTTACGCTCATTGTGACGTCACGATCGGAGCGAGAACAGTATGCAATCATTTCCTCTGTTTTGTTATGACGTTGTCACGTTAAACTATCGTCCGTAAGCCAACTTTACAGACAACCAAATTTTTTAAAATTCTGTAATAGGATTGCGTTTGACCGCCATCTCGCCCGATGGTAAGCAACGATGCCGTCGGCGATGAAGCACCTTTGCTATATCTATCAGGGAACACCCACTCGAGCACATCACTCCACACTGGCTGCTCGCATAATAATTGTTGAGCCAAACCGTTAGACTTACAGCACCAAGTTTAGTATACTCGTACTCACAAGTGAGCTTGTCGATCTGCGCGAGAGCCTTCTCCGTGTACTTGTGCGCCTTGTCCATGTAGCCGGCCTGCGCCGAGTGCATCACCGTGACGAGGTACACCAGCACGTACAGCTGCTGCCGGGACAGCCACACGAACGACTCGCCCGCCGCCGCGTTACCGCACACCGCTGCAACCAGACATGCTTGTTATAATATTACTATTATTTTAAGCCTATTCCGAGAATTCCGGAATTTTCCGAGAATTTGCCCAACAACTGGGCAAAGGCCTCCCTATCCTCCTTCCACTCATAACGATCTAAAGCGTTATGAGTCCAGTTGTAGCAAAAGGAGTCCAACTCATCCCACTTATTATAATAATTAATCTTTATTGTTTACACCATCAGTGTGCTCACGATGCAACCGATCGCCAGAAATGGAGAAGCATTTGCGAGACGTGCAGCAACGGAAGGGGGCGTAAACGACAGTGAGGAGCCTCCGTGTACTATTACAACCACGACCACTCTGCCAAGAGTGAACGAATAAGAAGAGATTGTTTACATCAAGAAATTACAAAACACTTAATGGTAACCTCAGATCAAGTACAAAGGAGATGTAGTATTGTCTTAGACCCAGATGAAGCCAAAAACTACCCGACTGCCCGTGTTTGTACTGTATTGAATTGAATTATTTGCTTGCAAATTTTCATCAAGATTGGACCAACTATGTATACTCAAGTTATCGTCGGACAAACATACACAAGCCAATTTGTTCTGCTAGACCAGGGATAGCGAACCAACGGCACGCGACAAAATTGTTTAGGTACGCCACCACCCAATTATTACTGGCAAAAATATGTTACGGTCCGTCTAAACCCTCAATAAATATCATAAGTGGTCTTACCGTCGTCGTCGGGCCACGCGGGCGCCATGATGGTCTGTATGCTCTGCTGCAGCTGCTTGAGACATGTTTTTACGCTCTTCACTTGTCCCGCCATCAAATAATGACATACCTGGAAGAGACTCTTATTTACACCTAAGGTTTTTATATTTAAGAGCTAATAATGTACATAGTACATGTGTAGTGTGTGGTGTGTGTGGTACGTGTGTAGTGTGTGTAACTCTTTCTTTCAATGGTGATGTTCATCACCAAGTGGTATCATAAATATTATAGAAATCTATTGTTCATATTTCGACGGCCCCTATGAACAGTATCAAAACTGCAAAATCACAATTTTGTGTCATTGTACCAATTATATGAATGTTTAATATACTTTTAGGAAAACAAATAATTCAAAAAAAATATATATTGACATGTTTAACACTTTCACAGTCCACGGTATCCACATGGATACAAAAACAGGGTTACCGTGGAGTCCATGTATCCAAAAGGATGCATGGGATAATGAATGCATGCACAATGAATAGTGGAGTGGACTCGAGGGACTAGATTTTGTTTTTGTAAGGTGGACTGTGAAAGTGTTAAAATAGAACAGAATTGAAACTACACATTTTTAACCGACTTCCAAAAAGGAGGAAGTTCTCAATTCGGATGTTTGTATTTTTTTTTTTATGTATGTTCGGGCATAACTCCGGGTTTTGCAAAATTATTTTTTTAACATATTAATTTTGGTAAAATTTTGACTTCAAATTGCTCTTCTGTAAAAAATGCCATTTGAAGTTTCAATGTTCGTAGGGCAGTCGATTTTTCTATGAGAATGAGATAGACATTATATTCACGCAGATCATATAACCCGCAGTATTTAGCTAACTTTGTCACATTAAGGATAGATAGTTATATCTTGAAACATGCTAGATTTCTACAGTATTTCGTACCAAACAGATTATGAAGGTCTAAAGACCCATATAGCCTACAGTAATTAATCTGAGCACTACATTGTACCTTAATTACCAGTCGGCGATAATGTTGCGTGCTCAATCTTCAGCCTTGTCGTGTTATTCACTCCGAGACAATAACGTGACTCCAAGTTTATTGGATAATTAATATTCACTACTTTAATATTTACTAGTACAAATTAAAAGTTTATTGTAAATTTATTTCTTAAACTAGCGCCTCGCGGTGTTACCTGGGTAGTGATAGTTGTTCTCAAAAGTAGCCTTTCTTTTTTCTGTACCCCTGACAATGACTATGCATAATAAAATTTCATGAAGATCAGTGGGGCTAGCACAACTTTGACGTAAAAATACGTAGCGAGTTTTCGATAGAAAAGTGTACGCCATTTACGACTGTCAAGTATGCTCCTGACTGGTGTAAATGGCGTACACTTTTCTATCGAATACTCGCTACGTATTTTTACGTCAAAGTTGTGCTAGCCCCACTGATCTTCATGAAATTTCGTTTCGTCAAAGTTGTGATAGGCCTACAGTTAAATTGTTTCGTGAAAGCGTAACAAACAAACTAGTTTTCGCATCTAGAATACAGGGGTATATGGACAGGGTATGCTAAGCCGAAAAAGGCCCATAGTACTCATCATTATGAACAAGTTTTACTATGGACCAACCCGAAATTCGCGAAAAAAAACAGCTGTTCCATAAAAAGCTCCAACTGTTAGAAAAATATCAATGAAACTCACTCAACAAACTGTACAGGACAGCTGATTGTTTTTTCGCGTATTCCGGGTTGGTCCCATAATAAAAGTTGTTCACTATGACGAGTACTATGAGCATTTTTTGGCTTAGCATACTGTTTCGTTGTAGCCTTGTATTTGGTATAATTTTTGTATTAAATATATAGTATAACTAGCTGACTCGACAGACGTTGTCCTGTCAAAAGCCATTGCGTCAATTCTATGTCAAATGTCAAAAGTTATGTTATTGCGTAACTATAGCAACCGTAGTATGTTGATGCTAACTTGTCAATTTATAGTAAAAATTATCAGTATATATATAATTTGCAATAAATTAAAATTGCGACTATAATTTGAGATTTAAACTATCCTATCTCTCAAGTTGGATCGAACTGCACATGGTGTGCGAATTTTATTATAATCGGTTAAGTGGTTTAGGAGTCCATTGAGGACAAACATTGTGACACGAGATTTATATATATTAAGATGGAAACTGAAATAATTATGTATTACCAGTTCCGCCCCGCGGTTTTACCCGCGCTTTTTTTTAATCTAAATCGGTATAGTGGTTACAGAGATTTGCTGTAACAAACATTCACACACTTTCGTATTTATAATATTAGTAGGATTGAGTACTCACTTGTAAAACTAGAAAGAATACTTTCAGGTACTCCTTTTGGTGTGGACTGCCCGCCCATGTGTCCACGAGGTGGCCCGCTTGGTTGAGAAGCGGCAACACCTCTTGGATCTTTTTGTCTATTAATAACAACTGGAACAAAATATTCACAGTTACTTCTTGTGGTAAGTTTACTCCCATGTTTTAGTGAGTTTGTATAAAAATATGTTTTTGAATGAATTTGTAGGGGTTTTCTTTCAACTTTTAAATTACGTCTTGTACATAAGGATTTGGAATTTACTCGTCTTTAAATAATTGTTTTTGTATAATTTTAATCTTACTTTTTCGAACATTTAATTAGAATGTTTTTTGTTAGGTTTTCTAAATATTGATTGGCGCATATTTATTTAATGTGAATTAGCACCGCATGTAACAAATTACATTAATGATAAATCATAATTATTTAAATTTATGTACAAATTATAAATATATACACAACTAACTGTTACGTTTAAACTCACCATTACCCTACTAAGTAAGAACAGTACTCGAGTGTATGCCGCATTCGAGATCTGGGCATAGTCCACCCCCACTCCCAGTAAACTACTCGCCACTTCATATTCACGCTCTGTTGCATGGATTTGCTGAAATTTTATAAACATATATTATGGTACACTCTATAATTTTTGAAGAGATAAATAGTACAAGAAAAATAATCTAGGAAACTTTTTTATTGAGTATAATTTTAGTGGAGATTCGAGTGTGATTAATTCTCTCGTTAAAATTAAATGAATATTTGAATTAGAAAAAATGATGGGGAGATTTGCAATTACTTTTGATGCTAAAAAGGCGGGAAATAGCAGGGTACAGCTGGTAAATAATAAGCGGGCCATTAAAACAACTTTCACCAATGACATAATTATATGAAGCAGCTCTACAGTTCTGTATGAGATACTTTAGTCTTTAAGAGTGATATACTTACAGCAAGTTGAAATATAAGTCTACAGTGCCAGTATACGCTGTGTTGTGATAATTCAATGGCTTTCCTTAGGATTGGTTTAGAGTGTGTAGGCTGCCCCTGTTGCTCAAAAAGCTCTGCGAGCACGCTTGCCGCCTCGAACTTCACGTCGTCAAACCCGTTTATCGTCTGAGAGAGGCACCACTGCAACCAGAACACTGTTTAATGCATTTATGACCCACTTCAACAATGTTTACATACCACTTTGAAAGTTCCCTCTCATACACATAACAAAATATTAGCAGTACTAACTTGAAATTTACTCACTCGATGAACCACACTCATATAAGCACTTAAGACACCACGCCGAACCAATAACAGGAAAAAAAACTTACACTTTGCTCCAAATGCGTTCTCGCCAATTCGATGTTTTTGGTGTGTGTCAAAAGTATATTTCCAAGTTGCAAATGTGTCCTGGCTTCGACTCTTTGTGGTGGTTTGAAATTAAATACGGCTTGTAAACACTGAATACAACTTTTTATGTCAGGAGGATTAGAGGTACGGAAATGTTCCGCTAAACCAAGTAAAGAAATATACCAAGCGTCCTGCGTTGACGCCATTTTGACATTTCTGCTTGGAGGGAACAATGTTGCTATGCTTTATGAAAATAATCTACCTGATTGTGACAATTTCTACCAAGATAAATAAATTCGATTAATAAATTCACTAATAAATTCATTCGGCAGTAATCCGTAACAGGATTACTGCCGAATGAATTTATTTCTGGTAGAAAACGTCACAATCTTGGTAGAAATTGTAATAAGTAAGCTTAAGAACAATGAATTAGTGTATGGTGTATTTTTAATTTATTTTTAGTTTATAGTCAAGTCACTTAAGTTTGTATTTTCGTTATTTAAGTATATTTTATTGAGCAGGAAGCATAAAAAAAACCAGGCACTGTCTTAGAGAAAATAGTCCACATACCTATTCAATTTGTAGCTGTGGCAACATATGTATTTGTCAATGTTGGCACTTTCGCTTTCTTTTTACAGACTAAAAATATTGAATGAACTTTTCATAGATAAAATTTTTTTCCCCTCATGTTAATTTTTGGAGGGTAGTTTTTATTACGTAGGTACATCACACGTCATATTAGCAAACTTAGCATTTAATCATAGTGTAATGAAATAATGATACGATTGCACAGCATCACCTATATAACATCACCGCGTCTGAAGGACAAGACGTTTAGATAAAAATGCATCTAACCCTGTCTGTATACCAGGCAATACCAGTTATCAGATACATACAAGTATATAAATATATTTGTTGTTTTATAATATAATCAAGAGAGTCACTTCATCTATTAGCTGGTTAGGTGAAGTCACTGGTTAGGTTTTATTTGAATTCAATTAAAATAATTACATACTTATGTTTTAAACTTTTATTAATTACCACTGTTAATAATAAAAAATTACAGAATAGGATTACTAAAATTACACGAATATTCGCTACAAATGCCAAGGTCTCCACCGGACGGCTGCGCATAGTGAGGTGGGTCGGGAGCCAAGTTGTTTTTTCTGTAGAAAGTTTCGCGTAGAATCGCACAGCGGCCTCTGTTTACATCGCGAGGACGGACGCGGGTATCCTTTTGATGCCAGCCGTAGTCCCAATTCGAACATACTCTGAAGAAGAATCTGGTGGAAGATTAGTGAAAAATAATCGGTTTATCACAATAAAAGTTCGTGTAGTTCGAGTAGCTATAGGTATCCACTTTAACTGCGTAAAGCCCTTGCTATTAGTTTCTTGACCTGATACGTAGGTAACGATTATTCGATACACAAATGTATGAAATAATTAATAGTTAAAAAAAAAACTAAAACTAAACTAAAATGGAACAGCGCCTCTGTCGGGTGTTAATGGAAACTGCATTTGTTCATTAATTTTTCTTTTGAATACTAGCTACGTATTTTACGTCAGAATTTATGCTACCTACCGATGGCCTGTGATATGGATTAGAGTTAGTTGTTACAGGACAAACATCCCGACTATGACACAAAACCTGGGAACTCACTTTTCTTCAGGCGATTTTTTATTTCTTGCCTTCATGTAGCGATCCACAGCACCCTTCTCGGCACTCTTGTAAAGAAGGTCCAGCACTGGACGTTCGATCGGCATCATCATGCTGTCATCTTCGGCCGGAATCAAGTCGTGAGACGGCACTACAACGGGCGGTGGTAACTTTTCATCCCACGCCTAAAAGCTACCAGTATGAATTATGTCCTAAGATTCCTATACAGGGTTATAAGAAAAAAGGTAGGTATGCTAAGCCGAAATGGGTCCATAGTACTCATCATTAATAAACACCTTTTAATATGGTCAATAAAAATAATTTACGAGAGTTTAAGGTGGACCACGGAAGAATATGTTTACCCGTGGTCCACCAGGTGGACAAAATAGGTGTACCACGGGAAAGGAGCGGGGACCAAACATGAAATCGAAAAAAAACAGCTGTTCCATAGAAAAATGTTAACGACACTCGTGTCAAATTATATGGAACAGCTGTTTTTTTTCCGTTGAATTATAGGTACATACAGAAATTATACATTTTTCAGTGGAATAACTGATTATTTTTTTCGCAATTTCAGTCATTACCGTACAGATTTTTTTCATAATAATAAGTACCTACTAAGCCCTTTTCGACTTAGCATACTCTTTCCTTTTATCCTGTACTTAATTGAGTTAATTACTAACGCAATGACAAATTAATCTCCTACCACTAAAGTAAATTAAACTAATCGCAAGTCTTTTTTTTTATCATTTTTTCCCAACTATTATTATAAGTAACCTAATCAAAATTGGAACCCTAGAAAATATACCAAAATAATGATTATTATGATGGCTAGTAAGATTAGACCGTTATCAGTTGCTCGATTCATGCCAAACTTATGTACTTATTTTATAGAATTCACGAATGAAACGAACAAGTCGATAGCGTGACGGTAAGCGCCAGTTCACTTCAATTTCCATTATCGTACCGCAAGTAGCTGGTTAGCAATTGCTATGGTGGTGTCGATATCCCGCACTTGCTTGTCCTTGTTATCTTGAAGCACTTTCATGATATATGTCTTATACCACGTGCGGTTGCGACGCATCGCCTTTTTCTCGGCTTCGATGTAGAACGGCCCTATCCCAGCCATGACTGAAGATTTATAGGTCACTAGAAATGTATAAGTAACTCTAGGTTTTTCTGAGCTCAGCTCAGACCTTTCTACTTGATCTGAGCTAAGGTGTAACGAAATGTAATTTTTTCCTCAGAAAAATTACGATTTGCTATGCTGCCGGGAAATTAATGGTAGATAAAAAAGATGCAGTAATTTAAATGCAAAATAAATTTTGAAACTAAAATTTAGAAAAAGCCCAAGAAACTATTGTAGTTTTGCATGCATAATTTTGACGTGTTTGGCGTTTATATTCTCTGACGGTTTTATTTATGACATTAAGGTTTTTTATAAGCACAAGTTATACTCCTTTTGTACTTAGATCATAATACAGATCATAGATAAATATATTTCAAGCTGAAATTACATCAAGACATCATGTTGCCTTGCGATTGAAAGTGGGAAACTTTACAAGGAAAAATCGTATGATGCATTAAATTTACAGAAAGTTAGTATGTATAGGCTGAATAGGCCCTAAAATCAGTGTAAATATAATTTACAGTTTCACTTACACTAACATCAATAACAAACATTAGTAAACCACTTCAAATATTCTAAAATACTGTAATCTTGTCATTTATATTTTTTAAATATTTTTACTTATAACTAATATAAAAACAGAATGTACATACTTAGTCAGAATATCTCCAACTCTTCATTTACGGAATGATTTGATCATAATGTATTTACATAAAATATTACTACTTAAATAAAATCTAATATGTAGTTAATTTAAAATTAGGTGTAATGTTTAAAAAGTTCTATTACTAGCTTAATCTATTTTCTTTAGATATTTAGTTCTGGCTCTGCGACCTCCCCGTCTTTCTACCCATAACTGGGCTGCCGCCCATCTGCCGCAACAGCCCTCGGAGGCCCTTAGCTTCCCTCACACCACTCTCGAGCTGCTCCGACGGGATTGCACAGAAATCATCAACAAGGGGCAGGGGTCCACTGAGGCGTTCTGAGTGCTGGGATAGCCGCGACTGGTGCCCAATAGGAGATGTCTTTTCTATAGGCGGTTGAGCCTGAAATTGACAAAAAATTCCATAATTCATTTATTTTTAACTCAAATATACTAAGTTTCATGGGGTTTCTTTTTTGTCTTCAATAAGAAACTTTTTTCTATTGAAGATAAAAAAACCTAGAAGAGATCACTCTTAGCGATAAAGCTGCCAGTTATAGCACTAGTTTTAATGTTGTGTTATTATTATTAAAACATGTGTTATTATCCTTTTGTTTGTAGTTTCAGGTGTGAACAACAAAGGGTATCTATCTATCGAAAACTAAGGCCGTCTGTATTTGAAGCATAAAATATCTAACAGTACAGTGAAGTAAAAATATCCAACTTTGCAGTAAATAACTGAAATTGAATTGTCTTCACTGCAAATTTTAAATTTAACAGGCAAACAGCAAATATTCGATATGCTGATAAGAATGTTTTATATTTATACCAATACTTTGTATTAGTACAATGTTAGTTACCTTCCCAACTGCAGACAATTTATCCTGGAGCCTTTTCACTAGAGCAGCTTCACTCTCGTAGCTCGTCAGTGTCGGCTGCGGCATGCATTGGAACACGGTGGCCAGCAGGTTGTGGAGCGAGACCAGCACGCTGTCCTGCCACGCTCGGGTGAAGTATAGGCTGAATGATGGGTACTCTTCTGGCTTCTGAACATAGGGTAGCACTGGGGATAATAGAACAGAATTTTGAGTACAACTCATGGTTTTAGGTTTTTACTTTATGTACAGTAATATCATAAATGCAAGTATTTTTGTGCAAGAATGTTTGCTGTGAACTTCTTGACAACTCCATATGGCAGAATGGATATAACAGAAATTGAGTATAGGACAGGTTTAAACTAGATTAACTTTTCCAGTAGGATTGTAGATGCTATCGCAGCAGTTATTTTTCTATATTACTTTTAATGCTAATTATGAAACTTACTGAACCAATCTCTCCATTCATTCTGTCCTTGCAGTTCTGGCAGCATTTTAGCGAAGAATTCAACCACTCGTTCATTGCGCACTCCTCCAGCGCACTGGGCTGCTGTCACCAGGTACAACTTGTAAAGGCTGTATTCTAACTTACGAACAGCTGTAAGAAAAAACAAAATTATGTCCTATTTTCTGCACTTACACAGCTTGAAATTATAACTTTCACCTAAAATATATTTTTTTAATTACCCGGTTGAACATGAATTTCTAGCTTAGAGAAAACCAAGCTGTCTAGGTGAGACCAGTATTCCTTTAGGCCGCTAAGGTCCGAAACATTTATGAAATGAACAATTTGTTCAACTATCTTGTCCACTCTGAAACCCTTATCTTTGTCGGATTTTAAATCGCTATCGAATGCTTTTACAGCGGATGTGAAGCCTCTGTAAAGTAAATATTCACGCACTAATTCATCTACAAACTGGGTATGAGCCATTTTTCCCGAATAATAAGAATTATCGGAATAAATAGACGAAACAACACAAAACAGAAATCTGCCCAAATTCAATATTGGTTCAATTTCAAGTCTTGTTGATTGTATGGCTTTTGCAAGGAGCCTATAGAGCTGAAGTTAGATGCAAAATTGCAAAATCTACACAAAACAAACAACAAAGCTGAAAGAAATTTGACTCCACAGTTGACAGTGACATTTTGGTGGTGAATGAAGCCAGTCTTAATTTTTTGTTCGGTCTTTAATTTTATTTTATTTTGAGCAGTCATTCAATATTTTTATGAACGCAACCGAATTCATTTCTGACCAACCTAAAGAAATTTTTCTTTTTTTGACGTATTCGTCAAATTGTCGCTGAAGTCAATGTCAAACAAACGTCAATCAATAAATCATTTTTATCAGCTGTCGATTTTTATTGGATTTTGTATTTGTTTGTAAGAAAATTTAAACAAAATGTGTTTTGTTAAATGAAAGTTGCGTTGTTTATGAGTCGGGTGTCGTGTAGTGATCACGGTGGTGCTGGTATTCGGCGGCGGCGTGTGCGGAGGGCGATGGGCGCGGGCGAGTGAAGGCCCGCGTCGCGGGCGCGGCTCGGACGCGCAGGCATGCGGCGGCATGGCAGGCGAGGCTGCGGGCACGTCGCGCGGCCTCCGCGTCTACAAGATCGTGGTGCTGGGCGACGGTGGCGTCGGCAAGTCCGCCGTCACCCTGCAGTTCGTCAGCCACAGCTTCCTCGACTACCATGACCCCACTATAGGTACACACTTGACAGCTTCAAGGCTGTCATTATGATAAATAAACATTCAATAAGTTCAAGCTTTTGATAGTACACAACATATTGTAGTAATTTTCTGTTCTATCTACCCCCCAAACATATTTCCATACAGATCTTAAATATCAAGAAAACTACTTAAAAAATTAAACAACTTCATATTTTAGCAGTGCCATAATATGAGGTTGGGGGTACCAAGAATGACATAGAATATAAAATATAAACATAGGTCCTTACAAACTACCTCCTTCAGAGGTGTGCAAAAAACATTAAAAATAGTTTACAAAATTAATATTCTAATAATAATATTTTGTTATCTGTAGAGGCTCTCGCTAGACGGTTGGGTCAAGGCTCAGATACAAAGGGCGGTGATTCTTGACACGGCCCGCATTGTCAGGAGATTCCTCACTCTGCAGCCTTAACCACTGGTAGCTTGGGCCCTGCCCCGCTGCCGGCGGCATCCTAGGTTTAAGTTTTTATAATGTTTTTAGGTTTTTATATAAAAACTAGCTGACTCGACAGACGTTGTCCTGTCTTAACAATGACTATTTAATTCGAATTGGTAAAAAAAGCCATTGCGTCAATTCTATGTCAAATGTCAAAAGTTACATTAAAAAAGTTTACATTGTCCAAAGTGCTATATGGTTTAAGTATTTTTAAATTTTCTAATTTTTCATGTTTTTTTACTATAAATTGAGATGTGAGCTATCCTATCTCCTAAGTTAGATCGAACTGCACACGGTGTGCAAATTTGATTGAAATCGGTTTAGTAGTTTAGGAGTCTATAGCGGACAAACAACGTGACACGTAATTTATATATAGGGTTATTCATAAAAGGTATGCTAAGCCGAAGAGAGCTCATAGTACTCATCATTATGAACAATTTTTACTATGGGACCAACTCGAAATTCGCGAAAAAAAAATCAGCTGTTCCATAGAAAAATGTCAATGACACTCAACAAAATGTATGGAACAGCTGATTTTTTTTCGCGAATTCTGGGTTGGTCCCATAAAAAGTTGTTCATAATGATGAGTACCATGAGCCCTTTTCGGCTAAGCATACCCTTTATGAATAACCCTGTATATTAAGATATTGTAAAAATTTAAATTTTAGAAAATAAATAAATGAGAGAATATAGAAATATTTGTTAAAATCCCTACTAGAGTTCTAGATTGATTTATCCATTATTCTCCCCTAGGGTGAGGCTTGTTTGTAGTGGGTATAGATAAAAGAGCCTCATAAAAAAGGTGTCTGTTTGTGATTTTGATTGAGTCTTTGTGGGTGCATGCATGGTAAGCAGGTCTTAATAAATGAGACAACACAAAACCACTTACAATCCCAATCATGATCATGATTATATGTATAACTAGCTGACCCGTGCCCACTTCGTTGGGCATAATGTTAATTAAACCCGAAGCCATCGCGCGCCGTCCGGACCGTTTTTTCTCCGATTCACTTTGCAAAACGGACTACCACGTAAAAGGCTTTTTATTTTTCGGTTTTTTATATAACCTATGACACTCAGCAATAATGTGGCTTTCTATTGGTGAAAGAATTTTTAAAATCGGTTCAGTAGATCCCGAGATTACCCCTTACAATTTAACAAATATACAAACACACAAACTTTACTTCTTTATAATATTAGTATAGATTAGCCTGTAGGCTGAAATAGCTGTTAAATTATTTATTCTACTGACTTGATTGTTGTTTCTTTCCAGAGGATTCATACCAGCAACAAGCTGTGATAGATGGTGAACCAGCCCTGCTGGATATTTTGGATACTGCTGGACAGGTGCATAAGTTTTATAGTATTTACTTATTTAGTAGTCTTATAATTACCATTACTGAAGTGAGATTTGTTTAAGTAAAGTATGTCTGATATAGAATTTGACAAATAAAACATTAAATAATAACCAGGAATAAAAAATAAAAAGTATACCAGGAATATGATAATACTGCTATCTCCTAAAATGAGGGTAGTTCTAAAAAAGGAGTCTGGTGTGTCATCCTGGCCAAAGTGGTGTGTGCTCAGTTATTTATAGAAAATTGGTGCATGTTTAATAGTGGCGACGAGGAGATAATTGTTTAAAAGTGCGAAATAATAGTTTAGTGATGTGAAAAAAGAAAGTGATTAAAAAAATACACTATGTATGAGTTTAACGTAAAGTTTAATGTTACCAATTGATAGATAGAGTTTGACAAATAAGCATTTGATATTATGCAGGAATTTAAAGAAAAAGAAAACTAGAAATTATGACATTATCTCGAGACCTCGCTGGAATGCGAACCTCCGCCCCGTTCTCCTTTCACTTCCCCGCGCTCGCCACGGCGCGTCAGTACGGTTAGCACTTTCTTTGCCGATACGCGTCGACTTGTTTTCGTGGTATATTTTTAAACATTTCATTGTTACGTTTGGACTTTTACGACGACGCCAGGTCTCGAGATAATGTGACCGGGTTATACTAGCATTTTTTGACAGTTAATAATTTTCAGGTGGAATTTACGGCGATGCGTGAGCAATACATGCGCTGTGGTGAAGGATTCGTCCTCTGCTATTCAGTGACGGACCGGCGGTCGTTCCGAGCGGCGGCCGAGTATAGGCGGCTCCTGTCGCAGGCGAGGCCGTCGGAGAGGCTGCCGCTGGTCCTAGTTGGGAACAAGTTGGATTTAGCTCCGAGGTTCAGACAAGTAAGTTGAAAAGGTAGTTGTGTAGTGGGAAGTAAGATGAGTGTGGGTGGTAAGTTTTTTTAACACTAACTGCTGCTAATAATCACATGATGTGTTTTACGCGCCTGGCGCATTCGCGTTGCACAAAGGAAACAAGGTATTCGTTTTGAGCAGGTAAAGTGTTAATTTATTTATTACAATATTACAGTATACTTTTAAACAATAATTGCCTTAGAACCCAGTTGGGTTTGTCTAGGTCGGTTGTTAGTTGTCAAGTAAGTTTAGTATTAACTAAGTTTGATAAATTACTGTGTGTTGAATTATTTTTTGAAACTCAAAAATAGTGTAGATAAATAAATATACTCCTAATTAGAAAAATAGTGAACCAATTCAAAATAATTGGCTCAACTTTAGAAACGCACCAATCGATTTCAGGTTTCAGACTTTTTTCATAGATAGGTCTTATTATAAGAAGGCTTCCTGTAAACTGCTAACTTGCGGAAACGTATACTTTTCGAGATATTAATTTTTGAAAATCGAGAATTTCACCTTACATTTTCACACAATATAGGTTATGTTTCAAAACTGGGCGTTCCGTTAAACGTTCTACGAACGTTGAAAAACTTGTCGCACTTCACAAAAAAATTAAATACGACTATTTATTTTTTATTTATGTGTTATATTATATTATTTACTGTTACGAATGTTTTCTTTTTCAAAAAACATTTTTTAAATCTAAAATAACAAAAAAAAAAATTATTACTTTTATATTATGACTTAACGAACTTGTAAAAAAGGAACGTAATCGACGCTATGTAGTTGTTGTTGTTGTTATTATGATCGTTAGGTTCATTTTCTACGGAAGCAAACGATTAATAGGTTAGGTTATGTTAGAACATGAAAAACAACGCACGAGCCGAGCGAGCGTAGCGAGCGTGCCGCGGCAGCGGCCGGCGAAGTGCTAGAAAGCCAATCGCTTTTTAGGACAAAGGCGTTAGGTTAATTTCTACGGAAGCGAAAAAAGTTAGGTTAGTTTGGTACACAAAAACACTCATATCTCCGGAAGGGGGGGTTTCCGCAACTCCACCCTTTAGGGGAGGGGTCTACCCCTCCTCCCCCTCCCCCTCCCACCCCTCCCCCCCTTAAATCGATTGGTGCGTTTCTAAAGTCGTACCAAATAATTAATTAAAATAAATCAAATTGAGTTTTCGTTTGTATGGTGAATTTAATTGACCAATTAAATTAAAAAGAGCAATTCAATTCATTTGACTTTGAACCAATTTATCCAATTTAACCAATTTTACTAAGTTTACTTTTTTTGTATCGTTAAACCAATTGTATAATAATTATGTCCAACTAAAATAAAAACTCGTTTTTTAAAGTGTGTTATTTGATTATTTCTAGGTAAGCACAGACGAGGGCAAAGCCCTGGCCACTCAGCTAGGATGCCCGTTCTTCGAGACTTCGGCCGCGTTGCGACATTTCGTCGACGATGCCTTCCACGCGCTCGTCAGGGAGATACGGCGGCTAGAGAGGCAGAGACAAGTAAGTTAATACATAATATATTTATTTATTTATTTATTTTGAATATTGAGATAATTAAAAAAATAATATTTGAAATAAAATGTCTACATCTAATGCATAGATTTCTACCAGATCTTTTGAAAAAAATAGAATAGAATATGGTTTTTTGTTCAGTCACATAGATCAAAGAGTATAAAAATCCTAAATGGACTCATCAAACATATATACAGCGCAGATATTATCTCTCAGAAAACTTCAATAGTAAAAGTGTTGTACCATTACTTTTGACAGTATAAAAAAAAAGATATTGACTCACGATTTTGCATTTTAGTTAACCATTTTATGTCAATTTCTAGGCCTCTATAATGGGCACGGGTATATCGACGACGGGCGGCGGGCGGCGGCGCTGGCGGCGCCTGCGCAGCATTTTCGCGCTCGTCTTCCGTCGCCGGAGGCGCCACCACTCTGCTCCATGACTACACACTCCCACCGTAAGGTCTCATTGTAACGTCTAAGATCTTTGATTTGACGCATTTTGTCTACAAAGATATCTGATTTGACGGAACTTGCCTGATTTGACGCATTTTGTCTGCAAGTTATTCGAGTTGATGACATTTTTCCGAATCAACTTTAACGCAACTTGTCTTATCTTGGGGTTTGACGCATTATGACTAATGAAATATTTACCAATTTCAAAAAAAAATATTGCATCGATTCGACGCTCTATGTCTGCAGAGATCACTGATGTGATTGATTGGATTTTAACAAACATCTTTGATTTCAATTGAAGCAACTTTTCTGCGTGATTGATTGAAACAATTGATCTATACTGGTCTTTGATTATATTGACGTAACTAATCTGATAAGATTAGTTTTTGACGCAACACTTTAGTTAGAAAATGATTTGATTTGACGCAATTTGTCTGCAAAATTTCCAAACTAGGTAATTATTGTTACTAAACTATTTATACACACTCAAAAAATTTCTCTTGCATTGAAGTTTTTCTTTGTGGATAAATAAATCGATTAGATACTTTGTATCAACCCCATCACTTAGTGATATATAAACCCCTTGTGGCATAAAATTGCGGCCTAACTTCATACATTTGAGATGTATTGACAGTTATACTAAAGATGTCAAAAGAAGGTTAACACTTCCACTGCCTTCCACAAAATTACTTCCTCAATACAGCCAATTCTGAAAGCTTTAGATCAGATCTCAATTGACTAAAATTCTTGATGTTGTCTATTAGACTCCGATTTTAAAGACAGCTTTATATTAAGTACGTTTAGATCTGATAACTAAGCCTTCAGAATTAGGTTTAAACATTTTAAACTTTTTAAAATAATGAAATCTTGACTATGTGATATAATCATAAATGATCCAACGTTTCTACCTCAATTTCATGTTATCATTAAATGCCTGTAAATTTCATCGCAAGAAGTATTTTCTCATATTAAATTGTGCAACAAATGTTTAAGCCAAATACATTGTGGTATATTGTTCAATTTAATTAACTGAACACACGAGAATCGAAGCGTGATGAGTTAAAGAATAATAATTGAACACACGCATGTTGAATTTTGTGTGATGAAATGCGACCCATTCATTCAAAGTTATTTTTCATATTGCCATAATTATAAAAGCATTTAGATTAGATTCGCCATAAAACATACCATCGAATTCCTGAGCCTTGGTCCTCTACCTCTTAAATAATGAATTCCTAGCTAATTGTATTCATTAATATGTTATATTATACAAGTATTATTGTTAAAAGAAAATGAAGAAAAATAAAAAACCCGACTGCAAAATGTAGCCTCCCATGACATTTTGAAAATAAGTATGAATCTGTCTATCTTTTTAGACATGAGGATGTCAAATAGATATAGATAAAACATACATACTTATATACACCCAAAAACATAGCCCTCCTTTTTGGGCAGTCGGGCAAAAAACTTTGATGCCACTTCAAATGCGGAACAACCAACTATGATTATGAAAATAAAACAAAAAAATAAAATAACATATTTATTTATGTACTTAACATATTCGTATTAAATATATTTTAAATATTTCTACTCTCTCTATTTTAACGTCACTATATAATTTATATTTAAATATGTCAATCATTATGTTAGAGTAAATTCACAGCGCGAATTATGTATCACCAATCTATATTTTCCAATTTCTAAGAGTGGCAATACCTTTATAGATATTGATTAAGAATACATGTCTTTTACAGCCAATTCTGAAAGCGTTAGTCACAAAATATTGAGAGGACAGAAGTTAAAGTTCATAGTAAACGCGTTCGAGCAAAGCACACATGAACAAGCATGTTAATAGTCTTAAAAGGTCGGCAACGTATCCGTGACGCCTCTGGTGTACAGGTATCCATAGGCGACGGTGATCGCTTACCACCAGGCGGCCCGTTTGCTTGTTTGCCACTTGGCATAGAAAAACATACGAAAATCACCCACACGGCTATCTGTGTGCGTTGGTAGTGGTCATAGTGACTATTATCTAATCTGTGGTACATACAAATGAGTACATGAGCTTTACTTCTGTACTCTTTTTGTTTTGTGATTAAACAGACTTAAATTGACTAACACTGTTGACGTACTCTTCTAATAGACCGCAGTGACAGAGACAGCTATATTTTTCGTAAGTCAATTTAAGCAGTGAATTGGCTGAATCTTACTTCTGTAGTTTTAAATAATTCAGTACATAATATAAGTCTGAAATGAACCCAGAAGCCTAATGTGAAAGTAGCGGACGTCTTCCGAAATGGAACCCTTAAAAAAAGCAATCTTTATAAATAAAAATGAATTGTTGTTCGTTAGTCTGATTAAAACTCGAGAACGGCTGGGCCGATTGAGCTGATTTTGGTTTTAAAATGTTTGTCGTAGTCCAGGGTAGGTCTAAACGGTGAGAAAAATTCGAATAATTGCCGGGAAAACCCTCAAAACAGCCCTTTTCTATTTCCCATACAAACGTTTTCTTAATAAAATGTAGCCAATTTGAACTTTATTGCTATTCAATAAAGTTCATATTAAATTATAATCACTCACTGTTGTCTAAGCAATTTAGTTGTGTTTCTAACGTCAAAGCTGCTAAACAAAAGTGAATCGCGAACGCGACAAAATTGCATAGTCACAAAATGTAATAAATCATTAGTAGTACTGATTTTCAATCAATTTGGTCGGCTTCGCGAAACTTAATTTGACATTAGATTTGACAACCAACTAATATGTCAATCATTCTGTCGCACTTCAGAACACGGAGATTTATAATAAACTCCAAAAAAATTAATATGTACTGGTGGAATTTATTTCCTTGATGCTCCCGGAGGAACCGGAAAAACGTTCATAATTTCATTGCTTTTGGCGAGGATCAGATCGAGAAATGATGTTGCTCTAGCGTTGGCGTTGGCTTCATCTGGAATAGCTGCGACTCTGCTAGAAGGCGGGCGAACTACGCATTCTGCCTTGAAATTACCATTAAACACCAATTTGCAACATCGCCAAAAATAGCGCAATGGCGAAGATCCTACAGGTATGCAAATTAATTGTTTGGGATGAATGCACAATGGCCCATAAGAGGTCACTGGAGGTACTGGACAGAACATTGAAAGATCTTCGTGACAACCAAAATATTTTTGGTGGGGCCATGATTCTGTTATCAGGTGATTTTCGTCAGACTCTTCCAGTTATTCCCCGATCAACTGTTGCTGATGAACTAAATGGCAATTTGTGGCAATTTGTGGCAGTACGTAAAGACACTGCAATTAACAACTAACATGCGAGTATTTTTGCAACATGATGAAACTGCAAATGTGTTTGCGAAGCAGTTGTTAGACATTGGAAATAATAAAATTGCAATGGACACCTCGACCGGATTCATCACATTACCCACAGATTTCTGTCACATCACAGATTCAAAAGAGGAGCTTATTCAGCGTGTTTTCCCAGATATAGCGCAAAAGTTCAATAACCATAATTGGCTGGGTGAACGAGCAATATTGGCAGCGAAAAATAAAGATGTCGAGGATCTCAATGCGACCATTCAGAATTTTCTTCCAGGACAGTTGGTTTCCTTCAAATCAGTCGGACACCGTTATGAACCAGGATGACGTAGTCAACTATCCCACGGAGTTTTTAAATTCGCTGGAATTGCCTGGATTACCACCGCACAATTTACAGTTAAAAGTAGGATCAGTTGTCATCATGCTGGGTAACATTAATCAACCTCGACTATGCAATGGAACAAGACTGGCTGTGAAAAAGCTGATGAATAACGTCATTGAGGCAACAATTATAACAGGAAAATACAAAGGAGAGGATGTCTTGATCCCGCGAATACCGATGATTCCAACGGATTTACCATTCGATTTTAAACGCTTACAATTTCCAGTACGTCTGGCCTTTGCGATGACAATAAATAAATCGCAATGATAGTCTTTAGAAGTTTGCGGAATCAACTTGGAGTTTCCCTGTTTCACGAATGGACAATTATAAGTCGCGTGTTCGCGCGTCGGAAAACCGTCTTCTTTGTTTATTTACGCACCACAAAACAAAACAAAAAATATAGTTTATGAGAAAGCTTTAAATTGATTAACAAACTGTATCATAACAGTCTTTTAAATTCAAACGGCATATCGGTTGGGATCATCGGGATCCTCGGAATGAGAACTTCCTCACCTTTGAATTTTCCATTCAGTATCGTCGCGTAAATTAAGTACATTGTTCATCAATTTTCTAACCACCCGCGTACCGTTGCACAGTTTTGGTTGGTTTATGTTTCGAAACATGATTACTACGGAGCCAACCTTTAGGCGTAAATTGTGCGGTGGTAAGCCAGCACAGACAATACAAAGGTTGTATTGTCTGTGTAAGCCAGGCACATCCAAGGAGTTTAAAAATTCAATTGGATAGTTGGTGGCTTCATCTTCATTTGTGACGCAGTCAATAGATTTGAATGAATGCATTGTTCCAATGATCTTATTTTGAATTATATAGTTCAGGTCGTCCACATCTTTATTCTTAGCCGCTAAAATTGCTCGCTCACTCAACCATTCATTATTTTTGTAGTTAGAAATAATGTCTGGAAATACATTGTTGATAAGTTCGTCTTTTGATGAGGCAAAATTACAGAAATTATTTGGAAATGATATCAATCCGCTCGATTCATCGACAGGTACTTGACCATTACCGATAGTCAGAAATTGCTCAGAGAAATCTTCAGCAGATGTATCATTAAGCAATGCAACTCTCATGTTTGTTGTCAGCTGCAGTTTCTTCACATAGCGCCATAGATTCGACGATTTGAGGCAAGCGTTTATTTCGTCGGCAGCCGTAGATCTTGGAATTACTGGCAGTGTTTGGTGGAAATCGGCAGACAGTAAAATCATTGCTCCTCCAAAACATCTCGAGTCATTCCGTAAATCTTTCAATGTTCGGTTAAGTGCTTCTAATGCACGTTTATACGCCATTGTGCATTCGTCCCAGATGATGATTTTCGATGCCGATAAAACTTTGGCCATTGCTGAATTTTTTGTAATTATTACACGTTGGTTCTTCAATAGTTTGAAGATTTAACGGTAACTTTAATGCTGAATGAGCAGTACGGCATCCTTCTAACAATGTGGCTGCTATTCCAGAAGAAGCAACTGCAACCGCTATGTTGGATCTCGCACGAACAGTGGCTAAAACTACTGACATCACCACCTACCTACCTACCTACCTGTTCCACCAGGGGCATCTAGGAAATATAAACCACCATTTCCATCATCGATTGCCTTCATTAAAGTATCATAAACTTCCTTATGTTGGGAATTCAACAAGGGTACTAATAATAATAATACTACTAATTGTAACTAATACGACTTTCTTTTATATATATAGATTTATACAAAAGTTTAGGTCTTTTATTTATCGATTGAGGCAGTACGAAGTCTGCCGGGTCAGCTAGTATTATATAAAAAAAAGTTATTTACAAGACGCTTAAAGTTTTTGTGTCGTTTCTTTTATAGGTTTTAATGTTTAGCTTGTAATATTATACACGTAGTTATAGTTATATAAGAGTCTTACTTTTAAACCCTGCTTAAAGTTAGTCATTGCTTAAAACGCTCTGACAACTCGGTGACGTGAAATATCACGTGCGAAATTTTTATGCAGAATTTTAAGAAGTGGTTAAGTTTAAGCAGGGTTTAAAGTAAGACTCGAAGAGTTTAGGGGACCTTGTAGAGACATATTATTTAAAGTATTTGTATGAAAAGAAGTACCTAATATTGAGTATTTACTATTTAACCAAAACAAGTGGAGTTACCCGTTTTTTAAATGTTTTATTTGTAACCTGTGGTACAATTAAGTAATGTAAGTGAGATATATCGAGCTCTTTTTTGCTCTGTTCGACAGAGACAGCAATAATATTAAAAGTAAAAAATATATTTATAATATACATAATAATATTACGATGATAGCATAGTAAGTAATTGAAGGTTTATTGTACGCGGATGTTTTGTGGCTAAATAATAAAAAAATGACTAGCTGCGCCCCGTGGTTTCACCTGTTTTTCCCGGCAGACTCATTTTAGAGCTAGTTCTCTATGTACCTAAACCTCAACACCAGGTGTGTCAGATGCGGTCAAACGCCTTGCCTGCCAATAATAAAATAGTCGAATCGACGCGCAGTCCAAAACGGCAATGCAAATACAAAGTCATGACCATATAAAAAGATAAAAAAATAAAATGTTTTCATTGCTTATCGCCACAAAACATCTGTATAATCAACATTCCTTCAAATGATATTGGTGTATTAAAAAGTACATTAGTTTAGGGCTCGACTTTTCAATTGTCATAATACTTATGAAATAATATTTAAAAAAAATAAATTAATCGAAAGCTTTGGCCGATTGCGAAACGTCATTCAAATTCAAATTAAAAATAATGTTTCGGACAACAAAGGATCCATATTTTGTTAGTACTAGAAAACTACTTTATAAAGACCTGCACAAGACGGAAAGTAAACGACCCGTGTGCCCCTGCCCATCCACGAATAAATAGTAGGTATAGGCCATCTTTATCTAACTGACAGTAAGATAAATAAATAAATAAACGTTTCACACTCATAGCTCCCCACTAGGATAAATCCTGTGTCGGGGATGCCACGGAACACACACAAAGACAAGGACAACTAACACCCAGACCCAGAACAGATAGTTAAATTAATCTGGCCGGGAATCGAACCATATTATGTCCATATTGTCCATATAGTCTTTGTAATCGCGGAATTCGATCAGATTTGGCCTGTCATTTGAATTTCGTTTCGATGAACAAGGATAAGTCTTATCGTAGAATCTCGTTTGCTGACAATGCTTGTTTATTATGCGATCTGGTGGATTTTCATCGGCGAAAACGATGGATCAGTGCTCGCGCCGATTGGCAGTCTTCTGGTTGGACGTTTTTCTTAGCTGACATGCGAGAGAATCTGCCCCATTATAATATCCTCCATTATAATAGTTATTCCTATTACATTTTTGTATCTATTTCATTTACTGCGTGTAATTTTCAGTCAGGATCTAATGGGGCGAGGCAGTCCTGAGCTGGCCACTAAACGAATTACGAAATTCTTATTTTAAACATTTTACAAAGTCGCGTGCATGGCTGCCGCGCGCGCGTCCAATAGGGGCACTGAGAAAATTGAATTTGTCAATTTTGACAATTTCCCATATTAAAATACGTAAAGGTATAGTAAGTCCGTATAGGCCGAACTTTCGATCTAAACCTGTCATAAACACAATTGTGACTATACTTTACATATTCCGTCATAAAAATATTAGACAATTGAAAAGTAGCCTTAAGTTGTAAGAGCGAAACTGTACTGGCAGGTTGTCGACTGCTCCGGCCAAGAATCAAAAGTCTTGAAGACGACTGACGATTCAAACGAGTCGTGCGTTCTGGGACTGAGTGCCGAGTGTTTCTGAATATTTTGTCCTATAACCAAGTTGCCATTTCGTCTCGCTTTGTCAGCTAGAGAAAAGGCGAGAGCCAACAATTCAATTCAATTTCGTATCGTAAGATCCCAAGAGCCCAGAGACTTGGGCTGCCTGTCCGGTGAACCGCAGAAGAGAGGAGCAGAGCAAAAACTCCGCCTTCCGAATGGGGGTTTACTCAATTCTGTTGGTTAATTGCACAGCTTTTCTCTTCTCCGTTTTATTGGACCGGCAGCTTTAGGTTCTAAAAAGCCTAACTCTCTAGGCTCGAGGGCAGGGATCACGAACCAATGGCACGCGTGCCGTTGAGGACACTCGATAAAATATTTTGGGCACGCTACCGCCCAATGATCACTAAGCAAAATCAGAGTGTCATTAAACATTTCTTTTAAAAGATTGTCACGTTGATCCATAAAGGTTTGCCACCTCTGCTGTACGGGCAAGTCGCCTGCCAGTCCGGTCTCGCCCGAGTTGTAACAAGCGCGGGCTGAAGTACATTGTATTGTTAACTGTTAGGTCGATACGCACAAATATTAGTGTAGTCTGTACATTCGAGTGTTCGTGTTATATTGATGACAAGTTGGGCTTCATAGCGTTAGATATTTATTGTGATTGAAGTTTTTTGTGTAGTGAAGTGACTAAATATTGTGGCGGAAAAATTTTACTATGATAACTGGTGGTTTTGATACACTTGTGCTAAAGTTACATGGGACTACTAAGGTTACTAAGATATGATCGAAACTGGTCGGAGTATCCGACTTAATATTTTTTGAGTAGTCCCGTGTAATTACAACAAAAATTGTGGTGGACAGTTCAAACATTTGTCAACCGAACTTACGAACATTGTATTGTTCCAAGTTTATTACACTATAAAATAAAAATTATTAAGTATGTGACAATGGGATAATTTTTTGATGAAATCCCGTTGATTTACAGTTTTCTTGCTCCTCGCGTTGTCGCTTTGCTAATAAAGCTACAGTTAACTCCGTAATTTTGTAATTGTCTACCACAACATCAATATAAAATTAAATAATATGTATTTCAATTTCTTAACTCACTATTGGTTAAAGAGTAGCGGGTAGTTAAATCTTCAATGACACACGTTATTGCCCTTTATCGCTTAATCGTTTGCGATGTGCAAGTTTTAGGGAAATGGTGTAACAGAATTGATGGTACTGTCTAAATGGGCATAGGCACTAACTTAACCTATTATATACTATGTATAGGCACTAACCTAAGCAAACCTAGGAACCAATTAATCCTAACAAAGGAACCTAACCTAGGTACTAATTCAACCTAAAACAAAAAGTTGAAACAAGCGAACATAACCTCTATTACCTGAAAACATGCCATAAAATCCTTTAGAACTGGAATTTACTTAAACTTTTATAGTATTTGATTTAGTATGAAAGGTGTATTTATAAGGATTACTAATTCTAGTCATTGCTATTTTATGTAGCTGTTTATAGATGTTCGTATTTACATGGTATTATTACTGTTCTGGTCGAGTTATGAAACAAATTACTTATTTTTAAATAAAATAAATAAGCTGGCTTCATACGTGCTATAATATTGTACCTAATCTTCTGTCAAAGAGAATAATGTCACTTGATGGCGCATGCAGAGAATATATCTTTAAAATATCACTCACCGCGCTGGTAGCGGTATGAGGTAATTAATCACGGTTATCGGGCGGTTCAGAATTCATTCACACAACTTGCCCCCAAACCGGACAATAGACGAGTACAAATGTTATTTTGTGCACAGTGTTTATATAAGGCGGGCTGTCAACTAGTTATATGGTCTGTGGATTCCATAGTCTGTAAGCACGTTAGGAAATGACGTGCCTTTACAATACTTATAAAACGCGCATTATAAAAAAATTTCTTTCTCTTTCACGTGTTTAGAGGAACTAAAAAAAAAGTATGTGAACTAAAATAAATAATTTATTCATTATTATTTAAAATAAAGAATATTTATTGCTGGCGAAATGAGTTTACATGTGTGTTGCTTACTATTAATTCAAAAGAAAATTGTATGAACACCAATGAAATTATCTTTTTTTTATCCGTAATGGAAAAATTAATATCATGACCAAATTAATAGTTTGTTCTAACAAGACCAGATATAAAATATGTATTTAGTGATTATAAATGTGGATTTATGTAGGTGCTTATTATGTACTACTTACTTAAAATGTTATTGGAGCCAATCCTCGATAATTGTCTTATTTTATTTAATTTTATTTTATTGAAACATGGAGCTTCTTCAAAAAAAATTAGATTGTGATTATTTGTTATATATGAGAATTTTGAGATTGTCTACTTATTTGTTATTCATATTTGATGTTTGAGATCAAATTTACCTGAACTTGTTGGTTTAGATTACAACTTCTATCTTAACACTAAACAACACGTTCGTATTAATACAAAGCGAACATGCATATAGTCACGGGAAGCGTGTGGCGCTATCGGTTTTGCTAACGCTCCTCGTCCGGATTGACGAAATGCTCAAGCGCAACAGACAAACACAGGCTATTTCTTTTCTTCGCATGGTATTTTGTATTCGTGGTCTCTTTTTTTGTGAAAAATGTACACACATGCCTATGATAAGGTGTAGATTATAGTCGAACAGTTTTTGACTTATTTCGACTGAACGCAATCAACGGTTTAGGCCCATCCATTCATTTTATTTTAGTCTAAGCCTGTAAGCCCAGGTTTGAACGCTTTTGACAGATCTAAACTGACTAAAATATATCTGTCTTTGTCATTGCAACGTATTAGACAAGGACATCAATACTTTTGGAAAAACGATCTGTCAACTAAAGCATTCTAACTTAGATCCAGTGACCTTCGAGGTTAGGAAATATCATATTGAAGCAGGTGTTGAGCTGCCACTTTGACAAACAGTTTTTTTAATCACCTACCTACCTATTATTTAAAAAACTTTTTTTTTTGGTTTATAAAGATTCCTTACTCCAATTTTATTAATTTAAAACATGTTTCACTGATTTATTATTGTGTTGTTATAAAAGTAACTAACTTAGATTTTTTAGATATAGTATGTTATTGTCGTTCACACAAGCTGGTAGTTTTATGTATTTTGAATTTACGCTTACAAGACGTATTATCGTAGTAACAACATTATGTAGATTAGTGGTTTAAGAGATTATAATATAACCCCGCGTAGGTGATTTGAACAATAATAGACTTGTTTCGCGTTATTGTACAATATTTATATGTTCTATTTAAAATGTTATAAGTTTTGTTCGAGTATTTATACGGGATGTTCTAGAAGTCGACATCAAGCCAAAAACGGATCAAAAGCTAACTCGTAGTAGTTATCAGAAAAAAAAACAAATATAATAATTTATGTATGTTTTTAAATTTTATTTCTATTATATATTTTTTTCTGGTATCTATGCCTTTTACCCGTTTCCGGCTTGACGTCGATTTCTGAAAAACCCTGTAGATTATTGTAAGTCGATAATTTGTTACGTGTAATAATATACTTTATAACACCAAATAGTACCTTGCAGATGTTTAATATATTGCGTATTTGTATAAGCAGTGTGTAGAGATTTTGTTGAATTAAATGTCATGTTTCGAAATATATCGCTTTTGAATTTTTTTAACCTTTGAAACCTTTTAAATCCTGTCCGTAGTGGGCTGATAACACGTAACAAGTAGAGTGGCGAGACAGTAAATAGGCACACTCGGCCGAGCAAACAAATGGTCTTAGCGACTGTCTCGCCTCGTCAAACTGTTTATACAGACAGAGTACTCGGCCGACGGCACTGGCTCGCCACTGTACCTACTCGTTTCGTGTAATCAAGTCATAAGTAATAAGAGTTAAAATACACGAAATATTTTATTCTATATTTAAGTTTGATGAATTTGTGTATAAGCAAAACAAATTATGATGATATGATACCTCTAAAAAATATGTAGGTATCTTTTGTGTTAATCCGGGGTATAAGCTATTTATACTCCAAATTCCATCGAATTCCGTCCAGCTGTTGCAGCGTGAAGACATCCAGACAAACTTTCACATATATAATATTAGTAGAAGTGAGTCGTAGAAAGCATATCTTCATCTCTTGCTCAATACTCTAAAGATCACTTCACACCCCATAAACTCTTTACGACGCCTGTTTACACCATCAAAACGTATTTATCTCTTGCCTTCCCCTCTTTATATTCATAACCCTTTACTTCAAGTTCGAGGAAAAACGAAATGCAGGCTGGAAAATCTATGCAGGGCTCGTAGTACCTACTTACTAGTCATTATGAAAACTTTTACTATGGAAACAACCCGAATTCGCGAAAAAAAAGCTGTTCTATAGAAAAATGTTAATGACTCGACAAAATGGACAGCTGTATAATGTAACTAACTTCTTTTTGCGATTTCCGGGTTGGTCCCATAGTTAAAATTGTTCATAAAGATGAGTAGGTAGGTACCTACTATGAGCATTTTACGGCTTAGCTTACCCTTTCATTATAGCGCTTTATATTCATAGAAGGAATTACCTGCCTGACATCAACACGTTGTCTCTAAAACCATGAAAGTAGGGTTTTCTGTACAATCTAGGCGTCTACTAAGAAACGAATTTGCGATTTAACCCTTTTACTCACAGGCGGCCTTACCCATTGCGAGGCCCCTGGCAGCAGCAGGCCTTTGCGAGGCCCTTTGTCCTTTGTGAAAAGTACATATGTGATGCGAAAGTAGGTCTGGTGGTTTGGTTTAGGTATTTGTCATGTTTGACAAGAAACAGTAGAGAGTTTGTAGTTATACAATTTTTTTTTATAAAATTTGAGTTTTAAAATATTTTACAATGAAAATTTACAAAATTAACCAATATACATTAGATATGATAAATTTTAAAATTGATGTTTTGTTTCAAGGCGCGATATTCAAGTACTACATAATGAAATTTTCAATTATGTTTTGTATGAATGAATGAAACTAACTTTATTTTCTTAATAAATAAGAATTAAAGTTAAAAGTTTTAATTCAGACTAGATACATTTTTAACAAATATTTTTAAATATTAGCTTGGGTTGTTGCGCGAGGGCCCTCCAAGCGCGAGGCCCTGAGCGATTGCAGAGTTCGCCACTGCTTTTACTTATTATCCTAAAGGGGTGAAATGGGGTGATAATGTATACATAACAAAAAAATAGCCGCAGGTGTACCTATTTAAAATGGTTTGCTGTAAGTTACGCGGACGAAGCCGCACGCAGAGGTAGTACTGCCAGTGGCGTAACTATAGGGTGGCACGGCTGGCAAAATGCCACGGGCCCCCGGCCCGATAGGCCGCGATCTCAGAAATAACCTAGTAAAAGGTCTTCAGGAGTAACTATTTAAGTAATTTATTAAAATTAAATTATAACGTGACGATTTTTACTGGAGCCCATCCAAAGAATTTGCCACGGGCCTCAGATGGTATAGTTACGCCACTGAGTACTGTCCATATTATTCCGTTTCTATATTTAACCTTAAACAGTAAGTACTCGGACTACGATATCACAATAGAGGCCGTTAAAGAAGAATAATACGGAACCTTATCATTCCGAGAACTTTATGTAGGTCATTTTACGCTACGGGGTATATTAGGGACGTTTACCAGCCGGCCATTATATAGAGAGCTGTCTGTGAAGCTGTCGGTCGTAAAGTTAATTAAGTTGTTTTTTTAGATCGTCAGATTTAGATAATACTAGCTGACTCGACAGACGTTGTCCTGTCAAAAGCCATTGCGTCAATTCTATGTCAAATGTCAAAAGTTACATAAAAGTTTACATTGTCCAAAGCGCTAAAGTTAAATTATGGTTTAGTATTTTTAAATTTTCTAATTTTCATGTTTTTTTACTATAAATTGAGATGTGAGCTATCCTATCTCCTAAGTTAGATCGAACTGCACCCGGTGTGCAAATTTGATTGAAATCGGTTAAGTAGTTTAGGAGTCTATAGCGGACAAACAACGTGACACGTAATTTATATATATTTAGAAGAAGAAGAAGATATGTGTTCAAGTAATGGGTAGCTGGGAGAACCTTAAGACTGTCTGGCAAATAAGAATAAAATAAATAATAACATCGTCGCTTCCCATCAGGTGAGATTGTGGCCAAACGCAGGTCTAGTTTGTTGTAAAAAAATTATATAAAAAATAAAAAATAAAGTTATAAAAAATATTTTTGAAAACAAGCTTTTATTGCATTGTTATCGGAGTTACACACGTATAAATTTCAGCTCAATCGGATGTCGGGAAATGGTTCAAAATTGAGTTGCAAGATCCCATCCGAACAAACATAAGTTACACATAATTAGATACATACATTGCAAGTTAAATAAAAGCTTTTAAAAAGATCTCACTTCTGAAAACTAATAAATATCTATAAAGATTGTCGAAATAAAAATACGGAATAACTAGCCTAAGAATAAATTATGTGTAGGTTAAAGTAAGTAAACTCGTATACTTAGGCCTAGTGGCTAATCCGGGTGTCAAGAGTTTTTAGGCCGCCTAAATGCCTCTGCCATGGCTTCTCGGTCGTCAAAGGACAAACAACCCGGACCTACAACTTAACGTATCATCCGACCCACGGTAGCGCTCAGTTGTAAATGCCCCGCGGTCACCCACCCAAAGAAGAAGAAAATAATGAAGATTATGGAAGTACTCTAGGTTCAAAGAGATATTTTAGTTCTATTACATTTTAAATGAAACAGTACTTGCAAATTAGTTTGTGACGTCGTCTTTCTCATCAAAATTAATGACGTAGAAAACAACTGACCTGTTGATGTAGTCGCAGAATACACGACAGTTACCTGCTCATTTCAGGATTCTGATTTCTGTGTCTGGAAGGTCCCAGCCGCCAGTGTTGATTCGGCTTTCGTAGCGCAGAGACGTCTGTCGCAGCGATTTTCCCGTGAATACGAGTTTGCGAGTTGAATTAAAGTTTTGTACTCAGTTTTAAAAATCAAATTTATACTGAATTATTTATATGAATGAAACCAGTTCAAACAATTTCAGAACGTTTCAAATTTAATTCAAAGTAAAAGTTTTTTTTAAACCAAAACATGCAATTTACCATGTTTATGTGCATTTTGTTTCTAACACCTGTACTTTCGACATCAATGTCCAGCATTAATAAGACAGTGTATAACATCGGTGTGCTGATGGCTTCGCACCTGGACTCTCCGTTCGACCTGGAGCGCTGCGGGCCAGCTGTCGACTTGGCGCTGGATAAAGTTAACGAGCAGTTCCTGTCGCATCATGGCATTGAGCTGCAGAAAGTGCAGGGCAGGTGAGCGAGTACTAGAACATACAGAAATAGGTACACAAATTTTATACAGCATACAGAAAATGTATACAGGATACAGAAAATTTATACAAAATACAGAAAATTTATACAGAATGCGTTTTGTGATCTACTTATAATTAACACGGGAATACTTACGTAAAAAATAAGTCGTTTATTACGACTAGTTTCGGTCACATTCGGTGACCTTCATCACGTGAGTTACAAGCGTGACGCGCTCGATGTTGCAACTCGCCACAAATGTATCAAAAGCACGGTAGTTTCTCAAGGTAGTAAAAATTATACAGAATGCAGAAATAATATTTTTGGGTCACAAAAATACAGACACATAAAAGATAGACAGATCTTTAACAAATCAACACAAATAAAAGACAATGAGATGCATCCGTGCCCTTGAGTCGAAAACCGACCCTAACTCAGTATATGCTGGCTGTAAACAATCAGCGTGGTATTCTGTTGGGACCGGCAGGTGATAGATCATAGTCGAAAAGTATAGGTGCAAGATAAAAACAGACTTTTATGTTTCCTATCTTCAGCAATATGTAGAATTGTAGAGCATCGTAGACCGAGGTGTCGAGAGCGGATTTACCTACACATACTAAATTTAAGCTCAATCGGAACATCGGGAAGTGGTACAATATATAGTTGCAAGATTGGACCCATTTTAACAGCACATGTAATTTAAAAAAAAAGCTTGAAAGACGAGTTTTTTAGTAATTATAAAATATCAGTAAACAAAATCATTTGTTAGCTAAATGAACTCACAGTTCATTTATCCAGTTTTTCCGTAGCCCTGTAAAATGTTATTCAAATTTGATTCGATAATTTTATTATAATATTAGCACAACCCAAACCTCCGCTAAGATATTGTAATAGTATTATTCCATGAAACAAACTTTCGAATAATTATGAGTTTCATAGTTCGTATTAAATTTTAATAAATTAAGTGGTGTAATCAACCCGAAAAACCTAAACCAATAAAACTCACTTAACCCGTAAATATATACCTACTTACGAGGGCTGCACTGAAAATTTCGGGAATCAAGGAAGTGACACAACATTACTATTTAAAAATGTATTTATTGCTTTTCGAAGTATTCTCCGCGAAATTTGACACATTTTTCCATACGATGGCACCAATCATTGAAGCAACCATTCCATTCGGAAGTTGGGGTCTCCAAAATGGCCGTTTTGCCAATTTTTGTTGGCTTTATCTCTTTTTGGAACACCCAAACTCGTGACTGGTTTTTTGTTTCGGGTTCGTACGCATATATCCAGGATTCGTCACCTGATACGATGTTGTATACAGCATTTGAGGATCCTGCGTGGAATCTTTCGAGAGTTCTGACGCACCAAGTAACGCGAGTCGCTTTTTGCTCTTCACAGAGCGAATGCGGTATCCATCGGGAAAACAACTTTTTTACACCTAATTATTCATGCAAGATTATTTGTATTTGACTCATGCCAATGTCTAAAGTTGCCTGAATTTCGCGGTATGTCACATGTCGATCTTCCTCAATCAGCTTACACACAACATCAACGTTTTCTTGGGTGACTGCAGTTTTTGGACGACCTTGACGGGGATCATCACTGAGCTTGACACGTCCACGTTGAAATTCAGCAAACCAGCGATAAATTGTGGTTTTTTAAACCAAGGAGTTTTCAATTAAAAAGATTTAAATATGACAGGAACAGTGGAAATATTCCATTCCCGATACTTTTAGTGCCGCCCTCGTACTAGATATTTAAATGGGTAGATATTCTGCTAATATATATTAATAAATGTGAAAGTTTGTCTGTTTAGATGTTTTTTACTTAATCACGCACAAACGACTTGGTATCTAATATCTTGGTAGAGTATACCCTGGCTTTAGATTACAAATGAGCTACTTTTTATCCCGGAAAAATGATGAGTTCTATAGAAAAGCAGGCGAAACCGCACGCAGAGCTAGTACATAATAAATATTGTTCAGAAAATATCTCACGCTTTATATACAAAAGCTATACCTACTTATAATCTACTTATGAATTATGTATAGAAATTATAGATTGCTTATAGGTAGGTAGTGTTTCCTAGAAATGTTCACCAATTTTTTCCCGGAGGTGAAATAACTCGCTCTGTTGATATTAAGTATTTACGAGTCAAAATCGTGGATCCATTTATCTTACCTCAAAACACGAGATTGTTCCAAAACATTTTCATATTGATACTCGTAGATAGATATACCTACTTACTCTTTATTGTCTTTTATGAGTACATCTGATACAAGATATTTCGTAGAAATGAAATAATAGAAACAGATTTTGTTGTTTTATACATAAAAAAATGTAGATAAACTACAATTTTGAAATATCTGTGTTTTTCTGACCTAAAAACAATTCTTCTGCATTCCTGTATTTCTTATAATATTTTTAATACCGAAAAAACTAGAATTTGTAGTAAAGCTTTGTCGGATAATTAAATTATTTTTTGTTACAATTTAAACGGTAAAACTCACGTACCCAACCGCACGTGAGTATTCTCGTTTTAATAAAACAAAATGTGTCAAAACCACGTTAGTTTCCGTAGTAAAAATGCTTTTATATTTTATTTACTTATTACATCTATTTCCATAAACTAATATTTATATCATAATTTTCAAAGCCCGCTCGATCATTTCTAGTACTCAGTTATATTTGTTGCCCTATTCCACGAAGCTCTGCGAACCTGCTTCCCGTAATATCGTAATCCCGGCCGTAATTGCTCAAGCCTTTGACGTCTATTGGAGTCCCGGAAGAGTTCCCGGGAAAAGCCGTTTCGATGGGTCGTTAATTTCATGTATCTAAACGAAACGAAGAAAACGTTTGAATGAACAAGCGCGATAAGCAAAGCTGTGATTGGGTAAATATTGGCGAAGACGTAAACAAGTTTAGTGAAAACACTTTACTGAATACTACAATACTGTTGAGAAGAGATCGCTCTTAGCGATAAGACGTCTTTGTGTCTCGAATCTTTCCATGTTTTTGATATTTTCTTTTTGTGATGTCAATAAAAAGTTGTCGTAGTAAGTTGTCGTTATCGTTATTGTATGTATACCCACATCATTTTAGGTATAGTTAGGTATGAGTTCATACTATGAAGTTTTGATACGATCCCTTAGTACCTACTAATAATAATTACGGTTGGATTTCAGCATTTAGGTTTACTAACGACTAGTAGGTACTGAATAGCATAAAAAAGCACAAAATTAGGTAGAAAACGGTTTTTTTTTTTGGCGGGAACGTGGAAGAGACATGTTGCTTCATTTTGTTATTTTACTAAACTTGTGTAATTTTGAGTGTTAATGTTTATTTTAAGTGGGGAAAATAACCATTAAGTGCTTGAGGACGTGCACGAGTGTGGGCAAATCATAAAATGCAGTGAATCGTGTCATTTCGTGTTGCTTCCAAAACTCCTTAGAAAAGCCTCTAGTAAAGTCTCCACTACTTTACTAGGGCAACTTTAGGAATAAATATACACTTGAACAAATAAGTCTTGACTTAAAGGTCTTAGTTACCAGGTCATAAAATCCCAAAAAAAAAAAAAAAAAATAGGTAGAAAACCATCGAAAATAATACAAAGCTAACAATAAACTAGTGAATCGGTTTCTTCCACGGCAAGCGTGCTCCATTGATTGTAGTCCGCAACATTGATTGCGTTTAGGCTCTCCGGAGTATCGGGCGAGACGGCGCGGTCAATCTCTAAATAAAAAAATATTTTATGGATTGGTATAATGCAGCAGGCTAATCTACTGGGTTATTTTCAGCTTGATGCAAAGCCAAAAAGAGCTCATAGTACTCATCATTATGAACAACTTTTACTATAGGACCAAACCTGAAATCGAGAAAAAAACAGCTGTTCCATAAATTTTGTCTGGCCTTCGACATTTTTCTATAGAACTTTTGAGCTGTTTTTTTTCCATCCGGTTTGGTCCCATGGTAAAAGTTGTTCATGATGATGAGTACCATGAGCCCTTTTCGGCTTAGCATCGAGCTGAAAATAACCCGCATTAAGCACAATTTATGAGATACCATTGGCTTTGTTTTATCATCATCAATATGTAAAGTTAGATAGCTTTAATGTTATCGTTCTCGTAAAACTTCAAGTGTCGTTCAGAAACGGACTCCATTAAATTATATTTCTCTTATATTGTGTATTTCAGTCACGCGTCGGGTTGTGCCAGAGTGTGGAAAGTATGTCTCTATAGAGCAGGAGTTCCCAACCAGGAGGCATGCCTCCCCTGGGGGGCGTAGGAAGATGTCAAGGGAGGCGTATTACGTTTGTATCTTGAAAGAAAAAAATTAGCGCTCACACATTTAAACCTCTGCAATCAAAAGGTGTGTTCTTAAAATAGAATATTTTTTCTTGGCTATTCGAAGCAATTAAAAATATCAAATCGGTCGACGATTTGAAAGCTGGCATAAAAACATGAAAAAGTTAGGTGGTGGAACGTAATAATTTTGTACTCCGGAGAAGCTACACGCAAAAAAGGTTGGGAAACCCTGCTACAGAGATATCTCTAGGGAGGTAAAACTATTTTATTGTGTTGTTACTGTTCGCACGATACAATCATTAGTTTACATTACATTAGTATACATCTATACATTAATTGAGTGAATACATACTGTTTTACAGTATATGTAAGTAGGTATAAAGCTAGGTACTTATTCGTTTTATTGTAAGTTGTCTACCTCATGCGTATTCCTATACAGGGTTATAAGGAAAGGGTATACTAAGCCGAAAAGGGCTTTTAGTAGGTACTAATCGTAATGCCAAATCCGGAAATCACGAAAAAAATAAAATCTCTTTTTTCATACATTTTGTCCAGAGTCATTGACACTTTTGACGAGTACCATGCGCCCTTTTTGGCTTAGCATACCCTTTTCTTATAGCCCTGTTTCTGTATATGTAAGTAGGTATAAGTAGCTGCATATTCGTTTTACCTAATGTAAGTTTTCTACCTCAAATTAATATGCGTTGGGAATTGAAAAATAAAATATGGTTTTCAATCCCTTTTCACCCAAATTTTTATGCTAATATGTTTTAAAAATAAAACACGGTTCCTCACGTTCTTCGCTGTTAATCCTTATTTATAGTATCCGATATAGACCGCTCTACAAAAATAAACTAAATTTAAAATAATGTAAGGATAAGGACCGAGTTCGTTCGTGGCTATTATCTAACTTAATATTCCTTAGAGATGTGTCTACTTTACTTAGTCCTGGGATTTTTCTCGTTAGTGAGATATTATCTCGGTCCCTTTCGCTCTCATCAAAAAAGTCATAAGAGTGAGAGTGACCGAGATAATCTCGAGCGCTCAAGATTAGGGTTCTTAGTTCGAAAATTTAATATTTCCTATGTTGATTTTCTCAAAATTGCTCCTAGGTAAGTCTTAACAGTCAGACTGCCTAAAGGCAGCACGTTTATTATTACGAAATTTCAAAGTTCCGGTCTCTGTAGAAAGTTGATGTAAGCTAAATGAGATTGAAATTGTTTCCCGATAGATATAATCTGGGTGTCTTCAAGTCGAGTGAATCGGTTTCTTCTAGGTAAGCGTGCTCCATCGTAGACCGCATCATTGCTTACCATCGTGCGAGATGGCGGTCAAACGCAAGCCTATTACTGAATAAAACAAAAAGGAACCTATTCTTGGTCGCTCGAGATTATCTCGGTCTCTTTCACTGTCCTGACATTTCTAATGAGAGCGACAGTGATCGAGATAATACCTCACTTGCCAGAATAGAGCCCCAGCTCTCTGCCTAGGTACTCTCTCTCTCTATCACACTTACAGATACACTGACTCTCTATCTCTTTCTCTCAGATATAGAGCATAGGTACTTATCTTTATAGTCCTTGGGCAAAGGGCGAAAAAGATTTTGTTTACCTATACAGGGTTAGAAGGAAGGGGTATGTTAAGCCGACAAGGGCCCATAGATTTAATTTTATGTTCCATACGTTTTGTCGAGTGTCGTTGACATTTTTCTATGAAAGAGCTGATATTTTTTTCACGATTTCGCTGTTGGTCCCATAATAAAACTTGTTCATAATGATGAGTACTATGATTATTGTTCGGATTAGCATACCCTTTCCTTACAACCCTGTATTACTTGGTAATACAGAGGTGTATAACTATGCTTCCGCCGTTTTGCAATAGATGGCTGTAGCGGTAAGTGGTAGTCGAAATAAATAGATCGTGGATGTCATACAATAAGCTTAGGTATTTGTAAAACATAGCGCCATCGAAATATTAGTCGATTTGTGTCTGCATCATAAAGTTATTCTCGATTAAACATGTCAGCTTACGAGCCAAATTCTCGTCATTGGAGTTCTTAATTTTCTGCTTTAATATGAAGAAATATGCGGCTGATGCTCATCAAATGCTCTCAAATACCTATGGTGAGGCCGCTGTTAGTGAAAGAACGTGCCGAGAGTGGTTTCAACGCTTCAAGAACGGTGATTTTGACGTCGAAGACCAGCAAGGCGGTGGAAGAGAGAAGGTTTTTGAAGATGCAAAATTGGAGGCATTACTTGATCAAGATTCGTGTTAAACGCAACAAAAATTGGCAGGATCATTGGGAGTGACGCAACAAGCCATTTTTAAACGCGTGAAATTCATGGGAATGATTCAGAAACAAGGAAATTGGGTGCCTTACGAGTTGAAGCCGAGAGATATTGAACGGCGTTTGTTTGCTCGTGAACAGCTGCTTGCAAGGCAAAGACGAAAGGGGTTTCTGCATCGCATTGTGGCTGAGGACGAAAAATGGGTTCATTACCCATTTTGTTTTGTTTTTGTTTTTTTTTTGGGACAATCCCAAGCGCAGAAAATCATGGAGATATACCGGCCGTGCTTCCACATCGACGGCCAAACCGAATATTCACGGTTCCAAGGTCATGCTCAGTATTTGATAGGACCAGCTCGACGTAGTGTATTATGAGTTGTTAAAATCGACTGAAACAATCACAGGCGATCGTTATCGCACGCAATTAATGCGTTTGAGCCGAGCATTGAAAGACAAACGTCCGCAATACAACGAGAGACGTGATAAAGTGATTTTACAGCATGACAATGCTGAAAGGTGAAGGTCACCGAATGTGACCGAAACTAGTCGTAGTAGACGACTTAATGTTTACGTGAGTATTCCCGTGTTCAATTATAACAAAAATGTGTGAAAACCACGTTAGTTTGCATAGTAAAGCATGATAATGCTCGACCCCATGTTGCGAAAGTGGTCAAGACATACTTGGAAACGTTGAAATGGGAAGTCCTACTACCCCACCCGTATTCTCCAGACGTTGCTCCCTGGGACTATCACTTGTTTCGATCAATGGCACATGGCCTGGCTGACCAGCACTTCCGGTCTTATGAAGAAGTAAAAAATTGGATCGATTCGTGGATCGGTTTAAAAGGTGACCAGTTATTTCAACGCGGGAATCAAAGTGCAGACCTAATTTATAATACAGGCTATTAATTTAGAGGTAGATAGAAATACTACTTTAGAGACAAAGACGAAGTATTTATTACTCGAACCTACCAACTTTAGGGCCAGTAATTTTAATCGATTTTGTCCTTTGATAGCGTTGGCTGTAATCAAAGATAATAAACTAAAAGTATATCAAATATGCAGGAAAAATCTGTGATTCAGAACGTATATAAGTAATCCCATTGTCTCTTTACGACGACATGTTTATAATACATAAACCTACTAACTTTAAGGCAAGTAATTATTGGATTTTTAGGATTTCAAACCAAAATAGCAAAAAAGAACCCTTATGGTGAGACTTCGGTGTCTGTCTTTCTTTATGCCATAGCCAATTATTTCCGTTTTAATCGCGTTGGGTGTTTCCAATGATAATAAAAAGTAGTAGATTTGTTGTTTATTTTGAAAGCATTTTGTTGTTTATTTGTTGACTCGTGAATGAGTCCGCGTTTGACCACCAACTCGCCTGCTGTTGTTAATTTACCAGTTCTAACTATCTTACAAATTCCATTGTCTCTTTCCAACAGCTACCCGTCCTGCTCTGGCGCCATAGCCCCCGGCCTGGCAGCGGACATGCACTTCAGAGAAGATGTGATAGCATTCGTGGGCCCGGCGTGCGCGTTCGCACTGGAGCCAGTAGCTCGCCTCGCCGCCTACTGGAACACTCCCATCATCACTGGAATGGGCGATCAGGTGAGTTGGTTAAAATAATTGACAAACGGTGGCAAGGCTAAATGTGTTTATCTGGTTTGGATAAAAAAAAATCCAAGCGCCGGTCCTCTCCATCCTAAGGTTGCCTGGAAGAGATTGCTCTTAGCAATAAGGCCACCATGTGTCGCACTAGTTTTTGGTGTTATAATCCTTTGGTTTGTAATTTATGGTGTGAACAATAAAGAGTTTATCTATCTATATAAGGGTTCCGTATTATTATCTACATAAATGGCAAAAAAATCACGTTTGTTTTATGGGAGCCCTCTGAAATATTTATTTTATTCCGATTTTTGGTATTTGTTGTTATAGCGGCAACAGAAATACATCATCTGTGAAAATTTCAACTGTCTAACTATCACGGTTAATGAGATACAGCCTGGTGACAGACGGATGAACAGCGGAGTCTTTGTAATAGGGTCCCGTTTTAACCTTTGGGTACTGAACCCTAAAAAGGGGCTTAGTGAGTACCGTGAGTTTGCATGTTTGTTTTCATTCAACCCCTTAAAGGCTGAACGTATCTATATTTAATTTATTGACGATATATCTTTCAATTATATAAATATCATTGGATCATTGCCTGGAAGAGTTCGCTCTTAGCGATAAGGCCGCCAATTGTTGCACTAGTTTTGGGTGTTATGATAGTCTTTGTTTGTAAATTCTGGTATGTACAATAAAGAGTTTATTTATCTATCATTTTATTACAAAGAAATAAAGTCTCGAAATGGATTAAATCGTAACTAACACGCCATTTTATCCCAGAGGTATAAAGAGTCTCAGTAAACTACCGAGTGAAGTCGCGGGATGTCGCTATTACAATTCCTAATTTATCAGAAAGTTTTATTTCAAAAAGAAAGTTCATCTTTGATCAAAATGGTTAAACGCAAAACAAATCACAAAAAGCAAAAATAATTATCAAATTATTAAATACTAGCGGCCCATCCCGGCTTCGCTCGGGTGGACATTCATTTTTTAAACATTTTGGGATAAACGTAGATTAAATGCGTCTTTATGCGGGTGATAAGTAGATTTTTTTTAAATTACTATTTACATAGAACATTTTTCAGGTCTATCATCAATAGTTTCCGCAGCGTATGCGATGAAAGACATTTTATGGATAATTTTTTTACACCTTGGGTTACACTATTGAAGTTTTAGTAAGGATCCCTAATTTTTTCAGGTAATAAATATAGCCTATGACACTCAGCAATAATGTGGCTTTCTATTGGTGAAAGAATTTTTAAAATCGGTTCAGTAGATCCCGAGATTACCCCTTAAAATTTAACAAATATACAAACACACAAACTTTACTTCTTTATAATATTAGTATAGAAGTATAGATTGGTTACGAGTATGATGAAAAATGAGAATGAGAAAACCAAACTAAAGTTCAACACAAGTATAAGCACTTACGAGTAAGTACCTAGTAAGTAACTAAAAATAGGTACCTAAACTAATAACCCAGACAAAAGAAGCTAAAATCTAAGAACCTACTCGTATTATTAAAAAGATTATACAATTAATTTTACCTCTCAAACTCGCCTACAAGTATTCGCAAATAAGTTTATTACTCAGCATGATTTGAATATTTCAAAAGGGTAAACTTTACGGAGATATTCGACATAGCCGTTTTCGAGTGGCAACAAATTTGTTTCTGAAATTCCTTCGGGCGAAACGGCCTCAGAGATTAAATCATAGCTACTAAGCACCAGGCTGCCCTTCGCATTCCTCAAGGAATATATGAGCAAGATATGTCCATAGTTTTATGGCTTTTTCTTTATTATGTTTACATGTATTTCGTTATTAGAAAAGTTAAGATGACTTTCAAAACGTAAGTGGCGTTCACTTTAGACTTTTGCTTTTATTTGCGATGTCAAGATTATTTGCTGAGTACTGAGAATGTCAAAGGTAAATTGACCTATAAAATATCAATTTATTGCTTGTTTGCTCCGAGATTCGAAAAGCGGAAGGAGTTAATATTGCCTGAAATATATTTTCTTGTAAATTTATTGTGTTAATAACCGCTGGGAATGTATTTTTTGAAAAGGTATTTTGTAATGGCGTTGAAATTTATTTTGGTGCAAATTTATTGTTTCATGCTCCAAAAACTTGGGGAGTTGGATTTTCCGAGCGTAGCGCTGAAGCTTATTACATTCGTCGTAGCGCTGGCTCTACATTGTAAATGGGACTACGGCGTAGCGCGCCCGTAGTGGTTTGCTACGACCGCCGAGCGGCGCGAACACGTCACTACGCGGAATTACGTTAGTGGGTTGTCATTACTCTTATCACATGAGCTCTGCTGTGCTCTACGATTTTACTTCCAACAAAACAAAATAACAAATAGCAAAAAAAAAAATAGGAAAAATAGCAAAATCAGCAACATCACATGACACCGCGGCAGTTTCTGAATAAATTCGCAAGAAGTCTGAACTAAAAAGTCTACGATCGCTGTGTGGCTGTCACTTTAGAAAGCGTGTTTCACTAATGATCGCAATTAAAGCAATCTAAGGCTAAATAGTTCTCTAAGGACAGCTTTAAAGGTTAAAAGCATAATTAACTTGATTTAAGTGATTACTTTAAAAGATCACGCAGATCGTTTAGTTTGATTGTATAAATAGCGACAGTAATTAGGTAAGCAATAGGTAAACCATATATTTATAAATCTTACTATCTCACTGATATTATAAATATAATATGAAAGTATATACTCGTATGTTCGTTACTAATAAACGCTAAAACGGTTTACTTGTTAAATCATTTAATTTGACGAAGAAGAATAAAAAAAATGTTCGACTCAGTTATTTTATTTAAAAAAAATACGCGACAGAGATGTACGTTTATCTCCCTCTTAACTTTCGTCCCAAAATTCGAACGAGCACCATCCGCCAAGTTTTCTTATAAAAGGTTATTTTACAAGCGATGTACCCTCATTTGCGAGAGCTTTGTACAAAAGCGAGGGCTTTCGTGCCGTAATATAGATTTTACAGTCTTTGTATCAAAGACTATGTAACCAGTAGACAGATCATTTTTAATCCTCTCCAATGAAAATAATGCACTTAAAAGAGCATAAAACTCTTCAATTTGATTGCTTATCTTATTTATTTGTCCACTTCTCTGAAGGAAAAAAAATAGGAGCTAAATGAGGGCATTTAGCTAATATTTTTTTTATTAAGCGCAGACTGTGTAAATTCATTTTGAGTCGTAGTTTTAAGTGTGCATAAATCGTATGCACGATTTATTGCCTCGTGATTGTGACCCTAGTATTTGAAAGGTATGGTTTTTCTGCATGCGCGATCAACTGGTGTTATTATCTTCGCTTTGCAGCCTCATCGAGCCGTATTACAATGGTGAGGCGATTTTTTTCAAGGGGAAATCTTACATAGTCATTGATAATTCAATGGCCTGTTCAAAGTTGATTATATACTTCATTCAGCAGTGTTGAACAAAACTGACCTGTTTGACCGAGCGGAGTGATGTCTCAGGGAACAAATTGGAGTTTGTCCTAAAAAAAATAATAGTTAAAAAAAAACTAAAAAAACACGCTTTTTATAAAAAACCGAACTAAAAAAATAGAAAATAAAATTTTATAAATTTAAATTAAGAATAGGGTTGAAAATTTCAATAAATATAAATTAATAATAGTGTAAATAAATAAATATATGTATTTTATTTTTAAAAAGCGTGGGGTGCATGGGTCAATAGATATTATATATTTTGTAGATACATTTTGTATTGACAGACATGAGTAGAGTGATTAGCATTTTGAATATATCTTAGAAAGCACCCCACGCTTTTTTAAAAATAAAATACATATATTTATTTATTTACACTATTATTAATTTATATTTATTGAAATTTTCAACCCTATTCTTAATTTAAATTTATTAAATTTTATTTTCTATTTTTTTAGTTCGGTTTTTTATAAAAAGCGTGTTTTTTTAGTTTTTTTTTAACTATTATTTATTTTTCGCTTTTTAGTTCGATTTGCTAACTACTTATTAACCATTATTAATATGTACAAATGTGTTGGTGTTATCCGATTTTGGCCGTCTGCTCAAGCAAATTAAAAATAAAATTGATGCGTAACAAAAAATATTGAGCAAAAAGATTTGTAGCCGCGTGGTTTCGATCCTCAGACCTCATAAAATAAAATTGATGCGTAACAAAAAAATGTTGAGCAAAAAGATTTCTAGCGCGTGGTTTCGATCCAGGGACCTCTGGGTTATGAGCCCAGCACGCTTCCACTGCGCCACTCTGTTCTCTGAAACGAATGACGAAATTACCATTTGTAAGTTAAACGGTATTAAAAGTTAAAGAAACTATATAGAAAAAGCGTGTTAAACAAATTAATAGTTAAAAAAACTAAAAAACACGATTTGTTTAGTGTATTGTCATCGGTCCTCGATATATCTACAAAGTTTGAAAGAAATCTGACCGTTTAAAGTGGGTCAAAAACGCGCTCAAAGGAGTCGGTTACATACAAACATACAAACATACAAACATACAAACATACAAACATACAAACATACAAACATACAAACATACAAACATACAGGTGAAGCTAATAAAAGCGTGTTAATAATATGGTTTTGGCGGGAACGTGGAAGAGACATGTTGCTTCATTTTGTTATTTTACTAAACTTGTGTAATTTTGAGTGTTAATGTTTATTTTAAGTGGGGAAAATAACAATTAAATGCAAAATCATACAATGCAGTGAATCGTGTCATTTCGTGTTTCTTCCAAAACTCCTTAGAAAAGCCTCTAGTAAAGTCTCCACTACGTTACTGAGGCATGTATCTACTCTATCCACTTGACACTGGCTAAATTGTGGCAACCCCGCAGAAGCCATTTACAAAAATTGAAGTTGAAGTTAAAAATATTATAAATACGAAAGTATGTGTCTTTAAATGTTCGTTACCACGTATCTCCGTAACTACTGAACCGATTTTGATAAAATTTGGAATAGATATCCCTATTCTTATGCTGCTTATACTCGTAATCTGGATCAACATTTCATCATCATGGTTTTTCATCACCGCGCGGGTAAAACTGCGGGCGCATCTAGTATGTTTATCTTAATATATATAAATTACGTGTCACGTTGTTTGTCCGCTATAGACTCCTAAACTACTTAACCGATTTCAATCAAATTTGCACACCGTGTGCAGTTCGATCTAACTTAGGAGATAGGATAGCTCACACCTCAATTTATAGTAAAAAAAAACATGAAAAATTAGAAAATTTAAAAATACTTAAACCATAATTTAACTTTAGCTTTGGACAATGTAAACTTTTTTAATGTAACTTTTGACATTTTGACATTTGACATAGAATTGACGCAATGGCTTTTTTTACCAATTCGATAAATAGTCATCGTTAAGACAGGACAACGTCTGTCGAGTCAGCTAGTATTGTATATAATCATGTTTGTAACATATATTTGTCCTTCGAATTATAAAATATAATTGGTCAAATTTTAAATTCGATTTGTTATCAAAAACATCATAATGACTGTTGTATAGTAAGTACTTCTATGTCCCAAATGGAACGGTAGAAAATTACCAATGAAACTTTCAGGACTAATATCCAAGTCGAACTTTTACCACAAAACCCGCACTGGGCTACCGTGGTAGAATACGGTCTAATTAATCTTTTGAAAGAAGACAAACATACGAAACATTTCTGGTTTATAATATCAGAATCATCATAATTATTTAACAAAATGTTGTGGAAGATATCGCTTTAGGCGACAAAACCACCCTTGTATTACCGAATGTAATTCTACTGTCTTAGTATTCTCTTGTAATTTGTTTGGTGTGTAATATTGCTACATTCTATTCTATAGACAGCTATAATTTATTCTAAATAAACTCATTATTATTTACACCGGAAATTAAACAGGCCTTATTGCTGAAAGAATAAAGTATTTCTGTTTTATTAACACGCTTTTATTATTTTCACCTGTATGTACTAAGTATGTTTGTATGTAACCGACTCCTTTGAGCTCGATTTTTTGAGCACGATTTTGCCCTACTTTGAACGATCAGATTTAATTCAAACTTTGCACACCTGTCAAAGACCGATGTTTTTTAGTTTTTTAAACTATATTTTTTTTTTACTAATGCGTACCGTGATATTCATATTTCCTTCGAGCATTAGACCTAATTAGACCTATAGTTGTCACAATCTTACAAAATTGCGCATCGTGTAGTTCTGACTGCCAAGTTGTGTGAATACGTGTGGGCACTCACAGCTGGGATGTGACTAGACTGGGATTACTGGTGATCCATTCATCTAATGTACTTACGGTTTGTTATGTAACTTTCATTATGGCAGTCTTAATAAGGATCTATGTATGTATTAGGATATATCCACAGGGTTATCAAAAAGGGGTATGTGAAAAGAAAGGGCGGTCTTTGTACCTTCGTAACTGTGGGATCGCCTTGAATACTGATTGAAAGTCCATAAGAAAAAGATTGAAATCGCAAAAAAAAAATGCTGTTATAGCAAATTATCAATACACTCGATAAGAGTTGAGCTCTGTAAAATAAAGAAAAAAAATACACTCGACAAAATCTGAAACATCAAATATTTTTTTCGCAATTTCAGGGTTGATTCTATAGCAAAAATTGTTCATAATGATGAGTACTATGAGCCCTATTCGGCTTAGTATACCGTTACCGTTTCCTTGTAACCTTGTTTAGACCTTCAGTACCTTCAGCCTTGAGTACTGATAAGTACTCAAGGCGGTCTCGCAATTTCAAATGTACAAAGATCACGTACAAGTAAACAGGTATTTTTGAATGGATCCTGTATTCACTGAGATCTTTTTATCCTGAGATGTAGAAAAATAAAAACTAGTAAAATCTTTCTGAGTTATACTAATTTGTGACAGATAAATCTGTGACAGAGCCGATTTTCTACAGGCATTCTACAGGCTATTTTTAGGGTTCTGAACCTCTTTCCGGGAAAACCCCTTAAGGATTTGTCACACTGGATGCGTTCTGCGGCCTGCGGTCAGGTCAAAGTGAACGCTGCCCGCATCATGTATGAACAACATTGTCGGTATCAATATATTTTGTATAGAATGCGATCTGACCGTGCGAGCACAACCAAAGAACGCATGTTGGCCCGACGGGGCAGTGGGGGGAGGGAAGGACACGTACGGACAGGTTGGCTGCGGGCACGCGGGCTGCGGGCTGCGGGCGGCGGGAAACGGCCGCTGTTTGGCCTGCCTGCATCGCCCGGACCGCTGACCGGTTGTCCCGACCGACAGCGTCGTTCATACATGATGCGGGCAGCGTTCACTTTGACCTGACCGCAGGCCGTAGAACGCATCCAGTGTGACAAATCCTTTAAAGCGAGACTTCAGTGTCTGTCTGTATGTATCTCACAGCCAATTATTCGAGTTAGACATAGTTTCTAGGCATTTTGCTTTGTAGGCCATCTGATACTACAGGAACTATAAAAGATATTACAGGGACCGTTAACTTTTTCGAGAAAAAAAGTAGCTTGTGTTAAGCCAGTTATAATCTACTTCTATCGTCCAATCCGTCCAACCGCGGAAAGAAGCATACGGATTACACACACACATGATAATAATAAATAATAATAATAATCATTTATTCGACCAAAAATTTTAAAATACAAATATATGACATAATTTGTTGTTTAACTAAAAATAACATAGCACGATTATGTTTAACTGGAACTGGCTGACACCTGAACTAGTAACAAAACTGTGCTACAGGTGCCAGAGCCCTCCGAAAAAGAGGTTAGACTATATTTTCGATTCCAATGACATGCATTGGCTTTTTCGTGTAATTCCTGGTGTGAACAATAATGAGTTGATATATTCTATCCATCTATACTATCTATCTACATACTTCGTATATGCATCAAAGCAATTCGAAATCCGATAGCTTGATCGAATCTCTCAAATACTTCTACGCACAAGTGTCCATCAAGACATCAAGTCAAGGGTACGTGATCAAGTTGAAAGCCTTAACGTCGTCGAACTTGGCATTGACGCCTGATAGTATTGGATTGAAGTGTAATGAGCCGGACCTTATGGCGACACGTGGAGACGTGGATGCTTCCAGATAAATGTTCTCTTGGGTGGTTTATGGTCGATGGTCCAGTGGTTCTCGATCTTTTGAGACCAAAAACAAAGAAATCAGAGTGCTCCCTCACTTTGATTTCTTTGTTTTTGTTAGGGACTACAAGGTTTAAGAACAGAAAAAACTGTGTCAATCTAAAGAAAAATCAATCATTTCTTTTGAGATAAATAAAATTGAAATGAATGAATGCATTCACTAACAGAATTATATTAGTATTACTTTTGGATGGGAGGTACGAAAAAATATTAATAATTGGGAGCAATGATGAAAAAACGAAAAAAATATTTAGCGGACCACATTTTAGCTTTATCAGACCACTGGTTGGGAACCACTGCGCTGGTCGGATCGTAATCGTACGTAGTCGTACATAACTTCGCGCGACTTCGTGATCGTATTTAGTTACAAGTTTTGAGTTGCTGTTAGTGCTTCAACTGGGTACTTAAACTTAAGTCAGTCGTTAAGTTTAGGACTTAAGTTTTTTGTGCTTTGACAGTGTAATTTGTGTTAGTTTGGCTATAACGTTGCTTAATTCCTATTGACCGTAAATGGCATCTTCTGCCATATAAGGAGTGAAGCGTACATTTTGCGTATTTTTTAAAAAAAATGTCAGTCGCGTTGTTGGTCAAATATAATTGACGTAAAAATCAATCTAGTTCATCATCATCATCATGTGCCATCTTTCTAATGAAGTTTGAAGCTCAGTGGGCTAAAATTACTGTCATCCCCCGCAGCGCTTTTTAAAATGCTGATAGCTCAGCCCGGTCCACTTCTTAATGTCGTCCAGCCATTTCTGTCTCTGGCATCCTGGCTACCCTCGACCTACCTCACCGAGATAGTCAAATTGAATGACACCCACACCTTATGGTCAAATTGAGTGTTATTTCGGCTTGGGTTTGGCTTCGATGTGCCCGTAGATAGATTGTGGTCCGGATAGAATTGGATTGAAGGGTAATGGGGCAAGTTTATCGCGAGGACTAAACCTCACATCGTTTTAAATAAATGAGTGGTTGGCCGTACGAGGTGTTTTGCGCAGTATCGAATACATTGCGGTGACAGAGAACGATGCGGTCCGATACCTCTGCTCAGACCATTCTGTATTTGTGTTGAACTTGTACTATTAATACAAATGATTTAATTTGTGTTCTGAACAATAAAGAGTTTATCTACCTTATTCTTGTTGATTGTTGAACAGAGCGGTTGAAGTGGGTGAAGAGCCTTTTCGTTGTGTATTTACAAACAATGCTTGTTAGCTGAATAGCGGTTGATAATAAAGTTTGGAACTTTTTCTTTTGTCACTTACATCACTGTCAATCAGTAAACCAAACCAACCGGGTTATTCCCAATTGTGCTACGCAATAAACTAACTTTGAAACTACTAGGAATTATTCCCCCAAAAGACATAGGTACCGATATTTCTATAACACTATTAATAATATCGAAAATGCGAATATTTGTGAGTGAGTGTATGTTTGTTACTCCTTCACGCTGAAACACCGATGGGCTTGAGTGACATTTGAAATGGAAATAAGTTATATCCTGTTTTAACATAAGCTACTTTATGTTCCCAGTAAAATTAATAGTTCATGTACGATAACAGGTGCAAGGGCGAGCGCATCCACTTCACAAATAATATGAGACCAGTACTTCTTGATGGCACTGTAGATATCCCTGAGTCAAAGGTTTTTAATCTAAATTATAACTAGCTGACTCGACAGACGTTGTCCTGTCAAAAGCCATTGCGTAACTTTAGCAACCGTAGTATGTTGATGCTAACTTGTCAATTTATAGTAAAAATTAGCAGTATATATATAATTTGCAATAAATTAAAATTGCGACTATAATTTGAGATTTAAACTATCCTATCTCTCAAGTTGGATCGAACTGCACCCGGTGTGCAAATTTGATTGAAATCGGTTAAGTGGTTTAGGAGTCCATTGAGGACAAACATTGTGACACGAGATTTATATATATTAAGATTAGGTGATTTAGTTATATTATGTACTATGCGATTATGTAGACTACCCGTTAGTAGACTCAAAGGTTAAGCGTACTCTACCTACGACCTCATAAATCAAAGTAACGTATGTCTGCACATTAGTTCAGCCCGACCATAATAACAAGCCATCCCTCAGCGCCGCCACTGTTTCACCACATCCTACCCTTTATCCTTCACTTCAAATTCACTGTATTACTACGAGGCGACGCTTTTTCCTCGAGAAAATCAGATTACCCTCGTCTCGAGCTCTCGTTTAATATTTACCTGTCGCCTAGCCTTGAACACAATAGATCAGTAACTCAATTCCAGACAACATGTTTGTCAACTTGAAATTCTGGGCTTGTAGATACATCTTACTTAGGAGAACTAAACGAAAGTAAAAAAAGACATTTTTAATAGTCATTTAAACCTGCTTAAATAGTGACGTATCACTATATTTTTTTTCCTGATACATGGGTAATAATTATAATCTTAAGCTTGTCAAGGTCAGGAACAAATACTGAATTTAATTTAACTTAAAGGATCTTCTATGTTTTCGGATTTCAACTCGATCACATCGTCGCAACAGTCGAGTGGTTTGATAGCTACGAGTAAAGGATCAAAAGAAATCGTAAACACGTATTTTCGCGAGGAAAACATACGGCCATGTTCGCGACACAACTGCGAACCGATTTTATTAATCATTTTGCCTTGTACGTAGTTGATCTACCGTCTCACGCTGTGCTTTCAGTTACAATGAACCATATCAATATTGACTAACTCGTACATGATATCTTTTATGTAGTTTATTACCAGCCGACACACTGTTTGTTGGATTACCAATATCGGAAAATTTAGAAGAATTACAGACGATTTTCTGTTTTATTGTGCGGTTCTTCTTTACTGCGTTGACTTCGGATGTCATGAACTTTTTTGAATTTTTATGAGGACTTGTTTTGTGTTTTGTTGGGTTCCTTTGGAAAATAAAAGATGGAGTAATTGATCCAAGGTTACTCCAATAATTCAATAATCTACTAATAAGACTGAAAATATAATACGCGAGTATAGAATATGTATTTGTAGTGTAAGAAGTTATATCTTTAGATATTCGAATAATTTTGACTTTCGACTTCTTTGTTTATTTTTATTCCAATAATAATAAAAGGGATTGATCCATAATAGGATGGTTACTATTAGCAAATAAAGCGCTTTTGAATATTTTATTTCAAAACCTTCCTCAATGCCAACAAAGTAATACTCGAAAAATACCGACTGCAAAAGCTGCTGGTCGAATAATTTCGTAACATTCCGTCAGGCCAGTCAGCGCACATTTGTATGCCTACATAAAAGCCGGAGTAATTGCTTTCGTTTTTCATTCCTTACGTATAATGACTTCCTGCTCCTTTGCCGACACTCAGAAATTATTTTATTATGGCCGTGACATACAAAGGAAGAGCATTTACCCATTAGACATGAAAAAGGTGTGCCCATAAAAAGAGGCGATTGCAATAAACTTCCCGAGTTATTTCCATGCTTTTAAGAAAATAATAAAACATAAGATCAGTCTCTGCATTCATTATCACCATCACGGCTGTCTTTATCAGGCTGATAGGTTTAGGCCTTTCTCTTGCTGGGCCATTTGCATCGATCTTACGCCAATCAGACCCAGCCCCCCTAGTCAAGTTGCAATTCGATAATCGAAACGGTATAGAAAATTTGAAAAATTTATGGGAATGACATATCTATTAGTATATAGGAGATATAGGATCTATAAATGGATTACAAACATATCAAATCAATGTCATTGTCTTTAGTTTCCTTTAGTGTTTTTTAATAGAATTGCAACTTGGTTAGTTGCAGCAGCCCAGTTATGGCCTTTGGCAGTTAGCAAAGATTGGCTAGCCAAGTTGGGGTTCCTGGGTCGACCAGCGACTTTGACAGTCGTCGACCCATTTGCCGTCGGACGACCCACGCTCCACCTAAACCTTGCTTCATTTGCAGCATTCATGAAATTTTAATTAATTCATAATACTCGCATTAACCCCGACGAAGACGGAATGAGTAATTATACCTGTATACGAGTATGTACTACAAAATACATCGTTTAAGATAATAGAACGAATTATTCGCTTCAGATTTTCAATACATTTAACAGATGAAGTCTGACGCAAAATTGTTACTATCAAACTGTCAACCTTGACACAGTTAGTAAAGTTATTCAAAAACTTATAAGCTTGTAATAGCTCAAATTGCTTTGCCCTGTTCTCGCGAGTAGCGCTTCGCGAGAAGTGGATTAGCTAAAATATCGTTATGAGTCAGGAAAAGCGTTTTCCATTTAAAATTTACCGTCCAACATACAATTACGTTGTGAAGGTGAATGAATGAATCGATTAATATTTAGGATTAGCGTAGATAAGAGTTTTAGAGTTGCCCAAATTAATTAAATCCCTTTTACTCGTAGCTCTTTACCGCTTTGGGAGCGGAGAGGCCTATACCGGCGTCGTAATATTCCGCTTTAGATAAATTCATCCCTCATAAGCGAGTTTTTTTTACCAAATTTGATTGTGTTGCAGCCTCCATCAGAAGGCGAGCTGGCGGCGCCTGCCAGTGTCCTCAGTCGAATGCACAGGCTGAGAAACCTTCGAAAAGGGACTAGGGTAAGCATCTTGTTAGTGTTATAGAATTTATTACCTTCAATTACTAATGATATAAATTTTCGAAGTGTCCGACTTAATAATAAGTATGAGTATTGACGTGTAGTATTCATGTGTCAGAAGCACGTTAGGTTTCATAGTAAAATATACCTCGCCCGAACCAAAAATATATAGCTCGAAAAGTTAAAAAGTGAAGAAGCCGAGAGTGAGTTTATCTGAATCTAAAAAGGGAGAAATGCTAATACCCTTGTTGTTTTCCAGCCTCAGACGTTGTTCAACGACAAGGGGAAGTACCCGACACTGACCCGCATGTCGTACTGCCAGTGCCGGCTGCCGCGCGTGTTCACGAGTGTGTTCGAGCGGTTCGGGTGGGCGAACGTCGCTCTATTGCTCGACAAGTCGGACTTGTTCTCGCTCACTGTTGGTCAGTATTGTTGTCACTGATTTGTATGTTTATTAATAAGATTGCCGTGTGTTTGCAGGCGTGTTCGAGTGATTTGGGTAAACGCACGTAGATAACTGTATACATCAGTGTACCGTCCAGGTCGACTCGACTCACTCGTTAGGCAGTATTGACTGGTCACTAACTAGCATGTGGACAATCACTGTCGCCTGCCGAATGTGTATACGAGCATGTTCGAGTGATTAGGGTAGGTTTGACTTGTTCTCACTCACAATTGGTCAGTATTCACCGGTCATTGACTTTTGTATCATATTACCACCCTTTTCACAAATTCTTGTTTGCGTATGATATTGGTAGGTCAATGTCATTTACGTACCTACCTTAATAAATCTTTTTTCTCCTTTCTGGATTAAGTTAATGGCCCTTTTATACAGATACTAATACAATTTACCCGCTTTTGTGTCTAGCAAAAGCTAATAAACCATCTTTATTACATAAATCTTATACCTGGCGAAGATATGTAAAGTTAACTCGAAAATAACGAGTTTTTGATGAAATAATTCAATCGACTTTCAGCAGAATGTGTTTCTAATATCAATTGAAACGTGGCGAGGTACTCGCGTGATTGATGAGTGTTTCAAACAATATGAGAAACAATATGGGACTATTTGCCAACTATAATAAAACAAAATTGTTTTGTATTGATACAAATAAAATAAGCGAAACGCACCAGAGCGAAAGTAAACACAGGCATTTGCTTTACCAAATATTTTGAGCAATACAAGTGAAGTTTTTTTTTCAAGCTAAAAACTACACGATCATGCAATTGCATACATGGAAACAAGCTGAGCAACAAGCGGAGTAGCTTACAAGAATTGACCTCTACAATACTATATATAGACCTACAGGGTTATTCATAAAGGGTATGCTAAGCCGAAAAGGGCTCATAATACTCATCATTATGAACAACTTTTACTATGGGACCAATCCGAAATTCGCGAAAAAAAATCAGCTGTTCCATAGAAAATGTCAATGACACATTAGATCGATGATGACACCTGACAAAATGTATAGAAAAGCTGATTTTTTTCGCGAATTTTGGGTTGGCCCATAGTAAAAGTGGTTCATAATGATGAGTACTACGAGCCCTTTTCGGCTTAGCATACCCTTTATGAATAACCCTATATAGGTAACTACATGCATACATAGAAATATAGGTGTAGGTAGGTATGTAGGTTCCCGTTTCCCGGTTTCGTTATCCAACTTCGCCTAGCTGTAGTACATTCTAACAAAGATCCAATTATCTGATACTAAAGTGCCAATTTGCGAGTAGAAATTGAATTAACCTTCCGAGATTTGGTAATTCTATCTAACCGAATAAGATTTTGAAATAGGCGGCGTAATAACAGAAATGCAGATGTAAGTGGACCCAAATTAGTAATTAGGTAGCCCTACCTCATTGGATGTTTGCACCCAATTTAAAACATGTCATAGAATATCTCGTTTGCGTATTTTTTATTCAGATTCAGATTAAAAATATAAATACAGAGTACGAATCAAAAAACAGAATAACAGATCTTTATAATTGGATTATAATGTTTTCAAGAAAATTTAAAAAATAAGTGTTGTTTTCTCCTTCTTGTTCGATATGTACCTAATCCTATACACCCAGATCCTTGTAATTTGTACAGGTAAAAGCCTAGAGTGGGGTCTGAGGAAGGAAGGCGTGCTGAAGGCAGTCCGCGAGCTGGACGGCAACGAAAAGGAGTCGTATGAGGCGCTGCTGCGTGACGTCAGCATGTATGCTAGAGGTAGGTACCTTTGTTAAGGTTACGATGATGAAAATTTCGCAAGAAGCCCGGCTGCCATGGAGAGCAGCTGGGTTATATGGGATTGTACCCACTAAAACCCCGGTGACTTGCCTTTATTCTTGACGTAGGCCTCAGAGTTCTCTCTCTTTTTTTTTATAAATATAGGAGACCAGGGCCTGTTAAATGATAAAAATAATTAAGGATAAAAGGGTGTGGAATAAGAGCCGTGGTAGCTCAGTGGGAGAACCGCCGCTTCGCATTCTTGAGGTGGCGGGTTCAAACCCCGACTCGTACCAATGAGTTCTTTAGGACTTATGTACGAATTTACATACCACTGGCTTTTCGGTGAAGGAAAACATCGTGAGGAAACCTGCATATGTAGTTCACGCAAAAAGGGCCGATTACCGGCCTAGTTGCGGAAAAAGAGCCCGCTCTTTACCTTTAAGGGTGTGGAATCCGTCTACGCCCAATTGTTCATACACACTGTGTTGTGTACATTTATAGTTTCAAAGTTGCACTTCATCAAACGTGACTGAAAGCGTTAGAAAATCAGACAGCGAACAGTTTTCTGCAACAGCAAGATAAGGTTGTTACTTCTGCAAGTTCAAAGTCAGCGCCCAGCGAGACGCGAGTAATCGATAACTGACAACCAAGTATCGATTTCGTATCACAGCCATTTACTATTTAATTTACTCTCTATTCATTTCTTAGCGTGAGAAAGGTATGGGAACCATTTTAAAGCTATCAATTTGAGTTGGGTTCTGAAATGGGTGTAACAGAATTGTCGCCAATAACTGATGTAATTTAACGTATTAATAAAAAAGCATTGTTGATGTAATAACATTACACTATTCATTTCAAACTTAAAATTACTGTTATTTTCAACATTTCCTTTCAAATATTTTTTTAAGTAGATTATAACTATTATATATATATAAGTTTATATATATTAAAACTTGTTTAGAATGTATAACTTACATACTTACTTTTTCTGAGTGAAATAAATAGTATTATCATTACTTTTTTTATCTACATCTGTTTATTTGTTCAATCCGAACATGTTACCGCGTTGTGTGTTGTGTTTGAGCAGTCTTAGACCGGATATATTCGAATCCAATCGAATATTTGGCACTGCCCACTGCCCAGTCTTTATCTATGTACGAATAGGTATTAGTAAAATGATAGCTATATAAGACAACTAAATAGAAAAGGATAGCGTAAATAAAAGGTGTTAATTAGCAATTACTTCGAAGGAACTCGTGTATGAAACCGAAACGAGCGAAGAAGGATAACAAACGAGCCAAATCTCAGTAAATAGACATAATTTATTAATTATAAGCGTAAGAACACACCGATTTATTCTAAAATATAAAAATACACCAAAAATATCTTACAGAAAGTAAGTACGTATAAGTACTTTAAAAATCAATACAAATGTGTAAATTGAATTATGACAATAAGATAAGTAACGCAAAAGTTGAAAATCACTCCAACTAGATCCGCATTTAGAGGAATGATTTTATAGATATAGAAGTTCATGGGTCGCCCTTCTACGTACTGAATGAAATTCGTTACATCCTTTATAGTTCTGGCATCTGAAAACAAAATCGTTATGAATAAAAAAAATAAGCTTATTTATAACTAACTAGAAGTAAAAGTGTAAGAAAGATCAAACATATCACACCGCTCATCGATGACCTAACATCCTGGATAGGTAGATAAAATAAAATAATTTGATAATCGAGTAACAAAAATTCGAACCTTGAATTTTCATCAACTTGTCATGAAGTATAATTTTTATTTCGTCTGCTTGAGCTGTGAGCATGCCAGCGAGCAGCGCCGGCAATAGAACCTCGGCAAGCGCTACAACTACTGTACACGTTGATACTAAGAGAACCGCTTCATTCTGAAACCAGTAAGCAATAACATAATAATAAATGGGATCAAAATAAAACAATTAGAAATTAAGAAACAAAATAAACACATGATGAATAATAGGATGACACAACCAAACAGAACTATGCCTACAGGGACTCTACTCTCGGGGACTCTTCTTGGTCGTTCGAGATTATCTCCGACACTCTCACTGTCATGAAGTTTCTAATAAGTGCGACAAGGACCGAGATAATATCTCACTAGCTAGAATTAGGCTCCTGATTAATTAAAAACACTTTGAACAATAATTTCTGACAATAAGCTAATAATTAAATAATTTCTAACAATAAGCTGATAATTTTTACTCACGTCAGTCAGAAGAAAGTTATCTAAACTTAGATACGCCACCATATAGTAGATATAGATCATATTTTCCGGAATATTGAATAAAAGTGCTGTAAGAAACTGTGAAATTTTTTTATCAATACCCAGCTACTTTAGCTATACATAACATAGGTACGTTCGTTTCAATTTTACAAAACCTGAACTTACTAATGGATCAAATGAGCTCTTGATTAATTCAGTAGCGTCGACAATAGACTTGTAAACAGTATTATATGACAAGAATCCTGTACTCGCCGTCTCCAGTTGATGTGAAAGTAATTTCAAACGACGATACATGCAATAGAACACCAAAGAATTCGGAACCGATACAAATTCTCGACATATCCATAAATAGAAAAATGCAACTATTGTCTTCGTGTAGTTCAATTGTGCTTGGTTAACAATACTCCACCCAATACCCAAAGCAACCTTAACAATGGTCGCCAACAGGGTTATCGTGACAAAGTTACATTTATTTTCAGAGTACGTCTTGCTTGATACATTTAATTTTTCATCGATTTTTTTCAACGCACAAAAATAACTCTTCAAAGTATTCTTTTGTCGAAATAGAATGAGAACGTAAATCACATGCTCTATGGTATAATAAATGTTAAAAAAAGCGATTTCAAAAACAATAACATAATAGTATGAATATAAGGAGTATAAAACACATATTACAAAATTATTAACCAGAGTAAGATATTTGAGTAGACGTTTGTTTTTCGATCGGTCGAAAAATCCGAAGTTTAAACCAAATATAACATGTAGTGATTTATAAAGCAGTTCTAAATTTGAGGATTGTTCGTCATCATCTTGTATACTCTTAAAAAAAGAATTTATTGCAGGCGAATGATCCATAGCTGGTTTAATTTTAAATAAAATAAAGAAAGTTTACCGATCTGATCAAACCAACAGCCCCGAATAAACGAAAATATGAAAATGAATTAATTCAATATCATTACCGTGGTATTCTAGTAATCAAATTAAGTAAGTACGTTACCAATTAAAGTGATTGGTAAAACAAAATTAAATTGGGGAACCCCGTTCAAGACGGAATAACGAAATGACTTATTTAATACTTTCAATCCAAACATCACTGAAAAAATTGACGTCATTTTGCGCTATGTACTTAGTACATACTATTGTACTTAGATGCAAGTATCTAAGTACAAGTTTTATGTCTTTATTATTGAGGTTGAGTACCCGACAAGTCTTTAGAACTGTAATATAACATTTTAACAGGCTACGTTACTACAAATATTAATATCGTTTTCAAAGGAGCGGTTCCATATTTACGTTAGAGCTATAAACAAAAGGTATGCATCTTCTAAGACTACAGAACCGAAGGAAGTGCAAATAGACTAACAATTATTTTTGAAAATTTTAAACTTAATGAGTATGGACTTCAACGAGAATAAATGAAATATTTTTTGACAAACAAAATTTTATTTTATTTTATTGTTTAGAACAAATTCATTGATTCAGAAAAATGTAAACACACCAAGAACGCTTGAAACTCACCTTACGGGGCTATGCCTAAAATTATATATATGAGCAAGAAATCAATACAAGTGAGTAAGCTGTATAATCACTATAAGATATGTAACGGAAAAGTTGAAAATCACCCCAAGTAGGTCTGCATTTAGAGGAATAATGCTATAGACATGGAAGTTCATAGGTCGCGCTTCTATATACTTAATGAAATTCGTTAAATCCTTTGAATTTGTGGCATCTGAAAACAAAACAGTACGTAATTGACCTCATTTTATAATTACTCACATCAGGGCTTTGGTTTTTCTCGAAGACTCGAGAAAACTCGAGAATGGTTGGACCGGTTTCGCTAATTTTGATCTTGAAATATTTGTGGAAGTTCAGGGAAGAAAAAAAAACAGCGAGTGAAACCGCCGGGAGCAGCTAGTAAATAATAATTATTTAGTAGTAAAATTAAAGTTTTTGAACCTTGAATTTTCATCAACTTGTCGTGAAGAATGATTTTGATTTTGTTTGCTTGAGTTGTGACCATGCCAGCAAGCAGTGCAGGCGTGAAGATTTTGACAAGCGTAAATGTCACTGTGATATTTGATAGTGTAATAACGGCATAGCTAACCTGAAAAATAATGATTATTTCACAAATACGTTAAAATAAGAAAACACTTCATAGACGCCACAAATAAAAATATAAACACAATAAAACGTAAGAGAAAGGCACTAAAGGCAGTAATACAATAGCAGAAACATAGGAGTTACTTTAAAAGTTATTAATGATATTTACTCAGTACTTACTCACCGGATGAAATTTATATTTTAACAAGACCACCACATAGTATATGTAATGCATATCTTCCGGAACATTGAATAGAAGAACTGAAAAAAACTGAGAAGAAAAATATTAATTTACTAATTATGTCGCCCGTGTTACATAATTAACCGACTTCAAAAAAAGAGGAGGTTATCAATTCGACTGCATTTTTTTAAAATTTACATTTTTTTTATTTTTGTGACCTCATAACTTTTGACTGGGTGAATCGATTTTGATGATTCGTTTTGAAGTGAAAACTTCTTTAGCGGCGTTGTACACTTTTTTGGAATGGGTAAAAAATGTTAAACTCGCGACAGGGTCACGTGACCTGATCGAAAATTCGTAAGACGGATGGAGAGTAGACAGCTAGTATCCCCCTCTCTTTCTACGGCGCGGCGAAAATGTATGCCTGCGCCGGCTGTTTCGTTTAGGCGGCGCAGGGCGCTTGCGCGAATGTTCTAATTTGACAGTTATAGTGTTGTGACCTAGTGATTATAGTGGACACGATATCGATTCATTTTTCTATTAAAATAATTAAAGCAATTCGTGCAAAATTATTCCCTAACCATTCCAAAATATCCAAAACGCACAACGTTAATACTTAAGTTTTCACTTCTGCCGGCACTCCCGGAGTGCAACCCGTCGTTTTTTTTTTATAAGAAAGCTGACGCTTTCCATTTGGTCCCATTTCAATTTAGTCCAGTTCTGATAATGGTATCCATGAGAAAACCATATAAGTCTTAAATTTGCATTAAGTACGTGCGCGACAAATAGATGAATAACTCAATAGTCGGTCTTTTGAAGTCGGTTTTTGTTTTTTGTTTTGTAAAAATAATGTTCTTGTTTTTAGGATTATTTTTTAGTTTAGGAATCCAGGTTTAAACTCACTAATGGGTCAAACGAGCTCTTGATTGATTCAGTAGCATCGACAATAGACTTATAGACAGTATTATACGTGAAGAATCCTGTACTCGCCGTCTCCAGTTGATGTGAAAGTGATCTCAAACTACGATACATTGAGAAGAATACAAGAGCGTTCGCAACTGACACAATGGCCTGAGATGGCCACAAAAAGAAGTATGAAATGAATGTGGATCCAGGACTTAAATCCGCGTAGTTAACAACACTCCAAGCGATCCCCAAACCAACCTTAACGATGGCCGCTAAAACAGTTAGTGTAACAAATTCACAGTTACTCGTATTTTTAGAGTACGTTTTGCTTATTTCACTCAATGTTGCATCGATTTTTGTCAATGCCTGTAAATGGTTGCTTAAAGTATTCTTCTGTCCGAAAAGACTGAGTATATAAACTAAATGCAGTATAGAATGAAAAATGTTATAAAAAGCGACCGGTGCAAAAATATATTTATAGGAATATAAGCTGTAACCAATACATATTGCGAAACTAGGAATCAGGGCAAGAGATTTGATCAAAAGTTTTTTCTTCAATGAATCAAAAAATCCGAAGTTTAAACCAAATAAGAGATGCAAGAGTTTGTAAAATATTATTAAGTTTGGAGATAACTCAGCAGCATCGCTTGATTTCTTTAAAAACGAATTAATTTTAGGAGGATTATCCATGGCAGGTTTATTTTACAATTTTTTGAAAAATAATAATTTTGAAATAAGACTGTTGAAAATTGATCTGATCCAAACAACATATCAAAATCGACTGGTGGAATTTTATTAAAATTTTGTATCCATGGTACCTAAATAGTAATCAAATTAAGTAAGTACTTTTTTTTATATCAAGTAGGCATACATTAAAGTGATAAGTAAAGCTGTGTTTTAAGGGCCATATTACTCGTAGCATACACAGAAGTTTTTTCGTAGTAAAATACAATAAAATGGAACAAAGACTGATTTTTACAAGCAAGGAAGGAAACTAGTCCGACATTTACTTATGTACACAAAAAGAAAAATATATACTGAATTATAATATTGATTCGAAATATAGAAAGGTATTAGATACGAGTCTGAAAAAGACAAAAAAAATATTCAAATCGAAAATATATTGAATATCTTGTTTTTGACAAGATGAACAGTGCAAAATCTTAAAACGCACAAAACGAACCCATACCTATAATTATATAAATGGGCAAAAACTAATCAATACAAGTGAGTAAACTGTATAATGAGTGTATGATTACAATAAGATAAGTAACGCAAAAGTTGAAAACGATCCCGAGTAAATCTGCATTTAGCCGAATAACTTTACCTCAATAGACATAGAAGTTCATGGGTCGTGCTTCATTAGTTATGTCCCTCGTTTTTGTGGCATCTGAAAATAAAAGAAAGTTATGTCGGTGATTAAAATAATTAACTATTTATTTAGAACAGTTCTGTTTTTTGGCAATTTCTAAGACCATAAAAACTTCTGATGGAAGCACAAATTACGCTTTCTGTAGACACTTTTCAATAAAAAACAAATGACTTTCTCCAGAATCAATAATTTTTCCGACTATCTTAAATTTACAAAGAGTCCTACAAAAAATAACGGCTAGATAGTCATTAGTCACGCGAGGAAAAGCTAAACAAAAGGAAAGGAGAAACCGAGAAAATACACCTTCATAAATCGCTTTAATTTACAAAATTGGTGACAATCTTGTTAACGCAACAAACTAAGTATTATAAGAGCCATCAATGGCTCATCTATATATATAAAAAATAGGTAAAAAAAAATTTTAAGTTAAACGTCGGGGGGGGGGGGGGGGGGGCGGGTCAGTCAGGAGTTATACTCATCGTGGTAGCTTAGTTGTAAATACTAATATTTAGAAACGGTCCCCCCGACGCGACGTTTTCTTTGTAACTAACTAATATTTTGTTGTAATTATTAATATTTTTAGCGGTGTTTTAGTTTTTATGTACAGGTTGTTAAATAAATCAAATTATTATTTCGTACTTTTTTTAGGTAGGTTTTTGTGTCGGGGGTTTTTTAAATTTTTAATTTAAGTTTTTATTTAATACTTTTTGTATGTTAGTACCAACATTGGTATATTAATTGTTTTTTTTTTTTATTTATTATTATTATTATTTTTTTTTTAATTATTAATAAAAAAAAAATCTAGACAGTCCTACCACTGATAAAATATCTTATCTTTCATTTGACAACCATTTTGGGCACATTTGTAGAATTTTGGTTCTTCCATCCCCACTTTAACCCACCATAACTCTTAAACGGCTCAATCGATTTTTATAAAACATAGCTAAGAACACTCTCGATTAAGTCTCCTTTCATCCAAAAAAAACTAAACTGAAATCGGTTCAGTGGTTCGGGCGCTATGATGCCACAGACAGACAGACAGACAGACAGACAGACAGACAAACAGACACGTCAAACTTATAACACCCCTCTTTTGCGTCGGGGGTTAAAAACCACTGCATAAAACATCGGAGTAGGTACTTGTTACCAGCAAGGGTTTGCCAATGTCAAAACAACATCACCCAACCTTGACTTGTCCCAGTTGCTTATTGCTTTTGACGCGCAATGCGAGATATACTCAGTTTATGTTTATACATATTGAATTTTGCAAAAGCTTTCGATATTGTTTATCATGATGTTCTTGTAAATATAATGAATGCTTCATCAGTATGGTTGTCAAATAACGTTCATCGCTGTTCGTATCTAATGAGTTGTACTTAACTACAGGCCTTGAGCAGTTAAGTATCAACCCGTCTGAACCATCATAGTGAAAAAAAATATCATTATAGCTACTAAAGAGTTAAAAACATTTTAGAACCTTGCATTTTTATCAACTTGTCATGAAGTACGATTTTGTTTGCTTGAGTTGTGAGCATGCCAGCGAACAGCGCAGCGAGGATCTCGACGAGCGTAGCAGCCACTGTGATAGTTGATAGTGTAATAACTGCAGACCCAATCCGAAAATTAGATCAACAATTAGATTGAATATAGAGTCATAAACGATGAATCTATATTAAGTTTATATTAAGTCATAAAACTTTCTATCAGAATTTACGAACATACTTGAAATTAAATTATATTTTTAAACAAAGTAACTAAATCGACTTTAATTACTCGTTCGTAAGTAAATTGCAAGCTGATAAATTACGATGATATTAGTTCACTTACCGCATAAACATCAAATTTTAACAAGCTCACCATATAGTAGATGTAATACATGTTTTCCGGAATATTAAATAAAAGCACTATAAAAAACTGAAAAGAAAAATATTGACGTACGTCGCTGATATTATTTTCGATCAAATTCGAAAATGACGCAATTTGATCACGAACTTACTATAGTCAACACAATATAAGAGGCCCGTTTTGACACTTGAGAAAGGCCCTAGAATGTAACTTGGAACGCTTTTCGCGCATACTTTATAGTAGCATGCAACTCTCAAAAACAGTTACGTTCTCAATCTTCTTTTTTCAAATATTAGTGTTGAAACCAATTACTACTCCTCTGGCGCAGCGACCCAAAGTGGGTCTTGGCCTCCGATACCAGAGAACGCCATCGATCCCGATCTTGCGCTGTCTCTTACCAGTCGTCGGCTTGGAGTTCGCAAAGGTCGGATCGCACTGCGTCAATCCAGCGGTATCTGGGCCGGCCGACGGGTCGGCGGTCACTTGCAACTCCAAGATACGCCTTCTTGACATTACTCATCATCATCTCTCATTTTTTCTTTTTTTCTTGAAACCAATTAATTACTGAATTTCACCAGCTTTATTCGATGTTAATAGTAATTAAATATTGATCAGCTGACGAATTAATTTTAGGTGAATAATCCATAGGAGTTTTATTTGACACGATTATTAGAAAATCTAACGAACTTTCGTTGAAAGTCGATCCGATAACAACAACAGATCAAAATAGACTGGAAGAACTTCCGTTACAATATTGTCTCCATGGCACCTAAATAGTAATCAAATTAAGTAAGTGCTGCTCTTTTGTGTCAAATAGATTTATTAAAGTGAAAAGTGAAGCCTCAGGTCACATTAGCATAAACAAAAGGCATGAATTGTTTGCCTCAAAACAATGATTGTGTGGTATTCTAGTAATCAAATTAAGTAAGTACGTTACCAATTAAAGTGATTGGTAAAACCAAATTAAATTGGGGAACCCCGGGCATGTAGGAATAACGAAATGACTTATTTAATACTTTCAATCCAAACATCACTGTAAAAATTGACGTCATTTTGCGCTAAGTACTTAGTACATACTATTGTACTTAGATGCAAGTATCTTTAAGTCGTAGTTTCATGTCTTTATTATTGAGGTTGAGTACCCGACAAGTCTTTAGAACTGTAATATAACATTTTAACACGCTACGTTACGAGTTTAAAAGGTATACATCTTCTAAGACTACACAACCGAAGGAAGTGCAAATAGACTAACAATTATTTTTGAAAATTTTAAACTTAATGAGTATGGACTTGAACGAGAATAAATCAAATATATTTTGACAAACAGAATTTTATTTTATTTTATTGTATAACACATTTATTGATTCAGAAAAATGTAACCAAGAACGCTTGAAACTCACCTTACGGACCTAAAATTATATAAATGAGCAAGAAATCAATACAAGTGAGTAAGCTGTATAATCACTATAAGATATGTAACGGAAAAGTTGAAAATCACCCCAAATAGATCTGCATTTAGAGGAATAATGCTATAGACATGGAAGTTCATAGGTCGCGCTTCTATATACTTAATGAAATTCGTTAAATCCTTTGAATTTGTGGCATCTGAAAACAAAACAGTACGTAATTGACCTCATTTTATAATTACTTACATCAGGGCTTTGGTTTTTCTCGAAGACTCGAGAAAACTCGAGAATGGTTGGACCGGTTTCGCTAATTTTGATCTTGAAATATTTGTGGAAGTTAAGGGAAGAAAAAAAAACAGCGGGTGAAACCGCCGGGAGCAGCTAGTAAATAATAATTATTTAGTAGTAAAATTAAAGTTTTTGAACCTTGAATTTTCATCAACTTGTCGTGAAGAATGATTTTGATTTTGTTTGCTTGAGTTGTGACCATGCCAGCAAGCAGTGCAGGCGTGAAGATTTTGACAAGCGTAAATGTCACTGTGATATTTGATAGTGTAATAACGGCATAGCTAACCTGAAAAATAATGATCCTTTCACAAATACATTAAAATAAGATAACACTTCATTGACGCTACAAATAAAAATATAAACACAATAAAACGTAAGAGAAAGGCACTAAAGGTAGTAAAGTAATACAATAGCAGAAACATAGGAGCTACTTTAAAAGTTATTAATGATATTTACTCAGTACTTACTCACCGGATGAAAATTATATTTTAACAAGACCACCACATAGTACATGAAATGCACATCTTCCGGAACATGGAATAGAAGAGCTGAAAAAAACTGAGAAGAAAAATATTGATTTACTTATTATGTCGCCCGTGTTACATTATTTTCCAGCTTAGGAATCCAGGTTTAAACTCACTAATGGATCAAACGAGCTCTTGATTGATTCAGTAGCATCGACAATAGACTTATAGACAGTATTATACGTGAAGAATCCTGTACTCGCCGTCTCCAGTTGATGTGAAAGTGATCTCAAACTACGATACATTGAGAAGAATACAAGAGCGTTCGCAACTGACACAATGGCCTGAGATGGCCACAAAAAGAAGTATCCAATGAATGTGGATCCAGGACTTAAATCCGTGTAGTTAACTACACTCCAAGCGATCCCCAAACCAACCTTAACGATGGCCGCTAAAACAGTTATTGTAACAAATTCAAATTTGTTTTTAGAGTACGTTTTGCTTATTTCACTCAATGTTGCATCGATTTTTGTCAATGCCTGTAAATGAATGCTTAAAGTATTCTTCTGTCCGAAAAGACTAAGTATATAAACTAAATGCAGTATAGAATAATAAATGTTATAAAAAGCGACCCGTGCAAAAATATATTTATAGGAATATAAGCTGTAACCAATACATATTGCGAAACTAGGAATCAGTGCAAGAGATTTGATCAAAAGTTTTTTCTTCGATGAATCAAAAAATCCGAAGTTTAAACCAAATAAGAGATGCAAGAGTTTGTAAAATATTATTAAGTTTGGAGATAACTCAGCAGCATCGCTTGATTTCTTCAAAAACGAATTAATTTTAGGAGGATTATCCATGGCAGGTTTAGTTTATTTTTTTTTGATTTTGATATAAGACTTGAAAATTGATCTGATCCAAACAACATATCAAAATCGACTGGTGGAATTTTATTAAAATTTTGTATCCATGGTACCTAAATAGTAATCAAATTAAGTAAGTACTATTTTTTATATCAAGTAGGCATACATTAAAGTGATAAGTAAAGCTGTGTTTTAAGGGCCATATTACTCGTAGCATACACAGAAGTTTTTTCGTAGTAAAATACAATAAAATGGAACAAAGACTGATTTTTACAAGCAAGGAAGGAAACTAGTCCGACATTTACTTATGTACACAAAAAGAAAAATATATACTGAATTATAATATTGATTCGAAATATAGAAAGGTATTAGATACGAGTCTGAAAAAGACAAAAAAACGATTCAAACCGAAAATATATTGAATATCTTATGTTTTTGACAAGATGAACAGTGCAAAATCTTAAAACGCACAAAACGAACCCATACCTATAATTATATAAATGGGCAAAAACTAATCAAAACAAGTGAGTAAACTGTATAATGAGTGTATGATTACAATAAGATAAGTAACGCAAAAGTTGAAAACGATCCCGAGTAAATCTGCATTTAGCCGAATAACTTTACCTCAATAGACATAGAAGTTCATGGGTCGTGCTTCATTAGTTATGTCCCTCGTTTTTGTGGCATCTGAAAATAAAAGAAAGTTATGTCGGTGATTAAAATAATTAACTATTTATTTAGAACAGTTCTGTCTTTTGGCAATTTCTAAGACCATAAAAACTTCTGATGGAAGCACAAATTACGCTTTCTGTAGACACTTTTCAATAATTTCAATAATCCAGAATTAATTTTTCCGAAAATCTTAAATTTACAAAGAGTCCTTAAAATTTAATGAAATTTACAAAAAATAACGGCTAGATAGTCATTAGTCACGCGAGGAAAAGCTAAACAAAAGGAAAGGAGAAACCGAGAAAATACACCTTCATAAATCGCTTTAATTTACAAAATTGGTGACAATCTTGTTAACGCAACAAACTAAGTATTATAAGAGCCATCAATGGCTCATCTATATATATATAAAAGAAAGTCGTGTTAGTTACACTATTTATAACTCAAGAACGGCTTTACCGATATGGCTGAAAATTGGTGAGGAGGTAGTTTAGAGACAGGAGACGGACATAGGATACTATTTATTCCGTTCGATAGCATTCAAGTGTGACTTGACATAAAACATCAGTCACTATAAAACGTGGTATAACAAAAAAGAATCAGACTTGGAATAACAAAACGCAAATGACAGCTATGTAATGGACGTACTCGTATGGATGACAATTGGCATGTTCACGGGTCAGAAGACCATCTGCGTTGTTTGTTTTTGCGCCTGTTAATAAAACAAAAAATGTCGTGTATCACAAGGTAGTTAAATTTGGGGAGCAGATAAATGGTTTTTTAAAAACTAAAATAAAACTACGTGTAGCCGATTCAGAGGCTCTATTCTTAATGATCTTAATACATATTTTACTTATAACGAAACTTACTCGACTAAGGTGGTCTTATATCTAGGAATGCATACTCAGCGTCTGCACTGCGGTGGCCGTTACTCAGAACCGGCGGCTAACTGCAGTGTCAGCTATTTATTCTAAAGCAGAGGGCTGTGGGGGATACATAACTCCTCCCTCCCTAAGTGGAAAATTATCGGGGCGTTCGATTTGCGAAAGACCTCGATAATTTTGTATACACGGAATTACTTTTAAGTATAAAACATATAGAATAACTAAAACTATACATAGTGCTACGAGTCCTAATGCTATAACACTGATTTTAGAGTCCTTTTCTCTGTTAATCACTTTTTCAAACACGTCACTATTTTTTAGGGCGAAAGCCATATATTTCACTTCGTCTAGTCCAACCTCGTGCATGTTAAGTGCGCGTGCATCGGATAAGTCCTCGGTCGCGCGCAGTCTCGGTAGCTTGATGATGGGTAGCGGCTTAACAGCATCCGTCTCGGTGTAGATTCGGTGATGTCGGATGGTGAGGCCGTTAACATTGACGTCACAGGGCTTGTTTAACGTCACGACGTACGTACCTGATATCGGCTGTTTAGAGACTTCTTCCCCACATATTTCCGTAAGGGTGATTTCTGCTTTGGTGAAAAGTATCCAATTGTTGTCATTAACTTTCTGCAGCTTTACGTCTTCTATATGGATAGGGTACTGCTTGCAGCTGGTGATGTTGTTCTCGTACACCATGAGTTTCTCTTCACAAGAGAGTCCGCTGTACAAGGCTCGATTGTCGTCGTTGCAGAGGAACTCGTCTCCAGCAGCGAGTGGGCGGCACGGCTTCACGATCGGCTGGTACTTCAATCCTTTCGCCAATAGGTAAGGGTATTTAGGGAATATGGCTACGGTTAGGTTTGTGGGTTTGAGGAAAATAGGTAAAGTGTACATTTTGAAATAATTATACTTATAGTTATCGGTTAGTGGAATTTCCATGACAAAAGTGATTTGGTCTCTTTTCATATAAGATTTCACAGAAATAGTTTCCTCTATTTTGGCTAAATTTAATTCGGTGGGTACATACACCAAATTCTCTGAATTCGCTATTACTTTTAAATGATATAATAGTTCGGTAGAATTAATAATAGACTGATGTAATATAGAGCTTTTGCTTAGAGCTAGTGCGGTTTCAATTTCACTTAACCTAATGAATATAGTTCTAAAGCTACTTAAAAACAAATTATATAGTCCTAACACATAGGAGGACTCAGCTAAATTATTTTCTTGTCTTATTGTCTCCTTAAGGATTGCTTCAACCCTTTTCAAACGGGTGTCTACTGTTATCGAGTTTTGATAGATTAATTCTGTTGCGTTTATGAGGCTATCTAACATTTTTGAGACTATAGTGATTTTCTTTGAAGTAATAGTTTGGTCGTGGCTTAGTTCGGAGGTCAACTGATCATATTTGATTGCGTCATCATGGTCTAGATTACCGGTTATTATTTTAATTATGGACCCTAATGGATTAATTAATCCTCGCTTGAAGCGTTGTGGAATTAGCTGGTAATATTTATCTATAGTTATATCGCGCATATACTCTGCATGCATGAATATATCAATAAATTTGTGAGGGAAAGTTTTGTTGGATGAAAGTAATCGCTGAAATTCAGTAAATTTCGAGTTGACGAGTTTTAGGTCAATCCAGATATTATTTAATTTAATGGTTTTTAGAATTGTCCAGTTGTCAGTTTGTATGTAAGCTTGACCTTTCTTTACAGGCAGGAGTCCCGGGTTTCCTTCAAGTGATTGAAGATGAAGGGCGGCTGTCGACGTCGCTAGCATCAGACTGCACCTGCGGAGGGCGTTTTATGTTTTTAATAGGAGCTTTCGTGCTTTTCTTTTCAGCTTCTCTTTTAATTGGGACAACGTTTTTACCGGTCATACCTATTATTTTTGCCTTTTTGTACCTCGGTTTTTCTTTGCTCAATCTTTTATTTATGTCTTTTACGAAGACGGTCTCCGGAAGTTCTATATTAGTTTCGCCGCCTCGTTTTTCTCTAACCTTTTCCTTTCCGGCTTTTAATTTCTCGGCTATGTGTGCGTATAGGAATTGCGTTCGTTTCTTGTGGTCTTTAATCAGTTGTTGAGTGTAAAGTTTTTCAAGTTCTAGGTCGAATGGGTTATCAGTGTCGGTGTGTCCAAAGACAACTTCGAAGGGTGTTAATCCTGTCGCTGTGTGTATGGTGTGATTGTAAGCCATGACTGAGTACGTCATGACGGACGCGGCATCCGTGCATTTTTGTTCATACTTGGCCAGTCTATATATCTCTATTATGGTTGAATGGAATCTTTCTACAAGTCCCATAGAGTTCGGGTTATTTACGGTGCCTATGTGTCTTTCTATTTTGTGTAGACTGAGAAATTCTTTCATGAGGTCGTTATTAAATTCGGTACCGGGGTCAGAGTTAATTTTCTTGGGTATACCGTAGAATGAGAAATATTTCAGTAGCGCTCGTACGACTTCAGGGGTGGATTTATTCGTAATTTCAATAGCCTGCCCTAACTTGCTGAAGGCATCGATTAGGGTTAGGTAATATTTTCCTTCGATTGTGAAAATGTCTATGAAAATTTCTTGAAACGGGGCATTCTGCGTTTGCGTCAATTGTAACATGGGTTTTAGTGGTTTTCGCTCATACTTTGTCTTTTTACAGGCGTCGCAGTTATTAATTATAGCTGAAACAATTTCGTCCATTTTATTCCAATAATAATTTCTACGGATTCTGACTAATGTTTCCTTAATCCCGCGATGGCATGTTTTACCGTTGTGGTATTTTAAAACTATTGCCTTTTGTTCGCTTTCGTTGTCTACACAGACTACTCTTTCGGTACATTCAAATATATTTATTGTTCCTTTCCTGAAAATTTCTATTACAACATTGCTGAATTGTATGCGGTGTTCTTCGTTTTCGAAATATATAAAATATTTAATTTTTGGTCTAATATATTCCTTGAGGAAGTTTTTCACTAGTTCTACGTTATTAAGGGGGAGGAAAACTTCTAGAATTTTGTGTTTTTCATACGATAGGTTTTTCACGTGGAGTTCATTTTTAAGCCAGGAATATACTAAGATTTGATTTGGTTTTGTATCTATGGCTTCATGTAAAATCGGTATTCCGTTTGAATCTAGATCTTCCACAGAGTGTATAGTCTGTGACTTAGAGCTCCCTGAGGGGGATGGTATAACGGGTTTCTCTATTTCCAATTCTGTTAGCATCTCGGTGGCTTCCGACGAGTCAGATATGCTTATTGTCTCGCTTATTTCTGATACTGTCGTAGTCGTTGAGTCCTGTCGTTTTTTGTCTAGGTTTACTCTCATTGAATTAGCGTCTTCGTCAGTCAGGGCGTTGATTTTGATTCTACTTAAGGCATCCGCGTTTGTATTTTGTTTTCCTTTTTTATATATTATCTCGAAGTCGAAGTCCTGAAGGCGTAGCCTCCATCGGGTCAGTTTACTGTTTGGGTCTTTCAGGGAGTTTAGCCAAGCTAAAGGTCTATGGTCAGTGTAGATGAAGAATTTTCGTCCGTACAAGTAAGGGCGGAAATGTTTTGTTGCCCAGATGATGGCGAGCAACTCTCGCTCTATGGTACTATAGCGTGTTTCTGTGTCGCTTAAAGTACGGCTCGCGTATGCAACTGGTTTGTCACTACCAACTTGTCCTTGGGAAAGGACAGCTCCCAGGGCTACGTTTGAAGCATCCGTTGTCAGGATGAAAGGTTTTCCATAGTCAGGATACTGTAAGAGTGGAGCATGTGTCAAGAGTTCTTTACATTTGTTAAAGGCATCAATATAACTTTGGTCAATGATAATTTTGTTGCGTTTTTTTAAGCATGACGTCAGTGGTTGGGTTACTTTAGCGAAATTGGGTATGAAGCGTCTGTAATAGCCTACGAGTCCAAGGAAACTTTTAATTTCCGTTGTAGTCTTTGGGATCGGAAAATTCATTACTGCATTTATTTTGTCATTATTCGGTTTCAGTCCGTCTTTAGTGATGGTGTGTCCTAGGTATAATACCTCCTTACGTAAAAATTCTGACTTGTCTAGTTGTACCTTTAAGTTTGTCTGTCTCAGTCTGTCGAAAATTAGTCTTAATTTTTGTAAGTGCTCTTCTAAGCTGGATGAAAAAATGATGACGTCATCAAGGTACACCATACAGTGTAATCCTTGCAGGCCTCGTAGGACATGGTCCATTGTACGCTGAAAGGTTGCAGGGGCCGTTTTCAGGCCGAACGGCATTCGTAAAAACTCAAAGTGACCATTTTGTGTGCTGAAGGCAGTTTTCTGTCTATCTCGCTCTACAACCTCTATTTGATGGTAGCCGCTTGCCAAATCAATTGTGCTGAAGTAAGTACTTTTTCCTAATTTGTCAAACAGGTCGGTTATATTGGGGAGTGGGTATTTATCGTCTATTGTTATTTCATTGAGTCTTCTGTAGTCTATTACCATACGAAATTTCTGTTCTCCTGATGCGTCGATCTTTTTAGGTACTAAGTGTACGGGGGCACTCCACGGAGAGTGCGATTCTTGGACTACGTCGTCCTGCAGCATTTTCTCTACTTGTCTGTTAATTTCATCTGCTTGGGCAGGGGCCTGTCTATAAGGTTTCATGTAAATAGGGTCTTCATTTTTTGTTCGAATTTCATGTTTTACTTGATTGGTAAAAGTAAGAGGTAGTTTGTCGCAGTGGAAAATGTCTTTGTATTCTGTACAGAGTCTGTAAATTTTCTCGCGTTCCTCAGAGTTGGTATGGTCTAGTCTTATTTTGTTCAGATTTTCAGTCAGTATTTTGTCCATTTGTATGTCTGTAGCTTTAGTAGCGTTAGTCGCATTAAGGTTACACCTGGTGGTTGTGTACTTAGTTACTTGTAAGGGTCGTTTAACCGTAAGGGTTACTATTTCATCCGAAGTGTTTTGTATAACGGTGGTCGCGTATCCGTTAATGCAGTTAACTAGGGCACTGGGCATTCGTACTCCCGGGCCAAACTTTCTATAGTCTAATATAGCTTCACCTAAGTGTTGGTCTATCGGTACTTTGACTCTTTGTTCCGATCGGGGTTGCAGTTGAATTTCATAATCCAAATTCGTATTGATTATAGGGATGCGCGTGGTTTTCGTTATTAGCACAGAGTGTTTCAGGTCTATCATGGCGCCAAGCTGTCTCAGTAAATCATTTCCAATTAGTCCGTCGTATCGTGAGTCGACGTTGTATAGGTAAAATTTGTGAGTTTCATTAGTCTGGAAGGTTGGAAAAAGCGGTATCTCTATTACTTCGTTGTGTCGACTTGACGCGTGTGTGCTAACTACTTCGAAAGGTTCGTTTTTAACGTTCTGAAAGAAAAACTCGTATGCTTTTTGAGGGCTCAAAAATGTTCTAGTACTACCTGTATCTATCATAAACTTTGCGTCAATTTCAGGGATGTAAATGTGAGGTAGTTTTAGTGTAGGGTCGCAGTTCAGTTCTATTATTTCTTTTCCTCTATAGAGGCTGGTGTTATAAAATTTCCAGCCGGTTGTTCCTGAAGGGAATGTGTCTGTTGCGTCTCGTATGTCGTCTCGTTATATACGTCATTTTCAGATTCATTCGTATACTCGTATTGTCCGTCGTACATGTCATAGTCAAGGTTATAGTCGTTGTCATGGTAGTAATAATCTTGGTACTGTTCGTCGTCTAAACCTGTCAACTCGTTAAGCTTGAAGCCTTGCGGTGCGGGACGAGCTGTCCTCATAGATACGTCTGTCGATTGTAGGTGCGGAGGGTTGGTTTGAGGTGGTTTGTACCCTGTCTGTGGGGGTCTGTATCCGAACTGTGGTGGTTTATACCCAAATTGTTGCGGTAGTCTGTATCCACTCTGAGCCGGGGGTTGATTCCCAAATTGGGCTCTAAAGCCTAACTGAGGGGTGGTTCCGAATTGAGGGCGGAATCCCTGTTGCTGTGCTGAATTAAATTGCGGACGGTACCCAAATTGAGGTACGGTTCCAAACTGTGGGCGGTAGTCAAAACTTTGTGGTTGCGCTTGGTGTGGTTTTGTTGGTGCAGGTTGTGTACCAAAATTGAATTTAGGCGCGGCGTTTACTAGAGGCGCCTGGAATTTAAAACCACTCGCCGTGTGCGCGGGTGAAAAGGTTGGCCTTGGCGCGGCGTTGTTATAGACGTACATGCGTTTTCTCGCGTTATATTGGTCTAGGAAATTAACTTCTTCCAAAACTGTGCTTAAAGCGTCCTCTAGGCTCGTTGGTGCTTTTAGCCGGACTATGCGTACCATATCTTCGGATAGGTTGTATAAGAATACGTTAAGTGCCGTATTGTTATATATCACTACCTTAGCGCGTCTTAAATTGATATCTTCTATCATGTTGACCTTGGAAATAAGCGTGGATCTAACACTTTGAATGCGTTTATAGAAATCGAGATAACTTTCACCGGATTTAATTTTTAGCGTTTCCAACTCAATACCTATGCAGTGTTCACTTCGCGGGTCCCCAAAATGTTGTTTTAGTACCTCTTTTAGGTTGGACCAGGTGTTTATGTCATCTCGTTCGGACAAGAGCGAAGCCGCTTTGTCATTGAGTCTACTTGTCACGGCGTTGAACACATATAAGTCCTGAGCTGCATCACCTCTATATCTGCTTATTACATATTCGCATTTTCTCAGGTATAAATTTAATTGCGCTTTGTCACCTCCAAAAATGGGGATGAGGTTTAATATTTCTCGAGGGATGGCCCTGAACTCTAATGGTTGCTGTTGTTGTGCCATCATTTTAGCGTATAATGAGCAGGTATAGGCAATTTACACACACGATTTAATACTATAAAATGTTAAACCTATTTTTGACAAAAATATAATTTTTACTTTACTTAATTACACTATTTTAACAATAATTCCGATCGATTTGAGACCCAAATTCATGAAGTTAACCTAATTACACAATTCTAACCGATGACTAAGGTCTGAATATACTAATTACACAATTCGAGGAGAATCTCGGGATAGGCAAGGATGGCGAAAAGGTCTACTCACCAACCGACCAGCATCATTTTTCTCAGCGTCCACTATTTAACACATTTATTTAGTTCGTTGGATAACTGTTCGGCACTTCACCTTTGTTGTAGGCAAACCGCACTTTGCCGTTCTAACGCGGTAACTCGTTGTACAAGTATAGACACTCACGTTAGGACAGCCAGTTATCCTACCGGCTGCGCCAGTTAAATTTGGGGAGCAGATAAATGGTTTTTTAAAAACTAAAATAAAACTACGTGTAGCCGATTCAGAGGCTCTATTCTTAATGATCTTAATACATATTTTACTTATAACGAAACTTACTCGACTAAGGTGGTCTTATATCTAGGAATGCATACTCAGCGTCTGCACTGCGGTGGCCGTTACTCAGAACCGGCGGCTAACTGCAGTGTCAGCTATTTATTCTAAAGCAGAGGGCTGTGGGGGATACATAACTAGGTACTTAAGTGTAGAGCAACCTATGTACTAAAATGCAGAAACAATAATAAATGATTAATGTACTTACTTTACTTATTTATGTACTTCATTTTTTTTAATAATAAAAAAATTAACTTAATAAATTCGAAAATCTGCTTATTTATAAAGGCGGAACAGAGTTCGCCGGGTCAGCTAGTTTTTAATAATATTTGAAGGTTTGACTTAAGATTCACTTCATCACATAAAACCACTGCATAAAACATCGGAGTAGGTACTTGTTACCAATGTCAAGGGTTTGCCAATGTCAAAACAACATCACCCAACCTTGACTTGTCCCAGTTGCTTATTGCTTTTGACGCGCAATGCGAGATATACTCAGTTTATGTTTATACATATTGAATTTTGCAAAAGCTTTCGATATTGTTTATCATGATGTTCTTGTAAATATAATGAATATGCTTCATCAGTATGGTTGTCAAATAACGTTCATCGCTGTTCGTATCTAATGAGTTGTACTTAACTACAGGCCTTGAGCAGTTAAGCATCAACCCGTCTGAACCATCATAGTGAAAAAAAATATCATTATAGCTACTAAAGAGTTAAAAACATTTTAGAACCTTGCATTTTTATCAACTTGTCATGAAGTACGATTTTGTTTGCTTAAGTTGTGAGCATGCCAGCGAACAGCGCAGGCATGAGGATCTCGACGAGCGTAGCAGCCACTGTGATAGTTGATAGTGTAATAACTGCAGACCCAATCCGAAAATTAGATCAACAATTAGATTGAATATAGAGTCATAAACGATGAATCTATATTAAGTTTATATTAAGTCATAAAACTTTCTATCAGAATTTACGAACATACTTGAAATTAAATTATATTTTTAAACAAAGTAACTAAATCGACTTTAATTACTCGTTCGTAAGTAAATTGCAAGCTGATAAATTACGATGATATTAGTTCACTTACCGCATAAACATCAAATTTTAACAAGCTCACCATATGTATAGTAGATGTAATACATGTTTTCCGGAATATTAAATAAAAGCAGTATAAAAAACTGAAAAGAAAAATATTGACGTATACGTCGCTGAAATTATTTTCGATCAAATTCGAAAATGACGCAATTTGATCACGAACTTACTATAGTCAACACAATATAAGAGGCCCGTTTTGACACTTGAGACAGGCCCTAGAATGTAACTTGGAACGCTTTTCGCGCATACTTTATAGTAGCATGCAACTCTCAAAAACAGTTACGTTCTCAATCTTCTTTTTTCAAATATTAGTGTTGAAACCAATTAATTACTGAATTTCACCAGCAGCTTTATTCGATGTTAATAGTAATTAAATATTAATCAGCTGACGAATTAATTTTAGGTGAATAATCCATAGGAGTTTTATTTGACACGATTATTAGAAAATCTAACGAACTTTCGTTGAAAGTCGATCCGATAACAACAACAGATCAAAATAGACTGGAAGAACTTCCGTTACAATATTGTCTCCATGGCACCTAAATAGTAATCAAATTAAGTAAGTACCTACTGCTCTTTTGTGTCAAATAGATTTATTAAAGTGAAAAGTGAAGCCTCAGGTCACATTAGCTTAAACAAAAGGCATGAATTGTTTGCCTCGAAACAATGATTGTTGTGGAAAAAAAGCGGCTGAACCCGAGTGAAAGTATAACTGGTTTAGCTAACTATGACTACGTGGACATGGAATTAGGTAAAATGTAAGCTATGAAGCAGGCAAAGAAACAGAAGATGCAATGAGTGTAAATAAATTGAATCGTCGGCAAACATATTTTATTTTTTACATTAACGTCAAATAACACATAAATTAATACAAAAAATTTTGAATACATTAAGAATGTTTAAAATTCACCAAATTAACCGATAGCTTTAATTAGTATAAGTGGGCAAGAAATAAATCAATACAAGTGAGTAAACTGGATGATTACAATAAGATAAGTAACGCAAAAGTTGAAAACGATCCCGAGTAGATCTGCATTTAGAGGAATAACTTTATAGACATAGAAGTTCATGGGTCGTGCTTCTACATACTCAATGAAATTCGTTACATCCTTCGTGTTTGAGGCATCTGAAAACAAAATCAAAGAAAAGTAGGTGATTAACATCAACATTGACTTCCACTAATTGACTTATGCTGACAAGCAATCCGGGATAAACTCAGTAATTTGAGTAACGGATTGTTATTGGATTGATACGGAGTTGTTATATTAGTAATTTCAACCCAAGTATTGAAATATCAAAAATATTTTTTCCAAATTCAAAAGTTAATTTTCCAACCTTGACTTTCCATCAATTTGTCATGAAGTATGATTTTTATTTTGTCTGCTTGAGTTGTGAGCATGCCAGCGAACAAAGCAGGCATGAGGATCTCGATAAGTGTAGTAAGAATTGTGATAGTTGATAGTATAATCATTTTATAAAAAGTCTGAAAATAAAATGTAAAATACAATAATAGAAAATTAAACAAAAATAATTCATATAATTGGATGACGGAATTTGTTGCATACCTATTTGAATTAAATGTATTCCATTTCTAAAACGGAAGGAGTCTACTATACCTATTACATTAGTATAGTAAATTAAAGGGTGGTTAAAAATCCGTATTCTCTAATATAAATTCACTTACCGCAAAAACATTTGTTTTTAACAAAGCCACCAAGTTATAGATGTATTGAATGGTATCCGGAATATTGAATAAAAGTGCTGAAAGAAACTGGAAACAAAAATATTAATTTACCTAAAACCTAGCCCATATGTTATTTTACATTAAAATTTGAACTCACTAATAGGTCAAACGAGCTCTTGATTGATTCAGTAGCATCAACAATAGACTTGTAGACAATGCTGTATGAGAAAAATCCTGCATTTGCTGTTTGCAGTTGATGGGAAAGTGATCTTAATCGACGATACATAAAGAAGAACACCAAAGAATTCGTAACTGACACAATGCCCTGAGATATCCACAACAAGAAATATGAAATTGTCGTTGACACAATATTTGAATACATAATGCAAACAACACTCCAACTGATTCCTAAACCAACCTTAACAATGAAAATAAAAAGTGATATTGTAACAAAGGTAAATTTATTTCCAGAGAAAGTGTTGTTTCTTCCATACAATTTTGTGTCAATGTTTTTTAATGCAATCATAAAGTTCCTCAACGAGTTCTTATCTAGTCTAAAAATAATAGTTAAAAAAAACTAAAAAAACACGCTTTTTATAAAAAACCGAACTAAAAAAATAGAAAATAAAATTTTATAAATTTAAATTAAGAATAGGGTTGAAAATTTCAATAAATAAAAATTAATAATAGTGTAAATAAATAAATATATGTATTTTATTTTTAAAAAGCGTGGGGTGCATGGGTCAATAGATATTACATATATATTTTGTAGATACATTTTGTATTGACAGACATGAGTAGAGTGATTAATTAGCATTTTGATAATATCTTAGAAAGCACCCCACGCTTTTTTAAAAATAAAATACATATATTTATTTATTTACACTATTATTAATTTTTATCTATTGAAATTTTCAACCCTATTCTTAATTTAAATTTATAAAATTTTATTTTCTATTTTTTTAGTTCGGTTTTTTATAAAAAGCGTGTTTTTTTAGTTTTTTTTAACTATTATTTATTTTTCGCTTTTTAGTTCGATTTGCTAACTATTTACCATCCTTAATATGTACAAATGTGTTGGTGTTATCCGATTTTGGCCGTCTGCTCAAGCAAATTAAAAATAAAATTGATGCGTAACAAAAAATATTGAGCAAAAAGATTTGTAGCCGCGTGGTTTCGATCCTCAGACCTCATAAAATAAAATTGATGTGTAACAAAAAATATTGAGCAAAAAGATTTCTAGCGCGTGGTTTCGATCCAGGGACCTCTGGGTTATGAGCCCAGCACGCTTCCACTGCGCCACTCTGTTCTCTGACACGAATGACGAAATTACCATTTGTAAGTTAAACGGTATTAAAAGTTAAAGAAACTTTATAGAAAAAGCGTGTTAAAAAAAATAATAGTTAAAAAAACTAAAAAACACGATTTGTTTAGTGTATTGTCATCGGTCCTCGATATATCTACAAAGTTTGAAAGAAATCTGACCGTTCAAAGTGGGTCAAAAACGCGCTCAAAGGAGTCGGTTACATACAAACATACAAACATACAAACATACAAACATACAAACATACAAACATACAAACATACAAACATACAGGTGAAGCTAATAAAAGCGTGTTAAAAAGAATGATGACGTATACCAAATGCTCTATAGAATAGTAAATATTATATAAAGCGTATTTCGAGCTAACGTAATAATAGGAAAATATGCTGTTACTGACACATATTATGAGACTAGGAACCAGTGCAAGATACTTGATTAAAAGTTTTTTCTTCGATGAATCGAAAAATCCGAAGTTTAAACCAAATAAAAGATGCAAAAGTTTATAAAATAATATTAAATTTGAGGATAAGTCAGCATCATCTCGTGAATTCCTAAAACACGAATTAATTTTAGGTGGACAATCCATGGTAGATTTATTTTAATTTAAAGGATTGTTAAAAAAAATAAACTATTATTGAAAGTCGATCCGATCAGAACAACAGATCAGAATGGACTGGAAGAACTTCCGTTACAATATTGTCTCCATGGTTCCTAAATAGTAATCAAATTAAGTAAGTACCTACTGCTCTTTTGTGTCAAATAGATTTATTAAAGTGAAAAGTGAAGCCTCAGGTCACATTAGCATAAACAAAAGGCATGAATTGTTTGCCTCAAAACAATGATTGTTGTGGAAAAAAAGCGGCTGAACCCGAGTGAAAGTATAACTGGTTTAACTAACTATGCCTACGTGGACATGGAATTAGGTAAAATGTAAGCTATGAAGCAGGCAAAGAAACAGAAGATGCAATGAGTGTAAATAAATTGAATCGTCGGCAAACATATTTTATTTTTTACATTAACGTCAAATAACACATAAATTAATACAAAAAATTTTGAATACATTAAGAATGTTTAAAATTCACCAAATTAACCGATAGCTTTAATTAGTATAAGTGGGCAAGAAATAAATCAATACAAGTGAGTAAACTGGATGATTACAATAAGATAAGTAACGCAAAAGTTGAAAACGATCCCGAGTAGATCTGCATTTAGAGGAATAACTTTATAGACATAGAAGTTCATGGGTCGTGCTTCTACATACTCAATGAAATTCGTTACATCCTTCGTGTTTGAGGCATCTGAAAACAAAATCAAAGAAAAGTAGGTGATTAACATCAACATTGACTTCCACTAATTGACTTATGCTGACAAGCAATCCGGGATAAACTCAGTAATTTGAGTAACGGATTGATATTGGATTGATACGGAGTGTTATTTATATTATAGTACTTGTAATTCAGATTCATCTATACGGTGTTTGGAGATTTTTATCGCTGATTCCAAACCAATATGAGTCGCATTCAACTAGTTAATCGGCCTTATAGAGTTAGTAATAATATAATTTCAACCAAAGTATTGAAATATCAAAAATATTTTTTCCAAATTTAAAAGTTAATTTTCTAACCTTGACTTTCCATCAATTTGTCATGAAGTATGATTTTTATTTTGTCTGCTTGAGTTGTGAGCATGCCAGCGAACAAAGCAGGCATGAGGATCTCGATAAGTGTAGTAAGAATTGTGATAGTTGATAGTATAATCATTTTATAAAAAGTCTGAAAATAAAATGTAAAATACAATAATAGAAAATTAAACAAAAATAATTCATATAATTGGATGACGGAATTTGTTGCATACCTATTTGAATTAAATGTATTCCATTTCTAAAACGGAAGGAGTCTACTATACCTATTACATTAGTATAGTAAATTAAAGGGTGGTTAAAAATCCGTATTCTCTAATATAAATTCACTTACCGCAAAAACATTTGTTTTTAACAAAGCCACCAAGTTATAGATGTATTGCATGGTATCCGGAATATTGAATAAAAGTGCTGAAAGAAACTGGAAACAAAAATATTAATTTACCTAAAACCTAGCCCCTATGTTATTTTACATTAAAATTTGAACTCACTAATAGGTCAAACGAGCTCTTGATTGATTCAGTAGCATCAACAATAGACTTGTAAACAATGCTGTATGAGAAAAATCCTGCATTTGCTGTTTGCAGTTGATGGGAAAGTGATCTTAATCGACGATACATAAAGAAGAACACCAAAGAATTCGTAACTGACACAATGCCCTGAGATATCCACAACAAGAAATATGAAATTGTCGTTGACACAATATTTGAATACATAATGCAAACAACACTCCAACTGATTCCTAAACCAACCTTAACAATGAAAATAAAAAGTGATATTGTAACAAAGGTAAATTTATTTCCAGAGAAAGTGTTGTTTCTTCCATACAATTTTGTGTCAATGTTTTTTAATGCAATCATAAAGTTCCTCAACGAGTTCTTTTCTAGTCTAAACAGAATGATGACGTATACCAAATGCTCTATAGAATAGTAAATATTATATAAAGCGTATTTCGAGCTAACGTAATAATAGGAAAATATGCTGTTACTGACACATATTATGAGACTAGGAACCAGTGCAAGATACTTGATTAAAAGTTTTTTCTTCGATGAATCGAAAAATCCGAAGTTTAAACCAAATAAAAGATGCAAAAGTTTATAAAATAATATTAAATTTGAGGATAAGTCAGCATCATCTCGTGAATTCCTAAAACACGAATTAATTTTAGGTGGACAATCCATGGTAGATTTATTTTAATTTAAAGGATTGTAAAAAGAAATAAACTATTATTGAAATTTGATCCGATCAGAACAACAGATCAGAATGGACTGGAAGAACTTCCGTTACAATATTGTCTCCATGGTTCCTAAATAGTAATCAAATTAAGTAAGTACCTACTGCTCTTTTGTGTCAAATAGATTTATTAAAGTGAAAAGTGAAGCCTCAGGTCACATTAGCATAAACAAAAGGCATGAATTGTTTGCCTCAAAACAATGATTGTTGTGGAAAAAAAGCGGCTGAACCCGAGTGAAAGTATAACTGGTTTAACTAACTATGCCTACGTGGACATGGAATTAGGTAAAATGTAAGCTATGAAGCAGGCAAAGAAACAGAAGATGCAATGAGTGTAAATAAATTGAATCGTCGGCAAACATATTTTATTTTTTACATTAACGTCAAATTACACATAAATTAATTCAAAAAATTTTGAATACATTAAGAATGTTTAAAATTCACCAAATTAACCGATAGCTTTAATTAGTATAAGTGGGCAAGAAATAAATCAATACAAGTGAGTAAACTGGATGATTACAATAAGATAAGTAACGCAAAAGTTGAAAACGATCCCGAGTAGATCTGCATTTAGAGGAATAACTTTATAGACATAGAAGTTCATGGGTCGTGCTTCTACATACTCAATGAAATTCGTTACATCCTTCGTGTTTGAGGCATCTGAAAACAAAATCAAAGAAAAGTAGGTGATTAACATCAACATTGACTTCCACTAATTGACTTATGCTGACAAGCAATCCGGGATAAACTCAGTAATTTGAGTAACGGATTGATATTGGATTGATACGGAGTGTTATTTATATTATAGTACTTGTAATTCAGATTCATCTATACGGTGTTTGGAGATTTTTATCGCTGATTCCAAACCAATATGAGTCGCATTCAACTAGTTAATCGGCCTTATAGAGTTAGTAATAATATAATTTCAACCAAAGTATTGAAATATCAAAAATATTTTTTCCAAATTTAAAAGTTAATTTTCTAACCTTGACTTTCCATCAATTTGTCATGAAGTATGATTTTTATTTTGTCTGCTTGAGTTGTGAGCATGCCAGCGAACAAAGCAGGCATGAGGATCTCGATAAGTGTAGTAAGAATTGTGATAGTTGATGGTATAATCATTTTATAAAAAGTCTGAAAATAAAATGTAAAATACAATAATAGAAAATTAAACAAAAATAATCCATATAATTGGATGACGGAATTTGTTGCATACCTATTTGAATTAAATGTATTCCATTTCTAAAACGGAAGGAGTCTACTATACCTATTACATTAGTATAGTAAATTAAAGGGTGGTTAAAGATCCGTATTCTCTAATATAAATTCACTTACCGCAAAAACATTTGTTTTTAACAAAGCTACCAATATGTAGATGTATTGCATGGTATCCGGAATATTGAATAAAAGTGCTGAAAGAAACTGGAAACAAAAATATTAATTTACCTAAAACCTAGCCCTTATGTTATTTTACATTAAAATTTGAACTCACTAATAGGTCAAACGAGCTCTTGATTGATTCAGTAGCATCAACAATAGACTTGTAGACAATGCTGTATGAGAAAAATCCTGCATTTGCTGTTTGCAGTTGATGGGAAAGTGATCTTAAACGACGATACATAAAGAAGAACACCAAAGAATTCGTAACTGACACAATGCCCTGAGATATCCACAACAAGAAATATGAAATTGTCATTGACACAATATTTGAATACATAATGCAAACAACACTCCAACCGATTCCTAAACCAACCTTAACAATGAAAATAAAAACTGATATTGTAACAAAGGTAAGTTTATTTCCAGAGAAAGTGTTGCTTCTTCCATACAATTTTGTGTCAATGTTTTTCAATGCAATCATAAAGTTCCTCAACGAGTTCTTTTCTAGTCTAAAAATAATGATGACGTATACCAAATGCTCTATAGAATAGTAAATAATATATAAAGCGTATTTCGAGCTAACGTAATAATAGGAAAATATGCTGTTACTGACACATATTATGAGACTAGGAACCAGTGCAAGATACTTGATTAAAAGTTTTTTCTTCGATGAATCGAAAAATCCGAAGTTTAAACCAAATAAAAGATGCAAAAGTTTATAAAATAATATTAAATTTGAGGATAAGTCAGCATCATCTCGTGAATTCCTAAAACACGAATTAATTTTAGGTGGATAATCCATGGTTTATTTTAATTTAAAGGATTGTTAAAAAAAATAAACTATTATTGAAAGTCGATCCGATCAGAACAACAGATCAGAATGGACTGGAAGAACTTCCGTTACAATATTGTCTCCATGGTTCCTAAATAGTAATCAAATTAAGTAAGTACCTACTGCTCTTTTGTGTCAAATACGTGACAGGTGATAAGTGAAACCTCATTTAAACGGGCCACGTTAGTGTATACAAAAGGAATTAATTGAACGCTTCAACACAGGGGTAGTAATCTAGTAATGGACTCGGAATTTGGGAAACTATTAGCTATGAAGGAGAAAAAGAAAAAAAATCAGAGCAAAAATAATTTTAATATCTTATGACTTAGATAAACATATTTTATAATATTTTAGTTTTAGTCTTATTTTCGTACCTAAAAAGTACATGTCAAATTCAATTACAAAAAATTAATACATTCGGAACAATACAATAAAAGAAGCTTATACTCTAGACTCTAGGCAGAAATTCATTTACTCTATACTATAGAATAACTGCTCAACAAGCCACTTTTTCAACCGTATTTTAAAAGAGTTTCTTAACTCCTTATTCGTAACATTTAAGTAAAATTACTTAAAATTACATATTACCTAATTTAGAAAATTGACAATATGTTAAGAACACACCAAACGAACTCATAGCTATAATTATATAAATGGACTAAAACTAATCAATACAAGTGAGTAAATTGTATAATTACAATAAGGTAAGTAACGCAAAAGTTGAGAATCATCCCGAGTAGATCCGCATTTAGAGGAATAACTTTATAGATATAGAAGTTCATGGGTCGTGCTTCTATGTACTGAATAAAATTCGTTACATCCTTTATAGTTCTGGCATCTGAAAACAAAAGCAAGTAAGAAAGAGGGTTAACATCATTGCCTATATTTTCAAAAGAGATCTGTTATTCCTATTTTCTGTAAAGGCGTGATGTCCTGGATCATAAAAGGTCGAGACTGACGATGTTTTAACTTTTTTTAAATAATACTAGGCGGCACGTCTTTGGCATTTCGTGGACGGCTCTCAGGACAAATGTCTTTCTCAAGAGTCAATAATTTCTCAGACCTTTGAGAATGTCCCTATAGAGTGCTGCAATATTACAGCCATAGCCCAATAGTCACGAGAAAGCAGAAAGCAAGAAGGTTACCATCACGGGTATACCAATGACAAATCAACATTTAGCTATCCAATAGACAAAATCAATTACTAATGCCGTGCATTTGACAAGCAGTCTGAGATAAACTCGGTATACTCGGTCGGATTGGACTTTGCGAAAGCATTCGATAGTGTTAATCATGATGTAGATACTCGTACTTGTAATAAAGCTTCACCTGTACGATGCTCAGAGACTTTTATCACTAGTTCCGTAATCCGTACATATCTGATAAGTCAAACTCAACTAGTATTGGTACCATTTCAATTAAATTAGTAAAAAAAAAGACGTGTGGCACTCGGGGACTGCCGCGCTAAAGCTATTGCATACGGTGATACTTTTTAGTTTTGCCATCTATCGATGAATAGCAGAACTTTTAATGACTTTTTGAAATATCACGCTTGTCTCTTTAGTTCAGCAACTCGCCTCTAGGTGTCGAGTGTAAGGTTTCGTTGACTTTTCAAACGTCATGACTCTCTCTTCCGAGTGTACCCCCGTAGTTCTATTTTTAAAACCAGGCTAGTGAAGGGAAAATCGATAGTTGAAAAAATAATAAAACTTTACAATGGTAGTTGGTGAAACTGTTATCGATTCCCAAATATAAGAAATCGATATTGGATAGGAACCGCACAATCTAGTAACCGATTTTCTTGGCCCTACCTTTGTTTCAATCGGTAAAAATGCAAATGTTTCATCTGATGGACTGTCTGTTTTAATAACACACCTTTGAAAAGAATAGTCCAGGAAGTGTAATTGGAGCATTTTGATAACATCCCTTAATTACGTCACAACGATGAAATTAAAACATTTCATTAAAATCAAAGTATTTAGGTTAGTCAGTAATTTCTCTACTGGAAATCGTCCCTATTTTTATGATGACGTCATCGACAAAATCTATCGATTTTTCTCTTAAGATATTCAGATCCCATCATTACGTTTGCTGTCAAAACTTAACGTCAATTTATTATACGGTAAAAAAAATATTGGTTGCCTGTAAAGTCGGTATACGGGCGAAAGTTTTACGTGACAACGACTTATGTCTGTCTCTCTCGCTCTTAGGCGGGCTAACCATGCCCGAGTGGAAGGGACGCGTGCCTCTCACTCGCTCTCATTGTGAGCGCATAACGTGAGCGGAGCGTAACGCAGTTTCTTGAAGTGTCACCCGGCAAACCAATTTATAAGACGTTGTCACGTCAAAATAAACCTATTAATCGACTAACTATTTGCTATCACAAATAATGTATTTTGAAAATGTTGGATAATAATGACCAAGTACCTTACCTCCCCGAATACGGCCCACACCCCCCCTTCCGCGGTTTTGATACAAATGTGATGTTGGGGCGGTACGATATAATCCGACTTCGGTGGTGGTCTTAGGTTTTATTTTCGTTACGGAATTTCTGGATTCCACGCTCAAGGCCCGCGATAGAAGCTATGCAATAGCATAATAATCATATTTTAAATAGAGGAATATAATTTTCGAACCTTGAATTTTCATCAATTTGTCATGAAGTACGATTTTTATATTGTCTGCTTGTGTTGTGAGCATGCCAGCGAACAGCGCAACTATAAAGACCTCGGTAAGTGTAGTAAGAACCGTGACAGTTGATAGTATAGTGATTGAGGAATAAAGCTGAAAATAAAATATAATATATTTTAGCAGAAAAGTAAACAAAAATAATTCAAACAGAATTAATCAATATAGTTTTTAATGCATATTTAAAATGAATTAGATTTTATTTCTAAGAAAGGTTTACTATTGGCTCGCATAAAAATAAACGCTAAGAACAAACGGAATCTGCAGTCTTCATCTACTAGTTCATAGGTAAAGTAAAGACTGAAAAAAACCTTAGCAAAAGATTTGGATTTGATAGTTTGTTATGATTATATTATTCACTTACCGCATGTATATTTTGTTTTAATAAGACCACCAAATAGTAGATGTATTGCATTTTGTCCGGAATATTTAATAAAAGTCCTAAAAAAAACTGAGAAAGAGAATATTGATTTACTTAGCCCATTTCACATTATTTTCTATTAAAAAAAAACAATTTTAAACTTACTAATGGGTCAAACGAGCTCTTGATTGATTCAGTAGCATCGACAATAGACTTGTAGACAATGTTGTATGAGAAGAATTCTGAATCCGATGTCTCCAGTTGATGGAAAAGTGATCTTAAACAACGATACATAAAGAAGAACACCAAAGAATTCGTAACTGACACAATGCCCTGTGTTATCCATATCAAGAAATATGTTATTGCCGTGGGCAAAGAATGTGAATAATTAATGTTCACAATAAACCAAGCGATCGCCAAACCAACCTTAGCGATATTAATTAAAAGTATTATTTGAACAAAGTTAAATTTATTTTTAGTGGATGCCTTGCTTGTTTCTTGCAATTTTGCGTCAATTTTTTTTAATGCAATCATAAAGTTCCTCAACGTGTTCTTTTCTAGTCTAAAAAGAATGATGACGTATACCAAATGCGCTGTAGAATAGAATATGCTAAAAGAAGCATCCTGTACACTACTAACATAGTGGTAGGAAAATACGCTGAAGCTAATACATATTATAAAACTAGGAACCAGAGCAAGACACTTGATTAAAAGCTTTCTCTTCGATGAATCGAAAAATCCGAAGTTTAAACCAAATAAAAGATGGAAAAGTTTATAAAATAATATTAAATTTGGGGGTAAGTCAGCATCATCTCGTGAATTCCTAAAACACGAATTAATTTTAGGTTGACAATCCATGGGAGTTTTATTCCAAAGGATTGTTATTAATATAATATAAATTATAATTGAAAGTCGATCCGATCTGAACAACGGATCAGAATGGACTGGAAAAACTTCCGTTACAATATTGTCTCCATGGTTCCTTAATAGTAGGTAATCAAATTAAGTAAGTACTGCTCTTTTGTGTCATATTTGTATAAATTGTAAGGTATAAATGAGGCCTCATATGTACTACAGGGTGGATAACGACATGGCAACGTACGTCGTACGTACATACAATACAATAATATTATTGATGACTATGCACTCGTAATCAACATATTAGCTATGAAGAATAAAAATAATATAGGTAAGGAGTAAAAATAAATTGAATATTTTACAAAAACATTTATTTTTCATTTAGGTACGTCAATTTACTCATTTACACATAAAAAAATCAAGGAAAACGAAACCATAGCCATTGTATGATAGCAAGCAAATACGAATCAATACAAGTGAGTGAACTGTATAATTACAATAAGATATGTAACGAAAAAGTTGAAAATGATCCCGAGTAGATCTGCATTTAGAGGAATTAGTTTATAGACATAGAAGTTCATGGGTCGTGCTTCTATGTACTGAATAAAATTCGTAACTTCCATTGTAGTTGTGGCATCTGAAATAAAAAGATAGTTTTTTTATGTTATTGAGTGGCGGGATGAGCAAATCGCTCGCCTGATGTTAAACGTCACGTTTGCCTAACAAATAAAAGTAGTAAAATAAGAGATTAAAGATCATGACCATATTTTATTTATAACAGGAGTTGTCTTTCCAGTTTTTCTTTATGACAGAGTCCTGGACCACAAAACTTCCTGGACTGGCTCTGAGGAGTAATGTCTCAGAAGAATTTTAGATACAGAAACAAAAAGGTACAAAAAAAAGAAGAAGAAAATAATTCATTAAAATTTCTGATGGACGAGCATTATTAGTTAGCATTAGTGTTAGTGGTTGTCTTTAGGGAGTGCTAGACTCAGTATTGATACTGGATCGATTTTGCGAAGGCATTCGATCTTGTTTAGACTTGCGATCAAGCTTCTTCGGTATGTCAGTCTTGGACTTTCATCACTGGTACGTATCTGATGAGTCGCATTTAACTAGTAACTAGAAGATTTGTGATTTGTTGTATGGTGTCGAATTCATCCTATTTCAACCATTTTGGTAAAAAATAAACATCGTTAACTACAGGGTTATTCATAAAGGGTATGCTAAGCCGAAAAGAGCTCATCATTATGAACAACTTTTACTATGGAACCAAGCCGAAATTTGCGAAAAAAAAATCAGCTGTTCCATGGAAAAATGTCAATGACACTCGACAAAATGTAAGGAAGGGCTGATTTTTTTCGCGAATTTTAGGTTGGTCCCATAGTAAAAGTTGTTTATAAAGATGAGTACTATGAGCCCTTTTCGGCTTAGCATGCCCTTTATGAATAACCCTATATTACTATTAGGGACATAAAATGTTTTATTACCTTGAATTTTCATCAACTTTTCATGAAGTATAATTTTTATTTTGTCTGCTTGAGTTGAGAGCTTGCCAGCGAACAGCGCGGGCATAAGGATCGTGATAAGTGAAGTAGTCGATGTGATAGTTGATATTGCAACAATTGTAGAATCGAGCTGAAAGAAATATGCAGGGTTATAAAGAACCCGTCGGGGCTGCGGGTAGAAGTTACCGCGGCCTCGGCGTCACAAGGGCGTAGAAGGAACATGGGTGGTTTTTGGTCAGTAGAAGTCTGACACTCCCTTCCGCTCTGCCCAAGAGTGGGAGGGGTCATTTGATGATTTCCCACCCCCCAAAAAAAAAAAAAAAAAAAAGGTTATAAAGAAGGGTAAGCTAAGCCGAAAAGGGCTCATAGTACTCATAGTTACGAGTATGAACAACTTTTACTAAGCATACCGGATGAAAAAAATCAGCTGTTCCATAGAAAAATGTCAATGATGCCGCACAAAATTTATGGAACAGCTGTTTTTTTTCTCGATTTCATGGTTGGTCCATTGTAAAAGTTGTTCATTCATAATGATGAGTACTGTGTGTGCTTTTTTGGCTTAGCATACCATTTCCTCATAACCCTGTATAATAGACACAGATAAGTGAACAAATATAATCTTACTATAAAAACTAACGCGAACCATATGCGATCGAAAATATATGTAGGTAACATAGTTTTCGGGTATCCGACTCAATAATGGTGAGTGTTCCCGTGTTAAAATGACCTTACCAAAACTAAATAATACAAACAAAGTTTCAATCTACATATAAGTTTCATGTTGGAATACAATAGATTCTTGTTTGCAGGTAAATTGAAGGTTATACTTTATTATGATGATATTAATACACTTACCGGATAAAATTTTTCTTTTAACATCGCCACCACAAAATAGATGTAATGCATATTTTCAGGAATATTGAATAAAATTGCTGTAATAAACTAAAAAGAAAAAAATATATAAATATGTATCTCTTGTTGTAACGCCGATCACGCCCTATTTTCGCTGGAAAACCAAGTTAGAACTTACTATAGGATCAAATGAGCCCTTGATTGATTCAGTAGCATCGACAATAGACTTGTAAACAATATTATATGACAAGAATCCTGTACTCGCCGTCTCCAGTTGATCAGAAAGTGATCTCAAACGACGATACATGGAGAAGAACACTAAAGAATTCGTAACAGACACAATGCTCTGACATAACCACAAAATAAAGTATGAAATTGTCGTGACTATAACACCTATATATTTTAGGTTTATAATACTCCAGATAACTCCAAAACAAGCCTTTACGGCAATCATTAAAAGTGTTATCGTAACAAAGTTAAATAAACTTCCAGAATACGTCTTACGTGTTTCATGTAATTTTGCATCGATTTTTTTCAACGCAAGCATATAGTCGTTCAAGGTATACTTTTGTCTCAAAAGAACGAAGACGTAAATCAAATGCTCTATAGAATAATAAATGTTGAAAAAAGCAAAGTGAAACCTAACATAATAATAGGAAAATATGCTGTAACCAACACATATTATGAAACTAGGAATCACTGTAAAATACTTTAATAAAAGTTTTTTGTTTGATGAGTCAAAAAATCCGAAGTTTAGACCATATAAAAGATGGAAAAATTTATAAAACAATATCAAATTTGGAGGTAGGTCATAATCATCTCGTGAATTCTCAAAAAAAGAATTTATTTGAGGAGAACGATACATGGCAGTTTTATTTTTATTTTAAAGAGTTCAATCGTCAGAAAAATGAAACATTGTTAAAAGTCGACCTCATCCAAACAATAGATGAAAATGGACTGACAGAAAGCCATTGTACATTATAATCAAGTTAAGTAAGTAGGAACCAATACAAATTGAAGTGACAACAATCGGTCTTAAGTGAAGTCTCAAATTAAAAAGGGTTAGGGTCGGTACTCGTACCTATATATCTGACGGAAAATGCGTCGCGTATTATCGGCGTTACGCGACCGATAATACGCGACGCATTTTCCGTCAGATATGTACCGACCCTTAGCCCGGGGCATGCCGGAATATCTCAAGGAAAATTAAAAAAACGTGAGTGGTCCTGATATATTAAAACCAAAATATGTTAAATACACATATTTTTTTATTTAAAAATGACGAAAGTACATACTCACACTTACACGTTTAGTGCATGAGTGAGCACTGAACACACATTGGGCCCAAGTTTGAAGGCATAAGTTGACAAATCTAATTTTTCTAAAAGGTTTTTTTTTCTATCTCGCCCAAAGGGTGAGCATCGCCATACAACGTGGTAATGAGGCCAGCATTCTGGGAACAATTCCCGCAGGCAACGGCCTATTAGATTAGTTTAGTTTAGTTTTATTGGTTTAATTTTTTAATTTAATTATATTTTAATATCATAACAGTCTGATGTAATTTATTTTCTTTTAAAAGTATTGATGTCCTTATATGAGGTTGCAATGACAAAGATAGATATATTTTAGTTAGTTTAGATTCTGTCAAATAAAGCCTTGAAACTTGGGACCATTGTCTTGCTGATCAAAAATGTAAAGCTGGTTTTACAAATGCCAACAACTATCGATTTTATTAGTAAGGTTGTTTCATAGCTTATGCCCTGAAAAACGATCAGTTCAAATCGAAACGGTTAGATTGATTGTCTTCCAATACCTAGTACGTAATACAAAAAGGCTTAAAAAATACTTTCTGCAAGAAGTAATTAACTGCAAAATCGAAGTAATTAACTGCAAAATCAGTGCCAGTCTAGATCACGACTTCAAGCGCATCACGCAATTACTCTTTGAAAAAGATAACCGAATGTGTTCGAAACTATTCGAAGTGTCAGATTCAATATAACTTGAGCATTCTCATGTTTAATATGAACAAAAAAGTGTCACAACTAAGTCAGTTTTGATCATCGATCAAGGTTTTGATGGTGAAACAGTTAGTGATTTTTTTAGTTAATGACTTCTGGCACAAAGTCGACATCTCAGATCAAGTAAAAAGGCATATAGAGTCCGGCCTTAGATAAAAGTGAAGCCAAAATAACTACCCACAACAACTACTACTACTACTAGTACTAAAAAAAAAAAAAAAAAAAAAAACCCTATTGCCCGTGTGATACTTCAAGCACACATTGACGCATACAAAAACTACCTGAATCAATCGTCAATTCTTACGTTAGTTGCTCAAAAGCAGCTGGAGTAAGAATTGAATTTTACATTTTCTAAGCGCTGGGGCAAATAACGACCATTTACTCGTACCCCAGCACGAACTCTATGAACTCAAACATGAATATAGCCAGATAAGCTTATACGTCTACTGCTGTTATTAATTCAACACAATTACAAATTTGCTGACGAACTGCGGCAAATGAAGTCTGACGAAAGCTAAACACAGAGGCTGAAATAAACAGAGTTATCCTCGGTTTATGCTGAAATAACAAGTATTTTTTTGTAAAATGACGAAACCCGACTGGAATTTTTTTTTTTTTTTTATAAAGTTTATTAAACCACAGACTCCACGGTCCGTGAGTTTTACTAGTACAATTTAATTTATTAACATTTACAAATTTTAACAACTTAATTTAATTTAGGCAGTGCGACAAGAAGAGTTATTTATATAAATAAATATTTACAACTACAAAAGAATTGTGTGTTTGCCTCGAGCAGACCAGCGACCCGCAAGCAGCACCCGGTCACGAGTGTGACGCATGTACCAGCCATCGCCCTCCTCAACCATATTTGAGGGAAGAGAACGACCCGGCACATGACGCCGCCGCAAGAAGGAGCCTTCGATGGTGAGCATGAATGCTCGGGGCATACACACAATCCTCACATTTTAACGCTATGATTACAATTTTTTATTTTTACACATTTACTAAGTCCTATTAATCAGTTATCGCCTCCTCTCGGCCCAAGGCCTCCACCACCGCCGCGTTCCGATCTTTGATGGCCATCTGCAGATTGTAGTCTTTGATGGTCTTCGGAGACGCAGCCGATGCACGCCGGACAAATCGACTGATGGCGTCGTTCTCTGTGTCGTCAGCGTAGTAGATGAAGGTCCTGGTGTGCCGTGATACCGCTACGACCGCGTGTGGAACGCTTTCGTGGAGCTTCATATTGGCTTTGGTCTTAATGGCGATTACCGACTCGTATGTTAGTCCCTGAGCTTCATGGATGGTAAGGGTGCGTGACCCCGTGCCTTTCCCATAGCCCTGGATAATGAGGGCCTCCTTTTCCTCTTGCGTGTGAACTAAGAAAAGGGTGTCGGGAAGGGCGCTGGGTATTTGCGCTCCCTTGTACCGTCTTTGCTCAAGAGACTTAATACGGGGAGCTGAGGAATAAATACCAGAGTAAATTTCCCTCAGCGCATACGCGACGTCCATTGGGTTCCTATGTGTGCAAAGCAACTCCTGGCTGATGTTCGTAACCAGGTTTGGGCGATGGTACCTCATTTCGAAAAGATTTTCCCTATCGGTATAAGGTAGTTGATTGACGTCCCCGACGAGGACAATTTCGCTAGCACCAGACAGCCGGGCAGCCATTACTATGGCTCCAAAATGGTTCATAAGAGCTTCGTCGACCAGAAGACGGCTGAAACTCTCTCTGCCGAAACCATTTACTAGGGAGGAAGCCATGGTTCGCACCCTGGTTTTGACCAGGTTTCCGATGCGGTGCGATAGCTTTTCCCTGAGATCTTTTGCTGCCTCTGTTGTTGTGGTGATGATAGCGTCCCTGTCCACGTCGAAGTGTCTAATCACCCATGTTGTCTTACCACATCCTGGAACTCCGTTAACCCATTGTATCTGCGGTACCGCCCAGTTTTCCCAACTTGCCCCGACGTCTGACTTCCCTTCGATGGTTTGAGCCATCTCGAGGATCTTCTCGTCCAGCATGATCTTGGTGCATTTGGCGGTTACTACAATCGGGTCGTTCGATGGTATCGCGTATGTCGGCCTACCTGTTCGCTCCGTCTCAGTCTTGTTCAGCGCCACAAAGCCACTTTCCGCGCTATAAGCTGCCATATATTCTCCTGCCATGGTTCCCCTGATGACTTGGGAAGTGACATTATTATATATGGCTGCTTCCGCCTCCTCGAGTCCCTCTTTGAGTAGACGTTCGCTTCCTAGCCTGAAGGACTGCAGGATGTTGTCGCAGTTCCTGAGATTGACCCGACTGGCATTTAAGGCAATTAATAATTCAAGAATTATTGTTTAAAAAATTACTGTAATAAATAAATGAAATAAGTATAATTTTTTTTTTAATGACGAAACAATGTTTGGTTTTTTTTTACAAAATTACCGATGTTTGATAACAATTACTAGAGGTACATTGTATGGCCGCTAGGATAGACTGTTGAGACTTAACATTTATTTATTTCACCATTGTACCACAGTTTTATGCAATACATTTTTACTTTACTTTTGTTTACTTACTAAGCATGTCCACACCAAACTTTAGCATTGTTTGTTAATAAATAAAAATATTCTATTATATCTCTACAATAAACAACTAAATAGGTACTACGTTATATAATATAATTATTTTCCCAGTCAGCTAATTTTAAACAACAATAAAAGTATAATTGAAAACCAAAACTTGAAATGGTTTTTTGACACGGGTCCCTCGAGTCACTGAAGTTAAGTGGCTCTATTAATTTGGGATCGTTCCACTCGTGTTTATATCCCTACTCTTACGTAGGTATATAATCCCTCGCTGTGGTTCGAGGTTTTAACTCACTATCCTTCAGGATAAACTGGATTGCCTTCACTTTTGTCTCGCTCTAATTTCAGCTAAAAAAAGCAAGACAAAGCCAATGCGATCCATTTTAGGCTTATGCTTTGAATTTGCTGGGTATATGGTCCCTGTACAACACACACAACAATAGACACTGGACTTTTGGACAATAGACTATGTTTATTTTGTTATTATTAACTCGGGAATACTGACTTAAAATTAAGTCGTTTATTATGACCAGCGTCAGCGCCAGCGCCAGCGCTTGTAATCTCCAGATGAAGATCACCGAATGTGATGGAAACTAGTCGTAATGTGCAACTTAATTTTACGTGAGCATGTCTGTGTTAATTATAACAAAATGTGTCAAAACCACGTTTGTTTCCATAGTAAGACTAGGTTATAGGCAAACGTAATTTCACATCAGGCGAGCGATTTTCTCGTTTCATCACTCAACGGATTGAAAAAAATAATTTACTTTATGCCAAAAACACAATACATTTTTTTAATGTATTAATAATTTTATGTGTACTGTTTGTTTAACAGTAGTGATCCTGAGCGTGCGAGGGTCGCTGGTGCGCGAGTTCCTGCTGGCTGCGCACGCGCTGGGCATGACGCGCGGAGACTGGGCCTTCCTCGACGTCGAGATATTTCAGGTAAGTTTGCAGTTTTAGGAGTTTAGTGTGGTTTAGTCGATCGCTAGTAATAAGGGAGCTGGCTGATTCCTCGCGCAAAAAAATCTATAGCCAGTCAACGCGGGTATGCAGCCAGCGTTCTTGGTATATACCTTGCCACATGGCCAATGGGTAACAACTATATTTTGATGTTTCGTTTATTTAAATTAGTTTTAGTTCTTTTTCACCTTTAAGTTTTGTAAACAAAATTGTAAATATCTTTATAAATAAAAATGAATTGTTGTTCGTTAGTCTGATTAAAACTCGAGAACGGCTGGGCCGATTGAGCTGATTTTGGTTTTAAAATGTTTGTCGTAGTCCAGGGTAGGTCTAAACGGTGAGAAAAATTCGAATAATTGCCGGGAAAACCCTCAAAACAGCCCTTTTCTATTTCCCATACAAACGTTTTCTTAATAAAATGTAGCCAATTTGAACTTTATTGCTATTCAATAAAGTTCATATTAAATTATAATCACTCACTGTTGTCTAAGCAATTTAGTTGTGTTTCTAACGTCAAAGCTGCTAAACAAAAGTGAATCGCGAACGCGACAAAATTGCATAGTCACAAAATGTAATAAATCATTAGTAGTACTGATTTTCAATCAATTTGGTCGGCTTCGCGAAACTTAATTTGACATTAGATTTGACAACCAACTAATATGTCAATCATTCTGTCGCACTTCAGAACACGGAGATTTATAATAAACTCCAAAAAAATTAATATGTACTGGTGGAATTTATTTCCTTGATGCTCCCGGAGGAACCGGAAAAACGTTCATAATTTCATTGCTTTTGGCGAGGATCAGATCGAGAAATGATGTTGCTCTAGCGTTGGCGTTGGCTTCATCTGGAATAGCTGCGACTCTGCTAGAAGGCGGGCGAACTACGCATTCTGCCTTGAAATTACCATTAAACACCAATTTGCAACATCGCCAAAAATAGCGCAATGGCGAAGATCCTACAGGTATGCAAATTAATTGTTTGGGATGAATGCACAATGGCCCATAAGAGGTCACTGGAGGTACTGGACAGAACATTGAAAGATCTTCGTGACAACCAAAATATTTTTGGTGGGGCCATGATTCTGTTATCAGGTGATTTTCGTCAGACTCTTCCAGTTATTCCCCGATCAACTGTTGCTGATGAACTAAATGGCAATTTGTGGCAATTTGTGGCAGTACGTAAAGACACTGCAATTAACAACTAACATGCGAGTATTTTTGCAACATGATGAAACTGCAAATGTGTTTGCGAAGCAGTTGTTAGACATTGGAAATAATAAAATTGCAATGGACACCTCGACCGGATTCATCACATTACCCACAGATTTCTGTCACATCACAGATTCAAAAGAGGAGCTTATTCAGCGTGTTTTCCCAGATATAGCGCAAAAGTTCAATAACCATAATTGGCTGGGTGAACGAGCAATATTGGCAGCGAAAAATAAAGATGTCGAGGATCTCAATGCGACCATTCAGAATTTTCTTCCAGGACAGTTGGTTTCCTTCAAATCAGTCGGACACCGTTATGAACCAGGATGACGTAGTCAACTATCCCACGGAGTTTTTAAATTCGCTGGAATTGCCTGGATTACCACCGCACAATTTACAGTTAAAAGTAGGATCAGTTGTCATCATGCTGGGTAACATTAATCAACCTCGACTATGCAATGGAACAAGACTGGCTGTGAAAAAGCTGATGAATAACGTCATTGAGGCAACAATTATAACAGGAAAATACAAAGGAGAGGATGTCTTGATCCCGCGAATACCGATGATTCCAACGGATTTACCATTCGATTTTAAACGCTTACAATTTCCAGTACGTCTGGCCTTTGCGATGACAATAAATAAATCGCAATGATAGTCTTTAGAAGTTTGCGGAATCAACTTGGAGTTTCCCTGTTTCACGAATGGACAATTATAAGTCGCGTGTTCGCGCGTCGGAAAACCGTCTTCTTTGTTTATTTACGCACCACAAAACAAAACAAAAAATATAGTTTATGAGAAAGCTTTAAATTGATTAACAAACTGTATCATAACAGTCTTTTAAATTCAAACGGCATATCGGTTGGGATCATCGGGATCCTCGGAATGAGAACTTCCTCACCTTTGAATTTTCCATTCAGTATCGTCGCGTAAATTAAGTACATTGTTCATCAATTTTCTAACCACCCGCGTACCGTTGCACAGTTTTGGTTGGTTTATGTTTCGAAACATGATTACTACGGAGCCAACCTTTAGGCGTAAATTGTGCGGTGGTAAGCCAGCACAGACAATACAAAGGTTGTATTGTCTGTGTAAGCCAGGCACATCCAAGGAGTTTAAAAATTCAATTGGATAGTTGGTGGCTTCATCTTCATTTGTGACGCAGTCAATAGATTTGAATGAATGCATTGTTCCAATGATCTTATTTTGAATTATATAGTTCAGGTCGTCCACATCTTTATTCTTAGCCGCTAAAATTGCTCGCTCACTCAACCATTCATTATTTTTGTAGTTAGAAATAATGTCTGGAAATACATTGTTGATAAGTTCGTCTTTTGATGAGGCAAAATTACAGAAATTATTTGGAAATGATATCAATCCGCTCGATTCATCGACAGGTACTTGACCATTACCGATAGTCAGAAATTGCTCAGAGAAATCTTCAGCAGATGTATCATTAAGCAATGCAACTCTCATGTTTGTTGTCAGCTGCAGTTTCTTCACATAGCGCCATAGATTCGACGATTTGAGGCAAGCGTTTATTTCGTCGGCAGCCGTAGATCTTGGAATTACTGGCAGTGTTTGGTGGAAATCGGCAGACAGTAAAATCATTGCTCCTCCAAAACATCTCGAGTCATTCCGTAAATCTTTCAATGTTCGGTTAAGTGCTTCTAATGCACGTTTATACGCCATTGTGCATTCGTCCCAGATGATGATTTTCGATGCCGATAAAACTTTGGCCATTGCTGAATTTTTTGTAATTATTACACGTTGGTTCTTCAATAGTTTGAAGATTTAACGGTAACTTTAATGCTGAATGAGCAGTACGGCATCCTTCTAACAATGTGGCTGCTATTCCAGAAGAAGCAACTGCAACCGCTATGTTGGATCTCGCACGAACAGTGGCTAAAACTACTGACATCACCACCTACCTACCTACCTACCTGTTCCACCAGGGGCATCTAGGAAATATAAACCACCATTTCCATCATCGATTGCCTTCATTAAAGTATCATAAACTTCCTTATGTTGGGAATTCAACAAGGGTACTAATAATAATAATACTACTAATTGTAACTAATACGACTTTCTTTTATATATATAGATTTATACAAAAGTTTAGGTCTTTTATTTATCGATTGAGGCAGTACGAAGTCTGCCGGGTCAGCTAGTTCGTAATAAAAACATTATACTAAACTTGTTTAGGAGTCCTGTCTATACATTTTTCTAGGCACCAGCTAACAAATTTATTTATGAGAAAACTTGTACTTCCCTACAGCAAAATAAGTAGACATTCATTTTAATAAAACATGCCTACCTATTCAAGCAAGTCTAAATTATTTAGCAAATTATCTGCTAATCAAATCAGTACACAGCTACGAATCTTTTGTTGTTTTGGAATGAAAATATTTCAGTCACATTGCTTATTCCAAAATGTCTTAGCGTAGGCGGAAATTCGGGCCCAAGAAAAGCCTCTTATTTCAAAGTACAAACAAATCGTGTACTGTAGGTATCTGTAAATAAATTGAACCAATTCCGAGGATCATCGGAGTACAATTAAGCTGGACAAACAACCACGTTTAGGGATCAATTCAGAACAATGATTGAGGGTCGGACAAACAGGTTGTTTTTTTGTACGGAACCGTTGAACATGTTTATTTCAAAATAGGATCTTTATATGGAAAAATATAGCTGCTTGCCTTGTCAAGAAAAGTAAGAATGTTCACGTCAATAAACCTATTATATTATACTGCTATTACATTTTTTTAAACTAAGTACAACATCTATGTGCTTGCTATTGCTACCTACGTATTTCAGTATTTCATATCTACTGCTAAATGTAATACTTAACAGTGGGCTGATATGATAAAAATAATAAAAATGATAGGGTTGTAGGTTAGGTACGTGTGGTCTCCTAGAACTCAAAGTTGTATCAAGTATCAACGAAGCTACGGCGGCGCAGCGTTCTACCAAATGTCCCCTACATTTGGTCGACCTCCGTTTCACAATCAATTTTAGAACACTTTTACGAGCGTGTTAAATCTTTTGAACTGTCTAAAAGCGTCTTTGTTCTCCCATCTAACTTCAAGCAAGTTTAATTCGGTTTACGAGTTCCAAACGTGTTTGCAACGTCCGTAGAGCATTGTATTGGGTTCTAAATTAATGTCGCGGTACAAATGGTAGGTTCAATTGTTTTATTAATTTTCAAACAGCTGCGCTTCGCGGTTTCGCCTACCTTTCCCACAGGCACTCCTATTTTTTTGGGATAAAAAGTAGCTCAAGTTCTAATTTAGGATACCTCAATCCGAAGCCTTAAAACCGTTTTGCATTTTAAGCGTGAAGAAGTAGCTGGGGCTACATAAATATCAACTTGTGGAGAGCGGCATTATTGTAAAGATATTTAAACTTTATAAACTCCGCACAAAAAAATAGACCTATCTTTCAATAAAAACGCTTCCAGACGCTCTCGAAATCGTTCTAGTATAAGTTGTATAAACTTCTTAATAAATACTGTCTTTGGATTGTCTTGAAGCTCTAATGTGTTTGGTCAATCTCTCGAGTCTCGATCGTGCGACCTCCCTTCATGCGAGGAGTTAGCGACGCAGTGTTTACACTGATACGAGTATACTGTCCAATACTGTTTATCGACGCGGAACTGCAAGCTACTACCTATATTAAAGCTTTGTTTGGATGATGAATATATCCAATTTATATGTTTTTGCCAGAAACCAGCAATAAATCAGCGATGCCGGTTGTAAAGAATCGGCGCTGGTGTTTTTGTTTGTGAGGTTACGCACGAGTGATATACTCAGTTTGGTTTACAGAGCACACACAATCAACTATAATCTCACAAAGTAGGATAGGATATGAAATCAGAATCCTAAAACGTCACGGTTTTAAATCAGATTGAAAGTAAGTTCCATACCAAATTTCACCAAAACCCGTTTTGCCGTTCTTCCGTGATTGAATAACACCCAGACTTTCACATAATATACATATAATCTTAAGTAGGCAGTAGAATAGGATAGGATATTTTAACAGGATTCTGATGCTTGGTTGTTTGCCAGGGTGGGTACTGGGGTGAGACGGGGTGGGCGGCCGGCGACTCACGCGACGCGGCCGCGAGGGTCGCCTACGAAGCCCTGCTGCGGGTCTCGCTCAAGCTGCCCACGGGCGACCGGTTCGACGAGTTCGCTGACACGGTCCGAGCGAGGGCTCGAATTCACTACAACTATACTTTCTCTGATGGTGAAGAGGTAAATATGTAAAACTTACGTCGGATACTCGAGCAGTATTGATCACATCTGGTGATCTTTTGCAAGGAATGGTTGTAAGCGTAACTCCCAGGTGACCACGTCCTGCCTTGGAAAGTGCGCCGCAGCACACGCGCGCTAGTTAGGCACTTATTTCTTGTGAAAAGAAGCATTTTCTTTATACAGGGTCAACTCTAAAACACTTAAGAAAGGTTTATTAACCTTGTGCAAAATGTATGGAACGGCTGATTTAAAAAAAAACTAAATTGGCTTGGACCAATGCATAGAAGCCACCACAAAAGGTCTTCGGAGTTTTAGAGTTGACCCTTTTAAGGTGCAGTATGTAAGTTATTTATTGATCTGTGACTCCGTCAGTATGCTTGTTATTTTTTTATTTTTTTACAAAACAGGTGAATTTCTTCATTGGAGCGTTCTACGACGGAGTCTACTTACTTGGCATGGCTCTAAACGAGACCCTGACTGAAGGTGGAGACATTCGAGACGGGAGGGGCATCACGCGACGCATGTGGGGCAGAGACTTTCACGGTGAGTAGTTAGTAGTCTTAAATGTAAGTCTTAACAGTCTAAAGAGTAAGACAGTCTAAAATGTAAGACAGTCTAAAGTGTAAGACAGCCTAAAGTAAGACAGTCAAAACTATAAGACATTCTAAAGTGTGAAACAGTATAAAGTATACGACAGTCTAACCTTCTGAGCTGTAGGTAATTTAGGTACCTTCGCAACAACATTATTTTTCCAATTTTTAATGGTTCGTTATTATCACTGAATAACAAATAAAAAATCAATAGTATTGTCAGTCATCTATGCTTCCTGTCTATTCAAAGATTGCATTTCTTTGACGTTTTTGGTGAGTCAACGAAATTTCTAGTTTTAAAACCATTGTTTATCGCACAATCTGACTTGTAGTTAGAAACTATAATTCTGTAGTCTAAAAGCGCTACAGAGTTTCCTAGTCTTCAATTTCGTAGCACGTGTAAATTGAAAACAATTCCGTAGCGTCTAATGTCCTAGAAAAGCAGTGCTACGATTCTGTTGCTTTTACAAAATTATTGCTACGAGACCGTTGCTATTACAAAGCTAAGCTTCTAGCTTCGGATTTTACATTAGACTTTGTTTTAATTTAATTTTACAGTGCAATGCAGTGCTATGAACCCGTTGCTTTTAATTTCTCAGATCAAATAGACTAGCACTAACATTCTAGAACATTTAACATTAATGAAGAGCGACAGCAAACAATATAGATATTTTATAAATGCAAGAATAGAATTAAAGTAAAAAAATATACACATAAAATACTATACAGGGTTATCAAGAAAGGGTTGAATGAATGAACCGAAAATGGCTCACAGTATATACAATACATAATACATTTTATATAAGTCATAATTTTTCAGGTGTCATTGTCATTTAAGGAACAGCTGTTTTTTTTTCTCGATTTCAGGGTTCTCTAGTTACTCTAGTAAAAGTAGTTCATAATGCACTACGAGCCATTTTCGGTTTAGCATACCCTTTCTTTATAACCCTGGATAAATCTTTCGCCACGATTGTTGAAGAATCTGCTTTTCACATCTTTCTAAGATTCTATTACGTACATGTTACTCTTGCTACTTTGAATAATTTATCTTCGCAAAGCGCGAAGTGGAGAAACTCGGAATAAGCATTTTCTCTGGCACCGTCGTACGTCACGTGATTTATTCATATAAACCACATGTCTCTGGTTTGGCACTTAGACTTCGTAAGAATTTTATTTGAGACTAGCTGCGCTCTGCGGTTTTACCCGCGCGTTGATGAAGATGATGATGAAAAGTTGCATACGAGTTTATTCAGAATTTGAGCTACTTTTGTACCAAATTTAATTAAATTATGCTTAGCCATTTCAGCGTGAAGGAGTTACAAACATGTAGACGAACTTTTAGATTTATAATATTAGTAGAAATTAGTAGGATTATATACCTAGTGTGATTTAAAAAAAAACGTTGAGCTTGAGTGTGAATGGGTATACTCCTAGCGGAAGAGAACCAAAGAAAGTATGGATGAACTGTGTGGAAAGATGTGAAAGGGTGGGCAGATGATGACGGTGATTTTCAAAGTTCCAGTTGTACTTCCTTTTTGTTTTTAATTGAGTGACGAGACGAGCAAATCGCTCGCCTGATGTTAAACGTCACGTTTGCCCATAACAGGTCTGCACCACCCAGAATTTTGAACTCGCAGAATTTAAGACCCTGCGCGGCATAGCACTGCGTTCGTCACCCTGAGATATAAGTTGTTAAATCTCCCATTTGCCCTGTAATTTCACTAGAAATAATTTTAATTTTACTACACAGTATACAGATATACACATGCAGACATATTTGTTTTAAAAAGAATTATTTTGCTTCAGTCACATTTTCTCATCTTCTCTTCATTTACGCATTTTTGAAAATAAAACGTAACCAACTGAAAACTTCATCAGGTATTAGAATAACATCATAAATAATTGAAGTCGATTTTGTCTGTTGATGTTTTCTATTTTAGCTAGGTACAAGGAAAAGTCCTTGAGAGATCGTTTTTCCTTCTCCTTCTTGCCACGAGCACGAAATACCACAGGTTAGCTTCTGGCAATAAAACGAGCCATTCATTAGAATATTTATTGTACAACTGAGGTTGATAGAAATTGCACACATTCCTTTGTAAATGGTATCATTGGGATAAATGTAAAATGTTACTAAGTAGACACAAGTTAACGAGTAATTATATTTAATTAAAAAACCCCGATATCAAAAGAGCTAACTAACTAAAATAAGGTACAATCATAACTACAAAAACTTGCGATCAAGACATTTGAAAAAAAAAAAACACACTTTTAATCAAGTTACTTTAAAAAAAACAAAATTGGTTTGGCCGGTTAGAAGCTACAATGCCACAAACATACAAATATACCTATAGATACATATTATACATAACTAGCTGACTCGACAGACGTTGTCCTGTCTCGATGACTATTTAATTCGAATTGGTAAAAAAAGCCATTGCGTCAATTCTATGTCAAATGTCAAAAGTTACATTAAAAAAGTTTACATTGTCCAAAGCGCTAAAGTTAAATTATGGTTTAAGTATTTTTAAATTTTCTAATTTTTCATGTTTTTTTTTTACTATAAATTGAGATGTGAGCTATCCTATCTCCTAAGTTAGATCGAACTGCACACGGTGTGCAAATTTGATTGAAATCGGTTAAGTAGTTTAGGAGTCTATAGCGGACAAACAACGTGACACGTAATTTATATAATAATATATTAGACTAGCTGACTCGACAGACGTTGTCCTGTCAAAAGCCATTGCGTAACTATAGCAACCGTAGTATGTTGATGCTAACTTGTCAATTGATAGTAAAAATTATCAGTATATATATAATTTGCAATAAATTAAAATTGCGACTAAAATTTGAGATTTAAACTATCCTATCTCTCAAGTTGGATCGAACTGCACATGGTGTGCGAATTTTATTATAATCGGTTAAGTGGTTTAGGAGTCCATTGAGGACAAACATTGTGACACGAGATTTATATATATTAAGATGTTACTTACATTACACGTGTACTCATAATTTGTTTTCATCGGGGGTCAAAAAATCTTTTAGATGACTCGGGCTGTCCAAAAATGTTTAGACTCTGAAGTGCCAGCTACCTGCTATAGAAAATTCCTAACTATTTTATAGTTTAATAAAATAATGTTTTACCAGGTATTACCGGGCACGTGAGGATCGACGCGGTCGGAGACAGAGATGCCGACTACGCAATTTTGGACCTGGACCCTGTCACTGGGAAATTTGAGGTTTGGTTCTACAATTGTTTATTATTTTTCAAACAAAAGATACCAAAAGTAATGAAATGCCTATCTAAACATTAGCGTTCTATAGTCTGAGAGAAATCGCTGTCGAAGTCTCTGCAAACTTTGTCATCGCTCTCAAGTATTAGTAAGTATCACCACAGAGTTGATATTCTTGTAAAGTTTCCAAGTTTACAAGAATATCAACTCTGTGGTATAACAAAGTTTGTTTAGTTTTTTATTTCAGCACACATCATTATTATGCAATAAGAGGTTAACATTCAGCCGCACGAATACTTGAGAGCGATGACAAAGTTTGCAGAGACTTCGACAGCTTAATATTCAAACCTGCCTAACCTGGACGTTATCTTCGAAGGTTTTACCTTTATAATCACCACGCTATGGCACGAAGCCTGTAAAGCGAAACGTAGCAATTACTTTTATGACCATCTTATCTAATGGACAGCGGCAATAAACTCTTATTGCCATCGGAATAAGGTTCAAAACGGAATCGTTTTTCCACTTTCTGGAGAAAGTTCACCGTTGCAATCAGGAATCGGGTAAACATCTTTATTTCTTAACTCGGGAGATAGATGGTACCGCAGTTTGTTTTCATTTCTCTCGGAAGTTGTCGGAGTTTTGAGCTGGGTTGCTTAACCTTGGGTAGGAAGGAATAATACTATTAGCAATATACCTAAGCGTAGTATAGAGGTTACTACTAAGTATACTGTATAGAGGTTACTACTGAGTGTGTGTTTTTTTTTCTTTTTTTTTTAAGAAAACTTCTTATTTGGGTCGACAGATTTTGTTAAAATTACACAAGAATACTCAAGTAATATTTAGTTGGATATTCGGGCTTTAGTTTCAATGACATGAGTGATCTTTATCAAGGAGTGATCACAAGCGTGACTCTTGCGACCTCGTCCTGCCCAGCACTGAAGATCGCGGCATGCCGCTTTCAAACTCAGTAACTAAAATCCAAACAGAAGCAATTAATTAAAGAATTACGCTGTTTATAAACCGAAAGCAAACTTGCAAGTCCCATGACTTACAGTTAGGTCAGACACTGATCCAGGATTTTGTTCAGGGGGTGTAATTTTGTCGACTTTTTTCTTGTCCATCAAATTCGATACAATCTAAACAAAAACCATAAAATTTAACAAGTAGAGACCGAATGACAACTTCAAAATGAAAAAAAAATTAGTACTGATTTTATTTTTATTTTTAGGGTTCCGTACCCAAAGGGTAAAACGGGACCTTATTGCTAAGACCCCGCTGTCCGTCCGTCTCTATGTCTATCCGTCTGTCACCAGGCTGTTTGTTATGAATTGTGATAGTTAGACAGTTGAAATTTTCACATATATGATGTATTTCTGTTGCCGCTATAACAACAACAAATAATAAACAGAATAAAATAAATATTTAAGGGGGCTCCCATACAACAGACATGATTTTTTTGCCGTTTTTATAGATAACTAGCTGACCCGGCAGTTTTCGTACTGCCATAGTAATACAGTACTTCTCTATGGTACTGCCTAATTAAATATAAACACTGCACAAAACACTATTTACAATTTTATACTCATAATATATTACAATTATAGGTACGAATTTGGTTCGTGTATCAGTTGACAAAAGCAAACTCATCCATGAAAAAAAAACACTGACATTGACAGTTTGTTGTTGTTTCAACTTTTTTTTAATTTCATATGACTTGGAGTCAAATCCCTCGAAATTTTAAAACAAATGAATGTACTATTCGATTTAGTTTTCTTTTTTTTGTTTTATCTGTGCTCCAACGCACACTGTTTTGATAGATATGATTGAATTTGAACTTTGTATAGAGGTAATAAAGTGCAAATTGACTCTTGGACGTTAGGAACATACCTACATTGCTTAAACAACAGTGAGTGCTTGCAATTCAATATGAACTTTAAACAATAGCAATAAAGCTCGTTTTAGTTAGAAAACGTTTGTATGGGAAAAAGAAAAGGGCTGTTTTTAGGGTTTTTCAATATTTCTGAGAGATTTTCTTAATATTTTTTTCCGTAAGAACCTTCTCCTAATAATAATAAATACAACAAAAAAAGAATTAGTGAAATCGGTCCAGCCATTCACGCGTGATGCCGTGACCAAGGAAAACGAGTTTCATTTTTATATATATAGATAGATAGATGGTACGAAACCCTTCGTGCGCGAGTCCGAGTCGCACTAGGCCGGTTTTTTTTATTCTTTAGGCTTGCGTTTGACCGCTATCTCGCCTGATGGTAAGCAACGATGCATTCTACGATAACTTTTTTTTTTTTAGTTAACCTGTAATGTCCCACTGCTGGGCAAAGGTCTCCCCTAATTTCTATTTATTTCTCTTTATTTTTATTTATAAAACAAAAAAAAAAAAATAGTTCATGAGTAAGGGTTTCAGGGGCAAATGACCCCGTGCCCCTGTAAAAGGTCTAGTACTGCCTCTAGTGTAGACTGTCGCAGCACAATAATATAGCTCTTTGAGTAGGTCGTTTGAAAGCGCCGCCGTCGTTTGCTTCAAATCTTTTGTATGCCACTGCAAATATTTGACGGCTAGCTCCAGAAAAAGGCAGATGTTTGTTTTGCTACGATTATGATATTGGATGTCCCACTTAAATGTAATGAAAAAAGATTTTGGTGAGATAAAGATTTTTTTTTGAACAGTGTTTAGAAAAAGCATTCTTTAAGTTTTAACAAGATTCGTGTCTCAGATTGAAACCTTAAGTGACGAAGATAATTATTCACTTTTTAGTGTAGTATTTTTATTTTTATATTTTTTATGCACGTGGTTTCACCCTTTTTACAGGTGAAACTATTTTAGGTATTTTAGATTTTCAATTTTATTTTTTACTGTGAGTAATTTTTTTTGTCCTATGGGTTTTTTTACGCCTGAAATAAATGATTTTTATTTATTATTTTATTTTTATTTATTTACTGGTACATGCATAATATGTCTGCGACTAAAGCTATTTGAGTGGGTATTACCCATTTTTTCTGTTTGAAAATACTTTTTCACCTCTTGTTGACAAAAGGCACCTGAGCTTATAGATAATCCTGTGATTTATTTATGGCATCTTTTTTCATGAAAAACCTCGATGTTTTTTTCAAAAGTTGTTTTGTAAAGGACAAAATTTCTGTATTAGCAAAAGAGGAGCCTTAATCCATAAATTTCGTTTGAAAGTATTATCGATAAGATGGGGACATTCAGAATGGTATGAGAGAGGGCGCTAACGTCTTAAAAATGTCAATGGCACTCGACAAAATTCACATTTTGTCGAGTGATTTTTTTCCGTATTCCGCGTTGGTCCCGTTGTTGTTGTTGTTAACTTGTTCATAATGATGAGTAACCATGAGCCATTTTCGGCTTAGCCTTCCCTTTTCTTATTACCCTTATAGGATTTAAAGTACTAGTCATCTGATCTAGGTGGTGGCATTCTACCACGGTCTGAACATGAGCTACAAGCCCGTGGCAGGGAAGGCCATCCACTGGCCGGGAGGCCGTCGAGGCCCGCCACCCGACACGCCTCGCTGCGGGTTCTTAGGAACAGACCCTATGTGTCAAGGAGGTAAGAGCAACTAATTTATTACGTAACCTCATGGTACAATATTGCTTCCTTAAATAGGTTCCTACCTTACTAGAGAAGCAGTGTGCTAGGCCTACTGGATTATGCCACGAGCAAAGCATGAGTTTAAGATAGTAGCTGGTAAAGACATCCACTGACAGAAGCTTTCCATGCCGATAAACCGCGTTACGGTTAGAAATAAACTCGACGTACCAAGAAGGTATACTAAGCACACCTTTTCTACAAATAAAACTGGTTAATGCTACCCTAACACATACAGACACACACACATTCACATAACAGCAGCCTCATTCAAGAGTCAAGATAATATTGAAACAAAAACGCAAGAACATTGCAAAATACATAATGGAAGTGTTCTACGTGATAAAGCAACAGGTATGTCGACTGTGTTCTTCTTATAACCTAGCGTACAAACCTTTTTTTATCATTATTAGTTATTACAGACCATATTATAGGTACCCGTATTGTAAAGGGGTTATTTATTTCATGATACTTTAGTTAAGAAAAAGGTGCTACGTCATTGTAGCTGTTTATAACCAGATTTGCGGTAAGCTAATAAGCAGGTAAGGCTCGGAATATTTATCATCACCGAAAATCCAACCATCAATCTCTGTCTTATGAACAGTTATTTATAAGAGATTGCCAGCATAAATTACGAGGGAAAATGGCTCCTATATACTACCATCCAGAGATCTCTAGAGACCCGTTCGTTTAAAACGCGAAATCACCGCTCAGCTGGATTCTCTTTAATATTCTCGCTCTTTAATAACAAGCATTTTTACCTTCAATTTAGTCGCGAAACTTTTAAATTGGACGCTCCAAGTTTTTCGTAACCATGTAAAGTGTCACCTTAAGTAGATGAGCGACTTTCGCCGTAAGGGCAATACAAATACAGCGTATTTCGTTAAATCGTGTTGTGAACTGGGGTTATTTTTTCACGCTGCCTTGGATAGAGGCCCAGACGGTTATAATATATTGTTTTATTGGCCTCGCAATATTTCTAACGTTCGCTGTGACTGCTGCCTGCGTCGCTTATAAGTAAGTATGGTACTTTGTTACTTTTTCATTGAAACTCCGACTGCCCCTACGAAAACTATCGAAAGTGCAAATGGTTTTTTTTACAGGAGAGCAATTTAAAGTCAATAGACCTTTATTAATATCTAAGTTAAAATGCGTAATATCAATTTTATTCGATTTCATTAATGTAATTTTTTAAATTATTTGTATTCCTACAACTATAATATTCGTATAATTTGTACAATGAAAAAAATAGTGAGTTTGCAGTTTCAGTACTGTTCGTAGGGGTAGTCGACATTATGGTGTCAACAGATGGGAGGAAAAATTGGAGTTATAAATTCAAAGTAGCTTAGCTAAGGCTGTGTTCGATCTCCTACCAACCATTCGGTATTTTAAACAGAGCATAAAATGTAATTATATGTTCGATCGCACGTGATGATGCTGAGTTTTAGGGCATTAAAGAATCGTTTGCTTTGTCTTAGTATAGCATTTTTTGGTATAAAAATTGGCTCATTATAAATATGAAGGCTTTTTTATCAGACACCTTTACAACCTGTATAAACAACATGGGCAACTCCTTATGGTGTTTTCTGAACAAAAATAGCAAAACGAAAACAGTTCCAGTTTTTAGGGGTCCGTACCAAATGGCTCAAAAGAAACCCTTGTGGTGAGAGTCCGGTGTCTATCCGTCTGTTCTTAACAGCCAATTATAATTATTTTTATCTTAATTTACAAAACTCGATTGCACTGTAATTATACGTCCTTGATTCAGGCAAGCGCGCATAGACGCCGAGCTGAACAACATGGCCTGGCGAGTGAGGCCTGAAGAAGTCCTGGTGGAAGTCGGAACCGGGCTGGGAGCCAGCCCCGCGCTGCACAGCATCAACGAAGTCCTCAAGGTAACTATGTCCCGCATATCTCTACCTATATCTAGCAATAAGGCCGCTAGTATTTACAGTAATATTTAGAGCTACGTTATTTAGTTTAGTGTTAGTTTATTATCCTTTTATGACTTATAATTTTAGGGCCTGTACCTTGAGATCTTACCACGATCCTTAATTAAATCTTGCTTTTACTCTAGCTGACAGAACTAGACCAAACCCAGGGTGATCCAGTTTAGGCTCGTGCTAAGAGTCACATAGTACAGACCCTGTATTTATCTCTTTGGCTATGGCGGTTGAACATAGAAGGAGTACAATGGGAAATTCCCTCTTAAGTAATATTGCAAATCCGGCTTGTTTGTTTTGCGGAAACCAGAATGGAATCACGACGCAATTTTTTCAGATAAACAACGATGTCGATGCGTGAGCAAAAAGGTTTTACCTTTTCTCAGTAATGAGTTTCTGCTCTTCTGGAATTCTCTCTACGCGGGTAAAACCGTTGGGCACAATAGAAACATATTATCAAAGCCAAGTTAAGAAAAAATCAAAAAGCAAGGAGTGCTTCGTTCCTTTGGGAATACTCGTAGTAAAACAATATGCTCTGCCACCGTAAAAAAGTAATAAATAAGTTGGTACATGCGTTGAATTTGTGTCTACGATGTTCTGCAAAAGTTAAAATATATTTACGTGCCCGGTATGTTCACCTAACATTCTACTAATAATATTATAAAATATGAGAAAGTTTGTATGTTTTTTTTGTAAAAATATCGAGGTACACATAGGCTACTTTTAATCCCGGAAAATAAACCGTTCTAACAGGCTAGCAGCGGAAAAAAGATTAACTTAGTTTTCCCTCTTGGTTTTCAACTGGCACAACATAAATCATATTAAAAAGAATTACGAGCACTTGATTGTGTCGTCTCCGGCTGTAACTCGGCATAACTGCGTCGTTACCGCTGCGAACACTTTTAAATTGGTTTCAACAACCTTGTTACGGATAGTTCCAATGAGGTTTACTGGATTTTCTTGCCGTGATTTTATGGTTGTGGGACGAGCGTGGAAAATTTTCTCTTTAATAATAACAAATACAGTTCAATACAATATCAACTAATAATACTGCTACTGCTAATATTAATAACTCAATAATACAATAATACACAATAATACAATAAAACTATTGCAACCAATAGTTTTATTGTAACACTTTTCGTGATTACGAAGCATATTATGACTTGAACCACAGTTATTTCTCTCATAATTTTTTTAGAGTTTAAAAGCGAAGAGTTATATAAAGTATATAATATAAATAAATAATAATAATAATAATAAATAATAATAAATATAAAGAGAATATAAAGTCGAGTGTTTTTTTTTTTTAATTCAGTGATGAGACGAGCAAATTGCTCGCCTTTTGTTAAACGTCACGCTTGCCCACAACAGATTTGCGCCACGCACAAGTTTAAACTCATAACAATTCAAGACTCTGCGCGGTAGAGCACTACGCTCGTCATCCTGAGATATAAAATGTTTAATCTCCTATTTGTCCTGAAATTACACTGTTAAGTACCTATCTATACATAGTAAGTAACATGTGCATTTAATAAGCTTATAAGTCGCTGTCACTTGCCTGAATTAATTAAAAACATTACCGTACCTACTATCATAGCCACCTACGTAACAATCAGATAAAATTGTCAACAAAAGGTTTCCATTACCGTAATTAAAAACTTTTTCTTTGCCACAAGGTTCAGTTTATCCATTTACCTAATTAAATAACCTGACCCGTGCTCAATTGTTTGGCTTCAATTGAAAAACTGTGGTAAATGTACCAATGTTTTGAAACGGAAAATATTTAATCGTTCATCAGAAATATGTTATGCGCATAAAAGTATGTTCATCAAATCAAAATGAGATCGATGATGTCAAGTTTAGTTTTGGCGAAAGGGAGAGTAAAACGTAGTGTTTTAGTTAGTTTTTTTATAATACTATGAATTTGACAGTTTAATTTTCAAACTAGGTAACTAAAGCTCAATTTCGATTCACTCTCGCCTTCAAATTATATTTGATTTTGTCTATGCTATTTTATTTTGATGCAAAATGCAAATTTCTGTAAAAACATTTACTAAAATTATGACTTCAAGTCAGGTCAGCTCAAAATACATTGACTTTCTTTACGTCATCTTCAGATTCTGGTAAGCACTTATTATTTTTTAATGAGAAGTTTAGTTTATAAACTGGGTTATTTTGGTTTGCAATTAAATAGAATACTGAAATTGCTACAATTTCGCAATCGTTTCTGTGTGACGTTTGTAATCAAAAGTTCTTTAAATGCCTTGTTTGTAGTAAAACAAAGACTCAGAAAGCTTCTAAGCAAAGCAATGAATCCATGAATCCATCAAATAACTTGAATAAGGAATGTTTTGTGTTCTTTTGAGAAATCATTAAAACAGTTGGTAGAGTTTGTAAGCGAGCGTCCAATTTTCTTTAGACTGCTTTGTATAATGCTTCAATGAATAAAGAACAAGGTGCGAAGTTCAAACTGGGTTGAAATATCTTTTATTATTTTTCTAAGAAATTTGTGAGTAATTAAAGGAGCTGACTAAGTTTTTGATTGATAAATTGAATCCATTGTTATGACAAAACGCCTCTTTATCAACAAAAGCCTACAGAGGTGATTTTTCTTCTCTGTGACAGAATAATTTTTCATTTCAAAAAGCCTATAAGTACCCCGCATGTTTACTCAAAATTTTAGACAGATGCATTATTAAATTAAATTGAATAAAATATATACAAAGCCAATTATTACAAAATAAATCATGAAAATACAGAGAAAATAAATAATCTTATTATTAACCTTACATTTAATTGGAGAAGTATAGCTAAAAATAATACAGGGTTATGAGGAAAGGGTATGCTAAGCCTAAAACGTCTCCTAGTACTCATCAAAATAAACAACTTTTACTATGGAACCAATCTGGAAATCCCGAAAAAAAAATTGTCTGTCCCATACATTTGGTTGAGTGTCATTGACGTTTTTCTATGGAACAGCTAATTTTGTTTTCATGATTTTCGGTTTGATCCCGTAAAAGTTGTTCACAACGGTAAGTACTATGAGCCTTCTTTGGCTAAGCCTGTATTATTTTACATAAAAAAATATTAACTTTTGCGAAATCGTTGTCTTCATTGTCTAGTTATCTATCGGATGGAGCCACCGAGGCAGCGTGAGCGCGGCATCGAACTCGGCCGGGACGTCCCTCACTCTGTCCGCGTTCACCGTCGGCCTCTACAAGGGGAACAGGGTCGCCGTCAAGAAGATACACAGGAAGAAGCTGGATTTGAACAAGAAACTGCTGTGGGAAATCAAACAGGTAAACTAACCATACCAGGTCTGAGTGCTCTGGGTACTAAACATAGAATTTAGAAATACTGAGAAAAATGGCCATCTAAATTCAGCTAAAATTCATATAATTACTAGCTGACTCGACAGACGTTGTCCTGTCAAAAACCAATGCGTCAATTCTATGTCAAATGTCAAAAGTTATGCTATTGCGTAACTATAGCAACCGTAGTATGTTGATGCTAACTTGTCAATTTATAGTAAAAATTATCAGTATATATATAATTTGCAATAAATTAAAATTGCGACTATAATTTGAGATTTAAACTATCCTATCTCTCAAGTTGGATCGAACTGCACATGGTGTGCGAATTTTATTATAATCGGTTAAGTGGTTTAGGAGTCCATTGAGGACAAACATTGTGACACGAGATTTACTTATATATATTAAGATGATTATAAAGTTATTTAAAGTGGAGCGTACTGCGATATTACCAAAAAGTATCGATGATTAGGACCAGTTTTTACGGCTATCATAAACTCGTGCTAATCATCGTACTTTTTTGGTAATATCAGTAATTCAGGATGCTCCGTACTTTAGCGAATTTTTAATTACTTTAGCGGAATTTTGATAGCCATTTTTCTCGGTGTAGGTTTCAAGCTACTGACCAAACCAGCTCTTTCTTTCTAGCCGTCATTGTGTCAATAATATATTTCTTTCTTTTTATAAAATCACAATGGAGTCGATTCCCTTGGTCTCTCTTCTACTTGCCAAAGTCTTTTCTTCTTCTTGGTAAAAAATATCATTCTGCATTAGAGCGAAAATCAAACCTACTGGTTTGATTTTCACCTGATCCTGTTTTAATATTCCTACAAAACTCTAAGAACTGCTAAGAAACAAACTCAATTTTAAACTTTTCTGCTTAAGGACCTTTGTAAACATATAGAATACATATAATATTATAGATGAAAAGCATGAATTGTATATTTTTTTCTCAAAAATGTTATCTGCTCTCATGATATTCACCTCATTTATCAAAGTCTGTGAATGTGTCTATGGATCACATACTTCGAAAACATTATTACAATTTGAAATCGAATCTTAAATCTATGAATGTTTGTCTTATAATAGAAATCGCAGAAATGAAATCTCTATAAGCCCTCACAGCAATTTAAATATGTATGAGTTAAGAGTAATACGACCAAGTTAAATTGAAAATACTTACCTAAGTACACAAATACAACTGAAAAACATTTTCTAGCGAGTTTATTTTGAGGTTTTTGAGATCAGAATAACAGTCTTAAAAGTAGAGCGTGTTATTTCGGCCTAAGTTTGATTTAGCATATCTTGAAATTTTCCTATGGAGTGTTGTAATTTGTGTTTATAGATCTGAAAAAATTAAATTATAGCTTAAGATTCCTAGTAAAAGCGCCACTTAAAAAAGTGTCACTACTTGAAACCACGATTTAAGGTCAAATAATGACTTAAAATCGCTAAAACGGGCTAGTTACCTAACTACGAGTACGTCCCATTTATATGTTACAACCATATTCGTCGCAATGTCGACGAGAATTGTGTTGTTTCGTAACTGTTACGACCGTATGAGTAAAATTAATGTACGAAATGTTTCTGTCAAATAGATGGCGTAGTTTTTTAGATCGCTAAAAAACTACGCCATCTATTTGTATTCTATTCTATTTGTATGTTCTATTTGTTTGTTTTTTTTTATTGTATCGACAATAAAAAAATCAAATAAAAGTACAACTATTTCTACGTATGATATTTTGGAACCGGTCTTAGATAAGTACCAGAGACATACGAGTAAAGAGTATTAGTTATTCTGAGTGTAGGTAACTCAAATCAATTGGCCAGTAATTGACCGGAATCCTAATAAATTATTAGCAGAGTAGACTGTGGTGTTCTTAATGGGTGGCACAAAGAGCACAGCACGATTTATAGGCTTCTTGGGCTGTCCATTAATCTCCTTGACGCAGTACAGACTGCTAGAGTGCCTCTGAGCTTCTATTACCCTAGTGCTACGTAACTGTCCGAATGGGTACCTATAAACGACAAATAGAACGATTTGCAGCCAGTAACAATCTTATTGCAGCTAAAATTCGACTTATTGCAAACTACTACTAATATTATAAATGAGAAAGTTTGTGTTTCTTAGCTATTCTATTCTTTTGTTATTCTTAGCTAAAATTCAATAAATAACAATTTTGTATGTTTGAATGTTCATTATTCAATCACACTAGAATGGCTAAAGATTTAAAGAAAAAGAACTGACAATTTTGTTAAATATTTATTGTACCTATTTGTTTTTAATTCCCTCTCAGGGATTTTACATCTTCAATGCGCGAAAGAGATAGCTCCGGTCATATTATATCTTCGGTAAATACTTGATACAGAATGAAGTATTTATGTACCGAAAACTTTTGGGATGCCCACAAATTAATTAAACACACCTAATCTACATTCGTAGGCCCGGAACGTGTCCCACGAGAACACCGCGCGGTTTATAGGTGCGTGCGTGGACTGCCCGCTGGTGTTCGTGCTGACCGAGTACTGCCCTAAGGGCTCCCTGAAGGACGTTCTGGCTAACGAGGAACTGCAGCTTGATTGGAACTTCAGGACCTCGCTGGTGCATGACATTGTACAGGTACTTATGAAGACACGGCTTAATATACATTCGTTAGCTCGGAACGTGTCTCAAGAGAACGCAGCGCGGTTTATAGGTGCGTGCGTGCACTGCCCGCTGGTGTTTGTGCTGACTAAGTACTGCCCTAAGCGCTCACTGAAGGACGTACTGGCTAACGAGGAAATGCAGCTTGATTGGAACTTCAAGACCTCGCTGGTGCATGACATTGCGCAGGTAAGATGGAAAGAAAAACATGGTATTATGAAATTGTGCTCATATGTTTTAGGTGTTATAATCCTTTTGTTTGTAATTTATGGTGTGAACAATAAAGAGTTTATCTATATATCTATCTATACCTAAAGCTAATCATAAAATAAGCGAAGTTTGTTAGGTTACCTTAATTTTAGATAACTTAGAGTTCTTCCTTTAAATAAACATTTTAGTCAAAAGAATCGTGAGAAACGCAACACGTTCTAGAATTTTAAAGTCGGACTATTATTTGCGATCACTCATTGAATGAAATGAATGATAATATCAGAAGTATTTGTTCCGGGAAATACCGTGCCATATGCTGGCTAAAAATCACTTAAGACTTTGTCTATGAAATATGAATGCTTATTTAGCAAATGCTTGGCAATATACCTAATAATTCAAATTCTATCATAAACCAAGCTCGTAACCGCAAGTAAGTGCGATCGGCCGCAATAAAAACGTCAAGAACCGTGCTCATAAAAGGTATTTATTTTTTGTGAAGCGTTCGATGTAAGTAGAGAAGCTAGTTATAGGTATTATCTAGACTGCTTTTATTTTCTGTCTAGGCTAGCTTGGTCTGAGTGTCTAGGAGATTTTTTTGTGCCCATCTTTGTTTTACTGTGTTTTGACTCTCCTTTTATGGTTTCAAATTTTCACTAAAGAGTTATTCAAATGTACAATTGTCACAACATAAAATTTCAGTTTTTTATCGCAGCGATAAAATAAGTCCTCTGCGCGATCACTCTAAAAAAATGGTTTTTGATTACTAGTCTCCGCACTTTGCGATTGTTTCAATAGAATTGATAAATAGACATGGATAGGTCAGGATAAAATGGACTGGGCAGTATAGCTCGCGTACACCCTTCTCCGCAGCGTCAGACTAGAATCACTGACCATATGACCCGTTGACAGATCATAATATCTATTCCCTCAAACGCCAAGGCAGTCAGGTTTGGAGCCGGCTAATTTTAGCTACTTCAAACTTACTCACTGAGTTTGAAGTCGGCCAATCGTAAACGCATTTACGTAAATCGTTCCGCGACCAGCGTAGTAAGTTATTAGTTTTGGTACATCTTACGAAGGGGTGTAATGTGTATGTACGAAAGCGACGTGAACGACATCCTATCACCGTACATGTGGCAAAACAACCCTTGCGTCAAAAGCAAAACGCTTTTAAAACGTATCGTTTAACCTTAAGATGACATACGAAAAAATAAACGTTTCGGGGGTCTAGTTTAATAGGTAGTTGTCCCGACTCGTCGGGTATAAAATGAAAGGAAAGATAATAAACTGGCCGTCTCCACCGGCAGATGCTGCGGTGCTAGCGTTTTATGTGGCACGCAGAAAATCACCAATATCCAGTATCCACCTCATAAAGAGGCCATAACACGTTTTTGCGAAGAAGTCATTTCGGTGCTCTATTGAGCGTAGTGTTATAAGATGTTTAGTAAGATTAGTGAGGTTGTTCGTACACGAGGCGGCTCTATAAAGTTCGGTTCGGTTGAAATGTGTCTTTATTTCTGTTTGTTTTAAAGGTTTTGGACTACAAACCTATTTCAACCCCATCCATCGATCAGTGACCCCATCAAATAATCTGTTTCGATCGTGTTTTGTTAGTTTAGAACTGCCTTAAAAAATTACACATTCCATCACAGCCTAGTTTCACACAGCTTCAGTGGATTCTCACCCATATTTTACAGACCGAGTAACCCTACCCACCTGGCATGCTCATTCTTACACGACAAAAAGCGTCGAGAAGATTTTGTCAAACGCAAATGCTAGGCTAGCTGGTGTCAGAGTCTTTAGGACGCCATACTTTTATATTGATAAGTGCCCTACTCATAGTTACCCTTGTTACTGCCAGTCTTACTACCAGAAGTGCTGGCGTAAGTGCACAGGGTATGGGCTATCGTTCACCTTGATGAGTATTGGCATGATCTGATGTTACTTCAGTATATATGCTATCTTTCACCTTAATACTCGTAAGTACTAGCGTGGTGTGTTACGCAGGGTATGTGCTACCTGCACGGCGGGCTGGGCGCGCACGGCAAGCTGCGCTCCTCCAACTGCCTCATCGACGGCCGCTTCGTGCTCAAGATATCCGACTACGGGCTGCACACGCTCTGCACGCCCACTGACTTGATCAAGGACGATATCTACTACTATAGTATGTCTTTTTTACAGGGTTATAAGGAAATGGTATGCTATGCCGAAAAGGGGTTCGTAGTACTAATAGCTATACCTAAACTATTTTCACTATGAAAGATTTCAAAAAACAGTTGTTCCATAGAACAAAATATCAATGACACTTAATCTCGACAAAAAGTTTGGACAATTTTTTTTTTTTTAGGAATTCAGGGGTTTTCCCATATTAAAAAAATCATAATGATGATTATGGGCCCTTTTCAGCTTACCCTTTCATTATAATCCTCTAACAATCCTTTTTAATTTGTCAGCGGCTACATCCTCTAGCAAGCTTCAGAAAACATTTTTACGCATTTGTCACCAGAACTACTATGGACAGCGCCAGAGCTGATCTCGGGCAGCATCTACCCAGGGTCGGTGGCATCTCTGAAGGGAGACGTTTATAGTTTCGGAATCATATTGGAAGAAATCGTGCTAAGAGCCGGCCCTTTTCATCACTACACTTTAACTATGTCCAACAAAGGTAGGTCGAAGACAAGAACAATGGGCTAAGAATTTATCACATTTCTAGGTAACTAGACATGTAGAGTAAGGCTTGTGCCGATAAGAATTAGCTTGAATGGTTCTTTAAAAAATCTTTAAAAAAATAAAAGAACAAAAATGAATTTATACTTGCGTAGTGTATGATACAGCTACAGTAGCGTAGCACGCTATGCCTACGCCTGTAGCCACTTCTCTTTTGTAGCTACATATAAAGAGCTCCATAGTGTGTCCCTGTACTACCGAAAAGGTCATAATTTTCCTTTTTTTATTTTTTTTATTTTAATAATACATATTTTTGTGGTATTTAGTCAAAGAGAGAAAGAATTACAAAAAAAAATATAAGAAATAGAAATATATTTCAGGATTTTTTGTAGATTTTAACGAATTTCCAAAAGATATAAATACATCAAATACAGCCTTATTGATTCAAACTCTCAAAATTGTAAAATGGTTGATATCTCAAAAAAACAAAAGTAGCAAGCAAAGAATTTCCCCAGAAATAGTATCCCGCGTATGCGCCCGCGAGTCGCCCTCGTTCCGTCCGGTGGTGGTGGCGACGGAGGCGGGCGCGGCGGGCGGCGGCGCCGCCGTGGAGCTGCTGGAGCTGGCCGGGAAGTGCTGGTGCGAGTCGCCGGACGATAGACCCTCGTTTGATACCATCAATGCTAATTATATCAAGTGAGTGTACAATGTAAATCCTATTCTTCTAGAATCAACGTGAAAGTATGTTTGAGTGAGGTATGGTTTATTTATAAGCGATCACGGTTGCCTGTGGATACCTGTTACACCAGAGGCGTCACGGATACGCTGCCGACCTTTTAAGACTCTAAAAACAGCCCTTTTGAAGAACCCAATGTTGGGGCAAGCTAGTATGTGGTACCTTATATTCTGAAATCACATTTATCAGAAAATAAATTATTTAGCAGTGAACAAATTAAAGGAAAAGTAATGAAAGTCGTTTCAAAAGGGATGACTACGCACGCAGCTACTCACTCATCACTCGGCTCTGGTTTTTGATGGTCCCCTCCGGTTCACGGATGTGTGCACTCTGGTGTTAGAAGCCAACAGAGGTTGTTATCTATGCTTTTTACAGGGGCTACTGCGACAACTTAATGGACGACCTGCTGAGCCGCATGGAGCAGTACGCCAACAACTTGGAGTCTCTCGTCGAGGAGAAGACGGAACAGCTGTCGATGGAGAAGAGGCGTTCCGAAGAACTGCTCTATCAGGTTTTACCAAGGTTAGAAATACAATGTACTTAATTCACAAAACAAATGACGTTAAAACTAAGACTAAGTAGAATACCCACAGAAAAATCAGGATCTTGTAAAGGCTGGTCTATTGTTTGTTACCTTTGTTGTCGTAAATAAACTTGCGTTTAGCCAAGTCAAATAATGGTAAGCGCCATTTCAAAGATATCATGTAATTTGCAATCTTAACTCAACTCCGAATGAATTTCTCCAACGTCATTGTTTTTTCCTGCGAACTAAGTATTCAGTATTCATTCACTCATTAAAGTCATAGAAAATTCACAGAACAAGGCTCCCAAGAGACAGGCTCTGCATAGTTTAGGGTGCAAAGAAACGGTATTTTCAAAAAAACTATGACCTAAGTAACTTGTCCCCAGACCTGTTGCCCAGCAGCTAATGGCCGGAGAAGTGGTTCAGCCAGAAGGGTTCGAGTGCGTGACGGTGTACTTCAGCGACATAGTGGGGTTCACGGAGCTGTGCGCGGCCTCCACCCCCATCCAGGTGGTGGACTTGTTGAACGATCTGTACAGCACGTTTGACAGGATTATCGGCTTCTATGATGTTTATAAAGTAAGTCATATACCACAAATATACTCATTTTAGCTTAGATTATTACTTTTTTGTATTTGAAGTGGTTGACTATTGCAAAGTCCGCTTGAAGAACTCTTTGCTACATATTCAACCGCCAAGCAGTACTGTGAGACTGTACTGTGTTTCGTGTTAAAAGTAATGTAGTATTTTAATGGTTTATAACGATTTCTATTACATCTTTGACAGGATAAATTAATTTGCATAAGCTACAATGCTGTGTGAAACAAGAACATTATTTTTACAAAACAAAAACCGACTTCAAAAGACCGACTATTGAGTTATTCATCTATTTGTCGCGCACGTACTTAATGCAAATTTAATACTTATATGGTTTTCTCGTGGATGCCATTATCAGAACTGGACTAAATTGAAATGGAACCAAATGGGAAGCGTCAGCTTTCTAATAAAAAAAGAATTATCAAAATCGATTCACCCAGTCAAAAGTTATGAGGTAACATAACATAAAAAAAAAAAAAAAAACATACAGACGAATTGATAACCTCCTCCTTTTTTGAAGTCGGTTAAAAATGTGATACGCTCGCAACTTTTGTTGCAGTTTCAATTACAGACAGTTCTATTTAGCAGCCAATTTGTTACATTTTAATATCTAACCATAATTACAAGCAAACCAAAGGCCTTATTTGATCTGCTAGTAAAATTTAGCGTAATCTAGTGCCTATCTATCTATCTATCTCTTTCCTATCAAAGTAATAGATCTTAAGGAAATAGACTTTATAGACGATAGTAAAGTTACTAAAGTTTCAACGAACCGCAATGGATACCTTTGATGGATTGCTCGCTCTAGTGGAAGGGTTTAAGGCGATAAGTCGGTACCTTTGAACGTGATCTTATGAAATTGCTTTCCTGATTACCGCTTAGCTAACGGATTACGGGGTTCGAGTTTGGTTGTTGTTTGAATTAGTAGAGGGGATACGACAATATTAGACCGAAATGAGACCAAGGAGATTGGAGCGTGTTAGAAGTAGCCAGTGGGATAGTAGCAGCTCTATAAATCGTCAACCCACATATCAGTCGATTGGATAGTCGATATTGAACAGTAAATAGTGACCAATAATATTAGTACTCTACCTAGAATTCCAAATACAAAATAATATATTTTTTTGAAAAAGCCGACTTCGGTGGGAAAAAGGCACATTTATATTTTTACCGGCACAATATAGCTACCAAATTGAGTGGGAGAAAGTAGTGTCGTGGTAGCATAGTTAGTATAGTTTTTCATTCAAATTATAAGTAGATACAAAATGTATTATAAATTAAAAGTTTAAATTTACTTTTTTTTTTTATTTAAAGATAGGCTTACGTTTGGACGCGCGCCGTCTCGCCTGTCAGTGAAGGATATGAATACTAGCAGAGTCCCATAGTTTAAACCGCATTTTTTCTAAATTGTAAACTGTATTGAGGCGAACAAAACAAAAAAATATTCAAATCGGTCGACCAGTTTTCGAGTTTTTAACCGACTTCAAAAAAGGAGGAGGTTATCAATTCGTCTGTATGTTTTTTTTTTTTTTTTTTTTATGTTTGTTACCTCATAACTTTTGACTGGGTGAATCGATTTTGATGATTTCTTTTTAACACGCTTTTATTAGCTTCACCTGTATGTTTGTATGTTTGTATGTTTGTATGTTTGTATGTTTGTATGTTTGTATGTTTGTATGTTTGTATGTTTGTATGTTTGTATGTTTGTATGTTTGTATGTTTGTATGTTTGTATGTTTGTATGTTTGTATGTTTGTATGTTTGTATGTTTGTATGTTTGTATGTAACCGACTCCTTTGAGCGCGTTTTTGACCCACTTTAAACGGTCAGATTTCTTTCAAACTTTGTAGATATATCGAGGACCGATGACAATACACTAAACAAATCGTGTTTTTTAGTTATTTTAACTATTAATTTTTTTAACACGCTTTTTCTATAAAGTTTCTTTAACTTTTAATACCGTTTAACTTACAAATGGTAATTTCGTCATTCGTGTCAGAGAACAGAGTGGCGCAGTGGAAGCGTGCTGGGCTCATAACCCAGAGGTCCCTGGATCGATACCACGCGCTAGAAATCTTTTTGCTCAATATTTTTTGTTACGCATCAATTTTATTTTAAGAGGTCTGAGGATCGAAACCACGCGGCTACAAATCTTTTTGCTCAATATGTTTTGTTACGCATCAATTTTATTTTTAATTTGCTTGAGCAGACGGCCAAAATCGGATAACACCAACACATTTGTACATATTAAGGATGGTTAATAGTTAGCAAATCGAACTAAAAAGCGAAAAATAAATAATAGTTAAAAAAAAACTAAAAAAACACGCTTTTTATAAAAAACCGAACTAAAAAAATAAAAAATAAAATTTTATAAATTTAAATTAAGAATAGGGTTGAAAATTTCAATAAATATAAATTAATAATAGTGTAAATAAATAAATAAATGTATTTTATTTTTTTAAAAGCGTGGGGTGCTTTCTAAGATATTATCGAAATGCTAATCACTCTACTCATGTCTGTCAATACAAAATGTATCTACAAAATATATAATATCTATTGACCCATGCACCCCACGCTTTTTAAAAATAAAATACATATATTTATTTATTTACACTATTATTAATTTATATTTATTGAAATTTTCAACCCTATTCTTAATTTAAATTTATAAAATTTTATTTTTTATTTTTTTAGTTCGGTTTTTTATAAAAAGCGTGTTTTTTTAGTTTTTTTTTAACTATTATTTTTTTATTAGAAAGCTGACGCTTCCCATTTGGTCCCATTTCAATTTAGTCCAGTTCTGATAATGGTATCCATGAGAAAACCATATAAGTCTTAAATTCCCATTAAGTACGTGCGCGACAAATAGATGAATAACTCAATAGTCGGTCTTTTGAAGTCGGTTTTTGTTTTTTGTTTTGTCAAAATAATGTTCTTGTTGCGAGCCTAACGCACGGCGATAAATTTTTATCACATCAAAAGATGATCAAAAGATGTACTATACAGGTCGACACTCGACACTCGACACCGAACACCTTGACACATATTTGACATTTTATCAGGACGGACGCAGGGAATTTAAGTAGGTGTTGACCTACGTCACTAGAGAATGTCAACCATTGGACTAGGTCTCACGCTGTCTATGGGACCCTATTCTTGCGTGCTCGAGATTATCTCGGTTACATTTCTAATGAGAGCGACAGTGACCGAGATAATATCTCACTAGCAAGAGTAAGGCCCCTCTTAAGGTTTGGGTGCGCAAGCTAATTTATTTAAAAGCTTCAATACTCTCACACAAAATCCATTAACTTTATGTTACTTTATGTTTACACAGTAAAGGTCTTACTCATAAACATTACTTAAATTTAAGTAATATTAGCGTACATTTTTTTTATTGCGCAAAAAGTAAATTTCGTTCTCATCCTTTCACTGCTGGGATACAGGTCTACCCTCGAAGGGGATTAGGCCGTATTCCACCACACTGGCCAAGTGCGGATTGGTTTATTCACATACGCCATTGAATTTCTTCTCCGGACGTAATAGGTAGACGAAAGTTAAATGACATTTGTTAATCTATTCACGTTTTGATTTTACGACTGCTCTGAATGGTTACGCGTTAAGAAACAGTCGCGAAGCAATAACACATTTGGTGTCAGCTTAACACACTTCAAAGCGGCTATAAAGTTTAACGTGAGCTGTACTTTCCTACTTAATATCTAACATTATTAGCTGTGCCCCCCGGTTTTGCCCGCACGGTGGTTTCACAAACTCACATATACAGATTTATATTATTAGTGCAATTAGTTCGGATAAAAGTAAAAGTTTCTATATTTGGACGTTTGTGCCTCAATCACGCAAAAATGGTTGAACTGATTAAGATAAAAGTTAGTATGAAGATACCTTAAGCCTTGGATTAACATATTTACAACTTTCGATCCTGGATCCAGTAGGATAGCGAGTGAAACTGTGGGTCGCTGCTAGTCTACTGAATACAGGGTTAAAGGGTATGCTAAATCGAAAAGGGGTCATAGTCCTCATCATTATGAACAACTTTTACTAAGGGAACAACCCGGAGTTCGCGAATAAAATCAGCTGTTCCATAGCAAAATTACAACGACACTCGACAAAATGCATTTAACAGCTGATTTCTTTTTGCGCGTTCCGGTTTGGTCCCATATTAAAAGTTGTTCATAATGATGAGCACTATGAGCCCTTTTCGGCTTAGCATACCCTTTTTGTAAAACCATGTATAAACGCAGCGAGTCTACTATAAGTGTAACATCATGACCATATCTCAAAAGGTGGAGACGATAGGCGACGCCTACATGGTGGTGTCAGGGCTGCCGCAGCGGAACGGGGACCTGCACGCGAGGGAGATCTGCCTGATGGCGCTCGCGGTCGTGGAGGCGGTGAGGAGCTTTGTGGTGAGGCACCGGCCCACGCATCGACTGGAGGTGAGCATGTTTACTATGCGATGGTTTGTTTGACCACAACACACGCATGTTCTCTACGAAAAAGCGCAGTTGTGCACCCTTATTTGTACAGACAGAGGCAAAAGATTCACTCCATATTGAATATTAAATTATATTGTCCTAAAACCAAAAGCCACCAACATTTAGGTATAGACAAACCATATAACTCGAGGGGCGCCCGCGGGGCGAGGCGGGCGTTTCGGCCCCCAAGGCGGTTTCGAGGGAGAAGGCGCGCGCCCGCGGTGCTCCCTGACGCGTATTACCTACTATGCATCTACTAAATTCCTATAGTACTTTATGGGGTGCAGTAGTCACATCACATCTGCCAGGTGTGTTCTTTCTCTCCTTCAACTGTTAGTAAGACATCCTTAGGTGACCTGGAATTGTATAATAAATTTAAACCTGTCTACACGCATTTGTACCTTTAAAAGCATGGACTATAACCCACTTAGGTTATTCTCGGTACTTCCAAATTTATACCCAGGAACGTTACAATGATGTGGGCTGATGATGAGCTATTTTATCTTGATGCAGGTGCGAGTGGGGGTGCACTCGGGGCCGGTGTGCGCGGGCGTGGTGGGGGTGAAGATGCCGCACTACTGCCTCTTCGGAGACACGGTCAACACGGCCAGCCGCATGGAGTCCACTGGGCAACGTGAGCATTCTGTAGAAAAAAACTGCTAGAAAAAGCATTCTGTAAAAATGAAGCTAAAACTCAAGCAACGCGTTTCAATCCAATGGATAAATAAGCTACTTTTAAAAATAAATTTGACCCAAGAAAGAAAAAAGAAAACGTGAGCTAAATAAAACCGTTTAACAATTGTCATCGGAGTTACAAAGGATACCAAATTTCAACTCAATCGGACATCGGGAAGTGGTTTGGAATTGCGTTGTAAGGTTACACCCGAACAAACATAGTTACATATGTACTCGTATGTATATAGTTACGAGTAAATCAAAGCTTTTAAAAACATTATGCGGTATTATGATTGCCTACGCGGGATAATGGTAGGAAGATATGATAATGAATCATGATAGGTAAGCTAAGTAACTCTTTATTGCCTACTATATATTTTGATAGTTTTCTTTAAACTAGTAAAATGGGTTGAGTGACCAGCTAGCGTAGCAGTGAGCGTAGCAGTGAGCGTAGCTCGGGGATAAAGCTTCAGGTGATCGTCAAAATCAGCCGATACGATTTTAGAGTCCTGAACCTCCTTCGGGGATAAGAACTTTTATTTTATGTCAAAATATACAATTTTATTTACTCGTCCGGCTTACAAATCATGAAGTTAGAAAATGAAAAGCTAGATTGACATCACTTCGGGAAAACCAGATCTTTTCAGCTGCTGAAACAATTTTTAAATAGAGTTACCTACTAGGAAATGGGGGACAGAGTTAACATAGGTTACATCTTTTTAGCCGTGCTGTAATATTATGATTTTTTGCTGATAACGGTTTACCATTGTAATAGTATGGTATGGTGGTTATGTTTTGAACATAGGGCCTCTTAGAGCATCCTTTTTTAGCCTACCTTGTATTTTTTTCTTCAAACATGGAGCAAATAAAATCATCATGTCAAATAAATATCTATTAAGATTTATTTAATTTACAATGTATGTAACTATGATTGTTAGGGCGGAATCTTGCAACTACATTTTGAACCACTTCTCGATGTCTTATTGAGCTGAAATTTGGTTTAAGTACGTGTGTAACTCCGATGACAATGCAATAAAAGTTAGATTTTAAAATTATTTTTTTAAATAATTTTTTTTTCTCCCTTTCTTTCTTTTATTGATATTAGGCAGTTCCTATAAAACCAACAACTATTTTAGCTCTCCGTATCCACCTGAGTGAGAACACGCGCGCGCTGCTCGAGCAGTGGGGCACGTTCGTGGTGGAGAGCCGCGGCGAGGTGGAGCTGAAGGGCCGCGGCAGGATGCTCACGCACTGGCTGCTGCACTGCTCCGAGCCGGAGGCTAGGTGAGTTTTAGCCCCTACGAACAGTATCGAAACTAAAAAATCACGTTTTGTTTTCATTGTACCAAAATTATACGAATATTTAATACACCATTAGGAAAGCAAATAACTCAAATAAAAGTTTTTTGACATGTATTAAATCGAGTAAAATTGATACTACATATTTTAACTTATTAATTTGGGTCAAATTTGGCTTTTTAATTGCTCTCCTGTAAAAAATGCCATTTGCAGTTTCGATACTGTTCGTACGGGCAGTTGTTTGAGAGCGAATATTTCAAAGGGTAGATACAGCCGTGCCAATGACCAGGGCCTCGACCTACAGCAGCCCTGACGTATATCAGCAAAAATTGGTAAAATATTAAAATAACGTTTCTCATTGATAGCTAGGATACCCTGTTTCGGGGATGCCATGGAACACACATAAAGGCAAGGACAACTAACACCCAGATCCGGAACAGATATTTTAAATTCATCACTTAAACATCTGCCCGGCCGGGAATCGAACCCGGGACCTCTGGCTTATTTTATTCACAATCTCACTCAAACTCATGCTTCATCGATGAACAGGACGATTCATCGTAGTCGTCGTTGGCATTATGTAATATAGTTCATAGAAAGTAAATTACCAGGCTACAGGGAATCGGCTCAATCTATAATTCTCATTAAACTGCTACAAAATGATTCAAACGTAATCATAAATGTTTCCATGAACATAAACATGGTTTTGAGTATTTGACTCAATAAACTCGAGTCCCGTGTTATTACAATAATTATACCTGAATATATTTGCAGGTTATTGACACAAGGTCCCGTCCCGCCGCCGCAATACCCGATTCTGTTCCCGGCGCTCCCACAAGCAGCCCTGTCACTCCAAGTCCCGTACTTGGTTGTAGATCCGCCGACGTTGCAAACATGATGCGAGGAGATCATTATTTAGATGGATTTGAACACAAGTATATATCTTCGGATATTAGTACGATTTCATCTAATGTGATCTGATGGATAATTTTTTGAATCAGCGTTACTTCGTGGAAGTTGATCTTTAAAAAACTGTTTAGCAAATTAATTTCTAGTGTGTGTATTTTTGACTTAAAATCACGACAATCAAAAAATATATTACAAATACAATCATTTAGATATAGATTGATCCCAATTTTATGTTTTGTACCTGACGGTTTCATGGCGGAAATATACTTAAAAACTGATTTTTGAACTAATAAAGCTCGTGTGAATCAGCAAAATGTAAGTATAAACTCATTTATCTAATTTCTCATGAGAGTCTAGTCGATGTTATGTCTAACTATCTAGCCAGACTTTATGATCCGATTACACGATGTGTTGCGGCAAGCAGCATGATAATAAAACGTATACTTTTTGTATTTATTTTGGTTTATAAATCCTGTTTCGTGTTACTTACCCACTACTAAATTATGGTAATTACTAAAAATCGGTCTGAAGCTGTAATATTATCAGTAAATACAATGGTGTTCTATGCAACGACGGCGTCTCTGATTTCTCGACATGTAAAATATTTTGATGACTGCGACGTCTTTAGCTTGTTATTTGAGATTCAGTTGCTCGTTATACAATTTTCTTTGTTCAAATGTTTTGTTTTTCAATTTTCGCTCCGCTACCGCAACACATCGTGTGGCTAGGCCGCTATAGTGGTTTCTACGTAATTATTAATGAAGGAGCTAAGGACAAGGCCAGACTTGTCTCGAAGTCTTGTAATTGACTCGTGAAGACATTTTGGCTTGTGATACCAAATGTAGGTGAATATAGGTACATACATATATGTATGTGTTATTAACTACTCAAATGTAGTATTATTAGAACCTAAGGATGAACGTAATATGTATTACAAGAATATATCTAACCAAGCCAAATAAAGGTAGGTGTGCAATTTTTGAGGCTTGAACCGAGTTCATTCTCTGAGTAAAATTATTTCACATTATATATTTGTAAATTATATTTAATATTGCCATACGTATTTAGTGGATGAAAGTAATTCCAAAATAACATTTAAATATCAATGTAAATGCTGTTTGTTACTCTTGAATATTTTAAATATTGGCGAGATCTTTATTAAATATCTTCTTAGGTCTTTTTTATGGATAGGACATAAAATGGTATTTATCAACATTCGGTGATAATAATACAAAATAAAACAGACATTTCTAAATAAGATATCATTGTGACAGACCACCTAACTCGAAGCACATCTCGTCATTTTAAATTAGCCATATAATGTTCTTTTCTGGGAACAAAGACCGTTTAAATAACCAGAAAGCTTTTTAATGACTTGAGCGTGATCACATACATTAGCCTACAGCTGGGCAGAGGCCTCCCCAAGAACGTAGAGCCAACAGCCCGAAACTTGGCTAATGATTATTGTATTTTTGGTCATACTTGTTGACACAGATTACCTTATATAGTCTCTGTAAATAAGACGGTAACCAAACATCGGACAAAATATTCTTTCATTGGTTCATCATTTGGACTAACCTAACTTTGCGATATCCAAGTCATAAGGAAATGCTAAGCCGAAAAGGGCTCATAGAACTCATAATATTGATGAACACTGAACGCTTTTTTTGTCTTACTATGAACACCCTTTTATAATGACCCTGTATATCTACATCTTCCATTAGGTCATCAGCTATCTAATTTGAGGTATCTACAAGGAATAATCCGTTGTAGACCAAGTCTAGCCCAGTAATATGGGATATCTTTTATGCCTTTTCTACATTATAGCATGGATAAAATAAATGAAATCACAACAGCTTAGCTAACAGATTAACGACGGACAAGCTCGTAAAGCTAGTCGTCTCTTCGCTAGTAAACTCGTGTATAATTTTATTAAAACTCCTTTCTCCGATGCCTCGTTTATAGCTATGCCTCAGATCAAGTTGAAAGGCAGATGGAGTCCCGGCTTAGATACAGATGATCAAAAAAAACTACCCTACTGCCTACTTCAAGCACATATTAACGCATAAAAACTACCCTTTATGCTACTCATTTTTCTAAATTAACGACGACGCGACGTAAGAATTGACGATGGATTCGGATAGTTTTCTTGCGTCAATGTGTGCTTGAAGTATACGTACACGGGCAGTAGGGTAGTTTTTTTGGCTTCACCTGTATCTAAGGCGGGACTCTATCTGCCTTTCTACTTGATCTGAGGGCTATGCTATAAAATTTGCATTTTACAGGCTTCGTTGTCTTATGCAGAACTTAAGTAAAACATGACAATACGATTAAATGTCATGGACATAGTTTTCGTAATTTGTAAGGACCTATGCACACCGCGTTTTTTAAACGCGCCGTTGACGCGCGTTTGTAGTGATACAGACGCGATACACACGCAGCTTGTAGACCTTTGCACACCTGTATAACTTCAAACGCGCGTGTGTAGCGATACAAACGCGATGCAAACGCGCGTGTGTAGCGATACTCGTACAGACGCGATGCAAACGCGCGTGTGTTACACTAATATTTGAAAAAATAAGATTGAAAACATAAAATAGAGAACTGTTTTTGAGAGTTTCGTTGTAATTAGACATTTTCTCAAGAAAAACAGTTTCTGTTACTTGAACTTGGCTTGACACGCTACCGCATGTCTAGATAGTGAACATACTCTTGTCTAGAACAGTTTCCTCGTAGCTTGAACCGTTTTTGAGAAAATCACGTAATACCTGTTTTGGTGACCTTCTACACGGAGTAAAAATTTTTGCACGTATCGGATCGATGAGGACTTTTTAGGTTTCAGTTATGATGGTGTTATAAACAATCCTATCAATTTTCAGCTGAGTGGGAATTAATGTAAGGTCACATCTATTTTTTGGTCTAATTTGACCCCACTATATACTAACGCGCGTGTATATTTCAATCAATCATATCGATACAAACGCGCGTTAGCATCGCGTTTGTATCGATTCAAACGCGCAGCACCGGCGCGTCTGTATCGATACAAACGACAACAAACTGCTCTGTAGGATAAAAGCGCGCTGTCGACGCGCGTCAACGGCGCGTTTAAAAAACGTGGTTTGCACAGGCCCTAAAGGTGGAGTTATCTAACATATTGTAGTATATTTGTACTTATATTGTTAGCTCTAAAAGGGGACAGTGACTTACCTAAATTTTGTATCTAGAATTCTAGAGCCTACCTATAAATAGGTACTGCTTTAAGCTTATCACTACTTAAAATTTTTATTATTTATTATTACAAAAAAAAAAAAATATTACTAATATTATTACTATTTATTTTATTTATTATTTTATTTATTTTTACTACTTATTATTTTTCGAATGCTTTGACAACTTCTCGCTGATCGATGTGAAATGTGACGTGCAAAAAACAAGATTCCTTAGCAGTGATTAAGATTAACCAGGTTTATCTAAGCTTAAATTAATTACTTAAACAAAATGAAATATGTTTTATTTTGTGCAATCTTATAGGTATTTATTCAACTATTACTTTGTTGTCTAAGTAGGAAATTAGATCGTTTTCCAAACCAAGATACTTACTACTAGGTTATTATAATTATTCATGAACTCACTTATAGTTTTTTGTTATAATTAAAGACGGGGGATACGGGTGTTTAATTATAACAAAAATGTGTGAAAACCACGTTACTTTCCATAGTAAAATCACTTATAGTTATAAGATTAATTATATTTTATGGTCGAGTAGATTCCTCTTCCCACAGGCAGCGGTATTTTAGATTAGTTAAGTTTTATTTAGCGACTTTAATGTTATATAATTTAATTTTAGCTATTAATAAAATTATTCTTACCAAGCTAAATAAATGTTATCTTGATAATTTTAGAGTAGACACTTTCTATTTCAACTTTTTATGTAGCTACATAAAAGAAAATCTATGTATGTAAGTAAATTATAAAAATATACTATTAGCGAGTACAATATCACTGTCTATTTTTCTACTAATGGGGTTCAGAGATATATCATACTGTAAAACGAACCTCAGATGTTTCTATTTTACTCGTAGAGTCAATTAAAAAGTGAGAAGAGTATTTTGTATTATTCTGGATACATATAAAGATTGAAAACAAATTTTCGTTCTTTCAATTTTCACTCATCACCAACTCATTTCAAAACACAACCTTCTCACCTCACTTGAGACTTAGAACTCTAAAAATGTTCTTTTGTCTCTCAGGATACATTCCTCTTAGCCCGGATCTTTATTAAAAATAAACCCTAATCAATTGCAGTAAGGCCTATTAATTTCAATAGTATAAACAACAGCTTTATATCTAACGACTTCTAATATAAACACTACTGTTGACACTAGATATCCAACGAACAAGCAGAGCATGCAGCTTGAGATCTGATGGTGCGTCAATGGGCTAGGCTCTGAAATGATCTGTCTGGTAGACGAGCTCGTTATACCACTGCTGCGCTGGAGCAAACCACTCTCTATAAGTCTCGGAAGCCAGACTGCGAAGGCTTTTTTGAAAGGAGAATGTACTTTCATCCAAATAACTAAAGGAACAGACATGATCGAGTCAGGAAGAATATGACCGCACTCTTTTCCACTTTTCCCGACTGCTAGACAGTAAGCGAAAGCGTATTCCAAAGAAACGGCCATAGCAAACTTTTTCCGGCCTTCTATTACATCAAAAAACACCTTCTCGAAGTCCATTTCTGATATAAGTTTAAACCTTTCCCGTATGAATGGATCGTATTCGAAATGTGCGTAGATTCCTGCTCGTCCACCAATTTCATAGCCGACGTCGACGATTTCTCGAATGTTCGCGAAGTTTCCAACTATCGTGTCAGTTTTCAGGGCACCAATCAGAACACTCTGGTACGCGCTGCGGACGACAAACGTGAACCACATCCAGAGACCCACGATGTAGAAATCTCTAAACTTTCTCGGAACCATCCTCACAGGCTGACCAACTAAAACACCCCAGATCCTAAACACAATCCCGTGTAATTTAGTAGAATTTCTGAAATATCTGTAACAGAATTTTTTAACAGGCTTTATTTTGATCACGCATGGAAGAGATTTTACGAAAAATACTACAATTAGCAAAACCAACCAAAGGTAACCGTTTAGTGGGGAGAATAAACGATACCAGACCGGTCCAGGGGTTATTGGAGGTGCCAGCCAAATTAGACGCACTGTGAAATAAGGCATAGAATAATCTAGAAGCCCTAACCTATCGACACCTAGAGGAATCGTACAAGTAGATATATTCGCTACTCCTGTAAGGACGTCGCTTAAAGAGTCCGACCAATTCCTAGCCCGATCTGAGTCGATACTTATATAATCTCTAATAGATATAATCGGAGTGAAGTTCATGATATCCCGAAATAGTTTAATTATGGATTTCTTGATGACTTCTAAAGGAATCTTCTTCTCTGTGAGCGGATATTTTATTTTGTTAGTCGATATGTAGAGCGGACATTCGTTCATGTTCAACATTTTGTCTGGATACAAGTTTCTCAACTTCGTAGTTTCGTTGCAAAATCCAATAAATGTAGGCTCAGTGTTCTGACACTTCAGATGATTTTTGTAAGGATAGTAAGTGAACAAGACAACTTTATTCCTAATTCTCGTGACTATCACAACATCGGTGACGTAGTAATTCCACAGAATGCTATTGATTCGTTCGATTTTCTTGCGATTTCCAAGCAGAAGAATCAAGAACTTGGCGCCGTTGTTCAGAAGAGACTTGCCTTTCAGGTCTGGCTTTAGTTTAGTAAGAATCTTCATAAAAGATATAAAGGAATCCACGATGACCACGACTTGTTTCGTCGGCTTTCCATCTCTTTTGCTCTCGACTATCACCGTCCCTCTATACTGCTTCAGAAACTCGTTCACCAAAACTTCTTCGACATCTTTATGCAGAACCACAGTTAACTGTCGAAAATCGAAGTTCTGATTCACTATCCCAAATGCACACTGAATGATTTTTTGCTGAGTGTGATTTCCGTAATGAGGAACTGTTAGTTCAGCAGATGTGAAATGAAAACAAAAGAAGATCGCCAGCACTGAGTACACAGACATTTTGCAAAAGATAAATCTAAGAGAGCATAAAGTTCCTCGAGGTGTGAAATCTGTACATTCTCCACGCTTGGGCGCGCTAGCTGGTTTAATGGTCCATACAGTTCTAGCGCGAGTTATAAAGCTGAATTGCCATAAATCAAGCTTTGTTCTAAGATCTGGCATTTACTGCACCGCTTTCAGTCAGTTTTGATCGATGGCTCAGGTTAAGTTAACCAGGCAGAAGCGTACTAGGGCGTTCAATAAAAACCTTTTTTGATTTTGTAATTTTTATATGTACCTAGGTATTACATCGATCAAGTATAATCCGACTTCGGTGAGGTATAAATATATATCTAAATACCACAGAACACAGTAGGTATTCCACATCTTTTTTAAATATGGCGCACTATGGACGGTTATAAATGTGTTTCTAGTAGACGCTGGTGTTCATTATTTTTATTCCAAAAAGCAGTTTTACTATCAGTGTTCTCTATCTACACAAACAAAACATAACAATACAATACAAAACTTTACACTGTGGACCAATTATTACAAGCAAATACATGGTAGAAAGTTAGCCCTTTGCCGGCCTTTAATCCACGCTTGATTGATGGGTTGCAATATCTGTCTCAGATTGAATACTAGATTATATTACAGTAGCTGGTTAGACAGGTGATAAATAGCCAGCCAGTAAAGGCCGTGACTTCATAGTTAATTAAGTTGTACGAACTTGTTATGCTTGCTATGAAATTATAACTCATCTACATTTAGGTATACCTACCCAATTATAACTGAGTTAGGGCTAAACTTCGTCAGCTTAGCAGTAAAATTTTAACACTGTTTTACTAATTAGCTTAATATAAATTAGGTACAGTCGTGCTAAGCTGGGTAAATAATGCACGTACAATATTTCACGACGAATTACTTATAATTTATTCTACAAATTTTATATTATGGCATTACTTCAGAAGCACCCAAATTAAAGAAACCTCAAACCATAGGTAATTATATTTTTACCGAACAAATAACAGATAAACCTAGGGGGCACTCTTTTAACATAACCATCGTGAAAAGCGTAAGAGTGAGCGCAGAAATTAAACCGAGGTGAGCGAGTGATGATGAAGGAAAACATCGTGAGGAAACCTGCATACGATCGGAGAAGAAATTCAATGGCGTTTGTGAATCCAGCAACCCGCACTTGTCAGCGTGGTGGAATATGGCTTATTCACCCTTCGAGGGTAGACCTGTATTCCAGCAGTGGGAGGATTAAAGGTTGAGAATGGTGATTATGATAATAAGCAAATGACGTGAGTCCATTAAAATACCTAAGACTTTGCATTTTAATTACTTAAAATTAATTAAAATCACTTAAACATAGCTAAGATAAAAGTACCTTTCACAACAGTAGTGAACAAATAACCAAGCTTAGAATAGCGTTATTATTCTAATCATCCAAGGATGTTTTAAGAAAATCCATTGGAAATAAGTTAATCATTTACTTAAATATTCTAAAAATAAGCTTTTATTGCATTGTCATCGAAGTTTGACACGTATACCAAATTTCTGCTCAATAGAACCTCGGGAAGTGGTTCAAAGTTCACCCGAAAAAACATAGTTACGAGTACATAGTTTACATTGCAAGTTAAAAACCATTCAAACTTGCCGCCTTGTTTTAGTACTCGTATCCTAGCAACGGCCACCTAACAACTCGAACTACTCAACTTGCATCAAGTTAACGTGCTTGCTAATCCTAGTGCCTTAATTAGGTGAAGTGACCCGAATCCTGTATTAAGTGGACAGATTAATGACGTCATAAGTACCTACATGAATTAGCTGAGATTAAAAGCGTTATTACGCAACTTACGGGCCATAATGTTAATGGAAACAAAATAAGGGATGTTAACGATGTTGTGTTCTTAATTTGTATTACTAAGATTAGTGAGTTTTATACGAAAGACAAAATGCTGTGGAGTGTTTATGTGATGTTGTTCTTCGGTGTGAAAGGTCTAGAAATGCCTGAAAGCTGTGGCCCTACACAGTATTATGATCCAGCAGTATTTAGCTGTGAATCTTGTCTCACGAATTCTTCCATGGTCAAATCTCTTGACGGTGTGTTCCTTATTTATACTCATACATTTATTAACTTTATGTTTACTTGTTTTCTTATCATGGCGACCTTGCGTTGTGCATTGACCTAATTTAACGTATTGTTTTGCTCTGAAACTACCTCTAGAAGCTACCGTGTTCCCCTATTTTGCAGTACTAAGCAGTTACCGACAGTATAGTTTTCAGATAAATTATTGCAAAATATATCTGGTCCACATAGAGTCGTCAGTCAAAACTATTTAAGTCGAATACTTACTGACACCTTTTTTTGAGACAAAAGTATAACACGTGCTACTTACTTCCTTTCCAATTTCTTTAAGAAGCAGAATATGAAGCGTCACTATCTCGCTCGCTTATGTAGTCATAACACAATAACAAACTCACAGATTTAAAAATATTATACTTTCATCACAGGTGCGAACAACAAAAGTACACAATTTACAATGATAATGTGCGATAGCGTCTCCCAGGTTTCAGCTGCACCTGCGACGAGCACAGCATACCGTCAGGCCCTGGCCGCTGCAGAGCCTGCAGCGCGACTGAGGTAGTGTCTTCCGATGGTACTGCCTGCGTGCCAAGGAAATGCCAAAATGTGGCTGGCAGGGTGGCCTGTAGGAAGTGCCCGAGTGATTATATTTCTGGTAAATGGAGATGGAGTGTGTCTTAATAGCCAGAGTAATAATCTTCAAGACTAAAAGGAAATACCGCGGTTGCATCCGATATCTTGCAGGAATCGTTATTTTTCTACGATAAAAACTAGCCCATAACTAAGACGTTTTTCTACATTCACTTTATACCAACCTTTATCCAAACAAGAACATTATTTTTACAAAACAAAAACAAAAACCGATTTCAAAAGACCGACTATTGAGTTATTCATCTCTCTATATAATGCAAATTTAAGACTTATATGGTTTTCTCATGGATACCATTATCAGAACTGGACTAAATTAAAATGGGACCAAATGGGAAGCGTCAGCTTTCTAATAAAAAAAGAATCATCAAAATCGATTCACCCAGTCAAAAGTTATGAGGTAACAAATATAAAAAAAAAACATACAGGTAGACGAATTGATAACCTCCTCCTTTTTTGAAGTCGGTTAAATAAAAACAAGTCTTACACTATTTTTTCATTAACATACAGTGACTCGCAACTTCGACGGGTCGCCAATGAAAGAGGTCCAGTGCATAAAATGCGCGAAAGGTTTCAAGCCTCAAGGCAACACCTGCGTGCGCTGCGAGTCCTGCACCTGTACTAGAGCACAGGTAATACAGGGTTATAAGGAAAGGGTATGCTAAGCCGAAAAGTGCTCATAGTTCTCGTCATTATGATGAACTTTTACTATAGGACCGACCCTAAAATAAAAGTCAGCTGTTCCATAGAAAAAACTCAATGACACTCAAAAAATGTATATAATATAGAACCCCATAGTAAAAGTTGCTAATAATGATGGGTCTATTTTAAGCTCGCGCTACGAGTTTGCAATATGGCCCCTGGTCGATGATAAAGCAAGCAATCTTTTATTTCATTTCATTTTTTGAAAAAAAAATCATCAAAAGAAAAACAAACAAATTTCATCCCCATTCAAATAGAATATATCTCAATGACTACTAAATAAGCTATATCCATCATCAGGTGGCGGTTAGAGGGATTTGCGTGCCGAAGGCCTATGTAAATGGAAGGCCTACGTACGCCGAAAAGGTGCTGCATCCGCTGGAACTGCTGGACGTGGTGAAGCATGAGTATTTGTGCACTGTAAGTATTGTTTTAGAATTCTTACTGTTGGATTGGGGTACCCATTATTTATAATATCAAAGTCATTTCGCCAAAATAGCTTTATTTAATGCCAGTTGCGTCCCAAGCGTTCAGTCAGCCAGTCAGTCAGTTGATGGTGATGATGATATGTCGGCTTATGTTCTTTTCTGTACCCCTGACAACGTGTACCTACGCTTGATTTCATTATGATCGGTTGAGTGTGGTTAAAGCGTAAAAACGTAACACACTAACAAACACACTTTCACATATATTTGTTGGTATAGAACTATGTAGAACATCATCATCATCGTCAGCCTGTAAAGACCCACTGCTGGGTATTATATAGGCCTCCTATTCCTCTTTACGAAGAGACGTAGTCAAATAGCCCTATTTTTTCTGATTTTAGAAAAATGATTCTCGGATGTGTCGCACGCTAACCAGTGAATGCGTCCGGAATTTTTATTCGAGCGACTTGGGAGGCCCCTGTCGACTTTGGTTGCAGCCAAAATTTGCACCTAAAGGTATGGTAAAACTCCATAAAACTCATTAGTTTCACACAGCTATTTCATAGAAAAATGTAATATCAATGGCACTCAAACGCCTGAAACAAACGACAAAATGTCTGAAAAATTTATTTTTGTTTGCGATTTCAGTATTGGTCACATAGTAAAAGTTGTTCATATTGATGAGTACTAGGTGCCCTTTTAGGCATAGCATACACTCTCTTTTCCCGCTAAGCATTATCCTTGCCTTATGGTTTACCATGGAAAATTTCCCCAAAAAAACATCAATACCATGGTCCCACAGCACCCAGACATGAAGTAAACAAGAACTACCTTTTACCACTACTGTCTATTTCCCTCGGGAATTAATCCCACGTCCGTTTGAGTCAACCTTCACTCTATTTTGGTAGCGCAATAAATACTTTACAAAAGTCACAACATGTCGATGCATCTTTTTCTAACTTCTTATATAAAAAAACAATAAAAAAAATGTACTAAAAACCAAAAAATGTCCCACGGTTTTATTTTAGTTCTAGTCTATGCATATGTTTATAATTCCCACGACTGTATCTATTTTATTATTTTTTGGTTTTTAGTACATTTTTTTTATTGTTTTATAAAACCGTTTAACTTAAAATTTTTTTTTACCTATTTTTATTTTCTAGTTTTTAGTTTTTATTTTATATAGTACATTGTATTATACTGGTTGAGCACTTTCATTTGATACCCATATTGATGGGATCGATAAAACCTACGTTATCCGCCATTTTGTAGCGGCCGCCATCTTGTATTTCAATTTTTTATAGTGTATTGTATTCTGCTTGTTGAGCCCTTTCATTTGATACCCATATTGATGGGATCGATAAAACCTACGTTATCCGCCATTTTGTAGCGGCCGCCATCTTGAATTTCAATTTTTTATAGTATATTGTATTCTGCTTGTTGAGCCCTTTCATTTGATACCCATATTGATGGGATTGATAAAACCTACGTTATCCGCCATTTTGTAGCGGCGGCCATCTTGAATTTATAATGATAATGAATAAACATAATTGTATTGTCACCAAAATCCAAAGTGTATACAAAATTTCAGATAAATCGGTTGACAGGAAGAGGGTGAAATTTAAATTACTAAATTTGACCCAAGAAAAAAGAAACGTGAGCTAAATAAAACCGTTTAAAAATGAATCGCTGTTCGTTAATCTCGCTAAAACTCTGGAACGGCTGGACCGATCTTCTTCTTTCTTATATATAAAAATGAATCGCTGTTCGTTAGTCTCGCTAAAACTCTGGAACGGCTGGACCGATTTCGCTAATTTTGATCTTGGATATATTTGTAAAAGTTCAGGGAAGATTTAAACGGTGAGAAACATGAATAATAAGTAAAGAAAAATACTAAAATCGACAATTTTATTTTTCAATACAAACTGTTGATGTTCGGTACGGGAAACTCGGAATGTCCGATCTCTTTTGTCTTTTCTCCTATATATAAAAACTAGCTGACCCTTGCCCACTTCGTTGGGCATAATGTTAATTAAACCCGAAGCCATCGCGCGCCGTCCGGACCGTTTTTTCTCCGATTCACTTTGCAAAACGGACTACCACGTAAAAGCCTTTTTATTTTTCGGTTTTTTATATAACCTACTAGCGGCCCATCCCGGCGTCGCACGGGTGGACATTGTTCTGAAAAAAGATTTTCCCGCTTTTATGTTGAAATTTTTTCTGAATTTTCTTTGCTATAAACCTCACGGAGCCCTTTCCAACGAATGCAAAACCGTGGAAATCGGTTCGTGCGTTCTGGAGTTATAGCATCAGGAAGGAAAACCCGACTTATTTTTATATAGTAGATGACACTCAGCAATAATGTGGCTTTCTATTGGTGAAAGAATTTTTAAAATCGGTTCAGTAGATCCCGAGATTACCCCTTACAATTTAACAAATATACAAACACACAAACTTTACTTCTTTATAATATTATATTAAGTATAGATATTAGTATAGATGAATCGCTGTTCGTTAGTCTCGCTAAAGCTCTGGAACGGCTGGACCGATTTCGCTAATTTTGATCTTGATATATTTGTAAAAGTTCAGGGAAGATTTAAACGGTGAGAAACATGAATAATAAGTAAAGAAAAATACTAAAATCGACAATTTTATTTTTCAATACAAACTGTTGATGTTCGGTACGGGAAACTCGGAATGTCCGATCTCTTTTGTCTTTTTAGAAATAAAAAATAGTGTCACTTGGTTGTCAAATATTTATAGGTGTGTTCAGAAATTGGTCCGATCTTTTTGGTCTGATTTGTTGGTCTGATTTTTTTTGTTTGCTCTAATACAGGGAAGGTTTAAAAGTAAAAAAAAAAAACAGCGGGTGAAACCGCCGGCTGCAGCTAGTAGGTACGTATATAAAAATGAATCGCTGTTCGTGTTCGTATGTCTGGCTAAAACTCGAGAATGGTTGGACCGATTTCGCTAATTTTGATCTTGAACATCGAACTATTATTACTAGCGTAATCTTGAAATACCTATTTGTGAAAGTTCAAGGAAGGTTTAAAAGTAAAAAAAACTGCGGGTGAAACCGCCGGGAGCAGCTAGTCAAAAATGTAAAAAGCTCTATACAGTCCGGGTATTTGGTAGTGCGCGGCGCTGCCTGGCTGTCGTCGACGTTGTCCCCTAGGGCCTTACTTATAAAGATTGCTTAAGTTAAGTGACATTGCTTAGAATTACTGCGCACTACATTTTTGTATTTCGCAGAAGTTAAGTGACATTTTTCAATCTAAGCAATCGCTAAATCCATCGAAGCCGCCAACTTATAAAAATAAATAAATTAAATTATAAACTGCGAGTTTCCGCTTTGGCAATTATAAATTATTGAGTTTTACATTTTATAGATTCAGAGACAATTGGCTGTGACAAACAAACAGACAGACTCACGAGTCTCACTTTAAGGTCCTTCCCCGAAGTAGATTCGGAACCTTCGACAGCAACGTTTATAGGTGAGGCCCACAATCTCGTTTCCGATGTTCTGACGCGCCAACTGAAGAACCGCGGCTAAACTATATCGTACATACCTATATATACGAGTACCTATAAGTATCGTATATACATATTTTTGTCAGTTTTCCACTCATATAGGGACTTTGTTGTACAGGGCTATCTAATCTTCTCGTGAATGACACGACCCCTGGAAACATGAGCCTGCCACGAGGAAAGGTATGAAGGACGAGCCCTATACTATACCCACTTGATTTTTTTTAAATTTATATAATTGGACTAAAGAGCTACTCAAAATATTTTTATTACAATTTCGTCGACTTAGTTTGCCGAAAGCAAGTCTTAAATTAGTCTTAAGTTAGTTGGTTATTAGAACAATAAATTGATCATGCTATACACGCCCCACGGGCGTCCCGCGAGTTATGTGGTTTGCTAGAACGGTGGGGTACGAGTATATATAGCAATCTATTCTACCTATTTTTTTCGGTGAATTTGAATTTCAGGGCAAAATAACTCTTGCTGTGGTCATTTTCACCGCCAATGGAGGAATGATCATCAAAAACGATCCTGATAGACAAAAGCCATGTCAATTACCATTGACAATTAAAATAGGAGATGATTTTACGTAAGTAAAGCGATGCGACGGGTTTGCTAAAAGGTGCTGTAAAGTGCTATGAGAGCTATAATGGTGCCGTTCCTAGCTATGTAGCAAGTTGCAAGTGCAGCGGCTGCATATAGCAATCATAGCCTCAACTACGACGCTTCTTTAACTCATGGAATTGTCTCTGGAATAGCTTTTAGGGGTTTTTATGCCATAGGTGGTAACCAAGTAAACGGGCCTCTCGATAGCATCATTAATTGTCGTCTAACTCGTCTATGGATATTTGTAGCGTCACAGATACCTACTGTCCCGACCTTTGAGACTCTATTAACAGCCCTTTTAAGGAACCCCATGGTGTACTTACTCGGAAATACATTTTACATATATTTTTTCATCATTATCATCAAATTTTTTTCACCCACTTCAGTACCTATAGGTCTCCTCTTCACCGCGCAATCCTTTCCAGACTTTGATAAAGAGTTTTAGTTTTAGTTAATTTGTTTTATTTATAGTACCTATTTATAAATTTATAGATAGGTAATTAAATTTTTGTTCACAGATTTGACTGCAAATTGAACTTGTCGAAGCTTAGTTTATCCGAGCTAAATGAAACTTTATCTCCATACATTATGGTCGATGGAGAATACAAACCTCTTCCTATTTCACTTATCAAGCCCAGCGGAAACAATGTTCAGGTAAATCGTATTTCTCTGTCCTTTGTCTACTAAACTACTGAACCATTTTTGATTAAGTTTGGTATCAAAGTAGAATGCTTTATGAGAACAGATAAAGGATACTTTTGAACAGGAAAAATTTGGAATTTGAAAAATCGTGATTTCTATTTTTGTGTGTTTATGTTTACCATATTCAATTCAATTTTCAATTCAATTTATTTATTTCGGATTACAATGTCCATAGCTATAATACATCCTATTAAAAATTAGGTACACATACATATTATAATAAAAACAATCAATGAAGCTAATACTAATAAAAATAAAAATGTCAAAGAATAAATTTAAAATCAATCAAAAAATAAAATAAACATCTTATTGGACTACATACATACACTCCATCACTTTGTCATCAAGTTCGCTGTGGTCAAACGTCCAGCGCCTGTCAACTTAAAAAATAGCACTCTACGATTACGTCCAATATCCCACAGGGACGTAATTTAAATTGAGGTAAAAAGTTGGTGAATTAGTTTTAAAGAGTCACTAGAGACGGGAATCACTTAGAACTAAAACTAATTAACGTTTTGTTGGTGATACCAATGCTGCCCTGTTGTTATAATTACAGTACCTACCTAAGTGGTTACTGGTCCTTTTTTGTTACACTCACAAAATAATACAATGAATACCATCGATCTAACCCGACTTCGGTGATGAATACTGATCACAACTTGCTTAGAACTGTGCACTATAAAATCAGCCGTGTCGTCATTGTACCTTGGCACTACTAACAAAGTATGTAATTTACAGTAATTCGTATTCCCGCTTGCTCTAATTATAACAACAGGGGCTGAATGTTACTTGCACATTTACACCAAAACATTTATATTTCTAAAGATACCTTGGCAAACACCAATTTAGTTCGATTAAAGTTCTATTTTAAAATATGAGAGGAGCCGGAGTAGCCTTCGTGCAAAACTACAAAGAAATAAAAATAATTCGTTTTTCTTTGACGCGGAAGTCGTCTGTGGCATCTGATATCCACCCACCTCATCTATTGGGCTTCAATCTAAGGTCAGAGCGATGCTGACAGCAAAAAAAAATTATCATTCAATATTTATCATTATCAACATGTTGGTATGTAGGCCATTACTTACATCTGGCTTATTCTATAAATGCGAAAAATTGTATCGATGTCTACGGGTGTCTATTGTGCGTATTTTTGTTTTATTTCATTATTCTATCCTTAGGGCGCGTTTATACGACCCGCGCGGTCGCCGCGCGGTTGGGGCGTTGCGGAACAATTGATATACGACCGCGCGGCCGCCGCGCGGTTGGGGCGCGATGCGAGAATGAACATTATGGCTTAGTAGATAGAGTTTACATTAGTTTTGAATGAACACAACCGCGCGGGAACCGCGCGGGCCGTCTAAATGGGGCCTTAATGTTACTGAAATATTTGAAAGGGGTAAATAACAATGTTTGTATTTCGTATGTTTGAAAGGATAATCTCCGAAACCACAGCTCTGATTTTAAAAAATCTTTCAGAAATGGAAAGCTACACTACTACATAAAGTAGGATTCCAATGTAGGCTTTTGAACTGCACAGGGTACGAAATACCAGGGATTAGCCAGCTATGCATAATTATAACAGTCAGTTCAGTGTAGATATACAGGGTTATAAAGAAAAAGTCTGCTAAGCCGAAAAGGGCTCATCATTACGAACTCGGTACTCATCATTTTGAACAACTTTTACTATGGGACCAACCCGGAAATCGCGAAAAAAAATCAGCTGTTCCATACATTTTGTCGGGTGTCATTGACATTTTTCTACATAACAGCCGATTTTTTTTCGCGATACCATAGTAAAAGTTGTTCTTAATGATAAGTACATACCTATTATAAACCCTTTTCGGCTTAGCATACGTTTTCTGTATAACCCTGTATGGAACTGCTTTAGGCACTAAGGGCCTTATTTAAAAATACTTCTTAAAATGCTCTGACAACTTATCGCTGGCCTAAAATGTCACTTGCGAAAAGAAGACAGAGAAAAGTGTTTTGTGTTGTTTCAGAAAGGGTCGTGGCCAAACAGCTGGTTCAGCCGCTATTTTATAGTACACCGCGCTCCGTCCACGGCCTCAAACGGGACATACACTGTGTATTTGAGAACGATGCTCATACGTCTCAGGTAAGGTCAGACTAGATCTCAGGCTAGGTCTCAGGTACGATTAGATACCTAAGGACAAGTCTAGGCCACGTCATAAAATGTAAAAGTTCCAAATGTAAAATGTGTAATTTAAAATGTTGTACTTTAAAAGGTTTTGTTGAACTTCCTGTTTTGAAGGTAAACGTACTTAATTCTCACATGAATAAAGTGTATCGACTCACCCAGCCTCCCTTTTTTCACAATCTCAATTCTATTATTCTTGTGTTACTCGTATTTTCTGAGCCTTGAGCGCTGTTCTCTTCGCTTTGCGCTCGCAAACAATTAACAAGTAGATCAAAGAGTGGTAAAAAACTTGCACATTTTGCACAAAGAGGAAAGAAAATGTAAAGTTACTTATACTCGTAGTCTTGGAGAGAGTTGCAGTCAATTCATAGAAAATAAATCTGCCAAAGCGAAAACTCGCAAGTTGAGGTTTCTGAACTTAAAGTGTTTTAAACAACTGCGGAACCCTAAAATTGCTTCTAAGACAACACAAATCAGACAACAAAACAACACAAAAACATTATGTTGTTTACACAGTGCTGCTTGTCTTGGAGAAAAACTAAGGACAATTTAAAAAAAACTGTCCTTTTGCAATACCCTGAAAGCAGTTAATTAATTGTGCCGGTGATACTATTAACAAACAAATATAGGTACCTAATATTCGGAAGTCTCGTGCCCATGGATCTGAATAGTAGATTTTTTAATTAATTTTTGTATGATAGATATACGATTTCGCTTAATTTATCATATTGCAGGTTAGAAAGAGACAGTCATGCGAATGGGACACTTCGTCTAGGGATAGCGATTGAAGCTCACTATGCGTCAGCAGACCAGGACACCGTCACCACTACCTTGAAGGTGGAACACAAGATGCCCAACGCAGGAGTGCTCCGGGGGCTCGAGGTTCGTAAAATCTTGCGAAAGAATGGAATGGTGGAATGAACGGGGGAAAATGGGGTCATTCCCTGTTGTCACCCCCTTCTTCGTCCTCAGTGTTGACAATCGGGAATCAATGAGAGCCAAAAACGGGGCTTTTATTAAATTAAAAAATGGCATGCTAACTTTAAGGTGAACTTTTTTATATTTTTCCTAGAAGTGGGTCACTCTAATTTACTGTCAATTTACCAGCGGTCATTTTACAGCCAGACAATAAATAGCCTGTTAAAAAAAAGCGTGACATTCGGATTTCTGCGTGTCTGCTTCCCTACGGCGTACAAAAACAAAATGTAGAAGTGTTTTTATAATTAATTTATAAATTATGTAATTTAAATACATACCTACATAAATAATTAAAAATCAGGTAAATTAAGTGTAGGTTTGGAGTGCAACCATAGGAGCATTCTTGACCCTGTACGCCCTGGTGCAGTGGCGAGGGGCGCTCCGCCGGGGAGCCCCGCACTACTCGCTGGGGCCGCTGCTTGCGGGCGCTACAGCGGACACATTGTATTTTGTAAGTTATATCGTTAGTGTAGACAGGGTTACAAGGAAGGGTGTGGAATGTTAAGCCAAAAAAAAAATAGGCGGTTCCATACATTTCGTCGAGTGCCATTTACATTTCTATGGAACAGTTAATTTTTTTTATCGATTTAGGGTTGGTCCCTTTTCTTGGTAAAAGTTTTTCATTTGTATTGATGAGCAGGTACTATGACCGCTTTTCTGCTAAGTATAGCCCTATCTTTATAACCCTGTTTTAGAAGTAAGAGACGGATAAGTGGCTGCTGGATTGCAAAAGGCCTTAATAGTAAGTTGATCTACTAAAAACCGGATTCCATGTTACCCAGATTTTATAATACAAAAGTCATATTAGTATTCGTAAAGGTTCTATTACTAAACATCAATGTGTCGTGTTTATTGTAGGTCAAAGTCGAAAGAAAAAAATCTGTTATCATGTCGCAATGCCACAACGTGTTTATTTCTGGTTCAATGACGTCATGCGCTTGCGCATCGGCAGCGCGCACGCGCAAGTTAGTTCTCAGTGATATCGCTAGATGGCTGACAACATCGAGCGGTGGAATTCCTGAATCGCGGTGACGAGATTATCCGCGAAGCAATGGACTGTTTCGCGGCGCGTTCGTTCGGCAAGACCTTACTTCATAGGATCATTTCTATAGTAAGCTCTTCCCAAGACAGACACAATACGTGAGTCGCACCAAACCACGTTGATGAGACGTGGCGCGGCGCCCTGAGCGTGAGGCGGGCGGTGGTAGATTATCACCAGCCCTCGATGATCGTTCGCTCCCCGCAAGGGGAGAGTGGGGTGCTGTCGCTATCTGAGTGGTTTTTTTAACACTTTTTCAATTATAATACTTTGGCTTAGGAGCCGCCTAAAGAATTGTAGGTTTCTAACGCAGGTACAATAATTAACCACCAACTCGCCTTTTGATTCTACTTCTGCAGCCTAGCTTAAAAAGTATGACCACACGGACTAAATTCTGTTCAACCAATAATCATTGGACGCCTTTATATCCCCAGGGACTAAATTCTGTTCAACCAGTGACGGACGCCTTAGCGTAGGACAAGAAGCGGATTTCTTGACTTTAACAATAGACTCATTCCGAAAACGATAGACTAGTAAATTAGTATGGCTTTTTCATGTACCTATCCACATATTTTTTTATTAACATGGCTTTAATTTCTTGTCGTACGTTCAAAATAGGCTGCAGTTCTAGTAACTCTCCATGCGTTGGCTGCTGAAGCAGGCACTCTTGGCATGACGCTGCCGTTGTCTCGGCCCGAGGAAAAAATTATAAAGGACTTTCTCATCTCTGCTGTTTCTTTGAAGGTAATCTTAAGTCGTGTACTAAAGCAATTAAACAAAAGATGCTCCAGAATTCGCGAAACAAAAATCTGTTGTTCCATAAATTTTGTCTAGTGTCATTGAAATTTTACTCGCGAACAGCTGATTTTTTCTCGTAAATTCCGGGTGGGTCCGATAGTAAAAGTTGTTTGTAAAATGATGAGGACTATGAGCCTTTTTCGGCTTACCCTTTCTTTATGACTCTGTTTAGAGAAAAAATTAATAGTTAAAAAAACTAAAAAACACGATTTGTTTAGTGTATTGTCATCGGTCCTCGATATATCTACAAAGTTTGAAAGAAATCTGACCGTTTAAAGTGGGTCAAAAACGCGCTCAAAGGAGTCGGTTACATACAAACAAACATACAAACATACAGGTGAAGCTAATAAAAGCGTGTTAAAAATTGGCAATCTGTAAGCCTCTTTTTGCCACATCTCATAGAAATTAGAATAACCTTAATAGGTGCTTTTGGATTAGACATAGACATAGACAAATATTTATTTAAGACAAAAATAATAATAACAAACATACTAAAGAAATTAAAAGAAAAAACAACACAATTTTTGCCTTAAACCAGTCTCAACTCAGCATAATGCCGGTCGTAAACAACCGGCGCTGGTCTTCCGTTGAGACTGGCGGGTGACGTAACGCACGTTATACAAAACACGATTAACAAATAAAAAAAAAAAAAAAAAAAAAAGTAAATTTGCAGCTAAATCTAGAAAGTAGCAATTCAACCAATTCAGTTTTCGTAAATTCATAATCCTTAGCTAACATAGACATCCTATCAATTCCTGTACAAAGGCCCGCCAATTAGCTGGAACAAGCTTTATTTACCTACATAATAGATGCTTATTAGTTTCTTTTAATGTTTTAATGTGTTTGTTTATTGTTGTAGGTTTTGAAACTAGCCTGGATAAACTGGAAGCAGTGCACTTGCGATATTTTCTTTATAAACTGGGCTGAGTACAACCCACCGGTGGTAAAAGGTAACTTATTCACGATTTCAGATTAACCTCGAAGATTTTTTTTACATTATATTATATCTGAAAATCATTTTTCTTCTTTTTCTCTCTTCTTTTCTTCTTCTTTTTTTTCTTTCTTCTTTTATTTTTTTCTTTCTTCTTTTCAAAAAGCCCTTTTTTATTGGCATAAAAATACAATTTCTAAATGAAATCCTACAGATGTTTCAACGGCTGCTAATGAAAGTTGGAAAGCCACAACCCTGGCCAGGGAATGGAGTCAGATGCAGACCATGAGGAGAGCTTGTCCAGGGTTCACTGTGGCAGGGACACTACTTTTCTTACATGTGAGTAACCATAGTTACTATCACAGCACATCTTTAAAAAGTATTATTTAAACACATAGCAATATAATTATTGAAAGAAAAATTGTAGTTTTCAGCAAAATACAAAGCACAGATCCAATTGATTCAATCCATATTTATCTAAACTTTTTTAAAAAAAATTGAAGAAAAGTCTCATTTAATTTAAGATAATCAGATAATCCTATACGGATTTAAAATTGGATACTTCCAACTTTACTTATAATTCAGTTATCCTAAAATTCACTTGTGATACTTTCAGCTAATGACCCCATGGCAGACTAACCTTCCAAAAAGTCAAGCATACAACTGGGCAGTAGCGTCCATAGCCTGGTGGTCTTCCTACAGCCTGGTGCTGGTCAGCAGCTGGCTGGTGGAGAGGTTCGTGACGTCACCAGCGGGAGACCTGCCTAAAGTCTGCAGTAGGATGGGCTTGTCGCTGCTGGTGTTCCAGGAGGAGCTTTACGCACATTATGTTCATGGAAGGTAAGTGGTAGGTAATACATAGCATAGGTACACGGGCATACGTTAGGTCCTCTACATCGTAAGGTGGCCTGGATGAGATCGCTCTTTGTGATAAGGCCGCCAGTTGTTTCACTAGTTTTAAGTCTCATTATCCTTTTGTTTGTTATATCTGGTGTGAACAAAAAGAGTTTATCTATCTATCTAAATCTACACGACGTCACTACTCCACTATGACAGAGTAAAAAACTTCCACAAACAGTTCAAGGTTCCGTAATATATATAACAAGGATCAATCAGTCGATCGCTAACCTGAACTGAAGGTCTGAAAAGAAAAAAACTTCTTGACCAACAATCCTCTCCAGAATTCCTTTTACCCGCTAAATAACGAGGTATACTATAAGTACATTTTGTGATGGAAAACACACCTCTTGTTTGGCTAAGTTTATTCGAGTTTCTTACCCCAAAATACATACCTATACCTAAATAAACTAAATATCTACGAAAATAATTGTCTTGACACGCACTTACTTACTTATCTTTTCCAGTAATAATATTTTGAGCTTCTGAATTTGATTTTGAACTATTATACTCGTACAATAGGTATTTATATTTATTAATTTTGAAATGCTTTCCAGGAACGATGATTTTCAAGAAGCAAAGTCTATGGCAGGTCCCCTCACAACGTGCCGAGTTGCGTGCGTGCCAAAATTAAGGTAATCATTAATAAAAGTTAAGATTGGGGCACCGTGAAATCCAAGCGTGCTATGTTTTAGTGCTGGCTGTGGTGCTGGTTCTATCATTAATAGTGCACAATTTCTAATATTTGTACCTAAAATGTGTATTGTTCTACCTCGCACCCAGACTCGAACCAGGCATTGCGGTCAAACGATGTAAAAAAAAACGGACCTTATGTTTTGGGCGCTCCAGAATATCTCCGTCACTCTCACTGTCATGACATTTCTAATGAGAGCGACAGTGACCGAGATAATATCTCACTCGCCAGAATAAAGGCCTAGTGGACCTAGCATGAACTCGAAAAACTCGATACTTAGATAAAATGTATGGAAAACAGTACAGCGCCTTTATCAGACGTAATGGAAACTGCAGTTCGTTGATTACGTAATTCATTGTTATTTGCAATGCTACCCTGGTTTAAATTCCATTCCATTAAAACAGATTTAAATATTCTTATGAAAACAAGGAAACTGTCCTTACAAATAATTCATATTCACACGTCCTTTAACATGTTTATTATTTATCGTCGTAGCCTTTACTAGATATTTTGAATAAATTATGCCCTGAGTGAAGAATTTACAGTACTTTGTTTGATTTTGCTATTAAAATAAACGTCACTGCTATCTTTAATTGTTCCCTTCTAAGATTCCTAGCTTTGGGGATACCTACCTACTATGGAACACACAAAGATATGGCTAACTAAACCCCTCACCACACCCAAAATTATATACCTATAGATAAATCGTTAGAAATTAAGTAAACAATGAAAGGCATTCATGTTTATTTTCTTCATTAGATAACATAGGATCTGCTGCAATAAGTAATTTTGAACTCTGACAAAAGTTTTTTTTTATTCTTTTGTTTTATTTATTTATACAGGGTTATTCATAAAGGGAATGCTAAGCTCAAAAGGGTTCATAATACTCATCATTATGAACAACTTTTACTATGGGACCAACCCCAAATTCGCGAAAAAAAAAACAGCTATTCCATACTTTTTGTCGAGTGTCATTGACATTTTTGTATCGCGATTTTCGGGTTGGTCCCGTAGTAAAAGTTGTTCATAATGATGAGTACTATGAGCTCTTTTCGGCTTAGCATACCCTTTATGAATAACCCTATATAGGTACATATTTTTAAACACATATCATCCAAACAATTGCTCAACCTGGAACGAATCTGAAATCCCTTGCTTGTAAAGCAGTAGTAACCAACTAAACCAAAAGAATTATTCATTAAAAACCAGAACTAAACCATAAGAATTATTAATGAATAATAAACCAGAGGGCTTTCCTTTTCTCCAAGCAACCCTTTATTTATTGCGTAAACACATTGTAAACACGGCAGTTGTATGGCCATTCTCCCCGGTCTAGGCCATGTCGGATTGTATTTCACGATTGTTATGTCCCCAGGGACGTCTGCAGGCAGCTGTCCACTCCGGCCCCAGGTAAATAGGTTAACGGGGTACTTGTTACTTGAGAGCGTATAAAAACGGTAAGTAACTATGAAACAAGGATCCAACCCACTACTTAGTGCAGTTTAGTGCGGGAGGAAAAGAAAATAGGTATTTTCTAACTACATAATTACTTAGGCGTAGGCTCGTATTCACCATTTAACTTGACGATTTGCCTCCGAAACAGTATTTGTCCATTGTTGACATTTAAATTATTAAGTTGTCAAAAAAGGTCGGTTAAAAAATTTAACGCATGGTCATGGTTTGGTGAACGCTAAGGCTAGCGTTGACCAAATATTGAAATTAGTTTTATTTTTGCAGGAATTTTGGGAGAAGCCGAGTCAAGACAAATGTTGCTATCAAAATTTTTGGCGGCGTTCTTCGAGAGAGTAAGTTGAACTACCACTATTAAGTAATACCTATATGAGTATTTATTTGAAAATTTACGTAAGTATTTTATATTATTGAACTCATGTTTAAAATTTTACCTAAAGTTTGTAGTTTTTTATGATAACAACACTACGATTACGGAATACATATCTTAAATACTTACCTAGGTACCTATTCCGTAAGTACTTACTTATAAATATATTACAAAACTTATAATTGCCTAGATAAACCCAATTGAGGTGTGAAGGCCATTATATTAAAAAAATATACTTAAAAAAATGTTTTTTTTTTGTGAATGTAAAACTGATAATGTTTTAGGCGTTAGACGGGCTGAACTGGGTGGCGAGCGAGCGCACCTTGCTCGAGCGAGCGCTCGCCGTGGAGCTGACGAGTAGAGAGGCGGGCGGCACCAGCGCTCTGCTCTACGACGACGACCATACGCCTTCTTGCTTCGCTGTTACTTGGTAAAGGTGCCTTTATTCAATGATAGTGTTTGACCGCCATCTCGCCTGGTGGTATGCCATGAGCAATTGAGTACGCTTGTCTTAAAGAAACCGATTTGAAAACACCCACATTGAGTAATGTTTAGTTTTGTTTGAGTAATGGTGTTTAGTAGAAACATAGATCTGACGAAAGAAAGCATAATTATTTTTAAGCAAGAGGTCATTTTTAGTGTTCTGAACCTCCTTCGGGAAGAACCCTGGCGAGATTTCGGTGTCTGTCTAAATGTCACAGCCAATTAATTAAATTATCTCAGGAACTATATAAGCTTAGCAGTCTAAAATTTGATATAACGCTAGATAATGTTAACTGCTACAATTCGTAGAAAAAAACTTGCTGAGAAATAAGTCTTTACTTTTATTCATGTCATTTCATTCAATGTTAGGCTTGTGTTTGATCGTCATTTCGCCTGATGGTATGCCATGAGCAATTGAGTACGTATCTTAAAGTAACCGATTTTAAAACACCAAGATTGTTTGAGATTGAGCAATGATGTTTAGTAACATAGACCTGATGATAGAGGCTACTAGGTATTTTTTAATAATAAACCTTTATGGCTGGGTATGGGCCTCTCTCGCGTTATGCCATCTGCCTCGGTCCCCTGCAATAAGATGGTATAACGGCACAGCAGTGGGATAGAGAGGGCTGTGGATGATGATGATGAAACCTTTATTAAATTTCAAGGTGGGGCGAAGAATGGAATCTATCAACACTCGACGCCATGGTGTTCAGCTGTGCGATCATCGGGAGTGGAGACGCTCTTTTAGCAGCCTTGGTCACAGTTTTCATGTGGCAGGTAACGCCATCATATTTATTATATCTATCGATGATTACAATACTGCACATTAACATTTTAAGAAAGTTAATGTGATTATTTTTTTTATTTTTCTATGAGTGTAAAATGTTTATTTATTTTTTATTTTAGGAACACCGTAAAAAATAAACACACAATACAATACACAGAAAAACGTAATGTAGACCTTCCTATCAACAACACGATCTTTATACGTCGTCCATCTTTTATTTTCTGTTTGGTACTTAGTTACTAATCGTTAAAACATTTATCCTGAACATTTATCTATCATTTATATCTCGTGTCACAATGTTTATCCTCAATGGACTCCTAAACCACTTGACCGATTATAATAAAATTCGCACACCATGTGCAGTTCGATCCAACTTAAGAGATAGGATAGCTCACATCTCAATTTATAGTGTCTACCCGTGCTAATCCGGGACGGGCCGCTAGTATCTATATATATATATATATAAAAATGAAACCCGTTTTCCTTGGTCATCGCATCACGCGTGAACGGATGGAGCAATTTCGCTAATTCTTTTTTTGTTGTGTTAATTATTGTCAGGAGAAGGTTCTTATGAAAGAAAAAAATAAGGAAGTTGAGCGGAACATAAAAAAAATTAAGACAATTCGAATACAATTATCATGGTTAAGACAGGACAACGTGTGTCGGGTCAGCTAGTAGTATATAAAAATGAATCCCTATTTTCCTTGGTCAAGCCATCACGCGTGAACGGCTGGACCGATTTCACTTTTTATTTTTTTGTTGTGTTTGTTATTGTCAGGAGAAGGTTCTTATGAAAAAAATAAAATAAAAAAATTCGCCAAAAGTTAGAAAATTTATTGAGAACTTTGAGAACAAAAATAGGTTTATAGATAAAAGTTTTAAAATAAATATAAATAGAAATAAAAAAAAATCTACATATTTCCCGCATAAAGAAACATTTACTCTACGTTTATCCCAAAATGTTTAAAAAATGAATGTCTACCCGTGCGAAGCCGGGACGGGCCGCTAGTGCTGAATAAACCTCAATCTGAAAAAAATGTTTGTGTCGCCTTGAATTTTTATTTCTGAAGTTTGATTATATTCACAAAGAATTTCAGTAAAATAGCAAAACCGCTTAGTAAAATAACATCTCAAGCTCGCCTTTGCTAGAAACTCGTAGCTAGCTCGTAAAGTCAAGGAAAACTTTTGGTTTCGCGAATTCTAAGTGTCAAGGACGACTTTCACTTTCACTTAGAGACTTTTTACTTCCTGTTAGATTCACGAAACAGTGTAAAAGTGTCAGATAAATCTAGAGAAAGATGGAGCACTGCCTTAGATTATTTCTAAACATTATTATCTATTAATTTTATTTATATTGTACCTAATTGTAACTTTAATCGACATTTTTTTAACTTGATTTTACTTTTGTTGACAATTTGGACTTTTAGTGAATTCATTTGTTGTTGTATACTTATGGGTGGAATGACGCCTGAAATAAATTAGTTTTATTTCAATAATTTATTTAGAATTGCCGCGCGAAAGTAGGGGAGTTCATGGCTTCACTCAAATCTAACACAGTGCTCCATCTCTTTATCTAAGTTTATCTGAGGTAACAAGCAAAAGTTTCTCGATATATTTACTGTCTTTTAACTTTCAGATACTGAAACAACTCAGATCCTGGCTCGGGAATAGAAACCAAGTAATAAAGACTGGCGTTTACATGAACTTCCACTAAGAGATAGAATTTAATATGGCACTCTATTTTAACAAGCTCAATTATTAAGTCGTAGTTTTAGATACCTAGAGGTTTTATTATCCGTTTTCCTTCTACTTTTAAGAATAAACTGTCTGTATCCCACGTTTATCCTTACAATTACCTACGCTTTTCTAAAAACAGACTCTCGGTGACAAGCTTTTAACAGCAATCAAATTAAATGTTACTTTTCTTCTTAAAATAAGATCATAATTAAAGATTTGATTAATTTTATCTTAGTTATTAAATAGATGTTAATGAGATGTCCGACGACAGATTTTGCTAATTTTATCTTTGATAAATACTACTAAAATTTTAATAATCACTACTTAATTATATAGGTTCAGATTATATTAAATGTAGAGGTATATTGTATAGTAGTTCTTATTTAAATTATTATGTCAACTGAAAAACTATCGCATATTTTAGCAAATATATTTTGGCGTGTTTGTATCTATTATTTTGTAAACTAGATTTTATTGTAGGACCTAGTTTTTGTAAGAACAATATAGGTGTACCTAAAAAATAAATCATTAGCGAATTCGATGATTATTTCTTTATTTCATACTAGCTGCGCCCCGCAGTTTCACCCGCGTTTTCCGGGATAAAAAGTAGCCATGTGTTAAACCAGACCATGAACAACCTCTGTTCCAAATTTCATGTAAATCCGTTCCGCCGTTTTTTCGAGAAAGAGCAACAAACACTCACAAACTTTCGCGTTTATAATATTAGTAGGATAAGATAAGAAACTCATAATTACACATTGTTGTAAACGACATAGGAAACTACCTCAGAATAAGTAGAAAGTAAAATTTTTAATATTTTCTACTTGATCTGAGGGAAACTAGAGAATTAATTTGCTAGTTATTATTCAGTTAACAGCATGTAGTGGAATCAGTAGTGTGCTATGAAATGTTTACAAATCGCAGTTGTTTACATTTTGCTTGGAATTGTAAAATGTGACAGCGAAGAAAGCATCGAAGAAGATTATCAGCTGGCTATCGCATCTGAAGAAATTAAAAGGCCTGATGATACTAATGTAAAAATTGAGCTAGTTGATAGTTTGAAAGAAAACGAAGATAAAGGCGCGAGAGAGCATCAATTAATAGCTATAGAATATGAAAATGAAAGTGTTAAAAAAGAACTGGGTTTCCTTGCTAGGCCTTTTAAAGATAATTTTAGGCAAAGTAAAGAAGAATATCAGTTGACTTCTAAAGAAAATGAACGATCAGAAGAAAGTTCGAATGGAAGACCTCTACTTCTTGATACCTTAAAACGTAATGGTCGTCCAAACAAGAGATGTGGCCCAAGAAGTAAAAATGGTAAAGAACCCAACAGTTGTGAGTCGTCGTCTAAGGAAAAGATTCCCTTAAAATACACTTTTAAGCTCTTTCCTACAACAAAAGCTCCTATTCTATTACCAAGAGGACCTTTCTTCGATTTCGTATCAAACATTTGCAAAACATTACTGACGCGATTTTCTAAGCGAAGAATTCCTGGATACTTCTTCATGTTGAGCAGAAGTCTCAAAAACATCAAAATCGAATATTCAATAAAGAGAGTTCTAGACAAATATGTCAAAAAATTGAAGAGAAACTCTTTCTACAACGGCAATGTACTTAGAGATAAAGTTAGGGATTTCCTAAAAATAATTTCTAGTGGTGACCCCGTGATTAACGATTTCTTTTACGCAATGAATGCCATTTATACTTCTGTGGATGATCAGAAAATGGATGATTATATATATCGGTTGAAACGCTACGGCGAGGGCGACAAAAAGCATATTGGCGAGAAAACTAGAAAAGTGATTCGATGGACTATATTCCACCGCCTCAACCATTTAGACGAGAATCCGATGAACAACATCCAAATTAAATTTCTGTCAGCTGTAACAGATTATATGGGAAAACAATAGAAATCTTTAATTTTAAAGTCAAATTACTTTTACCATCAACCGTGAAATTTGTAGTTACCTACTTATACGATCTCTGCTCAGCGTGGTCAAATAAATATGTTGCCTCTAAAACTTGCTTGTGCTATTATTTTTCTAATATCTACAGTCTGTAATGGTTATACAATAGATATATTCGATTCGAAACTTGACAAGGATGACAAACCATCTTCAATAGAGACGGTAGATCATATAACTGACTTTCAGAATGACGAAATTCGCGGAATACTCCACGTCGGTGGACTGCACCGTCAAATCCTTCGCAGTAATATATTTGAAGACTTCGTTGTTTCCATGTTGGATCTATTGTCGGGCTTCCCTGGGCGGATCCTGACGAAGTACTGCAGGCTTGTACACAGAGAACTCGATAAATTCCAGTACAAATACACGAGGCGGCTAGCGAAGCATTTCCGTAAGCTATCTAGAATGGGCGGGGATGGGATAAGGGAAGAGATGCGCAGCTACCAAAAAGAGATGCAAACAAAAGGGCCGCATTTGAGCGCTTTTCTCGATCATATGAATGAAGTATTTACGGGTGTGGAAAGAGGTAAATTCAATGACTACGTACTCGATGTTCGAGATTACGGAAATTCGATGAAAAGGAGTGTTGGAGAGGAAACACGGGATGTATTACGCTCTATTGTTAATGCTGTGAAGAAACTAAGCGCACGCGAGCAAAATAAATTGGAACGCAAGATGAGAAAAGCTATAAAAGAGCACGATAACTTCGACACAGAACCGAACATATACGAGTTACTATTCTATTCAACAACACCTAGAAGTTAATCTGTAGCTACATGGTGTAAAACTAGTACTTACATTTTTTGGGTGGAAAATGGCAAGCTGTACTTACTGTAGATCTAAAAAAAACAAGTGAAAATTAGTGAGAAAATTGAAATTTCAGAATTTGTAGTGTAATATTTCAGGTTGTTGATGATGAGAAAAATGTACATGTACTAACAATAAAAGTATCTGTAATTTCCATTTACTTACCTACCTATCTATGCATATATATATATATATATATATATATATATAAGTATAAAAGCGCCTACTACCGTCAGCTACGGTGTGCTTTTCGATCGTCCTTAGGACGCCATCATGTTGTTCATTTGTCTGGTTTATTTTAATACTTTTATTAAATCTCTAAAATAAAAATGAAATGCTGCTGTAGACAAGCACTTGAGAGTCTTGACACTGAACCGCAATTTGGTTAAAACTTTAAATATGCAAAGCAGATGGCAAGGTCTCAATTCCGAGCCCCACACCTTCGAACTAAACAAGAACATTATTTTTACAAAACAAAAACCGACTTCAAAAGACCGACTATTGAGTTATTCATCTATGTATTTGTCGCGCACGTACTTGATGCAAATTTAAGACTTATATGGATTTCTCATGGATACCATTATCAGAACTGGACTAAATTGAAATGGGACCCAATGGGAAGCGTCAGCTTTCTAATAAAAAAAGAATCATCAAAATCGATTCACCCAGTCAAAAGTTATGAGGTACCTAACAAAAATTAAAAAAAAAACATACAGTCGAATTGATAACCTCCTCCTTTTTTGAAGTCAGTTAAAAACAAGCACCATTGCATCGAGTATGAGCATTTTAAACGGCCGATTTTGTTAAAACTTGCAAGCATCTTTTGAAAAATTCGTACGAAAACTTTGACAGAGGAAATACTGCCAACATTCCGAAAAGTGATTTGGATACAACTGACATCATTTATCATAGATTTTTCAATGAGAAAACCGGTACTTTCCGTTTGTAAATGGGAACATACTGATTTTCCATAGACACTTTTTTCACGCTGGCAGCACCCGCCGTTTTCGGAGAACAAATGAAATACGGCAACGTCACGCACGGGCAAAAGTGGTGAAGTGATTGTTCATTCGGCGTTCCATTAAAAATAGTTATTTTCTGTAAATTATTGTATTAATTTTTGATTATAATGGCAGACAATAAAAAGTAAGTCTATATTCTATCATTTTAACTATAAACCTGACCTGTCTGAGTGCATTTGTCGTAAATCGGCGTATCCATTGAAAACCATTCTTCGAAATTGGCTTGTCATCATGTCAGTTTCCAAACCAAGCTCATCTAATCGAATTTTGCTAGATCATTACAGAAGGAATCGCTCTAAAACTTCTTATTTGAGTGGTTTTACTTAAGATCTTATTCGATTACTTGTACACTTTAAAGCGCCATACCCTAAACGCTAATGAATGTTTTTTGGTTTGGTTTTGCAGCCCTGATGATTTATCGACCGCGATCTTGCGCCGCAAGGACAGGCCCAACCGTCTCATCGTGGAGGAGGCAGTCAGCGATGACAACTCTGTCGTGGCGTTATCACAGGTCAATCCTTTGTCCTCATTTGCATGTAAAATTATAGATCGTTATCTGCGAGACATCAGCGTCAAGCAGATACTGAATGCTTCTAGAATGGAGTTGAACTTCTTAATGAAATGTCTGTTTTTGACTGACAGAGTCTTTAGAATAGTGAAATAATCAATCAGCTCAATCAAATGGGGTACTTCAATGAACAGTGCTAATTGTATTTAGAAAACATTTATATTATCTTGTCAATAATATAACATCCATGTTCAAGATGTTTATTCAGACTTGAGTTATATCTGTGATAATTTATTGATGTTCATGTTCAGTTTTGTCATATCATTCTAACCTAAAACTTGAAAGCAATAATATCAATCCACTCAACAATAATGATGCTACTGCAGTTATAAACTAACAAAGTAACACTATCAGAATAATGTATCAACTTAGCTGTATAACACTATCAGAAGAATTTTACAATGATGCAGACACTAGGGTTAACCTAGCCTTATATATATACTTTTTGTATATAGAATATACCAAAAGGGAACCCAAGCTAAAGCAAAGAGTGCTGTGAACTTCTGCTATTAGTTTATCATGTAAATGTATTCAAATTTAAGTCATACAGTCTTTATACTACTTGGGAGTAATTGACCTTAACAGATTTTGATTTGTTTTTGTCTTATTATCAAAAAAGCCAAATACATATTATAGAAAGCTATGTAGGTAAAACCACTGTTTTGCTTTATGAAATGTAGGTTGCTTAAAAGAACTAAAGTTGAGCTAATTACAGAACTAAAACATTTCCTGACTCACTTTTGTTCTCAGCATATATATAAAATTAGCGGCCCGTTCCGGCTTCGCACGGGTAGACACTATAAATTGAGATGTGAGCTATCCTATCTGCTAAGTTAGATTGAACTGCACACGGTGTGCAAATTTGATTGAAATCGGTTAAGTAGTTTAGGGAGTCTATAGCGGACAAACAACGTGACACGTAATTTATATATATTATAAGATGGGGTGTGTGGCTCCTTTATTTTACTCTACAAATAAGTTGGTAGCTTCACAACCTTTTTTATAGAGTGAAATGTACAAGCTTATCTTCTCTGTGGTAGGGTATTCCCCTAATTTCTTCATTAAGTGTGTAAAGCAAAACAATTTACAGTTTCAACAGTTCCATAGTTACACATACATAAAGAGTTACAATATAAAGGTTCATGTGGTATCTTGTAGCAAGTGCCAATACTACCAACACTTGCAGAAATAAACTTCTGCAAAATACTATTGCATTTTGACAGTTATACAAATAGGCAGTCAGTCTACCTAGATTTATTTGGCTATGTGGCAGTCAATACCAACTACTAGAACTGGCAGAAGTAACTTCTACAAAATCTTCTTATTATTTGGCACTGATTTAGTCCCTCTTGGTATAACATTACAATGATACTTGAGTATTTCTAAAAAAGTCTGGCATTGTTCACTGGGAACATGCTTAGTTTTTTTGTTCATTCTGTCATATTATTCATGTTATATTATATTATATTATTATTATATTATATTATATATTATTATTGTTATATTATTCATGTCTGTCATTCATGTTGTTTGGATAGTTGAACAAAATGTTCTATACTACATGATTTATTGTCACCTCAAACAGAAAACATGAACACAGGAAACCATTAGAGATAGGCACAAAAGGGGCAGCAAAGCAAGTGTTACTTATTGAAATTACATATTTGAAAGCTAGTTTAGATAAATGATGGTTTAGATAGGTATGTATACCTTATTGCATAGGTATTAAACATTGTTTAGCTACATTTTACATAGAACAATATTATTTTTGAATAAACATTTTACCATAAACAATTGTTTATTAGAAGAAAATATTGGGACTTGACTTTTCATCTGGCCTTATGTTTTACAAGCATCACTCAAAAACCAACAAAACAAAACAATGGCATGCATCGAGTTAAGATCGATTCACTTTCACACATATCAGTGAAGCCACAGTTCCGTCCGACACAGTACTGGCACAGTGCAAAATATTCTTTCATAAATTCTCTATGAATGCATTGAGAGCACTGTGTCGTCACTGACACTGACAAGTGGGGATGCGTTCATAGAGAATGTATGAAAGAATATTTCGCACTGACGGTACTGTGTCGGAACTGTGGCTTCACCAATATGTGTGAATCGACCTTTACCATTACAAATTCATAGTACTTTTGCCACATGTTTAAACCTTCGAATTTACAAACTCTATTTTCCCATTTAGGCTAAAATGGAGCAGCTGCAGCTGTTCCGCGGAGACACAGTCCTCCTGAAGGGCAAGCGCCGCAAGGAGACTGTCTGCATCGTGCTCTCGGACGACAACTGTCCCGATGAGAAGATACGCATGAACCGCGTGGTGAGGAACAACCTGCGAGTGAGGCTGTCGGACGTGGTGTCCATTGCACCGTGCCCCTCGGTCAAGTACGGCAAGCGGGTGCATATCCTGCCTATTGATGACTCTGTGGAGGGACTTACTGGGTAAGTTTATAATTTAAATTTTTTATTAATTTGATGATGGTTGAAGTTTGCTAGGTTTAATTAGTTACAGAATTACTAAATAAATCACATCTTTTCGTTTTTAGTTAGTTAAAAAGAATGACACCGTTATTTTTGGAGCTTCAATTTAATTTAAATGATACACTAGATTCAACTATAATTTTCTAGAATGTTTTAATACATAAATGCAATACCATCCTGGACAAAAAGAGACAGCAACAGAAATTACATAGTTGCTTCAATTATCTTGTTTTGTATGTGTATAACTTAAATTTTTCAGTTATAATATTACCACATTGAGGCCTAATAACAATGTCACAGAATGAAGAAAACATTACACATAACACATTTATGATGAGTCATTTATAAATTCGTTTTACTTATAGTTCAATATTAAGTTAGACGTAAATAAAGTAAATAATTAATTAATGAACTAAAACCCAACTGCATCCAAAAATACTGAATTTTTATTAGTGACCAGTTGAAGAAGAGCTTTGAATATAATGTGGGCTTGAACTGCCTAGGGTTCAACTTGAATTGGTTGATATTATAAGTTTAGTTTACTTGGTCTCAAAAATTATTTGGTTCTTTTTTACTGTAAATGTTTGATATGTTTCAAACATCTTTCAAACATTGATTTGGTGTTTTTCTGCAAGTAGAAACTGAACTAAATAAATAAAGAGCTAATTTAGCTCTTGTCAAGGAGACTGGTGTTCAAAAGGTTAAACATTGTAAATGTCTTCTCCAGTAACTAGTGGTTAAACCTACAAATGTTGTCTCCAGTAACCTGTTCGAAGTGTACCTGAAGCCGTACTTCATGGAAGCGTACCGGCCCATCCACCGCGACGACACGTTCATGGTGCGCGGCGGCATGCGCGCTGTGGAGTTCAAGGTGGTGGAGACTGATCCCTCGCCGTACTGCATCGTGGCGCCGGACACGGTTATTCACTGCGAGGGAGAGCCTATCAAGCGTGAGGTGAGAATTTTTACAAGTAAACTTCTAGGGAACTTACTTTTCTGGCTACCGTGACGATAGCTTGAGGTAATGTGGTTGGTATCGGCATGCGAGATGTGGAGCTCAAGATTGACTGCAGCTACACTGTATCATTGATCCCGATACTGTTATATGAGGGGTGAATAGTCTTATCTAGCGGGAGGATTACTAGTGTACTGCAATACATGGCAAGAAATAACTTCATCAAGCAGGAGGTCAGCAATGTCACAAATGTACTCTTTGGTCTTCCATGAGGATTGTTTGCAGTACCATGGAATTAAAGATTGAGACCGACTCTTTGCCACACTACATTGTTGCTTGTAAGCAACAATGTAGTCCTACAACACAGTACAATCAACTCAACCTTTAATTGTCCCACTGCTGTGGTCTGCTATCAAAGGGTGATTAAGCCATATTCCATCTCACTGCACAGGTGCGGGCTTCCTAGTGTGGCAGAATAAAAACAATACAATGCAAACATAATTATTGTAAACCAAAACCAATATAGATTTACTTTATTTATAAGTTAAAACGAAGTTAAAATTTATGTAGTACGAGTACACCTTATCGCCTAAAGCAGTAACGCCTTTAAAAACGGATATTAAAACCGACTGATACAATGTTGGGGTTATTATTTACGAGAATATTCCATTTTTTATTTTGACGAGTCACCTCGAAAATGATTGACTCATTATTTTTGTTACGTTTTCTTGTGCAACTGCCTAGTTAGTTTGCTAGTTATTGCTACAGTTTCACCGAAGTTACTATAAGGCAAAACTAATATCAGCCAACTCAACCCCAAAAAACTGCCATTAGAAATAAATCAATGACACTCTCAACATAATATTTGGAACAGCTGATTTTAATCAAAGCTGAGCAATTTCAGGGTGGGTCCTAAAACTTGTTCATAATGATGACTAATATAAGCTGTTTTCGGCCTGTCATATAACCCTGTATGTTAGTCCAAGGTATAAGCTGCCTACATACGAAAGTACTTCATCATATTTTTTTCCAAATTTCATTTCATCAGCCGTTTCTCGTGATAGAGGAACAAACATCAAAATTTGGAAACCGTCTTTATAGGGTAATTTTCCAATATTGAATTCCACCATTCTCCCCCCAGGAAGAAGAAGAGGCTCTGAACGCGGTCGGCTACGACGACATCGGCGGCTGCCGCAAGCAGCTCGCGCAGATCAAGGAGATGGTGGAGCTGCCGCTGCGGCACCCGTCGCTGTTCAAGGCCATCGGCGTGAAGCCGCCGCGCGGGATACTCATGTACGGCCCGCCCGGGACCGGGAAGACGCTCATCGCGCGCGCCGTGGCCAACGAGACTGGTGATTACTTGTTTCACTAACTAGCGATTTTATCCGCCATTTTTCAGGAATTGACAGATAGATAAACTTTTTATTGTTTACACCAGAAATTACAAACAAAAAGGATCGTAAAACTTAAAACTACTGGCGGCCTTCGGATTTCTTCCAGGCAACCTTAGGATGGAGCGGATACATAGACAAAAATAGAGAAATGGGGTGTGCAACAAAGGAAATATATAAAATATATAAACCTACGTAAAAAGTAAATACACACACTCAAATATAGTACAATTGTTCGTTTTTCGCGATACAAAATTGCCAGGAGTAACCAGGGTACACACCCGTGTTACAGTATGTTTCAAAACCACGTTAGTGGTGAGTGAAACTAGAATACTTTTTATGAAACCAACCTCTACTATACTATATATTATTTAATCCCTTCAGCATTTTTGCATACTTGAATATCAGACATACAAAAATTTTCCCATTTACTACATTAGTTAGAGAGATGATGCAGGCAGGTCCCACTTGGATTCTTCAAAAAGGACAGAATGAGCGCTAATGGAGCTAGCAATGTGCACAAGTGTAAAGTTTACGCTTTTGAACAAATTAGATTTGCAGTATTCAGAATTGAGTTAGTAACCGAGTCGGTCATGATTCTGCTTTTACTGCTGTACAAAAAACCAGAAAAAATATGACTAAATCATTTCTTTCTCCATTCAGGTGCATTCTTCTTCCTGATCAATGGGCCGGAGATCATGTCCAAGCTGGCCGGAGAGTCGGAGTCTAACCTGCGTAAGGCGTTCGAGGAGGCCGACAAGAACTCCCCGGCTATCATCTTCATCGACGAGCTGGATGCGATCGCTCCCAAGAGGGAGAAGACGCACGGAGAGGTGGAGAGGAGGATCGTGTCGCAGCTGCTCACTCTTATGGATGGTGACTACATAACATAAATTATTATAATATTACAGTTGCCTTCGGTTTTTCTTGACTATCCATCTTGACTACTTTAAACAATAAAAAGTAGGCAATGCAGTGTTAATTCAGAATAATTCTAGCTTTTAATCAATTTATTTTTTGACTGACTAAATACTGTTCGCCTCTGAGACACCTACAGCATACCGGGTAGGTGGCAAACGCAAATGAAGTTATTTAATTGCAAAAACTTTGAATAAACTTTCGTTTAATTTGATTCTAAAATGATAAAATTCCTTGTAAACGTGACTTGCAACATTCAATGTTTTTAAGTTCAATAAATATTTCTGATTTCTCGCATACCATTCGCATCTTAAAATTATGTTCCTCGACAGGCATGAAGAAGTCGTCCCACGTGATAGTGATGGCGGCCACCAACCGGCCCAACTCGATCGACGCGGCGCTGCGCCGCTTCGGGCGCTTCGACCGCGAGATCGACATCGGGATACCCGACGCGACCGGCCGCCTCGAGATACTGCGCATACACACCAAGAACATGAAGCTGGCTGACGACGTCGATCTGGAACAGGTGAGCACTAATCATGTGAATCAATTTTATGTTAACATATACTAGCTGCGATCCGTGGTTTCCAGGATAAAAAGTAGCCTATGTGTTAATCCACACCATGAACAACAACAGCCTTCATTCCAAATTTCATGTAAATCCATTCAGCTGTTTTTGCGTGAAAGAGTAACAAACATATATCCAACTTTCGCGTTTATAATATTTAGTAGAATAGTGGGATACCGCAGTAATTTTATCCACCAACGCACAAATTGTCTACCGTCGAAAATTTTGCTTAGAAATAAAGGTAGCACCGTCTCGGGCTAGTACTGTTTATGCCAGTTGCAGACCGAAAGCTAAGCTATATTACAGCTAAACTAAGTCAGCTTAGCTTGACTAGAAATATGTTGCTATCACATAGTTGTGTAAATATAAATCTTTTTGTGGTCTTATTTTCTTTCCACAAACATACTACCAACTCTACTGCACTATATTTCCACAAACATACTTGCAACTCAAAATCACATCTCCCCAGATCGCAGCCGAATCCCACGGGCACGTGGGCGCGGATCTGGCTTCGCTGTGCTCGGAGGCGGCGCTGCAGCAAATCCGCGAGAAGATGGACCTCATCGACCTCGAGGACGATCAGATCGACGCGGAGGTGCTTAACTCGCTTGCCGTTTCAATGGACAACTTCCGGGTAAGTTTATTTTGACACTTACTTATTTCCATGATAGGTTTAGAGTTTGACTGCTATCTTGCCTGGTCATGCCTGGTGACGTTTTTTTTAAGATTTTGAACTTCCTTTGAGGGAGAACCTTTAAGACGAGACATGTCTGTCTGTATGTATATTTTTATTCAGTTGTTGTTGTGTTTGTGTGTCGGCTTTCGTTTGACCACCATCTTCCCCTTTTCGTAAGCAATGATGCAATAGACAAAGCCTAGAAACCGATTCACTCTCGACTTGAAGACACCTATATCATATCTAGCGAGGAACACCCACTCAAATTTTCCACACTCTTGACAATTTGAACAATAAAAGTGGGATCAAAGCTTTAGTGCTTGTTTTTGCTGCATTGACGTACCACTTGGGGTATTCCAGTAGACTTATCTCCATGCTTATCCCAAATGTTGTTCCCCAGTACGCCATGACCAAGTCGTCCCCGTCGGCGCTGCGCGAGACCGTGGTGGAGGTCCCGAACGTGTCGTGGGGCGACATCGGCGGCCTGCAGAGCGTGAAGCGCGAGCTGCAGGAGCTGGTCCAGTACCCGGTGGAGCACCCCGACAAGTTCCTCAAGTTCGGCATGCAGCCCTCGCGCGGCGTGCTGTTCTACGGCCCGCCCGGCTGCGGTCAGTACTATTTTTTTATTCAAAAATAGGCTTGCGTTTGACCGGCATCTTGCCTGATGGGAAGCAATGATGCGGCCTACGATGGAGCACGCTTGCCTAAAAGAAACCGATTCACTCTCGACTTAAAGACACCCATATTATAACCATCGGGGAACACCCATTCAGGCAGATCATTCCACACACGTGCGGTTCGCAAAATGAATGTGGAGTCAAAGCGTTTCGTTCGGGTTTTAGGTATGTCACCCATAAAACGATGACGGTTTTTTGTGCCCTTGGTGGTCCGGTAGAAGAACGAGCCAGAGGGATAGGTCCCGCAATTGCAAGGGTGCATTGTGCGTTTCTCCTGATCATCCGAGCCAAACCAGCTCCTTAAAATTGACTTTGGCTTAAAACAGAGGACCCAGCTGCTAACAAAGCGAGGCTGGTGGCTGGTGGAGATGGTGAAATTGATAGCAATAATCCTACGAATTACAAGTCTCGATGACATGCTGCAGACAGCTATCTCCAGTCACTTGTTCTGTGGCGGATGTGACCAAACTATGTGGACAACTATGATTATTATCTGATGAATGACTGATGCAGTAGCAATTCCGAATATTCAAAACAATTAACTTTTTTTTAATGAGTCACTTTTAGCTGTCATCTGTAAACTCGCTAACTAAATAAACATTTCTCCGTACACAGGTAAAACTCTGCTGGCCAAGGCCATCGCCAACGAGTGCCAGGCCAACTTCATCTCTGTCAAGGGACCAGAGCTGCTCACCATGTGGTTCGGTGAATCCGAGGCCAACGTTCGCGACATCTTCGATAAGGTCGGTTTTTTTTGTGTAGTCTGTAGTTATTTGTGTTATAATAAAATAGTTGCGCTTCTCGTGAAGTGACTATGCCCCTATTTTATAGAAACCATAATTTTTTTTGGAGGTAATAAGTAGTATCTGTTAAAATCGACTATCCCATAATAAAAGTTGTTTATAATAATGAGCCCTTTTCGGCTTAGCATACCCTTTACTTATAACTCTACAATGTTGAATCCTAAAAAGTTGAGTCCTAAAACGTTGAAACGTTCTACCTCTAAATAGTTCTACCCCCTGTTATTCCCCAGGCCCGCTCCGCGTCCCCGTGCGTGCTGTTCTTCGACGAGCTGGACTCGATCGCCAAGTCCCGCGGCGGCTCCGTGTCGGACGCGGGCGGCGCCGCCGACCGCGTCATCAACCAGATTCTGACGGAGATGGACGGGATGGGCGCTAAGAAGAACGTCTTTATCATCGGTAAGGGATCATGTGAAAAGGGAACTAATTAGAATGGAAATCTTTTTGTTTTTGGTTTATTGATGGTGTTAAATCGGTGGTCCCTTAACTTCATTTTAGCACTACAGAATATTTTTAAGCGGAATATTTTTATTTTAAAAAATAAACTTTTTTTATACAAATTAAATACTTGCGACGTCGCAGTAAAGCTACTACAAATTGAAAATGGAATTTCTGTTCTTTACAGGAAAATTAGAGCAAGCTTATTTATCTTTTTTTTTAAACGAATAAATCTGCGTTTTACCTCTCCTCTCTGTTTGACTCGCCTGTTTCGTGGTCACCACACCATCTCCAAATATTTTTTCATTTGTCTACTAATGTTGTTTCTTTTCCCAGGCGCCACCAACCGCCCCGACATCATCGACCCGGCCATCCTGCGGCCCGGCCGCCTGGACCAGCTGATCTACATCCCGCTGCCGGACGAGAAGTCTCGCGAGGCCATCCTGCGCGCCAACCTGCGCAAGTCGCCCATCGCTAAGGAGGTTGACCTCTCATACATTGCCAAGGTAATAACAATACAAATACATTTTTCGACTTTCAAATTACCATAATATTTTCTGCTCTAACCACTAAACTGGGTATTAAGACGTATCTCGGTTAGTTAGATATTTAAAAAATATAGCTCGATTTTTTTACCAACTAACTACATATATTTGAAAAATATTACTTACATTTTTGTAGGGGGCAATATGACCTACACTGACATCTAACGTTAAATGTAACGTAAGCAAAACAACCACGTAACCTATCGGCACTACAATCTCTTAGCAATCTTGAAAAACTTGTATAAACTAGGATAACTTGTCGCTAGTAGAACAGGCTGCTGGAACGGCTGCTAACGTGCTGTTCCAACAGTTTGTAACGTTGTAATACCTACTCACACCCCTTGTTCGTGTGCAGGTGACGCAAGGGTTCAGCGGCGCCGACCTGACGGAGATCTGCCAGCGCGCCTGCAAGCTCGCCATCCGACAAGCCATCGAGGCGGAGATCACCCGCGAGCGCACGCGCCAGACGCAGGCCGCCGCCGCCGTCATGGATGTAAGTAATATTAGGCGATTCTCCCTAGAGTCGATTAATGGTTCGCTATCGGCACAGCACTACGGCGCCGGTACGACACTACGCCGCTTGCGAGCGAGCGAGAGAGACGATTCCCGCGCGATCAACGAAGATGGCGTGCCTCCTTTGCGATATCATTGTTATTAATTAATCGGTACCTGACCTAAAGTAAACCAATACGAGTTCAAGTAAAAACAGTGTTTAATTCATAACTAGTATCTACCATAATGTTGGAGCAAGAAAGCATCTAACAGTAATCACCACTACTATTCTTATCCGATATGTGGGCGATAGGTCCCGCACGGGATGCGTTTCCCCAGTTGCGAGTTTGCGTTTCAGCTTTGCTTTGAATGATGAATTTAAATACATATCTGTTCTGGGTCTGGGGTCTGGTTATCCTTGTCTTTGTGTGTTCCATGGTATCTCCGACACAGGATATCCTATTGGAGAGCTTTGAATGTGAAACGTTTATTTTTTAAAGTTTTTATTTGACTTGCAATCTATGTATCTAATTTTGTAACTGTGTTTGCTCAACTCAATTTTGAACCACTTCCCTATGTCCAATTGAGCTGAAATTTGGTATAACTCGGATGCCAACTCAATAAGAGCTTATTTTTAAAAATAAACTTATTTTATTTATTACTTTCCTCCAGATGGACGAGGAAGACCCCGTCCCCGAGATCAGCCGCGCCCACTTCGAGGAGGCGATGAAGTTCGCGCGGCGCTCCGTGTCCGACAACGACATCCGCAAGTACGAGATGTTCGCGCAGACGCTGCAGCAGTCGCGGGGCTTCGGGACCAACTTCAGGTCGGTCGAGTTGCAGTTTTTAGTGCATGAAGTTAGGTCATTGTAACATCGCTGTGCGTGACTTGTTTTTGTTCGATACGAGGCTGATAGGTCCCGCAGAAGGTGCATTGTTTCCTCCTTGCCAGCCATACCTGATTGTTACGATGACCTAATTATATCAGCGATGATAGGGTACTGAGCTGCAGTTGTAATTCGAACCGCGCCCAATGGCTTGCCTCATTGTCCAGGCCGAATTGCAACTGTAGCAACGTGGTAGCTCTAAAGTACTAAAGTTATGAGTTGCCTCTACTGGCAGTCATTTTTAGTTGGTTTAAATTTATTTTGTTCGCCTAAAACAAAGAATGACGCGTAAAAAGTCTATATTTTGTTTACCCTAAAACTTATCATCCACGGTCCGCTACGTTCACTACGTTTTAGATCAACCGTATCTGATAAGTATGTTATCGTTTCCAGATTCCCGACGTCAGGCGGGTCGGGCGGCGGCACGGGCACGTCGGGCGGCGACCAGCCCACGTTCCAGGAGGAGGGCGGCGACGACGACCTCTACAGCTAGGCAGTTAGCCACTCGCGCAGTCCTAGGACTCACACTATCACATAAGACTTAGATACATACAGCGGGTCTTTCGGAATCGGGACGTATATAGGCAGGCGCCGCGTACCTAGTATCTAAACCAAAACTATAAAATAACGGCGCGCGTCAGACTGCGCGTCGCGGTCTCATAAATTTCCATCTATGTCTAATCTAATACATATATAAATGTATTTATTTTTTGTGATTCGATCTTCGAGCATTTGTTTCTGTTCCGATTTGCTTGTGTTTAGTTGTAAAAGTATAATGTTGTGAACGTATCGCTCGCCACGGCGGGCATGAGATCATAATGGTATTATTGTAATGTTACCGAGCTGTACGTCGAACCCTGTGCGCGGGCAGTGCCCTCGCTGCCGACTCTACACAATATTACAGTGGTTTTAATAATAAAAGATTTTTTATAGACCAATGCGTTTTTTTATTTAAATATCCCATCCAATAACAATATAAAATCTTGATCATAAATCAAGAAGTTAGAAAGTAGGTTAGGGTCCGAAGATTATTTCATGCTGGACGTATCACAGTTTTCTTTCGTGAATATCTTTTCCAACTCTGGAGCGTCGTCCAGAATTCTTTTCAACTTGTGAGCGCACTCGAGTGCAAACGAACTGGACCTCCTGTTCAGATGAGTAGACGACAGGTCGTCGCCGACTACTTTTAAGGCATTCTGCTCTGACATACTCCTGGTCTTCGCTATTTCTTTATAAAATTTAATCACCTCTTCGTCAGAGAAACAAGTGCATAAATAGTCAAAATCCTGGTCGGAGTATTGAGTGCTGATGTCATGAGTTCTGGACGGCAATCTCTCGACAATCGGCGGGGTGACTGGCCCTTGAGCCTTTTTCACCATTATTTTCAATGTGCTAAGAGGGCATCTTTCGTAGTGAGGCAAACTCGGTTCCACGTACGTCGACACTTGCCTCATGTACGCGGGCAGATGTTCCTCCAAATGTTTCTTGGCTGTCTTGCCGCATGCACATTTGGTCGGCTTGACGTAGTCCATGTAGCTCTCCCATTTCGGCTCCCGGTCATGTGCGAGTTCCACGCTTCGAGACTTAATCATTTTGCCGACAGGAATAGACTTTAACGAAGGCGACTTTTGTGTTTCTACGTTAGGAGCATTCACCATCCATCCGTGACTTGGGCTTGGACTGCAAAAGCAATAGGGAATACCACAGATGCAACAAGCTGTAGGCACTTTTCTAACGTTAGGTAATTCTTTTTGCAGCACTTGCATTATAGAGCTCTTTAGCTTCAGATCTAGTAGCTGTGTTGATGATGTAACTTTAACTGGAACGTCGTGCTCGTAAATGTGGGTGTCTTCAAAGTCGATGTCTTCGCCACGACGGCCGTGAATGAACTCCGTTATTTTGTCTGTGTATTTCTCGAAGTTGTCACAGGCGGCGTAGATGAGTCGCTTATTCACCACCACCACGGGCAGCTGGGAGGCGCTCGAAGTACAATGTTTCGGGCAGAGGTCTTGGTCTATTTGTGGTTTATACCCTTTGTCGCAGAACAGATAGAAAGGGTGAGGTTTCGCGACCGGTGTATGAAATTTCGGCTCTTCAACCTCGAAGATGCTCTCGGCTTGTGGATTCGCTAAGACCTCGCTAAGCTGCAACATCATCAATTTCTCTATGTCTATAAAAAACTCGCCCTGTTCGGGCAATTCTTGCAAACAATACGATGCGAACATTTGGAACTTTTTAACGACTGCGCAGACTTTCTTTTTCCAAATGATGTTCAGCTCCTCACATCTTTTTTCTTTCTCGATCGCCAGATGAATTTCAAAATCTTTCATCGCAATTTTTTCTTTTACCGCTTTAACTTTTTTCTCCTGTTTGTGTTGGGATAGCGCCATTTCGTTCTGGCACGCCTCACGTTCTTTCAAAGCCACGTACACTTGACAAGCTAAATTTAAACTTTCTTGTAGTTGCCTCAGCTTTTCTACTACGATATGCTTCTCTAGCTTTATATCGTGAATTCGTTTTCCCATATTAGAGCGTGTTAGTTCTACTTGATTTATAAAGTTGCTCCTTCGTTTTGCCTTCTCGACTTCTAGTTTTTTTGTGTATCGGTCATACAACATCGTGGCCTGGTCGTTCAGCAGTTTCTTGTAAAGAGCTTGCATTTTGTCAAAGGTTTGGTCCCTCATAGCTTGTATTTCTTTGATGGAGGCGTCATGGAGCACCGCTTCGATTTTGGCGACGGATCGGGTGTACATAGTGGTGAATTCCTGGAAAGCCTGTTGAATCATGGCGGTGTTGGCGTTGGCTGCTTGTTTAGACGACTTGTCCCATTGTTCGCGGCAGTTGGCTTGGATGGTTTTCTTCCAATAGTCGTCTGTTTTAAGAAGCTCTCTATTCTTCTCCGCCTCCATTCGCTTGTGATGTTGTTCGACGAGAAGTTGCCCCAAATTGCCGATACCCATGTAGCTCAGTTCTTTGAGGGTGTCGTTCGCTACTGGTTTCATGACAAGTCTACCATCCAGAACTTCTTCTGGAGGGATGAACCAATCGTTCCCTCCGCCCTTCATTGGGGGTTCAAACCCCGCGAGTACTTTCAGCTTCCGGTTCATGGATTTAAAGTAAACCTTGGCAAGGGAACTCATTTTGTTTATCATCACGCTTTGGGTCGGTACTGTTTCAGTGTCGAAGTAACAATGGCGGAGATAGTAGTTATCACTCAGTCGGGCCATTTTATTTAATTGTGTATATTTTTTGAAGAAATAAATCAGTAAAAAAATGTTTAAAAGTGACGCTTGGGTCCGAATAACCAAGATGACATTTAATTTTAACAGCTCTTGACTCGGCTATCAAACTCAATTTTGATAGCCGAGGAAGGATTTTCTCAAAATTATTCAATACCATAGACTGATTAATACTATGATTGCATACAAGCAGGTTGAATATCTGAATGATATTAAAGAGAGAAAATCTAAATGAGAAAATGCCTTGCTCAAATAAATAGAATTACCTACAGCGCAGTGGTACTAATTTAGAGAACTACTTACTGCCACATGTGACGATCCTATGTGATAGTAGCGCTGACAGCTTTCTATACCTGCCGTGGAAGAGTGCGGGAGCGTGCCCGTAGTTCCGACTTACACAGCGCTAAGGCGCCTAGGGTTTTTAGTGGGTATGCCGCCACTAGGGCGGAGACTCCCACAAAATGCTCTCCCCGGGGCCGGTGGTATCCATAAAGAATTTTCTCTGGGTCAAAAAAAAAGGTTTCTATTCCTACACGGTACACTCGAGGAGTCATCACACCAAATGAAAATAATTAATACATTCAGTCAAAAAAATACTTTTATTGTTATAAAATTATAAATATATTCACCTAATCCTAAATTCAGTTCTGTACACTATGTAACTTCACTGACTGCCATTTGCTGTAAGAGGGTCATCACATGACAGAATCTTTCTTTGATTTCCGTCGCCGACCTGTGCGGTAACAGCTCCCTGATTTTTCCAAAAACTTTCTCGGATCCTGCTTCGCCTTTCAACACTTGTAACATAGTTTTGTCTTCATCACGAGTCCAATTATTGCTTTTCATTTCAATTTTCTTGGCTCCAACAAATGGAGTATTCTTTATTGCAGAATTTTCGTTATTCACTTCGGCTTTTACCGGAATTTGTATCCTTACTTCGGCGTTGACTGGATTTTCGATCTTCACTTCGTCTTTAACTGGAATTTCGATCTTCACTTCAGAGTTTACCAGAGTTTCTGTTCTCGCTTCAACTTTTACTGGAGCTTCAATTTTCACTTCAACGTACGCCATATTTTCAATTTTCGCTTGTTTAGGCTTCGGCGCGTCATCTCTTTTCTGCAACGAATTTTTACTGTCTTTTCTTTTCGCCACATTTTCCAATTCCTTCTTCCCGTTCTTAGTTTTTTGAGACTTTTTAGGTTTGGGACTGACTTGAGTCACTTGGCAATTATTTTTCGTGTTATCGTTGACGTCTTTCTTCGTTGGCGATTTAGTTTGCTTGCGCGTGCGTTTCGGGGGGGGTTTGTTCTTGGGGGGTTCTTTCTGGGGGGTCTCCTCGTCGGAGTCAGGGGATGTGGTGTGGGAGTGGGGGGCGAGGCGGCGCGCGTGCACCCGGTACGGTTCCTTACTGTAGGGGAAGGTGACTCGCGCCGAGCGGAGCAGGCGCCCGTGTTGTAAGAACACACGTCCGTTCATATACTGGAACAATACATGAAATTCTATTAAGATTTTGAAGGGAGAAGAAAGACAGACTGAGTTTTCCTATTAATATTGAAACAGAGTTTTTAGATTGCAAACGACTCTGACTAGCTGAGATGCGAAGGGATAAGTTACTATACGCTGAAGTGGTCCACACAAATGATAACACCAGTTCTGCAGTGTGATTGGTGGACGAGACGCCACATTAGCAGAAAATTGCCTGAAAGTATGATTTCAGTCGTCAGCAACGGGAGTACCTATGCTGTTTTTTAATTTGAACAACGAACGCTGTAGTGAAGCTGTAGTTTCTAAACAAGCGTGACGTTTATCATCAATCGAAAATCTTGTTCGTGACTATGCTAATAATCACAAAATACTAACTGGCAAATCATGTGTGGCGGATCCCTAAGACACAGTATAGTATTTAAACTCACCATAGTATCAAGTTCATCCTTAGCTCCAATCTTCCTCTTGTTTTCGCTTTCATCGTCATACTCCCAGACGTCGAAACCCTTGTCGTTTGTGAGGAAACTTTCGTTGGCCATGTCTACACCGCTCTCATATAAACTGCAATGGAGGGAGGAGAATTGAAGGACCAGATCGTGTTATAAGTTGTTTGGGAGAGGCCTACCAAAGTCCTTACTACAGTAATCGCGAGCACCGACTTTTTTGCAACAGTCACAACCCAGTATCCCGAAAAGCACTTGACCGATTTTGCTCAAATTCGGAACTTTGATTTGAAATCGAGCTTATCGAGCACAAATAAAATTGCTCCTGCCAAATCAAAATCGAAAGAACATAGCACTGCAGCACACTTCCCCTTTTTTCAAAGAAAACATTTAAAGAAAAGCACGAACACACCATGAAAAGATAAAAATTTTACTTTGGAAACTAACACGGTTTTGACATAATATATATTTGTTGTAATGAATATTGTTTTTACTTTAGTATTCTCGTGTTAATTCTAACAAAATAAGAAGATAACTTTTCACTCAAATTTCAAGGAACTTAAATCTGTTAATAAATACTGACCTGTCAGGAGGCCTCTCGTCCGGAAACAGAGACTTGAACATGGCGGTAAGGCGCGGGTTGGAGCGGAAGTGCGGCAGGATGCGAGCCTTCGCCTCCTCGCTGGAGCCGCTGTTGAGCGCGGTGGTCAGCGCGCGGAGCACCTTGCGCAGCACTGTCGGCTTCCGGGCGAATGTGGCCTGAGGACAACACATTGCTCTAGTCACTATAGGCAAACCAAATAACTCATAAAAGCATTTAACTAATTTTGGGCGCGCCTTCACCCCCAAAACCGCCCGCTGGCGTCCCGCGTGTTATATGGTTTGCCTATAGTCACTAGTCTATTCTATGTGCAACACAGCTGGGTGTGGAACTCATTGCCGACATCTGTCTTTCCGATAAAGTACAACCCGGGGTTGTTTAAACGTAAAGTGAATAGGTATTTCCTAGGTAAGCGTGCTACACCTTCGACCACATTGTTGCTTTTCATAAGGTGAGATTGTGGTCAAAACGCATGCCTAGTTCATTGTACTATTTATTGTACAGCTCTGAGATTTTGCAGTTTTTTTTAATGTGTGAGAATAATAAAGCCAAAGATCATTTTTTTAACCGACTTCAAAAAAGGAGGAGGTTCTCAATTCGACTGTATGTTTTTTTTTTTTTTTATGTTTGTTACCTCATAACTTTTGACTGGAATCGATTTTCATGATTCTTTTTTTATTAGAAAGCTGACGCTTCCCATGTGGTCCCATATCAATTCAGTCCAGTTCTGATAATGGTATCCATGAGAAAACCATATAAGTCTTAAATTTGCATTAAGTACGTGCGCGACAAATAGATGAATAACTCAATAGTCGGTCTCTTGAAGTCGGTTTTTGTTATTTTTATTTGTAAAAGTAATTATTGAAGCTGCAATGTGATGTTTTGTTCGGCAAATGAAATCCATATCAATAGTAAAAGCTACTGTCAATGAAATCTGCTCAGCGTCACAGGCCCTTGGATCTAGCAGCCTTAGTTTTGATGTAAAAGAAAATCGCGTTGCATGCGTTTTTTTCTGAAGAAAATTTACACACAAATAGTCCAAAATTTTGCTCCGTAAATAATTACAGCTCAGAATTCAGCAGCTTTTAATTATTTTGAACTATATGAACAGAATGACAACAGCCAATTTACCAGACCCATTAGTGTCGAAAGTTAAAACTAGTGTCAAACAAAACTGCTCCATCTTGCAGAGCAGCCTTGGCCTGTCCACCCAAAAAAAATCTCTTTGCTCGCGTATTTTTACTGCAGGGGGTTTGTGCACAACCTGTCTAATTATTTCATCAACCAACCCACAAATGGTTAAAAAATACGCTCGCTTCGCTAGCATCATATTATAGAAAATAGAGGTACAAATCTAACCTAATTTTGTTAAAACTTGATCAAATCTACAAATAGTACAGTAGATTTAGATTAACAGAAGATTTAACTAAACTAGCTTAAATTTGCGCTCCCTTTGCTCGCACATTTCTAATACTTAAGACCTTATTTACTGTTAAAGCCACAGGAGGCATCCTGTGGCTTTAACAGTAAATATGATGTTTATTGGTGAGTATTACTCTGTGTGATTGATTACAATCAATTTTAAAGCTCACTTTCTAAATTAGTTCATCTTGATTTTCAATATTTTGTAGAGGTTTTCAAAAAGAATTTGATGTAAAATCTATTCCATAAAGATGTCGGCAGAAAGGGCAAATGCATGGGCAAACAAACAGTCGATTTTATTTAATCATATGAAATATAATCCTATATTTCCTGTGTGAATAAGCAGAATGCATACTTATCAAAAAAATCTGTTATCAGAGATTTTACTGTTTTCCCCACATTTTTCCTGTTTATATTTTATCAAAATTAGTTCAGTTGTTGGTATGAAAAGGTAATAGGACAATCCTTCTCCCGCTTACAAGCCACTCACCGTCTGCTGCCCTGCAAAATTATCAGACCCCAGACAGCCAAAGTATGTCATCAAAGAACTTACAAAACTTACTTTTAAAACTACTAAAATACTTACATGCAACATATTTATGAATTCAGTCATCTGCACCAACTGGAACCTGTCCATAAACCTCCCCACTTGGACCGCTTGTCCCGGCTTCAGAAACAGCAAGAAATCTTCTACAATATCCTTATGTTCCTCTCCAAACAATTCCTCTATCTTTTTGTATAGCTGTATGGGTGTCTCCGTGTTTGGGTTGAAGTTTCTCAATATATTTTGAAACTGTACAAATTTGTTGGTAGGCACTGATGTGTTGGAGGAAAACCTTGATTGTACTCGGTGGTAATATGATCTAACAAATGCTGGAAAAGGAATATATGATGAGTGTCACACACATATTAATTTTAACTTGGCCGAGTTGTTCTTGTCCTTCCATTACAGAAACTACTCAATAGAGCATGCATAGAGTCCGGGTAATTTCAGAAATAGTTTATCTACTCTAATTGAATACATAAAGTAATGCGTAATGTCCCTTGTAAAACACAAGAAATCGAGAATGTTTCATTGGTACAGCAGTTTACAGTCCATTTACTGAAAGGCAAAATGCTCAGAAGAGCCAAAATAACAAGTAAATAACACTTTAAATTGTGATGAACTTTATGAAAAACAATTTATTGAAACATCTGCAATTGTATACTAATATTAGTAGAAAAATGATAGATTTGATCCCCTCTTAAAATTCAATGTCATTTCTATTTGTCCCCATTTTTGTGACACTGACCAAGTATTATCAGATAAGAGTATTAGCTTAGAGAAATGTGATCTTGTTTTCAGTATGTTTATCTTCACTTGAATAATACAGATTTTACTTGGTGATATTACTTAAAGATAGATGCCACAGCAGAAGTATAAAGTAGAAAGTGTAGAAAGTTTACACCGTTGTCTTTCAATCACTTTGTCTCGAATCAAATATGAAATTGACAATGTTAACAGCTCTTATTTCACAGCATAAATGTGATGATACTGGCTCATCATGTTTATAGACGACAGTATTTAGAATATTTTTTATTAAAGCTGGTTTTCTGTTTTTCTACTATTTTATACTCACTGTACCTTAAAATATCCTCACTTACCATTTTCTAAAGCATTATCATCATTATTAGGCGGATCAGTTTTCTTTTTCTCAGTTTCTGTTTTGCTCTTTGCCTCAGCCTGTTTAGGGGCCTCTTGGGGAGCCTCTAGCACGACCTGGAGCAGGGAATCGCAGTAGGTCAAGGAAACATAATGCACTAAAATACCATCATCGTAATTTAAAAAATGGCGACAACTAATTACGTAGCCCATTATTCAACAGAGTTAAAATGTGTATTATGGTACAGCTACATGACTTATACTTTAGGAATTATAAGTTGCAAGCTTTAGAAACCCTTATCCAATGTCTCAGTGTTAATTTATGGGTAAGCAGTGAAATTACAAAACATAGAAAGCACTTGGTATTTTGTCTGACTCACCTCAGGGATAACAAGTTTTGGGCTAGAATTTTGACTGAAAAAGCTAGTACTAGGCTGTATTCTGCTCCCGAACGCTTCCTGGCTTTCCCTTGAGAACAAAATTGGCATGGAAGGCAGCATCTGGAAGATTTGATGCTTCTCCGCTCCAAGAAATCGAACAGAGCAACTTCACAACACCGCAAGTTTTCACATGATTTTAGTTTTAAATTGTAAAATCATATATTAACACAATATTAAAATCACAATAAAATAAAAGAATCAAAGATCTAAATCACACTAAAAACATTGTTTGTGTTTTTATTTCGCACAAACAACAGAGTCAGAAGCCATCAAATATTTTTATTTTTACTTTTTGACAATTTTGACAGATGAGAGGAAAAGGAAACCAGATGAAATCGAGCGGGCGGAGCAAACATAATATAATGTTGAAAAACTTTTGAAAGAGAGCTGAAGGGTTAATAGTAAGTACACAAAAGCGATAATTAAAATTATTGTAAACATAGAATTGAATTTATTATAATAATATAAACCTAAGTTGCCTAGTTTTGTTATCATTTTATAAGTTTAGAAAGTTGTGTAAATATTGCCACGCGCGAACCGCGAGTTTCAAAAGTTTTAAACAATTGAGTAACCGGAACCACCCGGAACTACCCCCGACTTAAGTTTTCAGTTTTATGGTACCTAAGTACGTCATATTGAAGACCAAAGAGAATGTAAATACTACGTTGAAGACATTGAAGTAATTTAGAAATTTGCACTTGTACCAATTACTTACTCTAACTTACTTTATTTCACTTAGTACTCACCAATTACTTTAGGTAGATTTAAAGTTATAAAAATTTAGATTCATGAAAGTGGTCATGGTTATTCAGCCAGCCCGCAGTCATGAATACTAATAACTGCTAACTTATACCGTCAGTCGTTTCATAATTGAAATTCAATAAAACCTTCATTATAAGGTTCAAGGCAGGAACAGCTTCGTAAATATACTTATTATTATACAGTAGCAGAATATCATGGGCCATTGTTGTTTACTACGTTGTCAGGTAACGCCATCGATTTGTCAGCCGATGATACGGTATATAGGTATCTTTAGAAGTAGGGATGTGTGTAGCCGTCCACTCTCCGGCCAAAAAGTATAGTCTTAGATACTCGGTACACTGTAATATCTACTATTGTCATATTCTGTGCTATGGTGTAGTGTAACGTGTAACCATCCAACTTCTTATTTGTACGTAATTGATATTGAGGGTAGACCTGTATCCCAGCAGTGGGAGGATTAAAGGTTGCTTATGATATATGATATTGGCAAAATTATATCAACAATGCTGGACTACTAAATCATTTATATAGATTACTAACTAGAGAGGACGAAATGGACGAAAAAGAGTTGAAAACTTGAAGTTCAGTGTGTTAACTATATCTCTGAGTGAAAATATATCTAAGTTTTAAATCTCAAGGTGATGAGCGCAAGAGTCGCAGGATTTTGAAACATGGGACTTAAAATTTAATAAACTTCTGAATCGCACTGAATGAGCAAACGCAATTTAAATGCTTGGCTTGCCTCTTTGTTGATTTTTTTTATTTAGTTTTAAAACATAAGCCAGAATAAACTGACTGTGTTTCTGCAGTACTTACTGTATTATGAAAATTACTGATTTGCTCTACCTTTTGACAATACTTGTGTTATAAATTTTTGATCGTCACCCGGCAATCAATTTATTTCCCATCTCTACACCCATTCTACTCTACCATTCACCATTCATTGAAACCTTGTACGGGCTGTATGCAGTCAGATACGCAGAGCGTAGAGCCGCCAAAATCATGCTTCATACGTCCACAACTGGTGTACAGTTTAAAAAAATAAAATTTATTTGAGTTGAAGAAATAAAGTGAATAAACTGCTACAATGGCTGCAATTTTGCCAGCAGGATTGAGAAATGGGGTGAGTGATGAGTCAAATTTCTTTGTTCTTTCTTTGTGCTCTCTTTGTTGTGTCTTTGTTTGGAACTTAAAATTTCCAATATATATATTTTTTAATATTTAATAGACTTGCGTTTGACCACCACCTCGCCTGATGGTGAACAATAATGCGGTCTATGACCGAACACTCTAACCTAGAAGAAACTGATTCACTCTTAACTTGAAGACACCAAAACACTCACTGAGTTAGACAATTTACCTTCATGTAGGTACGTAATGTACGTACATGCCCATGTGTGTTGAGTAATTTTATTTTCAAGTAGGTAGGTACATAGTAGAAATGGTCAATTGTAGAGACAAAAAAATCAAAATCTTCGGATGATCATTCGTAATGTTTTGAAAATATGCGGCTCTTCTACTCTACAAAAGAAATTTAGTCACACTTTACAATAGAAAATTTTGATTGGAAGATTGCATAAGAGTAGGTAGGTTTTCTTACAGGAAATACCTATAATCACTCAGCACGGCTTCCGGTTTCAAACAAATTGAGGATTAACCGGAAATCAACCAACAGCATCCGGTATATACTCCTCATTTTATGTCATTGCATAGTAAGTAGGTAATAAAGTAATGATTCATTCCTACCTGAGAATAATAAAATATTTTTCAGAAAATTTATCAATTGACTTTTTGGGTAATCTACCGAGGGCTAGCTTCACCAGACACATTACGTCAACGTAAATTTTTAGGTCATTCTAAGTTGAAATTATAATAGGAAACATAATATAGTCCATAAATTATGGACAATATTATACTTAAACCTCAGATCAAGTAGATTTAAACTGATTGCTGAAGCAAACTTTGTTTTATTTTTATTCTTCTTCAACTTTACAATTTAGCTTACGGATAAATTAGATACCTAGGTTTTATTTAAAATAATCCCAAAACGAAGCCCCCTTTTTTAACCCTCGGCCTTTACAATCAAATTAAATAATTAATCAATTAATTTACAACATAGTAGAATCTACACCGGTAATATCTGTTCCTAAGTACATACATAATTAGCACATTGTTCAAATGATCGAGTCGGCCTTCAGGGGAGGAAGTAAGATTTTCTGAGGTTTCTTCGAATCCCCAATTTTACTGCAGTTAGACTCTTGATGTGGTAGAAACCACATCGGATTAATCGTAATTTCCCCAGTTCCCCACCAAATTTTATAAATGATCGTTGTTATAAAATCGTAACATAGAGTGACAAAGTTGATCAAATCATAACAAAGTTGATCAAGCGTCTAAAACCTCTAGACAATGATGTGCATATAACTTATCTGTAGAGATGACCAAATAATACTACAAAAATATTAAACAGAAAGCCCTATGATTAATTGTTGTGGATGGATAAGGCACTGATAATTTTGATTGTCTCTTTAATACCATAGTGCTTTAAAACTACCACTGTAGTCTTTTTACTGCTTATTTGGTTTTATAATTATATTGATAAAATCACAAGTCACATTTTAGTTCTGTTGGAGAAATACATTGGGGCTCTCTGTGGCTCCCCAAATCAGCTCTACAGATAAATTAGTTGCAATAAGAGGTCGGTTAAACATCAATACTGATAGGATTTTGTTTTTGATCGCGACGTATTAGAGTCAGTTACGACGTAACAAAGTCAATATCGGCGTAATAAATTAAGGTGATCATACGGTAATCAAGTTGATCATAGTGTAATAAAGTTGATCATCTTTTAATCAAATTGATTGTGGCTTGAATTGAGCGCTGTGTACTGAGCCGCATAGTGACAATGGTGGAAGAGAAAGATGGAGAAAGTGTTAAGAATACGGACAGTGTTGATGGCAGCGCCAAGACCGAAGCCACGACGGAGATCGTGTGTGAAGTTGTAAATAAGTTTTATTTTATTACATTAATTTTATAAATGCGAAAGTAACTTAGCCATCTATCTGTTAATATGTTTTAGGATGTATCAATTTGTAGCTTATCATAACAAACTGATTATGTGCATAGTGCCGGTGGAGACAAAGATTCGTTTTATTACGGTTTCTTCCGACGCATAAAAAGTATTTCTTACATCTAAGTACCTAATTAAGATCCGCAAACAGATAGGGATATACCGACAAAGTTTCATCGCATTTCACACATTGCAAAGTGTGGCGTGATATAAAAGAACAATTACTAGACCTCCATAGTCTTGATCGACCAACCAATCGTCCAAATCATATCAACCATATCTAACCAAGCCCTCTGTCTATCTCTATTTCCAGGTGAAAGGCCTGGATGCCAACCGCTATGCGACGAAGAAGACGGTCGCGCAGGGCATGCTGGACATCGCCCTGCTGACGTCCAATGCTTCGCAGCTGAAATATGTCCTCCAAGTTGGACCTAAGCACGAGTTCTACACGCTTCTTGTCGTGCTCATCTCTATTTCCATTGTTCTACAGGTGAGAATGTCTTATGAAGTTTATTTTACGAAATAGGTTAGTTTTGCTCTATCGTTACTTAGCCAACTTCACAAAGATATGCCACAACCTTTCTCTTTTTATGGTTCTGAACCACACAGTGAAAATTACTCTTATTCTATAATATCAAATCATTACAACTATTTAATTCGTTAAAACTAACATAATTATAATTCTAAGTCGAACAACGCACTGTAAACTATTTTCGAAGGATAGAGCAAATCTCCACGTATTGAACCATTTACTGATATTATATTATACAGGTACAAGTAGGTATTCTAAAATTCGATACCTAAACAAATTAATATATTTACCAAAAGTTAGTCCTAGATGTTGCCTCAAAACTTTGCTCTACTTCGTGATCGAATGAATTTTTCAGTGTGATCGATTGTATTTCGACATAGAAGTTTGAAATTGAACTGACCGTGAGATTTTGAACATCTGCTGTCGACAAAGTACGTCACAATATTGATTAATCCACATTTTACTGACAGTAGTAATTCTGTTTCTTTAGTTTAAAAGACCGGAGCGAGATGAGACTCCACCGATTCCTTATAGACCTTTCAAGGGCCATAGAAAAAAGCTTTAATTAACTATTCGTGTGTAAATAATTGATCATCTATAATGCTCCTAAATTAGGAGATCGTATGCATGTTTCACCATCCTCTAGGTCCTGATGGGCTTCGTGCTGCTCTCTCTGAACCTTCTCCGCGACTGCCGGTTCCACATGCCTCGACACAAGACGTCCGCTCTTAACATCAACTACGCAACCACGGCTTCGGCGTTTGTGATCACTGTGTTGAACATAATGGTGTCAGCGTTTGACTCGTCGCTGGCTAGATACTTTGAGATACCTGGCGAGTTGTAGGACTGATCATATAAAAGTACATCAATTGATTAGTTTTTAAACGATTATGCGCAGTCCTGCAGTGGAATTGCAAATGCTGTCAAAGTTCAAAGCTGTCAACGTTTGCTTGCATTTGCGTCTCACTCACTTTTCTGCCAGCTACAACGTTTAAGACAAGAATACGTCATAACGTTTATTGTTCAGAACTGTGTATATTATAGTAGTTTGCAAGCCTCGGCTGATTTATACGTTTGTTTTAGCTCCTAGTCGGCTTGCTATTCGTGGTGATCGGTGGCATGGATCTTAACGACCACCAGGATCAGCCGTCAGCGGTCATCCTCAATGACATCATAGTGATATTCATATTCGTCATATCCGTCATCAATATCGTCATTTCCGTTTTCGGGATTGAGTACTCTAATAACCCGCTAGTGTTGGACAGACTGAACTATATTAATAACAATTATTTAAAGAAGTTTAATGAGACGGTGCCAGCAGCACCTGCTGCGTAACATTCAAATTGTTTAAAACATTTAAAGTTTTGTAATTTAAAATATTTTTTTGTGGAGTAAGAGATGTTGTGTCAAACAAAATAATTATGTAACGGAAAATGAGAAACTAGGTATACCTACTAATTCAGAATATTATACTAGGTCTTAGCCTTTTTGTTTGGTACTATGTATAATATTTAAATAAAATTAAATATAAATAAGTTAATAGCTACTAAATAGGTATTTAAAAATATTTTTCAAACAATATATCGTACTATGTCTAGTTTATCTATTTATCAAAGTATGTATGTAAAATCTGTTCTAACAAATAACATTTAATAGTTTACTTTATGTATTCTAGTGTCCGACCGAAACTAGTATTACGACCGAAACCGAAAACGAATTTCGGCAACGGTCTCTGTTTCGGCCGAAACCGAAACCGAAACCGAAACTTCCTTACAAGAATCATATTTTGAGGGAAAAATAAAGAAAACGTTATTATAATCATGACTGAAAACAAAACAATAAAGACTAACGTCTTTATTATTTTCTCTTAAATTACATAGATAAGCAGTCTTCGACATTTTCATTTATTAATAATCAACATACCTCGTGTGTGCATAAGTTTTGAGACGAAATAAAAGTTGTATAACTTTTAAATAATTAACTTATATTTCTAAAATTTTCAGTACACATTAAGTTAATAATAATCAACAATAAAATATAATTGGGATTCAAAATGACCACCTTTATTTTTAATACAGGCCCTTAGACGATTTGGCCAGTCATCAATGGCGGCACGAATCTTTTCCAGCGGAATTCGCTTTGCTTCTCGGATAAGGGCTCGCTTCAGTGACTCCAAGTTTGGGTGGGACTTTTGACAGGCCTTGAGCTCTAATTCAAGCCATAAAGAATAATCCAGCGGGTTGAGGTCAGGGCTAGAGGAGGGCCATTCGTTCGCCGCGATGAAGGCCGGCACATTTTCCCTCAACCAAGCTTGGGTGGTTTTTGCCTTATGGGATGGCGCTGAGTCTTGCTGGAAAACCCAATCCTTGTTGTGAAATAAAGTATGAGACAGGGGTTTCACAACTGGCTCTAAGATGTCACTTTGGTAATTCTTGTCTTTCACCTTGACGCCTTGTTGACAGAAATGGAGCGGAGTGACACCTTCATATGAAACTCCCCACCATACCATTACACTAGCCGGATGATGCGTACGCGAGACATTTCGTGCTGAAGCTGGGACGTCCTTGCTGCTTTTGGCATACACTTTATTGTTTTGTCAGTTAAACTTTTCTTCGACAGTAAAGACTTTCTCGTCGGTGAAGAGTATTTTCCTCGCATCGTGCCTCCGAAGCAGTATTGGACAACGTTCGCGTCGCAATTTATGAAGACGTTCGTTTAAAAAGTGAACTTTCCTACGGCTATACGCCTTTACCTTAAGATCATATTTCAGTATTCTGTTGACTGAAACACGCGAAATATTAGTCTGCAGGGCGAGTTTCTTCTGAGTGCGACATGGATTTCGGCGAAGTCGCTCTCGGATGATTTTGATGTTCGCAAGCATCCTCACAGAGCGTGGCCACTGGCCAACCACTCCTTTGGTGATCTTGCAAAGAACTTGTATCGTTTGATAGTACACTATACACGAAGTTTTCACCTCACGGAAAATCTCCATTGATTTTTTTCCCGCCTTAAATAACGAAATCATCGTGAGAAAATTGAAAGAAATTAATTTGAAAATCAAAGAAAACAAAAGTTAACATTCCAAATTCAAAATTGGAAAAAATAGTTTAATTTTTTAAGTATAAAGTTTGTCTCAAAACTTATGAACACACGAGGTAGTAAGCGAATCACGACATTGGCTCTGATGGGATTCATTATTTAATTCATTTAACGCGCCGTACATGACCGATCACAGCGCGAAAACTCCCGAATGCACTTTCGGTTTCGGTCGTAGTTTCGGCAAGTTTGCCGCCGAAAACGAAACTAAACCGAAACTCGTGTTTTTGCCGAAACTCAACCGAAAACGAAACCGAAACCGAACATTCGGTCGGACACTAATGTATTCATAATGTATTACGTTTAATCAGCTGTTTTAATCACCCGCATTTAAAAGTGGCCTCCATTCGTTTTCGAAAGCGAAATCTTTGTGAAACCTTCGTTTGTGAAACCTTTGTGAATAGCGTGATCATGCTGCTACTTGTTTTGAAGAAAAGTCATCTTGATTATGTAACCGTTAAATAATTATTTTTTCTTTATTATTATATTTATAAGTCAGACTTAGTAGGCAGTTACACTTAGGCATGCTAAATTTAAAAATCAACCTAAATGGCACTTTATTATGGTAAAATTGGGAAGTAAGTGATATGAAACTTTATCATACAGAAATTATACTCAAAAGTACGGTAAAACTCAGTTCCTTCAAAATGGTGTGAAATTCAAACAAAAAAATAAAACTGAAAAGGTTTCTTTCGCTTAAAAAAACTCAGCAATATGTAAGTGTAGGACACTCAATGTAGCTATATTTGCAGGCGAGCGCGGGAGTCTTGGCCATAGCGACCACTTTCTTCAATGGTGAAGAAAACCAGGGACACAAGAAGATCGCTGATTGGCTCTACCATGCTGCAGTGGGCATGATGACAGGGGTGGTGTTCTGTGACGTCATCAAGATGACATTCGGCCTAGACCCCGCGCTCTCTGAGCAAGACTACCTTGGGAATAGGACCTCTAATTTGTACGATATCTTTATGAAAGGGTCAAAATAGGAGACAGTTTTGGTCAATTACAGTGCCATTTTCTTAGTTCTATTATGAATTTTACTAGATAACTAGGTATGGCAAATTTTAGCATCTAATTTAAAGCTAGTTGAATACAATTTACTGTAGATAGATACTAAAATGTGAAAAGTATACGGCTCATTATTTTTGTAGTGTACCTATTTAAAACAAATAATAGAAAGAGTACATTTGTATTTGTATCATTGGAAATTGTAAATGTCAAGTGAGTCAGTTTAAAATCTGTTTATATTTAGGTATGCCGGTTTGTACCTAGTTTAGTTGATGATCTCTAAAAACCATTTTATTATTTGAAACATAATTTATTTGTGATATTTACGTGTATACCTCTACATATTTATAGTCTTAAGAAACAGTATTTTACCTACTTTAAGTATGTACTAGAGCGCACTTTGAGTTATTTCCGGTAGTTTAGATACTTTTTTGTAAATTAGTTATTTTTATTGTTTTATTTTAGTTTAACCCTTTCCACTTATTTTTATTTACTAATTTCGTTGATTTATTTTCTTTTTTAATCACTTTTTGTTTTAATTTTTATTTCACTAGGTGCTCTCTGCGGCAGTGGCGGTGGTGCTAAGCTCCATTTTCAATATAAATAAAGAAGATCACCAGAAGAACGCGGAAATACTCAACAATACGAGTCTGATGTTTAAAATTTTGAGCATAACAGTTAACATACTCATTAGTATTTTTTATTCCATGCAGTTGGACAGCAATCTCATTGTTTAGATAGTTATAATTATGACTAATTTTTATTGTAAGTTTTAGCATATATACCTAAGGTAGTAAATTGGAATGGAATAATAATAACTTTGTTCTAAGTAGCTATACAGGGTTATTCATAAAGGGTATGCTAAGCCAAAAAAGGCTCATAGTTTTGGTCCCATTGTAAAAGTTGTTCATAATGATGAGTATTAAGAGCCGTTTTCGGCTTAGCATACCCTTTATGAATAGCCCTGTATAATCTAATTTACAAACCATAACTTTTTACATTGTGTAGGTAGGTATAAATACTATAAATATTACTTACAAGATACTACATTTTTTTAGCACCGCCTGAAATTTTAATATTATGTCAACTCAATCACTATTTAATAAACTTACTCGTATATCAATACAATAATAAAAATATTATGTTGGCAACAAATTAGCATGAATAAAATAATAATAATAAACCTATGTGGTGTTGACTTTTTAACTTGAACTTCATTGTTCTAAGAGTGAAGTGGAGTGAGCCGTTAGAAAAAATATTGCCGCTCATTGTCCTCCAAACAAACAGGAACACAATTTTTTAATCGGTTTTCTCTTATTAGGACTCCGACCGTAGTTTTCTGGTACCTGCCATTTTGTGATTGTTAAAGCTTATAAGCTAAAAAAAAAAGCTAAAATTACTTGAGCTCTAGTTTTTAACGTGATGAATAAATGCACAAAACGTGCAAAGCCTAAAAGCTAGTGAACAAGGCTGAATGTGTGAAGAGTGCGATACATACCAAAAAGCTCAGATTAACAGATAGAACCATAATTGCTACTTTGTAAAAAAGAGCAAGATGGCAAGTGCCAAACACGGTTGAAAAAGAGAGACAGACATTTCTCTTTTTGTCCCCGTCGCTGTAACCGGGCCAAGGTGGGCAAACCACAGATTAGGAATTATAATAGTTACTACGTGAGCCGTCTACGATTTGTAGCTGCCAGGTTGTGAATTATGTTTGCCCAGGATTGTACCCAATAAATTAATAAATAATAAATTTATTGGACTATTTCATATTTCCCGCTGACCCAAAACTAAGATAAGGTACATTATTTTCGCAATCGCAAGATTGCCTATTTAATAAAAAAAGTAATTATGAGTAGATTAGTATACTAGTAGTTATTTTCCTACTACATAATAGACTTTTTCCTACTATGAGCAATTTGTGGCTTGTATATCCTTTCCTTATAACCCTGTATAACAATGTTTTATTTTGTGAAGTATAAAGATTAGGAATATTTTATGATTTTTTTTTTCTCTAAAATGGGGGAAGCTTTCCTATCCTGTACCGTACAGGATCATACCGTCGTTATAGAACTGTCGTTACACGCGGTGAAATTCGTTATGACTACGATACCGTCCCCGAATCGTTATGCCCATAGCGAGTTACAGAATCGCCGTACAGCCTATATAATTCCCGGTATGATTCTGTAACTACGAATAGCGACACCTCGACGTTACAGAATGGGATAACGAATCGTCGTTATGGATACCGACAGGATGTGACGTATTTGCACAAATATTTAGTAAATTACTAGAATTTTATCGAAACTCGCCCTAAAATAGTTTAAATTCGTGCCGCCGTGGTGCAAAAAAGGAAAAAGTAAAAGTATAGAAATATGAAATAAGTCCCGAAAGGTTTAAGTAGGGAGTTCTGAAAAAAACTTTTGATAAATACTTACTTTAAAAAAAAAAAACATACAGACGAATTGATAACCTCCTCCTTTTTTGAAGTCGGTTAAAAAGTGTGAGAATACGATGAAAATTATACAGTAGGTAAAAGTTAAATAAAATAATTCATGTAGTTTTAAAAATAACTTTTTAGCTGGAACAAATCTATATATATAAAAATGAAACCCGTTTTCCTTGGTCACGGCATCACGCGTGAATGGCTGGACCGATTTCACTAATTCTTTTTTTGTTGTATTTGTTATTATTAGGAGAAGGTTCTTACGAAAGAAAAAATTGAGGAAGTTGAGCGGAACATAAAAAAAAATTAAGACAATTCGAATACAATACTCATAGTTAAGACAGGACAACGTGTGTCGGGTCAGCTAGTATACAATGAAAAAAGTCAAAATATTTAATGTCGGTTCCGTCCGCTGTGTAGGGAGCCGACCGCAGGACTCAGCCGCGCGGTTACTTATTTCATAGACGTGCACGCGGCATTTATTTTTAAGATTTTAATTTTAAATTCGCCGCTTGAGGCACCCCCTCCCGCGGGTTTTTTTCCGTAGAAGCACCGGCGCGTCATCGTTTGTTTATGTGACGTCACGCGCCGGGCGGCCGATCACTTGAATGGTTTTTATGACTTAAACATTCGAACAAGGACCCACTTGTAATTGTTTATTCTTAGAGCTGTTGAATACACGTGTCGAATGACGAATGTTATCATAACATTGGTTGGCCTGGTATAGATATAAATCAGCGTATAACCGCTTACTTTACAAAAAAACATGGACTTTGAAGTTTACATATTTTTACTAAAAAAAGTAAAGCGATAATGTATGTTTTTTACTATTTAGATTTAATAATAGACTCAATCTGCACTTTGTCACAAAATAAGAATACATTACTCACCTTAAAAGTATTTAATATCAGGCATTTAAAAACCAGCGAAAAAAAATTTTTCCGCGATTTTTTTTGTTCCCACTTCACAACACTTGTTTACATCTTGTCGTAAATTGTCATTTCACAAAAACAACTTTACACAACACTTCTAGGATGATTGTTTCACTATATTTTAAATAGATCATAACATCTAACACAGTAAATAAAATAAACTTTGAGAAATAAAAAACACGGCCGTCTATGATGATGACGCAATCAGGCCTTGGAAGAATGACTGAAGTCGAAACACTAAAACACTTGTATACCTTAAAATATATTGTTATCAGCCTTGTTAACAAGTATTTAAAGCATAATAACCAAGAACACCACCAGAACCAGCATAACTAACGTTTTATTTACGTAAAACCCGTCGATGCACCGCCGACCGCGCAAAGTCAACACAAACTGATTTTGACTCCGGAATATTATTTAATTTTTAATCGAATATCCACCGAGTTTAAAGTTGTTCGACTACGGCATAATGGCACATTCAAGCGGAACGAGATGGCATTCATACTTATAAGTCTTTTGCCTTAGTAAAAGCAGGATAGAGACTTTTTCTGAGTCTGGCGCGAAATAAAAGTTTGGGTACTACAGTACCCACGGTGCTTCTACGGCTTTTTCGATTTTGGGTACTGTAGTACCCAAGGTGCTTCAAGCGGTTCGTAAAATATCTTTTGAATGGAATGTCCGATTTAAATAATTCAAAAATAAATCTTCAGGTATTAAACCGGTCTTTAATACAAAATAGTTTATTTAGATAAGGATTAATACAAAGGTATGTAAAACATGGTCTGATTTTAGTCGGCATTTTTATCAACTTTTAAAATGTAAAAAAGTAGTTATAGTGATGTAACTACAATAGTTGGACATACACATAATTATGGTATAGCGACGAGTGCCACACGTCTTTTTTTCAGTTCTATCATCAATAGTTTCCGCAGCTTATGCGGTGAAAGACATTTTATGCATAATTTTTTTACACCTTGGGTTACACTATTGAAGTTTTAGTAAGGATCCCTAATTTTTTCAGGTAATAAATATAGCCTATGTCACTTTGGGATAATGTAGCATTCGAATGGTGAAAGAATTTTTAAAATCGGTCCAGTAGTTTTTGAGTTTATTCCACACAAACATCCAAAAATACAAATCTTTCCTCTTTTTTCTCTTTTACTTTTACTTTTGTTACTTAATAATAACGTATTACACTCATGGCTCCCCACTAGGAATAAATCCTGTATCGGGGATGCCATAGAACACACAAAGACAAGGACAACTAACACCCAGACCCAGAGCAGATATTTAAATTCATCATTCAAACATCTGCCCGGCCGGGAATCGAACCCTCCGGGACCTCTGGCTTATAAGGCGGATACACTACCGCTCAGCCAAACAGGCCGACAAATATATAATATATACAAATATATACTTGTTATTTCAAACGTCCTAATTATTTTTCACTTTCGGAGCAAGTTTTGGAGTTGAGAAAGATTTAAGAAACGTGCACGCTCTCGTACGAAGCGTCGTTATAATGGTCGGTATAGCGTAACGAGGCTATCCACTCGTACCATAGCGACATCATAACGACACTTTTCGGTACCATTAACGACAAAACTCGTTAAGAATAGTGTAGGTACAGAATCGCACTTGTCGTTATAATAGCGACACCGTCGGTAACATAACGAAAATTGTCATTATGAGCCCATAGCGAGTTACAGAATCGACCTACTGGCATCCATTTCAAGAATATAGCTGTCGCATGTGCGGCTACACTTTGGTAGGTAATATTTAAATGCCCTAAACTAAACTATGAAACCATGGAATATCTCAACTGTCGTTGAGTGTCAAGTGTCAACGTCAAATTTCCAAAATCAAGTGACATTATTTTGAGATGATAGTACTGAGCTGAACAAATCCAGAATAAGAAAAATCGAGTAACCAAACTGATATTTTTGTACTTTCGATCATTCGAAACATTCAGTCGGAACTCAAAATAACGCGGCTCGGTAGGTAGGTACTTGCAAGAGTTGCAAGATAACGTCTCAATCTCAACTCAACGTTGTAATTACTTACTCAGTGGGTTAGTGGGTAGGTGATGGAATAACAGATTCATTCAGTTGATTGAAATCAAATTCGACTTAGACTTGGTATTAGGGTCCCGTTTTACCGTTCGGACACGGAACCCTAAAAATGGTGATAATTTGCTGTTTGGATTTAATCCGATAAATAACATCAAATAAAATGATCGATAGTTTGACAAATTGACAACCAACAAGTCGAGAACATTGACGATCATTCATCATTCAATGAACATCCCTAGATTAATTACAGAACAGAATCAACAGAAAAATAATTGAATAAATGAAAAAAACATTAGAATCTAATACAAGGAAACTTTTCTATTTATCATAACTAGTCGTCAAATCATTTGCAAAGTTTTATCAAACAATAGATTGTCCTTCGTGGTCCGTGCCGTGGCTCGAGCGCCTAGAGCTATTCGGAATCGTTGATTCGTGCGACTGCGCGGGACAAAAAGTGAGAGTCGAACGAGGTTACGTTACTGCACAAGGCGGCCCGGTGGCGATAACAATTTGCCATTTGCCTGCCTTTCAGTTGGTTGTGCACAGTGACCGCAGTTAGACGTAATGGCCAAAATCGTAGTTTACGGAGGACGGGGTGCTCTCGGCGCGGCCTGCGTCAAACACTTCAAGGCGGCTAACTGCTGGGTGGCGAATATCGATCTCAATCCTAACGAGAGCGCAGACTTCAACATCACCGTGCCAAAAGACGCGTCTTGGGTGCAACAGGAGGAACATGTCGTGAACGAGTTGGCAACTGCGCTCAAAGGTGAGAAAGTTAGTGCCGTGATCTGCGTCGCTGGTGGTTGGGCCGGAGGCAACGCAGGGAAGGACCTCAGCAAGCAAGCTGACCTCATGTGGCGCCAGTCCGTGTGGAGCTCCACTATTGCCGCCACAGTCGCCTCTAAATACCTCTCTCCAGGCGGTCTATTAGCACTCACCGGTGCCAAAGCTGCTCTAGAAGGCACAGCAGGCATGATTGGCTACGGTTTGGCTAAAGCTGCAGTACATCAACTCACAAAATCTCTCGGAGCCAAGGACTCTGGTCTTCCAGAAAACTCATTAGCTGTTGCCATCTTGCCTGTAACACTGGACACAGAAATGAACAGAAAATGGATGCCAAAAGCTGACTTTGGCTCGTGGACCCCACTGCCCTATGTTGCCCAGTTGTTTGACAAATGGATGAAGGGTGAAGAAAGGCCAGCAAGCGGCAGCTTGGTAGCTCTGGTTACCAAAGACAATGTCACCGAATTGATCGTCGAATAACTTGCCAGATTTTATCAGTAGAGTAATACCTATTTCTTGAAGAGATTGTTTTTTGATTTCTTGTACAATTAGTTATTAAGTTGCTCAGTAATTTAATTGCTATTGCAATTTTCCACAAAGAGCTTTTAATATATTTTGTTAAGTGAAGACAATAAGGGAACAAAATCTCATATTTATTAAGTAGAACTGATTGTATGAAACATTCTTGTTGAACTTTCTATGTATAATCAAAGATACATATTTAAAAAATCTAAATGTGATAAAAGTATTTAACAGTGTATACCTATTAAATGTTGTAGCAAACATGTGAGACTTGGTTTTTATCAATGTAGACAATAACATGATGCTATAGGTGACCCCATAGATAACAGAGTTCACAACAATTGGTTTTTTATCAGGAGCCTTATTCTGGCACATGTGATTTTATTTTGGTCCCTGTTTTATCATTCTAAAAGTTGTTAAGAGGCTGATGTAATATGACATGTGCCAGAATAGGGCTTCAGATCAATAAACTAATGATAAATGTCATAACTCGATTTAGGATGTGATTAACTGTAACTGAAATTATAGTAAAAAATATAAAACAACCACTACTAAACTATTATAATATATCAACTAAAATTTTAGATGTCACCATAGAAAAACAATCATTTGACACCAAATATGATTGTGTAACACTGAGTTTTTGCAAACTTTTATCCTAAAAGAAAAAACAATTAGTTTTTGTAGAATGGTGTACTGTAAAGGCAATTACTAACACCTGATACTAGAGTGATTTTCCTTAAATTATTGAGATTTTTGTAGTCATTGGTTCCACAAAATTCTAAATTAATCACTTTTCAAGCCATTCAATTCAAAATTCTTGGTTTAATTTAATTCATGTTTTCGCAGTAGAATCATTATGGGAAAATGACGTCAAAGGCAGGGTATTTCCTAATTACCTGTTGGCAACAAATGCCTCGGTCATTAGTTATGTATGCTGTGCCTACGGGTTTTCCCTGTATGAATGTATCTTCAAAGGTGTTTAAGAGTCCAGGAAAATGTGTGATTTGCTTTTATAGAAAACCAGCTGCGCCCCGCGGTTATACTGGCGCGGTGAGGAAAAACGGATGATTATGATAATGAGACATTCTTATGTTATTCCATAACCATATCCATAATATGCATTTCAAATTACATCAAAATTGGTTTAATCGTTAATCGTTTAAAATCGTATTTGTAAAATTAGTAGATAGAACTCAAGTCAACTTAACCTTTAATCTTCCCACTATTGGGATACCAGGTGTATAGGCCGTACTGCACCACGCTGGCCAAGTGCGAGTTGGTGGATTAACATACGTCGCTGAATTTCTTCTTTTTAGTAGGTATGCAGATTTCTTCACGATGCAAAGTAGTAGTAGAAGCGGAGGAACTGTGATTCCTGGGACTTCGAAGGTACGCTGTTCGCAGGCTAGTAATATCCTAACCTACTTAAAAGCATTCAATCAATGTGTAGCTTTCTTGTAATAGTTTTTTATAAATAGGACCAGTAGTTCCGGAGATTACCCTTTTACAAATACTTATACAAACTTACAAACTACCTCTTTGTAATAAGTTTTTTTAATGCAATTGGTTGGATAGACGAGCAAATCGTTCGCCTGATGTTAGTCTAATATGGTATAGTGTATATGTTTTTACAATCTGTGCAAATATGTACCAGCAGATGTTTCTGTGCAACTGATTTTTTTAAATGCGTGCCTTTTTGCGTAGCACTCATTATTCTCCCGGAAAGATTTCGTAACCTGAAATAAGATTATGTAATTGTCATATCGAGTGTCTTTTAGTTAAATATCTTTAAAAGCGTGCTCTACATTTCGAGTAGGCTGCAGGTCGGTCACACCACTTTCACAAAGCTTAACTGGATTATTAATTAAACCGGTTTAACTGCTCAGAAATTTCAAGCAGGCGACAGAAAAAATAATGAAAGACCCGGCATTTTTTTTTGTTTTAAATTTCCAGCTAGGCACTAATCTACTTATTATTCTTAATTCGTTCACGATTATTAGTTTTCTATACTATCTAGGCTTAAATACGAATAGCTTAGATTCTAAACTAGGTTCGCTAGAGGTGCGGTCGCAACTGCGGATCCCGTGTCGATATATATTCAGATATGAACGCAGGTACTCCAGAAACTCCTGATGGACTCAGCTGATCTCTCTAAAAGAGATCTCTCTCTTCTCTAAAAGATAACTTATAGATAATCAAGCCTATGATGATATTGTAGGAACTGTAACTGTAGTAAATTAATCTCCTAAATTAAGTCTCCTGGACAAAACAACATAGCAATGAAAAACGACCGCAGCTGCACCAGATGGTATGGACCATCAAATGGACAGGCTATTTAACTTCAGTCTTCTGGCCAGCAACATTTTTGTGCATAGGTACATGGATTTCGATTGATGGAAGAACAGAAAAAAGTTGGCGAGGTTGTTAGAGGTAGGTAGCTACCTGGTTAGGCATATACGATTTTCTCTACCCACAGACAGTTTGACTGATATACAAAATGGTGCCTATTCTCTCATTGAAACTTTGTACTCAAACTGGCATACCTACTTTGGATCGCCTAAAGCCTAGCCTTTGGCTGCCCAAGTTGAGATTTTTTCTGCATGTGCAATCAAACAGTTTTATTATCTTTGCCTTACCGCTACCACTACACCTGTAAAAAGAGAAGGTCGGAAATAACCTTCGAATACATGAAGGGAAGGTGAAATAAAACATTATTTATAAATAAAAGCATTTAATAAACTACATTACGATTTACAAATAATATAAAATGTTGCTTACGTCTACGAATTCGTCTAGGTATTCATAACAATTCCGTAGACACATAAGTAATTATCTACTAACAAAAACTTATTTTTTGATGAGATTTTGATATGATAAAATAGAATAATTTAACACTTAGACATAATTACATTCATATAAGTACGTTCTTATATCTATTTACTTAGGAGGTTTTATTCTTAAGTTCTAAAATAATAAAAATAGAATAAGCTATACCTAACTTACCTAGGTTCTGAAAGTCGTCATAACTACCTAAGTATTGTGTTTGAAAGATTTCCAGCGTTTCTACTTCTACCTACTATTAAATTGACTACGTAGCCGCTAGAATACGTACCTACATATGCTGGTTAATTTCATCTGAAGAAAAGGTTTTAGAAGGCATACATAACTAGATAGATAGACTGTTCATTTTTCATTTCAGATATTACAATCAAAAGGACAAAAGGACAGTAAACTTATTATAGCGCCTACGCACTTTTTCACCGCGCGCAAATCGATTTTTTTCAGTAATTCTCTACATCAAAATTGCCTATTTTACTACATCATCATTATAGATACTACATACGTAAAGAGTAGGCTGCTTCAGCCTCAGATCTATGATTTTTTTAAGCTCAAACTGAAATCGACACTCCCCACGAACTACAAACACCAATTTTAAGGAGACGTGCTTACATGGTTCAATTTACCTCATTTTGCTGATTATGTTTATCCGGGGCTGGTCTTTGTAACTTTTCTACATTTCTAAGTGATACCTAGTAGTACAAAAAGTAACTTCCGAGGTTTTTGTTAGTTCAATGACATAAGGTTCTACGGACAGTCAAGTGGTTAAGTTCTTATTTTACGCTAATTTTATAGATAATGGTCCATTTTTTTTACTTTAATTCAACACCAATTTCGTAACCTGCCAATAGTGACTAGAATTTCGAATTTTCTAGAAATTTGACTGAGGCGACACAGAATAAACAATAGTTACTATATATTCATTGATAGTTTCTTCGGTGATTATATTTTAATTGATCATTGAGTAAACCAAAAGTATTACAAAGATTTTTCTTTCTTATTTTTCGTGGAAAGCAGTACCACAATCTTATAAACTTTTTGAAGTATTCTTAATTTTGTCTTACAATTGCTCTCGTCAGCGATGTATTTCGGTACCTACCTATAAGTTTATAAAAATAATGATTCAGATCTTCAGGGTCATAGCTATTCAACCATGTATACAGGGTTATTAGGAAAGGGTACGCTAAGCCGAAAAGGGCTCGTTGGGTACTCCTCATAATGAACCAGTTTACTATTGGACCCGGTAATCGCGAAAAAAATCAGCTGTTCCACAGAAAAATGTCAATGACACTCGACAAAGTGTACACAGCTGTTTTTTTTCTTGAATTTCGGGTTGGACCCGCCGTAAAAGTTGATGATAATGATGAGTACTATGAGTTTGTTTCGGCTGTTCCCTTTCCTTATAACCCGGTATGGTTTCTAGCATTGCATGATATTTTCGCAAAAATCACGTTCCAGCTCCACCCACGTAAAATCTGCCGCTTTAGCAATCTAAACTCTGAAGCCTGCCATCCTACAGCCTTGTCTCAAGCTAAAACTAGGCTAGGCACTTAAAACACACAATAACAAATCACACACACAACACACAAAATCAACCACTCATTGAGCAAAGTCTTTCCCATTCTTCTTCTATTGCCATCATCCGACCACAGCTCGAACGGTGTTCCTCAGCAGGTCGGTGACCAGTTCCGTGGTCCGGATGATCTTGTAGCCGATTTGGTCGATGATGGTGATGGCCGTGGAGTACGGAGGAGGGAGGTCGGAGGTGGGCCGGAGGGGGAAGCGCGTCGGGATGGCGTTGGAGGACGCGCCTGGACTGGGCGGGGCCGGCGGCCTGGAACAATTAAAGTTGCATTTAAATAGGATAAATGATAAATAGAGTAGAGTAGGCATTTTTTCATTTCTGATAAACAATGTTTAAGAACTGAGTTAAACTTTACAGAACTTTTTTTGGATTAAGATATAAAATGACGATAAAAATAGATAATCGATAATATTTATGTGATACTATATACTACTATATGTATATTACAGAACATCCCCTTTTCTGTTAATACATCCTAATCTCTATCTTAAAGTTACCGATAAGAAATCACTTTCAGCGATAATTCCGATGACCTACCTACATGCCTAGCTAGTATCAATGACTGTTTGAATAACGGATCTTGCCTATCGTCCATTCAACGTCGTGCGTGGGAATTATTGAAATTCACGTGCATACAAAATTACAAGTGAGTAACTATACCTGACAAACAATCTCGAGCTGAATGTCATTGACCGATTTATTTGTATGGTAGTCGGTAGTTATGTTTGTATAGGCTGTGGTATATGTAGAAGTTTTCTTGCAAAGTCTGCCTGGTAAAGTATTTTTAACCGACTTCAAAAAAGGAGGAGGTTATCAATTCGACTATGTTTTTTTTTTTTATGTTTGTTACCTCATAACTTTTGACTGGGTGAATCGATTGTGATGATTCTTTTTTTATTAGAAAGCTGACGCTTCCCATTTGGTCCCATTTCAATTTAGTCCAGTTCTGATAATGGTATCCATGAGAAAACCATATAAGTCTTAAATTTGCATTAAGTACGTGCGCGACAAATAGATGAATAACTCAATAGTCGGTCTTTTGAAGTCGGTTTTTGTTTTTTGTTTTGTAAAAATAATGTTCTTGTTTATTCTAGGCTTGGGCTTGATCGCCATCTCGCCTGATGGTAAGCAATTATGGTCTACGGTGCAGCATGCTTGCCTAGAAGAAACTGATACACTCGCTACTTGAAGTACCTACTTAAATAAATCTAGAATGTAAACATTACTGTATTTCAGATTACAAGATGGATATGTTGGTGAATGTGGTATGGCATTTACTAGATTTTTATCTAGTTAAATTACTAGGCATAAAGTAATCTAACGCTCTGACGAGGTGGGTTTTGAACTATCAGAGTTAAAAAATCTAAGTGGCGCTAATTTGTTATGGCGTGACGTGCATCAGGCGGAGACTTGTTCATCTGGGAATTAGATAAAAAAGTTAGGCGTAATGTTTTGGTACTTATAAGAAGGTATTATTAAACCCAAGTAGGCAAGTATTATTATTCAAGGGCCCTCGACGGATCCTTCGCGGAAACAGTTCGGTGCGTGCAAATACTATTAGCACGCGCCAGTCGTGATTATTTTCCACCTGTCCCCGTGGCTGTATCCTCAAAATAGCGACGGAGTGGTATGCGTGTTCTAAAAAGGTCAATGCGATCCTCAAAGTCATGGTTCACCGATGGAAACGAAGACTCAAATTACCATGAAGTTTAGTCGATAACAAGCTAAAAACAAGTCGCACCTTAGGTGGAGATTCTTTAGTAGATATTTGCTCTATGATTTATGAGTGACCATTTAGCGGCGAGAGACATCAATCAATGAATTGAGTCAATTAATAATAATTTATGACAAGAATTTAGTGTTCTAATCTTCGTGTTTGGAAGTTCCCTGCTGATAAGATGGTAGGTTTAGGAAATATCGGCATAAAGGCTTCTTAATTAATTTAGAGATACGAGTATGTAGGTATAAGGATTCACGTAAAAAGTAAACAACAGCAAAGTTTCCACTGAAATTTCAGGGCAAATAGGAGATTAAACATTTTATAAATCAGGGTGACGAGCTCATTGCTGTGCCGCGGAGGGACTTGAATTATAAAAGTTCAAAATTCTGGATGGCGTAGACCTGTAATGGTCTGCCCATTGACATGACGTTTAACATCAGGCGAGCGATCTGCTTGTCTTACGTAGTGTTTCTTATTCTTATACGTAATGAGGGCGATAAGTCCCGCACCTAGCGTCCCGCAAACGGTGCAATGCGCGTTTTCCCCTTGCCAGCGATTACCGAGCCGACCCGGCTCCTTTTAATAATAACGGAGCGAGGCTCCGCTGGCACAACTGCTCCAGTAACAAGGATGATTGCTGATGACAGTCAAGCTGCCGTAAGCACGTATGTTAAGGTGTCGTAGTGCATATCTACATTAATATTATAAAGAGGCAAGATTTATATTGTTAGATGTTTGTAACGATTAAACTTAAAAACTACTGGCCCGTTTTAAAAAATTCTTTTACCATTAGAATGCTACATTGTCCCTGAGTAACGTAGGTATATTTCATACCCGTGCAAAGCCGGGGCAGGTCGCTAGTTGTAAATAAGCTACGAGTAGTTACCTGGACTGCATGACTGGCCGCATGGTGGGTATCCTCACAGTGGGCGGCGCCGTCGTCGGCCGCGTGGTGCCCGTCGCTTGAGACGGACTGTCCACCATCAGCTCGCCGTCTTCGCCGAACCTGGAAGTGGACAATTGATAGTTCAGTTTAAAACGTTACGTACAAGTACTTTGTCAAAATATAGTTGTGGCCTTTATCGATTTATAACACTAATGGACGCCTCTTCTTTGCTCAAACGTTATTTGTGCTGTCATTCAGTCAGCCGATCGGTACAAAATGTTTATTGACTTTCGACAAAATGTATGGAAAAGCCGACGTTTTTTTGTCAGGGTTGGACCCATAATAAAAGTTGATCATAACGTTGACTGCAATGATATCCTACCTTTAGAATATTTCCGTCGTTTAAAGAACACCAGTTGTTTTCTAAATCTTATGTTTAAAATCTATGGTCCACTGATGCTTTGTGGTCCGCGGCCGCTCTGTACTCTCTACAAGTCACAGGGTTGATATATCGACACTAAATCTTGGTACCTCTCATAGTACCATCACACTTAAATACTTGCAAGTTTCCCATAGTTTTTCTTAGATTACAATAGAATTAAATTGAGGTTTGAAAGTGCCTGTATGCTCATAAACATTTCAATAGTTGATCAATCGCTGCCACACTGACCTAGGCACAGCATAATTTCATCAACGCATGCAATGCTGTGAGAACATGCCACTGCATTGTCTGGTGGTAGTACGATACCACGCATGCTTCCCATCGAGCCAATCTGCTCATTAACACATTCTTGATTAATTACGCTTCCATTTCTCTTGCAAGCTAGATCTAGGTACTACATTTGCTGTGGGTTGTTTACACGTAACGAGTACAGTGGGGAGACAGTGCCCTTGGCCGCGAACTCATTTTGACGAGTCAAGACCGTCACTAGAACCATGATTTTGTTTGCTCGGCCGAGTGCCATTTACTGTCTCGCCACTACGTGCAGACAACCCATATAATAAGGTGTGATCTTTTTTACTCCCGACGCAAAGGTGTGTTGTCATTTTCTTTTGCAAGCTGGGTCTACATTTGCGAAGGTGTGATTTCTTTGATCGAATGACACATTTTGTAGACCCAGTTATTTTCTTATAATTTGAACCACCAAGCTACGTCAGGCGGCCTAAAACCTCTGACATCGGGGCATGGTACGCTACTGCCTGCTCACCTGCAGCTGCTGCCTATATGACTTAATTACATAATCCTCGACGCAAACAGAGTGTGTCTTTCTGTTGCATACGAACTCTCTAAACTCTAAACTCTCGTAGTAGCTCCTAAACACTGAATCGATTTTGATTGAGTTTTTTTGTTTATAAGTGACTGGTTTGAGCATAGAGTAGTACTGTATTAACGGAGAGGTTTGAGACTGTTCAAGACATGATCGGCTCATTGTTGTTGATAGGGAAGCGTCATGTAAGGCCAAATTGGTTTTAAAGGACAATATTTGAAAGTAAAGGGGCACCAGAATTACTGGTTAATCAGGATGCCAAAATATACTGACGAAACAAATACAAAAACATGTTTTTTTACAATCTTGTTTAAAGTCTCGTTTTTTGAATAAAAAGATCCAATCAAAATAAGTATCAAATATCGTATAAAAATGTTTTTAAAGTTTCTTCAAATTCTGTCGATGATAGCTACACCAGGTATCTTAATGTATCTTAATGTACTCGTAAATCCCTAACGTCCTTATAAAACACTTATTTTCTTGGTTTTCATCGAAATAGGAAACTTTTTCTCTATAGCTCCGTAGCAATAAGGTAAAAAGGAACACTTGAGGCGAAACTTCAATGTCCGTCTGTATGTGCCAATTTATTTTCTAATGCGAATTTTTGTATTTATATTATTAATAGGATAAATCCGCGTTTAACTCCCATTTGGACCAACTTAAATTCTAAACCCTGACTGCAATCTACCACAGTAGTAACAGTATACTGTCTGAAGCTATTTTAATCGTCGGCAGTGTAGACTCTCGCTTACCTAATAGGCTTCTTTGAACGAATGTCACTGTAACTAATAGGCTGCATTGATGAAGTAATCGACCTGCGTTTTCTCAGATCATTTAGATTAATGGCCAGTTTTAATAGTTCTGACAAAGAAGGATTTAAGCTCGCCAAGGCAAGCTGAGCTGCGGTTTCATGGTCAACTAACAGTTTTAAAACTTTTTATTGGTAACGAACCTTAGAGGTATACGTTAGGTCATACAAACATAATATTATTTAGATAGATACGAGTAGATACACCTGTACATGGTTGAAAGTTTATTCGGGATAATAAAGGCAGTTTGAACAACCTACAGAAATTTGGCATAAGATGAATTTTTCAATTAGATTATATTCAATAGGTATTTTGAACATTTTTAGAAAAAGGCCGTCATTAATTTTTTTAAAGAATATAATCTCTATGGATGGAACCTATTTCAGGTGAGTCATTCCCGCTCGGTCCCCGTTGCGTCGTCAACACTTTAAAACACTAGAGTAGCTATTAGTGGTCTTCTGAACGTATACAGGGTTATTCATAAAGGGTATGCTAAGCCGAAAAGGGCTCATAGTGCTCATCATTATGAACAACTTTTACTATGAGACCAACCCGAAATTCGCGAATCATAAAATCAGCTGTTCCATACATTTTGTCAAGTGTCATTGATATTGTTCTATGGAACAGCTGCTTTTTTTGCGAATTTCGTGTTGGTCCCATAGTAAAAGTTGTTCATTTTGATGAGTAGGTACTATGAGCCATTTTCGGCTTAGCATACCCTTTATGAATAATCCTGTATAAACGGCGCGTCGAGTTCAAACTATTTATTTTGAACTATTATTAACTCATTATCAATAATTAGATAGGAAGGTAGCCTAAGTGTATCAAAGCGCAATATTACCAGCGGTTAACGTACTTTATACAACAGGTTTGCCAAAACACGGTTAGGAATCCATGATCGAGCAACTATCGAATAATAATTTGTGGCACGCAAATCGAGTTAATATACGAAGTAATAATACATTTTGTGTCTATTTTTGTTGAAGTTTTTGCATGTTAGGCAGGTACATATAGATACCTAATATATTTAGTATAGGTATAGTTGTTCAACTTACTGGTATCTAGATCTAGACTTAAAATAGCTTATAATCAAGTCATAATTATCTAAAATTACACAAAATTATGCAATACATAAACTAAGTCCAGTTTACGTAACAAAATTCGGTTTGTAATAGAAAAACTAACTGGAAAATTTTGATAATTCGGTTTTTCCTGTTGGGTGAAGTTGATTTATGCAATGAATCAAAAAAAGTATACCTAAACAATCTTAACAAGTATTTGGATTAGATTAGTTAGAAGACTTAAGGGGCAACTCATGTCCATGTCTGTAAGCCGTCTCAAGGATCAGTTACTCCTTCCAGAAAGCTTTGATTATTTACTACCTGATTATTACCTGTAAATAATCAAAGCCAGAAAGGTTCAAAAAGGTTAGAGAGCTACTTTTAAAACTATGTATTAGAAAAGTGACGAAGTGAAGTATTTTCTGCAAACTATTAGTTTGCAGAAAATACTCATATCTCTAGATAGGAATTTTGGAATTGGAAATGGGAATTTGACTGCCTTCAAATTATATTTTTTATGTTTTTAAATAATTCCTAATTTATTTTAGGCTAAGTTATTCAGCGTTGCTTTGCGGCTAAGCATATACGAGTTGCATATATGTATGTATGTAATTTTATTTGTTATGTCAATAAAGAATTTTAAAAATCAATCTAGACTATGGGAAAAGTAGTTTCTTTTTGTATAGGTTTGTGAAGGTTTCCAAAGTCATAAATGATTTTGCAAAATAAATAAAAGCATTTTTTACCTATTCATTATCATTGGCCGCATTGAAGTAGACAGTGGGCTAACAGGCACAGGGGCGGCTGTAGGTGCCGGTGTAGGCTCGGGGGTAGGCTCGGGGGTAGGGGCTGGCGAAGGCGGCGGGGGCGGGACTGGTGTCTGCGTCGCCGTCGACAGAGGGATCACGCCTGAAAAAAGGAAATAACATTTTAACGTCAAAGAAATAAATAAATTGCAAGGTAAAATGCATGAAAAATTTTTATTACTTTAATTTATGCTCAGCGTATAGTGTCCCTTGATTTAAACACTTTTATTTATAACACTATAAAATAATTTCTTGAAAAAGCCAGAGTCGTTTTAAGGCAAGGTGGAGGGCCAGTGAACTTGTAGAGAACTTCTTAAGCTATGTATGCCCTCTTAAATAAATACGTAAGGTCCAATGAACTATCAACTAGAGTGTTTATTTGATTTTTTATTTGTACTAGTAATTACTACTTTTGTTAAGGTTGTACATCATCACGATTGACCTTATCACTGACACCTGTCAAATTAACGATTTCATGCGTGTTACTCTCTATAAAATATATAGGCAAATAAACCGTATTGAATATTAACCAAATAATTTGACTCAATTAAAAACAATGACAGGTCAATTTATAAATCTATTCAAGCAGGACTTGTAATGAAGCACTAGTAGGTATTATTTTATTTAAATATTCAGCAAAAACCGCTTCATGCCTCATTATGTAGTTGTAATGTAACTGACAGATTGGTTTCAAAGTTTAAAGGTACTTCCTAAACTGTTATGTGTGCTCAATAGGCGGACTTTTTGCTATTTCATTTATAATTGACAATGTATGGCGTGTACGTATACATTTTCGATAATGATTTGTTTTTGCTACACCTCAAGTGCCATTAAACGTTTTAAATCGTTTTTTGAAGTAGAGCATTGTGTGATTGAATGTGGTGGTAAATTATTTTATTGAATGAATTAATTAGTTATTTACATTGTAATAACAACAATTAAAAATATGTTGTCTGAGAGAGTGGTTTCTGAGATTATATATAGACGCTTGAGAAGATACGGATGAGACTCAATTGTTGTTTTAATTTATTTATTATCGTACATTTACAAGGACTCGTTTTTATACATTAAACTCTTTTTTCTTTTACACTTCTATGTCCTGTTCTACAATGCTATCACGTAATTATCTTCCCCTTTAATATAACCTAGTTTTTTTTTAAATTAAAAATTAACAAGCAGTCTGTCCGTCTGTCCGTGTGGCAAAGTAGAATTGTTGTTTTTTTTGTTATTATACATTTTTATTTCCGTTAAGAAATAAAAATGTGCGGACAGACGGACAGACTGCTTGTTAATTTTTAATTAAAAAAAACTATTTATAACTCACCCGATCCCGGAATGGTGTTAAAATGTTCCTTAGCCAGAAACTCCTCGAAGTACCGCGTGAAGTCTCCAGTGGGGTCCCACCGCACGGACAGCTTGGCCCACTCATCGGGGTACTCGTACTTCAGCCGCTTTATGATCTTCACTGCGGTCCGCTTCTGTCTTTCTGTGCAGCGCACGCATTTTGTCCTTAACGCTTCGGGGAGCAACCCTGAAAATAAGAAAAGTTTTATTAAAACTAATAAAATAATAATTAAGGTTAAAATATTTGGGGCGTTTTATTATTTTTTATGTACTCGAATGTTTCTGTAGAATGATAAACGTGTTTAGTTTGAAACAATTTTGAGCTAATAATTTTCTGTCGCCTTCAAAATCCGTTAGTGAAAAGTAGAACATTATAGACAAGTACCGTAATTTTAATGAATATTCATTGCGAAATGATGTTTAGCATTAGACAGCATTCGTTATTTTTTGCATCTAGGTCTAGGTGGTCTAAATCAGTCAGACATTTTAGTAATTTAAAATAAAGCGGTCAATAACATTTTGTATGTCAGTCCATAGCATTTTGAAGAAGCTAGTTTAACAGCTGCTATTTTTAAAATAATCGCCGGAAAATACGACAAGCACGTCTTAACACGAACCATTGAGATAATTGCTACCTACTGTTGGATTCACAGTTTTTTACGAACGAAATTTTATAGATCAAGATTCAAGATTTTCCTTGTGGATTAACTTTTTACGATTATTATGACTAAATAGAGATTTGATATTGAATTGCATAAGTTTAGTATTCATTAGGAATTATGCATCATTTTGCACCTTCCTTTTTTCATTCAGTTCTGACCTTCATCTTTTTTCGAAGATTTTTTCTGATAGCTAATTTTGGTTCAGATTATCGTTATGAAGTAGTTATTTTTATGGCTTTGGGAGTTCCACTCATTCTGATATCATGCGTAAAAAATCGCAGACAGCCTCCGTTTTAATCGTTAGCAACATTGAATGTTTTATATCCGACTTGTGTAATAGGGAACAAAGTAATTAAATAACATAAATATAATCGTACTTCATACTAAAATTATGAGTCGAAGAACCGCTCTGTTATATGTTGCTGTTGTGTATGACTAATCTGCTGAACCAATCTGGATAAAATTTGGTAAGAAGGTAGTTTAGATACTTATTTTGTGGATAGCATACTTAGAATAACTTTTTAATTTCTCAAAAATGAAAACTAAAATTTGAAATTTTTAGCTCTTAATGAAAACTCTAGTATAATAGTGAACATATAGTTAACACTGCACGTATTTTAATATTATTGTGAAACGGTTTTTATAGACTTTTTTGCAGTAAATAGTTTCTACAAAATAATCTAGGTAAATTTATAGGTACACATTATACAAAACTATAGTTATGAAACAAGAGCAAATAGGCATACATTGGTAGGTAATTAAATAAAAGTATTATGTTATATAACAATAATTAGCAAGTAAATAAAAATGCCTATTTGTTATATCATACTTATCTTGTTAGCTTCTTAACAAGCAGTCTTGTATAAAGCGGTAATTAACTTGTCGCATCGTATGCTAGATTAATAGCGATTAATTGAACGTACTAAGATTATAATTGCACATATCATATTCAATATACATGAATTGATCATACTAGGTACTAAGATAACATTTATGTAGGTAACTACTGGGTATATATGCATTAAATATGTTTTTTTTAAATTTTATTTATTATTCTGTAATTAATAGGCCTGCATTTGACCGCCATCTTGCCTGATGGTAAGCAACGTTACGGTCTACGATGGAGCATGCTTGCCTAGTAGAAACCGATTAACTCGCGACTTGACGACACCTAGATTAACAAAACGTAAATTACAAATATATGTTACAAAAGTTTAATACAGATTATTTTAATATAAAACTTATTTCCTGACAGTTTTTTGCTAATGCAATAAGATTTGTGTAATGGAATAATATTATACAAGGACGTATTCAGGACTAAGCGCAAGGGGCAAAGAGATGATCGAGTAAATTTATGCCTATTACATGCAATAATAAAATTAAATATTTCTCGTTTACTTTATTTTCTTCAAATCCTACTACAATGTCAAAATACTATAAAAAAGGAAATGATAATGTTTTGCGTAGGAATACCGCGAGTGTGATGGGCACTTCGCACCGGGAGCGATTAGGAGTGGGTTACAGGTTACAGTAATACCCCGACTTACGCTACTCCGTTTTACGCGAATTCAGAGATATGCGGTTTTTCATGTTGTACTCGTATTTAGTTATTAAGATTTGGACAATTTTTATTTTATTTTTATATTTTTTATCTTCATTTTCTTAACAAAATTATTCAATTAAGGTTTAAAATATTCGTGATTGCTTTATATATTTTATATATGTATAGGTGTTGAGAAAGCATATAATTATTTTAAAGTATTCCTATCTCGAACGTCACTGTTACAAAAAATCTATACCTAAATGTTACAATTTATTACGTCTTTCTATAATAACACATCAATTACGTCTATCTGAGAAATAAACAAATAGTTGCGTAGTTTTTATAAGATAATGGTTTGTAATGGTCAACGCTATGACGTCACTCGTTAACTAACTATTTTATATTCAGACGAGCTCTTGGTGATCGCTTTGCCAGGTGACGCTGCGTTCTAACAATTTCCTTGTTTATAAATAATGAATATATTAATAAATTAGAGCCTTTTGTTGTAAACATAGAAGATTTACGCCTTTGCCGAGTGCGCTGCTTCTTGTTTTGCCAAATTTTTCCGATAAATAAATAAATAAATAAATAAACGTTTCACACTCATAGCTCCCCCCACTAGGAATAAATCCTGTGTCGGGGATGCCATGGAACACACACAAAGACAAGGACAACTCACACCCAGACCCAGAACAGATATTTAAATTCATCATTCAAACATCTGCCCGGCCGGGAATCAAACCCGGGACCTGTGGCTTATTAGGCGGCTACACTACCGCTGAGCCAAACAGGTCGATAAACCAATAATTTTGAAAATATACTCAAGATTAGGGTAGAACTGGCGTCTCAGAATAAGGATGATTAAAGGTTGATGAATTGAAACACAAGATTACCTTTTTAATGGGTTAGCTCGGGTAACAGGAAATCGTACATGTGTGTACAATACATAGGGTGCTAGGTCGGGTAACCTCCTCGTGGTGCACCCTGGGCAACAGCGTGCGGTAATACTGCAGCTTTTATGCAGTATTACCGCACGCTGGCAAATAACCCGACACGGTGGGCCCGTCCGCGTGTCCCTCTGACTAGCAGAGGGCACAGCGTGATGGTGTCTGGTGGTGTCTGAGTGTGGTGGACGCTGGAGGAAACGGCGCTCCACACTTGGACGGTGGCATTGCTGCCGCCGGTGACGAGTGTGGAGGACGCCAGAGGAAACGGCGCTCCACGCTTGGGCGGTGGCAGCGGTGCATCGATCTAGTCGGTGCAGCGGTGCCACCAGGGGGGTTTTCCTTGTGCTCCTCGCCGCGTGTGGGTCGCGGTCGGGAGTGCAAGGAAAGGAGGAGGGTTCCTTTTGCACCTCGCCGCGGGAGGGTTGCGGTCGGGTGTGAAAGGAACGTGGGCTTAGGGCGGGGTGGGTGGTGCTAACCACACTGCCCACCGCGTGCGAGCGAGCGGGGCTGGGGAGCGAGGAGGCGGTTCGCCCGTCTCCTCACTTCTCGGCAGTGGGGTTGCCGGGAGAGTCGGGGGACTCTCCCGGCCTGCACGACCCCACACTGTCTGGGGGGTGATCCTGGAGAACAGGGTCACCCCTGCATAGGTGCAGAGGGCCCTAATCGGGCCCGTCGCCGGGGCAAGGTGGTCAATGCTAACGCGACACCACCTTGCCCTACCAGGCGGACGATGAATACCCCAGTGGTTTTAGTGGGTATGCCGCCGCAGGGCGGAGACTCCCACATAACCACCCTGCCTCCCCCGGGGCGGGCGTGGTATCCATAAAAAAATGTGTGTACAATACATCCCCTATGAGACTCCAGTGCAGAACCTATCGCCCTCATTTTGTATTATAGTAGATGATGTAAGAAAATGATAAATGAAATAATATGAAAGAACTAAAATACATTTTTATATTATGACGACTTATTACGCAAGTAAATGGATATGTATATAATAATATATCTAGCTAATAATATCGCTGAAAAGGTTTAAGAATATTTTAAATTCTAAGTATGTTTTTTTGCCATTTTCTGTCTGTAGGTTAAAGCTTTAGTGTTTTTGAATGCGGATACATACTTATACGTTACTTATAATTAAGTACAAGCTAGAAAAAGTATAGCTATATTTATTTAGATTGACGTTGAAAAAGATACAAATATCATTCTAATTTTAGATTGAAATTATCTCGATCGAATGGCTATAAATAAAAAGTTTTTGTTGCATTTATTTGAAATCATTCTTGCTAAAAACCGGACTCGCTATTTCGAGAACCCAAAATGTGCTTTGTTTTTTGCAGCTGAACGAACCAAAATAAAAATAAAACTTCAAAGATTAATAGAGTCTGTAAAATTCCATACACTAATTTTTTTTTCTTAAGTTTTTTTTTTTGTTCAAATGCATAATGTGCTTGCTTATAGCAATTAGCCAAGCCATCGTGCACAGCAAGTCAAAATTATGTTTCCGTAGTTGTCATAGAGCTATGCAAAAATGACACATTGAATCAAGTAGAATATAAACCATAGATAAACAATTTATTTAGATAAACTGTCATTAGGTAAAACCAAATTGATGGTTAACGTGTAAAATTTCCAATTAGTAAATAATTGCTCAGGCCGATACTGAAATATGTTCTGGTAATCTGTAAAACCGCAAGAACAGATTGATAATTATTGCTGCTTTTTATTACAAATGGTAAATCCATATAATACCGCCTATCAGCACTTTCCAAGAAATACTTCGACAAAATAAAATATAACATAATCGATTCCCTCAAATTTAATTTTAATACTTGCGTTTGGTTTTGTTTCATAATAAAATCTATCAGTATCAATAGTTAAATATTGTATCCATATATGTTAGGTATCTCAACAATCTATTTATGTACAGGTTACCCTATATACCTACAACAATAATATTACTTAAACTCACCGCAAGTTATTTTAGATTTACCGCAAAGTGCATCATATTTATTTATCTATATGTATTTACCTATAAACCACACCGTTTGTACTTCAATGTGGAGTTCATATTTAGGTGTGTTTTCAATTAAAAAATAATTAAAAATTGTATTTATGGTTGGTTAAGGAAGCTTCAAAGTGAAAGAAACTAGATGGCGTTGACTGATATGATACCTAGTCGATGAGATATTTAGTTAGAATTCCATCAATCTAGTTTACAATAAAAATGTGTAAGTAAGTAATAAGGATTTTTTTTCAATCTAGATAAATAAACTAGAGCAGAAAATGTGCCCAGGAAATGCCTGACAAATGTAACTGATGAATCAATCTATTTCCAAAGAATCAGGTTTATGGTTATCTATGAATCGAGTACAAACCGCAAGAGAAATTATTATGCAGAGAGCGAGACGATGATAGCATTCTTTAACCATCACTGTTATATCATTAATTATTCAACCATGACGCGAGTGATTACTTGTGATTATATAATTGCAGTTTGAGTGGTTTATTTGCATATTTTAGCTTATCTTTTACATGTTACGTTCTTAGAGCACGATAAAAACGTTTCAATTTACGTACAATACAATACTGTGTAACACAGAAATTAACTTGTTTTCCTGTTTTGTTTCTTTTGTTATAAATAGAACTTCCATGAATGAATTTATCTAATTTGATAAGCTATTGAATGAAGTGTAATTTAATTTAATATGATTTTTTTATTATACTTACGTCACCCCCATTCATAATCCTTGATTCGTACCTGGCATACTTTTGACATCATGATTTTATTGCATTGATATGCGAATTTTGAACAATATTTTAAGGAAGTAACAAAAATAGTTAACAAGCAAGTTTGCTAATTAAAATTTATTGCTACTATAAATTTTCCATTGCTCAGAATTCACGAGAGAAATAACGCAAAAACGTTGCTTCTGTTAAAATTACAACTCAGGGTTTTGAGGAAAGGGTATATTAAGCCGAAGAGGGCTCATAGTACTCATCATCAACATTTACTAACTTAGCTGTTCCATACATTTTGTCGACTGTCATTGACATTTTATAGAACAGCTGTTTTTTCATTTTGCGAATTCCGGGTTGATCCCATAGTAAATGTTGTAAGGATGAGTGCCTACTATGAGTCTTTTTCGGCTTAGCATACCCTTTCCTTATAACCCAGTATAATTGACTGTGTCAAAACATGGATAGTTTACGACGATTGTAAACTATTATTAATTATTAATACAAAACGGGGTACCCCAACTTAATTTAAAGTCAAGTAAAAAACCTTAAGGATTCTAATCAACAGCCACACACTGTTTTATTTTTAGATAAGGACCTACCTGCCTATAAATTATTTTTGAACTCAGAAATCCTTAGAAATAATTGGTTTGTTTATCAAAATCTTTAAGATAATGAACCTAAAAGAAAAGGCTAAATTCGGACCAACAAACATTATGGTCATACTGGGCAATCGGGTAAAAATGGTAGTTAGATCGATAAAAACTCTTTAAGGTTAGCGCACATTAATAAATAAGGACGGGCCGTATCACAACGCAAAAGTCATCCTGCATCATTTCAGTACATTTTGTATGAAGCCTAGCAGTTAGGATACTACAGCGGGGCGGAGAACAAAAACTGGGTATTCAAAGCCGCTGCGCCCTGCTGCGACCCTTCCTAATGTGTACCATTATTAGGCTCAAAAAATGAAGTATAGGTACATAAACATAAAGACTTACTTCTTACTTCAAAAAGAAGTCTTGTAAAATCGATTGTGAGATGTTTGTGTATCTAATAAATAAAATAAAGAAATAAAAGTTACTGGCACAAGTGGACTAGTTTAGCTACTAAAACACCTGTTACCAATAGCATGACCTCAGAACAATAGTCGAGGTAAATGATTGTGATTCCTTTGACAGACCGCGTCAAATATGGCTCAGGTCACCATGAAGTGGCTCGCCCAACCATACCAGGCATCTCGTCAGTTCCGGATAACTGTTCCGCTTTCAAAATAGGCGCAAGGTATGAGAATATCAAAACAATTACGGATTTTTTTGGAACGCACAAAGAGTTCGTTAAAATTCTATGTCATAGTTTTCCCATAAAAATATGTTAACACAAAGCATTGTTTCTCAAAAAACGCATTTTATGGGTAATATTATCGTAATACAAACTAATTATATGACATATTAGGTAGAGACTGAATTTATTGTTTTGCTTCCTGAATGTTTTACGTCATTCTACGGCAGGTACTTACAGAAATCTGAGATTAAAAAGTTTTTATTATTCTAATTAATGTTAATTAATTATGTATTTTAATTTCCTGAAACTGGCAAGTCTCTTTAGTCATTATGCCATTGGCGTAATCTTCCTGAACCTACCTGTCTACCTAAAGAAGGTTACACACCTACATACTCGTACGCGCACGAACAGTAAATTTCGTGTTCATTTCACGAACACTACATTTCGTGTTCATTTCAGAAACATGGTATGGACTATGGACACATTTCTGCATGTTCGCGACCAGTAAGAGCAGTTTACGTGCAAATTATAATTGCTCGCAAACACAAATAGTGCGTTCTAGTGCATTTTAGGAACATGTGGCACAGTCACATAGCCATTTGACGGGGTTATTGTAGATTCGTCCCAAAGTTAATTCGTCACTTTTTATTATGGAAACTAACGTGGTTTTCACACATTTTTGTTATAATTAAGCACGGGAATACTCACGTAAAAATTAAGTCGTCTACTACGACTAGTTTCGGTCACATTCGGTGACCTTCATCGGGCGAGTTTACAAAATTAATTCGTCACATTTCAAAACTACATAAAGTACATTGAAAGTAAATTCGTCCTTATTTACACATACTTTTTTTCGTGACGAATCAACTTTGAGACGATTCTACAATAACCCATTTGACGGGGCGAAGCGTGCGCCATGCATTTGTGCAGTGTGCACCCGCCTTAAGAGCAGATGCGACATGAATATGACATTTTATGACAAGTACCTAAGTCTTGCACACATGCACGTGATATGATCATGCATGACTATCAACATGACAGTTCATGGCGAGGAAGATACCTAGCACTCAGTGAAGTGTATCATAATTATTTTATCAAGATTAATAATACGTGCGATGTAAGTAGGTAGTTATCGGGTAATTAACTTAAAATTAACTGTAATTAACTTGTCGTGTAAATAACTAACGAACCAAATTGCTTGGAAGAGATCAGTCTTAAGACAAACTTAAGATAAGATAAAGCAAATTGTGCATCAATAAACAACTTTTTAAGCGTTATTATTCTTATGTTTTTTTATTATTCTTAATTTTTTAAGTGAACAATAAAGAGTTTATCCGTCTAATTGCAGTTCAACGGAGTCGTTATCTTTATCAGTAGAAAGAACACGGGAGGCAGCACAGATACATTACCGTCAATTAACTTTAGAAATTATCCAAATGATGTTGGTTACACATGTTGTACAAAATAATACAAATTACAAATACAAATTGTTACAAAATATAATACAAATGTCAGTCAAACAAATAAACTAAAACAAATAGCTCATTAGAACTTGAACGATTGCAAGAGAAAGTTGTCATCAATCCTTTTACATCAGTAGTTTATGGATAGAAAGTTCGGAAATTTTCGACCGACAAAAGTACCAAGTACTTTCTCATTAAGGTCACAAAATATATTACTCTACATTTGTCTTAATTAAAATCTATTCACTGGTAACACTGAAATGTTACGTAAGTTGTTGACGAGAATGTTTTGTCAGAACTTTTATTCTTTATCATTTTGGATGTTCTATCTTTAGAAAAGTGAAATGTGCTGTTACGACAATGTGTCTAGATGTGTTATATAATTGACTAAATATTGGGTTTTGCCAGTAATACTATCAAATATAAATAAAAGGATACAGAAGGCTTCTACAAAAAGCAGGCGAGACCACCGAAGTCGGATTATAGGCGAGACCTAAACTTAAAGATCTTTAGATTAATTTTGTTTTGATTATTTCGGGTTTAATAAGTTTTAAAGTTAAATAATTTAGTCTCAAAGCAAATACAGGGTGATAAGGAAAGGGTAGGTATGGTCAGCCGAAAAGGGCGCATAGTACTATGAACAAGCATAGCATTATGAACAAGTTTACTATGGAACAAACCCGGAATTCGCGAAATAAAATCAGCTGTTCCATAGAAAAATGTCAATGACACTCGACAAAATGTATGGAAGAGCTGCTTTAAAAAAAAGTTGTTCATAATGATAAGTACTATGAGCCCTTTTCGGCTTAGCATACCCTTTCCTTATAACTCTGTATACTTAACATTTAGGCGAAAAAAACTTAGCCACTTTATTTGAATGGCGGAAGTTTAACAATGCAGTTTCTCAAATTCCATCCAAGCCTACGTGACTTTCGCACGTACAGTCTGACGCACATCAAAGTGGCTTGATAATGACCAGGAACGAACAGCCCTACTCATAATCCAACGATACGATCGAATCTTGATCGAATCGATCCGTGGTTCGCATCACTAATGGCGGCCTCTACGATGTGTGTCACATGGAGCGCAGTGAAAATGTCAACAATGACATGAACTGAGTCACTCGTGTGTAGCGGTTGGAGTTTATGTAGGGTAATCAACTAATAAATGTCGTGTAGATGCCACACCTGGCACCTGCTCACCGACGAGTAGCGGAGTTACTCGTGAAGACTAACGACTCACTTACTTATGTTTTGTAGTGTAGTGGAACAAATGCTGTTAATTGCTGTTTATATAGGATTGAATTAGTGACGAGTAAATCATACTAATATGGAATGTGCAAGTCCGAAAGTTTGTGAGTGAGTGTATGTTTGTTAATTCTTTACTTACTCTAAAACGGCTGGACCCTCTGGACGTTTTGAGCTAACTTGGATACGTCCAGTGTAGCTTAAACCATGGGACCCTGACTTATTAACTTATAGGCTACTTTTTATCATAGTAATATTAACAGGGGAGTGTTCTGGTCCGTTCGAGATTATCTCGGTCACTCTCACTGTTATGACATTTCTATAGAGAGCGACAGTGACCGAGGTAATATCTCACCCGCCAGAATAGGGCCCCAGTATATACCAGCAGCAATTAGTTACGTTAGCGTGGGTAATTCTTTTTTCAGTTTCCTATTTGTTTTTCTATTTTCTATGTAGAATAGATTTGACCAAAGGAAATTTAAATAAACGAGGAAAATGTGGTAAACAATTTACGAACAATCGAACATCCTATTATAGCACGTGAGAGCACATTATGTTTATTTCAACAATGTATCTGTGATTTTTTTTAGTGTCCAAAATGTAAAAGACGGTCAATTTCGACCAAATACCAGTGGTATTTTTTATGTTATTGAGTGACGAAACGAGCAAATCGTTCGCCCGATGTTAAACGTCACGTTTGCCCATAACAGGTCTGTGTCACTCAGAATTTTGAATTCTTAGAATTCAAGACCCTGCGTGGCACAGCACTGCGCTCGTCACCCTGAGATATAAGATGTTATATAAGGGGTGAGTGACAAAACCCGATAACTTCATAAAAGTGAGTCGTGAGATATTCTATTTTAAAGTTTCTTGCCAACAAAAAAATGATTATATACCTAATATTATTAGGTATAATTATAGGTAATTAGTTTAGATGCAGTAGAAATGCTTCTAGTTGTTATTCAAGTATTGTGTTTGTACTAAAATAGTTCAATCACAGATAAAACTACGCAATACATATACAAATATATACCTAAACGTACCTACTATATATAATTTATATTACAAAACTCTAAGATTCCAAAGTTAACTTGAAATCATGGAAAAAACGGTTGACGTCCAAGTACTTACATGGTGGCTTCTATTTAACAAAATAAATAGGAAGTAGTTAAATCCAGAACAGTTCTAAATCCGTTCGCAAACACAACCGACGCGGGCACAGAACTCTACGAAAAATCCTATACCTACACTACATGCTGCGCCCCGCGGTTTCACCCGCAAATTCCGGAATAAAAAGAAACTTATATGTGAATCCGAGGTATAAACTAACTCCATATCAAATTTCATCAAAATCCGATCAGCCATTTTTGCGTTATTGGGCAACAAACATCCAAAAATCCAAATTTTGACATTTATCTAGAATATTAATAGGATTAAAAAGTTGAGTAATATGTTAGGTACCTACTAAAGCTGACAACACTATGGAACCTTCAAGTTAATCATTCAGCACTACCTTTTCTAGGACTGAAAACAATTGTTTATTTGTTTAAACTTTCCTAAGGAATTCGCCAGCATTCCTGCCCTACCTCCCAGTAGGTCAGTTCAGATTCTGAACACGTTATTTATGTTTGTCACGACGCTAATCTAGAGGTTTACAAGCATACATATTGCCCATTAAGTACCTACTGTTTTTGTTCTTTTAGGCGTAATTCGGCTATTTTTAAACTATCAATTTTTCCCACGTGGTTTTCTGCATTTGTTAGATCACTGTTTTTGTTGATCTTTTGGTAATTAATCCACGGGCCAGTTAAACTCGTTATAGTGAGTGCTGGATTTTTTGTACTTTGCCTAACCGATGTAAATACCCAAACTTCGCAGTTCCATAGCTATGATGATAACAGCCGGTTTTATTCGCGAATTCTGAGTCGGTCCCATAGTAAAAGTTGTTCATAATGATGTACATACACATACACACAACACCACACACACACACACGTAGTAGTAGTACTGGTACTATGTGCCCTTTTCGGTGTAGCATACCCTTTCCTTATAACCCTAAATAACTTTATTAGCTGAGACGCGCGGTTTTTCACGCTTCTGGGTATGTTGTTATGTTAAGTATGTTTTGGTGTGATTTTGTTTTTTGGTGTTTTATAAGTTTAGAAGTTTTAGGTATCAACGATCAAAAGCTGTAAAAAAAATAGTTTACATGATTAGTTTTAGTTCTAATAAAACTAGTTCTAGTAAATAATAGTAAATAAAGACATATATAAAGCTGTATGAAAACAGGTTTTTGAACGTAATACTTCCCGGTAGCAGATTTCAATTATTTTTACCAATTTCTTACAATACAATGTATTATAATTTCTGCAATTCTGCTGTTAGAGCAAAAAAACTAAAGGATTTTCTTCAAAGTTATTTTGTATACTATATACCTAATTTTAAATCGGTGTACGAGTATTTATGTTAACTAGTCAAGTTATAAATAAATATACGGTTTTCTACTTCTTTGATTTAATTATTTCGGCGTTGAGACGTTAAGTGCTCAAAATTAAATTCAAAATGCAACTTATTATTTGTAAGTTATCTCATATATTTTTTGTAACACATACGAGTCTATGTACACAAAAACTTGTGTATTAACAGCAACAATGGTTTTTAAAGTAATTATACAGTTTTTAGAGCTCATAATCGGTTTTTATTTCTCATGTTATTGAAATTAGTCTCGTACTTATGCAGCTTGTGCAGGAACAAGATCGTAAAATTTAATAGTGGGTAAGTACTTATTATAAGTGCTTAGATCGAGACTTAACATATGTCCGTTATAACTACTTACTGTAAAAACTTTTTGTATGATCTATTTGCAGATGATATCAGAACTAGAATCGTCAGAAATAGCTCTACCAATGCTCAACCATTTTTATATTGACAGGTATTTTAAGGCGAAGACATACCCGCGAAGCATGCTTCGCAAACTGGAAATGGCGGTTTGCACGCATGTCTTACGGTGGGACTTTACATTGGCATTCGTATTTGTGGATTCGCCAAATAATAAGAGACGCAGCTAAGGTTTTGTATACAGAGTGCCCAATGCTCGTGTGTCCATGCTGCCTGAGGCATGCGTTCGTTTCCAGTTTAATTTATTCTGTGATATAATAGGTTTGCGTTTGGCCGCCATCTCGCTCGATGGTAAGCAATGATGCAGTCTACGATCGATCACGCTTGCTTGCTTGCTCTCTTGCAGTACGCACATTAAAGGTAGAATCAAAGCGCTTCATACAAGTTATGCCGCGCATGCCTCGTGAGGTATATCTTCGCCTTAAGATACACATGCATAAATGTATATTGAAGCTAATTCTAGAATTAGATTGTATTTTGCGACTGACATTGACATGATTTGTTGCATTGGACCTGTTTTAGCAAAACCAATTTGCAATTATGTAAAATGAGATATTAAAAATATGCATGTTAAATGTTAACGAACTTATTCAATGCAAGCTTGAAGATCATGCTTACTATTTTTTTTATTAAATACGTTGGGAAATTGAAATTCTGATTCTGTCACGCAAATCCAATTTGTTTGTAAATACAGTTAATTAAAAAATAAAGAATTAAAGTTGCAAGTAGCAGTAAAAAATCTATCTATCTAATATTTGTGACAATAAACAATCCTAGTTTTAAAACTGTATCAACTAAATTCTTTTTGTATGCATACGTGGTGCGGTCGACAGCGTTCACAAACGCCCGATTAGTTTCAGACATCCACCCATTTGTGACTGTCCCCGGTCACTCGTCAGCGAATTTCAAAGCTACTCGTATAGTCAGGCCGGTAGCTCGCATGCGCTGAGCCAGGCAGGTAACCTATCAAAGCCTATTTCCTTGACGATTGATTGAATATTACTTCCTGACAAGTATTGTGTTATTTTTGTACTGTAAATTACTATACTAGTATTGCGGGTCTGTCATGGAATCAATAAATAGGTGGCATTTGCATAATTGTATATTAATTATGGATAGTCTATCTTCCGGGTTTCAATAAAAATAAATTGAAATAAGAAGGTTCGTCGCCGACCTATTTTGTATAGAATAAATTATTTTTTTTAATTTCGAGATAATAGCTTTGGGTTATTCAAATAATAAGGATTGTTTAAAAATTGGAGCGGTGACCTATTCATAAATACTCGAGGGAGTTTCCATCTCATTGCTTTTGCCAGAGAACGTGCAGAAGCATCATCTCGTAAGTAGGTACGCTTATACATTCGTTCGAGGCCCAATATTAATTTTATTGTCTCTGTATTCTCCTTGGACGGCTAACAACCTGAAAACTAACTAATTTACCAACCTAACCTAACAAACGCGATCTAACTTTTGTCCTTTTAATACATACGACAACATCGTTTACTTTGTGTCGTCTATTATAGTTTTTTCATATAAATTGTTTGGATTGCAATAAAATAAATTAACTCTATATTTCAAAACACAATTACGGTAAGACCATTTTACCCTATTGTTGCAAGCTTCTGTACTCCCATTACCTTAACTATCCATTATAAATCTGTTATCATTTCACAAATGCATTTTTAATCGTTTTTCCATGCGAAATTACCCAACAAGGTGCATTGAATGCAGTTAGGTAGGTGCTAGGTGTTTGAAATTAAAGGTGTGGTTTCGTAGACGACTGTAATAGGCATCAGCAACGTGTCGCTGCAACAGGTCGCTACAGTCGTGTTTCTGACTCCGACAGCAGGCGTCAGCAGGAACAAGTGAATAAACAATTTCGACGTATTGGCGGCATTACAGTACTGGTATGCGATCAGGCTACAGGTCGCTTGCTTGAGTTGAACGACATGATTATCGTCATAATCAACCGTTTCCCTCCCACTGTTAAGTATAAATTTTCTTTTCAGTGCGCCATCTGGTTCGGTCCTGTGCCAGTCTCATCCAATGCCTTCCTAACCGCTTTTACAATGGAAGCCAGTCAAAGGTTTTTCATAAAAATCAGAAGGTAGTGTGGCAGCGACAAATCGCTTGTTGCTGCTAGCAGTTAACCATGGAAACCATGGAAACCACCTTAAGGATGGCGCAAATCTGCACCTGAGGTTTTCATATAATTTGAGCATTATTTTAAGCATATGGCAAAGGATTATACACGGTAATAAATAAGGAGTATAAATTATGAGGTATAAAATCTTAGGTAAACCCTACCTAAGATTTTAGATATTTCTTGGTTTACGTAAATAAGATTTTGGTCATAATTATTCGAGAATACTCAGATATTTAAGTCGGATTTTGTAAACATTGTTGTGATCACATCGGTGATCCTTTTCAAGGAGTGATTACAAGCGTTATACTTTGAGTGAGGTTGAAAAATTATCTAATGTTTACAATATAACACGATAATTCTTTATTGACACCACAAAAAGAAAACTACAAGTCCAGTAAAAAATATAAGAGAAAGAAACAAAGGTCAGGCTGATCGCTAAGAGCTATCTCTTCTAGACAAGTTTTGAATAAGAAGTAAGAGATTCGGTGGTGTAATTAAGTAACAAAAAATTTAAAAGAAAATGTTCTCGACAAAACGTTCAGTATGGTACTCAAAGGTACCATAAAGATTGCGGCGATAGATTTTAGCACAAAACTAATTCCTTATTTAATTAATACTAGCGGCCCGTCCCGGCTTCGCACGGGTAGACTTTGGGATAAACGTAGAGTAAATTGAAATCGGTCCAGTCGTTCACGCGTGAGGCGTGACCAAAGGTGTTGAGAATAATTATAGGAACTCTTTGTTATAACCTCTATTCTCATGCTATTGCGTAACTATAGCAACCGTAGTTTGTTGATGCTAACTTGTCAATTTATAGTAAAAATTATCAGTATAAAACGCACACTGTTTTGGTAGATATGATTGAATTTGAACTTTGTACAGAGGTAATAAAGTGCAAATTGACTCTTGGACGTTAGGAACATACCTACATTGCTTAAACAACAGTGAGTGCTTGCAATTCAATATGAACTTTATACAATAGCAATAAAGCTCGTTTTAGTTAGAAAACGTTTGTATGGGAAAAATAAAAGGGCTGTTCTTAGGGTTTTTCAATATTTCTGAGAGATTTTCTTAATATTTTTTTCTCTAAGAACCTTCTCCTAATAATAACAAATACAACAAAAAAAGAATTAGTGAAATCGGTCCAGCCATTCACGCGTGAGGCCGTGACCAAGAAAAACGGGTTTCATTTTTATATATATAGATGTACTTAAATCTCAAATTACTTCACATTTAAATGTTAAGCGAAAGATAAGTCGCCCACATTTGAACTAAGGTAATAACCTTGTGGAAATATCGTCGGTGTTTTGTAGAAAGAGCAAATTCGATAACCAGATTTTTCAGGAAAGCAGTTTACTAAAAAGACAAAGTTAAATAAATATTAATGGGTAAGTAAGTACCTACTCATTTTCTATTATTCGATTTTTATTTCGAATATTTTACTTTTAAATTGTTTTTATTTAATAGAAAAGTTTATAAGCATGCAATACTTGAGAATCTTATATTCTTGATTCATACGAAAAACTTCTCTCCTGAAAAGTTTTGTGATTATCGTTCTTTCTACAAAACATTTACGATATCATAGTCCTATCAAACCAATACCTAGAAAATATAATAATGATGAGTATTTTAAGATCTTATTTTCACAATTGTTAGAAATAGTAGGTAATAGTTAATAGAAAGGTACCTATATCTAACCATTAAAAAAACCGCATTACGTTAAACTTGTGAAGGAATCCATTAGTTACTAAATTGTTTTTTATTAGCACGAACTACAAAGGTATAAAAAAATACCAATTCTGGTAGATACCCACGAAACTGGATTGTAAATTTTGTCTAATTTACAAGTAATCAAAGATATTATCAACAACAAGATTTTTGCTAAGTAATTAAAACCTAATTATAAGCACATTAAGTTTTGCAATTAATTCGAGAACAATAGACCAAAATAGCAAAATCTAGGTGATTAGCGCCTTCCTATTCGGGCAATAATTATTACGAAATCTTAGATTTACGTCAAAATCCAAATGTATAGGAAATTCTAAACTGGAAATGTAAGTAAGACTTTGATTTTGATAAATTGGAATTAAATGACAGAACCTGTTTGAAGCCACTTATTTTCTAATGCTTTTCCATAAAACTACTCGCTATTTGTAAATTCCAAGTAAATAGGCTGTTAGGATGGGTCTGTGGTATTTCTTTAGTTAATTACCTGGGTGTTTCTGAATTTGAAGTCAGTAACATTTTTGAAACAAAAAGTTCGATCATTTTGGCTTAGGACGATAATTTGTTGCTTAATTTGACTAAGACCGTTTTGGTCCTGTCGATGTCTAAATAAGTTGTAATATCCAATGTTTTTTATATCCAGCCAGCTAAGATAAATCAGTTTTCCTATATAACAGTTTATGTCTACTAAAACCACCACTGATTTTAAATAAAATTACAACTTACTTTTCAGAGCTTTTCCTTCCGGCGTACATCTGTTGGAATTTATAAGGCAATCCACGTAGTTCCGAACCAGTCTTTTATTAGTAAATATAGCATCCACATCTAAATAGTCATATCTTGAATCATATTTCGGCATAGCCGACATGTCACGCGTGTCCTGGCACATCACTGCACAAAAGCAAACACAGAGAGTTATCACTGCACGCATTTTGGATTTTAAAGTCACTGTTTCATAACCACTATCAAAAAAGAAAAAAAAAAGATTTTTTAAATCACCAAAAAAATAAATAAAAGAAATGACCATAGACAATAAAGTTTTCTGAACTTCTTTGTAATAAAAATTGTATCGTGTTCGTAAAGTTTCCCGCGTTTTTTGTCGCGTCGACGCGCGTGCGCGCTATGCCAAAGTGAGCGCGAGATTGCAAGATGCGCGCGAGTCGGCGCGCGGTTATAACAAAGTAGTAGGCTTGTATACACGCTTTCCTTTCTGAAGTTGATAGTCTTTTCTTGTAGGTAAGTGGTTCTGGACAGGACAGGTCCGTTTCAAGGGCGGCCAAGATGAGGGTTACCTGATTTTGATAAGGATAGTGTTGAGGTGGACCAGATTTCTCTTGGTCTCGTAAATTCTATATTCACATGGCATCGCGATGCAAGGACTGCAAGTGTAACCTTATTTTATACCGGTAAATAGTAAAGTTGTAATCCCAAAAACATTTTCACAATTCTAATTTTTATGTTGTTTTCAAATTAACATACTTTTCAAGGTTACTTGAGATTTTAGAGAAGTTTGTAAGAAAAAGATGCTTTGATCATTTCCTGGGCCAGTGTTGGGCCACCGAAGTGCTGGATGCGTTAATACCAAAAAAGGTACACTTTATTGAAAAATATAAACATAAATTAGATGAGCGAAATACCCGTTTAAAGACGATTTAAAAAAGAGTTTTCGAAAACCACCCGATCAGGTTTGTTTTTACACCCACAAGCGGTCAATGCCTTTGAGATTAAATGAGAGTTTTGTGTTTATTGATTTGGTATTTTTTTCATTTGATATGGAGATATTATTTTGTGCATACTAAGATTTATTGATGTCTGGACCATCCCCCTTATCAATAAAGTAATCATCAACTTTCTTTTGTGACTTTCTGACTCTTATTGATTTTGTTTTTATTTGCATTTGTAATTTAATTTTTAATTGTAATATTTTAATCAATTTATTAATGACTTTTTTTATTTTGTATTTCATATTTCAAGCACAATAATCAACGCCATTTAATTTTCATTTTTCTTTTTAATTTTAATTATCACATTGCATGCCGTCTTCATCTGTAAATACTGTGACATTTAGCTAATCTGCTTGTAAAAGTTCTTATTTTTAATAATATTAGTGCACACACTACACAGTGTAGATGGACTAAATAAATAAATTACATCAACCTCAAAGGTTCTCATAAAAACGAGAAAAAATAAAAGTTCTATGAATAAGTATTTACCTACCTCTCTAGAACGGCCGAAACGTACATATAACTGTATATAGCGACACAACACAAGTGAGATTAGGGTTGATAAGGATTGAGACAGTAAATGGAAATACTCGACCGAGCAAACAAATCACGTATAGCCTAGTCATAATGTTTTACAAACCGAGTACTCGGCAGAGGGCACTGTCTCGTCACGTGTAATCAGTCCATAACAATAACAGGCTGATGGTTGATGATATATCATACATTTATCTGCTCATAAAGGGTAGCCCTTGCTTTTGCCCTTAGTAGCTTACAACTGGCTTGAATTCCACCTTCTTTATGACAAAACAAGTGTTACTTCATAAAAAGTAGAATTACCGTATCTTCTACAAAGTAATCCCACATAAGGCCATAGAAGGAGTCAATGCGCTTCGATCCGTCGTGTAATGTTCGAGATGGGAGTCGAACAGGGAACCATTGTGTGGGGTCAGCCATTCGGAACCACGCTTGCTACACGTGGTGGGAGAGCTAGCGGACGTTTGGGATAAGGTGCTTTTTAATAAATAAATAACGTTTCACATTCATAGCTCCGCTAGGATACCCTGTGTACCCTGTGTGATACCCGGGGATGCCATGGAACACACGAAGACAAAGACAACTAACACTCAGACCCAGAACAAATATCTAAATTCATCAATCAAACATCTGTCCGGTCGGAAATCGAACCCGGGACCTCTGGCATATAAGGCGGATATACCACCGCTGAGCCAAACAGGCCGACGTTAAGAATTAAAAGTTTTCTGAAAATAAATTGATCACATATAAAGTTATGTTTATAGACCAAGAAGACTGCAAGTCTACGTCGTCTCTACCTTGTGTTAAGCACAATTTTTCACGTAAATAAAAAATAATCTTGTCTAATTATAGACATAATATAGTGTCTGTAAATAGGTGTCGAGTAGAAACGTGTCATAAAAATTACTGATTCTCTTGAAGGTATTTTAAATCTTTTTTCCCATTACTTAATGTGCTTCTTGCAAGACTGCAATCTGATTGTATGTAATTATTTTTAAAAACGAGTAATTTTATGGAAAATATTTTCTCTATATATTTCTTGCTATGAAATAGGTTAAAGCATCTTTTGTAAACTGCCCACTAGCTCTTGATCAACGTTAATTTACAGTGAGTAATGTAGGCAAAGTGGGCGTTTATAGTTTCCACATGTAGTACGAACTACATGTCATAAGCTATTTTCCGGTCGTGATTTTCCTGATGCAGAATAAGTAGGTAAGTAGTAGGTTTGCTTAAGCAATGGTAGGATTACTTAGGAAATACTAAGTCGTAAAACAAAACAAAAAACTTACGTACGTGGCCCGACTACAGATAATTATGTTAATTTCAAAAATATAAAAAAAAAACTTTTATTGCATTGTCAATTTCAAGATTCCACCCGAACAAACATAGTTACATACTGGTACATGATAAGTTAAATAAAAGCTTGTAAAAATCAGCGACCTCAGACAAATTTAGCGACTCCTACTTTTTGGAAGTAACATACCTACGTAATTTTGATTTTGCTAATAAATAAATAAATAAAAATAAAATGAAATATACGTAATTATGATCAATTTACTGGTAGTATTAATTACAGTATTTACAGGTCACAACCGAAAATAAAGACTTTTACGATTCATTCATAAAAATCGGATGAGCTGTTTATCTTAATATATATAAATTACGTGTCACGTTGTTTGTCCGCTATAGACTCCTAAACTACTTAACCGATTTCAATCAAATTTGCACACCGTGTGCAGTTCGATCTAACTTAACAGATAGGATAGCTCACATCTCAATTTATAGTGTCTACCCGTGCGAAGCCGAGACGGGCCGCTAGTATTATATATACCTACGCGCTACAGTGAAATATGTATACATAAATACAGTTTTGAACTGAAGTTCAAAATTCTAGATGACCTTGTTATGGGCATGTGTGATGGTCAACATCAGGCGAGCGCTTTGTTCGTTTCGTCACTCAATTTTATTAAGAAAAATACATAGGTACATAAAATACACAAAAATACGATGCTCAGCCGAAAAGGGCTCATAGCGTTATCATTGTGAACATTTCTATGGGCTGTTCCATAGATATAAATCAGCTGTTCCATACATTTAGTCGAGTGTCATTCACATTTTTCTACGAAACAGCGGTTTTTTTCGCTAATTGTGGGTTGGTCTTATAGTAAAAGTTGTTGTTGTTGTTGTCGTCCAAAGCCTTCCTATTCGTATACGTACAACAGCGAAGGTCTATTGTATTGTGCGCCATGCAGGAGTTTTAAAACTAAGTTTGGGTGTGCCAGCCACATTCGTGCTCATAAGCGCATTTTGTAAGCCAGGTTCGCCATTGACGGACACGTCAAGGAGGATGATACTGATATAAAAGTTGTTGATAATCACGAGGACTATATTCAGCCTTTTTCGGCTTAGCAAACCCTTTCCTTATAACCCTGTATAATACATATAGGTAACCCTTTCTGCTTTGCCGTAGTTGGGTAATAAATATGGGTCACAGCTAGAACAGTTGTCGTCTAGTGGTATATTTTACAGTTAGTTGTTCCGGTTAGGAAAGCAGGCAAACAATGGATTGTTGTTACAATTATTTTAATATGAGGCTAATCTAAAAATGTCATTTACTAAATGTATGTGATACGAGTACGCCTCAAGAAATCGTCCGAGGCTTTTCTTTGTACTAGTTTTTATTTTACAAGCAATGTGTAATGTGTACTTATGTATAATTTTGTATATTTAGGTAAAATGTTGCTACTTATTAATACAAGGTGTAATGGAAAGGTGTAGTAATACTTAAAGTTGTTCTTCTACACGTCAAAGTGAACAACTTCTAGAACAAAAGACTGCTAAATTCGAGAAAGATGTCTCCTTAGAAAATTGATCGCGGAACTAAATACTTTGTACGGAAACTCGATATTTTTTTTCTCGAATTTAGCAAACTTGTGTCACTATAATAGATCCAACCGTTTATTTTCTTTTTGACAGCACCAATAGAACGTAACTGCGTCATGTTACGCAAAAGTTCACTTTTAAATGCGAGGTTTTAAAAATATGACAACTGCCTAAGTTTGCTCCTTGATCCCGTATAATAATCATCTTTGACAAATTGAGTCCATAAGTGCAGTAGTTTTTTTATAAATTACATAAAATAACAAACGTTTTTAAAAATTTACGTTCTATGGCTATCAACATAGTGATGTTACGATTGAGATATCGATATTGTTTATTAGCTATTTTTATACGGGTATAATGTAGCATTCTAATGTAGTATAAATATAGATTGGTAGATAGATTGATTTTAGGAAGATTATTATTACGTGTCAATGTAACAAAAGTGATAATAGAATGACGTTCTACTACTTACTAGCGCCATTCCTACGACTGTTCTCTTTCCGCACAGACTCGATAGAAAAATGAATCGATATCGTGTCCACTATAATCACTTGGTCACAACATTATAACTGTCAAATTAGATCTGTCAAATATAAAATAAACGGTTGGATCTATTATAAAGTTGTTCACTTTGACGTGTAGAAGAACACCCTTAAGTATTACTACACCTTTTCCGTTAAACCTTGTGTAGTTTTCTCAGAGGTAAGCATCGATATGAGAGAAACATTGACATCGCATATCGATGGAGTTAAGTGACATTGGTTAGTTAGTACTGTAAACAAGAAATTACATTTACCAATAAGCGACTGCTAAGCAGCGTTTATAAATCAAACTTTGAATATTATACCACTTCCCGATGTCCGATTGAGCTGAAATTTAATAACAATAACGTTTCACACCCATAGCTCCACTAGCATAACCTGTGTCGGGGATGTCATGGGACACACACAAAGAAAAGGACAACTAACACCCAGACCTATAGCAGATATTTAAATTCATCATCCAAACATTTGCCCGGTCGGGAATCGAACGCGGAAACTCTGTCTTTTAAGGCGGATATACTACCGCTGAGCCAAACAGGTCGTCTTTTTATACTTTTTTTTTTACTTTTTTTTTTATTTGGTATCTAACTCATGACAACGCAATAAAAGCTTGTTTAAAATATTTTACAAGTATCTTGTTTGTTAAGAGGTAAATCCTAATTTAAATAGCAAGAAATTCGATTTGTCATCGCAATAAATTGATTTGAATTGTTATAATTATTTAACACGGAAACGTTTAGCAAATGCGCGATAGGTTCCGTTAGATAATTAAAAATACATGTAAAAAAATGTTTCAAAGTTCGATAAACTTTGCATTAATATGTTGTAATAGGTATATATAGGTACTCATAGAACATCACTCTAGTGACAGGCAAGTAGGATTTTGAAGAATAAATATAAGAAATGTAACAAAGGCGCACATAACGTGAATCTAGTAATACCGAATCACAAGTAAGTAGTTAGTCATCGCTTTTTTAACCGACTTCAAAAAAGGAGGAGGTTATCAAATTTTTTTATGTTTGTTACCTCATAACTTTTGACTGGGTGAATCGATTTTGATGATTCCTTTTTTTATTAGAAAGCTGACGCTTTCCATTTGGTCGCATTTCAATTTAGTCCAGTTCTGATAATGGTATCCATGAGAAAACCATATAAGTCTTAAATTTGCATTAAGTACGTGCGCGACAAATAGATGAATAACTCAATAGTCGGTCTTTTAAAGTCGGATTTTGTTTTTTGTTTTGTAAAAATAATGTTCTTGTTTAATTAAAACGTCAAAATTATTAAGTATTTTTCAGGTTCGGCTGTCGTCTGCTAGTTGCCTCCTTGTGTGATACGATATCTCTTTTATTTAGAAAAAAAAGTGTAAACATTATTTATGGTATAGGTACAAGGTGTAACGGAAAGGTGTAGTAATAATTAGGGGGGTACTTTGAACCCCTTTTGTGACACAAGTTTGCTAAATTCAAGAAAAAAAAAATCGAGTCTCCATACAAAAGTGATCAATGTTCTATGGAGGTTCAATATTTTCTTTCTCGAATACAACAAACTTTTGTTCTAGATCTTGTTCCCTTTGATGTGTAGAAGAACACTCTTAAGGATTACTACACCTTTCCGTTACACCTTGTATTTAATTTGCTCTGCATATAATATACATAGTTTCTCAAAGGGCACATACTTATTAGAAATTAGAAAAGATAACGGTTAAAAATGACGACAATCCTGTTGGTCGCATGATAGATTTATGAATTTTTAACATAATATTATTTGAACAAAGTTAATGGTGATATTATAGTGAATTTAATAAAAAACCATAAATCACAAGAGCAATAAAAAGTATTATTCCTCATAAGGAAGTTTATTTAGAGTCACAATTCTGTTCTTTGCAGCTTTAAAATATTCACATTTTTGGTGGAAATATTCATAAATAATTAATCATCTAATCAAAAATCGTACATTTACGTGTAGCAGACGTTATTTTGCTCATCATTATTAATAACTTATTAGGTATAGGTCAATCCTAATGTCGCAAAAAACCAGTTTGATACATTTCGTTGAATGTGCATCTGCTTTTCTATGAAACATCAGTTTTTCGATTTCAGGGTTGGCGTCACTCCAAATTTTTTTATAATGTATAGCTGCACCCGGCGGTTTTACCTGCAGATTTTTTTATTTTTTTTTACTTTTAAATCTTCTCTGAACTTATACAAATGTTTCAAGATCAAAATTAGCGAAATCGGTTCAGCCGTTCGCGAGTTATAGCCAGCCAAATGAACAGCGATTCATTTTTAAAAGATACGAACAGCGATTCATTTATATACATATATAAGAATATAAGAAGAAGAAGAAATACAACTACTTTCTTTTAGCCCTGTATAAAAGTAAGTAGTATTTAGTAGTAGGAATGACGAAATAATATTAAAATACTTGTTTCCATACACTTTCATTTTCCTCACATTTGACATTTCCTTGAAATTTATCATTTAATTTGTTGAATTCTAGAAAACAATACGCAGTTACAAATATGCAGGAATTTATAAATTAAATTATTGGGAAATCCGAATGTTTCATTGACGCCATGTTATAAATCTTGACTGGGTCTATAATTTTTATTGCGTAATTATTATTTTCATCCACTTCTCAACACTATCCTAGCTAAGTGTAATATTAGCGGGTAGTGGTAATATTTGGGTTTCCCAGTAGTCAAGTAATTTAATTAATAAATTCCCGCATATTTGTAAATCCGTATTGTTTTCTAGAAGTTTTAATCCACTCAAAACATGTAACTCCACCTAATACATACGTTTACTTCTAAAATTAAGTTATGAAAGTGTCGTGTTATCTTTTGGCATCTTACCTTGCCCCGAAAGCAACAAAACTAACAAGTATTTTTTGATTCATTTCACGGTTACCATGGCCAGAGGTAAAACATACCATCAGACACTCAGACTGATCAGACACGATTTGATAGGATGATATCTTGCTCATCCCTAGAAGTACGGAAAATTACGGTCCCTTCAAGCAGAAAGCATAAATCTTGGCAGGCATGTAGCTCATAATTATGTGAGCTTAGATTTCAAAGCCTAGTAGCAATAAAGTAGTAATATTTTTTTTCAGAAAAAGACTTCTGTCTCTTTATGTTTTTACTCGTCAGAAAAAAACGTGATCAAACCAAGAACTTAAGATATCGTGTCGTGTATTTTTTGTATCTTGTATTGTGCTGACACATCATATAAGCACCTTCCTATATCGTCCAGCCCATCTCATGTAGTCCGTGACATTAAATTGTAACTAGGTAACTACCGAGCCAAGGTTAAGGACTTTGTCGAAACCAAAAGCTATCAAAAATGAATTCAGTCACAATGAAATTCATATGTAGGACTTTAGGTATCTCAATCATTTCTCTATGAAAAGGTTCTTGCAAAGGAATAAGCACGAGTGTTATGTTGGTATGTCGATACATGCATTGTTTTTTTTCTTCCTGCTTGCCTTACTAACTTTTTGTTTGCAGTTCCTACATACTTACCAATCCTACGCTGCGCAGAGCAGGTGTGTACTGAACTTGGTAACTTTACATAATAGGTATGTGTAGGTCATTAACCGGCTATCATAAGCATTATTGATCTAGCTAATTGTTCATGATCCGATTTTGTATTGTAGGAAACTAGAAGCCAATGCATGGAGAATTTAAAGCAATGGTAGCGAAAAATCATCTTTTGTGCATATTACTATATTACTATAAACCTGTGCCATTTACTAACCTAAACTATCCGACAGCACCACCGAAGTACCTAGTTGATCGATGGACAGCACTCTCAAATTATTATCTGTGGCTCAACAACGTCTCCAGCAATATTAAAGGTGGGAAATTTCAAGCGGGCTTTTTCTTAAAAACTATTATGTCACCTCATTTTCACCCTTTTCATCTTGTAGGTTGAAAACTGCATAACCCTTGTTTAATAAATACCTATATAATTCGGAGAAATGCCCTATCACGTCTCTAGGACCCGTGGTTTAAGCTGTGTCTTGAATTATCGGTTAGGTAATTATTTAACCATACCTACAGCTTTTTATTTTTATTGTCGATAGTTGCTCTACATTGCCATATCACAGACCCCTTTTAAAACGTCCTCGATCCGTCACGTAACTGTACCGACATGCCACCGTATGCCTAGTGAGTTAAGTCAACAATGACGACCCGCTTTTGCTTCCTAACCGGTCAAAAGAAATCGTTTCCGGTCCTGTGAGTATGCGAAATGTCACTTTATACCTACTTAAATGTTATGTAATTGTGTGACAAGAACATTATTTTTACAAAACAAAAAACAAAAACCGACTTCAAAAGACCGACTATTGAGTTATTCATCCATTTGTCGCGCACGTACTTAATGCAAATTTAAGACTTATATGGTTTTCTCATGGATACCATTATCAGAAATGGGACCAAATGGGAAGCGTCAGCTTTCTAATAAAAAAAGAATTATCAAAATCGATTCACCCAGTCAAAAGTTATGAGGTAACAAACATAAAAAAATAAATAAAAATAAAAATAAAAAAACATACAGACGAATTGATAACCTCCTCTTTTTTTGAAGTCGGTTAAAAAGAGTTGACACTACTGTAATTTGAGCTTTAGTATTCTACTTATAGTGCTTAAATTATATTGTAGGTCAAATTTTTAAACAGTACCTACCTACCTGTTCTTCCTCTTTAATTCGTGTTCTTCATGTCTGAGGGTTGTGTCCAAAAAGTTTTTATCCAATGATCTTGCGCATACATTTCCTGTCCTTAGAAACATAAGGTGTCGACAATGGTACAAATCTGATCTGAGTAGGTACTTGGTAGTACTGTTAACTAAGTTAGAAACGAAAATATAAAAATACATGGTAGGTTGTATTCGACAGAACAATTGTATGAAAAGTGAGATTATATACGAAATTAGTCGGATTGAAATGGTAAAAAAACAAAATTAATAAAATAAGGTCTGCAAAATTACCCGTCATCCACTTTTCTTCGACTCGATATTTCGTATACAATCATTATACAACCGGAAACATTAATACACACTATTTTATCTCGATGACCAAAAAACAATAAATAATTAGGTAAACCAAGATTCTTGTAATCATTCCATCGCATCGCCGGCACCTTTACCTACATAAAAAGGCTTTCACTTATGGTGTCAGCGGTTCGCATTATGTTAGATAATAAATTAATAACTGTGGGTTAACCCTAATATACGAACAGTCTAGTATTATTCGATTATGTCATTCGTTGAGTAACCAAATATCTGAAAATATTCGGACGCAGATAGTTATAAATATTTCAAAATTAATGTTTCTTGTAGGCTTTACTTTCCACCATTTAAACGTTTCATTTTTACTATCTGCCTAAATAAATATAGTAATTTATACCAAAACTTAGTTTTTGAAAATTATATTAGCGAAACATTTTTATTAACAACACAATACACTTTTTAAAAACCACAAAAAAACACAAACTCAAGGAAAATTGAGATAGGCACAGCACACCAGGCGCTATAAGAGCTGGATCTTTTCGTTCTAGAAACAGAAACAGTAAGTAACTACTACTGTCACCACTCATTACAGGTTAGACGCCTTTTCTCGAGAAAAGCCGAAAGCGGCAGAAATTTTAATCAAGGTCAAAATTTGATAGTTTTGATGTCAAAACAAGTTTCGTAAAAGGAAAAATGGCAAAGAAAAACCTTGTAAATATTATATCGATCTTGAGGAAAAGAGTGACATGGTCACCCAACTCTTGATACCCTGTTACCAAGATCTAGGGAATGTAAAAGGCTAAGTAGTAGGTTTTATAATAAAATTGCTATGGATCAGTGCGTCGATCGTGCTGCTGCGGTTAGAAGAGGTAATGCAACCAAGTTACGAATTTAGTGTTAGGCAAATATGGAGTTGTGTACATTGATGTAATTTAATAAGTCTGTGGTTGAACACCACTGACAGACATAAAGTTTGACACCGGGGATAGCCTTTCTGCTTGTTTTAAGTTGCGTAATTCTTATGGGTGAATTGAATAATCTGTTTATTATTGCACAATTCCACATAGTTTGATGATATCTTTGTTTAGAGCTATTTCTGGAAATAAATGTAATTTTAAGATAATAATGAAAACAATTTTTTATTTTGAGCTTAAAATATTCACTTGCTCAGGTCGGGTACAAATATATCAACAACCTGAGATGGTTTAGGTTTTTATCTGTCAACAACACAGCGGGCAGATTGGCCGGATGCTCATTAGAATAAATTATACGAGTACAGGACGATACTGGGATTCTTAGCTGGAATCATAAAAGGTTGTAAATACTCAAAATTATAAAAAACTTTTATTATGTTACTAATCTTGAAAATACACCGTCCCATACGTTTAAAATTCCAAAACTCTTTCTTGAGCTTCAAAGTTTTTGGATCGCGATTCTATTGCAAATCACTTCTGAGTTTTTTTTTTATCCAAATAACCCCCCACCCCTAGCCCTAGCATGGGACCAAGTAGGGATGGCGAACCTTTATATATCAACGTGTTCGTTTCAAAAGAAATGTTTAACGAGGCCATATACCTACGTTTATTAATAATATAGCCTCTATTTCCCGAAATATTTTACAATTTTTAAGCAATTTAAATAATTTGGAAAGTATCTAATAAAAATAAAAAAGTTAAATACTAAAATAATGTTTCATTGAGCATTCAGCATTCAGCAAGAAGATGGGAAGATTCATAGATATTCATAGATTCATAGAAAAATGTCAATGACACTCGACAAAATGTATGGAACAGCTGATTTTTTTTTCGCGAATTTCGAGTTGGTCCCATAGCAAAAGTTGTTGTTTATGATGTTAGGTATCTAGACCTGCGAGATTGCTGGTGTTTTTGAAATAACCCTGTATACCTACGTTTACTTTGTGATTATTATTGGCGGTGACGTACAAAATATCATATCGCGTGTTATTGGTTTCCCATGCCTGACCTAGAACCTTGGTTTGAATACGCCCACACTTTCAGTCTCCAAGCACACTGTTTACAATTTAACTCGTCAGATGATAGTTCGAGCCCACTTATCAGTTACAGCACGAGCTACCGACCTATAGTTACCACAGATTGTCGTTACCTTGATCTTGGCATTGATTATTGTACTGTGTGATTACCACACTCATAGCTAATAACAGACTATCTTCTCTCTAACGTTGGTCGCGATGTAATCTTAATTATGAAGTACCTACCACAGTTTAGTAGGGTTATCTATACAGGGTTATAAGGACAGGGTATGCTAATCCGAAAAGGGTTTATAGTACTCACTATTATGAACAACTTTTATTATGGGACCAACCCTGAAATCGCGATAAAAATATCAGCTGTTCCATACATTTTGTCGATTGTCATTGATATTAATTTTTTCTACGGAAATGCTGATTTTTTTTTCTCGAGTTCATGGCTGTCTCATAGTAAAAAATGTTCATAACGACGAGTCCTTTCGAACTTGTGTGCTAATTTTCAGACAACTGGCTTCATGTGAAGGAAAACATCGTGAGGAAAGCTGCATACGTCCGGAGAAAAAATTTAATGGCGCATGTAAATTCGCCAACACGTACTTGGCCAGCGCAACGTGGTGGTGGACCATCCTTCGAGGGGTAGACCTGGTATCCCAGTGGGATGTAAGTATAGATTCATAATCAATTGAGTTGGGCTATTTGATCTTATAAGCTTCGGGTATATTTATAATCTGAAAACACGTAGAAAATAACAAGAAATAAATAATTTCATAGACCAAAATATCCCATTTAAAATTAATTTCATTAAATTAAAATCGTAAAAATATTTGGGTATTACTAATTCACCAAATTGAAATTGATAGTAACTTACCTTGAATCGCGTCCAAGACCACATTTCTAAATGACATTTTAATAACAAGCTTTTTACATGATTTCGTCCGTGAACTTTTGATGAGATAATTTTATTTATCCATTTAGATGTATAGAATATGCAAATGTGCAATTGAAATTTTTCGAAGTTACGATTTATGCAAATCACAGAGATTAATAGGAACTCGTATAAGGAAACTAGCTCATGTGGTTTGTCTATAGAATACATACATACGTATGGGTAATAGGTATTTATATACCTAATAGGAAACTTAACACACATGTCAAGTTGATTTCATGTTATTGACTTCCCTAAAACTTTGCTCGTTTGAATTCATCTCTACCACAACTTCTAGTAGAAATTTTACTTTGTTTTATAATGCTGTCTCTTTCTTTCTCTCTACACAAGACGGAGTAAGATAAACTAATATGATTATGCATTATTATATTTTTAAGAGCGTTGCAAACGCACTTGTAGATATTCATAAAATTGAATTATTTATTGCGGCGCCCTCTCGTTTGCATTGTCGCTGTATCGTTATTGCGTTGGTATCGAAGAATCACGAGGCGGGTAGAACTGGTAATTTCAATTAATGCATTTGACATCTTGCTTATAAATTACAATGTATTAGTTGTCGAATAAATATATCTGAATCTGAAGTTTTCATGAGTGCATCCCTACAAAAAGAAGGGGTTTAATTTCTGAATGAATGAAGGACGAAACGCGAACGGTTCAATGACATTCTCATACCAGTGGTGACAACTAAGACGCATTCTAAAAACGATTCCCAATTGTCACCACAAAAGACGTTCAAGAAGGTGTCAACTGAGAAACCCTTAACCCTTTCAGGACCATAAGACTATGGGAGCCACTAGATTCAGTTAAGCTATTTAGAACGATTCTTTGGACGTTAAAAAACATATTTATAAAACAAAACAAAAAAATACTATTTTGGTTTATTTGGAAATTCTTGGGACAAATGTGTCCCTATGGTCGCTAAGAGACTTTTCTCCTGAAAATTAAGTCTTTACAATTACTAAGTTTACATAGGATTTTGGGAGTTATTTCAGCAAAATTCCTTTGTTATTATTGAAGTTATGTTTATTTTCTAAAAAATTACATTAATATTTATACTCAGTGGTACTCAGCGAAACAATTTCTTTCATTGGTGTAGCAAAGGTGAACTTTACATATAACGCAAGTGTTATTTGTGCGGTTTTCTATCTTGATTTTGGCACAGTTTACACATCTCTTTCTGTTATTTGATCTTTCCATGGGGTGAGAGGCCAATGGTCGTTTCACGGATTTGCGTACTGTACTTGTCTCTCAGTGATGGCAAGATATGATACCCCATAACTAAATTCATCCCAAGAAATGCTTTCATTTCATCCACTTCAGTAGTAAATTCCCGTCCATTTTGATGAGCGTATCGCACTGCAAGACATCAAAATTAGTTGTTGAACAGAAGAAGTCAAAAGGAGCCAATGTATCGGCTTGACATACTCTCACCTTTCCAAACTCATAATCGACCTCACGGAAAACAATGTTCTTTGGCTCCACTTGAAAACCGGTTGATTGTTGCAATGAGATTTGGTGACGGGCTCTACTGTCGACGGTAAAGGTTCAGGCGACTGTCTTGTAGATTCCTGATCAGTACAGTACATCCTCTGTCAGAAGTCTTTGGTCTTCTTCGTCAAGCAGCAAGTCATCTTCATTATCACTATTATCACCCATCAAAATTTGAAGAATTTCATCTTCCCTGAGTTCGAATACTCCACGTCTTTTACGAGACATATCCTACAACAAAATGAATAAAAAATGAGGGTATCTGAAAAAAAAACATCACTACAGTAAGTAAACTTTTTCATATAAAAGTCTTTGGTCTTCTTCGTCAAGCAGCAAGTCATCTTCATTATCACTATTATCACCCATCAAAATTTGAAGAATTTCATCTTCCCTGAGTTCGAATACTCCACGTCTTTTACGAGACATATCCTACAACAAAATGAATAAAAATGAGGGTATCTGAAAAAAAAACATCACTACAGTAAGTAAACTTTTTCATATAAAAAGTACCTCTTTACGGCCATAGGGACACCGCTGTCCCTTCGTGTTTACGATCTAATAACAAGGTACAAAAAATAAATATCGGTTAGCTAATTACATAGAATGAGAATTCACTTACCAGGCAAGGTTTATTTTACACTCAAAAATAATAATAAAAACTTTTACACCAAAAATTACTTTGACAAAGTTTGAGATTAGCGCGCCAAATGATATGTCAGTTTTCAATAACCCATAAACCAAGAATGGCGTCTCTTACGCTGTGTTTTCAGCAATAATAATGCGAGAGATACGTTCAAAAATGAATTTAAAGCAAAATCGTTTGTAATGGCGTAGTTAAAATGTAGTTTTTTTTTATTTTTTGGCTTGGGACGCATTTGTCCCCGTGGTCGTCAAAGGGTTAAATAAATGACCCCTCAAGATCAGTCTCGCTTTCGCATCGCTGCAAACTCCCAGCTAAAAAAACGCTCTTAATTTGACTAAACACAAACAAACGCATATAGTAAATGCAGGACCGAAAAAGGCTCATAGCACTTAAGGTGTCTACACACCAAAGCCGCCGGCCCGGCGGCACGAACCCGGCGGGCAAGGCCGGCGGCCTGATTTTGAAACGACCAAAGCCAAATCAGGCCGCCGGCCTTGCCCGCCGGGTTCGTGCCGCCGGGCGCGGCTTTGGTGTGTAGACACCTTTACTAATTCCGGACATCATTACGGACAACTTTTAATATGGGGCCAACCCTGAATTGCTACCCGCGACACAGTTATTTAACTACTGCAGGTAGCATCGTTTCTTCTTGTTTTTAGCCAGTAAGTTTTTGCACGAATAAAGAATTTGAATTTGAATTTGAATTCGCGAATGTAAATGAGTACTATGAGGCCTTTACGGCTTAGTATACCCTTTCCAAATAACCCTGTAGGTAATTCTCATACTCATACTTTCTTACTATTCAGTAAACTATAAAGGGTTCTTTGTTTAGGCAGAACTTCCTACAAAAGTAAGATAACGACGCCAGAAGCAATTACGAAACAAGTCGCCGGACTTTAATTACCTATTCAGAAATTAAGCATTCATATTTCATTGACCTTTCATCTTTCAACACTAAAATATTCCGACTGCGTTCAGCTACTTACTGTTTCGAGAATTTGACCCTCAAACTGGATAACTGTGGTTTAACTGTAATGTAGCAAAATGTCTTAATTAGTTGATTTGGTTCACGAAGGCAGTATAGGTAGGTAATTACATCGGTATTAGATATAAATGTTGCTTATATTGACTAATATTTTTATTTTAACTTGAATAAGTCCGCGTTTGACCACCAACTCGCCTGATAGTAAGCGACGATGTGGTCGAAGATGAAGCACGCAGATTGACCTATTCATTTAACTCTTGCTCAAGGCAAAGGCAACCTATTGCCCAGACAGTCCTGACTGGGTTTTAAGGCAATTATTGTTTAAAAAATATACTGTAATACTGTTATAAGTAAATAACAAAAAAAGTACATACTAACTAATTACCTACCTACCTTTGTTTTGGCCAATTACAAATTCTTTGTACTATTAGTTCTATTAACTTGACAGCCACAGACAAGACAGGCCTTGGACAAATAATCACAATCACTTGGGCCCATTACTTAGATAAATTAAAAATCTTAAATTATAATAAATGGTTACTTTTCTGAACTCTTTCATGGGACAGAATAAATTATTTTTTCAGGATTTTATTCAGTGATTTTACAACTTCTAAAATGTTGAAATGAGCGAGCGAGATAAAGGCGACTTAAAGGATTTCCGAACCCCCAAGGCATCGCTGAATTGCTTTAGAATACTTTAGTTAGATGAAATAGAGTAAAAATTGTCATTACCTCTCTCTGTCCCCTGTTATATACCTACAGTTATAACTATCTTTGAATTCAGTATAATAAGTAGATATCAAGACATACTTATTACTGTCACAATTTATAAAACAACTCCCGCTAGAAGCTAAGATAAACCTAGGTGGAAAGATAAAGCACCACGATAATCTGACTGAAGCCACTTTTTATACATGTGTGCTGAGGATGTTTTTTGTTTTATTTTTTGTGTACCTTATCTGCTCAAAGTCGGTAAAGGGTTGAGTACACGTAACGAGTACAGTGGCGAGACCGAGCCCTCGGTCGAGTACTCGGTTAGTACCTATAAACATTTTGACGAGGCGAGACAGTCTCTAGAACCATGATTTGATTGCTCAGCCGAGTGTGCCCATTTACTGTCTCTCCATTGTACTTGTAACGTTTAATTAACCTATAAGAACTGACGAGTGAGTGGAGTAGTATTAATTTCAATGTGTGCGTCTTGTGTACGTACGCGAAAGTACGTATAAGATCTTGGCGGCTTCACCTAAATCTAACGCAGCGCTCCATCTTTCTAGGCTTATCTGTGGCTAGAAGGTAAAATTGCCTATATTCAATTAAACAATTACCTTGACAATGACGGATTAGACATAATTGCTTACTAAGTACAGTTAGGTAATCTACTTCTAGATAATCTTGTCTAGCCGTTTTATGACCTATTATGTTTTTCAGTGTAATTTATATGGAAAGAAATTATAATGGTTTCTGTACCTAGTGATTGAAAATATCTGATCGTTTCTTTTCTGCTTAACTAATTCTTTCTGTTGGTAAAATTGTTTAAAGCGTGGGAAATTTACCTGCCTACGTTTAGTATGATTTAAATGAGAGTATTTGTTATAAAATAAAATAAAACTCAAAACATAGGTATAACTCAGATAAAACTGTAGGTAAGTAAGTACCTACAGCTAGCCATATAGCTTATTTTTAGCTATGTCCCAATTTGTTTTTGTCATCTGCCATCGTTCCAAATTTTTTTTCTGTCTTGTTTTTGAGACCCAGTGTCTGCAGTAGGTCCTTGATGTGTTTGCCATCTTTGACCTCAACATATTATTTTCTTCTTCCTTTTATTTTTAACACGCTTTTATTAGTTTCACCTGCATGTATGTATGTATGTAACCGACTCCTTTGAGCTCGATTTTGCCCTACTTTGAATGATCAGATTGAATTCAAACTTTGTACACCACATAAAGACCGATGACAACGCGTGTTTTTTTACTCTTTACATTTCAGTTAAGGCCAGATGCCTAGCTTGTGAGCCTTAATAAAGTAATTACCTACAAAAGTTACAATGCATTATTTTTGTTATTTATAAAATTGGATTTACGATTCCAAATGTCAGTAATTTCCTAACACGATTATCAAGCAAATGCTTCAACCTTGCAAATCAACGTATGCATCAATGTGTATAAGTCATGATTAATTTTCTTTCTTTGTTTCATTGTAAAGGTCATTTTTTTAACCGTAATAATACTGGTTAATTCGTTATTTTTGAGCATTTAATTTAATCTTGTTTTTGCTCCTATAACAAAACTGCATCTTAATAACTACATGTTTTTTTTATACCTCTAAAATATTCTTCTATTTTTCGGCTTTTGGATGTAAGAAGTAATATGGTTAATTAGGTAGGTTATATAATCATCATAATTATCGTGGTCCGCAGTCTTTTTTTCACTACTGGATAATAGGCTCTTGCTTTACCAATCGGGTTTTTCATAATAATATTAAAAATATGATAGTTTGTAGGTGTGTGAATATTTGTTTTTACATAACGTATCTTCGTAAGTGCTCGGCCGATTATGATAAAATTTGGAATGTAAATAAAAAGTAAATTTAAAATTAGTAGGTCATAAATATTTATTTTGTAAATATTATTATTATTTTATATTATTTTGTCTGCCTCGGATTTTCCGCTCACATTTCAAACCTCCATTAATCAAAAGCCTCTTTTATGTACCGCAACAATTATGAACATACTAAAACTTTAGTACTTCTTGTTATTTCAGTACTTAGATCCCTATCATAAACACGAGAAAGTCGGTTAGCGGTCGTAAGGCTTGCCAGGACCTTTCTCCCGCCACGGTTCTTGCATACCGACACGATGCAGAAATGTGCATTTTACTGCACATTTGGGCAGGTGAGTAATAAATCTTCTCTACAGGGTTATTAGGAAAGAGTATGCTGAGCTGAAAAAGGCTCAAACGACTTATAATTATGACAACTTTTAACGTGAGACCAACCCTGAAATCGCGAAAAAATACAGCTATTCCATAGAAAAATGTCAATGACACTGGACAAAATGTAGGTATTTCTAAAAGCTTGTGCTTCCAAACGGCAACACCAAGATTATTGTATTTATGAGTATTTTCGTCCATGGCAGCACCCACGCTGCATCAATTTTGATTCTGTTTTGTTTTGTTTAAAAAGCTGATTTTCTCAAAAGTTTTAAGCTATGTAATGTAAGCTGTAATTTATGTAATTTAAGCTAAGTATGATACAAATCAGATTTATTTAGCCATTTGAAGAGAAAATCTATTTGGCCCTTTTTTGTCAAGGGTTTTTACCATACCTAAAGGATTATGTTTTTGATACACAAAATAGTTGAATGATAGGTATTAATTTAATTTATCTTATCACTAACTTAACCAATGCATTTTTTTGTAATCTATAAAATTCTAGAATATGAAATTTGAGACCATATAGTTGGCCTTTTCGATACGTTATTTGTGTGGAACGGAATTTAAAGTTTTAATCAGGTTTTTAAAAATCAGGTTTCTATTGTTGCGCTGGATTGTCAGACGAAGTATTTACGATTATATTCATTCGAAGCTGCTTTTATTTTGATTTTATGGTTGTTTTTTCTATATAATTATGCATTAAATTATCTATTTGGCGCCTGGGTGAATGTCTCAGTGGCTGATAGAAAGAGCAAGCGACAAAAAAGACCTCGAACAGAGAATTTGCATTATTCAAATAGCCAGCGTTTTGGATACTTTATTCACAGATATAGTAACTTGAGCTCTATAACTACAGGTGAAGATTTCCTAAACCATCCCAATATAAATAAAAAATCTATGTAGAAATCGGTCGATCCATTACTGAGTTTTACGAGACTAACGCGCGGCAATTGATTGATATAAAAACAAATGTCTCTATATAATACATACATTATCTATATATATAAAAGAAAGTCGTGTTCGTGTTACACTACTTATAACTCAAGAACGGCTTTACCGATATGGCTGAAAATTGGTGAGGAGGTAGCTTAGAGCCAGGAAACGCACATAGGATACTATTTATTCCTATTATACTATTTATTTCTATTAAATAAATTCGATAGCATTCAAGTGTGAATTGACATAAAACATCAGTCACTATAAAACGAGGTATAACAAAAAAGAATCAGATTTGGAATAACAAAACGACTTATTATACTCTTTGCGCAAATGACAGCTATGTAATGGACGTATGGATGACAATTTGATTTAACAATTTAACAGCTAAACAGATTTTGACGAAATTTGGTATGAAGGTAGCTTAAGCCCTAGGTAATATGTAGATTACTTTTTACCCCAGAAAATTGAACGGCTTTCCGCTATTCTTGCAGGACAGCGGGTGAAACCGCGGGGCGCAGCTAGTATTAAATAAATTCTTGTGCATTTAGCACTTACGACCTGCGCATAAAATATTTTCCTGATTGAATATTTTTTTTTATAAAGTAGAAATAAAATCCTGGCATTTATTTTCTACAATGTTAAAATTTTTTTACAAAGTCATTTGCATTCCAGACTGTTATTAGAATATTATCAAGTCTGGTTATTGACCTGATATTCTAGTTTTGATAGACGAAACAAGTTTGGAATTTGAAACAAAATAGAATACATATTTAAATTTCATGCGCATTGAAATGTCAAAGGTTTTTATTTGTTTATTAAATTGTAAATTATTTAGTTCAATTATATTAATTTTTTAATAATATTATATTTAAAAATAATAATTATAAGTTAAATGATTTAAATGTATGGAAATGTATCATTATCTTTATTTTACAAGGTTTATCAATGTTTATAAAATGACGAGGATATGTATTGTGTATTTATTACTCCCTTTACACTGAAACGGCTCAACGAATTTGGGTGAAATATGATATGGAAGGAACTTATATCTACCTACATTTAAACATCCTATGCTATTTTTTATTTAAAAAAAATGACTTACCTACTTTTTTGTTTTATGTGGCTGCTCTGCTCCTATTATACTACTTAGCCTACAAATACGCATGTAGCAGCTAGTTTTTACTAGGTACAATACAAAATGACATACAATACGACACTATTAATAAATAATATAAATTAATTAATAATGTATCATGAAAAGAAGGCTACGCACCAAAACACAGGTGTTGCCACACACTTTGGTGGCTAAGGCTGCATGCTGCAAAGATATCCTACGTGTCACGTTGTTTGTCCGCTATAGACTCCTAAACTACTAAACCGATTTCAATCAAATTTGCACACCGGGTGCAGTTCGATCTAACTTAGGAGATAGGATAGCTCACATCTCAATTTATAGTAAAAAAACATGAAAAATTAGAAAATTTAAAAATACTTAAACCATAAAGCGCTTTGGACAATGTAAAACTTTTTTAATGTAACATTTGACATAGAATTGACGCAATGGCTTTTGACAGGACAACGTCTGTCGAGTCAGCTAGTATCATTATAAACGCGAAAGTTTGTGAGTATGTTTGTTGCTCTTTCACGCAAAAACGGCTGAACGGATATATGTACATGAAATTTGGAATGAAGGTTGTTCATGGTACGGATTATATGGATTACATAGGTTACTTTTTATCCCAGAAAACGGGGGTGAAACCGCGGGGCGCGGCTAGTTGTTTATAAAATTGTGCAATAAAATTATTTTACTTTCAATTTAATTCACGTTTATTTATTTCATTTAGTACCGCTTACACGAATTACACTAATAATAAGTTAAAATTGTAAATTAATAGTTAAAATTGTCAAATTATATTATTAAATTAAAATTAATCGATCAGTTACGGTAATCTCGCTAAAGCGTTCGATGGGCTCAAACAATACGTTTTGTTTTTTGCGATCCAATTAAGGCTCGCGCTAAGAGCTCGTAGTATGAATCGTGCGTGGCGACCTTGACCGCTTGGAATGTCTTGAGACCAACGGTTTATGGGTAATACAACTATTTTTTAGTAGGTTAAGTTAGGTTGACAATTTCGTAGTAGGTTCCTAAAAAGTGGGTGAAGTAAATTTATGGTACCTAGGTATTTCGTTTTGATTTACAATATTTTGCTTTGTTAATTGGTCTATTATTTGCATTTTATGTATAGCATACTTACATTTCGATACCTTAATTTGCAAACCTAATAACTCCACTTTTTCACGAAAATGTAATTTTGATACCAGCAGAAACTAAATTTTTTATAGTTTCTGCCGGTATCAAAATTACATTTTCGTGAAAAAGTGGAGTTATTAGGTTTGCAAATTAAGGTATCGATTTGTTACTTTTTTTACGTAGAAGTTTGACTATTTTTACTATAGAACTAACGTGAACTAATAGAACTAACGCATTTTCACTTTTGAAAAAGATCACTAAATATGATAGAAACTGTAGTCGGAATATCCGACTCAATAAAACATGAGTGCTACGTGAGTTCCTTGTTAATTACAACAATAAAGAAGTATAATTGTAATTTATAAGTCCAATAAATTCCATAATGCAACTATGTTCTTCGTAATAAAAAAGATGGATTAGTATGCGAGTAGCCAGTTATTGCGCTAATAACTGGCCATCTGCAAACCACGGGCCTATACGCGTGTGCATACTACAGACAGAGTGCAGCTATACCTACTCTTAGGGAGATGCCACACGGGCGTTGCCGCCGCGCTGCGTCGTCACTGCGACGTCACAGCGTTGACGTTCCGTAATTCTACATACAAATCCGCCAGGCATGCAATACGCTGCGCATAAACAACGTGCGTTCAAACAACGCACGCGCAGCGCACAAGGAATGAAGAAGAGGAAGCGGGAATGGGTACTGCAGTGCAACGACGCAGGACAGCGCAGTATTGTTTAGAATATTCATCTACGTCTCGACGCTGCGACGGCAGAGATAGCTGCGTCGTCGTTGCGTCGCGTCGTCGCAGCGCTCGTGTCTCATTGCGTTGCGACGTCGCAGCGCAGCGACAGCGCCCGTGTGGCATCTCTCTTACCTAGGTAGAGATAAGTATTCGCATGTATTGGTATGCAATTGGCGTTACAGCGATACTAAGTAGATTGTGCAGTGTAGAGAAGACTTTTTAAGGTTCTAAACCTTCGGAGAAGAACCCTTAAGGCGAGACTTCGGTGTCTATCGTGTCTGTATGTGACAGCCTCACAGCCAATTATTTTACCATCACACCCGAAAATTTTACCGGTGCTGAAAATTTCCTAGCCAAAAGCAAGAGTTAGTTACTACATATTTTAGCAATCTGTGCAATACTGAGCATTTAGCCTATTTATTGAATCAAGCTGAATTAAGCTCTGCTGTGAAGAGATAATTTTCAAATATACCTACTTGAGATAACTAAATGAATAACTTTAAGATTTCTTTATCTTTTGTTTGGTTTCATTGAATTTGTTTTTTTTTTTCAATGCATTCTTGGTTTAAAAAAAATTGTAAATGGCGAGTTTCTATGTAAATCACCTTAAATCTATACATATATCCGTGTATTCTAATTTCTTTAGTTTTAAGAGTCGCATCTGCACGTGTAATTGATCTATGTAATATTGCAAGTGCATTAAATTGCACGGAATCTAGTTGGTCTAGTATCGTACCAAGGCGAACGTGCGCTATAAAATTCTCGTTCCACTTCATACCGTTTTGCCCTTAACATTTACACGGTTATTATGGGCATATAGAGGTTTTTAACGGGCATATGATGTCGATTCTGCTTTACAAGTCATTAAATTAAACTAATCTTAAACTAATTTACCTAACTAAAACTATCTTTTGATGTTAAGTTTTTGGCATGCTGTAAAGAAGACCTATAACTCTGAATGAAAAATGGTAGTTTAAGATTTTAAAACACTTTTTAAAACAGACGAGGGAAAAAAGAATTGAGAATTTTTTTATTGATGAGAATCTTCACTATCTCTAAGTGCTATATATTATATAAGCTACATAGGTACATATATAATATGTTACAGCCCCAAACATGCGGGCGCTAAACAGCACCGGGTAGGAAGTCTCAAGAATCAGGTTTTCTAATTTAAAATTACGAATTCAAATCGCGCTTTTTTTTAAAACTACATTCAGACACCTTTGTTCTAATTTTAGTCCATAATGCATAATCATAAGCCAAAACGGCTCGTGTAGCTAGCTCATGTTAACATAAAAACATAAAGTTGTACCTACCTTTTGTTTTTGTCTCCATTCTATTAGTGGTCCAAAACAACAGGTGTTCATAAACCAGTTATACTTTAAAGACACAATTTGTGGGTACCTACCTCTTATTTTTGTTCCATCATTGAAAGTTTAAATTTTTAAGAACATAATTCCAAATTCAAATTAGGAAAATGTGTGATTTTCATTTGTTTTTCGTACTGTCAAGATGAGTGAATCTAATGAAGAAATTCAATACATTTTAAAATTTTACTACAAAAAAGGTAAAAATGCAACGCAAGCCGCGAAAAAAATTTGCGATGTTTATGGACCTAGTGCAGTGTCTGTGAGAGTAGCAAAAATTTGGTTTAAGCGTTTTCAATCCGGAAATTTTGATGTCAAAGATGTAAGTCGCTCTGGTCGCCCTATTACGGATAAAATGGATGCCATTTTTGAAAAAGTGGAGCAAGATCGGCATATCAGTAGTTACGACGTAGCTGAAGAACTGGGAATCAACCACAAAACAGTTTTGGAGCATTTGAAAAAAACTGGGTACACAAAAAAGCTCGTTATTTGGGTACCTCACGAGCTCACTGAAAGAAACCTAATGAACCGTGTACTCATTTGTGATTCTTTATTACGACGTAATGAAACCGAACCATTTTTTAAGAAGCTGATAACTGGTGATGGAAAGTGGATCACGTACGACAAGAACGTGCGAAAAAGGTCGTGGTCAAAAGCCGGTCAGGCTTCACAGAATGTGGCGAAACCCGGGTTAACTCGCAACAAGGTGATGTTGTGTGTGTGGAAGGATTGGAAGGGCATTATTCATTATGAGCTGTTACCACCAGGCAGGACCATCGATTCTAAACTCTACTGCGAACAACTGATAAGATTAAAGCAAGAAGTTGAGAGAAAGCGGCCGGAATTAATCTACAGAAGGGGTGTGGTTTTTCATCATGATAACGCTAGACCTCACACATCTTTAGCCACTCAGCAAAAATTAAGAGAGTTTGGCTGGGAGGTGTTAATGCACCCGGTGCGGTATTTTAATCAGAAGTCCCAAAATTTCTATAGCAATGGGATCATATCCCTACCTACAAGATGGCAAAAAGTTATCGAACAAAATGGTACCAACATACTTTAGTTAAATGTATATAATTTAAATTTTCTTAAAAAATGCGAAGGAACTTTTTCCCCAACCTATTATGATAGGCTTACGTTGGACCGCCATCTCGCCTGATGGTAAGCAATGATGCCGTCTACGATGGAGCACGCTTACCTAGAAGAAACTGATTCACTCGCAAGTATTCTTACCTATTCTTAATGACAATGACATTCATACTAGCTGTCTGGTGAAACAGCGTGGTGATGAAAAACGGTGATGATGACGGTGAAAAGTAGTCTACACACCGAAGTCGGTCTACATGATTTTTTTCTGCGATTGTAGGATTGGATTGGCATAGTAAAAGTTGTTTATAATTTTTTATTTTTTTTATTTAAATTGTAACTGCTGGGCAAAGGTCTCCTCCAAGTTCTTCCATACCTGCCGGTCTTGGGCCAGCACCGTCCAGTCCTTTTCAAACTTTACTTTTTTTATAATGATTAGTAAAAGTACTACAATCCCTTGCCGGGTTAGCATAACCTTTTCTTACAACCCTGTAGCCTACAGGCTGTAGGTAGGTAAGAAAAAGATGACGACAATTTTAGACTTGTCAAATGCTACTTTTCTACCATTTTCCACACAAAACTCGATGTTCTCTCGAACCGATCGACGTCTTTCAAAAAATCAACTGCTAATTTCGGGACTGACATGACCTTAAACATGATCTTTCTGTTCGGATATATGACACGATTATTAGCTTGCTTATAGACATCTAGCCTTCGCCTTTGAGTCGTATTTAGATGACAATAAAACCAATAAGCCTTTTCACAAAATGAGATTGTAGGTCTCGGTCAAACTGCCACAGAATACGTAAAAGTACGTATCCATCAAAATACGACTAATTAATTAATTTATTCTTTTGATTTGATTCACAGAAATAAGGCAATTCCATTCTTAAGAAACTTTTATGAATATAAGTCGCTATGCTTTGCAGTTACCTGCTATGCTATTCTACAGAAACCCTTAACTTTATCAGGATAAAACTAGTTCGTCTCTATCCGAGTAGTTAACAGGTATGGTATCCGAGTATGTTATTTTCGTTCTAAATTTCACTGAAATCTATTTTCCAAAAGCCGTTTCGGCATAATGATGCAACGAACATACCTACACAAACTTTCTCAACTTTTTATTTCCAATAAAAAGTTATTTGTTTTCTTATTAAACTTTCTTTTACTTTTCATTGATGTTTTTAAAACTACTTAATAACGCCATCAAAAATAACTAGCCACACTAAAGAGTAAATACTTTATTTCCTACAAAATCAATTCACAACTTGTATCGGCTTCGCTCCGATTTTGTCCGCCATTTCTTTGCAGGAGTCGATTTGCCCCTGCGAGTAGACGATGGTTCCCCTGGCCTTGGTTGTCTCTGCGTTGATGCGTTCTTTGTCCCCTGGCGCCAGGACCGGGAGTGAGGGGTCCACCTGGGATTAGGAAAGTTTAGTATTTAGCTTTACATACAGTGCTACAAAGAAAGCGTATGCAAATCTGAAAAGAGCTCATAGTAATCGTAATCTGATAATAACGAAAAAGTATAGGGCCAACCCTGAAATAGCAAAAAAACATTCTTCTTCTGTCTTTCTCGTGTTCTTCTTTCTGTAAAAAAATTTATTAATGTTTGGAACAGCTTGGTCCCATATTAAAAGTTGTTCATAATTATGAGGTACTATGATGATGATGAGCCCTTTTCGGCGTAGCATACCTTATTCTAACCCTGTATAATAAGTTCAGGATACTAAGATACTAAGTCGAAAATATGAAATACATAATATATGTACAGGGTTATTCATAAAGGGTATGCTAAGCCGAAAAGGGCTCATAGTACTCATTATAAACAACTTTTACTATGGGGCCAACCCGAAATTCGTGAAAAAAAATCAGCTGTTCCGTACATTTCGTCGAGTGTCATTGACATTTTTGTATGGAACAGCTGATTTTTTCTTCGCGAATTTCGTGTTGGTCCCATAGTAAAAGTTGTTCATAATGGTGAGTACTATAAGCCTGTTTCGGCTTAGCATACCCTTTATGAATAACCCTGTAGTTATATCATAATTCTAAGTCCATATTTGTTTAAAGCGTCTATAACATTCTTCTATAAAACATTGCTAATATTTTGCCTCAGATTTCAGAGTTGCTTCTATAGCAAAAGTTGATCACATTATTATGAGTACCGAAGTACTCATACAAAACCGCACGACATTGTAAGAAAATAGTATAGATTCATAATAAATAGTAGGTCGCCCTGACCTCACCTACTAAACGATACCTCACTTTACCACTCAAGTTGTTTTGCATTGATATCTTAGCATAGAATAAGTAACACACTTTCCTCCCACACTTTGTTTTCATCTTAGAAAGTAGCTAAATCACACTTAATAATAAATGTGAAAGTTTGTCTGTTTGTTCGTTACTCCTTCACCCTGAAACAGCTGAACGGATTTGGATGAAAATCGGTGTGGAGATAGCTTATACCTAGAATCTTGGGCCTATATTAACATACATGGCCTGTGTTTTGTGGAATGACCTACCACGTTCGGTTTTTCCTTCAGACTACAACCTTGGCCGCTTCAACGAAGGGTTAATAGAGTCCTCAGAGGTAGGCAATGCACTGAAGATGCCCCGGGTATTGGAAGTGTCCATAGGCGGCGGTGACCACTTACCATCAGGGGGCCCGTTGCTTGTTTGCCACTTATTATTATAAAAAAAAAAATACAACGTTATTAACGAGGGTAAGCTAAGCCGAAAAGGGCTCAAAGTACTCATCATTATGAACAATTTTTACTATGGAGCCAACCCTGAAATTGAGCTGTTCCATACATTCTGTCCAGTGTCATTGACATTTTTCGATGTAGTACTAAGAGCCTTTTTCGGCCTGTATAGGCTACTTTTAATCCGGGAAAATTTAACGGTTCTGGCGGGCGAAACCGCGGGGCGAAGCTAGTTAGGAAATAAGCAAGCAAATGTCAATAAGAAAGTTTGTTTGAATTGCCAGCGACATGCTAACTTGCTAAGTAGTCGCTTTTACAAACAACATTATTTTATAGTCTTACCACAGAATACATAATAGTACGCGTGGTCTTACTATTAGTGCCCCGCCGTTTTACCTTTTGCTATTTTGATTGTGGACATTTGTACACTTCTAAAAAAGTTTCAAAGAACGCACGCAAAATTCTACCCTTGCGTCATTTAATAAACACGCTTTTTTCCCCTGTATGTTTGTAACCGACCTTTTTGAACTCGATTTTGCTCTACTTTCAATCAGATCTGATTTTATTCAAACTTTGCACACCTATCAAAGACCGATGACAATGCGTGGTTTTTAGTTTTTTAACTACTTATTTTGTTAATTATTATGTTACAATGATAACAATGATTGTGAAAATTTGATTCTGAACGATATTTAGAAGGTTTTATCCAAAAACTTACCATTTTCATGCTCCTATAGAGACCCTACAGTAGTGGCCCAAATATCTAGCGACGACGGGTCCCCCGCAGTCTTTGTTGTGTTGCAATAACAAGCAATTTAACAATGATTGTGGGCATCCTGCACGATATTTATAAGGTTCCATAGTTACCGGTTCCATGCTCCTATAATGGTTGAGACAGCTAGCAACCCTTCCCCCGCAACCCGGCGCGAAGAACTCCGGGTCGATGGCGAGGAAGCACTGCCCGTTGTCGGGGGGCCCGCTCTGAGAGTCGAGGTCCCAGCCGCGGATCTCGTGCGCCATTTTGGACCCTTGAAGTATTATGTAGTAAATCAAGACTTAGAAAAGGTTGTATACACTGAGAAAAATTTCAGCTAAAGTACGGAGCATAGTCATAATCACCAAAAAGTACGATGATAAGCACCAATTTTTACGGTGCTATCGTAATATAATGGTTCTCACCCGAAAAACTGGTGCTATCAGTACTAGTTTTTACGATATTTTGATAGTTGTCACCGTAAAAATTGGTACTTATCACCGTTCTTTTTGGTGATTGTCAGTATGCTCCGTACTTAAGCTGAATTCATCGGAATTTCGATGGCCATTTTTCTCAGTGTAAGTCGAGTGACTAGCCAAGGGCGTCCGAGTATTTAGGTTACCTAAAAGCCTCTGACATGTTTTGATGGTTGTTGATGGTGTGGTGGTCCCAACCACGATAGCGGTCAATTGTACATAATATGTGACATTCGTCATCCATTTATAACCCTCCGATACAGTAGTTCAACTGGAGTAGTTCAACTAGTTGTACAAATAATACACCACTGTATCATTAGTCCAACTACAAAAAATACAAGCAAATCCCCTGGGTTGTCCTTCCTAGTAAGACTGATCTTGTTGCCCATCGGTGATCGGTCGGCTATGCTACGAGCGCTAATATTACCATTGAACACATTAATTTATGACTCTATGAAACCAAAGTTTCAGCAACAGAAAAAAATATTGGCAGAGGTTTGCTCAAGTCCCTCAGTGTTTAGTTAGACCTTAGCTGAATCTGAAACAAATACTAACTATGAAAGTATACCTGAAAGTCCACTGCACAGCACTTCCACAAGCGCACTGAGCGCATACCCTTTGTACCCGCTCGTGCTTTCAAAGCCTCCGAGGGGTAACAGACGACCAGCTTCGAAAGCCTGAAAAAACGTAATCAAACTCTCTTGAAGCGCCTGTTGCTAAACAAATAGCTACCGCTAGAAAACTTTACTTTGGTAACTTGGCCACCGCTACAAATAAAGTTACACTGCAGTGAGTTGATAGTAAAACATGCCCAAGGCGTTACTTGTAACTTAATGATAGCTAGGGCTGATTATGAAGCGAATAAAATCGTAATTCCTTCACATCAAGGTTTATTTGTGACTAACAAGATAGGCATTTCACCATAGCTCACTTAAAGTTAAATAACAGTGTAGTTAGTGACTACACTGTCATTTAATTCAATAATACAAAGATAAAAAACTTGCTTGAACTGAAATGGGAACTGGCTCTCAAGTGACAGCCAGGTTTTTCCTACTTTACCTTATAAGGGTCTGTCGTCACTTTTCCATCTGGTCCCAGCGCCCAACCTTCAGGTAATGGTTCGTTTTTATGCATTTGCACTTCAATCTAAAAATTAAATAAAAAACATAATTTTTTTTTTTTTTATTTAAGCTTATTTAATTTCCTGTTACAATTTTAAATACATGGTATGTAAACAGGAACCCCTCTCTGGTAAATGCCTCCAAGGTTTACCACCTTTCTATGTCCTGAGTCCTATATTTGGAGTTTTAGATCCATTGTGGACACGCGACTTTTTTGACAATTGATTTTGATGTTATCATCTCATTGAGTGTAAGAGTATAGAGAACATAATTGAAATACCTTTTAGTATAAGGCTGGTGTGGGTATCTGTACTAACTTACGGAGCCGAAACGTGGACACTGACAGTGAGGCTGGTCCATCGATTTAAAGTCAGCGGGCTATGGAGCGAGCTATGCTCGGGGTTTCTTTGAAAGATAAAATCAGGAATGAAATTATCCGACAAAGAACGAAAGTAATCGACATAGCTTAGAGGATTAGCAAGCTGAAGTGGCAATGGGCTGGCCATATCTATAGGAGAACCGACAACCGTTGGGGTAGACGGGTTCTAGAGTGGAGACCACGGATCGGTAAACGTAGAGTAGGGCGCCCTGCGGCCAGGTGGAGCGACGAGCAGAGTGAGGCGGCTGGTAGCAAGTGGATGCGTGAGGCAGAAGATCGTGCCTTGTGGCGTTCTTTAGGAGAGGCCTATGTCCAGCAGTGGACAAAAATCCGATAGGCTGATGATGATGATGATGATGATGTGGGTATTTGAACAAACAGATTCATGTTTTTTATCTAATCAAATGGAAATAACAGGAAAACAATAACTTGAGGACGTCATTACATTAATTTTCGATTTAAAATTTTCCATTATATATATTTGATATGACTCTCGTGCAAAGATATAGTGAATATATAATTTGATCTTCAAACTTTATATCTAGCATTTGCCTAGTCTAAAAATACTACGAGTATCATTTCTAAATATGTATTATATAATATGTACATAAAAGTCCGGAGTGAAAATTAATAGCCGGTCGTTAATCTCGCAAAATGTCAAAGACTAGACGATGTTTTTTTTTGTTCCCCTCAAAACAGGTATGGTTGAGATAAAAAAGCGGCCAATTATTTAGTAAAAAAAAACATCTTTAAACTTACTTTCCCCATGGCCACAGAGGTGGTAGCCATGTCTACTACAAGCGAGTCCCCGCCAGCGGCCGGCGCCGCCATTGCTATGGGGTTGGTTCCTAAAGCGGCCTGAAACATGGAAGAGGGTTCAATACATTCAGCATCAATATTGTGGGTGTCTCCATACTATTGGTTTATTACATTTCATATCTACTCATTCATTCATATCTCATTCATCACTACTCAGCTCCCCACTGAGATTCCCTGTACCGGGGATGCCATGGAACACACACAAAAACAAGGATAACTAACACCCAGAGTATAATTGTACATTTGAAACATCTGCCCGGCCGGGAATCAAACCCGGGGCTTCTGGTTTATAAGGCGAATATACGACCACTGAGCCAAATAAGTCGTCATACTATAGGTTTATTAAGAGTATATGGTTACCGGATTAGCACAGGATTTAGGCAGATGGTACTTAAAAGCGAGATAAAGAAGATTGTGGATGATGATGACGACCGTTTGATAAAAGATTGTGCCATTTCTTTTTGCTGGCTTTTTGATTATTGGTAAAGTTATTAAATAAATGAATTTTCTTCTAATACTAGAAACATGCGAAATATCATTTACCTGTTTAGCTCTCGTAGGAACCATGATAGGGGAGGAGTTTGTAAAAGACATGCCTATGAGCCCCTCTTTCTCTGCCTGCAGCGCCCAGTAGGCAGCCATGCCGTAGTGGTTGCTTCCTAAAAGCACATGGAAATGATTTTTAAATAGGTATTTTTCATTTGTATTTAGTAAGAGTTAAACGTCTAATTCGACGGCTGGTTAGGCATTAATTTTGTAGAAAATATGGCCACTATAGGTAATGAAATAGCAAATCTGTAGTATAAATCTTAAACAGTCATTTACATGGTATATTAGATTCTTGGAAGTTAGAAAGTTCAAGACCTTGTGAAGGCACTGCGTTCCTAAAAAAATCTACTTCTTTGTAGATTAAAAAAATATGAAAGAACTCAAAATTTTAAATAAACACTAAGATAGTAAAAAGTTAAGTTAAGTAATGGTTAAAAATAAACCTCTGAAAAATATAAACCCAGCTTCGCCTGGATATATCAGCTTAATTTAACAATTTCACAATAATTGTTGAAAGTTAAACAAAGGTAGGTAGATATATCAACTGGATAATACAAGCTACAAGCTACAAGCTTTGATAAGACCACAAAATATTCCTCTAAGTTATCGTAGATTTGCTTTTGTTTATTTAATATGTCTGTTGCATAACTATTTATTTTTTATTTTATTTTTTGAATTGATTTTGCTTGTCTCTCTGCTGGGTAAAGTTTGTCTCTCTCAATATTTTCCTTTTCTATCTGGCTGTCCAGCACCCTCCAGTGTTTCGCGGGGGATAACTTGTCCGCTGGCAGCCACTATGGCGCCACTTTACCTAAATGCAAAAGTTAATAACTAACTAATTTGTTTTTGCAGTGACCCACGTTGTATCTTGGCCTCCAAAACTAAGAAGCGCCATCCTTCTCTATCCATCCTTGAGCAACAGGAACTCCATGCCAGGTATCAGAACTGCAAGTTCAGGTTTTTATCTATTTCATCCTTCCGCCTACTTGGGATAGCCCACAAGCCCTAGGTCTTTTGGCAATCCCCAGTAAGCCATCGATGGCTATTAGTTTTGTAAAACTTACGTTTAGCGGCTACGATGCCTATCCCAGCCTCCTTCGCCTTCCTGATAGCGATGTCCATGCAGAAGTGTCCGACAGTTGCCCCGAGCGCGTCCTGCCCGTCCACCAAGGCGGACGCGGCTGCCTCTTTCAGAATCACTGGCTTAGCGTTCGGGTTGGTCGAGTTGGATCTGATGTCGTTTATGTATAGAACTGAAAACTCGTATTCAATTTAAAAAAGTCAGGCTTCCTGAAGTTAAAACTGAACCCAACCCACACATGTTTTTCGCATTCAACGTGTTAGGTACATTATTAAAGATAGAAAACTCACTTAGCCTATTCAAGCCATGACTGAAATGCCCTGCCACATCAGCATGGAGCAGCAGTGCGGCGTGGGCCTTCGCTTCCGTCTCCGGAGCCCCGACGGCTTTCAGGCTGTCTTCCATGAACCGCTGGACTTCGGCCACGCGTACCTCCGGCATGCTGGGCGCTGGGGAAAGGGACGCGGTTTGTAGTGTGGGGTATTTATATGTACAAATGTGTATGGGGTAGGTATAGGGTGTTCTCAAACAATTTGTTGGTAACTTTAAGGCATATGAGTAATGCCAATGTGTGCCACGCAGTTTCATCCGGATTTTCGGGATATGCTAATTCAGGGTAAAAGATACCGTCATTGCAATTTTTTTTAAATCCGTGCAGCTGTTTTTGCGTGATGGAAACATCCTTACATCAAAACTTTGCATACCTACTTCTTCTCACTTTTTTTACCAAAACTTGATAGGTAAAACTTTTTTGTTTCTTATTGTTTTATTTTATTAGATAAAAATAATACGTACAAAATATAGAAAATCATAAATTCTTTGAATATTTTTTTTACTATATTCTGAAAAGAAATCACATGGCAAATCTCATATTTGAACGTGAAAATGTTTGCATACATGGAATTATGGCAATGCATATGCAAACGTTATTCCTATATAAAGTCTCCCATTGTACCTTCCTTTTACATAGGTTATCAGCCTAGGGAGAGAACAGACGTCTACAATTTTTTTTAAAGTTCTTTATATATTTAAGAAGCTTCTGACACAATTGGTTCAGTTTTATCGCCTGTAGCGCCGTTTCTGTGAGTAATCGTTTCTAAATTTTTATTTTACCTACCTTATATGGTGCGGTTTTTGGCACAGTCTGAAGAATAAGTGCAATACCTACCTAATAATAATTGGGTATTTTGTTTATCGAGTCTAAATGTTTATTTTATTTATTTTGTCCTTGTTCTACCAGAGTATCTAACAGAACCGATAATTTTATTTTACAACAGCCTGTATCTAACTATGTTCTAAGATCGAATTTCTTTGACCGCAGATATTATTCACTCTCTAATTAGCAGCTATTTCCTAGCGAAATGTAGCGACAGGTAATTTATTTTGCAATTTTTTTCAAAAATTACTATTTTTATTTGTTTCTTGACGATATTCTTAAAATCGCGTATCGAAACTACGGCCTTATCGGTTAACATCTCCGATGTCGATTTAAATTTGAACTGAACCAATCTAAGCCAGATTAATCAAGCCCGAGACTACGTCACTTTGGCCTTCAAGTCTCAACATTTTGAGGCTGGATAAGTGAACTAAATTTTGTGTTTGACACAAAAATGAGTACCAGCTAATTTTGATGACAACCTGAAGATTGATTCTCAAATTTCAAAAAGTAGCCGCAAAGGCCGCAGCATGATGTAGTATAGAGGCAGATGGCACAGAGCTGAAGGAAAACCATTCGATGTCCTCAAATGCCCAACTTCCCGGGTGCACTCCCGGGAAATTGAGCATTGCCCCATGCAACGTAGCTAGGGGGTACCGGTACGTTTCCGTGATATACCCTCCAATGCCCTCCGTGAGCCACTGAGAACCGAGGCGACTCCTACATCCGGCTGTACCCCAATCACCAATACATCTTGGGGCCGTACCGTGAACTAGCGTGAGCTGACCTGAACTGTGTTGCATCGACTTTTGTCTCGCTTTTACTCTAGCAAACAGAACGAGACGAAACCCAGCACAATCCAGTTTTGGCTGGCCTTAAGAGATCATGGTACAGTCCGTGATATCTTAAAAAGATTCTTACCAAATAACATTAAATGCAAGGCTCTTATTATTATTCTTTGTTAAATCGATCGTTAGTGTGCTTTGTGTTTGTGGTCTCGATACCTGATGATATTAATATAAAACCCGTTAAAAAATGTCTGTTATCTTCTTACCTTTTTCCTTTGCTTTTCACGAAAAACCGTTCCCAAAAATATTCAACAAAATAACGTTATTACAACTAAAAACTGAGTGCAAACTACCATTCCCACTTTGAATTAACTCAAGTAAATAATATTATGTACATAATTATGTAACAATGTTAGTAATATTGATAAGATGTGTTACACTTCAAGACAGTATTAATTGGTCATTTAATCAAAATTTTAACCGTCAACGCAAACAGAAGGGTGTTTTTACGGCTAACGTGTCTTATGTAGCTCCGAAACAGCTGAACTAATTTTGATTAAGTTTTTTTGTTTTTTGTTCGAAAAGTTACTTGATCTAGACTCCGGATAAAAACTCTAGATTATAGAGATATCTTAACCGTGATTAAAAATCTGTTCAATCATTATAGTGAAGTAGGTAGTTAAATAGAATTTGCTCTCCAACCTAGATTAATGGAGCACTTCCCACGGTCTATTGTAGTAAAGTGGCACTCACTTGCTCCGATTCGCTGACCGAATTCTCTCTAGCTAAGCCTTAGCTATATAGATATAGGGCTATCTTGATTTCAACTAAAACCTCTCACAGACTTCCCTGGGACATAATATGGTTTCGGAAAACTAGTCCTTGTTTTTTTAATTTCCATCATTTTTCAATCTGATAGTCGACGTCCGAAACCAGCGACTCATCGACAGTACCACAACGCTCGCCTCTTCAGCAAAAACAGCAAGTTCTTCTGTCACAATATCTTCAGTGAAGACAACGGCAGGTGAATCAAGATATTTAAACATACTGAAGGAGTTCCCAGACATAACGTGCCCATGTGGCACCAACCGTGTCTCCTGTCACAACACAGAGAAGTCTCAGTAATAAACTTTGTAGTACGGTTGATACGATGTCTATGAAATTTTACCGGCAAACGTAGTCATTCGGAGGTTCGCCGCGATCTACATTTAGCATTTTCATCATAATAAAATTGATAAGAACTTATCTTGCCCTACTCTCAGGTAGTAGGTAGTAGGCTCAAAGAAAGTAGGTAGGGAGATAGGCTTTGCCAAGAAGTGTCTTGAAAATACTTTATGAAACAGCTGTGTACAATTTAGGTCACGTAGTATAATGATGGTTAGTGATACGCAGATCAGCTTCTCTGTTTACGTTGTTTTATCAGCTTACAGCTGCTCTCAGGCGACTATTTCTTGTTGTAAATATTTATAAACATCGAATAATGAACACATAAATTGTTTAATTATTAGTATCTATTCTATAGAAGTTATTCAGTAGTTACCCCGTACAGATTCCGCATTTGGGACACTCGAAGGAATTGTATTAATATTATAAAATGTAAAAGTTTAAAGTTTTGATGTTTGTGAGATACTAAATCGCGCAAAAACAGCTAAAAGTAAGTTCGTATAGGCCGAGTGGCTGGCCCTGGTATTAGTTTTTAGGCCGCCTGGAAAAAACAGCTGAATGGATTTGGATAAACATAGGTCTCAAGGCACATGTGGTTTTACACAAAATATTTATTTTATGCGGGCAAAATTAAAGGTTTCATGCCTTTAAAATTACGAACGACCAGCGAGCTGTTTGCCTTACTCGTAGCTCAACTCTAATTCTATTCATTGTCGGTTTGCGATTCGTTTGCTCTGGGTTTGGCTAATAAGCTCTTAAAACTGCCTATAACAATAGGTATTGTTATAGGCAGTTTTAACTTATTAGCACTTATTTTCTAAGCAGGTAAACAGGCAGGTAGGCAGATATATAGTTTTATCGTCAAAAGATTAATCTTGTCATTCATATTTTCTAGTAGAACAAAAAGAAATCGTAACATTTTGGTTTCGAGAAAAATAACGAGTTTTATAATAGCAATGTTGATTCAACAAACCGTCAGGCGTTTGGCACTTTGGTGCGCCCGTGATGATGGCTTATACATTTTTATACTGATGAAGTGCGGACCATGGGCGCGCCAAACTGTAGTGGTCTAAGGTATTTTTAGTTTTAATTCCAGAACACGGCTTCAGCCAGACCGACCAAAGAGTCCGCGTTACAAAAGTCCCGCAAACGCCCGCGGCGCTGCATTCGCCAGATAATGATTGCGTTCTAATTTTACCTATAATTATAATTAGTTATAATTATATTTATTTATTTTTCAGCTTGTTTATGTTTAAAAACCAAATTTTTATTCACGTGTAATGCAATTATCCAGAATAAATAAGTAGATAGGTATGAATCGCTAAATTCAATTAGTAAAAAAATTAATAAACACAAGTCAATTTTAGTCTCGCGGACTCAAGGTAAATAAAAAAGTTGAGTGGAGCCACCATCGTATATTCTCAACTAATCTGAAATCCAATCGTTGTAATTTGTCCAGGTAATGACGGTTGCTAACTTCAATTTATTAGTGATGATACTTACCTACCATAATCATCATCAATCGTTCAATTTCCACAGCATACCGTACTCGTATAGTTTATCGGTCGATGACCGAGTCAACATTCAGGGAAATAGATTTTCTACCGTATGGCTAATGTCCTTGCAAACAAATTTATCTGGCAACCGCTTAGCAAAAATAAATTTAACCGGCTTGCATGTTGATGTCAGTATACCGCCTCCTTTGCAGAGAACTGCACGTGTGTGTTTAAAAAAAGTTGTTTTGTTTTTTAAACGCCAAGGACGAGCAAGGAGGTTGGCGTGTTGACTTTATACTGGCTGGTAATAATTAAAAAGTAAGTTGATTTTGTTTTTTTGGGGTATGAATCTTTAATACTGCATGTGTGTTTTGTGATGACTATGACTACAAGGTTGTTCTGAGAAGAGAATTACCATAAATTATGGGGTTTGTCACAATCACGAGACTCGTCTTATCGTCAAAGTTAATTTAATTTTATACCTACGCTCTTCTGTATGGCAAATATTGTAATTATTTAGTTTTTACAAAAACATTGTAAACTAGTATCAGATGTTTCAAACCAATGTGTAACGCTTGCTATAGTGCTTGTTATTAGTGACATTTCGACATCGTCGACATTCCGTGGCTCCATAGTTTAATTGTAACGGACAATTCGGTCTATTAAAATGGGTGACCGATTGGCCCACAAGTAAAATTAAAATCCGTTTGTCAAAATCTCATAAATCTAGACATAGTTCATAAAACGTGTATTAGGAATCTATTTATCAGTAGGTAAATTCGTTTTGAGGCTAATTGATTAGGTGAGTTTAGGTCACATCGGAATTTCTGTTACCTATGATGACCTATTTTCCTGAAAAACCATAGATATGGATGAACGTTATAAACAATAGTTTGTATAGATTTAAATTATTTTTATTTAGCGAGTAACGTTAAATTTTTCCTGTTGTTTATTCCGAGTGCTACTGTTAGCATGACGTATTAACTTACCTATAATTGTTTTGAAATGAGGATGGTCGATATTGCATTTTAAATTACTACCTACTGCGTTAATTGAATTCTTTAATGAAGATTTTTATTGTATGTAGATCTACGTTTGTCCAACAACTAGCCTGATGGCTCAGATCAAATAGAAAGGCAGATATAGTCCCGCCTTAGATCCAGGTGAAGCTAAAAAAACTACCCTACTGCCCATGTACGTAACTATACTTGAAGCACACATTTGACGCATAAAAACTACCCGAATCAATCGTCAATTCTTACGTCAGTTGCTCAGAGAACGTGGACAAGAAAAATAAGTAGGTAATAAGGGTGGTTTTTATGCGCCAAAATGTGCTTGAAGTATTCGTAGACGCACAGTAGGGTAGTTTTTGTTTCGGCTTCACTTGGATCTAAGGCAGGACTGTATCTGCCTTTCTCCTTGATCTGAGCCTGATGGTAAGTGACAGTGTTACCGAGGATTGAGAATGATAGGCAGATAAACTTTTTATTGTCCACACCAAAAATTACAAGCAAAATAATAATAACGATTAAACTATTGTACTTAATGCAACAACTAGCGGCCTTATCACTAAGATCAATCTCTTCCAGGCCAGATTTTTTTACAGAATGTCGATCTAGACGGGATCTAAATCTGTCTAGTGCTGACTGACTGTTTGATTAACGTTTTATCACAAACACCATAAGTTTATTGGTCATAAAATCAGTCATCAGAGAATTTGGCACTACAGCTAAAGGAGCGCATGCGCGGCCACACGTTCGCATCTCAGAGTTCGCAGACTCATATCAATGTAATCATGTGATTACGTGCATCGTGGCATGGCACAGGTGGAATTAATGTGCACGCACACACGGCAAGTTCTCAATCCAAGCGGCAATTTGATTCATTTTTGTGAACCTGCAGTCCATTCTGGCATTCTTATTTCAACTAATCTCACGCTGAACTTGAACTTTCCTGTCTTTTTGGCTTGATCGCTCTTAGCGATAAGTCCGCAAACAGTGGTCGCTCTAGATTTACGCGAAAGCGTTTTTTTTTTTCATAACTTCCAGTTTGTACTTAAAGAGTTAATTTCACTAGAAAACTCAAGAAATCTAAGTAGTAAAGTAGTATCTAAGAATATGTGTGTGAGATGTGTTATCTAAAAAGTACGAGAAGGGAGATGCATGAGGAAGTTGCTAACCAGACGTCACACTTCTTTTTGTGTTTGAAGTAGATTATCTGTTACCATTAGGTTATGATAAAAAATAATTTCAAAGAAAACTTTAAAGTCAATTGAAAAACGTCAACTTCTTTCCAGATCCATTAAAATGGGCAAGGTAGCGACAACAGAAGCGTACCGCTTCATGACGGACTGTCTGAAGGCGGTGGGGGCTGCAGCGAGGGCCGCCGAGCAGCAGGCTGAGCTGCTCATACAGGCGGACAGGTTGGGGCATCCGAGCCACGGACTCAATAGACTGGGTGAGATGATACTCTTTTCATTCTAACACAGTCACAGTCTGGCGACTATTCAGTCAGTTGTCAGTCTGTCTGAAGGGAGTGGTAGCAAGAGCCGCTCATCAGCAAGCTGAGCTGCTCAAACAGGCGGATAGGTTGTGGAATTTAAGCCATGGACTCAATAGACTTGGTAAGGTGATACTCCTTTTTCTTAGCACATAGCTACAGTCACAGACAGTTGACAGCTCGCCTGAGGGCGTGGAGCAGGTTGAGGCATCCGAGCCATGGATTCAATAGACTTGGTAAGATACCCTGTTATATTACACACAGTCATAATTACAGTCAGATGATAGCCAGTCTAAAAGGACTGGGCTGCGAAAGTAGCTGAGCTGCTCCAACAAGTTCACTGTCGAATGTCGAGTCACGGACTCAATATACTTAGTAAAGTAAAACCTGTTGACTTGGTGGACTTGGTTGGCGGGTTAGTATATCCGTATTCAATTATACAGCTGTATCTATTCCATTCCAGTAAGTTTTCCTGACTGAATATTTCGATGATGGATTTTAAAGATAAGATTCAGAAATACCTACCAGTAGACTAGTAAAGAGTCTACGTAAAGAGCATACGGAAGTTTCTAGTGAAGTAGTTCTTGCAAACGATCGTGTGTTGTGGTGGAATCATCAAAAATAGAGGCCGATCTATACCCAGCTACTACATATATTTACAGCTGATGATAATGAAGTAGGTACCTAATTTATTCTAAACGATGACAATATCATACCATATTTTTTTCTAATTAGCATTTTATCCAAACAACTATATTTAGGAAACTAATCTAATCTCCGGAAATGTCAAGGGTGTATAAACAGAACCACCAAGGGACGGGCCAGTCACGTCAATACAGATATAGGTAAAGTAAACAGACGTCTTATCCTATTTGTTTTCGCACTTGCCTTCTGGATAGTGAAAATAGTTCAAACGTACTGTCGTTAAGTGGAATGAACTCAATACGAACGAGGCACGATGCGCTGTTGAACTGCTAACGACTGGTGCAGTCGTAGGTCAATCGATATACTCGTAGCGTTTAGGCTAGATATGAATCTGTACCGTTAGGTATACGCAAGTAAAATTTGTTACTACGAGTATGGACACTAACGTGGTTTTTACTCATTTTGTTATATCGGTTTTTTTTATCGGACTAAGCATGCGTTTGATCACAACCTCATACAATCACTTGCATGTTTGTTGGGAAACAACTATCTGGTCGAAGATGTAGCAACTCTTGCCTAGGAAGTACCTATTTACTTTCTTTCTAAACAACCCTGGATTCTACCAGTTTGGAAACAGACACATATAATGAGCTCTATTCTGCAGTTCGTTTATAGTTAAAGGAGAATGAGGATATTGCACCTATCTACAAACCACTGTTAAGTACTTAGGTCAAATTTTACACTCATTGTTCGTCAGCGCTTTTATCATTTATAGGACAATGTATGAGTGGAGGATCATTGATCCTTTCAACCTTGTCCTTGTCCAGCGAGTATCCATGAGGAGACTTGCCTCAAACAAATAAACAAACCAAACAAATCAAATCTCGCAAATCTTTACGTGTACTAATATAACGTATACCTATTTGTACATTACACAATACTTTTATCAGACTTTTTTGATAAACATGTCTATTTCAGTATTTTGTTTTGTTTCCATGTACCGCTCTGAGTCACTCATCTTGAAGTAGATAGGTACTTAGCAGGTATTATTTTCTTTTTTGGAGTCAGTCACATGACTAGGCGGTTACCAACCTACGAGTATCTGACGCATGGAAGTAGGATCATAGTGGAAGGAGTGAAAGCTTTGGTAGCGTGTCACTTTTATGTTGGTCTGAGTTTCTAAGTCTCCATTAGTGTGCGTGAGTAGGGAAGGGAACTATTACGAAATTTATCGATAAAAAATGCTTGCATATGCACGTTTTATCAAATGGGTTGCAGATCATGGCAATTAAGAAAACAGTTTATGATAAAATTTTATTTAATAAATTCACAATCATAATTCAAATGAGACAGGTTACGACTTATATATACTAATTTGAATTTGGGCGCTCATATTTCATCACATATAAAAGCGTTGTATGAACTCTATAGTTGTCATTTAATTTTTTGTAGTCTGTACCTATTCTTTAGTAACATAGTGGTTTTACACCCTGGAAAAACACAAACAAGGGTTAAATATAAACAAAGGATAAATAAACATCGTTGTAAATATCGATAAAATCTTAAGGACGCTGCAGGCACATCACTAGCCGGGAGGCGTCAAACTATGTATCTAAATAACATGAATTAAAGCTTTAAATCCACAGTTAACTTCGACTACTTGGTAATTATATATATTTTTTTTTTTTTTTTATGTAATTGAGTGACGAGACGAGTAAATCGCTCGCCTGATGTAAAACGTCACGTTTGCCCATAACAGGTCTGCGCTACCCAGAATTTTGAACTCACAGAATTCAAGAATCAAGACCCTGCGCGGCACAGCACTGCGCTCGTCACCCTGAGATATAAGTTGTTTAATCTCCCATTTGCCCTGTAATTTCACTGGAAACAATGCCCTTCCAACCGGAACACAGTAATGTTTGCACATTACTGCTTGGCGGTGGAATAACTGGCAAAGGTGTGGTACTTCCCCAGGCGGGCTCTGCAAAAGAGCCCTACCACTACAAAAAATATGTACAATAAATATATAATAAAATATGATGTCAGGGGCGTATATCTTTAATGTGAAATACATAGATCGCTTTAAAACTTCATTATATAAGATGTTTTTGCCAAAAAAACTTACGTGTGAAATGATAAATCCGGGTCTTTTACGCCACCTTTGGTTGTTCTTGATGTACAGAACGCAGCACAACACGACATCTTTCCTAATACATAACAATATTCGTTTGTAGTATCAATCTTTCAGTATATTTTTAGCCTTTTAGGCACACGAGTCGCAATGTTGTGGCCGACTAGTCGGTCAAAAGTGGACACGAATTACACATACAGTGCGGGGTTGCCAAGCTTCCAATAGCTTTCTCTTTTACTCAACGTGGCTATCAATGATATAGATAAGGAAACAAGACAATGCGTTGACATGACGAACGGGCTGGCAACGTCTCTCTATGGCTCTATCCAGTATGATTTTTCATCCAAGATCTGACGCCTTCATGTGATAACCAATAATTGTAGGCCTGTAATTCCTGGCATAATTATAGACAATTAACGCCGCGGTGTGGCCTATGCCGTTGTAGAGTGAAGGTCCCGCCTTCCTTCAACAAAGGACCACACCATGCTCCATGGGTGCTCTATCATAGACCGCATCGTTGCTTACCATCAGGCGAGATGGCAGTCAAACGCAAGCCTAAGGTAGAATAAAAAAAAATGTAGAAGAAGAAGAAGAACGCCATAAAAAAATTTACATCATACTAAAATTATAATTGCGTAAAATTGTGAGTATTATGAAATAAAACTAGCTTCCTACACATTTGATTAACTCATTATAAGACTACTTTCTTCTTACCTCAAAAAAAAAAAGCGATTCTTGTACGATGCGCTCGCGAAATCACTAGGCGTAACTACTGAATAAATAACCATCAAATGGTATCTACTAACATTTTTTTTAGAACCTATACAGGGTTATTCATAAAGGGTATGCTAAGCCGAAAAGGGGTAATAGTATTCATCATTATGAACAACTTTTACTAAGGGACCAACCCGAAATTCGCGAAAAAAAATCAGCTGTTCCATACATTTTGTCAAGTGTCATTAACATTTTTCTATGGAACAGCTGATTTTTTTTCGCGAATTTCTTGTTGGCCCCATAGTAAAAGTTGTTCATAATGATGAGTACTATGACCCCTTTTCGGCTTAGCATATCCTTTATGAATAACCCTATATATATCTTTTTGGTGTTTCCAGAAATGTACGTGAACGACATAATAGCAGGCGCGTGCATGCCGAACAACACGCCGACCGTGGTGAAGGAGAGCGCGTCGACGGCGCTGGTGGACGCCAACAACGTGCTGGGCGCCACCGCGAGCCACTTCGCGATGGACATCGCTGTCAACAAGGCTAAGGAGACTGGCGTTGGATGGGTGACCGTTCGAGGTATGTATAATTGTGTACATTATGTACAAGTAAAGTAATAATATTTATTCTGAGCTAGTCGATTCTGAATGGTGGTGGTAGCGTAGCGAAAATGATGTTTTATGTATTTCTATTCATCCTTCAAGGGTAATCCTGGTATCCCAGCGTATTCAAACTTTATGATATCTGTGAAGTTAGACGCTATTATAGCCAGTTAATATGCGCGCGTTGCGCAGTAGCAATTTTTAGGTGAGGTTTTATTTTTAATGGCTTGAAGAAGCTACCTAACTATGTATATACATCCACAAAACACCGGGACAGTGTTTGGTATTTTGTGTTACAGCGCCCATCAAACGACATTTGCAGCTCAAACCGCCATAAAGTTTGGATCGTATTATACGAGTACAATTGCACATGCACATCTCTGTAATAGAAATTAAATGCGGCTGTATCGAATTGCTCAAACTTTCTTTATGAGAAGCCCAACACTAAGCATTGGCCCTTAGGTCCTGAGTCCTGACTCTTGAACCCAAACTTGCGAAGCCGAAGGCCGAGTTACACTGCAACGGGTATGAAACCTTGGGTCCTTAATACCGCGAAAATAATGATAAAATTGTTGATTCGTTCTTCCAGGGTCAAACCACAACGGTATGGCTGGCTGGTGGGCCAGCAAGGCGGCAGACAAGGGTCTGATTGGGATGGCATTCACCAACACATCTCCACTCATGGCACCAACTAGAAGTAAACAGGTACACTTCATCATCATCACTATTCATTACCGCATCATCATTTTATCATCACCTCATCATCACTATATCATTACCTCGTGATCACCTACAGATGTCCCCATCATGTTCTCATAACTAACTAATTAGGTATTCGACTCAATGGATATGAAAGTTTGTGTATGTGAATCTTTGTTATCAGGGTATCTCTGTAGTTACTACCAATTTTGATGAAATTTGGAGGATAGATAGTTTAGGTTCTGGAATAACACTTGAGTTACGTTTTTGATCATCGCGCTGGTGAAACCGTTATCGTTAACATTATCATCCGCCTATCTAATATTGGTCTACTGCTTTACATAGGGCTCTCCAAAGCAAACGTGCAATATTTAGTTATCATTATTTTGTTTTTCAGTCTGCCTTGGGAACAAATCCGCTTTCGGTGGTCGCACCAGCTGCAAATGGAGAAACATTTTACCTGGACATGGCGACCACTGCCGTTGCTGTGGGTAAGGTAAGCTAAACCACCATTTATTTATACGTAGACTTTGACTTTATAGCGGTTTTTTATCGTCTATGGCCTTTTAAGGTCAAAACTACATCTCTGATCCATACAGAATTCCTTGCTTTCTGAGAGATTAAGCCTGAGTCCTTCAACTTTCACAATATAGCTAGTAATATAACTGTAAAGGTGTTATCAGAATATTTTGAATAAATAAATAAATAAATAAATATCGTCACTTACCAACAGTCGAGCTGGTAGTCAAACACGGACTTAAAGAAAAAAATAACACTAATTCCGAAAAAAAAACTCTTCTTCTCGTGCAAAACTATCAAAAACTTAATTTAATATCGGTTTTCATTCCTCAGATAGAAATGCAACGTCGGAAAGGGGAGCCTTTGCCTTCGGGATGGGCGCAGGCTCCTGACGGCACGGAAACTACTGATGCAGAACTGGTAAGCAAAACTTTAACATCCATGTAACAAAAATACCTACCTATTTTTAAGCTATTGCATAGCTTCTATCGCGGGCCTTGAGCGTGGAGACCGAATCCAGTAATTCCGTAACGAAAATAACCTAACACCCCCCACTCCGACCGCCCCGACCGGCACAGCGTTGATACTTTTTAGTTTTGCCATCTATCGATGAATAGCAGAACTTTTAATGACTTTTTGAAATATCACGCTTGTCTCTTTAGTTCAGCAACTCGCCTCTAGGTGTCTAGGTGTAAGGTTTCGTTGACTTTTCGCCAGTTTTATTTTGAAAATTATTGATAATTATTACAGAAATTCATTTGGATACTTTTTTGAAAAATAGGCCTTGCAATATTTATACAAAAAAAATAAATAATAATAATTATAATTTTATTGTTAAAAAAGAAAATTGAATTTTTTTTTAATTGCAACCTAGTTTTTAAGTTTTTTATAATATATTATTGTTTTTTTATTTTGTATTGTAAAAAAATTAAAAATCAAGATCCTAAATAAATACGTGAATTATAATTGCATAAGTTGATAAAAAATGCTATGCAATAGCTTTACCGCGGCAGTCCCCGAGTGCCATACGTCTTTTTTTTCTTTTAATTTTTCTAGATTCACGCGAAATGTCGCACAAGTTTGCCTCAAAATTATGGCCAGCCAAACCGGTTTTGACCACGTCCAGTACCTATCATAATTTTCGTGTCTGCTGTAAGTTATGCCAAATACAAATTGCATAATTCTATTAATAATGGAACTACCAAAAAGTTCTTGGTCCTTTCTTTGATGCCTCAAATACATCTAGCTAGATAAACTGTTTCCAATAAACATTTTCGAAATGATCTTGTTTTCAGGCATTCAAGACGAGTTGCCTGATGCCGTTGGGAGGTGGCGAGAGGAACTCGGGTTACAAAGGATTCGGGCTTGGAGCCATGGTCGAGCTCTTCTGTGGAATTTCATCAGGTAAATATTTCACTATTACCTTGCTCTCTTTGAAATATTAAAACCTCTTTCATCGGACAGGAACTTCCGAACGTCAGCTAGTACTAAGTCTAAAGAAGTAAAGTTTGAATATATCTACGTATTTGTGTACCTATCCCGGAGCAGCTGGTTCGATTTTAAAAATTGTTTCTCCAATGAACACACACACCTACATCTACCCCTTCCCCAGACCCCTGCACTATCCCTGAGTTCTATAGGCTATATTATATAGCCCCAAACCTTCGAGACTGAAGTCTTAGAAGCACCGAGTACGAAGTACCAAACATAAGCTAGTTTCGAATACATATTTTTTTTTTTTTTTTTTTTTATGATATTGAGAGACGAGACGAGCAAATCGCTAAACGTCACGTTTGCCCATAAACAGGTCTGTGCCACCAAGAATTTTGAATTCTTAGAATTCAAGACCTTGCGCGGCACAGCACTGCGCTCGTCACCCTGAGATATAAGATGTTTAATCTCTTAATTGCCCTGTAATTTCACTGGAAACAATGCCCTTCCAACCGGAACACAGTAATGTTTACACATTACTGCTTGGCGGTGGAATAACTGGCAAAGGTGTGGTACTTACCCAGGCGGGCTCTGCAAAAGAGCCCTACCACTACTAAATATAAATAATTGGCTCTGACATACAGACAGACAGACACCGAAGTCTAGCCTTAAGGGTTCTTCTCCGAAAGAGGTTCAGAGCCCTAAAAATCGTATAGATCAGATAATTCTAATGATTCCATTGCTTCCAGGTGCAAAGTACGGTCACCACGTGCGCTCGTGGTCGCACAGCGGCGCCGGCGGGCCCGCCGACCTGGGGCACTGCTTCGTGGCGCTCGACCCCGGGTGCTTCGCGCCGGGCTTCGGGGAGCGCCTCGCGGAGAGCATGCAGCACTGGAGGCAGCTGGAGCCGGTGAGGGTTGGCTAGGATTGTGGTCAACAGGTCCCAAGAACGCAATGGTTAATGGACGCATGAATGGAGAGTATCCAACCCTGGAGACAACTGGAGCCAGTGGAAGTTGATTGGGATCTGGGGTAGGAAGATGGGACCGGTGAAGATTGTACTGGGGGCTGGGGTAGGCAGTTGGAATTGATAAGGGTTGTCCCATGGGCTTTGGTAGACAGACGGACCCGGTGAGGGTTGTACCAGAAACTATGGTCACACATCCCATTAACGTAGTAAGTAATGAAATGACCGCTGCCGGCGGCCCCATCGATCTAGGGATTCTAGGGTAATGCTTCGTGGCGCTCGACCTTCGAATACTTTGCGCCGTAAAACTAGGTATCCTAAGGTTCTTGATGAAGGCAAAAGACTAAATTTTAATAAAGCATTTAACATAAGATCTAAAGGACATTTACGATTATTTCCTCTAACTTCCACAGACGGACCCATCCTTACCAGTCTTAGCGCCAGGAGACAAGGAAAAGCAGTTTGCAGCGGAGACCGACAGTAAAGGAACCGTGTCTTACGTCAAACAGCAGATCGAGTCCAGTGCGGCGCTCGCTGAGAAACTTAAAGTCAAACCAATGGACGTAGAGCTGGATTAGTCTCTTCCACGTGGATCTTCGGTAGACCTGGATCTTTGAAAGACCTGGATCTTCGGAAGACCTGGATCTTCGGAAGACCTGGACTTCTGAAAGAGGTTCAATGTGCCATCAACGAATATCAAGCACTGTCAAAAGTGCTCACTAAATAAAACTAGATATATTTTAAGAAAGTATGGAAAATGTGACTGGTGACCAAAATACTGGGATCCGACGGCGAACTCTTGCGTTAGCTTTCTAGGCGTGAGCCTGAACTAAATAGCGTTGACTTTGGTCTCACTTTTTCTCTATCTGTCCAAGCGAGATGAAGGCTAAAGAGGCTTGCGCTAAGAGTTCGCGGTTCGGCCCTGGAGTTTATCTGTCCAGCATTAGCCGGGTTCAGACTGACCGAGCCCCGCGATTCTCGACTCTATCTCAGTCTGGACTGTGGTAAAGCTGGTACGCTAGAAGAAGATAGAAGCATACTGATGTCTCGTGAAGCATTCTCCGTCAGTGTGGATCTGGCTCAGCATATTAACACTTTGACTACTGACACATACTTACTTTGTGTTTTCGTTTGTGCAACGCGAATGCGGCTGCACACGCCAGGCGCGTAAAATACAACGCATTTGACTATTAGCCGCACTTAAGGCAAGCGCATGTGATTATTAGCCGCAGTTAAAGTGTTAATTCCCGTTCAGAGTAGTAATGGCGTCAACATGCTACTACTGACTACTAAGCATTTGGATTATCTATACACCTTCATTGGACTTAAGTTGTTACATCGTTTGTATTTTGTTTTAGTAATAAAAGCCACACCTTTAAAAAAATATGATCATTGGCTGTATTTTTAATAAGTCTATCTAAACTGTACTAAATAAGTACATACTAAGTATAAGTTGTGATTATATAATACTTATACTCTGCAAATAATAACTGAATTATTTTACAATAATTTATGGAGGTGCTTACTTTAAATGCAAACACAGCCTTTTCGAGCGTAGCGGGGGAATATAGTACCTATAACAAACCTCAGCGGCGGCTTTGCCCATTGCGAGGCCCGAGGCCCCTGGCAGTAGCAGGTCCTTGCGAGGCCCTTTGTCCTTCGTGAAACGTATGTGATGCGAAAGTAGGTCTGGTGGTTTGGTTTAGGTATTTGTCATGTATGACGAGAAATGCTAGTTTTACAATTTTTTTTGTTGAAAACAAAATTTGAATTTTAAAATATTTTACAAACAAAATCAACAAATACAGGTATGATAAAATTTTTAAATTGATTTTGCGGTCTTTCTTAAGACTAAAAAAAGATAGGTATAGTTAAAAAAATCCATATTTTTTTTAATTTGCTTGGGTTGTTGCGTGAGGCGTCTGCAAGAGCGAGGCCCCGGGCGATTGCCCTGTTCGCCACCCCTTAAAGGCCGCCGCTGTCAAACCTACCAAGTAAGTTCGTTTCGTTTTCGTAATTACCATTCCGTCCCCCATGTCATCAAAAAGAAGCAAAGTATAGACCTTATTACCCTTTATTGCTTATTATAATAGTAATTATATTACTATATACAACTATTTTACGAACTTCGGCTGTGGTATCATGGTATGGTTCATAGATTTGCCACGTTTTAGTGCGGCGGCGCGCGGCGCTGGCAACAACAATTTGACTTGACATTGACACCGTGGATTTGGTTGAAATGGTCAAAATGTCACTTCTAAATGAGCTAAATGGCTCAAATGCCCGACGCCTTTCCACCATAAAAAAATCTAAATGTCAATTTGACATTGACTGCATAGTTCATTCAAGTCGAAAACGCATGTTGCCCGTAGATAAGTAATTATTTCCAATAAAAGTTATGGCAATTAACTATCTGATTTTCAAATATTAGATCAGTGGACAACAAATACAAATCATCATGACAAAAAATTTGCCATTCGGTAATTTAACCACAAAAGGTTTTTTAATTACTACGGTCATATTTTTTACCCTTATATTGGGGAAATCGATAATAGGTGATCATACCTAATCAATTTGACAGAACAAAATTGTTGCTTACTATTACTACAACACGAATATATTACAAACAATTTTTTTTTAAATTATAAAACGCCTAATTAGGGACGGTTTACCGTCCTATTTGATGTCATTGTCCCTGCGCCAAGACGTTTTTGTTTAGAATGTCACCAGCAAAACTACATTATCGTGTTTATGCTACTGCCTCATTTCAGAATATTTTTAACACTTGCTGCTATCTGTATCCCTTCTTTCATTTGAATTGTTTCGTTCATTTGCTGACAAACAAAATATGCATCTCAAATCATTACTTAGAGCGGAGCTGGTAAATGACAATGACACGTATGGCAACTCTATCCGCGATTTCGCGAATTTCGCGATCGCGAGTTGTGTGAAATGCTTGTTTGTTTTTTAAATATTTATTATATTTTTATTTTTATCCACTATGTTAGGTTATTGAAGAAATAGTTTTTATTTTGGGATACAGTACGTTTGTAAACGTGTGCCACCTACTCAAAAATAAGGATTCTGCTCTGGAGAGCTGTCACACATATGTCAGAGCCAGAGGACAGGCAGAAATTACTTGTTTTGAAATTATTTTAACGCTTGTTTTATGTGTTTGATTAATAAAAACAATTAAATCACCACTGTAATTATTACAACATCCGTAACCATAGCCTAGAAGCATTGTTACATTAAGAAATGACAATTAAATAAGTGAACTTCGTGTTTTTATAAATTCGAACTGTTTTGGTGAATGTGGTAATTATTGGACTATACGAAGCTACCTATATTTCATTTGAAACTACAAGTGGAGCTGCATATGGAATTCAGTGAAAGTTCGAAGTACAACTAAATCGAAGCGAATATATTTTGGCAACAAATTGAAGGTGAGTAACCCACCGTTATATTTACGTAGGTATCTTACTATGCCCTAGAAATATTCAGCTGCTTTTTATCAATTGCGCATACTCCAACTCTAATTTATCTTCTACTACTACAATAATTGTGTACAAAAATGGTATGATTCCAGATCCTATCCCATCCTTTTCCATTGATCCTGAAAGCTCACATAGTGCCTAAACTACCTGCTTGCCTAACCTGAAGAAATTGTTATGAAGTAGAATGAAGAAGAAGACATACAACCTAATTAATACGGAGTCAGAGAATGTAACCTGCTCAGTTATCCTTAGAGGTTGATAAGCAGTGTTACAAAAGAATATGTAGGATGAAGTTTTGTAGCTTGTGAATTTTTTTTGTAATAAGGCTAAATCTAATTTAAAAACCCCTAAGCATTGCTGTTTGTACACAGAATAGTACTTAGAGTGAATTTTTATCAGATTTTCGAAAAGAGACACAAATGGTAAAGACAGTGCAAGATAAGTCAGAATGCTAACAGAATTTTTAAATTTTATAAGTGTGGTTTTGTGTAACATACCTACTATCTTGTAATTATTTATCTAAGTGTATATCATATACAAATAAAATTAATACTAAAACCTCGAGTGAAGAAGCTACCCTATAGAATTCAAATGCACTAGAATCTCTTTAGTGGCTATTCTCTATTCCTAAATAGAGCACCAGGATCCATAATAAGACTGCCTAGTGCTGCAAAATTAAAGAGAACTTGCGCCTCCTCAGCCTGTTATTATTAAAAATGTTCCATTAAAATTCTTTATTATTTTTTAAATTTCCATTCAGTGTTTATATGTTCATGAATGTAAAAAAAACCTAATATAGAAAGCTGGGAATTGCTTATCTCCCCTGCTTACGCAAGTTGATTAAGTAGGGTACCTAACATTTTTTCTTTATTATACCTACAGAACCTTCTATGATTTAAATATGTAATTATTTTAAATTTAAATTTATTGAATCAAGCTTTACTTCGTTCTTGCATTGAACGCGGAAATACACTAGAAATATATTTGAAACAGTCATTTAAATGTGTTATTTTAAGTCACACAGGATGTTAGCTTGTTAATGGTTCAAATAATATCATCTCGGTACAACTGAATTCGAGTGATAGGAGAGGATATGGCGGGCCCTATTTCCTGTGACAGGCCTATTTATTTTTATTTCGTTGGGTGATAAATGGGCCTAATTGTGAAACTTCTACAGCAATGAAAATGTGATGATAGATGTGGTAGAAGTTGTTGGATTGATGCTTCAGGGTGGGATTCATTGATATTCAGATGAAGGAAATCAGTGAGGAAACTAGCTTGTAAACATAATTTACCCAAATTTTTTAATATGTATATTAAAACTACTTAACATGGAAAAATATTGCTTGCCAACATTACAGTTAACTCCCTTATCTGTTATTATTTGCTATTATTTAATTAGGTGACCTTGGTGTTGAAAAACTTCTTTTGGATATAATTATTATCAATCATTGCAAGTGACTCATATATTAATAAATAAATAGAATGGTTAGCAACAATGAAGTCTATCTATGTAAGGTTGGTAGCATTTACAAGTTAAATGATGTCAATAGTATTTGGCCTTGAATGAATGCCTTGAAACGGCCTTGGTGTCAAGGCGCGCCTATGTTAGGTCTCGACTCGACGTTCTTCGGGGGTTTGAAATACCCATGATACCACCATTAGAGTAATTAAGTAAAATAAAATAAACTTTCCAAATAAATTCATTTTTTTAACCGCCCAAAAAATTGAGGAAGGTTCTCAAGTCGCGTATATATTTATATTTTTTCACTTTTTTTATGTTTGATCAAGACCATGCATAACTTTTTACAGAGTAGTCCGATTTTGATAATTACTTTTTTTACAGTAAATTTTTTAACAAGAACCTAACCAAACCTTAAAACCCCAAACGAGTTTGTATAGGAAATAGGTTATCAATAACGAAATGTAGTTATTAGTAAATTAACTTTCATAACAAATAAATTTATACAAATAAAATAATATTTCCCGGATTGCATTAAACATTCCATGTACATTTATAAGCATTTCATTTAACTTGGTTTAATTATGCCAATCAAAATGTATACTAAGGTTTTACTTCACAATGTAGAGCAAAGAAAGTGCATTAAACAAACATATTTCCATACAAAGTAACTTAACGAAGACATTTAAAATTTTATCTGTCTCAAATTCAAGAAATGATACCAATGTTTTTAAACAACCACTAATACAAGGAACATGACAAAAAGACAGGTATATTTTACCTTACACCTTACACCAAGTGTTGCCACAATATTTCTTTCCTATCTCTTTCTTATTTCTTCAAATGATTAGATTCGTCATTCCCTTGTTTAACAATAGACCTATTTTAACTTAAACCAGTATTATTTACAGCTGGCATTCTCAATTTGTTCCAGTTCTTAGCACAATTGACTGTACAAAAATACTATACCAAACTACGAGGTATTTCATCATAATGTCATCCCACATGGGTATGTAAGTAGATGTTTTGATAACTAATTCCACCATCATTATCATAATCAATCTGAGACAAAAAATAAAAACGAAACAATCAATTTTCACCTGATGTCTGATAATAATTACTACATTGTCCGCTAGGATAGACTGTTGAGACTTAACATAATTTATTCCACCATTGTATACAGTTTAATGCAATTTTAATTTACTTTATTTCACCCACTGCCGAGTTTAAGTCTCCTCTTTATCGCGCCATCTTTTTCGAACCTGTGCCAGTCTCATCCACTGCCTTCCTGCAACCGACCAGCGAGCTTAGGATTTTTAGAAACTATGTCATACATAGTTTCTAAAAATATAAATTAACACCATTATTCTGTGATATGAACAGATTTAACTACGAATACAAGGAATATCCTCATTACGACAATAGTCTAAGAATAAGGAAATACCTACAATCAAACGTTCTGTTTGCCTTTTTCAAATACCATCGAAAAAGGTATTCAACCACTAGTTTTTATGTACTCGTAACTGTAGGTACTTCATTTCCGTGCCACAACGCCACTGGCACAGTACTATTTTTGTAATCCAAACAACACAAAAAGATAACCTTGCTAACTGGTTATGGCTCTCAAGAACACCTAAAAAACAATAATGGCATATTAAAGTAGGCATGGTACGTAAGTATGATATCATATCAGTGATGTGGGTCATCCGACTGCAACGTAGCTAATTACCTATCTGCGCCAGTGTCCGTAATCGCCTGTAATTGGACCCGCGAGCCGCTAATTGCGGCTTCTGTTATTAACTGACCGGTTATTATGATTGGGATTATCAAAGCATATTCTATTTCATCCCAATGACAGATGGGACATTTATCAGCATTATGTAGCGTTATTAATAAAGCAATGAAATATGGTTCTAGATCTAGTGTCACGCGGACAAAAGTTTTGTGGATTTCAACGTTATAAAGCATGTTGTCTCCTAGTCAAATTGTATTAGGATCGGCTCTGCCGTTGGCTGTGAAAAGGCAACGAACAAACAATAGCATTTTATGTGTAATGTTTTAGCTGTGTTCCATTATTCTATAGGAATCTTACTTTTCCAAGATAAAAATAGCATATTAATAATATTGTTATTACAGGGACATAAGCTACCTACTTCAATACCAAATTTTATATAAATCTGTACTCTGTACAGTCGTTACGTGGTTGACTGGTAACAAAAATACGTATAAGTACAAAGTACACTCGTAAACTTTCGCATAACCGCTCGCGCTGTAGATAAAAAATCCATGGAATAAATCCAGGTTGTGATACAGAGACCTATGTATCGATAAAACATTGTTGTACCGAAGATAGCCAAGGCCAAATATTAGACAAAATAAAAACTAGGCACAAAATAACTCGTAATTATGAATTACACGAGCAATTAATTTGCACGATCATGATCACAGCTTTATTATGTTTGCCTCTCGAGATAATTTGGGTTTATATCGTCAGTAAAAGCAAAAATTTCTTTTTTATGGAGATCCGAGTTGATGTCACGGCGTTTATGCTGCATCCCGTTATCTTTTAAGCCACCAACATAATATCTGTACTTACTCTTTGCCTTAATAGAACCAGAAATTCACAGGATACTGCTTTACGAGGTTGTCAAATTTATTAACAAAAAAAAAACAAACAGTCGAATTGAACCGACTTCTTTTTAAAGTCGATTAAAAAACGATAGTAGCTCGCATTTAATTATTTATGTTACTTTATCGCTCTGTGATACAATACATATGTATTATTTATTTATTTTGTCGTGTTACTTAGACAGCAATTGAAAAAGTTCTAAGTACTTGCTAGTTTTAGCGGTCTTGTCTATAAGTACTATCTATACTAATAATATTATATAGAGGAATGATTTGTATTTTTGTATTTTTGGATGTTTGTGTGGAATAAACTCAAAAACTACTGGACCGATTTCAAAAATTCTTTCACCATTCGAATGCTACATTATCCCAAAGTAACATAGGCTATTTTTTTTTATCCACAGCAAAGCGTGGCAGGGAACAGCTAGTAATAATATTATAAAGAGGAAAGATTTGTATTTTTGCATGTTTATGTTGAATAAACACAAAAACTACTAGACCGATTTCAAAAATTCTTTCACCATTAGATTGCTACATTATCCCTGAGTAACATAGGCTATATTTTATACCCGTGCAAAGCCGGGGCAGGTCGCTAGTAAAGTATATTTTTATGAAATTAAGTCAATGTTCTATCCACCATAACGGAGCTTTTTTAAGTGGCGCCATCTGTGTATTCTTGACTGTTTTAACGTCCTATGGTAAAATCTCAGTAAAAGCTTTGGGTAAGCTTGTCTCAGGTTGAAATTCGTTTCCCCGCCATAAGGTAGGTGGCGCTACCTTCAAATAAGAAACCATAGACATTAGACATGCAAATATACTTATAAAAAGGAGGTTATAATATAGTAAGAGAAAAGAGTTGGTCTCTCAAAATAGCTCACAAGCTTTGAGTTGCTCGGTTAAAATATCGAAATCCCTACTAGATCCGCGTTTATAATAACACATACTTAACATTACACATAATTGCAACGCCCTTATTCAATGTGTTGTGCAAGCTTTAAGATCGATTCAGCTAATATGTTTACGTCGTCATTTCCTGAAAGAAACAACCAGATACTCTGTCTCTGAAATGTGAACAGAAATGCACTCGTATCTCTGAAATGTGAACTCTATCGGTTTACGTACCTAACCACTTTTTCGAATGCCCGGAGCAGCGCTTCTGAAACTGCGCCGTTTCAGTTTATATTTCCTAATTAAAGTTTTAATGAGTTTCTCACGTTGCGGTTTTTAACTTTGTGGTTTTAATCACACGAGCTGGACAAATGCCATCTAATTGAAAAAGGCATCACATACTTAGTACCTAATTATGTTCTTAGTAGTTATTTATCTGTTATATTATAGGCTTACTTTGTTTGCTTAAACAGGGTTATAAGAAAAGGATATTCTAAGCCGAAAAGGGATTATGGTACTCAACAATTTTTAAAATGGGCCCAACCCTGATCTCACGTAAAAAATCTGTTACTGCTCAAAAAAGCTCGATATACAATTTCGAGGAAAGTTCGATGAAAATAAAATTTTCGATTTTCTGTCACTATGTTATGTACTACCGAGAAAAAGCTTAGGATATCATTGTAAAACTGAAATAGGCGATATGGCCGCCATTGTAATTTTACTTAGTCTTATTTTTTTCTTGTGATTTGTTTGGTGAGTTGTTATATTCTATTCTATTTTCTGTCCAAGACTCAATAATCAAACCTTCCGTTTCCTCAGGCACTACAAAGCCGGCTTGACCGCAAATTATAAAACTCGTTTTGGGAGCACAGTCCCGCAAACCTTTGCGGTTCCGACTCAATTGGAAAGTGACCATTGTTCGTGTTTCATCGCATTGTATATTAACTTAACTACTAAAACGTTGATTATTTTTACTAACGAACAGACTGGCTATACAAGGTAATAAGAAAAGGGTATGCTAGGCCTAAAAAGGCTCATAGTACTCATCATTTTGGTCAATTTTTACTATGGGACCAACACTGAAATCGCGAAAAAAAGTCAGCTGTTCCATGCATTTTGTCAAGTGTCGTTGTCATTTTTGTATGGAATAGCTGTTTCTTTTTCGAATTCTGGGTTGGTCTCATTCATAAATTTAAAAGGATTCACTGGTTTATGTTTATGTTGAAGACAAGTCAATAGTTTCGAAAAAAAAGTAATTAAAAGGAAGTCTATTCTTTTCACACTAATTATATCAGGATAATTAAGCAAATAGACTTTCCTCATTTATTTGTTTTCTGTACTTCGGTATCTTTGTTAGTATCATGTTTCTCAGTAAATATTTATCAAAGACTTCAAGTTTTCTTACTAACTACCTACTTATCGTAAAATCTATAGTCTGTTTGTTATCGGATGATCACTGACAGCGGGTGATTATCCGAAATCTATTAAAATCTCGTACGTACTATAAGGAAAAAAAAATAGAAAAATGTTAAAAACACTCGACAAAACGTATGGAACGGTTGTTTTTTTTTTCTCGCGAACTCTGTGTTGGTCCCATAGTAAAAGTAGTTCAAATGATGCGTATGTATGGCTCATAAGCCCTTTTCGTCTTAGCATACCCTTTCCTTAAAAACCCTGTTTAACTACTAAAATATGCAAACTAACAATAAGTTGCAGTTAATTTACTAACAAGTAAAAAGGTGCAAAAACTGTAAGTAACCAATAACCAAACTACGTAAAAAGATACATTTTGGCGCCAAATATCCGCCATTTTTTGGTTTTGTTTTTTTTTTCATTTGTGCTACAGAGTACCTATATTATTATACCACGCTAACGAAGGGACGGACATACATACATACGTACATACATATCAAACACAAAACTCTCTCACAAAGCTCCGCCGCAGTCGGGTATTTTTAATAAAAGATATTTCTATTCAGGTCCATGCAATTCAATACAATTCTATCAGAAATACGATAGCAAACTATTGGGACCAAGTTTGAAGGCTATTTGACAGACCCAAACTATTTCAAGGCCAAACAATAGTTTCCAGTCAAATTTCAGGGCAAATAGAAGATTAAACATCTTAAATCTCAGGGTGAGCGCAGTGCTGTGCCGCGCAGGGTCTTGAATTTTATGATTCTAAAACTCTAAGTGCCGCAGACTTGTTATGGGCAAACGTGGCGTTTATCATCAGGTGAGAGCGATGTGGTCGTCTAGTCAATTAATTGAAAAAAAACCAGTCTGTCATTGCAACCTAAGACAAAGACATCAAAACTTTTAGAAAAACTAGATCTATTAACAAAAGCTTTTAAATTCGAGCCATCACCTAGTTTTATAAGTAAAACGATGAACTTATTCCGATAATTTGTTTACATGCATATATTTACATCGATAATTTACCTCCATGCATATTTTACATGCGCATACTCTTCATAATTCGCTCTATATTTTGTGCACAATTTAGTGGAATTTCTGAACATCATTCACCTTTGACGTGCGTTCCTTTGAGCTGGTATTTAATGTATAATGCATTCTTGGATAGTTTCACAAACTGAGATCAACCTTGATCGAATAACCTAAAGACAGAACAAAATCAGTTAGTCAATAAGGCGGAGGTAAGAGGTGTCAGATATAAAATCACTAACTACTGGAGAAAAATAACATAAAATCCAAATCAAAAATATAAAATTCTTGAGTCACAATGTTTGTCACAAAACTCCTCCGAAACGGCTTGACCGATTCTTATTAAATTTTGTGTGTATATTCAGTAGGTCTGAGAATAGATGTAAACAATTTTTCATACCCCTAAGTTTTGACCGCGGGTGAAACCGCGGGGCGCAGCTAGTAACAATATAAAAATGCGTGGAAAAGATGACCGTTTATAACATACGTATGTAATTTGTTATCTTTGAGGTTTGAACTATTTATCGATGTCTGATTGAGCTGAGGTAACAACAATACAATTAGAGCTTGTTGTTTAGTATTTTATTGCAAGCATGTATTAACACACTGGTTCGGTGGCCATACAACCAGGTGTACCAACATTTTGTAGTGCTATCGACATTTGTCTATCATACACCATAATGGTAGGTAGAAGATTTTATTATCGCGTTTTCAGAGTAGGTCCCGTGAATACCATAGGGCCTTTTTAGGCTTAGCACGCCTTTTCTTATAACACTGTATAAATAATAACTTTTTGACTTTCTGTGTTCTAGAATAGTCTAGAATCTAGACCCATATTTTTACGCTTGGCGAGAACTACCTCTATCTACGATCTAGGTACCCAGACCTGACATTTAGTCCTGAAATCCCCAAGTCGCGCCCACTTACCGCAATGATTATTTAAATATTCGGCCGGCTCCAGGAAAGGCGCTTATACTCCTGCCCAAGGCTTTGTAAAAAACATTTAAAGGAATATGAATATTCATTTAGTAAAATCAGTTAGTGTTGAAATGAATCGCGTGGAATATGTTTTCCTTGTACCTAGAGCTTAACTTTAGGCATGTATATATTTATTGTAGGTAGGTAGTAAACTATGTATTATGTATTAACTAGCTGCACCTCGCGGTTTCACCCGCATTTTCCGGGATAAAAAGTAGCCTATGTGTTAATCCAGACCATGAACAACCTTCATTCCAAATTTCATGTAAATCCGTTCAGCTGTTTTTGCGTGAAAGAGTAACAAACATCCACTCTTACCAACTTTCGCGTTTATAATATTTGTAGGAAAAAGAGGAATAGGATAGGATAGGCATTTATTATAAGTAGGTAGGTAGGTACATAATGGCTACGTGATAATTAAGGGGGCACCAGTGTGAGTTCGTCAGAGACCCTGGTGCCCCCTGTCAAGCACAGAGGCTGGCCACCGAGTGGGTTTTAGTGAGCAACCTCACATAACCCGGTTGCTCCCCAAAGCAGCCGAGTATCTTTCTAAGATTCCCCCCCCCCCCCGTCAACAAAAAAAAAAGGTAGGTACATATTAGGCCCAAGTTTGAAGGCTTTTTAAGACAGATCTAAATTTTCTAAAACTATTGGCATCCTTGTCTAATGGCTTGCAATGATAAAGACAGATATATTTTTAGTTAGTTTAGATCTGTCTTAAAATGCCTTCAAACTTGGGCCTAATCACTAGATCGATGGGCCTAATAAACTATTATATTTTTATTTTATTGTACCTAAGACATATTAGTCAGGTAGTTGTGCCACGCAGTTTCACCCGCGCGATGAGTAAAAGTAGCATGTGTTAATCCAAGGCACAAACTAAATCAATTCCAAATATTATCGATATCGATTTAGGTAGTAATTAATTATAGTTAGTTATAGTTTTTATTTTGTATCAAAAAACTACATTATGTAATTTTAACAAAAATCACAATTTTAGTTGCTAAAGATACGTGGTTAGTGGTTAGAAAACTTCACACAAACTTACGCATTTATTGTATTATAATAATAACTAACTGTTCCCTGCCACGCTTCGCTGTGGATAAAAAAAATAAAATAAAATAAAATAAAAACAATCCTTGATGCGGATTATATACTCGTATCATGCTAAAATTTCAGCTCGATCCGTGCAGAACTTTTTGAGTTTTTGAAGCGTACACAAACCAACATAACATATTTATATACTCGTATATACTCGTAGATATCAATAGGCATAGGAATCTGACACAAACATCACACCTTTTGATCGGTTACCTATGTTTACTCAATAAATACCTAACAGTAGGTATTTTTGTTATGCCAAACGAGACGCAACCGCGAGCGCGTCACGTTTGTAAACTCGCCTGATGAAGGTCACCGAATGTGACCGAAACTAGTCGTAGTAGACGACTTAATTTTTACGTGAGTATTCCCGTGTTTAATTATAACAAAAATGTGTGAAAACCACGTTAGTTTGCATACCTAACAGTAGTAGGTAGAAATAGCGTAAATAGCAAATAGCTAATTTAAATTTCATTCAATTCATTAATTCGAATCACATAGGTTAATTACAACACTTGTAATACATGAAATAGGTACATTACATTTGTAATTTTACGATCTTACAAAACAAATGTTTATAGCCTTATGTAAAGTAAAATGCCTTGTCGGTTAACACTTTAATTGCTGAAAACACATAAGTACCTTGTTTTCCCTCGTTCAACGCGAATGCGGCTACACACGCCAGGCGTGTAAAGCCCACTTTCAAAACAACTGTGCGGTAAAACATAAACGCATGTTAAGTGTTAAAGCAAAGTGTTAAAAATTGGTTGCCTGTAAAGTCGGTATACGGGCGAAAGTTTTACGTGACAACGACTTATGTCTGTCTCTCTCGCTCTTAGGCGGGCTAACCATGCCCGAGTGGAAGGGACGCGTGCCTCTCACTCGCTCTCATTGTGAGCGCATAACGTGAGCGGAGCGTAACGCAGTTTCTTGAAGTGTCACCCGGCAAACCAATTTATAAGACGTTGTCACGTCAAAACTAAAGGAATCTATTTTGTACGAATACTACACTCTATTACAAACGCGTTATCTTTTTAATGGTAACAATTTAGTATTCCAAACGAATCCCTTTTTATGACGGATCCGAAAACATGTTTAACTATAGATATCAGGGTACAGCCAGTCAAAAGCATTTGGTTATTATTAAAATGTGTTATTTACTCAAAAAACAGCTGCAATATCTATAACAACAAAGTAAATACTACAATCACACATAATCTGGTGCAATGAAACTAAAATTTGAAACCTAGTAGATAAATAAAGGAGAAGCGGGTAAAAACATAATGAAGATAAGATATAAAAAACATGTTTTTATTTATCGTTGTCAGTAGTGTAATCTAGTATTATCGTATTAATGCCATTCTGCAATACAACAGGAACAGTAATGGTTTACCTAAGTGCAATATAGTGGAAACTAATGAAAGTGCATACAGGTAATAAGTTATTTGCCTAGGTGCAGACGTAAAATTAATTATTTGCCTAAGTGCAAATAGAAAACAATGATGTTAAGTGCAAACAGGCTCGGATAATCCTAGAGAGACTAAGCATTCAGGCAATTAAATAATTAGTTTTCTCTGTTTTAAACCTAATCTAGATTTAGCCTAATCTTTTTTCACCTCATCTACATTTAGTCTAATCTTTTTTCATCTAATCTACATTTAGTCTAATCTTTTTTCATCTAATCTACATTTAGTCTGATCTTTTTTCATCTAATCTACATTTAGTCTGATCTTTTTTCATCTAATCTACATTTAGTCTGATCTTTTTTCATCTAATCTACATTTAGTCTGATCTTTTTTCACCGCTAGATTTAGCCTAATCTTTTTTCACCTCATCTAGATTTACTTAGCTAAATCTATAATATTTAGGATTATCTCAAAACAGAGAAAACTGATTATTTATTTGCATGAATGCTTGAAGTCATCTTAAATGGCACTTGCATCGATTTTGTTGTAGCAATCACTAAAATAATAAGTATTAAGATTAGCGACTTTAAGCATTTAATAAGTGAAACAAGAACATTATTTTTACAAAACAAAAAACAAACACCGACTTCAAAAGACCGACTATTGAGTTATTCATCTATTTGTCGCGCACGTACTTAATGCAAATTTAAGACTTATATGGTTTCCTCATGGATACCATTATCAGAACTGGACTAAATTGAAATGGGACCAAATGGGAAGCGTCAGCTTTCTAATAAAAAAAGAATCATCAAAATCGATTCACCCAGTCAAAAGTTATGAGGTAACAAACATAAAAAAAAAACAGACGAATTGATAACCTCCTCCTTTTTTGAAGTCGGTTAAAAAGGGTGAAAACAATTAATGAAATAGAGTTGTTTTTAGTTTAGTTAAGGAAATGCAAACAGAATTGATATGATTGTAAGTAGTTTTTCGATGTGGTTCGTTGGCCAGTTATCAAATACGTGATTCAGTTTCACAAATCTACTGAGATAAGATTACAGGACTCAAAATAACAAGAACTTCTAATTCCTACAAGATTAGTGCTACACTAGTTACGATCCGTAGCTTTATCCGCTTTTCTATTACTATTTACTCTAATACAGAGTTATAAGAAAAGGGTATGCTAAACCGAAAAAAGGCTCATAGTAACTTATTATGTTTCACGGCTTCATTCGACGCGATTTTGTTTTTGTTTACATATTGTAGTTGTGTCTCACGTACTGGCCCTCAACACGGATTGTTTAGAGATTTTATTCCCCGCTTTCAAAGTTTTTTATTCTGGTAACACTAGAGATCGTCCATAGTCGTTAAGTTCGTTACTATCGTACCCCCACCTCACTTCAGAGCCCAGAGGGGAGCCATCGGCCGGTCGAACTTCATTTCCGTGTTTCCGTGCCGAGGCCTTCGCACGCAAACTAAAACAAGTTGCAATGGAGAAACCGAAAGCGGGTAGCGGGTAGCGGAAAAAAGCGACGAAGAAATAAAGGATTGGCGCGTCGAGAAATCATCGAAGTCTCATCTGACAGCGAGCCCTTTCTACATTGGATCGCAGCCTCAATCTGCACCGTACTGTTCCCATTTTTACATGGGTCTTGCGGATACTGTCCACCGTACTGTTCCCGTTTTACATGGGTCTTGCGGATACTGTCGCATAAAAATGACAACCTCTGTACTGCACCCTTTCTACATTGGGTCTTTACACAATGGCTTAAGTGTACCCTTTGGGTCGCAGCCTCACTCTGCACTATACCCCCTTTTACATGGGTCTTGCGGATACCGTCGCATCGGACCTGATCCCGTCGCATCAAAATGACGAAGAAGTGACGCGTATGTGTTTACACAGTGTGACTATGCCTGCTTTAAGAAAAGAAGGGCTGGTCCGCGTCTTCTTGCTTGTGAGAAAATGCGTCGCTGCAACATCGGAGCAGAGCATCGGAGCAGATATCGTCGCATCGGAGCAGATACCGTCGCATTGGAGCAGATACCATCTCATCGGAGCTGATACTGTCGCATCGGAGCATCGGAGCAGATACTGTCACACATGTTAACATGCATCATACGCAAAAACCTCTGACTAAACGAAACTTTCTGAAAAGTAGGGTAGTTCGCATTTTCTTGCCTTGGGTAAAGAAATGCGTCACCGTTACGTCTGTGCTGATACTTTCACATCAAGAACCCTGAGTTTTTTTTTACTAAGCTACAGCTTAGCTTAGCCTTGGTTAGTTGCAAAGTGTTACAAGTTGCATATCCAAACGGAAAACTGACTAGTTATATTTTGTGCAGTGTATGCTAATTATTACAGGAAGTGTATATTATGTGCTCAAACCACCTTAAATATACTTATTACACTTACTTACTTTATTTTTATTTACTGTTGTGGCTGTACTTCTGTAATTTTGACTTCAAGTTGGGCTATTTAAACCTTTATGAAATATTAACGTTATTTTTGCTTAATCATAGCTTACGCTACACTCGGGCTAATATATTGTCTAAAAATTATGTTATAAACAGCTAGTAGATGCAGGGACATGACAAGAGTATAAATATAATTATTATGTGCTTATACAACACATTCTACTATGCTAAGCCTTGCAAAGCTTTTGCTTTGCTCTTGTTTTTAAAGTATTTTTCACATTACGAACATGTTCTTACATTATAATTCTAGAATAACATTCTAGTTTATGCTATACATATACCTAGTAGGTATTATTACTGTGTAATACACTTCTTTAATTTGAGGCAATACAGTATTCTACGAGATACGACGTGTTTACTGTGCATTATAATTCTAGAACGAACATTCTAGTTTATGCTATACAGTATTACTGTGCAATATACTTCTTTAAGTTGCTGCAGAACAGTATCCTACGAGACGCGCCGTGTTTATGTTGTTTTATACTATGCATAACCTCACTAGTTGACGCAGTACAGTGTTCTACGGGATGCGACACACAATTATTAAATAAAAATTCATATCAATAAGTATACGTTTATTTAGGATTATCACATCCATAGGACTTAAAAGTAACAAAAATCAATAAATAAATAAGTCTGAATTACACTACGTTTTATGTAACTTTTGTAGGATGCAGTATTCTACGATGTGTGTCGCTATGAAAATTAACGAAGTTTTGACACGTTTTTTTTCTGCTAAATACGATATGGGTGTCTTACACCGCATTATAGGTACTATGCAAAAGTTGGGCAAACAGTTTACATTGTGCTATACTTCTCCAAGTCAGCAATTGTTATTTTTACTCCTTAATTTATTTTATTTTTAGGTACATTTATACCTCTAGTTATTAGTTATTATATGAACAAACAGTTTCTACAAAACCATAACTGTGTGCGTTTGCCACATAAATTGATATACCTATTGATCATTATTTTAACACATTATTTTTGATAATTTCGTTATCAATATCTTTAGGAGGATTGTCCGTATGATTCAAAAAATACCACCGAGCACCGAGCTATATGTTACTATTATTTTCAAGTTAGGAAACTGCTGGATACAAATTTTTCAAAAGTAAAGTAATGTGTCACTGACACTTCAGTCTTATACCATACTTTATTAAGTTAAAGAAGGGTAACACAAGAAAAAATATATTATGTATATTATATAAAAATTTATTCCTGAGTTCAGATCATACAAGGACACATATTTTGTCACATGGTTAGTTTTTTTTTTTTACGCTGTATGCTACTCTATGTATTCTTATACGACGAGAAACGTCTATCACGATGGGTCTCTTAAGTAAATGGTAAATGTCACATTTTCAATTATTCATTGCTGATACACATTAAGTAAAACAGAGATAAGCAGAGTTACAAAAATGCAAATACACTTGGTCCGATTAATCGATTCACTTCATAATTTGGTGTGACAGCCGCTCTCACTAGGCGACGGCTTTATATTAGGAGAGTTACCTTTGAACATTGGTAGACGCCCGCGCCACCAGGTTGGAGGAGCACAGTTTGTTAGCAGTAGAAAATAGAACCATCACTGCCACCGCCGTGTGACAGTTGCGGCTACTGAGAGGAGTAGAATTTGCGCAAATTCTTGTAGACCGGGTGCCTCATCCTAATTGCAAAAATGTTTTTTGTTTTTATTTTTATCGTAGCTGAAATTTAATTTACTTAAATAGAGACTCCAAGAAGATATGTAAGTTATGATAAAGTATCGCCATGATGACAACCAGAAATCGATATTAGTAATGCGAGCTAGTAATATAATTAAGGCTTAAGAATTCAAGAAAAATAAATGTTGGATTTTGTTTGAAAAAATCAAAGTACCTACACAATGTTTACTTAACTTAAAACTCATTGATGGATCATTAGTGTCACTGTCAAATGCTGATATCGTCATTTATTCAGTCAAATAAAATCAAGTTAACTTCAATAATTAAACAATTATATGTACAAAAACTTGGCTTAAACATTAAGCAATTCATTATTTTTAGATTAAAGATCCCTTGAGTTTTTTCAGTAATGTGATATACTCGCAAAATATTATGAATAATGCTAAAAGACAAAAAGAATTTATCCTAGTGCATGTAAGCATTATATTTCCTTTTTTTTTTGTGATTTATTTATTTTTTTTTTTTTTTTTTTTTTTTTTTTTTTTTTTTTTTTTTTTTTTTTTTTTTTTTTTTGACATTGTAAGTTTTAACTTCAATTTCTACCAGCTTGAATGTCCTTGCTGATGTCTTATCACACGAACTCTGCACACCCATACATTGGTTTATATGACTCAAACAACGTAGTTGGTTAGCCAAGGACCCATTTCGTTGATTTTACAGAAATAATGTCACTAATACAATACAATAACTGATTATTATGTACTAAATCTTGGATTACATTTTCTGATATGACACATAGTCACAGTTATCAGCCAGAATTACAATTATTTTTTAATGCTATTAGTGGGAGAGGCTTTTGATTATTAATTTTATTAAGTTTTTCAATATTAGTATTAATAACTTTTTTAAATAGACTGTAAACCTAACCGTATCTAACGATAGACGGACTCCACCACTAAATCCAATAAAATAATATTTATCTTATTAGTTCTTCATTAGTTGGAGTTTTCTCGTGCTGGCGACATGTCGCAGTATCGTCCAGCACCTACACTGGGAATGTCTTCTGGGAATATTGTATCATCATACATTATGATTTTATGTACCTATATAGGTAGAAGAAGCAGCATAGATACAGATCCAGCTCTTAAATAAGTTATCATATTTTGTTAGCGTAGTATAAAAAATCTAACGGTTCGAAATTTATTTCAAAACTGACATGCTGGGATGGATGCTCAGAACATTTTAAGCTAAATGTTCACAACATGCCAACAGTCTGTGGCGGGATCGATTCGGTTATAAACATCATATAAAAGGATATACATAATTATGTATTTGTATTTTGTGAAAAATTTGTTTCACATTTCACTAATTTTCTCTGAACATCCTACAATATGTAAACAAAAACAAAATCGCGTCGAATGAAGCCGTGAAACATAATTAATGATCAAACGAACTTACCAAGTGAAGTTCGATCACAATTATGTGAACGGCTTCATTCGACGCGATTAATATATACACCCTCCCATAAATAGCTTAGCTAAGTAACCTACTTAGTACTTATATACAATGTATATAAATGCCCTAACCCTAATAATGAAATGTGAAATTGATAATTGGTAATCATAATCAATTTATGGGTAATTTTTTCCATTACCGGTCACAAAATAAGTAGTTACAGTGCCACAAGTTTAAGTTGGCGGTGGCGATTTGAGGAACTAAATCGGCAATCTTGAAAATTTACTTTGACACTTCCGAGTTCATAGTAAACATCGTTGCGAATATTTTTGCTACTATTATATTTGCTACTGTGCTATCATCATGCCTAAAGTGATAAAAAGTGGTACAAGAGAAGCAGTTATAAAAGTACACAGTGGCGCACAGCCGCGCCAAGTTATACTTGCCGGACTGTAGTAAAACTATTGCTCTAAACAGAATGAAGTTCGACCGGCCGATGGCTCCCCTCTGGGCTCTGAAGTGAGGTGGGGGTACGATAGTAACGAACTTAACGACTATGGACGATCTCTAGTGTTACCAGAATAAAAAACTTTGAAAGCGGGGAATAAAATCTCTAAACAATCCGTGTTGAGGGCCAGTACGTGAGACACAACTACAATATGTAAACAAAAACAAAATCGCGTCGAATGAAGCCGTTCACATAATTGTGATCGAACTTCACTTGGTAAGTTCGTTTGATCATTAATCATTACGAACAATTATCATATGGGTGGTTCAATAAAAAATTGTGAAATCTAAAGTCGAGAAAAAAATCAGTTGTTCCATCCATTTTGTCGAGTTTCATTGAGATTTTTCTATGGAACAGCTGTTTTATTAACCGACTTCAAAAAAGGAGGAGGTTATCGATTCGACTGTATGTTTTTTTTTTTATAATGGTTCCACTTCCATAGTAAAAGTTGGTCATTATGATGAGTGCCATGAGCGCTTTTCGGCTTTTTTTTGTGTTTGTTCTTCCTGTATAACTTATACAAAAATAGATTTAAAGAGCTAGTCAACAAACTGTTCTAAAGAGTTAAGTATCAAGTCCAAGTAAAGTGAAATGCATGGCTGTTCCCAGCAGGAAGGCGCCCTACTTACTCTTTATTTAGCCTAATTAAATGGGGCTGCATTTTACTTGCAATAATGCTTTATCCACTTTCGAGACTTTAACTTTTGAGGAGGTACATAACCTGTGTTGCTATAAAAATAATTTGCTTAAGTTGCTGCGTAAGTTCGATTTTAGCGCTATTTTAAATTTAGTGAAAAATGATTTTCGCCTTTTTTAATATTTAGATACTTAGATGTCATTGAGTTTTAAAACAAAAGTATTAGGTAAGTATAAAAAACAAAATAAATATTATACACCTACTTACTAGACGTGTTATGTTTTTTTATTATCTTTGTCACTGTTCCTCTCGTTGGAAAAGTCATGAGAGAGAGAGAGACCCGAATAATATTCTTCACTCCAGAATAGGACATGATCGCATGATTTTTCACCAAGTTTATTGCCATTGTTATGATTGCACCACACACACAAACCTCACAATTCCTCACCGACTTTATTGTCATTTTCATTTTCCCAGCTAGATTCGCACGTCTCTAGATTTACCAACCTTGTTTTCAATAATAATATATTTTATGAGGCGTCCGTAATATTTTTATATATTTTACCAAATACAGTAGATTATTTGCTCGTTTTATTGCCTCTCGTAATATCCGGCGTGTTCGATCGCCCGTAAAACTCCTCAAATATCGTAAAATATACACCGGCTGCTAACTACGTGACATATTATTGGGACTATCAAACCACGACGTTAAGTTGAGCCGTGGTAGCTCAGTGGGAGAACCGACGCTTCGCATTCTTGAGGTGGCGGGTTCAAACCCCGACTCGTACCAATGAGTTCTTTAGGACTTATGTACGAATTTACATACCACTGGCTTTTCGGTGAAGGAAAACATCGTGAGGAAAACCCGCATATGTCACGCAAAAAGGGCCGATTACCGGCCTAGTTGCGGAAAAAGAGCCCGCTCTTTACCTTTACCTTTTTACCACGACGTTAAGGCGGTGTAAACGCCAGGTATCGCATCACCATTACAATTTTCCACCCACTGTTGAGTTATAGGTCTCCTATTCAGGGCACTGCAATAGGTATTTCCTTTTTATATTTTCCGGCATTCTTTTTTTTTTCGTAATGGGCATAAAAGTTAAATTACTTAGTAGAAATTTAAAAAGGGATTACAAATAAACACTTATTAGAGAAGTTAAGAAAAAAATTATAAACCAAAAGCTCTGGAAAAATTTCGTTATAATAAATTTTAATTTGACATACATAAGCGGAAAAATTTAAGAAATTCTTCTTTCGGCTGTGCTTTTTTAACCGATATCTGAAAAAATCTTATCTTGAAAAAATAACCGCTTCTTTCACAATACGTATTTTGCTTTACATACAAACGTAAACAAACAACTCTTCAAATTCCAAGAAAATATTTATGATGCGAATTGATAAGCCACAGTCGTTCACCTCTGCGATAAAAATAAACTCTATTGCTTTATCTGTGGGCATCAGAAGAGATAAATTGTTTGTCTCGTCAGTAGCGGCGGCCGCGCACGACATATTTCATTCCGCCTCGCACATCGCTTCCACTCCACAGAATCGTCTAATAAGCCACCATTGTTACTGTCTCTTGTTTTACCCGACCATCTAAATAGAGGGTAACGTTTTCCGGTGTACGATAGTATGCAATTTGTCTTTTTCTATGTAACCTCCTTCGCAGGGGCGGATCTACTTAAAGGCTTTTTGGGCTGCAGCCCAGGGCCCCGCGAATACAGAGGGCCCCCAACCGAACTGAAACCAATAGACGATATTCTCAATAGTAAAAATTATCTAGAATTAAAAAAAATCCGATCATAAGGTTGGCAACACTGCGATCAACCAATCCGTGTGCGCATTTATCAAACGGAACGGGGAATTCCCTGTCGCTTGTTTTCGGTTGGTGTATTCCGTGTATTGTCTATTACTGGGGACTTCTTTCCGCTTATCACCCGACGCAATTTTGTTATTGTTCCGCACTTCTGCTATCGTCGACTATACAGGATGTTTGGTCTAGGGTTAGACAAACTAAATGGGTGTGTTCGTTGACCCATTTAGAGAATACAAGTTGGCCAAAAAAAATCCCAGACGCCTAAATTTTTTTTTTAGTGGTCTAGGTGTGTTTTTTTATTTTTACCGAAATTTAACCTATCACCACAACTTTTAAAAAAACTGTTTTAGACCGGTTCTTTTTAATTGAATTTGGTCTCTGATACATTTTCGTACTGTACAAAGCAAAATTAGAAGCAAATAAGGACTAAATAATTCGTTCAGAGCTCATAAAGTGTAAAAATGAAAGAAAAATTTTTGAAAGAACGCCCCATGATTTTCCAGCAAGACGGCTGCCCGGCGCACTACTCGGCGTCTGTACGCGAGTACCTGGACAATGTGTTCCCCAACACATGGATCGGAAGACGTGGCCCCATCGAGTGCCCGCACGTTCCCCAGACCTTACACCACTTGATTTCTTTGTCTGGGGACGTGCCAAAGAATTAGTGTACGAAGTTCAAATAAGCACCAAAGAGCAACTTATTGAGCGAATCAATGCCGCTTCTGCGAAGATGAAAGAAGAGATGAAATTAAAAACTACGACTGTAAAAATCCGACGAAGATGACGGGCATGCATTGCGAATAGAGGAGCTGTTTTTGAACAAAACTGATTATTTTTTGCATTATTGTTTTTGTTTCATTTTCCCAAACATCATTTTTTTTTCACAAAGCGATAAAGTTTTGTACTCGTGTAGGATACTTTTGTAATAAGGGATAACAAGAGATGTTTTTAGAAGTGTTTGAATTTCATGGATAATTTAGTTTTTCTTTAGATCGAGTCAAAGTTGACTTTTGGGCAATTTTTCTTTCATTTTTACACTCTATGAACTCTGAACGAATTATTTAGTCCTTATTTGCTTCTAATTTTGCTTTGTACAGTACGAAAATGTATCAGAGACCAAATTCAAATAAGAAGAACCGGTCTAAAACAGTTTTTTAAAAAGTTGTGGTGCTTAATTAATAGGTTAAATTTCAGTAAAAATAAAAAAACACACACTAGACCATTAAAAAAAAATTGAGGCGTCTGGGATTTTTTTTGGCCAACTTGTATTCTCTAAATGGGTCAACGAACACACCCATTTAGTTTGTCTAACCCTAGACCAAACACCCTGTATTAACGAATTGACTTTTTTATTGCTAGAAATGTGTTTAGTGCGTGTTTAGTTTACTAAGTGATAGATAACTTAAAAGTTATTTATTTTGCAATAAATAATGTTTTAACAAATAAATAAAATATTTTGTTTTCCTATTTTCTTCCTATCCGGTTCCACTGCAGGGTCTGGTTCCGATGCTGAATCTGGTTCATATCATATACCTTCATCACTACAGAAAACAGTTACATGTCAAAATGGCAATTAGTTGAGTAATTAGGTAGGGCCCCTACGCAGTATTAGCCCAGGGCCCCACAAATTCAAGATCCGCCCCTGCTCCTTCGCACAAAACGGCTTGACCGATTTCGGATTGCAAGTGGTTAAATTCGTCTTTATCGGAATTTTATCTTTAACTTTTTATTCATTATCAAACAAGGTACATTTTGAATTCCTATAGACTATTGTATTATGTTTGTCCTAGGTTTTCTGTTTAATAAATGCCATGCAAAATTTAAATGGCACCGTTGCATTCAGCTATTTTGGCACAAACTACTTATATTGCCAGTATTGTGATGTCGACATGCCGTGCCTTATCTTTGACTAGTACCTATTCCACACGTTTAACAAGCAATAAAATATTATGGAACCGTAATAAAAATGAGTAAAGTGCACATAACTAAGACTGACCTGGTGCTGTCACTGGTGTATTAATAGCTTTGTATTTATTTTATAAGCAGCTCTGCTTAGAATCAACCTGAATGCCTATTTCTAAGTTGCAATTGAATCGTTTTTTTTTAGGCAAACGTGCCCCATCGAAGAGCGCATTCCTTACCATCTGGCGAGTTGGCGATGGCGGTCAAACGCAAGCCTGTAAACCAAAACAAAACTGGGGCCAACAATATCTCAAGTCATCCGCTCAATTGCAAATGTCACCATTCACATCTGAGCGCTAAACTAATAGGTCATCATCATCATCATCCACGGCCTTCTCTCTCTCCCACTGCTGGGTATAGGCCTCTCTCCCGTTATGCCATCTGCCTCGGTCCCATGCTAATCGGGTCCAGGTTCGACCCGCGATCCTGGCTATGTCGTCGACCATCTTGTCCCCGGACGACCAACCTTCCGCTTGCCTTGTCTCGGCCACCACTCCGTCGCTGCCTTACTCCACCTAGCGTCTCCTCGCCTACCCACGTGATCTGCCCAACTCCACTTTAAATTCACTACTATGGTTCCACGTCCCGAACTTAAGTTCTTTGATTTCCGTATTTCGGACTAATAGGTACAAAATCATTAGTGCAAAAAATAACGCATTGATAGGTAATATACGATTAAACCCTGTGTGTTTAAGTACCGACTCCAACCTTCCGGAGTACATACTCGTACCTGTCAGCACGCTAATTAACCCCGAGCCCGGGCGCCGTTGAGCAACCTAGTCAGATCGTCTGCAATCATCGCGCTAAGCGGAGTACAACTTTTAATGGCTCATTAACTAGATAGCCCCCTATCTACGGGATCAGCTGAGACCGCGACCCCATTTCCTGTTTTTAAACTTCAGTTCCTGACGGTTTTAAAAAGCTAGTACGGAAAGTTTTTATAGATTGGTGCTTTGATAGTCTGTCGGATGCTAGACAGCGAGTTGGTCGAGCTGCGTCTGTATGCTAGTCTGGTTCAAAGTCTTAATAATAAAAAAACAGTGACAGCTTTAGAACTACGTAATCACGATTATAAGCTTAGCTTAGTAACTTTTAGTTTTTTATGCTCTAAGATGTTTTTAACTGACTGCCTATACTGAATTGAATTAATATTATGTAGATTACAAAGACTCGCGCAGAGCTTGCTCATAGCAACGTAAATAACTACCATCCAATACGTCGTTCAGCTGTTAAAACAATTTAAAGTTTAAAATATAAATACCTACTTCCATTAAATTACATCAGCTGTGTACATTTTACACAGATGCTAAAAATTGTTTAACGGAAAACAAACAAATAAATCCACAGACCAATGAATTAATGAAACAAGAACTCTTTTACTGCAGTAAAATTGAACACTTGAGCAAATGGAGTCGACCATAGTTAGTGTGAAACAATTCAGGCTCTCAAACAATCGCTGCCCGTATTTGACTGTTATCAAATAATGCCATTAATGAATGAAATAGATGCGGCATTATAGTCGTCACAAAATAAGAGGCCCGTTTTGACACTTGAGAAAGACCCTAGAATGTAACTTGGAACGCTTTTCGCGCATACTTTATAGTAGCATGCAATGTCAAATTATAACGAAACTCTCAAAAACAGTTACGTTCTCAGTCTTCTTTTTTCAAATATTAGTGTTGTAACCAATTAATTACTGAATTTCACCAGCTTTATTCGATTTTAATAGTAATTAAATATTGATCAGCTGGATCAGCCGGGGGAGATTTTGTGAATGATGCCTTACTCGCATTCGAGTCTAAAAGTACCTACAAAAGAATATCACGAAGAAATGGACGCAAATAAATTCATAGAGTGGTTTTCTACCTTTCGCTTTTTCTTATATTATTGTGATTGAGTGAATGTTAAAACTAAACTAAAAATATTAAATTAAAGACAAGTTGACCTTTCGTGCCATTTATCCTACAATATTAAAGTTTAAGTTTAATTTTCTAATCAAAACCTTAATCCAATTAACTTACAATACTTAATAATCAAATCGATTTAATACTCATACAAACTTGAATTGATTTATCGTGAGTATCGAATACCGAGTCATATGGTAACATCACTAGTTATGTCGCGATGACAAATGTCAAAACGGGCCTCTTATTTTGTGTTGACTATAGTTCGATAGCTTAATCTAAGGACCCACCAAACTACCATGGCAACATAATACTAATAGTGTGACATAAGTCAAAATGATCGTAAAAAAAAAAACAGCTGTCATCCTACAGCTAAATATTTATGACATTGACAACTACACGATAACTTTTTTCTTCATCAAATGGGTGCACACTAAATCCTTTTCGGAGCGCGCAATATACTTCATTCCAAAGCTGAAAAGGGCAAAGGAATCGACCTATCAAGGATTAGGTCTAAGCTGCTGCGAGATACGAATCTCCCAATCGAAGAAGTCGAGGGAATTTGTGAAGACGAATAAAGCAGGATGCACTCTGAGAGTCTGCAAACGAGGTCTTGCTTCGGATATCAATGGCACGGTATTCAATTACTAAGGCTTTATAGAAACTGGCAGAAAGGACAGGGTTTGATTTCCATTCCAATTCACGTGCATTGAAAAGATGAAAAAAAATCGAGAAATGGGGACAGCGACCGTGTTACGTTTAAACGAATTCTTTAGTTTTTAGCTATCGAGTAGTACCTATTTCAAATTTGGATGTACTCGTAGGTAGATAATAAATAAGTAGCTGCAACACCAAACTGTCTCTCCTTAATTTTATTATCATTAGTTTTCTGAATTTCCTGAAAGCAAATTTAAAGACGTATCTAGTGTATCTACTCACGTCAATACAAAATAGACTGTATGATGTACTCGTATTGTATGGGGGAGAGTATTGTATGGTTATATGCTGGTTTGATTTTAAAAAATTGAGACGATTAAGAATATCGCTATACATTTTTATAGATATAATTATCGAAACCGTACCACGAATTTTTCAATAGAATTTATTTATTTAATAAAAACATAAATGGTACAATTTAGTTTGGGCTTAACATAGCTTATAAAAAGAATATGTGTATTATGTTTTTGTTCATATCATACGCAACCTTTAATCCTCCCACTGCTGGGATACAGATCTACCCTCGAAGGGTGATTAGGCCGTATTCCACCACGCTGGCCAAGTGCGGGTTGGTGGATTCACATACACCATTGAATTTCTTCTCCGGACATATGCAGATTTCCTCGCGATGTTTTCCTTCACCGAAAAGCCAGTGGTATCCAATGTTTTTGTTATGTTAGGATACAGATACCTATCAGTGTTGGTCGCTGTATGTAGCGATTCTAATTAGAAATGCTTAGTGTCAGTCTTAGCATTCAACACGCTATCCCTGCCCTCCAACGAGTGCCACACTTGAGTGAAACAACATTCAAATCACATTCAAATACGTTTTTCCAATTGCGATGGGATGGCTCTCAACAGTCTCAACGTTTGAATCGAATGGCCGTGGAGAGGCCACGAGCGGACGCTCCACGCTGGCACTCAAATGCCATTTATTCCGCTTTTCTAAACCTGAATGAATGAACGTATGAAAAAGAAAAAATATATAAAAACAAGCTTTTCTTGCATTGTCATTGGAGTTACACAGGTATATTTAATTTCAGTTCAATTGGACGCCAAAAATCAGAAATATTAATTGATCCTAAATAACATCGAATGTTTACACGTTCACGCTTTTTTTAAAGATAGATAATAAACTCTTTGTAAAACTCAACTCAACTCTTTTTAACTCTTTCTTTTTTCTCATTGTTTAACTTTTTTTATATATATTTTCTTCTATTTTTTTTAATATATTAGTAAGTAAGTAGTTCTATTTTATCTACCAAGTTTGACCCACACACACATGCAAACATATACGACAAGCTAAATAAAAGCTTGTCAAAATAAACAAATGCTGTAACCGGTAATGAATGAATGGTCGATGTTTTTCTTATTTGGTAAACACTTAACAGCCTGTCTGTTAAGAATGCCTTGTTTAGACTAATAATGGCGTATTCTTGCGGTGAGGTAATTGTTATTGTACTTGCTTTTGTGTCCTGATACTTTTTCCCACACAATATAATTACAATACGCGTTAATTTCTATTTTTTACTTCTACTTACAGGAACTAAATACTTACTTACGTCCTGGATTATAATAATAATAATAATCATTTATTTCAGACCAGGTCCATATTACACACATTATTAGACAAAATTGAAAAATTAAAAAATTAAAAGTGAATTATTTGGATTGGTACATGTCAATTATAAAATTAAGGAAATAAAATCAAATGTCAAAAAATAAAATAAAATAAAATAAAAATCATAATCAAATCAAAGAAAACATAAAAAAATTAATAATAAAATAAATCTGCACTGTCCAACTAATTATTGCTATTATTGACATGTAGCCCAACCGCATGACATATAATAGGGCAGTCAGGCCGCCCCGCAATGACGCTCAGGATACTGTTGGTGTTGCCCCGGACACGGCTTAGCATCGAGGCAAATTTAATAAAATTATACAAATCAAAATAATGAAATCGTTGTTAGAAACGGCAAAATATTTTAGACGTAATGACGTAATACGTTCTTGTAGGGCTGTTGTTTCAATATAAATACCTAAGGTAAATAAATAAATGCTAAATACCTAGCACTAGAGGCGCTCGTGTAGAGTGAGGGGCTCCAAAATTTCATACCGGTTCTTTAGGTAACACATAATCTTCAGGGTTGAAAAGTTTTTTATAAACACGCGAACGTTCTGAAGGGGTCTAGTTGTTCCTACGAATAGCTACCTAACCTACCTATCTACTTTAAGAGAATTTCTTTCGGAAACTTATGTCCTTTTTTTCAAACAAAACAGCACAAAACTGGCCTGCTCTATATTTTCTTCAATTGCACTTTTACGTTGCTAGGAAATGATTTATAATGAAACTCTGTTTCCACGCGCGTAATAAATTTTTCAAGACCTCAGTCGCCGGTGCTGCCAACTGGTGAGCATAAAATCGTCTAAGTATCTATCTACCTACTCTTTTTGTAAGGTTGTGTATTTTTGTACCAATAAATCCGCGTTTGAAGATAATCTCGCCTCAGCAGGTACACATTAACCTTTTGCACTTCCCTTCATATCAATAAGGCATATGGAAATTTAAAAGCGAATTTGCCCCAATGATTGGTAGGTTAATAAGAACGTGGGCAACACAGGGTTATGATGAAAGGGTATGCTAAGCTGAAAAGGGCATATCGTACTCATCATTATGAAACACGTTTACTAGTTGAAAATATATGTGAAACTGTGACTTTTTGAATAATAAATGATATTCTATTGTATTCTAGGCCGAACCCTAAAATCGCAAATATTTTTTTTTGTTTTCAATATTTCAGGGTTTGTCCCTCGGCTTACCGTACCCTTTCGTTATAACCCTGTCTACCTCAAAACCTGGGTATAAGATACCTTAGTATTCTGTGGTATAAGTAACTTCTAGAACTTCCATGAACGGAGATGATGTCGCTGCAATACAAATTTTCGCGGACCTCAAATTCAATTTCCCACAAATTGGAAGTTTCATCAACTTTGGAACTAGCAGTTTCATACTTGAAAACTTATGAAACTTAAATTAAGTATGCTACTTAGGAATAGCTATATCACAGAACAAATTTTGCAAGGGCAGAGCAGGCGAGACAGACATAGCGCGCAGAGCAGGACAGACACATGTCTGCGTCGCACGTACACCGCAGTACGCAGCTCCCAGTAGAGCAGGCGAGACAGACATAGAGCGCCGAGCAAGACAGCCATATGTTCGCCTCGCACGTGCCTACATCACAGTACGCAGCTCTCAGTACGTTCATGCATTACAAAGTCTGCTCTGCCCTGCGCTGCGTGGACCTGCGTTATCAGTATCTGAGCCTACAACTAGCGTGTATTATACTACATTCAATAATAAGTAAGAGATCGTCCATTAACCACGTGGGGCTTGAGAGGGGAGGGGGGGGGGGGGTTCGGAAAACATCGCGAAATATCATAAGGAGTGTAAGAGAAATCTCATATTTTTTTTTGTTTCATTCTGAAAATTTTAAAAAAAGGAAAAAACCTTTCGAGTTAGTGTAGTGTTATGACAGTGAAGTGTAGTTTAGTTAAATCTACTAGTAAAGAACACATTAACAAAGTGTCTTCGCCTTAATAGAGACAGTAAGAAATGTGTTAATGGACACAATCTTAGCTATAACTTACTTAGCAATTTATGTTAAACGCAAATTACTCATTAGTCTTTCAGGCTAGATCGTAATTTTAATGATGTACTTATCGATAAAATGCATCATTACAAAAAAAAAAAAAAAAAAAATCTGAAAATTTTAAGGACAATTTGTACTTTAATAATTTGTAATTTATAACCTCATCATTATACAGGGAGAGGCGGGGGGGGGGTATGTTAAAAAGCGTTAAAAACATCACGTCATTAATGGACGGCGCCCGTAATAAGTAGGTGCAGATGTACCAACCTTTTTTTTTTTTTTTTTGTGACCCAGGGAAAATCCTTTATGGATACCACGCCCGCCCCGGGGAGGGCAGGGTGGTTATGTGGGAGTCTCCGCCCTAGTGGCGGCATACCCACTAAAAACCCTGGGAAGTTCCTCCAGGCAATGGACGGAGCCACGGGCCCATTAAATCACCGCAGCCCCGCCCAGCCTATGTCCGCCGTGAGGCAGACCCACCTCGGGTAGGGGGTGGCCACCCCCTCCCACTTCGTGGCGACGCGTCGGAACATCAGACGCGTCGACCACCCTGGAGGGCCCAATGCGAAGCAGCGGGTGTCCCCGCACCCGCCACTCCAGGCCCTCCTAGCGGAGACAGAGTGCGAGCCTTACTGGCCCCACTGGCCTGACTCGCCCCCGTGTCCGCTCTTCTCTCTGCGGAGCGGGTGAGAGAAAGGGTCCCTCTCTCTCTCCCGCTCTCTCCCTCTCGGGGACTCGACCGCCGCTACCCGGACTGTCCAGGACGCCGGCCGAGTCTACCCCTCTGGAGGGCACAATGTGCCCCCCGTCGTCGTCCGCAGACGACCCCGAGCCCTACCACGTTCCCTCTCCACGGAGAGGTATACGGGAGGGCTCCTAGGCCCAGACCGCCGCTTCCCGGAATGTCCAGGGCGCCGGCCCGAGCCTCCACCTTTAGGGTTCCTCTTAGTTTCACCGGGCAAGGCGGCCCGGCTACTTATCCCCCCCGCCACGGAAAGGCGGGAACCCAATTCGGAGGGGCAGATGTACCAACCTAGTAGCAATAATTTAGTGTTTGCGTGGGTTTCCGCAATATGTGAATTGGCAACTCGTGTCTTCGCAACCGGATATCAACGGGATATGAGATATTACATGCAAGGCAAACTTAGATATCATTTATTGACCTAGATTAGATATTACTTCTAATTGAGTTCTTCGTTGGTTGATTAACATATATGTAGTTTATACAGGGCTATAAAGAAAGGGTATGCTAAGTCGAAAGGGTTTATTGAATCAACTCATCATTACGAATAACTTTCATTAGGTGTTCCATAGAAAAATGTCAATGACACTCGACAAAATGTATGAACAGCTGTTTTTTTTTCGCGATTTCTTGGTTGGTCCTACAGTAAAAGTTGTTCAAAAGGACGAATACTATGAGCCTTTTTCGGCTTCGCATACCCTGTCTTTATAATCCTGTATACTGTAATTAAATAAATAAATGAATAAAAGAAACCGGATAGAAAAACTAGCACAGGCAATCGAGAAGAAAATAAATGAAAGGTATGTAAGCAAAATCGAAAAGCTTTTATTTTCAATTTGCCCAAAAGTGGACCACGCTGCCCACGATAAGTAGTATGAGCAATCCCGGGCCAGGCCGGCCGCAAGACAAATCAATTCCGGTGCATCGGTATAGAAAATTGGCAATAAACCAGCTTACGGCGGATATAAATGGTCGTGAGCCATCTCTTTCGCGTATTGAAGATATAAAATCACAGTGCGAATTTTAAAAATATATACATAAGTGATTACCGAATTTGTTCGTTTTCATACAAATATGATTAAATTCTTTTTTTGGCTTAAAATCTGTTAATTTGACAAACTTTAACCTATTTATTTTTCTGAACAAACGAAAACAAAATAAATATAACACGTAATAATATAATAAGAAACTTGTTTAAAACCCTCAAAATATTTTTGACATGTATTGTTTTTTATTCTTTCTCAGGGATTTACATGATAAATAAATAATAGTTAAAAAAAACTAAAAAAACACGCTTTTTATAAAAAACCGAACTAAAAAAATAGAAAATAAAATTTTATAAATTTAAATTAAGAATAGGGTTGAAAATTTCAATAAATATAAATTAATAATAGTGTAAATAAATAAATATATGTATTTTATTTTTAAAAAGCGTGGGGTGCATGGGTCAATAGATATTATATAAATATTTTGTAGATACATTTTGTATTGACAGACACGAGTAGAGTGATTAGCATTTTGATAATATCTTAGAAAGCACCCCACGCTTTTTTAAAAATAAAATACATATATTTATTTATTTACACTATTATTAATTTATATTTATTGAAATTTTCAACCCTATTCTTAATTTAAATTTATAAAATTTTATTTTCAATTTTTTTAGTTCGGTTTTTTATAAAAAGCGTGTTTTTTTAGTTTTTTTTAACTATTATTTATTTTTCGCTTTTTAGTTCGATTTGCTAACTATTAACCATTATTAATATGTACAAATGTGTTGGTGTTATCCGATTTTGGCCGTCTGCTCAAGCAAATTAAAAATAAAATTGATGCGTAACAAAAAATATTGAGCAAAAAGATTTGTAGCCGCGTGGTTTCGATCCTCAGACCTCATAAAATAAAATTGATGCGTAACAAAAAATTATTGAGCAAAAAGATTTCTAGCGCGTGGTTTCGATCCAGGGACCTCTGGGTTATGAGCCCAGCACGCTTCCACTGCGCCACTCTGTTCTCTGACACGAATGACGAAATTACCATTTGTAAGTTAAACGGTATTAAAAGTTAAAGAAACTTTATAGAAAAAGCGTGTTAAACAAATTAATAGTTAAAAAAACTAAAAAACACGATTTGTTTAGTGTATTGTCATCGGTCCTCGACATATCTACAAAGTTTGAAAGAAATCTGACCGTTTAAAGTGGGTCAAAAACGCGCTCAAAGGAGTCGGTTACATACAAACATACAAACATACAAACATACAAACATACAAACATACAAACATACAGGTGAAGCTAATAAAAGCGTGTTAAAAATGCTTGAAAGACAGCTGGAGACCAATCTCCCCCTTAACCAACCTTGAACCTTCAGTCCAAGAACCAGAACTAATCGTTCTACATAAGCTAAATAGGCAGTCGTGCTAAGCCATCAACACAGACAACCCTAGAAGGTTTAGTTCCCATTCGTTGCACCTAGCAACACAATGTTGTCACGATTCCATGATACAACCATTGATATGATACACGCCATGACGTGACTATATGACACGATAAACAATGAACGACACGCTACGCTGGTGAGATGATATAATTAACCAACTACGAGTATAGCGGTGTTGAGTTCGCTGTTATTAAAAAATAATAGAATAAAATAACGTTTCACACTCATAGCTCCCCACTAGGATATCCTGTGTCGACGATGCCATGGAACACGTACAAAGACAATGCTACGAGTAAATGGAAGTGCTGAAGCTTATTATTACTTTATTTGGCTTATTATTATTAATTAATAAGCGTCCGGCGGCGAGATGGATCGACGACATACTTAGTCAGAGTCGCGGGTCGAACCTGGACCCGATTAGCAGTTGACCGAAGCAGATGGCATAACGGGAGAGAGGCCTATACCCAGCAGTGGGATAGAGAGGGCTGTGGATGATGATGATGAATAAGCGTATTATTATTTATTACCAAAGCTCCCACAACTGTAACCAAAATAGGTAATATACAATCATATAATTATCGTACAACCTAAGCAACATTGTAGAATGCTAAATAAATGAATATGAATATGAAGCAATAAAATATGGCATTGACTGAAGCAATAGCTAACGAACAATACTGAAGTGAAACGAGGTTTTATATTGTATGTATTTTACTTCACATGAATTGGATAACATAAGCCAAAATTATCCAAACTAAAATAAACTATTGTCTCCACTAAACTAAAATAATCTAGATTTAGATAAAGCTAATGTAACTAACCGCTACTAAGGATCGTACAAAATGCTGGCCACATTACTGCTGTAAATTGCAATTTTTCTGGCATTGTGCCGGCCATCATTTTGATAAAAAAATAAAATAAATATATACTAAACTTTACTGCTCAAAAAGTTTGTATGTGTGTAGGTACAGAGGGTATAAAGATTGCCTTTAATAAATCTTTAGATATGTATATAATATTTTCTTTGCATTTGGGATATCTATCTTCCTTCAAATTGTACCTAAATTCCAGACAAATCGTTAATTTTCCAATATCAGTTTTAGAGAGACTAAGACATTTCTGACTTGCATACGTCCGTAGAAAAAAAATCAATGGCGTATGTGAAATGTGAATCCATGGCGCACTTTGCCAGCGTGGTGGAATACGGCCTATTTACCCTTCGAGGGTAGTCCTGTCTCCCAGCAGTGGGAGGATTAGAGGTTCAGTAGAAGTAGTAGATAGTTTTTAGAGAAACTTACAACCTCTTTTTGTACCTCCACTGCGCTTAAATTCTTGACGCCTGCTCGACGTGACTTTGAACCGACGTAACTGCAAACTTCAAGCTATTTGCCAAAGCACTGACGCGGCATTCTCAACCTTGAAAACACACAATAGACGTGAAAAACCGGCATTGACAAAAAATACCATTAAAATTATGAGTCTTGGTTTTTACGCCATTTATCAAGCTTCTTACTTCTTGCTCTGATTTGGGTTAATGGGTCCCACAATGGATAGACTTTTTAATGCAATATTTCATGAAAAATGTGCGATGTCGTCCTTTGTAGGCTCCTTTAGAATTGACGAATGTTTGTGTTACTTTTAGGGTTCCGTTACTTTTTATCTGAGTGCCAGATTGAGTGTATGTTTTTTGAGGAATGTAAATATTATATGTTCTAATGGTATTATAACTAACTTGATTTGAAGGTTTCTTATTTGTTTTTTTTTAGAGACGTCTAAAGAGCACTTTTCAATGAAATTACAATTTAGCCTTTGGCCAATTAGTATTTGAAATGTAACTTAAATTTTAAGTAACTAATGACTAATAATGTGTGCAACAACACTTTTCTAGTCGTTTCTTTCAAGGCGAAGACACAATGTTCACGAGTTCTGTATAATTAAGACTTTCACTTAATCACTACTTACGTATGTACTTATGTCTTTAACGCTACACTAGCTCGTACAAACGGCTTTGTTCTTTTAAGGTGTCGCTTATCCAGAGAGCCAGCTGCTTTTTGCAGTCGAGTTTTTTAGTTTTTCTTATAACAATAAAACTGGCCGTAACGTAAAATACAGACGGAACAGCGAACAGATCCCGGAGTCTCACCCTAAGTGTTCCTTTTACAAATTTCATACGAGACCCTTATTTTCTACTTTTTCTTTATTTTTAGAGTAAAAGTGCGAGGCACAGTTAGTACAGGGTTATATGGAAAAGGTATGCTAGGCCGAAAAGGGCTCATAGTACTCATCTCATCAACTTTTACTAAAGAATCAATGCTGAACTAGCGAAAAAAAAACACAACAACATCAACACATAAAATGTCATTGACACTCGACAAAATGTATGGAACAGCTGATTTTTTTCGCGAATTCTTGGTAGGTCCCATAATAAAAGTTGTTCATAATGATGAGTACTATGAGCCCTTTTCGGCTTAGCATACCCTTTATGAATAACCCTGTATAAACCATCTTGTTTTTTTTCAAACTTCGTAAACGTTTATCCGACTTCAATAGTTAACATTTACATCCCACACGTGGGCTGCACAGGTGCTCCAATCGAGTTGGTTGTTACGAAGGCAGGTTATCCGAAACGCGTACATTATTGCATCATATTTGAAGAAGTGATGAAAGTGAGACATTTACCTTTGGTGATTATAATGATGAGCCTTTTGGCTTAATATACCCTTTCCGTACAACCCTGTATTTATCAGTCTGTACTCGCAAAGTACCTATGTATTTGTTCTGTAACAACTATTCAGCGTGTATTTGTTTTGGAACATGCTAGTTTATTTGTTTGGGCCGGTTATGCATGATTTACTATAATCTCGATTATGTGGCCATAGCTTCATGGTGTTCTATAATATTCGTTTGTGAAATTAAATTTGAACAAAGGCGTAAAGTCAACAAGAAAGTAACAGTACCGCGTTGTACCTAAACTGCAAATTTCAAGAGCAAATTAAAACAATGGCCTTCTATGATTTTAATGAATTTTATAAATTTAATATTTGAATTTATTTTATTTTAATTTCATGTGACATAATTATTAAACTTGACATATTTATACTCATTTATTATTTAATTGAATTGAATTGTATAAGTACTATGCTTTATTGTAAGAATTTATTATTATTATGATTGACGTGTAATCTGACATATTATGAAATAAATACAATATACAATAATGTAGTCAGGAGCACCCTTGACGGGCGCAAATGGCGTACACTTTTTAACCGACTTCAAAAAAGGAGGAGGTTAACAATTCGACTTAGACTTTTTTTTTTATGTTTGTTACCTCATAACTTTTGACTGGGTGAATCGATTTTGATGATTCTTTTTTTATTAGAAAGCTGACGCTTCCCATTTGGTCCCATTTCAATTTAGCCCAGTTCTGATAATGGTATCCATGAGAAAACCATATAAGTCTTAGCATTAAGTACGTGCGCGACAAATAGATGAATAACTCAATAGTCGGTCTTTTGTCGGCCTGTTTGGCACAGCGGTAGTGTATCCGCCTTATAAGCCAGAGGTCTCGGGTTCGATTCCCGGCCGGACAGATGTTTGAATAATGAATTTAACTATCTGTTCTGGGTCTGGGTGTTAGTTGTGTTGTCTTGTTTTTGTGTGTGTTCCATGGCATCCTCGACACAGGATTTATTCCTAGTCGGGAGCTATGAGTGTGAAATTACCATTTTTTACCATTTTGAAGTCGGTTTTTGTTGTTTTGTTTTTTGTAAAAATAATTATCTATTGATTACTCGCTACGTATTTTTACGTAAAAGTTGTGCTAGGCACAGATCACTAAACGTGATCGAAACTAGTCGAGTATCCGACTCAATAAAACTTGAGTAAATGTTAATTAGCCAAAAATGTGAAAAACACGTTAATTTTCATACCAAAACAGTTGCAATATGAAATTAAAATTAGTTTTTATGGGGGTTCCCGACGAGTCACAATGTTACTCGTTGGGAGTTATTTTAAAACTAGTCCCACTCGTGTAACAGTGTTACTCGTTGCGAATAAAATCCCAACGAGTAACAGTGACTCGGTTTGGTGTGACTCGTTGGAAACCTTCCGTTTTTATGTTACGTACCTACTCGTAGTTAGGCTGCAAGCACCGTGGAGACTTTTAAAACAAAATTACCCTCGCTTCCAGGAGATGATTTTTAAAACCATTTAATTAAAAATCCGCTTCTCGATGCTGTTAACGAAAGCAGCGTAAATTAATTAAGCACAGAACCTAATCATTAGCGGGCTATGAAACTGGCAAGTTTGGCTGACGAGACGATTTTTAGAATGATGCTTCAGAACCTTAATAAACTTAGAGATAAAGATAAAGCGAGATTTGGGTAAAGCCAAGAATCTCTCTACTTACGCATACGTCACAACACGAACACGGTTTATGGTATTGGGTGACGAGACGAGCAAATCGCTCGCCTAATGTTAAAACGTCACGTTTGCCCATAAAAGGCCCGAGCCACCCTGAACTATGAACTCATTGAATTCAAGACCCCGTGTGGCACAGCACCGCGCTCGTCGCCCTAATATATAAGAAGGTTAATCTCCTATTTGCCCTGAAACTTTGCCCTTCCAACCGGAACACTGTAATGTCTGCACAATACTGCTTGCCTCGTATCAATACTCCCTTACTCACAGCACTGTAGAGATGTACGTATTGTACGTAAGCGCGAAAGTAGAGGAGTTCTTGGCTTCACCCAAATGTGACACAGTGATCCATCTTTCTCTCTAAGTTTGTCTGAGCTTTAGAATGATGTTTCAGAACTAAATATGAGTTATAAGATGTTTGTAATTTGGATTCAAGGTAAAAGTTCAGCGGCCTAGGAAGATGGCTCAGCTTAATTTCAGGAATATTTTTTTAACGTTGTCTAAAAGGTTTAGGTATACATTGTATCGGTGTTGTTTTGAAAAAATAATAAAATTATCTTGTTCTTATACATAAAAAATAATCGCTGTTCGTTAGTCCCGTTGAAACTCGAGAACGGCTGGATCAATACTTTTTTTTGTTTTATTTGCTCTAATACAGGGGTAGTTTAAAAAAAATAGCGGGTGAGACCGCGGCGTTCAGCTAGTTTTGGAATACATTTTTCAATTCATAAAATAAAGTTCAAAATGTTAATATCTCTAAACACACGTGTCGCGGTCAACACATTTCCCATTCGTAAATATACAGCTCTACTTTTCAAATCTATTATTTGTAAATACATGAACACAAATTACGGAAACATACGAGTACCTAATTATGGACAATACATGTTCCCGTCTATTAAACAGATAAATCAGTTAATGATAGTTATAGTTTGATATCAATTAAGTTATCTATATCTATAATTATAAAAGACAGTACGCATAGCCTAAACCGCTGTAGATACTAGAAATATGAATTTTGTAGTCCATTTGTTCATCCAGAGTAAAAGCTACTTTCAAACCCAATTTCATTTAAATCCGTTCAGCCGTTTTTGCGTGATTGAGCAACTAACATCTAAGCTCACAAACATCCGAACATTGACATTTATAATATTAGTACGACTTAGCTAAACGAGTGAAACCGTGGACAGAAGCTAGTATAATGTCCACTGCACAACCCGCATGATTCTGGATCAGCCGTTATTCAACAAAATGGAGAGCGGTGAGGTATTTAACCTCAAACGGCTATCAAATTAAATATCGGTTAGTCCACTACTCTACTTACTTAATTAGTTTGTCGAAAACCACACAAAGTAATTCAGGGTAATACGGAAAGGGTTTTTTATGCTAATACGATTTTTATTTTTTAAGAGACTAACCCATACATTTTGTCGATTGTCAAAATGTGTAGGTTGTTGTAAAAAATATATCCTACTAGTTGTGCCCCACAGTTTCACTCGCTGTCAAATAGTTAACATAAGTTTTTCGGGTTTAAAGTAGCCTATAAGTTAATCCAGACCATGAAAGACCTTTCATATTTCACGAAATGAAATGAAATGAAATGAAATGAAAATGAAATGAAATGAAATGAAATGAAATGAAATGAACTTCCACTTTTATAATGTTAGCGAGATTCTATTCTTGCAGACAAAGTAAGTTAGATCTAAAACTATATGCACCGACGATCTGAAGACGCCCTGTGGAGCGCCCTCCACACCGCCTCTCGAGCATCGACGGCCCTCGAGGCGCCTCGAGAGCCTGAAGGGCGGATATCTTCGCTTCAGTCTTCCACCACCCTTGGCATAGTTAGGTATAAACTGATTTCTGCCCTATGGAAAGCAGGTACCTACAATCTACATAATATGTAATTCGAAAGCCACTACTAATAATTACATCCGTTTAAGAGTGCTACAAACAAACCCACAAACATAGTTTTCAAACTTATATCACTTATCTTCTTGCGTCGAGGGTTTGAAACTATGTCCACTGCACCGCAGAGTTGAAGATGCCCTGTGGAGCGCCCTCCACACTGCCTCTCGAGTATCGACGGCCCTCGAGGGCCACAAGGGCGGATATCTTCGCTTCAGTCTTCCACCACCCTTGGCATAGTTAGGAATGAAATTATTTCTGACCTGAAGAAGTACCTACATAAAAAAACCGCTATCTTTGTGTATGTCTGTCTGTAGCACAGTAGCTCGGTGTGAACCGATGATGCATTTTTATTTATTTGAAAGCAAGTTTTGTAGCGGTGGTTCTTAGAAACGTTTTATCAAAATCGGTTCACCCGTTTCAACAATGAGGGTTTCTTAAAATTTTAATTTGTTTAAGAATACAGAATGTTTCTTTTAGTAAGTCTTACTACGTAAATGCTTTTCTAATAAATATTTTATTATACTATAATATACATAAGAGAGAAAGTACGTATGAAAGTTACACTGATATTTTTCATATAACAGAATGAAACCGCAAAGCACAGTTTATGAACAAATACCGAGCGTTCATAGAAAGGAAATTAAAATAAAAGCTATTTCATGGTCAACAGAGTTCCTATTGACTCAATGTTCAATACAGATAACCGCACTTCAATCCTCGATACTCAATGCGAGCAGATAGTGCATTAGTATATTAAATGCGGATTGTAAGGATACATTGAAACTAGTTGTGCTTCGTGATTTCATCCGCAATTCTGCAGGAACCATAAATTTTCCAGGATTAAAATTGTTTGTGTTAAATCCATAGCTGATTTAATTTAAATCTGTTAGGCCGTTTTTGCATGATTGAGTAATAACCATACAAATTCCAAACATCAAAATACAGAGTAAAATCCTCTAGGTATATAAATTTATATTTGATAAGATCGAACTTTATTGATTCTAGTTTACATTTGGCTATTGAATTTTTTACAAATATTAGGTACTATCGAACATTATTAGTAGCTACCTTTCAAGGTTTATTTCGACAGAAGTTATTCAAATTCAAATTCAAAATATTTATTTCAGACATATCAGTCCACATAAGGCAAAAATAACAACAATTACAACTAACTAACTAACACACACATTTGAGAATTTCTTCGTTAGTCAGTACATGAACCATATAACAATGATTCACGTACTGACAGTCAAACCTACGCGAAAATACGCTTAGGATGGTGTTGGGGCTGTCCCGGACCCTGCGCGCCAGGGATGTGCACCGCTTCCGCATTGTCGTATAAAAACAATCGACGTACGACTCGGCGAACATCCCCGACGCGCTGCAGTACCGAGGCAGCCCCATCAACACCCTAAACGCATTATTATATTGGACGCGAAGAGCACTGCACTGTTTCCGCGAATACGACACCCACAGACCGCCCGTGTAGAAGGACGAACAAAATGCTCTGAATAGAGTTATCTTGACGCCCCTCGAACAACGTGCAAATCTGCGCGCAATCATATTCGCCCTCACAGACAATGCTCTTCGCTCCCTCTCTATATCTGCATCGTCCCTCAGATCAGAGGTCACCAGATGCCCTAAATATTTAAACTGCTGAACCCTGTTCAGTTCAGTTCCGTTCAGTCTGATAGGCGGAACCGTATCCGGGCATCTCCGACCTCTGGCCCGAAAGACCATGCACTCACTCTTCTTGGCGTTGTATAGTAAGCCATGACTATGCGCGTAACGCTCACACACACCAAGCAGCGTGGCTAAACCACACACAGAAGCGCTCAGCAGCACCATGTCGTCCGCATAGCTTATATTGTTGACACAGATACCGTCAATATGACAGCCGACACGAGTGCTGCTGAGCTCCTCTATTAACTCATTTACATAGAGGTTGAAGAGCCTTGGAGAGGTCAGCCCCCCCTGCCTCACCCCGCACTCCAACCTGTATGGCTCGGATAGCTCGCTCGACCACCGAACAACGTTGATCTGATTCAGGTACCAGTACTTGAAGACCTGAACCAGATCTTCAGGCATCGATATTTTGATTAGTTTTTGCCACAAGATGTCATAACTAACCAAATCAAACGCTTTCGAGAGGTCGAGAAAGCAAGCATAAATAGGTGTGCTTCTATCAGTGTAGTACCTAACAGTTTGCTTCAAGCACAAAATAGCTGACTCCGTGGATAAACCTGATTTAAAACCAAACTGATTATCATGGATGTTCAAATATTTGTCAAGTTGAGCGTTAAGCAAACTGTCAAGTACTTTCGCCAGTACTGTAGCTAGTGATATGGGTCTATAATTATTTATGTCACTTATGTCACCGGTTTTGCTCTTTACTATAGGAACTACTACAGTTTTCATCATATCTGCGGGTAGGTACGAGTGACTCATGCACAGTGTATAAAACATCGCTAGAACTCTAGGCAGATGGACACCGGCATGTTTCAAGTGTTCAATACTCAGACTGTCATGGCCAGGAGACTTCCCTCGCGACATCGATTTAATAATTATTCTAACATCCTTTGCCGTAAACCGAGTGTTAATCTCCTGCCCATGAGGTCCCCCCACACAACTAGACCGCGATGGTCCCAAAGGCGATTTAACCGCAAAATGATCCTTAAACAGGTCAGCAATACATTTCGGGTCACTTATACCATTAATGCTTACAGGTACTCCTGATCTACTGTTTAGCTTATTAGTGGTTTTCCAAAAGCTGCGAAAATCATGCTTGGAGTGTTGCGATGCGAGAATGTCCATCTTTATCTGCTCACTGTTATTTTGACACCACTTTAAACGAGATTTAAAGATTTTTCGACTCTCCCTCATCTCATCCCAAGCACAACCCTGCTTACATTTACCACTCAAAACCCATAAATTAAATTTTGACCTGGCAACATTATGAGCCTCACGAACATGTCTGTTCCATCCAACAACAGGTTTTTTCTTTTTTGTCCGGCTCACAGAATGACTACTAGTGGCCGAGGTATATAAAGCATTGATTATATTATTATACATTTTGTCAATAATTTGTTTATGGTCTAACTTATTACATTGCTTGTCACTACAATTACAAAATTCAATCGGAAAGTCAATTTGTCTAAATTTTTCATTACATAATTTACAATAGATGTCAATTTGTTCCTGGTTTCGTTCGCCCCATCGTACTTTACTACAAGTTATATTCAAATTTTCCTGCAATATTCTTGGTTTAATTATGCCCAAATTACATTGAATTATAAGAGGAAAATGGTCAGACCATACAGGGTCAATACTGACATGCACGCTTACAACTGTTTCAAATGCAGACTTAGTAGTCACACAATGGTCTAACCAACTCAAACACCCATTCGCGTCACTAATAAAACTGCATGTGTCAGATAACAAACCCAACTTAACTACGTCTGCACATATCCATTCGAAATCATTACAAAAATTAATTAGTTCATAATAAAATGGCTCACCCGGATGAGCATTAAAGTCACCGAGCACGTAAACTGACTCTACACTCTCATTGCTGACTATAGCACTCAGCGACCCGAGGCAATCCGTAAACTCCGCTAGGTTAATCGCCTTATCAGTCGGCATGTAAACACTGAACACTAGGAACACACTAGAACACTAGGTTATAGTATCTACAGTTTTCTAGCTCGTAAGCTATAAAATATAAAATATCTATCCGAATTATCCAACCCGTGGGCCGTATTATGCTGTCGTGGTGGCAATGGTAACCGTGTGTCATCCCGCTCGCCCGTATGGCACGCATAAGTAAGCGCGAGCGGGATGGCACTCGAAGATCATTGCCGCCACGCTTACATTAGGCCCCGTGTCGAGACACGCAGATGATTATTCCTTAGACACGTCCCCAAAATGATCTTGAATTCCCGAATATAATTTTTTTTTAATTCACTTGCGTATGATTGCGTATAGGTAAGTTGCATTCAAGCGGCAAATAAAGAAAGCGCGCGCAACCACAACTCTGCGTGGACCATAATTCTAAAATAAAAGAAAACAAGCTCGTACAGTCCAATGGTTTATTTAATGTGCCAACTCTTAAAAATATAGATAGGTAGGTTTTTTTTTTCAATTACAAAGCCAATTCCATATATCGTATACCTACTGCTTAAACTTTCAACTATCTTACCCTAGTCATAAGACTGTCTGAACTTTTTAGTTTATTTTATTTACTTATATCTATGCGTTTTTAACTACTTTCTACTACTAATGATAATAATTGTCTCGTAAATATGTATGTTTACAAGCAGGGAAAACCAACATTACAACTTAGATTAAAGTAAAACCTCAATCGATGCATTTTACACAAACAAGCTACGTGTGTAGTGTAACTTTTTTCAAACAAGCTAAATTAAACCCAAGCATGTGCTTAATATAAATTATATCTCTAACATTTATTAAAATAAGTCCGCTCCCAAAAATAAATTAATAATCACAATCTTAAATTATTCTCCAAGTTGCTGATATTTCAAAAAAGCAGAAAACTTGCGTGATGGTAAGGATAAAATAGGATTAAAATTGCATTACCGTCAGCCGCCATTTCCCGCCATCCCAGGGAATCTGACATGTCTGATGAATAGATCCAGCTTACTGTTATTTATGCTATGCCTGAGCTGAGGTGTCGGATGGGAAAGAAAATCCTCTGTGGAAATGCTGGGCACAGCTTACAAGGTCGCTGAACTTTGACCAGACAATAAATAAACTATTTTTATTATTTTTAAGCTTCTTTAGACAACTTGACGTAGGTAAACTAACGAAACGTTAACGTCGGTCATTTTTGAAACTTTTTTAGGCCGAAAAATATTGTACAGCTTGACAAAACTTGGGTGGTTTGTGGAAAAAAAGAAATGAGAAACAGTTAAATACAATGTACATACATACAATCAATTAAATCATTGAATTCAGTATTGACATAATCTATTGTAAGGCGATTACAGCATCCCAATTAATTTCTACATATATTTGATTACAAATTGTTCAAAATAAAACTTAACGCATGAAATATAGTTTGGCTTCGAACGTCTCGCACATTCACCAGACGTGCCAAGCCAAACTTTCTTATATTAATGTAGGAAGTAGTGTAGTGTTGCACGTATCCTCTTATTATGGTCTGAATAAATGAATTGAAAAAAAAGTACCCAATTATATCGTCTTTTTGTCAACCAGTGTTAGAAATATTATTCTTTGGGTCCCTCTCTTGAAAAAAAATGTTTCAAGCATTTGACTTGACAAGTATGTAAAGTTCAAAAGAGTTATTCCAGAGAGTCGCGATGTTCAAAGCAAAGCTAACAGGCCGGACCTTTTTGTTTCTTAAAAGGAAAACTTGATAAGCAAACTTCTGCTTTGCTTTCAAACATTTTTACTAAACTGTCTCGAAAATTGTTTCTTTTGGGTTCCGCGGAATTAATTTCAATTTTAATATTTAAATATTGTTGGTACAGTTTGGTGCAATTTTAGACTCTTGTTTAGATACAGTATCTACGATTCTAGATGTGTTTTATCAAATTACAACAATATTAGACATGCGGAAGTTCTTCAGCGAGTGTGTATGTTTGTTTGTTACTACTTCACGCAAAAAACGCCTCCATTGCAAAAAACATGTAGTATTTTTTCCACTTAGAAGATAAAATTATTAATGAAATCAGCTTAGTACAACATAACTCGCCATTCTTCGGCATTTGATAAAAAATATTATACTGAACCCAATACAAATAAAACGGTGTCCCTTACTTCGCTCTGCTAAAACCGTGCATATCCCAGAAAGCACCACTATAGAGTAACTAACCCACAGTCTATAACTTAGTGTCTTTGAGAAGTACTGCCGCCTCGTATGAGGGTAGTTCGGTGTCGGCGGGCAGGCTGGCGGCGGCGGCGAGGCATTGCGGACGCGGCTCCGTTATCACTTCCTGAAATTAACAAACAAGTCATTAGGAAAATAATTGGCTGCGACATACAGACAGACTCCGAAGTCTCGCCTTAAGGGTTCTTCCTCGAAGGAGGTTCAGAACCCTAAAAAACCTATTTCTTAACAATAATAGCCAGTGTCATCGACAAGCACAGGACCAAAAAATATGGCGCGCTGATGTCAATAAAGGTTGATGATGATGATGATGAATAAATCAATAATAATCATCATGTATATATGATGATGAAGGTATTAAACAAAAAAACCATCCAATTTACCGCATACTGAAAATTACATTTAACAATTAGTTAGTTAAAAACAATTCATTGACGTAAACCCATTGAATTGGTTAAAGCCCGTCACACACGTAGCTATAATATATATTAATATGCCTTGCTATAATATGAATTAGTATGGCTTGCTATAATATATATTATAGCTCCGTGTGCGGTCACTTCAATATTTGTATTGAAAATATATCGTAATATGCCTCGCTATATTTAATATTAATATATATTATAGCTACGTGTGTGACGGGCTTTATCAAAGCAAAAACCCAGGTTTACGTAAAGATAAGGTTGTTTTAAAAACCAGGTTTATTATCGGTGCTCGTATTTCCCGGGTTCAATATAATAATGGAGACCAATAAATAGGTTTTATTTATTTTTTTTACTACCTATTTTGCGAGTATTATTATTTTTTATGCTTTTTGATTGTTGATATTAAACCATTTATTTTTACCATGAAAACGGGAAACTGCATTTTCCCTTTTAAAGGAAAATACGGTTTCCATTTACGCTTAATAGAGGCGCTGTTCTATTTTTCATACATTTTTAACCGACTTCAAAAAAGGAGGAGGTTATCAATTCGTCTGTATGTTTTTTTTTATTTTTTTTATTAATTTTTTTCATGTTTGTTACCTCATAACTTTTGACTGGGTGAATCGATTTTGATGATTCTTTTTTTATTAGAAAGCTGACGCTTCCCATTTGGTCCCATTTCAACTTAGTCCAGTTCTGATAATGGTATCCATGAGAAAACCACATAAGTCTTAAATTTGCATTAAGTACGTGCGCGACAAATAGATGAATAACTCAACAGTCGGTCTTTTGAAGTCGGTTTTTGTTTTTTGTTTTGTAAAAATAATGTTCTTGTTTATATAATACTAGCTGTTCCCCCGCCACGCTTCGCACGTACCTTTAAGGCATATTTACACTTATTCCACGTATTTTAAGACAAGTCATGCTATAAATACAGTATGTATGAACGTACCCGTACCTGTAACACGTTGCAGTCCTTGGTATGGTCCAGGTGTTCGACGACCGTGTCGTAGGCGGGCGGCGGACCAGACGGCTCTACGTAGACCTGTAATATAAAAACATTTCGGTACAGCTATCTATTAGCTACTTAAGTAAAAAAAACGATGTTTTAAAGAAATAGTAGAAGAGGGAGTAGAGAAGAATATGAAGGAATTTATCTATTTATCAAAGTTTGAAGAATCAGGGATATATTTTTGAATCACTAGCCCATTTTGATAGTCTAATCATTTGACTACAGTTTAGCCTGGAATGGAAACAGCTGCCTTATTGTCTAACTTGTGCTTCATCAGGACACTGGAAGCTCATAATCTCAAATCAAACATATGATTTCGACAACCGTTAGTTGGTTAGACGAAAAAGGCCGCTAATTCACACATTTTTTTATTTTTCATTGCCGATATTTGAACCCGCACCAGCTACGTGGCACGTCAACCCACCAACCACTGCGCCATCTTCCTTCCCCTAATTACCGACTTGATTCCGAAAATATTGTCCCTAATCTTACATTTCCGTGCAAATTTAAACAGCAATAAATCGAGGAAATGGTAAGATCAGTCAGATTTACTGCTTCCGATTACAGGAAGGGAACGAAAATTGTCTCCGAAATTCACAGTTATTCCGTCTCTTCATGGAAATATGGTCCAAATTAGCCGCACGGTGACGATGAAACGTAATTACGTATGTATGTGTTACATGTATGTATGTATGTGTAATCAATATATATAAAAGTGAATGTCGAGACTGACTGACAGATCAACGCACAGCCTAAACCGCTTAAGCTACAAACTTCAAATTTGGACAAAAGTTTAATATCAAAAAGCGGACGCACACTAAGAAAGGAATTTGCCCAATTCAACCCTTAAGAGGGTGAAAAGGGGTGTTTAAGTTTGTATGAAAAATTTTTTTTTCTTTATGCTACGATTATCAAACTTTGCGAATATACTAAAGTTAAAAAAATAATTGACACCTATTTCAACATTTTTTAAAAATCAACCCCTAAAGGGGTGAAACGGAGCAATAAAGTTTGTATGAAGATTTTTTTTTTAATGCTGTGGTTATGAAACTTTGCAAATATACTAAGCTTAAGAAAATAATTGACACTTATTTTTTTGTTTTTTGAAAATCAACCCCTAAAGGGGTGAAACGGAGTATTGAAGTTTGTATGGAGATTTTTTTTTTGATACTGTGGCTACGAAACTTTGCAGATATACTAAGCTAAAAAAAATTATTGACACTTATTTTTTTGTTTTCTGAAAATCAACCCCTAAAGGGGTTAAACGGAGTGTTGAAGTTTGTATAAAATTATTTTTTTCCTAATACTTCGATTATTTAACTTTGCTATTGTAATAAGCTAAAAAAAATATTAGATACCTGTTTCATTATTTTTTGAAAATCCACCCCTGAAAGGGTTAAACAGATAAAAGTGAATGTCGAGACTGACTGACAGATCAACGCACAGCCTAAACCGCTTAAGCTACAAACGTCAAATTTGGACAAAAGTTTTATTTTAAAAAGCGGACGCACACTAAGAAAGGAATTTTCCCAATTCAACCCCTAAGGGGGTGAAAAAGGGTGTTTAAGTTTGTATGAAAAAAATATTTTTCTTAATGCTACGATTATTAAACTTTGCGAATATACTAAAGTTAAAGAAATAATCGACACCTATTTCATCATTTTTGAAAATCAACCCCTAAAGGGGTGAAACGGAGTATTGAAGTTTGTATGGAGATTTTTTTTTTGATACTGTGGCTACGAAACTTTGCAGATATACTAAGCTAAAAAAAAATATTGACACTTATTTTTTTGTTTTCTGAAAATCAACCCCTAAAGGGGTTAAACGGAGTGTTGAAGTTTGTATAAAATTATTTTTTTCCTAATACTTCGATTATTTAACTTTGCTATTGTACTAAGCTAAAGGAAATATTAGATACCAGTTTCATTATTTTTTGAAAATCAACCCCTAAAAGGGTTAAACAGATACAAGTGAATGTCTAGACTGACTGACAGATCAACGCAAAGCCAAAACCGCTTAAGCTACTAACGTCAAATTTAGACAAAAGTTTTATACCAAAAAGCGGACGCACACTACGAAAGGAATTTTCCCAATTCAACCCCTAACGGGGTGAAAAGGGGTGTTTAAGTTTGTATGAAAAAAATATTTTTCTTAATGTTACGATTATTAAACTTTGCGAATATACTAAAGTTAAAGAAATAATCGACACCTATTTCATCATTTTTGAAAAATCAACCCCTAAAGGGGTGAAACGGAATATTGAAGTTTGTATGAAGAATTTTTTTTTGATGCTTTGGTTACGAAACTTTGCAAATATTCTAAACTCAAAAAAATAATTGACGCTTAATTTTTTTTTTATTCAACCCCTAAATGGGTTAAACAGAGTGTTGAAGTTTGTATCAAAATATTTTTTTCTCAATACTACGATTACTTAACTTTGCAAATGTACTAAGCTAAAAAAATACTATGTATCTGTTTCATAGTTTTTTTTTAAATCAACCCTTAAAGGGGTGAAACTGAGTATTAAAGTTTGTTTGGAAATATTTTTTTCTTAATGCTACGATTATTTAACTTTGCAAATGTACTAAACTAAAGAAAATAATACATACCTGTTTCATTATTTTTGGAAAATCAACCCCTAAAGGGGCGTGGTAAATATAGTACAGAGAGAGAATTGTAATGACTCACTGACAGACAACGCACAGCCTAAACCGCTGGTCGAAGAAATTTGAAATATGGAGGGTGTGTTTGTCTTGATGAGTAAACGTGAACCAAGAAAGATTTTTTTGAAATTCAACCTCTTAGGGGTGAAATAGGGTGTTAAAGTTAGTATGGAGAAGCATTGTTTTTTGACGCCTCGGTATTGAAACTTTACAATAATACGAAGCTTAAAAGAATAACGAACACCAATTTCACCATTTTTGGAAAATCAACCCCTGTGGGGGTGAAATGGCGTGGTAAACATAGTACGGAGAAATAATTTGTTTTGATGCTAACTCAATGAAACTTTACAGATGTACTAAACTTAAGGCAGGTAAACAACATTCTGAAAAAATCTAAAACCTTCGGAAAGTCCAATCCTCGAGGTGGAACTGCTAATTATCTCGAAAACTAAAAACATTTTTACCAAAGCGCTGAGACTAAAAAGTCACCAAAACCTCGGACCTTTCTGGAGCCATTAAAATAACATTAAAAAAATGGCCGCCATACAAACTTTGAGGGCCTATATCTCCGAAACGGTTGAAGATGGGTGGGTGTTTGACTAAATGTCATCGGAGTTAGCTACTTGATGGTGGCGGCGAAAATCCAAATGATTCAAAATGGCCGCCATTTTTCTAAATGATTCGAGGGGGCTGATTTATTTCATCCGGGGGTTTTTTGGGGTCCCTGCTTCAATTTTGTGACGCTTTTTACATGCTCTCAAAAAAGAAGGGTTAAATTAATTATTGGTTCCCGAGGTATAGTCCACGCGGGCGAAGCCGTGGGCGGAAGCTAGTGTAGTGATGTATGTAGTATTAGAACATGTATGTAGGTATGTATCAAATAAAAAATCAAATCAAATAGTTTATTCGTGACCAAGCTTAACATTCATAAATTACAATGTAACCCAAAGGCCCACGAACTAGTAAAAACTGTATTTCAGGGACCGTATAATGTAGGAATGTATGTATGTGTTAATCCAGGACATAAGCAATCTCAATTCCAAAATCGAAATCACTAAGCTACATGGACAACGGATTACACAGATTGTGTATTTGAATGGTAACAAAACATTCAAACACACATTTTCGCATTTATATTTGTAGGATACTAGCTTCCGCCCACGGCTTCGCCCGCGTGGACTATACCTCGGGAACCAATAATTAATTTAACCCTTCTTTTTTGAGAGCATGTAAAAAGCGTCACAAAATTGAAGCAGGGACCCCAAAAAACCCCCGGATGAAATAAATCAGCCCCCTCGAATCATTTAGAAAAATGGCGGCCATTTTGAATCATTTGGATTTTCGCCGCCACCATCAAGTAGCTAACTCCGATGACATTTAGTCAAACACCCACCCATCTTCAACCGTTTCGGAGATATAGGCCCTCAAAGTTTGTATGGCGGCCATTTTTTTAATGTTATTTTAATGGCTCCAGAAAGGTCCGAGGTTTTGGTGACTTTTTAGTCTCAGCGCTTTGGTAAAAATGTTTTTAGTTTTCGAGATAATTAGCAGTTCCACCTCGAGGATTGGACTTTCCGAAGGTTTTAGATTTTTTCAGAATGTTGTTTACCTGCCTTAAGTTTAGTACATCTGTAAAGTTTCATTGAGTTAGCATCAAAACAAATTATTTCTCCGTACTATGTTTACCACGCCATTTCACCCCCACAGGGGTTGATTTTCCAAAAATGGTGAAATTGGTGTTCGTTATTCTTTTAAGCTTCGTATTATTGTAAAGTTTCAATACCGAGGCGTCAAAAAACAATGCTTCTCCATACTAACTTTAACACCCTATTTCACCCCTAAGAGGTTGAATTTCAAAAAAATCTTTCTTGGTTCACGTTTACTCATCAAGACAAACACACCCTCCATATTTCAAATTTCTTCGACCAGCGGTTTAGGCTGTGCGTTGTCTGTCAGTGAGTCATTACAATTCTCTCTCTGTACTATATTTACCACGCCCCTTTAGGGGTTGATTTTCCAAAAATAATGAAACAGGTATGTATTATTTTCTTTAGTTTAGTACATTTGCAAAGTTAAATAATCGTAGCATTAAGAAAAAAATATTTCCAAACAAACTTTAATACTCAGTTTCACCCCTTTAAGGGTTGATTTAAAAAAAAACTATGAAACAGATACATAGTATTTTTTTAGCTTAGTACATTTGCAAAGTTAAGTAATCGTAGTATTGAGAAAAAAATATTTTGATACAAACTTCAACACTCTGTTTAACCCATTTAGGGGTTGAATAAAAAAAAAATTAAGCGTCAATTATTTTTTTGAGTTTAGAATATTTGCAAAGTTTCGTAACCAAAGCATCAAAAAAAAATTCTTCATACAAACTTCAATATTCCGTTTCACCCCTTTAGGGGTTGATTTTTCAAAAATGATGAAATAGGTGTCGATTATTTCTTTAACTTTAGTATATTCGCAAAGTTTAATAATCGTAACATTAAGAAAAATATTTTTTTCATACAAACTTAAACACCCCTTTTCACCCCGTTAGGGGTTGAATTGGGAAAATTCCTTTCGTAGTGTGCGTCCGCTTTTTGGTATAAAACTTTTGTCTAAATTTGACGTTAGTAGCTTAAGCGGTTTTGGCTTTGCGTTGATCTGTCAGTCAGTCTAGACATTCACTTGTATCTGTTTAACCCTTTTAGGGGTTGATTTTCAAAAAATAATGAAACTGGTATCTAATATTTCCTTTAGCTTAGTACAATAGCAAAGTTAAATAATCGAAGTATTAGGAAAAAAATAATTTTATACAAACTTCAACACTCCGTTTAACCCCTTTAGGGGTTGATTTTCAGAAAACAAAAAAATAAGTGTCAATATTTTTTTTTAGCTTAGTATATCTGCAAAGTTTCGTAGCCACAGTATCAAAAAAAAAATCTCCATACAAACTTCAATACTCCGTTTCACCCCTTTAGGGGTTGATTTTCAAAAATGATGAAATAGGTGTCGATTATTTCTTTAACTTTAGTATATTCGCAAAGTTTAATAATCGTAGCATTAAGAAAAATATTTTTTTCATACAAACTTAAACACCCTTTTTCACCCCCTTAGGGGTTGAATTGGGAAAATTCCTTTCTTAGTGTGCGTCCGCTTTTTAAAATAAAACTTTTGTCCAAATTTGACGTTTGTAGCTTAAGCGGTTTAGGCTGTGCGTTGATCTGTCAGTCAGTCTCGACATTCACTTTTATCTGTTTAACCCTTTCAGGGGTGGATTTTCAAAAAATAATGAAACAGGTATCTAATATTTTTTTTAGCTTATTACAATAGCAAAGTTAAATAATCGAAGTATTAGGAAAAAAATAATTTTATACAAACTTCAACACTCCGTTTAACCCCTTTAGGGGTTGATTTTCAGAAAACAAAAAAATAAGTGTCAATAATTTTTTTTAGCTTAGTATATCTGCAAAGTTTCGTAGCCACAGTATCAAAAAAAAAATCTCCATACAAACTTCAATACTCCGTTTCACCCCTTTAGGGGTTGATTTTCAAAAAACAAAAAAATAAGTGTCAATTATTTTCTTAAGCTTAGTATATTTGCAAAGTTTCATAACCACAGCATTAAAAAAAAAATCTTCATACAAACTTTATTGCTCCGTTTCACCCCTTTAGGGGTTGATTTTTAAAAAATGTTGAAATAGGTGTCAATTATTTTTTTAACTTTAGTATATTCGCAAAGTTTGATAATCGTAGCATAAAGAAAAAAAAATTTTTCATACAAACTTAAACACCCCTTTTCACCCTCTTAAGGGTTGAATTGGGCAAATTCCTTTCTTAGTGTGCGTCCGCTTTTTGATATTAAACTTTTGTCCAAATTTGAAGTTTGTAGCTTAAGCGGTTTAGGCTGTGCGTTGATCTGTCAGTCAGTCACGACCTTCACTTTTATATATATTGATGGAAGTAGCTGTTTCTGCGGTAGACATTCAGGCTAAGGACTCACGGAGCGGTTTTCACCCGCGCCCGCCGCGGTAGCGGGCCCGCAGCCTTTGTAGAATACAGATATTTATGTAAAAAATTAAAGCACATTTCACGACGCGTTTTACGCCCGCGGCGTGTGCGATTGTTTGCGGGTCCCGCTGCACCGGCGGTCATCTTGTACCGGCGGGCGCGGGTCGCGGTCCCGTAGCCGCGGCGGGTTGCACCCGCGCGTTCTGCGATCGGTTGGCGGGCGACCGCGCGTCTTGCGATTATCAACCGCCAAGTTTGCGGGCGATAATCGCAACCGCGACGGCTGCGTAACCGCACAAAACTCCGGTCTCGTGAGTTTTGAAAATAAAACTCCATTCCGCCACCGCGGCGGGCGCGGGTGAAAACCGCTCCGTGAGTCCTTAGCCTCAAGTAGTTGCAAGTTTCTTAATATCAATAACGGTTAGAAAGAACCATATCTACGGGCGCCATTTGAAAGAAAATTAGGTAAAAATACAACTAACGCCTTCACTACAAAATACAAGAACATTATTTTTACAAAACAAAAAACAAAAACCGACTTCAAAAGACCGACTATTGAGTTATTCATCTATTTGGCGCGCACGTACTTAATGCAAATTTCAGACTTATATGGTTTTCTCATGGATACCATTATCAGAACTGGACTAAATTAAAATGGGACCAAATGGGAAGCGTCAGCTTTCTAATAAAAAAAGGATCATCAAAATCGATTCACCCAGTCAAAAGTTATGAGGTAACAAACATAAAAAAAATAAAATAAAAAAAACATACAGACGAATTGATAACCTCCTCCTTTTTTGAAGTCGGTTAAAAATAATATAGAATAGTTTAAAAAACTAAAAAACACGCATTGTCATCGCTCTTTGACAAACGCGGCACGTAGCAGAATATGTACCAGTAGCCATGGGGAACCACAGCTTAGCCAGCAGTAGTCACAGAATTCGCGTACCGAGTCACAGCTTAGCTAACAGTAATCGTAGAAATCGCGTTCGGAGTAAAAACACAATTTACTAGCTTCATATAATTATGTATTTTAATTTATTTTTAAATATATTTTTTTTATACATATAATAATTGATTGTCATCGATCCTCGATATATCTACAAAGTTTGAACGAAATCCGGCCGTTTAAAGTTGGTCAAAATCGCGCCCAAAGGAGTCGGTTACAAACATACAGGGGAAGCTAATATAAGCGTGTTAAAAACATATTATTTCAGGCGAAATGTCCCAATTTGGACGCTGCCATGACCACAAAAGATAAAAGTCATTTCATCATGCGTTAAACAAATGTCTATCGCAGAAAAACCCAAAAGTCTTCGCAAAGTGAACAAATTAAAAACACAAAAGGCCTTTATGAATTGGCCAAAGTTAATTTAAGGTATTTATATGTAAATGTAGAATGTTAATTAACCACTTACATTAAATAAATATAAACCTTACCTACAGAAGCCTAAAATAACACGGAATAATACCCCTTTAGAGCAATATACGAATCTAATATTGTAATTATAAACACTAGAGTTGATAACGAAGACGTGGCTAGCTGGCTACTCGGATCACAGGATTCAAATCCTTTATTTTAATAGCTTTTCTTTAACTTGCAATGTACAGGGTTAGGCGTAAAGAGTGGATAATCTCTTACTTACAGCTGGGGGACGTCACGACTGTTCGGAAAAGGTCAATTTGTATTCAGTAAAAGTGTCACGGTTTCGAGTTATTGGACATATTTGAAGTCTAATTTTCCTCAAATTTTCAAAAATGTCCAATTTTAACTCGAAAAGCGTGACTCTTTCACTGAATACAAATTGTCATTTTCCGAAAAGTCGCGATGTCTCCCAGCCGTAGGTAAGGGATTATCCACTCTTTCCGCCACACCCTGTATGTAATTGTTTGTTGTAAATGTTAAACAATTTTCCATCTCCATTTCATCCATTTTCTATGAAACAGCTTTTTTCTCTATATTTCAGAGTTGGCTCCATAGTAAAAGTTGTTCATAAAGACTAAAGACGTGTACTATGAGCCCCTTTCGGCTTAGCATACCCTTTTCTTATAACCCTTTACGTAAACAGCAAACTCCCAGGGACTGAATATGTTATTTAGAATTTTCCTAGTCAGTTGCCATTGTTAATTAGTTTTCCAGTTAATTAACTACCACAACTTTAATTAGTAAATACATACTAGGTAATTACTAAAAAGTCTAGTGCAAAACTTTATAAGTTCCTGAACCGGCTCAAAAATTCTAAGTTAAGTAAAGCGCTAAATTGAACTACAGAATTAAGTCGTGATATTCATTTTATTTATTGTATTATTAAACAACAAAAAAAAAAACATATTTTTTCAAAACCATGCCAGTTATATTGAATTAGACAAAAAAAAAATTGCTAAATTAATAACTAAGCAAAATACGTACAAACTACCTACTTATTCTGCTAACCAAATCAAACAGCTACATTTTAATTATGCTTAAAGATATTAATTTAAGTTTTTCCTCTTTTTCAGATCCAACAAACCATGAAACTATGAGGATAAACTAAACAAAAATAACAAACGGTGAGTGAGACCTTCAAGTCGACATAATGAGGACTAATTAGAATCGATTTTATGAAGTCTTTAATTAAGCAGCTGGAAGTATTCCCCCTATGGGTATTTAAGTGTCTAAGTGACCACTTACCATCAGGTGACCGTCGCGTCGGCGTCGCTTGTTTGCAAGTTATATGTTTTGAAATAAAAATAGGTATTTGGGCCTGTGTTCTCTTAGACGTAGAGCAAGCTTTGATCTGAACTTGATCTAAACTCTTAGTTCTAAACCTGGATTACATCGCGATGGCTCTTGTCTCGTCTTTTTCGTAGGCGATAGAGTCACTTTTTGACTTAAACTTACTTTTTAACTTAAACTTGTGCTTTCCTCTAAAAAAGGTCATTTCCAGTTTTGATACTGTTCGTAGGAGCTGTCGAAGTACGACGTCATAAAATGCCACAACGCAAGTACGACGTCACTGTTATTTTTAAACTTTACTAACCGATGTTAGTAAAGTTGGAGTCCAGTTGATTCGCGAATGTCGTAACTAAATGATGGATGACGTCTGATATTTAATTCCCCAAAACTTGGTACAAAGTTATTTGCGGTCCACTAATGGTTTCATCTGCCAACCGGCTAAAAGCTTTGTGACAACGAAACAAGTATCAAAATCGATTAAAATTGAGACTCGATCATTTATTAAAATTAACCTCTAGGTTAAATCACTAATCGTTTGTTTAATATCGCTGTTTGTGACTATGATTGTGGTCAGTTGAAATGTGTCAATTTGTTTGATTCAATAATAATTAATATGGACATTAGGAGGATTATTACGCCTATTTAGCAAGAATAACAGTCAGTGGTCTATCGCTGACTTATTTGCTACAAAAAATACGTATATTTAACGTCATATTGTTACAAATAGTACCGGAAATATTTTATTGCCTAAATCAGATTGGAATTGTATACATTACCTAGGCATTGTATAAAATTGCATAATTTCATTCATATCCGGTAACATACGTTTATCTGAAACTACTGAAATAAATTGCAGGTCGGCTTGTTAACTATTTTATTAGTTTAACCACAGAATAAATCATAGTAACTTACACTTGAACATTTATTACGTACATGTACGACTGTAGGTTACTGATAAGCGAAGGCGATAAGTATAAGTGAAATATTTTATACCAGTTGCGTTTGTACATGTATTGTACATGTTTTAAAAAAATGGTACCTAGAATTTGAATAATTAATTATTTGTTTTGTGTCACGAGTAATTGTTTTCGATTGCGTAAAGAAATTCACATCAATTTTTGAAAAATACATTCAAAATAGGCTTTTATGTCATCGGTAGCAAAGAAGCTAATACTAGGCCGCCTGATTGTAAGTTATCACCTCTGGATACCTGTAACACCGGAGACATCACGGATACTTTGACCTTTTAAGCCATTAACAGCCCTTTTCAAAACCCCGTGTTGTAGTTAGTATGTGTTCTGTCGGGAACCCTCAGGTTTAGCGTTGTGTGCGTGTGACGCAGCACAGCACACAACAGATTTTGAAAAGCAGAGCAGGCGAGACAGATATAGGGCGCAGAGCAGGACAGACAATAGGCATGACGACAGTATCAAAAAATCGCCGATTCAATGCTTTCAGGGGACTAGCCAGATTAAAAAAATTTAAAACACATGTTTAGTTTTATTTTTAAAAAACAGATTATTAAGATTTTCAATAAATTAAAACATTAAAATACAGCAATCGGCCATCTTGTCAGAAACAACAATCACAGCGTATGACGTCACGCCTAAGTGAACTCAGGTCATCCGCCGCTCATCACGCATAGACACAATGACATGACACAATGCCGTGACGTCAAATCGACGCCATGACACAAGCAAGCTGTTTTCGGGCACTGTTGAAAAAATATGTGAAAAATGGCTTCAAACTTCGTTAAACTTAAGTTTATTACCGAAATAAAGGCTTTTTTGTAAATAGTAAATGTGTACTCACATTATGGAAGAGGATTTTAAAATCTTTCGTCACGCCTATTGTCTGCGTCACACGTGTCTACACCGCAGTACACAGCTCTCAAACTGAGAAAAATGCCCATTTCCGCTAAAAGAATGATGAATTCACTTAAAGTACGGTGTTACCAAAAAGTAATATGATTAGCACCAGTTTTTACGTACTATCATAAACTGGTGCTAATCATCGTACTTTTTGGTAATATCAGTAAAATCAGTATGCTCCGTACTTTAAGTGAATTTATCATTATTTTAGCGGAATTTAGATGTCCATTTTCTCAGTGCAGTACGTTCATGCATTAATAAATCTGCGATACGTGGACCCGCGTCACCTGCGTCTCAGCATACGCTTAGCCTAAGATCTTGCTTCGTTTGCGAGTGGTTCCATAGCTCTAGCGTAGAGCAGTCTAAACTCTAGACTAGGGAATACAGACTCTAGAGCCTCGAGAGTCTCCGTAGTCTAGGAATCGAGCTGATCGCTCATTTGCCAACCCGTGCATGCGAGCTCCGCTTCGATAGGGTTACCATATCTCAGGATTTGTCCTGAGATTTCAGGATTTTTTCGACTTTCTCAGGATTGCGGCCGGATTTTGCAAATCTCAGGATTTTCCATAATACACGTTACATTTTAAAGATTATGTATCTTTAATTGCGTGCGTAGCGACGGGCGGTGCCGCTGCCACCTCCCGCCCCGCCGCCTTGAGTGCGATGTGCAAGTTGCAACGCGTGAGCTAGATCCGCAGTGTATAAAACGATAATACATAATACGTTTTTGAAAGAAAATTCTCAAACTGTATAAAATCTCAGGACTTTTCCATGGAAACCAGGCCTTTTCTCCGGTCTTTTGTTTTTTTCATCTGGTAACCCTACGCTGCGATCGCTTGAAAACAATTATGGAGAACTAGTTAGCGCGCTTCAAATCCCTCGGGATTTTTCAAAACACACCACACCATACTAATATACCTCTAGTTAGTAAGAGTAAACAGTAAACTACGTCTGTTTGTACGTTTTCTCAACTAAACAGCTGAAATGTTAGTGATTTTTCATAATGTTGCTAAACATGACAATTGGATACTTTTTTAACCGACTTCAAAAAAGGAGGAGGTTATCAATTCGTCTGTGTTTTTTTTTTTTTTTTTTTTTTATGTTACCTCATAACTTTTGACTGGGTGAATCGATTTTGATGATTCTTTTTTTATTAGAAAGCTGACGCTTCCCATTTGGTCCCATTTCAATTTAGTCCAGTTCTGATAATGGTATCCATGAGAAAACCATATAAGTCTTAAATTTGCATTAAGTACGTGCGCGACAAATAGATGAATAACTCAATAGTCGGTCTTTTGAAGTCGGTTTTTGTTTTTGTTTTGTAAAAATACATAATGTTCTTGTTTAAAATGAATAAATCCACTTTTGATCACCGTCTCGCCTGTTGGTCAGCGACGATGTGGTCGAAGATGAAGCACGCAGATTTAAAAGATACATATTCACTCTGTCCTTGAAAAGTCCAAGATTATATCTCTCAGGGAACAAGGAAGCCGGAAGTCAGTTCCATTCCCGGGCATTGATTGCGAATCGGTCGTTCTCCCACTGAACTACACTGAGAAAAATAGCTATCAAAATTCCGATGAATTCACCTAAAGTACGGAACATACTGATAATCACCAAAAAGTACGATGTTAGCACCAGTTTTTACGGTGACAACCATAATTAATGATAGTTGTCACCGTAAAAATTGGTGCTAATCATCGTACTTTTTGATAACTATCACTATGCTCCGTACTTTAGGTGAAATTTTTCTCAGTGTGTCATAGCTTCTGAGAAACCTACACATCTGTGAATCTTTGGAAACTACGTACGAATTTTCATACCACTGGCTTTTTCGGTGAAGAAAACCATCGTGAGGAAACCTTACATACGTCCGGAGAAGAAATTCAACGGCGTATGTGAATCCACCGCACATCACCAGCGTGACCTAATACGGCCTTCAAGGGTTCAGTACCCCAGCAGTGGCAGTAGAATGAATAGAGTTTGTGTTGAATTGAATAGATCTATTTTTAAAATCAAACAAAAATAAACTTCTCTCCAATTCTATAATAATCTCGAAGAGCATCCGCCCGCGTTCGGTACAACTCCTACAAGCTGCGTCACAGTCAAGAAACCTTATTCTGACTAGTAAGACATTATTTCAGTCTCTATCGCTCTCATTTAAATTGGCATGAGAGTGAGAATGACCGAGATAGTCTCGGGCGTCCCAGAATACCCCCAGTTCCCGTGGCGGAGTGAGTAATGCGTTTAGCGCCGCTTCCGCCGCGGGATTGTTCCGGTTCCGTCGCCGTCAATACGACCGCAGCCTCTACTACGGAAAAATACTGGGAAAATAGGTTAGAGACGTCAAACGATGTTAAAAACGAGGTACGATTAGGTTCCCGGCATTTATAGACCTTATCGCCAAAGCTGAAGTTGTTTACTCCTTAAAAAGTTTTTATAAAGCAGTTGGTGAAAAACACGGGAAAGTTTTTATTTTTGCTTTAAAAAAAAGGCTAAGGAAAGTTTTATCAGATTTAAACACGTTCTTACTGATTATGCAGTTACTTAATCGTTTAAGTTATTTTTCAGTTACTTATAAAGTTATATCATAAGGCTAGATGTAATTTTATCAAAAAGTGCAGGTTTTGTTTTTTGTAAATATTATGTTGTTGTTGTTATAACAACGATGTGAGCTCATAGTAAGGGTTTCATTGTCAGTAACACAGAATGCGAGTTTGCCAAGTGGCGAACAGGCAATAGCTTGGGGTTAGCGCCATTACCTTCCAGTTTGAAGCCTTTGTAGCACCACCAAGTTATCTATAGCCTGGAACGAGGGAGCCACCACCGCGCTTGCTGAACAGAACTGACAGGCATCCGTTGAACATTATTAGTTCTAGGTTTTGGCCGACTTCTTGGGCGTTGTTTACCTTTGGGTTCGAAGATTTGGTTTGCAAGATTGCTTCGGGGATACGACGATATGCAGATAAGTTTGGCTTGAGTTACGTTGCAGTATTCTGGTAGCTCTGAGATTTTACCCGACTGTTTAATAGCTTATTTACAATTTATTATACAGGGTTACAAGGAAAGGGTATGCTAAGCCGAAAAGGGCTCATAGTACTCATAATTTTTAACAACTTTGACTATGGAAGCAAGCCGGAATTCGCAAAAAAATTACAGCTGTTCCATACGTTTAGTCGAGTGTCATTGACATTTTTCTATTGAACAGCAGATTTTCTTTTCGCGAATTCCGGGTTGGTCCCATACTAAAAGTGGTTAATAATGATAGATAGATAGATAGATAGATAAACTCTTTATTGTTCACACCATAAATTACAAACAAAAGAATTATAACACATAAAACTAGTGCGACAACTGGCGGCCTTATCGCTAAGAGCGATCTCTTCCAGGCAACCTTAGGATGGAGAGGATAGACAAAAAACAGAAAAACGGGGTGTGCAATATTGAGAAGAAAAAAAACTGTCATATAAACCTACATAAAAAAAAAAGTAAAAAGTAGTATTAAGTAGTAGTAGTAGTAAGTGTTAAGTGTTAAGTAGTTTATTAAGTATTATAAAACCTTTTCGGCTTAGCATACCCTTTCCTTATAACCCTGTATTGTCACCAAGTAAAAAGTATTTTTTATAGCTAACCATTCTCGCTAGTACCTATTGAAAACTTGACAAAAACTCTTCGAACTACGGTCAACTACGTTACTATAAAAAGTATGTACTAGTATTGTACTACACTTTTCTGCCCAAATATGAGGGCCGAGCCACACCCACGCCTATCTACGAGTACGTCACTAACCTAATTCACCTCCATGAATGTGAATAAACGATAATAGCTATCAGCAGCACCGCACCGCAGAACATTGAGAGACAGAAGTAAAGCTTCCAGTAAACGCACACATAGACATGGCTCACGGACACGAGTCAATCGTAATGGGTTGATTACTCGTAAAGAGTTTCATTAGTTAACTGTAGGTGTAAGGGTTGCTGCCCACGATAACAAGATGGCGGTCAAATGCAAGCCTATTACTGAATTAAAAAAAAACTAAAGCTAAGGACTTACTTTTTCTTGAAGTTAAGTGACATTGCTTATGGGTTGATTACTTACGAGTACAGTGGCGAGACAGTAAATGGGCACACTCGGCCGAGCAAACAAATCATGGTTCTAGTGACTGTCTCGCGTCAAATGAAAATGAAAATTCATAGCATTGCTACAAGTCAAGGAAAAAAGATAGCTATTAATAAATTCAAAATAGTTAGTTTATTAATCTCTAGATAATAATATAGAATAATAATAGATATAATTCATAGATCACATGTGCCTTCATATTCGTCAAGGTCGTAAAAAGAATGTTCTAGCAACCAGTTTCAATTTAGTTCTAAATATTGCGGTGAAAGCTGCACTCACCACTTGACACTCACTATGAAGTTTACCTTCTGACTCTCAATGTTCTGTGACCGCCCCGTGCGCCTGTTTATTTATTAACTCCATAGTCATGGTGCGTGCAGCGTAATCTGCTCATTCAACAAATACTACTTATTCGTGGGTTTACCTTCTAGTTTCACACTGTGGGACAATGTTTTTTGTAATGGAACTGTATTTATTTTATGTAATTGAGTGACGAGACGAGCAAATCGCTCGCCTGATGTTAAACATCACGTTTGCCATAACATGTCTGCGCCACCCAGAATTTTGAACTCGTAGAATTCAAGACCCTGCGCGGCACAGCACTGCGCTCGTCACCCTGACATATAAGATGTTTAATCTCCCATTTGCTCTGTAATTTCACTGGAAACAATGCCCCTCCAACCGGAACACAGTAATGTTGCTGTGTTATTTTAAATAATTTGTTTAATATTATCCATCTAAAAACCAACAACGATTTATCTAAAACGCAGTTACAGGGGGTTGAAAATGACCTAAATAGCTTCCAAAAAATAATGGTACGGCCATTGCTCGACTTTTTAAAATAATTCAAGATAATATTGATTTAAAGATAATTTTGCGTATTCTTGCAAGTGACTTTACATGCCTTTACCTCTACCTCTACTTTTACCCTATAAAAAGGTCTTATTTATAAAGCCCTCGTGAAGTTATTCACTGCTTAAAATGCTATGCTTTTTTAACTTCTCGTTGACGTAAATTGGTACGCGCGAAAACAAGACATAATTTTTTTAGCAGGTTTTAGAAGTATAAGTAAATAGTTAGGTTAAATGTCTTTGTTTCATTGAATGGAGAAAACAAATAAAGGAAAACTCTGCAACTCATATTTACTAGTCACCTAACAATTTTAAACTGTACAAATTATCTGCGTTTGATGGTCTGTTTAACGTGACATTGGCGGTGTGAAGAATCTTCACAAGAGCCACAAGAGTTAAAGTTGAGATGGCGGTCAAATGCAAGCCTCTTACTAAATTAAAAAAGTAAGGCCCAAAATGTTTTGTCTCTATGGTCACACCCACATTTTCCCACTCAATTTTACTACCGTCTTTTATTTGCCATAGTGCTAGAGATGCCCACTACCGTGAAACGTGACAGTTCGCAATTTATTTTTGGAACATGTGAGGTCTGAGTACCGGAATAGAAACGTGTTGGAATAATTACATTGATGCTGTTTAGGGAAAATATATGGGTTAATTATTCAAGTGAGATATGGCTTGATGCTATCTCTGTTTGCCTGGAAGAGATTGCACTTAGCGATAATCACGCTAGTTGTTGCAATCGTTATAACCTTTGCTTGTAATTTGTGGTGTAATCAATAAATACTTTATCTAACATATGACTTTTTTGTTATTCGACGAAAAACCTTCATCTATGATTGCTCTGAAATCAATCAATATTGTGTTATGAAAAAAGAAATGAAAATAGAAAGGGCCTATATTTTTCGTCGATTGTCGTGTAAAATAATTTGGAAATCTACTAAATAACAATAATAGCTACACAAAACGCTTACATTGGCTTTTCACCAAGAATTGACCGTTATTAATTGACCAAACGGTCAATTTTCAGGATAAATCCTGCCCACAACACCTCACTGCAAACACAATCTTATTATTAAAACACGGTGGAGGTCTAACCCGGCCCTAATCGGGGTCCAATTACGGTTAATGTGATTTTTATCAGCGATTCCGAGATCGCCCCCTTGGGGGGCATATCGCAGGCGTGGGAAATCTAAGAAAACTGAGATGATATGAAATCATAATGCGTTGTGCGTAGTTTTATTTACGTTTAGTTTAGGTGTTACGTGGCGTAACGGAATTTGTAGGTCAAATATGAGGTATTTAATACAAGATTAGGTTAAAAGGAAAGCGTATGGTAAGCGGAAAAAGAGCCCATAGTACCTACTCATCTTTATAAACAGATACTATGGGACCAACCATAAAATTTAAAAATTTACCTGTTTCATACACGTTATCGAGTATCATTGAAATGTTACTGTAGAATAGTCGAGGATAACTCGACGAATATATATATTTTTTTAGTTTTGGCAATACAGTGTATTTTGTATAAAAATCGGGTGAAACCGCAGGGCACAGCTAGACTATAAAAACGCATTTCGAAACTAAACTCCAAACAAAAGAAACCCCAATTGTCTCCAACGTTGGCTAATTGAATTTATGCAAACAAGACAGGTCTAACAGGCGCTTCGTTTGCATTCTACAGCGCTGCGCCTGTCGACAGCCGAAACCGACGTTTAAGCCGTCAATACGATATATTGACTGCAAGTCCTGAATACGCAATTTAAGGAGTATAAAAGCTGTAAAAAAATAACCATACTTAATGGAATTTTAGTAGTGGTAGGGCTCTTTTGCAAAGCCCGCCTTCGGAAGTACCACACCTTTGCCAGTTATTCCACCGCCAAGCACTAATGTGCAAATATTACTGTGTTCCGGTTGGAAGGGCATTGTTTCCAGTGAAATTACAGGGCAAATAGGAGATTAAACAACTTATATCTCAGGGTGACGAGCGCAGTGCTGTGCCACGCAGGGTCTTTAATTCTGCGAGTTCAAAATAGGCTATTTGACTGATTTTGAAAAACTGTTTTAAATTATTCGTTGGCATATGATTAATACACCACATGTATATTTCTGCGAAATTTGCAGTATTTTTCGTGAAATACTGTGTTAAAATTTAAATTACAATATTCGCGCTAAAAACGCTGTTTCGGTAATGGCGGACGACATGTGATTTGCGTGACGTCACAGGCAAGTAAGCAAACTTTATTCTTTGACAAACGTCAAACTTGTACCAAAGTGTACATTATAAAATCACACAAAGTGTCTTAGCATTAAACAATGTTTACTTGCGTGTGACGTCACGCGAAGCGTAGCCAATCACAGAGCGTTCTTGTGGCTGAAGAATTTTAAAAAATAATTTGAATTTATTTTGTTTATTTTGAAAAATCTATAAATATTTTTGGATAAAACAGAGATAAATTATGTTTTTTTATGTTATTACCTAATAGAATTACCACATTTCGTAGCATATTTTTAATAGTGTCAAATAGCCTATTCTGGGTGGCGCAGACCTGTTATGGGCCAACGTGACGTTTAATATTAGGCGAGCGATTTGCTCGTCTCGTCACTCAATTACAGTAAACTTTGAGTATGGATAGAAGATAATGTTAGGAAAAAATCTCTCCAGGGGAACCAGGCGCTAGTTGTTGCATATCGAATAATTGGCTTTAACATACAGACAGACATACACCGCAGTCTCACCATAAGGGTTGTTTCCCTGAAGGGTTGCGAACCCTAAAAATAAGAAACAGAACTCATGGTAAAGGACCCAAAAGACAGGCGACGTTGCCTCGTTGAATGCTCCCCACTAGGAATAAATCCTGTGTCGGGGATGCCATGGAACACACACAAAGAACACAAATTCTCTGACCGAGATAAGGCCCTTTGGTCGCTTTGGTTACTTCTATCAGCCAATGGAAAGAGATCAATCGTTTTTCTTCCTATCTACGACCTGCTTAGCTCAGCGGTAGTACATCCGCCTGATAAGCCAGAGGTCCCGGGTTCGATTTCCGGCAGGCTGTTTGAATGATGAATTTTAATATCTGCTCTGGGTCTGGGTGTCAATTGTCCTTGTCTTGTGTGTGTTCCATGGCATCCCCGACACAGGGTATACTAATAGGAAGCTATGAGTGTGAAATGTTACGTTGCTTGCAATCTTGCAACTGGTGCTAGTACTAGTTTTTAGGGTGACAACCATAAGTAGGGTTATTCATAAAGGGTATGCTAAACCGAAAGAGGCTCATAGTACTGATCATTATGAACAACTTTTACTATGGGACCAACCCACTCTCGACAAAATGTATATTATGATGAGTGCTATAAAATTATGAGTACTATGAGCCCTTTTCGGCTTAGCATACCCTTTATGAATAACCCTGTATTATAATTGTTGTCACCGTAAAAACTAGTGCTAATCATCGTACTTTTTGGTGATTATCAGTATGCTCTGTACTTTAGGTGAATCCATCGGAATTTTGATAGCCGTTTTTCTCAGTGTTCTCTTTCATTACTTGTTGTACAATTACTTGTTACTTAATTGTTGTGCACTGCACTGCAGCTCCATCTGCAGTCTTGAGCTGCGATGAAAGTAGTCCAGTCGTAAGGTCGTAACAGCTAGTTCTCTAACTTGAAGCACCTATCAGTTATTGCACTAGTTTGCTAAGTGCCGGTGATTGCAACTTACTGCCAAACAGATTAATTGGCTTTACTCGGGTTTTGATGGAGTTATATACTTAAGTATATTTCGCTATTAACGTCTAAGATGGGATATATTCAGAGTTGACGATTATTCCAATACAGAATTACTGAAAAAAAGGAATGGGTAGGCGAAAAAGGCCTGAACCCCGAAAATAAACAACTGTCCTATTGAATAGAAAACGCCAATGACTTTTACAGCACAAGAAAGTACGTAAAGAAATCAGTACTGTTTATTGTACATTTAACTTATCAAAAGGAATGCCTTTGTCGTTTGGCACACTGAAATAAGACACTTTTGTAATATAAGTGCAGACTGTACTTGTATAGTTTATGATTATAACATTTTTTATTTTTTTCATTTTTTTTTTGTTTGTTTGTTTTTTTTAACTCCTGTTTTTTGTTCTTTTAGTCTAAAATGTAATTGTTAGGTGTTAGGGTAATAAATTATTTATTATTATTATACAAAATACACGAACAGATAAAAATAAACATGGCGTGTTGCGTTCCATAATATCCAAGGTGAGGATAGACACAGAATAGATCATAGGAGGTATGCGGAAGGGTCAAACTAAAGGTTCTTATCTTTGACAGGTTATGGCAACTGGTAACATTACGAGTGAGTTAAGACTAACCAATCGAACCATACTTCGAAAAGGTATCCTAATTGGTAACACGCATTCACAAACTGGGTTATAAGGAAAGGGGATAGATGAAAAAGACTCGGGACTCATAATTGTGAGAGAGTTTTATCATTGTACCAACGCTGAAATCCAGAAAAAAATCAGCTGTTTCTTAGAAAAATGTCAATAGCCCAAGTTTGAAGGCTTTTTAAGACAGATCTAAATTTTCTAAAACTATTGGCATCCTTGTCTAATGACTTGCAATGATAAAGACAGATATATTTTTAGTTAGTTTAGATCTGTCTTAAAATGCCTTCAAACTTGGGCCCAATGTAACTCGACAAGACCCATCCAATATGTAAGGAACAGTTTTTCCTAATTTTACTGTTCAAAATAAATTTGCGTTGTTTAAAATAAACCTTTAAAACCTTTAACTAATAACTAACAATAAAACTGGCGTAGCATGTTACAGCTTTGTTAGCTCACAGATTAAATAATAGTTAGTACCCACTTTAGTTGTTGAAACTAGGAACTTAATGAGGTGCCTGTAAACAGGCGAAGGTCGCAGGTGTTTGCTACGATTTGTGTGGTTTCGCACCCCATGCTGGAATTAAGGGTGATGTGAACTTAGCATGCTATTTAAAGGCCAGAGACGCTATTCTTGCGCGGTAGATATTATCACGGTCTCTTTCACTCTTATGACATTTATAGTTAGTTGGAGTGGGATTAACTCGAGAATTTTATTAGGGCTCAAAGATCCTAGATTTAATCTGGGTGTCTTCAAGTCGCGTGTGAATCGGTTGCTTCTAGGCAAGCGTGCTCCATCGTAGACCGCATCGTTGCTTACCATCAGGCGAGATGGCGGTCAAACGAAAGTCTATTACTAAATACAAAAATCATATTCTTGGGCGCTCGAGATTATCTCCGTCGCTCTCACTCTCATGACATTTCTAATAAGAGCGACAGTGACGGAGATAATATCTCACTCGCCAGAATAGGGCCTCAGGGTCCCAGGTGTTAGAATTAGCTATCTTGCCCGCAAATTTCTACATTTTAATGTAGGTTTTTTTAACCTTTCCCGGTGTCTGTCGGCTATGTTACGTAAAATACAATTTTCGATATTCGTTTACCTTTTCACAGGCAGGACAAGCAAACTTTTGAGTAACTAAAAGCTGAAATTGGTTAGATATTGGTTACGGGACATGGCACTCGAAATTGAAAAACCTTTTTCGGTTTTATTATTAGAAAAACAAAACGAAACGAAAGCGAAAGGAAAACTAAGTGTTCTGATAGTAGAGTATGCCCAATAAGTCCATCATTAGTTCATTATGTTTAATTTGAAAAAAATATGATAAAAATAAAGGATTCAAGACAGCGCCATCTAGATTATTACATGGCAACATCCCGGTATGAAAATTAGTATGGACACTGCCACAGACCATATAACTCGTTGGCAGATCATATCAATCCCCCCCCCCCCCTTCTCACGGAAATAGTACCCTAAGGGTAGGGTGGTCCTTCGAGCAGGCCAACTTTAGGACATTGATTTTGAAGCCAGCCAATCGTAAGTGCTTATAATTACGTCGCGACCGACGCGGTGAGTTTTATATTCCAGGGATGGTCAAGTCTTTACTATTCAGGGTTACTGGTAATCAATTAACATCCTTTTAAGAGCATATTCTGTTCATCAAAACAAACAACTTTTGGTCTACACCTTTTCACAAAACAACAAAGCCAAAAAAAAAATTAATTTTTTGTAGTTCTTTCTTACACTTCTTAGCTCTTTGTAGCATCCGATTCTTTAGTCTACGCTCGTCGGCTTGTCGGCACGCGCTTCAAAGCGACCGGTCAAATTATTTTTTTTTATTTTGTATGGAAGAAAATAAATACGAATTTTTAAAAGTCGTAGAACAAAAGATGTTTGTTTTGATGTACATATGCCAGAAAAGGATGCGAATTGATTACCAGTAACCCTGTATTTGCCAGTCTCTTCATTTAACTAAAAGGATAATCATTATCAACTAGAAGGTAGGTAGTCTGTCTGTCAATCTAATAGTTTCCCTGATTGACGTGTACTTATTGATTTTATAACAGTAATTCAATTTACTACGAATGTTCACGAATAATGTATGCTAGTACACTGTTAGACACTTAGTGAAGTGAAATGTATTGTAGGTACTATAATAATGTTGCCAGTCTATTTACTTATAGTAAACAAAACAATCATGCAAAGTAAAATGTAATTGAAATTGTACTTAACTAAATTAATCAAAAGGAAGACACTGACTTTAAAGACACGGGTTCCGCACACCTAGTTTAAAAGGCTGTGATTATAGAAGTAATGTAGGTACATTTTTTTCCGAATAAAATACTTTGAATTTTGAATTACTTTTTTGAGTACCTACGTCCTACACCCGAACGTTGCTGTTTTTAATTTCAACACTTTCTCCACTCCTTCTTCGACTTATGTCATATTTCTCTTCTCTGGGTCAACTAGAGAAGATGTTACCTCTATAGCGTACATAGACATGGACAGACAAATATATCTTTTAAATCCAATGTAAAGCTCGATTCACAACGAGACGGCATCTCTCTGCAAAGCTAAATAAAATAGCTAGCTCTACTGGAAATAATACTTAAATAACGACTAACCCATTCGTAAAATGTGGAAGCCGCCATACAGTTTTTAAAACAACTGATTTCCGGTCGATTTTTAATTTCGTCATTTGACTACAGATTGGTACAGACTCTACAGAATATAAAGTATAGGTAAACCTAGCTTAACAAAAATGAAGTTGTAAAAATTTGTAATTTTCAAAAATTTCTGTATTTGTAAAAACTCACGGACCGTAGAGTTTGTGGTGTAAAATAAACATAAAAAAACACATAAATTCGGCGTAGTCCGAAACAGAATTTTAAACCTTATACATGCTTTATCTTCATTAGGTTAGGGAGTTAAGATTAGCAGCATACTTCTAAGAATAAATAAATCTCGGCTCAGCTCAGTGTGAATACAGCCTTCACAAAAACGACTTCAAACGTTAAAAAAAAAAAAAAAATTATTTTCAATCGATCGCTTCCAACTTATGCAGGTATGCGGATTCTCCGGAATCGCCTTTGCCTTTACATGTATGGAGGAAAAATAGCACGGGAAACTATCTCAGAAACATTTCACGTGGAAATGTGGGCTTTTTCACATTGCTTTAAGACCGGGGTTATACAGGGTTATATGGAAAGAATATGCTAAGCCGACAAGGGCTTAGTACTCATCATTATGAGAAACTTTTACTATGGCACCAACCTTGAAATCGAGGAAAAAAAAAAGCTGTTCCATAGAATGACAATGACACAAAATGTACGGAACAGCTGATTTTTTGTAGGGCTAAGGCCATAGTAAAAGTTGTTCATAATGATGAGTACCTACTACAAGCCCTTGTCGGCTTAGTATACTCTTTCCTTATAACCCCGTACACCCGTAAAGCATAATTTGTTTAATTTAGTTAAAAAAGTTAAGTTAATTTTATCCCGAAAAATATACAGTTCCTGAAAGATAGTCCACGCGAGTGAAGCCGTGGGCAGAAGCTAGTTATTTAATATCAGATATTAGCTGTCCATGCATAATATCAATCCAATAGTGCTGTATCTATCCAATCATACATTGGCTTGTCGGAGCGCATTGTTGCCCTGATCCATTTGAGATAGACGGACAGTGAACCGCTGGCTCGCTATGCTCCAGGCGGTGGGCACCGTCTCAATTCAGATACAGGCAAACATAACTATACACTTTTGCTACAACTCTATCTCAAATATCTCAATAGAGTTGCATGCTGGAGCGGATTGAAATTTCTAGTGTTTTTCTTTTTAACACGCTTTTATTAGTTTCACCTATAGGTATGTACTATATGTAACCGACTCCTTTGGGCGCGTTTTTGACCCGCTTTAAACGGTCAGATTTCTTTCAAACTTTGTAGATATATCGAGGGCCGATGACAATACACTGTCAGATTTCTTTCAAACTTTGTAGATATATCGAGGGCCGATGACAATACACTAAACAAAGCGTGTTTTTTAGTTTTTTTAACTATTAATTTTGTAATAGTTAAAGGTAAAGAGCGGGCTCTTTTTCCGCAACTAGGCCGGTAATCGGCCCTTTTTGCGTGAACTACATATGCAGGTTTCCTCACGATGTTTTCCTTCACCGAAAAGCCAGTGGTATGTAAATTCGTACATAAGTCCTAAAGAACTCATTGGTACGAGTCGGGGTTTGAACCTGCCACCTCAAGAATGCGAAGCGGCGGTTCTCCCACTGAGCTACCACGGCTCTTTTTGTAATAGTTTTTAAGCGTTATTGTTATTTTAACCCCCGAAGCAAACACGACGGAGTGTTATAAGTTTGACGTGTCTTTGTGTGTCTGTCTGTGGCATCGTAGCTCTCGAACGGATGAACCGATCTTGATATTGTTTGTTTTTGTTTGAACGTTGAATTAAAATATTAAGGAGTGTTCTTAGCTATGCTTGCCGGTTTTATTTTTAATTTTGAAATTTATGTTTATACTTTCCTGGTTTTGGTGTGAACAACAAAAAGTTTATTTATCTATCTAAAATCGATAGGACTCAGGGCCTTACTTTTCACGCAGCCTTCTAGCTACGGCAATTGTTTTATTAAGTAATATTTTGAATACTCTTTTTTTGAGCTACAAAACCCTAGAATAAACGTGTCACGAAACACACTTGACAATTTAGACGTTCTGAACAGTTGTTTCATCTGATGACGGCAGCGCAGTCCAATCTAAATAAGACGTGACATAACAACAATTTGTTTAATTTTAGTGCATGACAATTATCAAGCAATCAACTAAATGTTATTGAAAATGAAATACAATAGCCTCGTAATCAAAAAGGTTGCGTTAGGAACCCAGCGGGTGCGGAGCGGGTGTGGTAGCGGTTTCATTATTTTATTGTTTTTATTTAAGGCTTGCGTTTGACCACCATTTTGCCTGTAGGCACCGAGTCGGATTACATTAAGGCCTGTAGGGAAACAATGATGCGGTCTACGACGAGGCACGCTTGCCTCGAAGATACCAATTCACTCTTGACTTGAAGACTCCCAGATTATAACCGTTTGTGAGGGTAATTCCCTGTCGATTTTAGATATTGACTTCCAAACGTTACGGTATTGTTATTAACCTCATATCATTTTTTTTTCTGCAGCCTATTATTATAAATTATTACTAATTTCATTATTATTATTGTGCTTTCAATATTTATCGATATCAACGAAAGGTTTTGTTATTTTCATTTTATATGTTTTTTCGCTAAAAAGCCCTTTCCTACCCTACCCTGCTCACACGTACCAGGGTAGCATAGATTACAAGAGTTCCAAGAGAACGATTCCATACAAATGCGCTTTCATTGGACGTCATCGCCCGCTTCCGCACGCTCTGCTGCACTCTTTATCGTAAGCGCGGCCTAAAGAAGCCAAATATTGTCACGTAGCTAGTTGATGTTTCAAAGTAATCTACTATTTCGGCTCCCAAGGCCTTAGAAACGAAGGCCACACTAATATGTACTCAATCGTGTATATTAAAGTATACGAACTGACTAAAAAAGTACAGAGTGACAAATCTGAAGAGACGAAAAGCGTTTGGCGTTCTCTTGAACGCGAGAAATCTCGCCTAGAACTATTGCCAACTAAACCAATCCTGAAGTCGCAAAAAGAAAATCAACTGTTCTACGCATTTTATCTATGAGCGAATGGCATTATTCGACGGATCAACTGGCGAAGAGCACCTGCCAAAAAAATGGATAGGTGCTCTTCGTGGACTAGGCTGGGTGCTCTTCGCGCAGGTGCTATTCGGACGGGTGCTCTAGGTGGACTACTTCGTTTTTTGTAATATTAGAAAGTCTTATTTGTCAAAGTTAATCATAACGATGATAACAATAATATCCCAGAATGTTTAGTGCCTAACCAATTCAGGTAGTAGTTTAGTATTTTTGTTATAATTATCACGGGGATACTGGCGCAAAAATACCACGTTGGTTTCCATAGTAAAATAATGTAGTGGGGAGATTACCTTCTTTCCTTTACTACTCTGTGCCACAATCCCATACAATTTCTACCGTTTACAATGTTCCCGACTTATGTTTGTTTGTTTGTTTGGAATGATTAATCGACTGAAACTTCATACTTCAGATATGGTTCAAGTTACGTTCAGCTTATTTACATGTTTTGATGATAATAATGATAAATATGATGATAGATAATAATATATGATAATGGTATATTTGAGTAAAGTAGGTTATTTGTTACTATGGAAACTAACGTGGTTTGAACACATTTTGTCATATCTGTAATAAACAGAAGTATTCACGTAAAAATTAACACTTCAACTGCTGCTAATAATCATATGCGTTTGCTTTCACTGCGGCTAATAACCAAATACTTTGTGTTTTACGTGCCTGGCGTCTGGCGTGTGTAGCCGCATTCGCGTTGCACAAAGGAAAACACAAGGTATGTGTTTTCAGCAGTCAAAGTGTTAAGTCGTTTACTACGACTAGCTTCGATCACATTCCACAGCAAATTCAAAAATTCCAGTCAGGAATAAACAAATTAGTAAATTTGTATTTTATTACAAAAGTTGTATTCTACAATAAAAGACAATGCAACGCGGACATTCTAGACGAGGGTCACATTCTTCAGCTACGAATATACTGTCTTTTTAGACAAGACAGGTCTCTTGGACCCTATTCTTGCGTGCTCGAGATTATCTCCGTCACTCTCACTCTAATGACGTTTCTAATGAGAGCGACTGTGACCGAGGTAATATTTCACTCGCCAGAATAGAGTCCTTACAGACAGTCATGGTATTCGTAGAGCTTTGGGACCAGAGGACCAAGTGGATTTAAAAAATCGCCTGAAGTTTATAAAATCGTCGAAAATTGCAAACAAATCTTCTTGATCTTCGTGATTTCAGGATTGTTCCCATAGTAAAAGTTGGTCATAATGATGAGTACAATGATTTTCTAGAATATATCCGTCGTTAAAAGAAACATCCCGTATATATACAGGGTCATAAGTAAAGGGTATGCTTAGCCGAAAAGGGCTCACAACTTTGTAGCTCCTATACAACTTCAAATTTTCAACCTTTTTATCGCGATTTAAGTTGTGATCCCACAGTTAAAGTTGTTCATAATGATGAGTACTACTAGCCCTTTCTGGCTTACCCTTTCCATATAACCCACGTAGTAATATTCATCATCATCATATGCAACCTTTAATCCTCCCACTGCTGGGATACAGGTCTACCCTCGAAGGGTGATTAGGCCGTATTCCACCACGCTGGCCAAGTAGTAATAATATTACCGAACACTAAACTCGAGTTTAAAGTCTAGGACCTGCTTTGGGAATTCAGGGCAGGCGTCTGCAGCCGCTAAGTTATTTTTCACATAATTTGTAGTTAAACTGTCGACACGTTCCTGCGGAATAGCTGACACTTACTACCTAACTTAACTAGTAGGTACTTACTAGTACTTAGTACCTTCTCACTTTATTCGTTATACTTTTAAGCAATGGCAATTAATCGTTTTTGACGTGAAGACGTCTCATAAATCGATGACCGGGTGCACGCACGAAAAAGTGTTCTGTTACGCTCATTGTAAACATTGTCATTGTTGGTTAGTATGCAATCATTTCATCAATGTTTTGTTATGACGTTATCACGTTAAACTATCGTCCGTAAATCGACTTTACAGACAATATTTTGTTTTAGTGGTAGGGCTGTTTTGCAGAGCCCACCTGGGAAAGTAAAACAATTTTGCCAGCTGTTCCACCGCCCAGCAGTAATGTGCAGTACTGTGTTTCGGTTGGAAGGGCATTGTTGTTTTGTGAAATGTCAGGGCAAATAGAAGATTAAACATCTTATATCTCAGGGTGACGAGCGCAGTGCTGTGCCACGCAGTGTCCTATATTGTAAGAGTTCAAAATTCTGGGTGGTGCAGAGCAGACCTGTTATGGGCAAACGTGACGTTTAACATCAGGCGAGCGATTTGGGCGTCTCGTCACTCAATAGCATAAAAAAAACGTTTTAACTAAAGGAAATTACTTATGCCTCTGTTGTCTTTAGTTTACGACAGTTGTCTGACTTGTAGGTTTTTGTAAAAGCTACAATGTAACCAGCAACTCATATTTACCGGTCCCCAATTTTAAATCGTACAAATTCTCTGAGTTTGATCGCACAAACGTCATTTAACGTGACATTGGCGGAGTTATAAAGAATCTTCACTAGAGCCACAAACAAGAGTTGTAGTGACTATGTAACAACGCTATGTAAATAAATATCGTTTATTACATTTTGAACAACCGGCAGTATGGAACTTTGTTGATCAATAAACTGAAGTTTACATGAATGAATGAAAGAAAAGAAGAAATGATGAAGAGAATTATAAAAGTTTCACTAGTAGTTTAAACATCGGTGTGTTTAAAATGAAAATGTTAGTATAAAATGAATAAAATATTATCCTGGGTTATCTGTAAGCAACGCGGGCGAAGCCGCGATTACAAACTAGTCACCAAATAGCTCCATGAATATAGGATGTATCCAATTTGTTTTGTCCATAAATAAGAAGTACATCACTAACCTGGCTTAGCCTAGAGTCTGCGCTGACGGTGTACACGCCCTGCACCTGCCCCGTCCTGGGCTCCGGCTTGTCCGAGGACGGCAGGCGGTTCCAGCACGTCGCGCACACCATCACCAGCGCGCCGCACAGCATTACACTGCGGACAAAAAACGAGAATATATAGACAACTTTCCCTTTGGCATGCAATGAGTTAAACTTTTCGCATGGCGCTGCGGACGAAAACGAGGATGTATCGAGAAGTTTCCCCTTAGAGAGTGGCATGCAATGAGTTAAATTAACTATTTATAACTAACTTTAGGAAGTTGTTAGCATCCGAGATTCAGTTTTTCTTGTTTAGATGCTAACACCCAATAAAAAAGAAAAAGAATTGTACTTTTCCAAAGCGATCAAACGTTCCGTAAGGCTCCATACATTTTAATAGTTCGTTCCTGTTTTCGCCAGAAGCGCTGTACTGTTGTCCACGTTGTATCAAAGATTAGATAATAGTTACTACGTTTTGTATGGCGATGTCCACCCTTTCTATAGGTTTGAAGTGGTATTATGTCCTTTAAAAAAAATAGGTTACAAGCTAAGAAACTTTTCCTTTTTTTAAATCTGAACAAAAACCACATTTTCAATGCCAGGTCCAAATTTTAAATGCCAAATGTATTTCTGTTTATTCTATGATTTTAAAGCCAGAGCTCTCATCCATCAAAGCCGTATCTGCCATCCATCACCGATGGCTATCACCTTCATAACACTATAAACTACGTAGCCACGTACAAATAAAGGTGTGTTTCCATCTGCCCAGTCAGCACGCCCACGCTTCTGGATACTTCGCTGCGTCACGATTATTCATACATACATGGGCAATTACACATACATCGCAGGTATTCGGAGAGAAATGTTAAAGTTCAGATTGGCGATCGAATTCTAGAGGGATCTGTATTCGGTACCTATAGCATAACTTATTATAAACCTATATTGAAAATTACGCAGTAAGTATTCGTTACAGCGCACTTTCGGGCGTAAATGGAAACTGAGTTTTTCACACAATTTTTAGTTGTATTGACAGCTGTCACTTTGACATTTATACTGTAATATAGGATTATAAAGAAACGGTGTTTAGCCAAAACAGAGTTTTAGAGTACTCATGGGTAGCAACCCTTATACCTTCAGTTTAGTAATGAAATGGGTATACATGTCGACGAATTTAGATAGCTCATGTTAATATAGAGGTATAATTGGAAAAAAAAATGGTAAAATGGTGAGTTGACCTCGATTATGGTATTATTCGATTAATAACTGATAGGCGCGACCTGACATTAGGTTAATATTTACAATTATCAAATTAATTTCATTAAAAGTCTAATAAACAAAAATTGGCTTCATAAACACTTAAATTAAATGTTGGAAAAGATCGCTCTTAGCGACAAAGTCGCTAGTTAATGCACTAGTTTTAGCATTATTATCTCAGATGGTAATTTCTGGTGTGAACAATAAACAGTTTTTCTTTCTTTATTTATGATAATTAAATGCTCAGAATAAATTTTGCTACAATCTAAAACTGTTACAAAGTCAAAGTGCAGTAATAGGTTCACCGCGAAATCTGCAATGCCAATTTAGCTTTTCATTTTCTAAACACTTATCTATACTAATATTATAAAGAGGAAAGATTAGTATTTTTGTATTTTTGGATGTTTGTGTGGAATAAACTCAAAAACTACTGGACCGATTTCAAAAATTCTTTCACCATTCGAATGCTACATTATCCCAAAGTAACATAGGCTATTTTTTTTTTTTATCCACAGCAAAGCGTGGCAGGGAAACAGCTAGTTTATTATAAGTAAGTAAAAACAAATATTCAAAATTAACATAAACATCAATTTTTAATAACACTTCAGTCAATTCAAAACGTGTTCTAACTTTTTTGTTGCCTGAATAACCGATGTAAAAAGCCTACAAGAAAAAAAGAAATAAAAATAAATAAATAAATACAGTAGGTACATCGTAATACAAAGAGTAGAAGTCACTGACGTCACCAAGTTCACACCACACCCTCGTAACCAAACCAACCTGTTATAGATAACCAATACAGATATCAACGCAATACTGAAGTGGTTAGGAGAACGCCACTGACCTTGATGGAGCCGCAGGAGGCGTTCTTCTCACGGGTATGCGCTGGGGTTACGTGCCTCGATGTGGTGTTTCGTCTTCTATCTCCGAAACTCAAAATCCATAGGACGCAGTTGCAGCGATCACTTCACTGGGTGGTGTAACAATGGGAAGACTCTTATACTTCGTGAACAGGAAGAAAAGGACTGGCGATAGACGCGCTCGCGCACCTCAAGTTCGGTCGCACTCGGATATATGTCAGGACACGTCTGTTCCGCTCGACGGTCGCTCTCAAGCTCTCTGATGCTCTGACGCTCTGGTCGATGGTCGGATGTGTCGCGCGGTCGAATACCAACCTTACGAACTCATCATCGGATTGTAGCAGTTCTACCACACCAAAACTCGTAAAAATATTGTTTGTCTATGAATGGGTTACGTGATAGTGCTAAATGCACTGAATGCGCGAAGCCAAAATTTAGTAAACAATGCAGTTAGAAAATATTTATGGAAAATTAGATTAAGTAATTACCATACCGCTCACCAAAAAAGGCTAATCCTTTTTTTTTAATAACGACTCACTCTAACTCTACTCTACTCACTACTCAAAAAAAATATTAAGAACTATACTAAACTCTTATCACTAAAATTGAGAGGCACTTATAAAAAAGTTACCTAATCCTCTGTACATTTACTACTCTATAGGAAGCTTGCAAACCTTTACAACTGCACGCTTATAAAAAGTTTTACCAGCTTGCACCGTAACGACTCGAATCTTGTTATCAGTACCGGGATGAAGGGCATGTACACGCGCTAACTTCCACTTAAGTGGAGGGAGATTATCATCGCACATAACAACAATGTCACCTACACTGACCGGGAATCCGATATCAGAATACCACTTGTTACGCTGTTGAATCTCGTGTAAGTACTCACGACTCCATCGCTTCCAAAAATGTTGAACACATTGTTGTACCCAACGCCACCTAGTGAGCCTGTCAGGGTTTGAGTCCGTCAGAGGAACATCGGGAAGTGCCGTCAAAGGGCCACCTATTAGAAAATGGGCCGGAGTAAGGGGCAGCGGATCAGCTGCATCTGAACTCAAAACACACAACGGCCGCGAGTTGATCACGGCTTCGATTTGACACAACAAAGTCTGCATCTCATCGTAGGTCTGTACTCGTGTACCTACGACACGATAAAGATGTCTCTTAACCCCCTTCACCCACGTCTCATGTAGGGATCCCATATGGGGAGAATTTCCTGGCTGGAAATGCCAAGTTACACCCTGTTCCAAGGTTTGAGAATTTAAAGCAGCTTGGACAGAATCATTTCTCAAAAACTCATACAACTCTCGTAAGTAGTTGTTACAACCTACAAAGTTTCTCCCTCCGTCCGAATACAGGTCGGTTATCATTCCTCTTCGGGAGGTAAATCGCCGTAAGGCTGCCAGAAAGGCCTCAGTTGTGCAATCGGAAACTAACTCCAGATGTACACACTTCACAGAGATGTCAACAAAAATAGCCATCCACGATTTGACGACCTTTGCGTTTTTAACTTTATTCGCTCGCACGTAAAAGGGTCCTGCATAATCTAAAGTTGTTTTCATGAAAACTCGTTGTGGCTGCACTCGCGCGGCGGGCAGCGGAGCCATCGCAGGGCGCGATGCAGTCGGCCGCGCACGGAAACAACGCACACAAAGAAAAATCCGTTGACGGATGATGTCTCGACTCGATAATATCCAATACTTACGTAGAAGTAGGTATTGAACCGTTTGAATGCCCGCATGTAAATGCATGACATGTGCATCGTCAATAATTAAACTCGTTAAATGATGTTTTTTAGGTAAAATTAATTGATGTTTCGTCTCATAGGGAAGCAAAGATTTATGTAAACGCCCCCCGACACGTAGGAACTCTGACTCGTCAACAAAAGGATCAAGGCGTTTCAGCTGATTAGAAGGTCGCTGACCTTTCGGAATGTTTTTAAAGTCGTCGTGAAAGACTCGATGTTGGACTAAATAAATCAGCCTATTTAAAGAAAAATTAAACTCGTGGACTGTTATGTAATTAGGAAGGGAAATTTTCTCTTTTTTGACTCGTGATTTTAAAATGTTATAAAATCGAAATACGTAAGACGTAACTCGCAGTAATTTACCTAACGTTGAATATTTCTCAATAATATCAATCTCGTCTTCGTGTGTCACGGGTAACGACGCAACGGGTAAATTTCGCTTTTCCTCGGTTGTAACAGGAATGAATCTTGACTTGGGCCAAGCAGCGGGCTCTTCTCGGAGCCACTGTGGGCCGTGAAACCACATATCGTTTTGTAAGAAAGTCGAAGGTAATTGACCTCTCGAGGGTGCGTCACTCGGATTATCGGCCGACGGAACGTACCCGAAACGACAATCTGGAATTCTAGTAAGAATCTCACTCGTGCGATTAGAAACAAAAGTTTTCCACTCATACGGCGGCGATCGAAGCCACGCCAACACCACTGACGAGTCCGACCACGCGTATATCTCCTCAATAGCGATACGATCTCGATACACACTCTGAACTCTTTCGATAAGCTTAGCTAATATCACGGCTGCCATAAGCTCAAGTCGCGGGATGGACAGGCACGGTGATATCGGCGCGACTCGCGTTTTCGCGAGAAGAAGAAATGTCCGAACGCGACTTGTGTCGTTGTCAGTAAGACGGACGTACACACAGGCTGCCATGGCACGCTCACTCGCGTCACAAAAGCCATGAAGCTGTACACTGCTCGACGGGAAAAATACCTGACGAGGTATTGAAACTCGCGATAAAAGAGGTAACTCTTGGACGAAAGCTGTCCATGCATTGATAATGTCAATCGGGGGTCGTTCATCCCACGTGACACCTCTGATCCACAAAAGTTGCATAAGATGTTTTGCAAAAATCGTTACCGGGGCTACCCACCCTACAGGGTCATAAATCTTAGCAATTTGTGAGAGAATACTCCGTTTAGTAGTGACATTTGAGGTACATTGCACACTGAATGTGAATGAATCAGACTGAGGGTTCCACTGAAGCCCTAACACTTTAGTCTGGTTGTCTCTCTCCATGGGAGCGAAGGACACGTCCTCCTGCCGCTCACCATGAATAACTGGCGCCTGCACTGCAGCGAGTAATGCTGGCGAGTTGCTCTGCCACTTGTGTAACTCGAAACCAGCTGATTTGCAAATACCTATCAACTGCTGTTGCACTAAGAGTGCATTCTCCTCATTATCCACAGTACAACAAACATCATCTACAAATACTTGGTCCAATAACACCTTGGATGCAAGTGGAAAAGACTCTGCTTCGTCGTGGGCTAATTGCCGCATCGTACGAAGCGCTAAATACGGTGACGACGCGACTCCGAATGTCACCGTACACAAACGATAATCTCGAATAGGCTCACTCGGCGAAGTACGCCATAAAATTCTCTGAAGATCACGATCTGATTCACGAACATTTATGTTAAGATACATTTGTCTAATATCGGCTAAAAGCGCGACACTATGAACTCGAAATTTCAAAAGAATGTCAACAATATCCTGATGAAGTTTTTGACCAGTTAAAAGTATATCATTTAATGACGTCCCGTTAGAACTCGAACAACCCGCATCAAAGACAACGCGAACACGAGTAGTCGTCGATGACTCCTTGATTACACAATGATGCGGAATGTAGTAAGTACTCCCTAAAGTTGGAGGCTCAGTAACCGGTTCCATATAACTCGACTTTAAGTAGCCTTGTAAGCATGCATGATACTCCTCTTTAAGACTCGGGTTCCGCTCCAAACGCTGCTCAAGCTTCTGGAAACGGGAAAGTGCAATGTCACGTGACTCGCCTAGGGGTGGTGCATCAGGTTTATGGGGTAAAGCAACTGAGTAACGCCCTGTGACGTCACGAGATTGTGAGCTCTCGAAAATGGACTCGCATAAACGCTCCTCGGGAGTGAGTACTTTCACCTCAGGTACTGACTCGATTTCCCAAAATCTCTTCAAGTCGCCGTCATCGGAACATGAGCTGAAACAAGCTTGAATTGGGGACGAAGTCGGAGAATCGAACGCTAGCTTTCCCAATAACACATAGCCGAAAACACTACTCATAGCTATAGGTAAATCGGGACCTCCGGAAATCACGTTACCTAGCAACACCTGGGGTAAAATATCTGCTCCTAAAATCATATCAATTGCCTGAGGTAAATGATAAGTCGGGTCTGCTAGTTTTAAATTTTTAATGTGTGCCCAACCGGAAGTGGGTAATTTTATACTTGGCATAAAATTGTGTGTCAATTTAGGTAAAATTAAAGCGCTAACTTGAATAGCCGGCTGTATCTCGTTTCTCGGGGTTATATTGAACGACACTACTCCTCTAGGACGAATCGGTTCCTTATCTCCTATACCATAAATCGGCGTGTTTGCGTAACGACGTTTCAGGCCTAACTTATTTGAGCAAGCTTCTGAAATAAATGTGGTCTGTGAGCCTGTATCTACCATGCAACGCACTGTCGATAATTTCTCAGCACCTACATATACATCGACGAGTACAGTAGCAAGCAATACAGTCATACTCGGAGCAGAACGCGCAATGGACGACGCGCAATCTATTTGCGTCGCTGCACTCGAACTCACGCTATTGTGTGGTAAAGGGATCTCAGTGCATTTCTCTGAAATAGATAACGACACCTCACTCGGATTCTCGCTCTTGTTCTTAAAACAAATAGAACTATGGTGATTTTTCGAACACGATCGGCATAGAAACTTCGACGTACACTGTGACACAGTGTGAGACCTGCCTAAACAATTGAAACACACATCTCGATTTTTAATAAATGCATAACGCTCAGTGGGTGACCAACTCAAATATTTAGCACACTTAGCCAATGAGTGTTGACCATCACAACACAAACATTTGTACTCTTTATTCTCAGACCGTGAAGATCGAAACTCGTTTGAACTCGGATTCTTATCAATGTTAGAGGCATTGACACTCAGTGCTCGGAAACTCTGGCCTTGAGCCGACGACGGCGTCGAAGTGCCGCGTGACTGAGGAATTTTAGAACTACCCACATTTTGATATCTTTTTTCGCCGGAGTCGACTATCTCGCTCGCAATCAAATCTTTTTCTAGGAAACTGACTAATGACTCGACACTCGGTATCTCGGAAGGTTTTTTCAATGACAATTCAAAACGTTTTCGAATGGAAATAGGTATTTTGCGTAGTAAAATATGCAACAACAAGAAACTCCACTCTCTAACGGGAAAATTCATAACTTCCAGCGCCTTTATGTTTTCTTGATACATATTCAAAATATTACGCAGACCAGCGGTAATGTTTTTCTCTGGACAAGACTCGATGTCAAAAATGCGATCAAGATGTTTTGAAGCGATGGCTCGTTTATTGGAATATCTCGATGTTAGAATGTCTAACGCAACCGAATAATTCTCATCCGTGATAGGTATCGACTTGATAAGATTGAATGGCTCATTTTTTAAAGTCAGGAGTAAATACCTAAACTTCTCGGAATCCGTGTAGTTGTCATTGTTGTGTACTACTGATCGAAATAAATCATAATACGAAGTCCACTCGGTGGACTCGCCCGAAAATGAGGGTAACGGTAACACAGGCAGTTTGTTGACGTGACAATTATTGTGACTCGATTGTATTGAACTATTCAATAACAAAGCTTTACTCATGCGTCTGCCTTCATCATCCCTACGCCTTAGCTCGTCTACATGACCTTGGATCGCGTAGTAACAATCGTTGAATTGATTTCTGATGCGTAGTTGCTCATCTCGATCAAAACTTTGTAATTTTAACAATGACTTCTCAATTTTAGTTTGTAATTTAATAAAATCTCTTTGGGTTTGTGTAATATCTCTCGCTCGGATTCTAAATTGTTGCTCATCTTTCTCATGATAATCTAAGATACGTTTGACTTGGTCAAGTATAATTTCTCGCTCGAAAATATCTTGTTCCGCCATTTTGCAGGTCGAAAGTCGGCGCAATGCAAATATGGGCAAAAAACAAGAGGAAAACTCAATTTTACACTCAAAATATTATCGGGATTTGTAAGATCGCAACGATAATTCACGAAATATGCTCAATTACTCGAAAATTACGATTGATTACACCAAAATACTCGGATATTTTTACCTAACAGCGGTATGGCAAGGTAATAAAATTTTCCAAAATATGTTAAAATATGACGAAAAAACGTAACCTCAACACAGGAAACACTGGATCCGGCTCGAACGGATCAAAATATGGTTAGGAGAACGCCACTGACCTTGATGGAGCCGCAGGAGGCGTTCTTCTCACGGGTATGCGCTGGGGTTACGTGCCTCGATGTGGTGTTTCGTCTTCTATCTCCGAAACTCAAAATCCATAGGACGCAGTTGCAGCGATCACTTCACTGGGTGGTGTAACAATGGGAAGACTCTTATACTTCGTGAACAGGAAGAAAAGGACTGGCGATAGACGCGCTCGCGCACCTCAAGTTCGGTCGCACTCGGATATATGTCAGGACACGTCTGTTCCGCTCGACGGTCGCTCTCAAGCTCTCTGATGCTCTGACGCTCTGGTCGATGGTCGGATGTGTCGCGCGGTCGAATACCAACCTTACGAACTCATCATCGGATTGTAGCAGTTCTACCACACCAAAACTCGTAAAAATATTGTTTGTCTATGAATGGGTTACGTGATAGTGCTAAATGCACTGAATGCGCGAAGCCAAAATTTAGTAAACAATGCAGTTAGAAAATATTTATGGAAAATTAGATTAAGTAATTACCACTGAAGTGCCATACAATACGATCAGAATTAAATGAATGAGTTGCAAAAATAGAGACAAGGACGCAGCTATTTTTAGATTCTGAAGTTGTCTCGGTCACAGTCTGGCTTGAAATAGCGTGGTTTTAAAACAAGAACGGTAACCCGGAATATACGTAAATATAAACACGTATGTGTCTTACTTACAAAGCCAGCTTAAACAAAATAAATGCTTTAAAATTTACAGTCTTATTTTCAGACATATTTTTAAAGATGATGTCGTAAATGGGCTGCAGTGGAAACGTGAAGAAAGTTGACCCTACCACCATGTGAGAAACATACACGCGAAGAGAGAAAATAATTCATAAGCGGTTGTGGTTCACAAGCGGTTGGCAAAGAGCGCTCAAGCCAGCACCAAAGACAAGACCATTTAACTATGGTCCTAAATATAGATACAAGAGATGAAAAAGTCCCTCTGTATCTTTGGGAAGTTTGTCTCTTTCTCCCATGAACATAATATACTAAACATGGTCTCTCTATCCTTTGCATACCCGAGCTTCAAATGTCATTTACAAACGTTCGAGACTTGCCCTGTTTTTGTTACTGACCTTAGCGTAGTCGACAAAGACACACTAATACCCCGAAGTAACATTAATATGTAATAGATATATCGAGAGCATCATACCAGAGACGTATAAAATTCGACAATTTTTTCAGGACAGACAAAAAACTATCAAACTTTTTACTAAAAGCTTTTATTTAACTTGCAGTGTAGGTATGTGTCTATGTATTAACTTACTGTTTGTTCGGGAATCATGCAACTCAATTTTGAACCACTTTATATGTGCGATTGAGCTAAAATTTTGTATACGTGTAAAGGCTGGTTTACATGATGCAAGTTTCTTGTACATTCAAGTGCAATTATTGAATGCAATAAATCAAGTGCGTTAATTGCCCTTCAAGAATTGTACGCAACTGTTTACACGTGGATACAAGTAAAAAAATTGAACGCAATTATTGAATGCAAGTCTTGACAAAAAATAGTTGCAAATGTCTTCTGTTTAGACCAATACAATAATGTTTAGGAGATTATTGCTTTCAAGTTTTGACTTGTCTAAATAGAGAGGTTGTATATGCGTGTACCATATTGACGGGTTGCTTCAAGTATTGCACGTATTTGCGTTGTCAAATTTTTCAAGAAATTTTTTTTGCAAGAATTGCCTAATAAATTTTTGTATGTGCTGTTTACACCAAGAAAATTTTGGCAAGCAAAACTTGCGCAAAAGATCAAAATGTTACGTACTGTTTAGACCATGCAGGTAATTTATTGCTTCAATTTTATTGTATGCAACAGGCAAGAAACTTGCATCATGTAAACCAGCCTTAACTCTGACAATGCAATAAAAGCGGGTCTTTAAAAATATTTTTAAAATTAATTTATTCTTATATGCCGTCCTACTGTAATAATTGACGTAGTTTTGGCATATTTTAACCGACGTTAAAAAGGAGACGGTTCTCAATTCTGCTGTGTTTTTGTGTTGAACTTTGTCATTTTGTCACTCCTTGAAAAAGTTCATCGAATGTTATCGAAACTAGTAGAAGTTTCCGACTCAATAATACGCAAGGAATAATGCTCTCGTGTTAATTTTAACTTTTTGGTCTATTTATACTTAGATTTTATCGCTCAGGTATGGAGATAGCATTTACCTCCCTTGTAATCTCTGTCGGCAGTCATTAGCGTGCGTTGATAACGGGACAAATTCGATTACCGACTTATATGCCGGCAAAATTGTGAGCTAATACGTGATCTTCATTATGACAACAGCATTAACAACAACAACGACAACAATTAATAAAGAAGGCATTGATTCATTGTGTAATTTCATGCTTTTTCACTAAGTTTATAGACCAGCGACCTTATCAGCGAAAAGGAGTTCGATAATGTTTGTTAACACCCGTTTCAATGTTAAGTAAGAGGAAACATACAAACTTTAGAAATCATAATTATTCTATAGAAAAATGTCAGTGATCCAAGACAAAATATATGGAACAGCAAATTGTTTTTGTGATTTCAGGGTTGGTCCCTTAGTAAAAGTTGTTTCTAATGATGAGTACTATGACCCCTTTTCGGCTTAGAAAACCCTTTCCTTGTAAATACAAGGTTAGTATGATTTATTTCATCATAACATAGATTTGAATATTACGCTTGTTTTACTAATACGAATATGTAAAGACTTAGAAGTCAACTGTAACTTAGCTATAACGCCTAAATGCACACCAAGACTTGTAATTACTCTTCGAATTTATTAAAAGGGATTATGCTAAGCCCAAGCAAGGATTTGGGAATTAAAATAATGTGAGGCGCCACCTGCACGTGACCTTTGCGGAATAATATCGTCTGAGAAACTTTGTTGGCCTTTATTGCCAGTAACTTCATAAAGATACTGGACGTTTGATGTGGTCTTTATTTTGAGGAAAAATTCTGTTGGTAAAGTATAATAGTTATTTGTTATACAAGAGTGCAAAGTTCCTTTTTAACCGCGTGTTCAATTTTGATGACCGAGCAAGCGAAGGATTCTAAAATTGAATCACGAGCGCAGCGAGTGATTCAAAATTAGAATCCTGAGCGTTAGCGAGAGAATCAAAAGAGCACGAGGTGAAAAATCTTTGCACTCGAGTGCAACACGTAACTTTTCATTCCACCTCAGCGAGGAAAGAGTATTTTTAATCTTCAATATCTGAGTGGAAAAGCTCATTTGCGCATTATTAACAGTTTCAGTCAATTCTGTTTGCGTCAAACAAACTTCCTCGTCGCTAGAATCACTCATTTTAGTTTTTTCACTTGTTTTCAAGTTTCTTGTTTTTAATATAAGGTTTAACAATGACGTGAAAAAATGCCGCGTAAAGAACCGCGTACAAAGCAAATTGAAAAAAGAACACCAAGAAGTTTCCGAGTCTGAGTTTTTAACAAATTCAAAAAAAGTTGTATGATATATTCGGCACCATAGAGGTAGCAGTAAATAGGTTTAATGTTTTTTTTAATTCACAAACTTAGTGCACACGATGTTCTAAATTCAATTTACTTTATCCTCTAGAGAATAAAAACGGCTTTTCCACTCAGATATTGAAGATTAAAAATACTCTTTCCGAGATGGTGGGATGAAAAGAGTATGACAACATAAGGGGTATGTTAGCTGGGTTGCAGGGTTGCAGCTGTAAAGCTGAAAGGGGCTTATTTTGGATATCTTTATTGTGAGCGTGTTTATAGCGTAGCGCTCGTAGAGTAGCTCGCTCTTCAATGTGAGCGTGGTCGTAGTGTGGCGCTCACAGGAGAAAGCTAGCTAACGAAATGTGTTCGAAACCGATCACCGTTGGTACAGGCGAGATGGGGTTCAAACGCAACAATCTCTCAATTAACCAATCAATGTCATCAAAGAATTAAAATCATACCTATCAAAATAAAAAGTGGATCTTAGTATTTCGTTCTGGAGGGACAAATTTCGTCAGCTCGAAGCTATGAATGGTATTTGGGTGTAAGTTTTTATCAAAATAAAGTCCTATAGTTATTTCTCAATGGGGAAATTGCACTCATTGCCCCCGTCCTCTATATCCGCGCCTGGTGAAAATACCACTCACATAAATTCGTGACAACTTGTCAGAACTCGGCTGGTGACAGCAGATTCATGAAAGTTAAACCGCGGCCGGCCGGTCCAAAACAGTAATACTACAGTCGACCAACTTATGTGTGTACTTGGCCAAATACGGAACTAAAATTTTCCACACGATATACCACTTTTAGTCAGTAACTTCGATTGTGGCTCCCTATCCAATCTGCACAAAAATTGGTCGTCCAATTGTGGAACTAAAACGAGCCTATAAGTTTTGTTCAGAAACTGCGATTGCGCGTCCCTCAAAGCTGCACTAAAACTGGTCGGACATATCTGGAACTAAAAAGGGGCTCTAAGTTTTATTCAGAAACTGCGACAGTGGCTCCTTCACTAATCTGCACTAAAATTGGTCTCTCAGTACTGTATGCGTATCCCACATAACACATTACAGCTGTCACAAGTTTTCGGGCGTTATACAACGCGGGAATAATACCAGGGTTGCCATAATACTCGGGTATTTAGCTTTTAGTCTATGGGGAAATGTAACTTCGACGATAGTGAATAAAGGGATGGGAAAGGTAATAGAAAATGTAGGTAATGAGATGTGATAGTGTTTATTACTTTTTGTTATAATTAACACGGGAACACTCACGTAAAAATTGAGTCGTCTACTAGTCGTCGTTGTTTATTATCTCTTTCACTTTTCCTTAATCAATGTTATTACAACTGTTTTTAAATGTATTTCTAGAAAGTACGTGATAATTTATGAAAAAAAATATTGAATTATATTATTTTTTTGTTATAGATTTTATTGTTGTATTAATATATATATACATATATATTTTAATTTGTTGTTTATACCCGACGCAATTTGAAGGCTGAAATACATTAGAAATAAATAAATAACGTTTCACACTCATAGCTCCCCACTAGGATAAATCCTGTGTCGGATAGTATAAACTACTAGGATAAATACATTTGCAAACAGTTATTTCAAGATTAACTTCCGCGAAGTAACGCCAGATATCACGTGGGTAAAATCACGGGGAACAGCTAGGAGCAAAACTGCACAAAATAGAGAAAATAATCAGTTCAATTTTGTTCTGCCTAAACAAGTAACCGCGTAACTTCTAACTTTATAAATTCGTTAATCGGTGTCAAATTAGAACGGTCCCGATTTAGCCCATTTAGCCCAACGGTTTAATTAATTTCCGCCCCGGAGCTTCCCGTGACGTCACCACGTCAGGGAGATATAAATGCAGGTCCTTTGAATATTTACACATGGCAACACTACGGTAGGGCTGTCAAGTTGGAAAAACTATACTACTGTATATAAATGTAAAAGTTTGTTTGTTTTAGTAGAGGGTTTTATCCGTAACTAATGATCCGATTTTTTAATTTCTTTCAAAAAGGAAGCTAAATTATCACTCAGTATGTGAATGTTCGTCAGGAAGTATCTCCGTAACTACTCAACCGATTTTAATAAAATTTGGAGGAGAAATAACCTTTGCCCTGGTTAACATCACCACTATGCGGATAAAACCGCGAGAAAAATAGCTACACTAAGAAAAATGCCCATCTGAATTCCGCTAAAAGAATGACGAATTCAGCTAAAATACGGAGCATACTGATACCACCAAGAAGTACGTTGATCAGCACCAGTTTTTACACGGTGACGACTATCATAATGTTTAGATGTCTTCGTAAAAACTAGTATTAGCACCAGTTTTTACGGTGACAACTACATAAACTGGTGCTAATCATCGTCCTTTTTGATGATATCAGTCTGCTCCGTACTTAAAGTGAATTCATCATTCTAAGTGGTTGTTTTTCTCAGTGTAGTTTGAGGTAATCGAAATACAAATTATATGTGATACAAAGTTCACAGGGTCATCTAGTCTTTAATAGATAGATTTAATTCAATGAGATAGCTGACTATCATGTATGGAGACCAGGTTACCGGACAACCCTGCGCCGGCTCCCCGTGAGCGGCAGCCGCACTAACGCGACACGTAAGCCCTAATTTGTGGAGCATTTGACTCAGCCGGAACAGATTAGAACTAATTTAATTATCTTTGATGGTAACGTTCGAATTGGAATAGATTTGCTAAATTATGGAAAACTAGCTGCGGCCCGCGGTAACACCGCTGTCCTTCTGGAGCGGTTGATTTTTCCGGGATTAAATCCAATATAAATACAGGGTTGTAAGGAATGGATACTAAACCGAAAAGGGATCATAGTACTCATCATTATGAACAACTTTTACTATGGGACCCACCCGGAATTCGCGAAAAAAAAAATGTTCCATAAAAATATGTCAATGACACTCGACAAAATGTATGGAACAGCTAATTTTTTTCGCTAGTTGTTCATAATGATTAGTACTATGAGCCCTTATGAGGCTTAGCATACCCTTTCTTTATAACCCGGTAAAGTTGATAAACTCTAAAAAATAAAAGCCAAAAAAGCCTATACCTATGTATTTCTAAAGCCTAAATGTACAATACCTTTCATCTGAATTCGTAGAGTCGTTTCAACGTGGCGCAAAACAGGGAAATTTAAGCAGTGATTAAGTTTAAGCATGGCTTTTAAGTGAGGTCTACAATCTTCTCTGCTCATCTATCTATCTATCCATGTAAGTATTTCACAAAACTCATACATAATACTGGCTTTATTAAACTTTCCAATACTCGACGAATTTCTTCGAGAATATTTCGAAACAATTGCTGAGAACTTTTTAGCATCTTCAGACCGCACATCTTGGTAGATACCTACTCAGAAAATTGTATTTCGGACAATCTAGGAATATTCTAGAATATCCAAAGCAAGTACCGCCATTACAAGCAAATGTTTTAAGATCTGGGAACTAGCGTTTGCCTCAGAAAGACTAAATGTAATGAATGTATATTTGTTTGTTTTTTTATGCGAAACTATAATAGATTTCATCCGTTATCCTACAAAAAGCATGAAATTTTCTATGATATAACGGTGCTTATATGGTATAAGCTACCACCATTCCAAATGTCATCTAAATCTGTTGGCACATTTTGGCGTGATTGATTGATAAACTTCCAAAGATCTAAACCAAACAAACTTTTACATTTATAATGTTAGTAGGATAAAAAACAATTTTAATGAACATTAAGCTTTACGTCACATTAAGACCGTGTCTTCCTTACCTAAACGTTGTTTACTTCGCACCCTCAGATAAGGCAGATAGAGTCCCGCTTTAGATACAAGTGAAGCCAAAAACTACCCTACTACCCGTGCACGTATACTTCAAGCACGTATTGACGCTAGCCGAATGTCAAAATGTCGTTTTGACATTTGTATTCGAAATTATAACCCAAAAAATTATGTTGTTTATGTGTTCCATGAGATGGAGTGCCTGAAAACGTACACGGCAGTAGGGTAGTTTTTGGCTTCACCTGGATCTAAGGCAGCACTATGTCTGCTGTCTACTTGATCTGAGTTCGCACCTACTTCCTACCTAAAAGGATATTCAAGTTCTGGAGTTACTCCTAGCAAGTTGAGTAGCGACGCGGAAGTAACGAGTATTTTATGTCTTGAACTCGAAACTATTCGTTTAGCTGAGACGGCACTTGTTAAGTGAGATTAAGTGTTAGTAAACTGGTGTACGAAGCTTAACATGATTATAGGAGTTATACGAAGAGCTAAGAGATACGCGTCCTGAGTGCACCATTGAAAAAAACCGCACTATCGCACTTATATTATGGACTAGCTGCGCCCCGCGGTTTCACCCGCGTTTTGCGGGGTAAAAAGTAGCTTATGCGTTAATGGTAATTTCACACTCATAGCTCCCCACTAGGAATAAATCCTGTGTCGTGGATGCCATGGAACACACAAAAACAAGGACAACTAACACCCAGAACAGATATTTAAATTCATTATTCAAACATCTGTCCGGCCGGGAATCGAACCCGAGACCTCTGGCTTATAAGGCGGTTACACTACCGTTGTGCCAAACAGGCCGACAAGCAGGGTATAAGCTACCTTGGTACCTCATTAAAATCCATTCAGTAATTTTTGCGTGAAAGAGGAACAAACATAAATACTCACAAACTATGCATTTATAATATTAGTAGGAGGATAAGTAAGGATGTGTGCATGTTTGTTACTGAATCATCCAAAAACGGATTAACGTATTTGGATGAAATTTGGTGTGAAGTTAGCTTATATCTTTGATTAACATACTCGTATACAGGGTTATTCATAAAGGGTATGCTAAGCTGAAAAAAGCTCATAGTACTCATCATTATGAACCACTTTTATTATGGGACCAACCTAAAATTCGCGAAATAAAACATCAGCTGTTCCATACATTTTGTCGAGTGTCATTGACATTATTCTATGGAACAGCAGATTTTATTCGCGAATTTCGGGTTGGTCCCATAGTAAAACTTATTCATAATGATGAGTACTCTGAGCCCTTTTTGGCTTAGCATACCCTTTATGAATAACCCTATATAGTCTACTATTTATCACGGAAAATTAAACCCTTCTGTAGGATACAAGGTGAAACTGCGTGCCGCAGCTAGCCACTACTAAATAGAATATTCCCACACATCCGACCTCCCTCCAACTTGCAGGTATGCACAGATTCAGGAGTTTTATGCTCCTCATGTGCCTGCTGGACGTCATGTTATCACCATAAAACGGTTACGAGCTCTCTTTTACAGTCCGACGCCTGTACTCGCGCTGAACTGTCCGGTGTCACTGCAGAATTAGACTTCCTATAAATGGGAATAGTGCCTACTAAAAGCATGCAAGCTGTTAGGAATATCCGCGCTGTATGGAAGATTCACTACTTTGTGGATGACGACCGTAACCGCGCGACGTGGACACTCAGTGGTTTTTCATCTTCTAAAATGTAACTGCTTTAACACTTAACATGCGTTTGTGTTTTACCGCACAGTTGTATTGAAAGTGGGCTTTACGCGCCTGGCGTTTGTAGCCGCATTCGCGTTGGTCAAGAAAAACACAAGGTATGTGTTTTCAGCAATAGGCGTGACGAAAGATTTTAAAATCCTCTTCCATAATGTGAGTACACATTTACTATTTACAAAAAAGCCTTTATTTCGGTAATAAACTTAAGTTTAACGAAGTTTGAAGCCATTTTTCACATATTTTTTCAACAGTGCCCGAAAACAGCTTGCTTGTGTCATGGCGTCGATTTGACGTCACGGCTAGTAAATAATGTCATTGTGTCTATGCGTGATGAGCGGCGGATGACCTGAGTTCACTGAAGCGTGACGTCATACGCTGTGATTGTTGTTTCTGACAAGATGGCCGATTGCTGTATTTTAATGTTTTAATTTATTGAAAATCTTAATAATCTGTTTTTTTTAAATAAAACTAAACATGTGTTTTTTTTTAATCTGGCTAGTCCCCTGAAAGCATTGAATCGGCGATCTTTTGATACTGTCGTCATGCCTATTAAAGTGTTAAAACTAGCTTGTATTGCATTGTCATTGGAGTTACACATATCAAATTTCAGCTCAATCGGACATCGGAAAGTGTTGCAAGATTCCACCCGAACAAACATAGTAACATACATTGCAAGTTAAATAAAAGCTTTTATAATGCGGGAAAGAGACAGGTTACAGTCTATCTCAGCTATAAAGGTCGCAGGTTCTCGGTGATGCATTGGCGAATCTATGTAACATACATTGAAATCAAATCCAACGTCGGCGGTAACATACAAGTTAAAACCCGTGTCACGTAAAAATAGATCAGGATTGCGTTGTATTGATTACACTGGTTTCCACTAAAGACTAAATGGACTAGCGACGGAATGTTATTCAAGAGGATTGCACAAAGCTGATACGTCATAAAATAAATAAAATAAAAAATTTGGTAACAAATTCGGGCAGCGCGAAAGCCATCGCTTTTGGCGTCGTAACAGCTCTGCAGTGCCACCGCGCTCCACATGCAGACACTCCCATTTTTCCTACTACGCTACGATTGTATTTGTACTTGAACAAAGTTGAAACCAACCTGGCTAACAGGAAGTTCATGTTGTTAGGCGTAGAGTCAGTGGGCTGCAGCTGAGGCGCTGTGTGGTTGTAGTAGTGCCTCGCATGCGCCACCGCCGCCACGGCCGCCAGCCGCTGCGTGCCGCCCATGGCCCAGCCGAGTGGGCTCTTCTGAGCGCTGGCTCCGGCCGCCGCCGCCACCACGCACCAGCAGTGCCAGCGAGCCAATTTAGAGCTCTGCTTTCTTTTTTGAAGACACGGTTGACGTTAGTTTTTTGTACACGTTTGTTCCTCTTTGAAAGACACTGTTGATGTGCGTTTTTCTTCCACGTTTGTTCCTTTGCTTATAGTTTTCTTACTGTTTCTTTTTAGTGACTCTTTCTCAGTCTGAGTTAAGAAAAGTTTTATCACCTGGGCAAGGGCATCTTTTTCGAATGTGTCTGAAACAATAATGATAAATTAGACAACTTTATTAAAAAAACTAACGTGATGTTAATATTGTAAGTCTAATCGTCCAAAAGTGACTCAGTTTCGGTAGATCGTCCTTGTACGCTACCACTTAAACAAATTACTATACCTGTAGATAGAACCCTATACTTAAATCTACTTTTCCGTCGCACACATCAGCAATATTAGGTACTTAGTTATTTCAATTTAATTATATCCCACCGTTTCCCCCACCATATTTCAATGTCAAAGTGTGCGTGATCCTACTGATAAGAATTGCTAAGGCCAGGGTCTCACAGACGGCAAGTTTTGTAGCAAAAGTTGTGTTGTGTAGCTTTCTGGCGAGGCAATAAAGGCCAGTTCAAGCCGGTTCGGAGTGTTTTAACTCCAACACAAACAAAGATGTGTTATAAGTTTAACGTGCGAACTTGAGTCTATCTGTTCATATCAAACGACAGGATCGTTTTTTGTTTTGTTTTAAAAGTAAGTTGAGAGAGAGTAGATATTCTTAACTATTTAAACAAACTTATTGGACCGTTTAAATGTTAAATTAAGTCTGCGCTTCTTTTCCAGGTTTTTACTTTATATTAATATTAATAATTCCTTGTAACATTTTCTTGTATGACCGAGTAACAGGCAACAGTCAAGCTCAACCTGCTAGTGCGGGTTCAGCCTTGACCTTCCCAGCGCGCTTGCGATGTGACCCGGCCCTAATTTAGAACTGTTCTCTTCTAAAGAAAAACAATAACTCTAATTAAATTGAATTCTAACGAATGCCGAAGTTTCTGAATGAATTATTCCGATTACTGTTAATCTAGTTCGGACGAAGAAATGCTCGGTATTTATCTAATTAAAAATAATATTGTAGAGTTTGTATGTTTAAGTTGATGCCTGGCATGAACTGTCAGAACTAGTGGTTAGCTCAGTGGAACAACGGCCGCCTCGTAATCGTGAGGTGGCGGGTTCAAGCCCCGACTCGTACTTTTCCATAGAAAAATGTAAATGATACTTGACAGCTTTTTCGGGATTTCAGGGTTGGTCCTATAATAAAAGTCGTTGACAATGATGAGTACTATGAGCCCTTTTTGACTTAGCATACCCTTTCCTTATAACCTTTGTATAATAAAAATACATTTCCGCAATGTGCCGGTGTCACACCCTACGACGTCGATCTACGGCTCTACGGCTACCGCTACGAAGTTATGTCTACGCAGGCGCTACGAAAAACAATGTTCTAAAGACTAAAATGCTCTGACAACTTTTTCCTGACGTAAAATGTCACGTGCGAAAGAGGACGGAGAGTTTTAAGCCGCGATTAAGTTTAAGCACTTAATCAGGTTTATAAGTAAGACTGCTATCGTATAAGCGTTTCACAAATCGATATCACTATATAGGGTTATTCATAAAGAGCTGAAAATGGCTCATAGTACTCATTATGAACCACTTTTTCTATAAGACCATCCCGAAATTCGCGAAAAAAAAAATCAGCTGTTTCATAGAAAAATGTTAATAACACTCGACAAATTGTATGGAACAGCTGATTTGTTCTCGCGAATTCTTGGTCCCGTAGTAAAAGTTGTTCATAATGGTGAGTACCATGACCCCTTTTCGGCTTAACATACCCTTTCCTTATAACCCTGTATAGCTCTTATACAGACAGCATTTCGTATTATTAGAACAATCATAAATGTTTCACGCCTACTCATAAACTTGTAATCTTAACTGTTTTGAGCGAGTAATAATAAATTAATGGCACCTAAACTAAAACTCGCCCTAACAGCACCAATTCATACACACGGTTGATGGAGGCGCCACTATAGCATTTCCTAACGCGAGTTACAGCCAGCGGTAGATTTTTTATTTACCCGGCTGTATAGTTATTTTGGTAATAATTCAGAGTGAAGTCAGTAATTAAGAGTGAAGCGGAGGAAGTGCAATCAATTTATGGGGGATGGAAATGGGTAATGGGCATGTTTTTGAGGGAATTCGCTTTTAATTAGAAAAATATGGGTGACTACGCCGGTTACTATATGAGAATAAAAAAGAATATTGATCGTGACGAAATTGAAAATAATTTTTTTATTGGTTTCCTTTTACAATTAATACCTATCTCACAAATTGAGATTTTATTAGAAACAGGTAACTTAATAATTTTCAAAAATATAATTCGAAGTAGTTTCCATGTTTGAAAAAAACAGGACCTTCATGTTTATTAAAATGTCAAAGAGTATGCCACTGTGGCCGAGGAAAAAATGAAATTAATAAAAATTGTGAATTTATAATGATATGCCCCAAGAGAGCCCTCACCAAGTTAAATGAGCTCTTCCAAATTAGGTCGTTACGGATACGTTTATGGAGAAGTTAAAGAAAAAAAAAACTGATGTCACGATTTTGGTTTCACAAGAAACATAATTTTTAAGAATATTATATTAAGGAGAAAATTTAAAGAACAAAATCTAACATCACGGTTCTGATTTCATAAGAAACATAATTTTTAAGAATATTAATTTCTTAATAAGAAAAACTTCAAAAGTACAGAGTCGGATAAATACAGGATTATAAAGAAAAGGAGTCATAGTAATCATCATTATAAACAGTTTTACTATGGGACTAACACCATTGATTTTGTTGAGCGTCATTTATATTTTTCTATATTGACATTATCTTGTATATTATGTGCTCAAGAATAATTTTAAATCCTCACAAGGGCCCCAAACAAGAGTTGAAGTCAAACAATAATTGTAATTCAATTACTGTATTTCTTACACCACTTTATACCCTATTGCTGACTTTATAATACCACTTTCATCACTTTAGTTTAGACATAATTACAGTTCAGTATTTTACAAAATATATGCAACGATGATCAATAAACTTTCAAATTTTAAAGTAACTTCTCTAAAAGGCCGTTTAAGTTCTTCGAAACGCTATCGCCGACTTAAAGTGTAAATTTTGGTATAATTTAAATTGAAACACTCACGTAAAAAACCGCGAGCGCGTCATGCTTGTAATCTCCTGATGAAGATCATCGAATATGATCGAAATTAGTCGTATTAAACGACTTAATTCTTACGTGAGTATTCCCGTTTTAATTATAACAAAGTGTGTTAAAACTACGTTAGTTTCTTTAGTGAAATTGTTAAAATGTAAATGTTTTATGATCTTGCAGTTCTTGCACTAAACTTTAGTTTCCGTCAATTTCTTAAAGTAGGAAGTCATGACTTGGACTGCACTGTCGATACTTTGTAGTAGCGCGGACTTATTTAATTTAAAGTAATTAAAACTGCGACGAGGCTTTAATAATATATGTTACAAAGTACTTAATTTGAAGTAATTAAAATTGCGACAGGGCTATATGTTACAAAGCCTTTAGCCTCGTCCAATTTATGCGCTTTATAAAACTACGCGGGAATTATGTAAGAAATCTTTAGGACTGGGTCATAGGAAATACTTGAAAAACCTATTAAAATGTTTATTCGAGTAATAAAGTTTTTTTTAATAGTTTTTCGTTTGAACTGTTTAGAATTTTAATTGACAACGAAACGTCTATTTTTTATTCTTAAAAATTATAGGCACTCACCATTCAACAAAGAACTATTCTTGACACTTGTTTATTCTTAACACTTATTTCGTAAGCTGTCGCTTGCACCGTGACAATTTCAAAAGTTTTTGTCACAAGTTTCAAAAGGTTTCTTTCACTGAAAAATCACTTCTCACAATATTTCAAGTAAATTCCAATTTCACTGTTAAAGAAATTTATTTATTTTGTTGTTAAAAGTGAAGTGCCGTATCAGACCGTCGTCGATAGCACAACTTTACGTGGCTTCCGAATAACTTCTGACGCTGGGCGGGAAACGTCGTCCGCCTTCCGCGAGAACCGACAGAGTGAACGCCGGTTCCCGCCCGCCTAAGCTTTGGCAAACATTGGCTGTACTTGGCTTAAGTTGGTGACTGTTGGAATGTTAACTGTCTGGCATTTCGATTGAAAGTTTCTCGAATTTATTTCACTTTTGTTTTGTAAAGGTGCGTCATAAAAAGGTAACTAACAAATGGAATTAAGGTTTTTAACTGTAAAATGAAATCCAAAAATATCCGTTTAGTTCTTTTGTATTTAAAGAAGAATCCATTGGATTTTATTCTGAAGTGTTTTTAATAGACCTTAGTGAATGAAAAGTTTAGACTTTTTCAAAGATAGATACATAGATAAATTCTTTATTGTTCACAACAGAAATTACAAACAAAAGGATAATAACATTTAAAACTAGTGCAACAACTGGTGGCCTTATCGCTAAGAGTGATCTCTTCTAGGCAAGATATTAGTTAAGAATATAATTTAATAATTAGTACTCAATTTACTAGACTTATGTATTAACTCGTCATAGTAAAAAAATGTATGAATATGCTATCAAAATTTTAGCCAACCCTTCAACCTTTTTCGGGTCTTATTAAAAATTAAGGTATGCCATGTATTATTTTTGTAATGCCACTAATCAAGCATTATGCGTATCAGTATCACTTATCTACCAGTTTTTTTACTTCATTTATTATAGTTTAAAAATAGATACGTATTGCTTGTTTGATCAATACGTTTAATTTAAACTGAAACTACGTCCACTGGCACTCACACATATGCGCGTCACCAACATTGGTTCCAATGTCACCCCCACGTTGGGCGCCAATCTTGGCATTTTCAGTCACTACTACGACCGTGGTCGCCCCGTGACGCCGCCACAACCAGGGTACGTAAAACACTGAATTCACTCTTCATTACGCTGCCACACAAATTTGCACCATAACGCTTAAACAATAACATTCATTTTCGCCATTCATAAGGTAGAATCTCGCATTTTGCCACGCGATTTTATACTGTATCGTTGTGAATTTAAAGTTTCAATTCTGTGGAAAAATGCGATGACATTTTCGTGTTACGAGTAGATTTAATTTTAAGGATAATGTAATAGCGGAACCACTATGTGAAGACAACTAGATGTATGACATTTCGAAATGCCACGGGTGCTGAATATCGGTCTAAAGTGGTGCTAATTCGTTTATCTGTGGGGTATTTCCGTTTTGTCCTAAGTTTTTATGCGTGTTGAGTCCGGCCGCTTTCAGCTGAACCCTCTTAAATTTTATGCTGCCCTAGTACTCTTAGTTTACTTGACGTCTGATTTCTCAATAACTAACTCCGTTTTGCGACTCTGTCTGGTGATTTATCGTTTTCTTGTAAGTTTTTGTGCCTTTCAAATAATAAATAAATAAAAGAACACGTGTAAATCGAGTCTATTACAAAATTTACAAAAGATTTAGGTATTCAAAGTTTACAAATTTTAGAAATACCGTCAAACTAATAATTCTTACGTCGTCACAAACAGAATACTAAAATAGTTACATACGTATCCGTTGTTTTAGTCTTTCTTTGTTTAGATAATATATTTTCAAACGTTGACCCAATATACATTGTAAAAATAAATCTATAAACCTACCTTACTTTGACTATGCAACTTTTTAAAGGTCACTGTTTAACCTTTCAATTTACGGTATATATTAATATTGCGTAATAGTCCAATCGAGGAAATTCTTTGTATTTCTCTGAAATTCTTTTTGTTGCTACCCTGACAATGATTCCTTTGTTGCTGAAATTTTGCAGTGTGATAACAGAGAATTGACTTATTAATCCAGGATTTTTTTTCGTGAATTTCGGGTTGGTCCCTTAGTAAAAGTTGTTCATAATGATGAGTACTATGAGCCCTTTTCGGCTTAGCATACCCTTTATGAATTACCCTGTAGTTTCATGAGCTTTTGCTTTGTCCAACTGTCCCGCAACATTATTCTAGGTTCGGTCATATTGCTTTCATCAGTGCATCGAGTATAGATCCACCAACCCATAGTGCCTTTTCACACGTACCGGTTGCCGGGTAGCCGTCGCCGGATACCCGGTGTCAAATGTACCCGCCTGCCGGATAAATAACGCCGGTACATGTGAAAGCTATGTACCATGCCCATACACTTCACCGCCGGGTAACCGGCGCCGGCTACCCGGCAACCGGTACGTGTGAAAAGGCACATACACTGGCCGATTCCATCTATTACCCCCTTCCCACCGTTTCCACTAGGGGTAAAGAAACGTGCTATATCGCAGCTGATGGACGAGCTGATGGACGATGCCCTTAGCTCTCAGTCATCAGTTTTAAGAGATAATTTCAATGGTTTTAAGATATTTTAATCAAGCATTTTTAATAATTGCTATGAAATTGTTGTATAGTTTTGGAATAAATGTCACTTTGCAATATACAGTGCACTTCTCGGGCAACTGTATACCCGAAAAGGAGTATTTATAATGGATTTTCAGTTTAGGATGTGTGAGAATCGCGACAAAACATGCTGTTATTGGTTGAAAAATCAGTCCTCAAATAATCATGAAAAGGTTAGTGAATTCCTAAATTCCTTTTAGTACTTGACGCGATTTTACGATTTTTTAAATCTCAGGGTGATGAGCGCAGTGCTATGCCGCGTAGGGTCTTGAATTCTAAGAATTCAAAATTCTGGGTGGCGCAGACCGTTTATGGGAAAACGTGACGTTTAATTTCAGGCGAGCCACTTGCTAGCCTGAAATTTGCGACAAACAGATTATGATTAGAGTAATAGAAATCACACATTCAATTGTACTTTAACCTATTGTATAAACCGAGTAATAGCCGTATTATTTCTGTACTAACATCAACCTTATTATGTTGTTTGTTGGTTTTATATTGTTAATCTCATTATCTGTCGCGTTACGTGGACATAGCGCTTCAACGCTATCACTGCAGGTGTGGCTTGAATTACCTTAATTGAAACATGGCTCGTAGCAGCTAGTACGTAATCTGTGGTTTGTACAGTGATAAGCTATTTTACTTTTATACGTAGCTAGGTAATTAACTATGGTGGTTTGGCGTGGGGGACTGGGGGTGCAATATGAGGCCCGCGGGACGTTCTGATACTAGAGAATTGACTATTTCATTTGATTTGAAAAGTTGAAGAAATGAAGAGAATATAATACTTAGAGCAAAAACGTCATAGGTTTTCGGTTATTTCTCACCGACCAAATAAATACCACTATGTTTCTTCTCACAATACATTATTTTTTACAAATTTGTCACGACGTTGATTTTTTTACATCAATTTGCCACTGTCTGCCTACTTAAGTTCAGAGACAACTCTAATTAGTCGTCAGTGATTTGCGGAAAGTCATGCAAAAGTTTCTCAGCCCGTTTTTCTCATGAAAAATTAAATAAACAAAAAGTAATATCTTCTATCTATATATATATATATAAATGAAACCCGTTTTCCTTGGTCACGGCATCACGCGTGAATGGCTGGACCGATTTCACTAATTCTTTTTCTGTTGTATTTGTTATTATTAGGAGAAGGTTCTTACGGAAAAAAATATTAAGAAAATCTCTCAGAAATATTGAAAAACCCTAAAAACAGCCCTTTTCTTTTTCCCATACAAACGTTTTCTAACTAAAACGAGCTTTATTGCTATTGTATAAAGTTCATATTGAATTGCAAGCACTCACTGTTGTTTAAGCAATGTAGGTATGTTCCTAACGTCCAAGAGTCAATTTGCACTTTATTACCTCTGTACAAAGTTCAAATTCAATCATATCTATCAAAACAGATAAAACAAAAAAAAGAAAACGAAATCGAATAGTTCATTCATTTGTTTTAAAATTTCGAAGGATTTGACTCCAAGTCATATCAAATTAAAAAAAAGTTGAAACAACAACAAACTGTCAATGTCGGTGTTTTTTTTTTCATGGATGAGTTTGCTTTTGTCAACTGATACACGAAACAAATTCGTACCTATAATTGTAATATATTATAAGTATAAAATTGTAAATAGTGTTTTGTGCAGTGTTTAAATTTAATTAGGCAGTACCATAGAGAAGTACTGTATGGCAGTACGAAGTCTGCCGGGTCAGCTAGTTATAAATAAAACAGCTAGATTTTAAATAAAACCTTTGTAGCGATATTTAAAAACTAAAACTTGGCTACTCAACTGAAGGTTTAACCTCAAAAAAGTTCGAAAATATGTATTCAAGATCTTTTAAACTACAGTTGCCCCAGTTTGAATGGAAATCAGGCTTTCTTTTAGTATGGAGACTTTGCATTTAAATACAAAGTCATAAGAAGTGACAAAGATAATCTAGGCCGTAGATCCAGGGATTTTGAATTCAAGTTTTTAGCAATACGGAAACTTTTTGAGATATCTCTTTGTAGCTTGCTTTGTAGTCTCTGTACTCGCTCTATGACAGAGAATTTCTTTCAATACTTTTTTTGGTTTAAATCTGATTTTTAGTTCTTCAATTCATTATTTAATTACCTACAATGACACCATCTTCTGAATAAGCTTAGCTCTACTGCTACAAGTTTTTGTCGGCGTTTCGAAGAACTAAGTCAACTTAAAAAGTCCAAAGTTCATGTCATTGCAATCTTAAAAAGTCCATTTGGAAGATGGAGTTCTTTGTAGACATTGTCAGCCCCAAAATATATTTGTCGGACTCTATTCAATCATCACAATTGTTGGCATTTTAGCTGTTACAAAATCCGTTGTTAAACAGTTGTCAAAAAAAAATCTAAATAATTTATTCACGAAATTGTACACTACTTTTCAATAATCACTGTCTTCCAAATTAGGAAAAAATAACTAAGATTTTGAAGTAAACACACAATACGAATCGAAACAAATTGCTATCAGACAACGCCGTCTCTATTGCTCTCGTTTCTCGCTCTCTTCGTCTCGTCTACAAATCTCTTCACACCCTATTTTTTATCAGCCAACAAGAACCCAGCCAGCCAACAAGAATACAGCCCCTGCCCTTAACCCTCGATACAGATAAGCCTAAAGGGCACTCGTTCCGCCCTTAGAACATTTGTAAAACGCACGTAAATTCGGATCCCGCCATTTCATTATCTACCAGATTGAGGGTAATAAGAGATTTATGTGCACGCATCCAGCCGCTTTGTGCTCTGATGTCAGGAAACATTATTGAGGATGGCAGGAATGTCGGGCCCTGGAGTGTTAGGTCTGTACATGTACAATGTTCCCTACCTCGACACTACATACTCTGATATTATTTACTTGCTCCGCTCCCTGTTTTCACCCGGTTTTATACAAAAACTGTTTTTCTACATACATCTACACTAATATTATAAAGAGGAAAGATTTGTATGTTTGTAACAAATAAACTCAAAAACTACTGGACCGATTTTAAAAATTCTTTCACCATTAGATTGCTACATTATTCTTGAGGAACATAGGCTATATTTTACACCCGTACGAAGCCGGGACAGGTCGCTAGTCTATACTAATATTATAAAGAGGAAAGATTTGTATTTTTGTAACAAATAAACTCAAAAACTACTGGACCGATTTTAAAAATTCTTTCACCATTAGATTGCTACATTATTCTTGAGGAACATAGGCTATATTTTACACCCGTACGAAGCCGGGACAGGTCGCTAGTCTATACTAATATTATAAAGAGGAAAGATTTGTATTTTTGTATGTTTGTGTTGAATAAACACAAAAACTACTAGACCGATTTCAAAAATTCTTTCACCATTAGATTGCTACATTATCCCTGAGTAACATAGGCTATATTTTACACCCGTACGAAGCCGGGACAGGTCGCTAGTAATATTATAAAGAGGAAAGATTTATATGTTTGTAATAAATAAACTCAAAAACTACTAGACTGATTTTAAACATTCTTTCACCAATATAAAGCTACATTATTAGCGAGTAACATAGACCATGTTTCATACCCGTGCGACGCCGGGGCATAGGTCGCTAGTCTTGAATAAAATCGTAGCCTATATGGCAAACCAGCGGTGCAAGCAAGGAAAGTCGATCGATAAACTGACGTGTAGACTCGACAAAGTCGTTAAAGTTTTACGAAATTTTGACGTATTAGACAAGTTCAAAAGTCGGTTTTTCTATCGACAACTACTCGCTCTGCTGTATGAGAGGATATTATTCACTCTATAAGTTTTTAGGTGAAAAAACCCAAACACTCTGTCTTAAAATGCCTTCAAACTTGGGCCCATTATACCTATATTTCTTAAATAGCTACACGCTCTTTGTTTTGTATTCTATTAGCCTCCAATAGTCGCGCCAAACCTACGCAGTAAGAATATTCCTAGAAACACGACTGTGCCATTCTAAGCACTTTTCCACCCCATAACTTTACAGACTCCCTGTACTTTTACATAAATGCAAAAAGCCATAGACCAGAAATATCACCGTCACTCCAGGAATAATGATACATGTTGTTAATCTGTCGTCCTAGGTGGGGGACAGAAAGCGAAGAATTGCGACGTAAAGCGGAACATGAACGAAAGTTTAATAGAGTCCTCAGAGTTAGGCAACGTATTAAAAATACCTTGGGTATTGGAGGTGTCCATAGGCGGCGGTGACCACTTAACATCGGGTGGCCCGTCGCTGGTTTGTCACTTATTTTTATTTAAAAACTACCGGCCCGTCCCGGCTTCGCACGGGTAGACTTTGGGATAAACGTACTCGTAGAGTAAATTGAAATCGGTCCAGTCGTTCACGCGTGATGGCGTGACCAAAGGTGTTGAGAATAATTATAGGAACTCTTTGTTATAACCTCTATTCTCATGCTATTGCGTAACTATAGCAACCGTAGTTTGTTGATGCTAACTTGTCAATTTATAGTAAAAATTATCAGTATAAAACGCACACTGTTTTGATAGATATGATTGAATTTGAACTTTGTACAGAGGTAATAAAGTGCAAATTGACTCTTCTACGTTAGGAACATACCTACATTGCTTAAACAACAGTGAGTGCTTGCAATTCAATATGAACTTTATACAATAGCAATAAAGCTCGTTTTAGTTAGAAAACGTTTGTATGGGAAAAATAAAAGGGCTGTTTTTAGGGTTTTTCAATATTTCTGAGAGATTTTCTTAATATTTTTTCCGTAAGAACCTTCTCCTAATAATAACAAATACAACAAAAAAAGAATTAGTGAAATTGGTCCAGCCATTCACGCGTGAGGCCGTGACCAAGGAAAACGGGTTTCATTTTTATATATACATATAGAAGAACATACTACAACGCCAATAGTTGTTTATTAGGTTATCGATTACGGAAATAAATTAGTGACGACAATAATATAATAATTAGATTTTGTACATCTTTAGACGGTGGGCAGTTCAGCGCCTAAATGATGTAAAGTCTTACTATGGAAACTAAAGTGGTTTTCACACATTTTTGTTATTATTAAACACGGGAATACTCATGTAAAAATTAAGTCGTCTACTACGACTAGTTTCGGTCACATTCGGTGACCTTCATCAGGTGAGTGAAAAAACCAAACCTAACTTTACCAAACGTGACACGCTCGCGGTTGCGTCTCGTTTGGCATGATGTAAAGTCGTTGTATTAGGCTATGCATAAAAGTAAATTTTGCCGTCAGGTTTTATTGTTCCCGTCAGAAATTACAAATAAAACTGTAACAATTCTTCAGTAACAAGTGGTCTTATTATTGCACCGTTAAGTCGAAAATATGTTCGCACAGCCTCGCGTCGCGTGTCATCGCATCGCGTTCGTCACGTAGGGCAATTATGCATCGCAAATTCTAGATATGCTTCTGGGACATATAATTAAATTTACTTTTTACGTTTTTAAGCGGCGAGACGAGCTCGACGTGCGCGTGATAGTAAGCGCTACGCCTTCACTATCCATTAAGTACAATCTAATTATGTTGACATTCAGAGTTTCGATAATAAAGTTATGTGCGGTACTATACAGGATTACAAGGAAAGGGTATGCTAAGCTGAATAGGACTCTTTTATAATCATTATGTTTTTTTTTACTATGGTAACCAAAACAACCCTGTAATTGAGTAAAAAAACAAACCTGTTGCAAAACTAAATTTTAATTTTATTCGACGAAATGGATCGAACTGCTGATTTCAATGTTGGTCCCAGAGTAAAAATTATTCATAATAATGAGTACTAAGAACCGTTTTTTGTTTAACATACCCTTTCCATATAACCTTGTAGTATTCTTATCACGCGCCCCGTTTCACCGGCCATCCTGCAAGAACCGTTAATTTTGCATTTCCATTGAAATATCAGCAGTTTCGCACAATAACTGCTCATTTCTTTGTTTACCTGAACAACAAGCTTGTCACAATCAAATATTTACCTCGATGACTCGATCTCAATACATCGTGTCCAGAAGTTACCTTGACAAGGTACTACTTGTTTGTACCGCGAGTTGGCTGAACTTTAAAGGGCGTCGACTCTACGTCACGCGAAGCAATCAACGCATGAAGTTTACAGTTACAGGGCTTATTCTGGCGCTGCTCGATATTTTCAAGTTAAATAATTTGCAATAAAATAAGTTGACTTCTCTTTAAACATTCTTTACCAAAAAAATAAAAATAAATAAATAAAAACTGAAATTATGTTAAAGACCGATTAAATAAGAGATTCGCTTCATATTTATCTTTAAAATCGGTCAAACAATATAAAGTGGCTTAGAAATGGACAAACATACATATTTACTTTACTTTGCTTTAAAATCATGACCGTCCTTATGTACAGTCATGTAAAAAACTTAAAAGTATATGTATAGGACTTACAATACCAAAAATAATTCGTCACCATTTTTAATGGTATCATCATATATATCGAGTGACTAAACAGTTGCAGTTTTATAATATATCGTAAACCATGAGAATAAGGTCCCAGGTATATTTGCAGGAGCACTTCACTAGTATATTAGCGTCTATTTGAAATGTGGTATTTATTTACAAGGCGTTGCTTATTGTTTCGGACAATATCAGTTACCGCAAAAGTGTAAATAATTGAATTCTGTGATTTGTGCGCTTACAATCTTTAACCAGTGATATTGCTGGAAGCGGGTTTAGCGCTCAGAGCGATTTCTCTCAGGCATTTTTTTTTTCTAAAAAGTAAGTTCGTTTTAGGCTGAGTGGCTAGTCCTGGTTTCAGAGTTTTTAGGCCGCCTGAGGGCCTCTAATTTTACGGTTGTTGTTAAAGGATAAACAACCGGGACCTACAATTTAAACTGTCATCTGACCCACGGTAGCGCTCTGTTGTAAATACACGCGGTCACCCATCCGAAGACTGCCGTGACGTCCGTTGCTTAACTTCAGTGATCGATTACGAACACCTAGTCGAGCTACGAGCGTTTCTTTTTATATTCAACCGACTTAAAAAAAGAGATGGTTTTCAATTTAACTGTTTGTTTTTTTTATAACAATAAGTCAGTTCGTATATACGAGTATAAATACAGTTTTTAGACCACTTGAGGTCTTTGTCATCGCTTGGTAGGTCCACAATTTAACGTATCACCAGAGCCACAAGTCATAATAATTTTAGGTTTTAGTTTCTAGTTCTTAGTAATTAAGTTTTATTATGTAATTTCTATTGTAAGGATACGTTGGCGCTGGCATAGACTTGCAGTACGAAACTCCTTAAAAATTGATCTGAAAAAAGCCATAAAACACCTAAGCGTCTACATAAGTGCCGGATATCCCTCTCAAGAGCCTACAGCTACAAATTGGCACTACTGAAAGCGTCGGTTGACATTTAAAACTCCAGGGCCGCCAACTCTCTCGGGTATTGGTAGCCTTCGCGTAATATAATTTGTTCGGCACTGAATATCGACGCTGTTTATAATTACGAGTGTAATCATGTTAGTTTCAGTAATAGTGAAATTCAGTTAACTTCTCAAGTTACACGTGGGTCGGACGTTTTTAGCCTTCGGAAATTGGCATTGGACGCAACGGCGGTCGGAAATGCAGCACGTGTAAAATGCTTAGGTTTTTTTTTAATTTTTTTTATGTATGTAATTGAGTGACGAGACGAGCAAATCGCTCGCCTGATGTTAAACGTCACGTTTGCCCATGACGGGTCTGCGCCGCCCAGAATTTTGAACTTGCAGAATTCAAATCCTGCGCGGCACAGCACTGCGCTCGTCACCCTGAGATATAAGTTGTTTAATCTCCCATTTGCCCTGTAAGTGGATCCTATTTTAATCCTCGACGTAAAAAGCCTTCGTTACCCGTGTACTACCAGTCTTACCACCAGTAGTAACATAGGTTTTTTGCCTGTGTTACCACTAACTGCTCTAGTAGTAACACGGGTCAATTTATAACCGACAAAAAAACGGAGAAAAGTTCTAAGTCGACGCGTACTTTTACATATTTATTTATTTATAATTAATTACTTAACGCACTTACAGCAAAGCCAAGGCGTGCGATAGGTTACATACACCATGAAATACATTTCAAAAATAAAAAAAATAAAAAAATGAATTATATTATACAATAAGTGCAGACTACGTAATAACAAAAAATAATATTCAAATAAAAATAATAACAAAATAACAATAACAATCCAAAATAATATAAAATAAAATAGAATAATGTCAAGTTGTAAATATATAATGAATGAATTGATAGTACACATTTAAAACAAAAGAAGAAAAATGTCAAAATTTAATTATAGATTAATTACTGATTTAAATAACTTAAATAATTGATGCAAACATTTACAAACACACAAAACTTAATTACAAAAATATTAATATCTGGTTGTTGAGCGAGCGATATATTTTTTTACTTTCTATATTACCACTGGCCATTATCATTATTGATACTTCTACTGGTAGTAAGACCGATAGTAACACGGGTAATGAAGGGTACGAGTAAAAAGAGAGGTGTGATAATTTAAGCGTGTATAACAGTGTGTCTGTGTTTATCTGTGGCATCGTAGCTCTCTAACGGCTGAACAGATTTTAATTAGGTTATTTTTGTTCGAAACGTGAATCAATCGAGTGTTCTCAACTAAGATTCAAGATGATTGATTCAGGTTTTTTGAAGATCAGCTCTTTTCTTATCAAGTTCTTTTTCAATTTTTAATTTGATTTCTGTTAGTTATGATAAAAGCTTTTATTTTATTTTACTTGTTATATAGGTCAACTATTGCAACTGAATTTTGAACTAATTCTCAATGTCCGATTGAGCTAAAATTTTGGTATAGCCGTGTAACTCCGTTTCCCTTCTGGGTTTACTGCGCTGGAACTCTCTCTCTACTGGCTGTTCCTGAGTTACTGAGCCTAGACAAACACACATACTTACACACTCTCCAAGAACATTACCCTCTTTTTAGCAGTCAGGTAAAATGCCCAACACTTCGCAACAATCTGCATGCACCGCTTGACAAAGGTAGCTAAGTTGAGCATATTGGACCGATGGCTAATTATGTTTGAAAGTTTCACATGTCTGGTCCCTGAGGATGCGTGGTTTGTTTGACCTTTGTAGGTGCGGTGACATCCAATAAGGATCCGTCAAAACACGTTGACCCTACATATTTTAATATCTTTTTTTGCTGACATAAGGAAAGAACCCTTCCTTGTTAAAAGCTTTTATTCAACTTGTAACTTATGTACATAACTACCAGTACGTCTGTTCGGGTGGAATCTTGCAACTCAATTTTGAACCACTTCCCGATGTCCGATTGAGCTGAAATTTGGTATACGTGTGTAACTCCATAGTATGATAATAAAATTAAAATCATTAGAAACATACAAGTCAAAAGTTTTAAATCGTTGTTAAATAAAATTCAAGTTCACTTCAAATAAAAATAAATTAGATTTACAAATAAATTAGATAAAATTTACAATATTTACATTAAAACTAAAATTAAGCTAAAATAATAACTAAAACTGAGTAATATAAAAAACTAAAAATTGAAAAGCAGTTATTGTCCGGGTGATTAGATTAGATCGAACAGCTGCTTTAACAGTAAAAATTGTTCGTATTGATCAGTACTACAAGCCTTTTTGGTTTACTATGCTCTTTCTTTACAACCCTGTATTTGTGGCGTTGTAATCACTACACCTAATGACTACATATATGTATCTACCCCCATTATACCGCATTCGATCGCACCGAGGCGCCGGACGCTCTATTATTCAAACAATCGATGAAATAGTAGACGATACGAATTATTGAGTTGTTGCTTTACTTGCCTGATAGTTCTAGAACTTTGGCGAAGTAATACTATTTTTGGACGCTGTTTAAGTTTTGTTTAAGTTTCTTCAGCTAGCTGTTGAATCGTAAATATTTATTAGCCTTAAATAGCCTAGTCACTTCGACGAAATGTGGTTTAGAATTTAATGATATCGAATTAAGGAAACTTATTAATTACTAGCTGCGCCCCGCGGCTTCACCCGCGTTTTCCGGGATAAAAAGTAGCCTATGTGTTAATCCAGACCATGAACAACCTTCATTCCAAATTTCATGTAAATCCGTTCAGCCGTTTTTGCGTGAAAGAGTAACAAACATCCATACATACATCCATACTTACAAACTTTCGCCTTTATAATAGTAGTAGGATATGTCTTTAGGATCAAGTTGGTATCCCCCAAATTAGAGTAAAGGTTAAAAAAAAAAAAAGGAAAGTCAAGGTTGGAAAGTCTTTGTCTTAAAGACTTAAAAAATGAGAAACCCAGTTTTATATTAACTTCTGCTCCATTGCAAGCACTCGTGCTTTCAAATACTACGTCACAACTAAAAATGTCAATAATTAAAATTAACGACGACGGACTCGTGGTCACACCGTTTTGCTACACCAGTGTGACTACGAGTAATTTATATTCCTCGTGGTTACACTACTTGGCTTTCTAGCACTTCGCCGGCCGCTGCCGCGGCACGCTCGCTACGCTCGCTCGGCTCGTGCGTTGTTTTTCATGTTCTAACATAACCTAACCTATTAATTTATTCGTCCAGTATCTTGCAATCTCGATCCTTTTCAGAGTAGTGTAACCACGAGGAATATAAATTACTCGTAGTCACACTGGTGTAGCAAAACGGTGTGACCACGAGTCCGTCGCTAAATTAACTATCGATTGAAATGTGCTGCCGCGATAAAATAGCAAGAACCCACTCCATGTCGTGACAAAATTAAAAGACAAAAGAGTATTCTAAAAATATACCTGAGGCGCTATTAGACGCTATAATTATTGTACAATCAATAATCGTTTTAAATAATTTGCTAACAGTAAAATAATAAGCATAGACAAATATACAGCAGGAATATAGCAATACCAAACTCAAAGAGGTTGTAATAGTCACAAATCGTCGAATCGAGAGTGAATGAGTGAATGACACTTATAACTTGAGCGAATGAACTCTCTCCCAATCTCAACTGAATACAAATCAAACTTCGTTCCAACAATTCACTAGACAGTTCGCGTGAATAGCATTGCATCATGAATATATTGACCAGAGACAGTTGGCGGGCTCCCTTGAGAACTCTCACCGGTCGTGCCACGTCAAGCCTTCTACGGTACCAACTTAAAGATAACTTAGTGCAGTTTTATGCGAGAGCTGCCATCGTATTTCCTCGGCCGTTACTTAGACAATTTTTAGTTCTCCCTTTTGACCACCTGTATTATAAGTTGGCTCGGTGTGACATCGAATAAAATAATCATAGCGCTACGTGGCTCTACGCAGTTGATGCTCGCCTGGTACTTTAGAGGGGAGGTGGTCAAGTGGTCGCTGGACGTCACTGAAATCATGACGTAAGATCTGACGTAACATGTTCAAATCATGTCGAGATAGTTGACATCTTTATGAGTATTTTAGAGTGTTTCTCTTATCGGTAGAGTAATTTCCAGGCTTGGCGGACTACTACTAGCTAACCTTCTTGTATGACATGGCATCTGCTTTCTCTTCTGGTCTCCTAGTCCTCTCGTTTGTTCTTTCTTCACATCTATGATAGATTTCATTAGTTTGTAGTTGTGGCCTGTTAAATTTTATCAAGCAAACATTATCAAAGTTTAAATTCACTTTTGTTTCATAATAAAAATATAATATTTATTCATAAATTATATTTAGCTTAGCACCACGACAAGGTTATTAGACACTTGAAAAGTATCCGCAAGTGGCATAGACCTAAATACATTTATTAACAAGGTTATTCTGAATGGGTATGCTAAACCGAATAAGGCTCTGTATAGTCTTCATTATGAACAGCTTACTTTACGATATGACAAACCCTACTTAAGGATACATTTCGTCTATTTTTTTTCTGTGATATTAGCTATTAATAGTTTTTCAATTGCTATTTTTTTTTTATTTGGTTAACATGAAAAGTAATAAATATAATGATTTCAGGGATTGACTGTAAACAAATATTTATTAATGAGTAGCATGAACCCTTTCCGCCTCTATACTCTTTCCAACTAACCCACACTGTATACGACAGCTCCTGACTTGGCTAGCACGCAAAACTTAACCTCTGCATTCTTCATGCTCGCCTGGTAACTCTTGCAACCTTCGACGATTCTATTATGCGATACGAAGGAAGGGTAAACGTATTCATGGGTTTTAAATTTTTATTACTTTACTAAAGTTAAAGTCTGGTGAAGAGAAATTGAAAAGTGGACTCCTTTTGAAACTGCCATCAAAGAGGGTTAATCAAACAGGTTGTGTACGATAAACTAGCTACATGCAACCTATATTTCGGTATTTTAACCAATTTTTTTTTGACGAACAACAGATTTCTATTGCTGGGTAGAACAAGCGGACTCGAATGACGCTGTACGATACATTTCATGGGGGAATGTCATATATTAATGATGAGGAGATATGAGATGAATGTTGATAAAAATCTACAGTTGAAATAAGTCACCCATCATAAATCATAATTTGCTGTACTGTAAATCTTGTAAAATATTTATCTTTCGATAGTTAGATGACTGTTCTGTTTCGACACGGTATTTACTCGTGTTTCATCAAAATTATGTTGTAATATAAACATAGCAATTACATAAAACGAATGTCATTCAAATACATAATGTACTTTTCATAAAATATCATGATTATATTCTTATTACAGGAAATTGAGTTAGCAGCTGTGAAATACAAAATATATATTTATAAAAATAACCTTAATGCTGATGCATTAGGATTCAAAATTTACATTTTTGATGGAACGTATGAGTTGGTTTTCAAGTGATGGGACAGAACATAGTAAAAACAGTATGGCATAGTGTTTAATTATGAAATTTTTTAAGAAAGCACCGCCGAGTGTGTGTCTTTTTCCTCTAACTTTACAGAAATGTTGATAAGGATGAAAATTAAGAATTAAATCAAATATATACCATTTACTGTATTTCATGTGTTAGTATATATTTTTTTTATAAAAACATAATTAACATTACATCATTTATTTTTTATTTTATACTCATATATCTACAAAAATTGGAATAAATAATAAAAAAAAACTTATGTTCCACCTTGCTAACCACTCATCTGATTTTGGTGAACGTGTCAATCGCTTTAACACTATGCCGGCTAATTCATAATATGATGTGAATACGTATGAATGTCCACCCAGACATAGTAAATGAATAAGTAAATAGGTATGGTATGGTATATGTGTTGTCAAGTTAATTAAATAAATAAATGGTCGCTAAAGTCGAAATCGGTATAAAATACATCAACATCATCAACTGTACAATCGCCGTGTAAAGTCCATACTGTTAGTAAGATAATATCAGTTAGCCAGTGCCATCAAATATGCAACTTCGTAGACCAAACCACTTATACCAATTGCAAACGTTAGAGTCTACATACATTACACGACAAACTTATCCATAAAGTTGGCTGAATGAAGGAACTAAAATTTTCCTTCCAAAACTTCGGGTTGGTCCAGGAAATGCGATGACAGCTCCCTCAATGAACTCTTTATATAAGTTTGTGCTTTGTACGTATTTGCCAGCGATGCATGCATGCAATATTTTACTCTAACAATGTACGAATAGATTATTTCTCCATTTCGTATTATGATTCGAATTCGTATGAAATATTGGTGAATTTTGTATCGAAATATGAAACGGTATTTACGGTCAGTTGGTCAGTTGTGGGTCGTTCAGAAATGATACTGCATTATATTGAATAGAACATGAAATGCTTTTATTTCTGTTGGTATGGCTGGAATTCAGAATGACGTAGTATTTCTAGAATGTAATTTGTAATTACCGACGTTTTACTTTGACTTAGGTAATAGGTAAATATAATAAAAATGTATTGAGCAATTATACAACATACTTTTATTATTATAGTTATCTGAATAAAACCAATAATATCTTCGCTGTATGTACGTTCGATAAATCCAAATAAGAGCCGTCGTTATTAGGTACTTTTTTAATCGAATCGCCATGTGACAATAATACTTCTTACCTTGCAGAAAATGAAACTCCGCGTTGAATTTTATAAGATTTCTGCTAAAAGCAATTAACCTACGCTGCAAGGGATAATTGCAAGCCCTTGCTCGCAGCCCTTGTACCAAGGAAGTAGAACTAGATAGAAAGGTTTTAGTAAATTTTTTTTTTTTTTTTTTTTTTATTGATTAATAGGCTTGCATTTGACCGTCATCTTGCCTGATGGAAAGCAACGATACGGTCTACGATGGAGCATGCTTGCCTAGAAGAAACCGATTCACTCGCGACTTGAAGACACCTAGATTATATCTATCGGGAAACACCCACTCAGGCAGAGCGTTCCACACCCTAGCGGTTCGCACAATAAAGGTGGAATCAAAGCGTTTCGTACGAGTTTTTGGTATATCAACCATAAAACGGTGACGCTTTTTAGTGCCCTTGGTAGACCGATAGTAGAAAGGGCTAGAGGGAATTAGATCATGCAGATCAGAAGCACACTAAAAGCACATTAAATAAAAAAGACGCCGGTTTTACTCCGCTGTATTAAGTTTTATCCGCTCGGTGATGAAAAAGGGTGCAGATGACGATAATGAAAAAGGTTGAATTTCAAAGGATTTAGTAAAGAAAAGATACCTTTTAAAAGACTTTGTAATTGAAAAGGCTTACTACAACATCGACAAATTAATCTGTGATAAAGTCTCTTTGCACAAATTGTATTTATACTTCTACCTACGTCATTCATACTTTTGAAATAAATAATATAATTTTTTGACATTCTAATTATAATTTTTTTCTTTGACATTGCATTTATTGTGGTATTTATTCGTAAAAAAATTGAATTAACATTTATAAGTTAGTGTACATTGATGTAGCCATATTTGGATAAATTAATTTGAATTTGAATTATCGGTTTTTTGTCCCGCGGTTTCACTCGCGCTCGACGATGATAATGATGAAAAATAGCCTATGTTCTTTTTTATACTCCTGACAAAAAAAAAATGTTGCAAAATTGCAAGATGATTGGTTGAGTAGTTAAGGCATGAAAGCGTAACAAACAAACAACCTTACTTTCGCATTTATAAGAATGATAATTATAAAGTTATGAAAGTTAATTAGGAAATAAATAAGTTACTAGTAACTGTACATTGTTAATGATAACTTATTGCGTAGCTAGACGAGCCCGATTGGGGATTTAACGCAATTAGCTTAAAAATAAATCTACAGTAATAAATAGATTGAAAAAAAAAAGAATAAATAATTACTTAATTAATTGATAATTAAAAATTATTAGTTTTAATTAGATTGGTGAGGAAATTGTGGATTCTATGTGGCTGTTCTCTGTGCATGAAATTGTTTGTTTTAGTTGTTCGCACATTTTTTAAAGTGCTAAGCACTCTTCGCCCGCTTTCCAGCTGAGAGCCTAGGAATCCTAGCTGCGTTCTATACCAGGGCTTCATAGCCTCTCAGCGCGAGCTTGAACTAAATCGTGTTGGTTTTCGTCTTGCTCTGTCAGCTAGAGAAAAAGCAAGACAAAAGCTACGATTCATTTTAGACTCGCGTGAAGTTCGTGGTGCGGCCTCTGGTTTAACTTTTTGGTATGTTTTGTTACTATATATTATAGTTTTACGTAGAACTAATATAAACAGGTGCATTAATTTGAAAGTACATTATTAGAAAGTACTATAAAAATTATGTATTTTTATGTCAGGAAGTCATGTTAAGTCGTATAGGTATACAGTTTATAGTTATAAAGCAGCATTCATTTTAAAATTCTCCCGCTTTTTTGCGGATATGTATATCCAAACATGGTTTTAAGGTTTAACGGCATTATAGACAGTGGACGGCAGTACTTTAGTCAGACCCTATCAGTGAGTGTTCAGTGTAAAACTTTAAATAACGTAAATAAATGAAATAACGTTTCACACTCATAGCATAGCTCCCTACTAGGATAATCTGTGTCGGGGATGCCATGGAACACACACCAAGACAAGGACAACTAACACCCAGACCCAGAACAGATATAAATTCATGATTCAAACACCTGCCCGGCTAGGAATCGAACCTGGGACCTCTGGCTTATAAGGCGGATATACTACCGCTGACTTTAAATACATACTTGAACTCGTGTGGCCTTTTCTTTTCAAAGTGAAATTGTTTCACGCCTCAAATAAGATACAAGACGTCTCGTGGGAATGTATCAAATGAAAACGGAAGTGCTTACTAAATTTAGATATCCAAAAATAACTTGACTCAGATATCGATTCATTCAATTCAATATTTAAGAGCGTTGTTCTTGTCTGACTTTTACCTCACTGTACGTGAACATGACAACTGCCTTATCTTTTATCTGAAATATTAATTATTAATAGCATGTCTGCTAGCATACAGGTGAAGCCAAAAAAAACTCCACTACTTCCCGTGCACGTATACTTCAAGCACACATTGACGCATAAAAACTATCCGAATCAATCGTCAATTCTTACATCAGCTGTTCAGAAAACGTGGACAAGAAAAATAAGTAGTAATAAGGGTAGTTTTATGCGTCAATATGTACTTGTAGTGTAAATATACAGTACACGGGCAGTAGGGTAGTTTTTTTAGCTTCACCAGTATCTAAGGCTCTATCTGCCTTTCTTTTTGATCTGAGGCTCTAGCATAACTTCTACCAAAAATAGACTAGTGCATATTCGATAGAAGAATATATGAGAAAATGCGCTTTCTATTAACGCCCGACGGGTGCTAGCTTATTTTTACCGACATCAAAAATGGAGGTTATCGATTCGATACGTATGAACTATTATGTATGACCCTACTAACCCCTACTAATATTATAAATGTAAATGTGAGATTGTTACGCTTTCACGCGAAAACTACTTAACCGATCATCATGAAACTTTGTACACATATTCTTGGCGGTATTAGAAGTAACATAGGATACTTAAAAAAAATGTTTTTTACGAAACATTAAACATTATTTGTCAAATATATGCCAGCGAAGCCGCGGGTAAAAGCTAGTTGTTTATATAAATATTTATCCCTCGAACAGATGACTCTGTAAACTTCTTACCTCCTTGAATTTATAAATCGATGTTTTCGGCTGTGCCTCTGGGGTTTTCCTTTGAGTTATTTTTCACAAAACCACCCCAGTACTAAAACATTTTTGAGTTTTTGCAATATTTATGAAGTTTGATAAACTTTTAAATAAAAACTTATCTTAATACACACTAAATACTCAAAGAATGAAGTCAATTTTATCTTAACAAATCTTTTAGAAGCAGTCTGTGGCGTATTTTTGTCAAAATCCAATTATATTATTATTTTTCATAAACCAACTGCTCTATGAAAATTACACCATCATTCTTCTAAATCACAGGACAAAGTACTGTATTAATATTCCTTGGTCAAAATCACCCGTGACTTGGTGTCAGTACTAGTTATTTGCGGTATCATGTACAAATCCGTTGTTTATTTTTCGTTTCTCCTTAGTAATTCATGAATCTGTAAAAAATGTGTTCTCTTCTTAGTTAAACATCTCATGTTAGGTTTATGTTGTGGTAGGTATATCAAATTACAGCTCAATCGGACATCGGGAAGTAGTTTTAAAATTTAGTTGCAAGATTTGACCTAAATAGACACAAAGATACTACTTACTACTCAACCTTTAATTACTGCTAGCTGCTAGAGTGCTAGAATACCAGATCTGCCCTCGAAGGGTGAGGCTATATTCCACCACATCGCTGGCAAAGTTAACATAAGTTATATAAAAGCTTGTAATAAAGAAACACATGTACCTACTGATCAATACACGAATAGATACAGTAAGCAAAAGATAGAACTCCTTTTCTGGCAGTCGTGTAAAAGGCTAGAAATATCTTTTCTCCCCCAGTGGCTCTGGTCTCAAGTGTAAGGTAGTTCGCAAAGTGAAGTGACCTAAAAGCAAAAGCGTCTCAACGTCTTTTAACTTACTTCAGAAATAGACACCCGTCTCGCCGTCCCAGCTTCTAGTAAAACGAATGCCGAAGCAACTACCTTAGGTATTTCTGTTTTGTTTACTTCACAGCTCTATGGGTTATAAAAATGGAGTGAATGCGCTTCGAAATGCATCTATCAGGTTGATGAAATGCTGTTCTTTTCTCTAGAATTGAAAGCTCTTGATTAATGCAATCAGTATTATGGTTTTGGTTTTAACTTATGGTTATTGGAGATATGAAATGTAGGTATAGTTATTAATGCTTGACTTTTAAAAAGTGGCTTTCTATCGTCTAGACCAGGGATGGGCAGCCAATGGCACGCGCGCCCTTGATAGCATGCGACATAATATTCTTGGCACGCCATCGCCCAATTATCACTAACCAAAATTATTTGACGACACGTCTATGACCTCATTAAACATATCTTTAGAAAAATTGGTGAGTTGTTGTCCATAAAGGTTACCCCCTGGCCGACGAATTGACCAATTTTGGATTGCGGTTGCGTTGGATTCTTCTTTCCATCCTACATATCGCAGCCGCGTATTTAGTTTTTCGTTTAATAATACTTAATATTCAAAGTTGTTCCGGGTAGTGCATGAAATATTCAAGGTTGGCAGCTTTTTCATATTGTCTTAGTTCAGTGTGAGTAACAACTGTTAGTCACTATTCCCGTCGGCTGCCGACGATTCCAACTTTCAGAGTTCAGCCGCGACATTTCGCGTATTCCGACTTTCCCTTTCGCTCACCCGTAGACTTTCTCCGTATTTTGCTGTTGTATATTGTTCAGCATTTGCAAAAATATACCGAGTTTTGTTATACTGTATATTAACAGAGTTCCACCAAAGATAATCGCAGTATCTTATTAGTTTCCAACTTTAACCACTTTGTCCATTAGAAGTATTTTAATACCAAAGCAAATTGTAACCAGTTCTTAACAATGACTTCTTCAATTTTCTTCAAATCACATCAATTTCAGAATCAATGTGCACAACTGCCACTGACAACCAACTACGAATATACTGCCGCTGCGTATATAATTTACATTATTCTACTTGCTCATAGATACCTAATAATACATATCTTGGAATAGTTACTCGACTCCTAACACAGGCATTTTTGCTTAATAAAAGTCCCTGGAAACAACATTTAAAACTGTACATTAGTAACTGAATATTATAGCTAAGCTAGCGTTTTTTCTTTACAGATGCACCGCTAATCAAGATGTGGTGGGGCGAAGCGCTAGGGCGCAGTGCGCAGATGCAGCTGACGCGCGTGGGGCGCATGCGGCGCGCGCTGGCGCTGCTGGCGCTGCTGGCCTGCTCAGCCGCCGCCGTGCTGTACTGGCGGCAACAGGCGGATGACGACCGCCGGCCCATGCATGGCATGTTTACGTGAGTATACTCACCTTAACGTGCCTTAACTGAAATAAACTCATATTTTTGTTTAATTTTATTTTTGTATAAAAGAAAAAGACGTGGAGCAAAAGTTGTTAACTATGAATCTATGATGTAGAAAAGGTACGTAACTTTCACCAAAAAGCTAAAAGCACTAAAATGCTATTGTAGACACGACAGGTTTTCAGCACACTAAGTGCCTTTTCACACGTACCGGTTGCCGGGTAGCCGGCGCCGGTTACCCGGCGGTGAAGTGTATGGGCATGGTACATAGCTTTCACATGTACCGGCGTTATTTATCCGGCAGGCGGGTACATTTGACACCGGGTATCCGGCGCCGGCTACCCGGCAACCGGTACGTGTGAAAAGGCACTTACGCTTACGATCGGGCAGCTCAAAATCCATTGTCAATTTGACATTGATTGCGCCTTAGAAAAGCAGGCCAAGTCTTGGTGATTAAATTGATAAGGTGATTAAATTGATAAAAGTATGATGCATAAATGCATTGTCTTAGCTTGAAGTAAGAGATTGTGCCACACACCACAGCTCGTATGAAGTTCAAGCCATAGAGTCATAGCTCTAAAGGTCATTGGGTTAAAGTTTTATTGTCACATTCTTCTTGCAGTGGCTTCGAGCCGCAATGGTCGTGGATATGCCGCAACGAGCGCTGTGAGCGCGTCCCAGCAGGAGAGGTATCCACGCTGCAGTCGCTGCCGACGTGCAACATGTTGTGCGCCTCCACGCAGCTGTGGCCGCAGCCCACGGGGCCCGTCAGCCTGGCGACGGCTGCTGTGCCGGTGCGCGCTGATGGTTTCCGCATGCAGGTGCGTTATCACATAGATTGAACTGATATAACAAATCCATTTATATCTAGCGTCTTCTGGTGAGCAAATACGGGTGGCGCGAAGTGCGGGTGGTCGCAGGAAAACTCAAGTTGTCCTGGACAAAACTGTATCTCATTTTTATTTTAGTTTTGGCGTGGAAGAAGTTTCTTAATTGGCCTTTGCTCGTATTAGAATAAAATTACCTACATAAATCGAATCATTTTGTTGGTACGAATAAATATACTTACTCGTATCTCTTCCTATTGCATGTTCGAATTTTGTGCACGTTTGATAAATAATTTCACTTTGCAGGTGCTAGCATCGCCCGCGCGAGCCGTCACCGAGTTACTCGATGAAGCGTTCGCCTTGATGCGTGCCGACCTGCACGCGCTCGAACGGTCGGCGGTCGCACACGTCGCCTCCGACCTCGGGGCGCCTCGCGACTTGCTCGTGCGCGTCGCCATCAACGGCTCCGCGGAACCTCGCTTGCGTCTCAACACCGACGAGAGCTACAAGCTGATGCTCCATGCCACTGGCTCCAGCCTCATCGCCGACGTCACTGCTCGCTCCTTCGCCGGCGCCCGCCATGCCTTCGAAACCCTCTCTCAGCTCGCGTGGCTCGACCCATACGCTGGCGTGCTGCTCATGCTGGAGGCGGCGACGGTCACCGACGCGCCGCGCTTCCACTACCGCGGGTTAATGCTCGATACGGCGCGCAACTTCTTCCCCGTGGCCGACCTGCTGCGAACCATAGACGCCATGGCCTCCGTCAAGTTGAACACGTTCCATTGGCACGTAAGCGATTCCCAGTCGTTTCCGCTTCAGTTGAAAAGCGCGCCGCAGTTGGCGCAGTACGGCGCGTACGGCCCGGGCGCGGTGTACACGCAGGAGAACGTCCGCGAGGTGGTGAAACGAGCGCGCGCGCGCGGCATCCGCGTGCTGCTGGAGGTGGACGCGCCGGCGCACGTCGGGCGCGCCTTCAGCTGGGGCCCCGCCGCCGGGCTCGGCCACCTCGCGCACTGCATCGAGCTCGAGCCCTGGAGCGCCTACTGCGGCGAACCGCCCTGCGGCCAGCTCAACCCGCGCAACCCGCACGTGTACGATATACTCGAGCGTATTTACGCCGAGATCATCCAGCTGACGGAGGTCGACGATATTTTCCATCTGGGCGGCGACGAGGTTTCCGAACGATGTTGGACGCAGCATTTCAACGACTCAGACCCGATGGAGCTGTGGATGGAGTTCACGCGGCGCGCGATGCTGTCGCTGGAGCGCGCGAACGGCGGTCATGTGCCCGAGCTCACGCTGCTGTGGTCGTCGCGGCTGACGCGCGTGCCGTACCTGGAGCGGCTGGACGCGCGCCGGCTCGGCGTGCAGGCGTGGGGCTCGAGTCGCTGGCCGGAGTCGCGCGCCGTGCTCGACGCGGGCTTCCGCACCGTCATCTCCCACGTGGACGCCTGGTATCTGGACTGTGGGTTCGGATCGTGGCGCGACAGTTCCGAAGGGCATTGCGGTCCCTACCGGACGTGGCAGCAGGTGTACGAGCACCGGCCGTGGATCGAGGAGTATCAGCCGGTCCCTCCGGGGTCGGAGGGCGGCGGGGGGCCGGTGTCCGCGTGGCGAGTGGAGGGCGGGAGCGCTTGCATGTGGAGCGAGCAGCTGGCACCGGGCGGGCTGGACGCGAGGGTTTGGCCGCGAGCCGCTGCGCTCGCCGAGCGACTCTGGTCGGACCGAGGCGAGGGCGCAGCTCCCGATGTGTACTTGAGGCTCGACACGATGCGCGCGCGGCTGGTAGCGCGCGGCGTGCGTGCGGCGCCGCTGTGGCCGCGCTGGTGTTCGCACAACCCGCACGCTTGCCTCTAGTGGCGCCGTGATGCCACATCGCATTCTTACGTTAAATCGGCCTTACATGCTCCGGTTTACCTGACAAGCCTGCTTGCACAGGTGTGTCTGGTCAATAAGTACGGAGGCGTGTGTGTGATTAGACTCTAGACTGTCGCAAAATTGGACAACATATTTTTGTCTGAGAGATTAAAGGTGCAGATCAACACAAGCTGCTCAAAAGCACCTGTTTGGTACCTCCACCGAAGCGTGTTTGGCCAACACCTCTTACAAGACAGATCGACTTAGCACAATTACTTCTAGTCGTTTGTCGACTAGCGTGCGACTTAGAGGTATACGACTTAGCACAATCTGATGATCCATTGGACTAAGACGTGATGTCCGTCTAAGCAACGTAACACGATCTGACGTACCAGGAGCGTGTCCTGCCACGCGTCTCAACACAAACTATAGAGCACAAATTTAGTAGTGTCACGTCGCTTGGATCGACACACATAAACGGCACTAGAAAGCCAACCTTAGGAATATAACTCGACTTAGCACAACCTGACGAAGCCATCAAACGAAAGAAGACGCTGAAAAATGTACTAGGCGCGTTCAAAATTCTATAAGATACCGATTCGCCACGCCTACACTAAAATAACGGCGATGACCATGGCCAAAATAATTTAAAAATAGTTCTATGGCAAATTAGGTATACGGTTAGTGGCGTACTTTCGTTGTACATAATATTTATTTAAGAGTGGTAAGTGTAGATAGAAATTTGTACAGAGCTTCGAGCCAATCACAGTAGCTTTTGAGATCTAGAAATTTAAAATAGGAGCAGTAGATGATTCTAAAATATCTGACACGTGATAAAAGTTCAAATAACCCAGCCCATAACTAAGGGCACTAATATCTCAAAAATCAAGATGAAATTAATAGTAATGTCATGATTTAGAACCAACGACTTAATACCTATAGACATTACAGATTACACCAACGTATACCAATATAAATAACTCAGACACTTAGCCAAAATGAGAAATGGGTAATAACTGTCACGTCTTCGGCCATTGGTGGATGGAGCATTTTTGTGCCAATGTCTTGGCCGAAAAAGCCAAGATATTGGCACAAAAAATGGCACTATTTCTATAGGGTAAGATATGCAGGCGTTGACTTGCCGTGCAAAAGCTTGTTTAAAACCTTTCATCTTTCGCCGCTAACGCCTTGTCATATAAACCTAATATCCCTACCCAAGGTGAAAAGTTAATTATTGTAAACTTTTTTATGAGAACACTTGTTATTAATCTAGTTAAAATTGTATAAGAACCGTTAAGATTAAAATGTTAAGATTTTGACTGTTTTTATAGTACTAAAATTGTTGTGTGTGCAATGCAATTAACCTCTAATCGACTAAAATGTTTACTTAGATAGCATTAAATGTTAAATATACTGTTTATGCTGTTTTAAACATTGTATGTATTGTGAGGATCGAACTCATCGCAGTAAATGTACCTACAGACTGCTTTTTACATGACCAACTGTGTAAACAAATGACGTTTTTTACTAATGACATGTCTGAATTTTCTCGCTAACGATTATATTGATCGCCTATCCATGTTTGTTGACATAGTTAAACATCTAAAAAAGAAACTATGTTTTATGTAATTAAATTTTAAAATGTATACCTTTACACATAATCTAATGTTGAGTTCACAATCACATACCTTGATTTACTTAGTATTTTTAGGTAGGTACGTTTATTTATGACTAAACCTACCCTGGCTGTGAATCCTCTCCAAGGCAGCCTGAGATTATAGTCCGGCCAATTTACTAAGGCACTATACATTTTAGTATCTCTCAGTCTCACTGTTGTAATGTCGCTACACGGCTATAAGGAAAGAGTATGCTAAACCGAAATAGCCTCATACTCATCATTAAAATAAGTCTAACAACACCTTGAAATCACGAAAAAAATATATTTTCTTTATCTTAATAATATAAATCTCGTGTCACAATGTTTGTCCTCAATGGACTCCTAAACCACTTAACCGATTATAATAAAATTCGCACACCATGTGCAGTTCGATCCAACATGAGAGATAGGATAGTTTAAATCTCAAATTATAGTCGCAATTTTAATTTATTGCAAATTATATAATATATACTGATAATTTTTACTATAAATTGACAAGTTAGCATCAACATACTACGGTTGCTATAGTTACGCAATGGCTTTTGACAGGACAACGTCTGTCGAGTCAGCTAGTAATTTATATTATAATCTACACACATACATTACATTTATACATTTAATCTGCCGTGCGTAACCTAGAAAGCAGTCAACCGATCTATTGTCCAATATAACTTGAATCCTGTCTATTTTACACTCCAACCCAGAAAAGGGTTAATTTACATTGGACCACATACGCACGACAAGTAATACAGTTTTTGTAAAAGGCTTTTTTACATCGCACATAATGAGTTCGAACGTGACAGCGATTCAATCTCGCTCTTCTAGCGCGCGTAGGTATTTATGAAGATTAGTTACGCATTGCAGTGAGAACTAAACTTTATTGCAACGCAGCTAGATTCTCTATTTGTTTAAATGTAATGTCGAAGTGTTTTCTGTTATGTACTTATTTTTTGTTAAGGACTATACGATCTCGGTATGTCTCGGTGGAATACATAGCCGGGAAATTTACGTAAAGAAATTATGTAGTTAGTACCTTTTCACGACTGTAAATAATGCTATTTTTAATATTATAAATTAATGAGATTATTTATTTGTAATTAGGTTTATTTTTTATGGAAATTGAGTATTTTTAAATTATTTTTTGCGTAATATTTTACAATGCACACTTGATCTTATATTTTTAGATTGTTATGTTACTAATGCAATTTATTGTAGCAAGTCTGGCAAGAACTTACAAACTTACTTGCCGAGCTAACATTTGGTCTGTAAAGTTCTGAGGAAATGTTCTATACTTATAACTGGCGTCGATTAGAACTGTTCAGAACACTAAGGGTCTTGCAAATAAAACATGCTAATTCTGTCCTGTTCCACGTGACTGTCCGCGTCTGCGAGAAGTTGTCAGAGCATTTGAGGCAGTGCCTAAGTAAGCAACGTATGAATACGGCCCAAGTGTAAGAGCACCTTTACATCACTAAAAAAACTATTAATCATAGACTGACGCAGCTAGCATTAGTCTAGTGCAGAATAGATAGGTAGATATTCTGAATGTAATTTTTAAAAGAGGCCCTAGCACGAATGACCATCGATACTTTTTATAGACATCCTCATTCAAACAAATGTTTTTATAAGCCGTTTTTATTAAAAAAAAACTAGTTTTATAAAATGGCGCGAGTTATACGATAGTGATTCGTGCTAGGCTGCCTTGCTTTTGCTAAAAAGCCGTCAAGTGAGACATGGCCCATAAGTTAACCCTTTTTTGGAATAATGTGTAAAATAACAGTGTTCAAGTTATATTGGACCATGTCTCACTTAACGGCTTTATAGCAAAAGCACGGCAGTAGGGTCGTACTGCAAACTCTTAACGCGGGCCTAAAACGAACCGCATTGACTTTTGTCTCCCTTACACTTACTTGTTTTATAGCTTACTGAGCGGGACGAAACCAGGGCGATTCAGTAGACACGTGCTAAGAGTTAACAGTACAGCTCCTAATCTTTTAATGGCACAAACAAAATAGTAAAATTGTAAGCTATTTCATAGTAATTCAGGTAAGGTGTTAAGGTTTGCTATGTTCAAAATCAAATGTTACACAAAACAAATAAGTCTTGAGATTACACGAATTGGCCTTCTTTTTAGGGCCGCAGATTTGACAGCGTCGATTCTATTTTTTTAACTGTCACCATACTAAAATTATTATTCTTCTGTAGGTTTATTCATGTATCAGCTTGAATTCTGACGAAAAATGCGTATGGAATATTCGATAGATTACGTACGAAAGAAGTGTAGTATAAGTAATCCAACTATCGGTTCAATCAGTTGGAACTTTTTGGACGACATCCTTCCCATTATTTCAACGGACTACTTACAACTGATTTCAAAAAACAATTGAACTAATTGGACTACACATAAATAAGAAAGGTAGTTGGCTAAAAAGTCAAAAGCGAGAATTCGAGAAAATCTAACGACAGTTAACTATATTTTTTTATATTTTCTACAAGAGTTTCACCTTGTTTAGTTTAGTTATGTCAAATCTCGACCACGCTCTTTTAAAACTATGTTAACTGATTATTCTGTTAGATAGCCCAGCCGAATTGTTATTTTACCCAGGAAAAATTATAAGTAGAATTTTTCCTTCGGAATTTGTTTGAGGGGGTCACTGGGAGTCTACATTTCGTTTTTCGAATTCCCAGTGGTATTGCATTTTCCGCCATCTTGATTTTAAGGGTTGTTTTTTGTTTTCTAAATAACTCGTTTATTTTCAATTTTACACAAAAAATGGTTATGACCAAAGTTGTTTGAAATTGAATTTCCTACAATTTCTGTCCTAATCAATTTTTTCGTAGGATTCGTAGTGACCCCCTCTAACGAATTCCGAAGGAAAAATTCTACTTATAATTTTTCCTGAGTTTGGTTCGGTTCTCGTCTAATTCGGCTGGGCTAAGATATGATCGTACCAGGCACAATTTTTGTACATTTTGTATGTAATGTTTGGTGCTATAGTGTTTTTGTGTACTTCTGTGGAATAAAATCATTTGTTAAAATAATTTACGAATTTTTATTTTAGCAGCACCATTGTACCCAGACAATTTGATTGGAACTCATGGAAATTGCCTAATCCCATATGTTCAGTTACCAGTTAAACATATTGGATAAAAGTTCCTCCAATTTTTTCAACTTTTAAATCAATTAATCTACTTGGACTAAAAATTGCAAAAAGTTAAATCACAAGTCACAATGTTTTTGTTAATAGAACAGGGTTAAAACAACTATTCTACATCTGAATGCGTTGAGCTATTTTAGTGTGAATCAATAACAAACTACACTACAAGGAGAAACGAAGACTAATTTAAAATAAAACAAAAATTTTAAGAAATAAATATTATCACATTTATAATCTACCCACAATTTTGTTAAAATCAAATGTCAAATAATATTACTTCTTCCGGAAGATATTACTCAGCCTCCTGGTTCGTGGAGTTCCCTGTAACAAAAAAAAAATGATTTTCTTCAAGAAATTTTGTATTTAACCGACTTAATTAATAGTGAGTTCCTTGGAGCTGGCAAAATGTCAACCAACCACCACTATTTCGCACAAAGAATCTAAGAATCCAATGTATCTACAGAAAGCTGGTTAGTGTTGTCACATGAGATTGAAAATCACTATTCCGACCAATCGGAGAATTTACCCCATTGCCTTATTGTTTAAAGTCGACCGATTTGGCCACATAATTATGTTGACTGGCACAGCACAGGTTCTGAAATACTACAACCTCGTGGCCTGTTTGCGATATAAACGAAAACTCGACTACAAATTGATAACATCCATTAGACTCGGCACAATGCAAGGATTCTAACGATACAACTCACAGCAAAATCGATCCAGATGTTTGGGAATGATGGTGAAACTCACAAACCCACATACATTAACCCAAAAAATATTCCTTTTCCTTGACTTGAAAAAAGCTTTCATTATACGAAGGACTCGTATAATGAAAGCTTTTTTTCCCTATATACTCACATCATTGCTGTCATGCTTGTTGAGGCGCAAGAAGGCGCGGAACCGAGCCGGCGTGCTCTGCTTGCGCTCCGTGTGCGTGTGCGGCTCCGCCTCCACGCGGAGAGACTCGCGGAGCTCGGAGTCCTACAACAAAATTACAAAACGAAATTAAACATTTTCACAGATTTTGAAATAAAAAACATGGTAAAAATTAAAAAAAAATGTTTTGAAATGTCCAAATTAATACCTTTCATCTGATACCTTGGCTTTAAAATTGTATGTCCCTATTGCAGAATCCAATTTTCAGGTAACTACCTATAGCCAAATCGTTTATTAGTCCTCGCCTGCGCGGTACGGCGCCGCCCTATCAGTCCCCCGCGCCGTCATACCCCCGCGCCTCCATAAACGGCTATATTTCTCAGCACGTTTTTTTCTACGAATTGTAGTGGTTAACATTACCTAGCGCCATGCCAAAATTCAGACCTCTAGCAATTATAGTTTCTGAGATAATTGGCTTTGGCATACAGACAGACACCGAAGTCTCGCCTTAAGGTTCTTCCCCGAAAGAGGTTCAGAACCCTAAAAAGATCCATCCATAAAAGAAGGGTTACATATAACCATTATTTTTTGGCGTCACTGCAGTCAAATAAAATGCTAGTAATAGTAAACCTTACCGTAGCGGAGAGACGGCCGGCCTGCTTGCTGGGTGTGGGCGGGCCTGGTTTCTTGTAAGCTGTGATGCCGACCTCCTTACGAGGCCCGCGCGCGCCGGCGGCGCTTGCAGTGGCCTGGAATATTTACAACAAGACATTAGTCCCAAGTTTGAAGGCTTTATTTGACAGATCTAAAGTTAAACTAACTAAAAATATATCTGTCTTTATCATTGCAACCTATTAGACAAGGACATCAATACTTTTAGAAAAATTAGATCTGTCTACTAAAGCCGTCAAACTTGGGCATATTAAGATATTTTAGATTTTAAAACCTCCGACTAAAAAAAAGGAGTTATTGATTTCAGTGGGAGCAGAGTTGCGTTGACGAGGTGTTGAGTTGAGTTAAATGTTGAACGGGCGAATCGACTTTCTCGAATAATTTTGGAACCCTTCTCGATCGAGTTACAATTCAAACAAGCAAAACTAAATTAAGATCGGTTTAGCCGTTTTGGAGCTACGACGTCATAGACATCGATTACACAGATACAGTATTAAAAGGGTACAAAAGCCAAAGGATGAACTAGGGCACTGACTCTCAAACATCATCCATCATTTCACCACCAATTGACAACTCAACTTTTACACGCTATCCTACAGGAATTGATAACTTTATCGAATTAAAAAATTGCCTATTCCAAATTTCACTTAAATCACTCAAAAATTTTATAGAGGTAGCATCAGTATGATTTAGACATTTTTACAAGCATCTTTATTTTTAAATTTGACATGTTTTTAAATCACCGATGTACAGTCAGCAAGAAAATCACACAATTCCGTTTCCTACCTTGTTCATTTCAAAGCTGTGAGATTTTATTTGTAAAGAATGTTCCTTGGATTGTTTGGCTGCTAGACTGTTGCTAGGGAAATTCCAGTATTGATCGCAAGGTGAGAAGCCGCCGCCGGTCATAGATATAGAGTCTACAGTGCTATTAAACTAAGTTATAACTACAACTTTACTACTAGTATTTCTTGTACACTGCGACCCAAAGCGGCTTTGGTGGGTACCAGTTCAGATGGTTACCTAAAATTTGGTACTTGTTTAGAAACTTTTTTTGGTACTTTTTAAGATCAAATCTGTAATGAAATTTATTCGAGAAAATAAAATAAAAAACCGTTGAATTATACAGAAATTGTTGCGTATAAAGATTGTTATATTATATTGAGCAATTAGTGGCCCACTGCTGAGCCTGCGAGGATAGGGAGGGCCCTAGCGGCGTTCCCGATCCTGAGCTGCCATCCATTCCTTAAGACGAATATCGATGTCATCGCGTATAAAGATAGTTGCTCAAATAAAGTAAGAATCTGAAGTAAGAACCCAAAAAGTTACTTTCAAATTGTCATCTAAACTCGCCGCGAATCCAGTCTCAGCCACAGAATACTAACATATCTCAGCTAACTTTTCAAGTTAGGCAAACCGGGTTTCCTCGTTTGAGATTTGAGAGACGTGTCAATCTTCCATCGACCGTAGCTCCTTCTGTATAGAGTTTAAATTACCTTGAGGTCCTCTTCATCTAAAGTGGGCGCGAACTGCGTTTCAGCTGGGTATGAACTCTTCAAGTGAGGAGGGCAGAGTGAGTTCCTCCACTTGAGCTCCGACAGGCGCTGGCCGGGCGGCTCGCGGCGCGGAGTGTTCGCTAGCTCTTTGAGGCAGCGGTTATCGAAAACCTCGCCTTCTTCGTCGGACATGTGCAGACCTCGGCCGTCTGGGAACATTGGCCAGAATTAGAAGGAACCGGATTTTTTTTTAGCTCTCTAGGATTCAGTGTGACAGAGATGCCATGGAATACACAAAGACAAGGATAACTAACGCTCAGACCCAGAACAGATACTTAATTATCATCTGCCTGGCCGAGAATCGAACCCGGGACCTCTGGCTTATAAGGCAGATGTATTACCGCTGAGCCAAACAGGTCGATAATAATAATGATGACTACTATGAGCCTTTTTCGGTTTAGCATACCCTGTCCTTAAAGCCCTGTATGGATATATGGTAGGATGTCTTACCTCGTTTCCCTTTAGGTAGGTTGTCTGCGGTGTGCAATGAGCGGAGCGATTGCGCGTCGGAAGGTCGCGATGCGGGTTCCGGCGGCGGGAAGAGACCAGACTAAAATATTCAATACATAACATTGTAATTAAAACCTACACACATTGATAATTTTTTCTTTAGAAAAAACAGGTGGAAAGAAAGAGTAGAGAAATAAAATAGAGCAAGACAGCTCCGTTGATTGCGTCTTTTATTGGCCATCCAAACTTGTATCAACTCACCGAATGCACATGTTGTAAAGACATGAGCGATCCAGACCGCTGATTCCGTCTCAACCACTCCGCTTCGTCATTCTTAACCAGAAACTTCTCCCCAACTGTCCAGAGTTCCTTCGTAAGCGTCTTAATATGGCTCTCGTATGCTCTCTTGGAATCTTCCATACGACTTCTTGTCTTCTGCAACTCCCTCTCCAGTACTTCTACATCTTCTTTTTGTTTGTTTTTGAGTAACGCCATTTGTTCGTTGAATAGCTCCTTCTGGAAGTTTAATTGTTTTTTAATTTTTAGAGACACTTATGTTTGTAGAGCGACCAACTTATCTACAGTCGAATGGAGCCACTATAGTATTTTGTGAACAAATCTCGGAGAGTTATCAGAAGAAATTTTTAGTTATATTATTTGGCCAACTGCACAGATATGTTGGTCGGTATAGCTTGAAGTCAGTAAAAACTTCGCGTAATCATCGAACAATTGACATTGAAAATTTAACCATAATTATACTGATTACGGTAAAATTTTATTTCCAATGACAAACTACAAGTGATCGTTTTACATTGGAAATTCTGAAATTGGTTTAGATTTGAATGTCAAGTGTTCAGAACGGCAGGGTTATTACGTACGCTGTCGCCATCGTGTCATCTCGCTCATGTGCATAGAGCAAGCGATATAAAAGATAACACGTTAGCAGTAAGTGACAGTTTACATAGTAACCCGTAAGATGTAATATGCATAATTCCATAAGCATTGCTTTCAAACCATGCAATTCACGTGCATGAGGCCATGCAAATAAACTCAAATAAATTACCTTATCTTATCCTCAAATAAAGCATACTATACTTTAATCTATGCTAAAACACAAGCTCTGAAAACTAAGAAATAAAACAAAAGCATCCATAACAAGATACTTTATTCAACAAATAAATTAAAGACTTTTAAAATAACTTAAAGAAGACTTTAAGTCTTGTCAAGTGAAAAAGCCACACAAGGATCAATGGTCCAATCCAAGATAAAACCACCACAATACTTGGTAAAGTAATATAATTGCTATTATCGGCATAATACTGACCATTTTCGCCTTCATTCTGTTTAGCTTATCTTCGTATTCAGCCCGGACCTCCATAACTGTAGCCGCTTGAGTTTCCGTTGCACCTTCATTCTTAGAAGCTCGCAAGACCTCTTCTAGAAGCTTGTGGAACGATTTCTCGAGCTCCTCCAGCTGTACTTCTAAGCCCGTGTTTTGGAAGCTTGGAGAGGCGAGAGACGAGCGCTCGGTGTCGCTGGTGAATGCTTGTTTGATTTTTTCCACAGACACTGTTCTACTGATACATCTCTCGACCCAGCGTTCCAGGTTCATTGTGCATTCGGCCAAGTCTTGCATCGCTGCTCCATACCCTCGCTCTAACTTGCACATGATACCATCTTTGATACAACCATCTAAGTTTAAGATTTCTCTTCTAACAGTTCGTTGGACGGAGATCACTCGGCTCAGTTTGTTTCCGTACAAATCTTTCACTGAACTAAATGTTTGGAAGCTGACAGAGAGCTCAGTCAAGAACTTCTTCAGATTAATAATCTCAGATTCGTGAATTCTGTTCACTTCTGTAAGTCTGTCCCTTTCTTTTTGCAGAGCAATCTGTTTTTCTGCACACCGTTTTAGGTGTCTATCTGTTGTTTCTAAGAAGTTTTCTAAATCTTCCATAGTGATGCTTCCAGCCAAGCTACGTCTAACTTCGCTGTCAGTGTTCCCGAAATTGGTCAATTCCTTCAGGACCGTGTTAGATTTTATTTCAGCGACTCTCTTTAAAATCATCGCTTGGTACTTAGCAGACACTTTAATTATTTGAGTGGCGCGATTTTCTGTTGCGCTCATTTTCGTCACTTGCTTTTTCAGATCGGAGAGCTCTTCGTTTTTCTGATTCACTATTTTCTTCAATTGATTAGAAAGTTGCTGAACGTTGTCTTTGCTAATTTCTAATTCTTTGGTGACGTCTAAGAGTTTAGTTTCAGATTCGGCCATCAGTGATTTCAGGTATGTTATGTCAGTTTGCAGAGTAGTTATAGTTCTGTTTTTGTCGTGTATGATTTTTTCTAAGTCTGTAATTGTCTTTAGGCTCTCGACGGAAGAGTGTGTGTTGTCTGATGATGAGCTATCTACCTGGTGGGTTTCGCGAGGATCTTGGTGGCAAGTATATTTCCCTGTGGCTTTTTCTTGACATAGTGCAGTGACTGAAACAAAACAGAATGTTAGAATATCCTTAGACAAAGTGGACCAATAAATGACCCCTGAGGTACACCAGAGTACCATGTCTAAGTATTAAGAAATTGCTTTATTTGTTAATTACATATATTTTAATTGAACGAAAATTGGTTCCATACAGCAAGAGTTTTTGTATTAAACTTAGTTTATTTATTTATTTAAGTTCACCAACACTACGTACACTAACACATTCAAATAAATATGTTAATAACAAACAAAAACATATACAAAGTTCTAGTTCAAGTTCTTTAAAGGTTAAGATCATACAAACACAAAGGCTTCAACGAAATCTGAATAATTTGCTTACAAGTTTCTTGTTGTCCAATAGCCCTAATCAATTGTTCATTTTCTTTCTTCAATGCTCTGATCTCCATATTATTTCGTAGTTCACTTATAATAGACTTTTGCGATTGCAATTCTTTCTCCAATTTCTCTCTAATGGTTTTTTCTTCAAGTAATTCTTTGCTTATAGTACTTATGACTGCGTCTTTGTCTTTGCTCATTTTGGAAATAATCCCGTCCTTGGCTATCGAGTCTTGTTCGCTAAGGTTTACTTTGCTGTGTAATGTTTGCATTTCTTTTTGCAGCATAACGGTTTCCTTTTGGTTTTCTTCTATTACTTTTTCGGCTTTACTTTGATAGTCTTGGAGTAGAGAAATTTTGCTTCCCATGATAAGTTTTTCTTGTTCATATGCATCGCGAAGTTTGCGGTTTTCTTCCAATTCGTGTTTTATGAGTTGTTCTAAGTTTGTGATCACTAAAAGAAAAAACTTATTGGTAACATATGAAACGTGGACGAAGTGCTAACTAAATATATTGTAAAAGTGATAGAAATATTGTAAAAGTAATAAAAATATTGTTGAAGTAACAAGTAGTACTGTATAGTTCAATTTTAGTTTATTATATTGATAAATAACTAAAACTACTCACCAGTTTTGTTTTCTTCAATCGTGTTTAGCAATTGTTGGTTTTCGGACTTCAATTTCGAAATCTCCTCCTTTTCTTTTAACTCGCTCGAGTTTACTAAAGCTTTGAATTCTTCAACTTTAGCATTACTGTCCCTTTTCTCGAGTTCTAAGTTATTTTTCTCAGTAAACAGACTGACCATTTTACTTTTCAGCTCCTTTATTTCTAGTTGGACAACGACGAGGTTCTGCATTTTCTCATTGAGAACTGTTTCTATTTGAGATTTAGCTTCTAATACTTTTGCTAGCTGTTCTGCGTGCATTTTCAGCTCGATTTCAACTTGAGATTTTTCTTCTTGTACTTTCTGTAGTTCAGCGTCCCGAGTGTGTAACTCAGCCTCAACAGCTTTCATAGCCACTTTCAATTCTTTGTTGGTAGTTTGAATTGCTTCAAAGTCTGTAATAAAAGTTTTGTTAGTATCTGCCAATTCTCAATACTCTCGAGGCAAAAACTGACTTCACAGAAATATAACATGTCTTAATATATTGTTTAGCTATTAAATGGGCCCAAGTTTGAAGGCAATTTAAGACAGATCTAACCTAACTAAAAATATATCTGTCTCTATCATTGCAAGCCATTAGACAAGGATGCCAATAGTTTTAGAAAATTTAGATCTGTCTTAAAAAGCCTTCAAACTTGGGCCTAATATAATGCATTTATAGTTTTAAAAGAAGTCCCTGTTGTAAATAATGTATTTACAACAGGCACTTTTTTTTTGACTTACCATTTTTCATCTTTTCATAATCTCCAGCTAAAGTTTTTTCTTGGAACTCCAAAGCACTTATCACAGACATGTTTGCGTTCTTTTCTTTACTCATATAGCCAATGACTTCGTCCAAATAATCTCTAACAGCTTCAGATTCTTTTTCAACTTCTTGTTTCCCTTTCCTCTCTAAATGCAACAGTGAAAGTAAAGAGACGTTCGCCACTTCTAGAGTTTGATGTTTCATTTCTAAATCTTTCAATACATTTTGGAGTCCTTTCTTTTCGACTTCCAAACATTCTTTTGCTATTAGCTGCTCAGAAATCTCGTTGTTAAAACCAAGTTTAGCATCATCCATGATGGATTCAGTTGCCGAAACTTTATTTCTAAGCATTTGGCATTCAGATTCAAAGTCAGACGTCAACTTGTCAATGTTCTGCTTTTCTATGTTGAGATTTTCTTCTAAAGTCTTGATCACTGTAAGTAATCACAAGTAATATTATGAATGCAAAGTTTATAAGTGAGTATTTTCGTTACTTGTCTTTACACTGAAACAGGTCAACAGATATGAGTGAAATTTGAAATATACAAAAGCTATATTACCTAGATTACAGCAGCAAGATACCTAAATTATCTAAATTGTTGTATATAAATAGTTATGGTAAATACATGTGCAATTCAACATACCCATACAGCTATCTCCAACTGTCTGCTGTAACATGTCTTTGTCTCTTCTGAGAGCTTCCAGCTCCTCAGTCTTTTCTTTCACAAAATCAGTCAATTTAGTGATCGTAGCACTGCGAGTTTCTTCTTGGACAGTTTTCTCCTCAAGTGCTTTTTCTATTTGAGATTTCTCGTCAGATAATTTGGTAAATTCATCTTTTTGAGTTTGTAGCTCATTTTGTATTACAGACTTTTCTTGTGAGACATTCTGTAATTTGTCTGCTTGAGTTTGCAACTCGGTCTCCAGGACATCAATATTTGCTTTCAATTCCTTATTAACATTTTGAACTGCTTCGAGACCTGAATAAAATATTTCATTTATAAAAATCACATACATTTGCAGTTTGTGACGGGTGTATTTTAGTTCCCGTCGTATTGAAAAGTTATTTTGTAAATGAACACATGCAACTTTTGATCCTAGAAATATCTATACGGTTTACGCGAGGAAACCTTCGAGTCGTAAATAATAGAAGGGTGTGTTAGTTCTAAGTGTGTCAGGCAGGGGGAGTGTAATCCTAAACTTACCATCAATTTTAGATTGAAGTTCTTCAATTAATGCGGAACACTCGTCTTTTTCGAGTTCTAAATTATTCTTCTCGTTCAAAAGCGCAGCAACTTCATTTTTGAGTTCTCTGACGTCATGTTGGACCACAGCGAGATTCTGTGTTGCTTCTTCAAGTTGTTTCTCTAACTGAGTTTTCTTTTCTAATATATCTGCTAACTGAACTACATTGTTCTGTAAGTCATTTTCAACTTGAGATTTTTCTTTTAATACTGTTTTTAGCGTATCTCCTTTAGCTTGTATATCATTTTCAAGATCATCAATGGCGGCTTTTAATTGTGCATTATCATTCTGGACTACTTTAAGATCTAGAATAAAAGGTATTTTGTTATTTGAGAAAAATGTTACAATGACAAAAAATATGGTTTGTAAGAATTCAATTTTAATTTACCTTCTACAGTAGATTTAATTTCTTCAAGTTCTGTTAACATTTCTTCTTTTTCTTGCTTCATATTATTATTTTCGTCGTAGAGATCAAGCAATTTGTCTTTTTGTGTTTTTAGCTCATTTTCTATGGCAGTCATTACAACTTTCATATTATTAGTTAAATATTGAGCCTGTTCGAGATCTGAAATAATAATAGAAATTGTAATAAGATACTACTAATGGTTATTAGGTATATTCCTAATTTCCTACTAATACTAATCAAGTGTATTTGTTAATTGGTTTGTCCCTCTATTATGAAGCAACCTATAAAATGGTCGAAGATATTTTTCACGAGTGAAGAAAGCCAGAGAGTGAATACGTTTTACCGTAGAAACATTAATAATCCCGTAGGATTTCTCACAGGACTGCAACCGCGGAGCGCTGCTGGTGATACAATAAAATTGTCTCTGTACAACTTACTTTTCTCCAATTCAATTTCCTTAACTTTACATTCTTCAAGTTTAGTAGCCACTTCACGGTTCTCCAGTTTCAAATTATTATTTTCATCAAGGAGTGCAGTAATTCTGGTTTCTAACTCTGTATTTTCTAACTGTACTGCAATAAGTTTCTGCATTTGTTCTTGAATAGCGATTTCTACCCCAACTTTTTCTGTTAACGCTGTATTCAATTGGTCAGTAAGCGTTTGTAACTCGTTGTCTAGTTGCGACTTTTCCTGCAATTTAGTTTCAAGGTTATTTTGCAATTCGTTTCCAAGAACTTTCATCGCGCCTTCCAGCTCACTAATTTTGGAGACGCGTTTGTTTTCTTCCAATTTCATATTATTATTCTCATCTGTGAGTTCTATTATGATACTATTTAACTCTTCAAGTTTTTGCTGCGCTACATTAAGTTTCTGTTCTTTATCTTTAAGGTCGTTTTCTATTTTCGACTTTTCTTCCAAGGCATTCATTAACTTTTCTGAAATACTTTGTAATTCAGATCCAACTAGTGTATTATCTTCTAACGCTATGCTTAATTTGTCTCCTCGAGTTTGTAATTCTGTTTCAAGAACCTTCACTGAGGTTTTTAATTCCTCGAGCTTAGCAATACTTTCGCATTCTTTCAGTTTCAAGTTATTATTCTCATCAGTGATAGCAGCTATTTGATCTTTTAACTCGTTTAGTTCTAATAGAACGTTGGCGAAATTCGTAGCTGTTTCTTGAAGAGTTTCTTGCAGTTCAGATTTTTCTATCAACAATTTTTCAAACTTCTCTTCTCGAGATTTCAACTCATTTTCAAGAGCTTCCATTGTTTCTTTTGAGTCATTAATATCTGAAAAATTTACAAGTGATATGACTTGACGGATTTGTATAAATATCGTTTTGTAAAAAGACAAAAAATCTAACTGATAAAAACGTACCTTTCTCCAACTTTTCATTATATTCAATTAAAGTCTGTTTTTCTGATTCCAATGTTAGTATCACAGTTGCATTAGCCATCTTGTCTTTGCTAGCATATCTGATGACTTCATCTAAATAATCCCTAACTAATTCAGATTCCTTTTCAACATCTTCCTTGCCTTCCTTCTGTAATCTCAATAATGAAAGTAAAGAAACATTTGCACTGTCTACAGCCTGATATTTTAATTCTAAATCATTCAACATAGTTTGAAGATAATTTTTTTCCGTTTCTAAATGATGTTTTGTTTTCAAATGCTCCGAGATTTCATTGTTGTATATAATCTTACTATCTTCCATGACGGATTCAGTGACTGTTACCATATTTTTGAGCACTTGCCGCTCAGACTCAAAGTCAGATGTAAGTTTTTCGATATACTGCTTCTCTGTTAGCAGCCCTTCTTCTAAACTTGTTATCACTACAATGGTAAAAATAAATAAGATAACATATTATAAATAAAGATATTACTTTAGTGACTTCTTGCTTGCTTAATGTTTCATGTTTTCATTCGTGATTGATAATTTCAAAAATACTAGGACATACATGTTCATAGACAAATATTGCAAGAGTGAAAAATCAAACCTTTGGCGTTGTCTTCGGCGACTTTCGACATCATCTGTTTCTCCAGCAGTAGTGTGTCCTTGTCCTTCCTAAGAGCATCTAGCTCCACCGTCTTTTCTTTCAAATAGTTAGTCAGCTGTATGACTCTAACATTTAAATGTTCTATTTGACATTCATAAGTCTTCTTCAATTTGTCAGCTAAATTCTCGCTTTCCGTAAGCTTGTCATTTAAAGACTGCACTTTGTTTTCCAACTAAAATTAATACATTAACGATAGTACATTATTCAATAGAAAACCTTAAATCTATTTTAGAACTTGTAAAACTTATGTTTAATCATTGCATTTCTAAATGGATATCTACATATAAATTGTATATTTACCTCTACTTTTAGGTTCAGTTCTTCATCACATTTAAGTTGCAAATCATTCTCAATTGTAGTCCTGTGTTCGTCAAGGTTACGATATTCATGTAATAGTTCCTCAAAACTTTCTTTTTGTTTTTTGAGTTCTGCTTCCATTGTGATAGTCTGTTTAACAGTTTCTTGATATTTATTAGTAAGTACGTCCAATTCTTCTTTTTCTTTTAGGAGTTCACTTTGAACTGTATTATTTTCATCTTCGAGTTTTTGATATCTATCTAAAAGTTCCACAACAGTTTCTTTTTGTTTTTTGAGTTCTGTTTCTGCTTTTATATTTTGTTTATTAGTAAGCACTTCAAACTCTTCTTTTTCTTTTCGGAGTTCACTTTGCATTGTAGTATTTTCTTCTTCGAGTTTCTGACACTTATTTACGAGTTCTTCAAAAGTATCTTTATGTTTCTTAAAGGCTGACTCTATTGTGATATTTTGTTTAATGGTGTCTTGATATTTATTAGTAAGTACTTCAAATTGTTCTTTTTCTTTTAAGAGTTCACTTTTTACTGTATTACTTTCTTCTTCAAGTTTCTGATATTTATTTAAAAGCTCTTCAACAGTTTCTTTTTGTTTTTTGAGTTCTGTTACTGCTGTGATATTTTGTTTATTAGTAAGTACTTCAAACTCTTCTTTTTCTTGACGGAGTTTATTTTGAATTGTAGTATTTTCCTCCTCGTGTTTCTGATATTTATTAAAAAGTTCCTCAAAAGTATCTTTTTGTTTCTTGAGCTCTGTTTCCATAGTGATATTTTGTTTAACGGTGTCTTGATATTTATTAGTAAGTATTTCAAACTCTTCTTTTTCTTTTAGGAGTTCACTTTGAACTGTATTATTTTCTTTTTCAAGTTTCTGATATTTATCTAAAAGTTTCTCAACAGTTTCTTTTTGTTTTTTGAGTTCTGTTTCTGCTTTGATATTCTGTTTATTGGTAAGCACTTCAAACTCTTCTTTTTCTTTAATGAGTTTATTTTGCATTCTAGTATTTTCTTCTTCGAGTTTCTGATATTTATAAGTAAATACTTCAAATCCTTCTTTTTCTCTCTGGAGTTCACTTTGAACTGTATTATTTTCTTCCTCGAGTTTCTGATATTTATCTACAAGTTCTTCAAAAGCTTTGTTATCTTTATCAAGTTGAATTTGTATTTTATTATTTCGTTCTACAATATCCTGATATTTATTAGTAAGTTCTTCAAATCCTGTGTTTGCTTTTTGTAAACTATTTTGAATAGTACTATTTTCTTTTTCAAAGTATTGACATTTATGCTCAAATTCAATAACCATCTCTTTTGTTTTATCCAGTTCATTTTGAATTGTATTTTTTTGTTTTAGAACATCTTCATGTTCATTGCTTATTTCAGTAAAAGCTTTTATATTTTGTTCAAGTTCAATTTGAATAGTTTTATTTTCTTTAACGAGACTTTCATACTTATTATTCATTTCATCTAAGATTTTTTTTTCATTTCCAAGTTCAACTTTCAATTCTTTGTGATGTTCATGTAAGGTGTGGTATTTATTCTGAAGTTTTTTACCTGCCTCTTTCACTTTTTTGAGGTCACTTTGGGACGTATCATTTTGTTCAATAACTTCTTGATAGTTATCATTAAGGCTTTTGTACGCCTGTTGTACTCTAGTAAGTTCATTTTTAATTGTTTCGTTTTCTTTAACAAGTTCTTCATGTGCCCTTTTTCGTTCTTCGACTTCAATTTGCAATTTATTCTTTTCTTCATTGAGGGTCTGGTGTTGACTCGTGAGTTTTTGTAATTCTTCTTTTTCTTTTGTTATTTCCGTTTGCATTATATTTGTATGGTCATTAAGTCTTTCATACTGTGTTGTAAGTTTACTATATGCTTCTTTTTCATTCCTAAGGTCAATTTGCAGATTTTCAATCTGCTCTCCCTTTTCAAAAATACTGTTTTGGAGTTCAACCAGCTCATTATTTCTGTTCAGAACTTTTACATTTAATTTCATTAAGTGGTTTTCGTAACTTTCTTTCATTCTCGATCGAGATTGTTTTTCCGTGTCTAATTCACATTGTAGGTCCTTGATTTTGTTCTCCAGTTTGGTTGTTTCATTATTAAGACTATGTATCAATGATAGTTTCTCTTCCTGTAGGGTTTGAATTTCTTTCATCTTGTTTTCAATAATAGCATTTAAGTATTCGTGATTTTCTTTTAACCGTTGTTCCAGTTCATTAATTTCATTATTGAGTTTGGTTGTTTCATTCTCAAAATAAGTTTTCAAATTGTTCTTTTTTTCTATTTCTTCATTAATACGATGTTTCAAATTGCAGATGTCATTTTCCCTCTGGACAATTACATTTTTTAATGTAGATTTGTCAGCTTCTCTTATTTGATTCAGTTCATTGATTTGTACCTACAATAAACATCACATATTATCAAACTGTGGTACTTTTTTAATTCACTGTTATTTTAGGTGTTATTTCTTACCTGTAACGAGTGAATTTGTTGTTGCAGTACAACTATCTTTGCCCTCTCTTCTCCTAGTTGCACTTCAACTACATTCACGCAGACTTCACTGCAGATAGCTGAAATATATTAATTAAGTTATACAACCTTAAGCATGCAACGATTTGTCTTTACATTTATTATAATGAACAGGCAAAGAAATAAACTTTGTTTTCGTGAACTACAAAATCAATCTAAACCAATAAAAGATAAAAGAGCCAATTTTTTCCCCCATCTCCGAAACCTATGGCTTTGCTCTGTCAAACGAAATGCATTAAAACTTACAAGAGTTGTGCTGCAGTGAATTCATACTGGCATCAGGGTCGTCACACTCCACAGAACAGTCCATGCCATTCAGTCTGTTATGCTGCCGCAGTTCTGTCACCAGATCCTTCAAGGATTGGTTGTTACGACGCTCCATGTCGAGTTCTTCAGACAACTGGGACACTCTAGCGTTTTCTTGCTGGCTTAGTGCTAGCCATTTGTCTCGGTCGTTTTTTAGTTCATCCATCTGAAATTAGGTGTTTTGTGAATTGCGTTACTAATATTGATGGATGGAGGTGATTTTCCAGCTAAACAAAAAAATTTAGACTGCGGCTGTCTTGAACACACTAATTTCTTGCTAGATTTCACAGCTTTGTTCAGTCTTAAGAAGGGTAAACAGATAAAGAGTTATCATCACATTTATAATGCAGAACTTATATGACGGATGGCAATTTGACGTGAATGCTGCATTAAAAGTTATATGGTTTTATCAGAAATTTGCTTTCAGATTTTAGACAATTCTGACGTTAGGAACATCCTAGTGAACAAGTTTGTATGTTTACCTTAGCCTTATATGTGTCTCGTTCATAAGCTACAACATCCAACTGAGTCTGCATCTCCTCCAACCTAACTTCCAGCTGCTGCAGCTGCTTCGTAAGCTTTGCCGACACATCAGCTGCTGCCTCAGCATTCTTGGCAACTGCATCGTCTCCGCAGCATAGTGATATCTTGGCTTTTAGGTTGAGTATCTCGAGCTTGTGCTTTTCTTTTTCTTTTACTAGAATAAAGTATGTACTGAAATGTGTGAACTCTGAACTAAAGGCTTGACACTTTAACTGCTGAAAACACATTTCCCTGTGTTTTCCTTTGTGCAACGCGAATGCGGCTACAAACGCCAGGCACGTAAAAACAAATCATTTGACTATTAGTCGCACTTAAGGCAAGCGCATGTGATTATTAGCAGCAGTCAAAGTATTAAGACCGCCAGCTGTACCAGCCTTACCCAACCAGCAAAGTAGTCCTAGAATGCGATTTTATAATGCTATGTGGACTTATATAGCTCCGATGATGGTTTTGGTGTTTGCTACTGCGCTTTTAACAGCATTAATGAATGCCGTTTTTACTTCAGTACGATTAATCCTATAATTTGAACTTATATCGGTATATAGGATCATATTTCGTGGCCACTACTGGATTAAGACTCCTATAAAAGCTAGGAACAAAACTAATTGCACTCAGGAGTAATTAATCCGGTAACTCAGACTTATATGCGCCTATAAGATAACATCTTAGGAGCGTTTAAATCTTAAGACTCCTCGAGGAGCATCTACCAGGAATATATACACTGAGGCGCAATCACTCTTGTTATTTATACTTATAACCTCATATAAGCTAATATTTTATGGCCAATATAAGTAAATTGAAGTTAAACTACTGAAAAGCATTTATATTTCTAGTCTGGTTTTACATTACCTTAGAAGTGTATTTTATATCCGCGTTTCAAAGATAATAAAATCACTAAGATTATAACAACACGCAGTAGGATAAAATGTTCTCTATATAGATTTATCGCATCGTATTATAAGCTTAGATCCACTTATATAGGCATTCCATAGTAGTGTTATAGTCTAAGTAATCTCAAACAATCCTGGTCAAAACTCTCATAAGATCACTTTTGCTTGGAACTACCAATATAGGCTAAAACACGCTTTATATAGTTTTGCTAATTCTATTATAGGATTTGAAATCAGCCATTAATATTACAACTGGTTTTTTAACTGGTGAAGGGCGCATCGCGAATTCTGGTGAGGGTTCCGGACAAGATAACTGTAACTTTAGATGGAAGAGGTTCGGGCTACGAAAGTTATAATGAAAAATCATTGAGCGATTCTGAAAGCGATAATGAGGCAGAACTTTCAGATTACAACAAAAATTTAGAACTGCGTTATTCTATTAAAAACTGGGCTTTGAACTTCAATATTTCTCATGCTGCATTAAACTCTTTACTTGAAGTTATAAATGTGAGAATAAACGATGTTTTGCCTAATGATGCACGAACACTATTACGAGTAAATACAAAAAAAGAAAACCTACACATTACTATTTCGCCCCCAGGGCACTATTGGTACAATGGTCTGATCAAATGTTTGAGAAGAATTTTTGAAAATGTTCCTTGTCTACCATTTGAGGTTTCTCTGAATATTATATTGATTGATATATTGATGGATTATCAGTCTTCGGCAGTTCGTGATACCAGTTTTGGTTATATTATGTACCATCTTCGAAATACCAAATTTGGCACCGTTTGTTGTGGGTAAGTAAAAATAAATGAAACATTAATAATATACCTAAAGTTACCAGCTTCATGACCAAGTAGTATAATATGTATGTTGTTTTTTTTACCTATTTGAATTTTGTGCCAGTTAAGTAAGTACACTGTCTTATAACCTTAATTTTTTTATGACAATAAAATATGAATTTTTCTTTTCAACAGGAATCTATGGTGGAGATGGAAAACCATCAGATCTTGATGCTTTTCTAGGGCCTTTAGTGACAGAAATGAAGCAACTTGAAGAAGGATTAATACTCAATAATGCTACTGATTTAAATGATGAAAAAGTAGTGCATGTAAAACTAAGAGCTTTCATTTGTGATTCACCAGCTAGGGCAATGATAAATCGATCGATATCAAGGAATATCACCATACTTTTATTTCGATCGTTGGCAACCTGAATATAATAATTAGATATTAATTATAACATAACCATTAAATTAAATAAAAACAATGTTTAAACTAATGTTTAACCTAGCACGCACAACAAACCCTTACAATATTCCTATAACATGCTAATCTATGAATATCAATAGAGTTTGTTTTTTATCTGGGCACCGTGGAACCCTAATTGGTAACAATATGGCGAATCTTCGGTTTTAGCACTTGCCAATATAGAACCAGTATTACTTATATTGGCGCTAAGTCACACTCGGCAATGCTCACCGAAAAAATGGTAACTGTTCATGATATTTTCATAATAAAATATTAAATATTAAAATGTAAATACGTAAATTACAAGAAGCGCTTTAAAATTTTAATTAAAACCATGATAGGTTTTTCAGTAAATTCACATTCCCCTACGAATACACACCAGACTAACAACAATAAGCTTTCGATTTTCTACATTTATTATCATTCTACATTTATATTCTTGACATTTATTATTATTAAATTAAACTTATGTAATGTTTACACAAACAATTTCTTGACCGACAGAAAACCATTCGACTGTTCACTAAATGTGAGCTTAAAGAAGAATTGCGAGGCGCGTATTCATCTCAAATTTTCCTATAATTTACTTATATTGGCATTTGCAGGACTAATTGCATTGACGTAATTCTATTACAGGAGCAATATAGGCGTAAACGGCATTGAAGCGGTCTATTATAAACACGATATAAGTAAAAGTTTACTTATAAAGTGGGCCCTTTTCCGGACTTATAAGCGGATATAAGTCTTATATAGTCCTAGGGAAATGCTCTCCTGGAGATAGTTTAAAAACCACTTTTTGCTAGTTGGGTAGTTTCCAACTTCGATTCCCAAACACCAAAAGTGAAAAGTGCAATTTTTTTAGGATATACATAGTTATGTTCAATCTAGTGAAGCCTACAATCTTCGAATATGTCATGCAGTGATCGCAATAACTTATCGCCAACTATCAAATTACTATTCATACTTACACAAATGCTCCATCTTGATATTCACCCTAGACAGCTCCTCCTGCAGATAGTTACGGTCAAACCTTTCCGCTTCTAGGGCAGCCTGCAATCTTCGAGTGTTAGTATGCATAGACCGCAGAGCTGGCGGTGTTTCAGCTATAGCAGACTGGTGGGGAACCTCCATTGCTGCTATGTCTTGGCCACAAGCCTCTGTAAAAAGGAGGATGATACCAAATGTATGGAGGATTGATGGATGTATGGTGGTGTTGTATGTATGGATGTATGGTCTCGGAGTAGCGCCTTTTACGACTGAGACAAGGCTCTACTAAACCCAAAGCTTGCTAGTTCCAGATTAGCTATCGCTCTTTTTGCTGAACCAACTTAACGGACTTTTAAAGTACATAGTTTTTTTTTTTTCAAAAAGTAGATGATCTCAGGAAAAGTAACTTCATTCTACAGGTCAGTTGGTGGTCAAACGCCGATTTATTCATTATAAAAAAAAGAAAATTTATTTCAAATGATCATTGTTTGCTACACTAAGGTACCAGAGAACATAAACAGTTATTATTAAAGAAAATAATACAACTGGTTTAAAATTTGAATATAACTGCCACTCTAAATACATTCTAATTTTATTGTCCTTAGGGTTTATTTTTAGCCAACTTCCCCATTCCACCCCTATATTACAGAAACCATCTGTTGCAAACAGCTGCTAATGCAAAAAGGCAGGTGTTTGAGACACCCTCAGTGAAAACAACTTTAAAGTAGTTTTGTGTTTTACAAAATAATGTAATTATTATGTGAGAGGTCAAGCAAAAAGGGTGTGATGGGAATACTTAATTCCCACACCCTTTTTGGTTTTATTTTTTTATAGTTTTGAATTAGTGGTCAGTTTACTGCAAATAGGATATTTTTAAGCTAGTCATTTTATTTTTTATATTCAAAACTCTTCATATACATGTTTGTTAGCATCTCCAAGCTTTGAGTGCACCTTTGAATAATTTTTTATTCTTTCCTTTCTTTTGTTTCATTTTTCCTCTCTTTAAATATCAAAGTCATTAGATGTAGCTTATTTCATTCAGGTCTCTTTTCTCTTGACCACTCACATTTGTCAGTTAATGAAATAAGCTACATCTGTATTTGCTCAGCTGTTAGCATTTACATATAAACATATTTTTTGTACACTTACAAAGTTTAAGACAGTTTCTAAAAGAGTATAAAATAAAGACTAAGAGTGTTACCATCTTTTTCTTATACATTAAAAAGAGAAAGAGATATTTTAATGCTGTCGGATTAGTTTAGAGAATGTTCTAGCTGTTTAATACCACTGTTTGGCCACAAACCTGTTATAGCTGCCTGCACTTCTCCGACAGTTATCACGGAACACTCCATCAAACTTTTGCTGTACTTCAGTATAGTTTCCTGATCCTCGGCGCTCAATTTGCTGCACATAGCACTTTTCATGTCAAAATTCTTTGAATTCACGCACACGAAAAACAGCAACAATGATGCAGACAGACATAATTCGTCCTCATTTGATGCTATGACAGTTCCATTTTCAAATTTGAATTCGGGATATTTCTCACAGATAAATTCTTCAACGGTATTGGCTTCAAGTATGGCAGATTTGCTTTCGTCCAAGTTTAAGTTTTCTCTGAGATGGGATATGATAGTTACAAGTGATTCGATGTTGACATTCTGCTCATCACTTGATTTGCTGAAGTAGCAGTTTATCTGAAATATTGGTCAGATTATTGCTATCAATACTTACATAAGTACAACCCGGTCACAATATCTGTGCACCTGACCTCGTGACGTCTATGTCTAAACTTAACAATAAATATTAAAAACAAAACAATAACAAAGCGAAAATATCAAAATTATCGGGACGTGTATCGGCAACGAAGATGCTAACCGTACTGTCGCACCGGGGAGTGCGGGACAGGGGAAGCGGGAGAAGCGCCGCATTCCAGCGAGGTGCATAGATATTGTGACCGTGTTATACCTACTCTTGATGCTTCATCCTGCTAATATTATTAATGTCAAAGTTTGGATATTTGTCACGCAATAAAGGCTTTACAAATTTGAATTAAATTATGTATGAAGCTAGCTTATACCCTGGATTACCATATAGGCTACTTATTATCCCAGAAAACGCGGATGAAATCACCGGGCGCAACATTAGTATTTAATAATTAAATATTATTTTTATCTATGAGACATGTTAATTAACAGTAAAAACATTACCTCCTTGAAAAGTAATGCTAAAAGTATTTAGCAGTAAGTAGGTACTTTATTTTTATATTTATTTGACACTAATTTTATAAATGCAATGTAACTCTGTATATTCCTCTGTTTGATGCCAATTTATGACTACATGGATGAAGTTCTTTGTGAAATTTGGCAGGGGAAGTTATTAGCATCATGAGGGCGAATTTGGGATACATAAATTCCGGAAAAAGGAGGGAAAGCTAGAAAATACTAAAACAAATCCCTACTGATACTATCATCATCATCATAAGCCGATGTAATGCCTGACAGGATAATAAGAAATAAAAGTAAAGAAAATGTAAGAACTAACTGAACAATGGTAACGCTCATTCCTTGAAAGTAATAATACCTACATATAGTAGTAATACTTTGCATACGCTTACCCAATTTGTAAGAATCAGTTTCCACCGTTGAAACATGATTGTAAATTGAGATGTTTTACGGTCTCTATTGTTCTTATGAACTCACATATCTTACAACACAATCAATTTAGTTTTTCAAAGGATTTAACATAAATAAACTATTTCAAACGACCTAAACTACAAACAGATACAAGGAGACGTTTCATCAGAAAATTTTACGTTAAGTTTCTGCCGTTGCAATTTAATTTGAATTATTTTGTTTTTTTCTCATTCAAATCAAATAAACGTCAAGTGTCAACTGTCAAGGATTTTGTCTGCAGTGTTTCCCCTTACGAATTTATTTTCTCCCCATTTTTTTTTTCAAAAAATTACTCCAACGAGAATCTCGATCATGTCTGTCCTATGGCTCTGAAACGATTACCTATCACTTAAAATTACAAAATAATATTCTTTAGATGCAGCATTGCATTGTTTGCTGTAATATATTATTGGGTCACCAAATAACCAAATAAGACTAATTTGAGTATGATAGTCTTAGACTTGAGTTATGTTTTTAATAAAATTGAAATAATAATTTCAGTGATGCACGTCATTTTCTTTCTTAATAAATATCTGTGGTTAAACGTACTTGTTAAAGACATTAAAATAGGGTAAAATTCTTGAAAATGGAAATACTTCACTACTGTCAAATCAAACAGAAATAAAAAAAACAATGGGCTTAAAATCGAACCAACAGTTCTTAGATTATATTTTACGAATGAGAACCGTATGCTCGCGCCACACTATGCTCCTCGTCATGCTCCTCGCGCTGCCGCATCGCTGCCGCGATGTTGCCCTGTCTGTCCACACACTGCTCTACTCGCGCGATTAATCGCGCAATTAATCGCTACGCGCCGCACTTGTCTATTCGTCGTTGCTACACAATGGACGTTGAAACTGTGGTGGCAGCGAGTGCGTGTATTTTGTAGTATAGCTAATTATATCTATGTTATGCTACAAAGCAATATACATCGTCGGCGTCGACGTCTAGATAAATATGTAGCAGTTACCGCAATTTTTCTTTTAGAGAGATTTTAACTAATATCTATAATTATATAATTATTTTTTTGTAGTAAGCATGTCTTCAATATAAACAAGAAAAGTTGGATGGAGTTAAATAAAAATTTGAATTCAACTTAATTTTGTTAGGGTAGACTGGGTACGGTAGTGACAATTTTGAATTAACGACCAAAGATTTTTTTTAGTGCCTTTAATTTTTACGAAACTTTTTTTTTACAGTAAAGTAATAATTTATCTACAAATAGATCTACAATTTTAAAGGGAACATAAATTAATGTTTTTTCTTCCGACCATTCTCCGTTGCGCGGCGACGACATGACGAAAACAAAGACGTGCGTCTCGCGTGAGCGCTCGGCACGAACTGCGGCCGCGCGAGTATGTGGACAGTCACTCGCGCTCGTATTGCCGGTCGTACTCGCGGTGTGGCGGGCGAGGACGAGGAGCATGACGAGTGGCATGACGAGTAACGTGGCCACACTACGTCTCTGCCTACTTTCCTCGCTACTTCCCACGCCACTCGTCGAGTGTGTGGCGGGCGCAGTAGACTTATCTAGTAGGACCCGAGGACGAGGAGGACCTTTGGTAAGTGGGACCAAGGGAAGATTATAGTAAAATTAATAACCATTTATCAAAATTACGTGATGGCGAAAGTCTTAATTAAAAAGAATACAAAAGTAAATACTCTATAAATATAAATAGCAATTTAAAAATAATTATTTATATGAATAGTACAATATTCTTAGATTGTGACTGGCATCACTGGGTTATACATTTAGGTTATATTTACAGTTTACAGTTCGCAGACTTGTTTTTCTATCTAATTCGATTAGTTTAGTAGGTAGTGGTTACCTAGTCTTAATTTATATTTATTAATAAAATTATTATGTCACCCACAAGAGCAGCGGGTTTAGTAATATTTAGGAATGTAAATCAAGCTGTACAGTTTCTTCTGCTACAAACTTCCTATGGACAACATCATTGGACTCCTCCAAAAGGTATTTTGTAAATGTATTGATTAGAAATTACGCATCGACTGGCTTCTAAAACGATATACAGTTAACGTTAAACTTAGCAAGAATTGAAGGATGTAGATTATACGTAAATAGGGTTATTAAGAAAGGGTATGCTTATATTATGCTAAGCCGGGTAGGGCTCATGGTAGGTAATCAAAATTATGAACAATAATTACCATTAGACTAACCTTGTAATAGTAAAAAAAACAGCTGTTGCATAGAAAAATGCTAATGCTAATCAACAAAATGTATGGAACAGTTGTTTTTTTTTTTTTGCGATATCAGGTTGGTCCCCCTCCATTCCAGTTAGTCTTTTAGTTTATTTAAAATAATGGGCTAAAATAATAGGCTATTATCTAATGTGAAGCTCTAACAAAAAGGCATACATTTACTTACTCATAACTGATATATTATTTGTTTTCAGGACATGTTGATCCTGGAGAATCAGACTGGGTAACTGCATTGAGAGAAACAGAAGAAGAAGCTGGATTAGCAGAACACCATTTAGAGGTTAAACATAAATTCAAACATTGCCTTCTAACTACTCTTCAACAAATTATGAATTTACTGAACAAACATAATTATATTTTTACCTTTTCAGATCTATAAAGATGTATCAAAAACACTCAATTACAAAGTAAATGGCAAACCAAAGGTGGTTGTATACTGGTTGGCAAAATTAAAGGATCCAAATCAAGAAGTCAAACTCTCTGATGAACATCAAGATTTGAAATGGTTGCCTTTGCAGAATGCGCAAGATATTTCCGGTTTTGAAGACATGAAAGCGCTTCTTGAAGAATTTAACGAAAAAGCTAAATTAATGTCATAATTTTTAATTATAATTAAGATTTAATATTATACTCGTATGTACCTATGATGCCTAAGATATAAATATGGCAAAATCCTTGGTAATCATCAACCATTAAAAATTAAAAATTGGTTATTTCAATAAAATTGATATTTAATATGTAGTTCACATCCCGTGGTTTTACCTGCTATGCTTTATACTCCTATTCTAGCTCGGAAATGAATTGATTGTTGCAAACAAAATTAGCAGACCAAGTTGAGACGTAAGTGATCAATGGGTTAAGCCTAATGGTCACCTAATTTTCAAATATATACAGGTAAAAATGTTTTTGAAATTTGCGGTCACCCACACAGTTGAAATAGGTACTACTCAACTAGGGCATGCAAACCGGTTACTCGAGTAACCGAAAAAACCGAGTAACCGGCTGTTTTAAAAACCGGTTTTTAAAGATTTAAAAACCGGTTTTTTCGGGTTTTTCGAGTTTTTACATTCATAATGTAAAACTACCACCAAGACATTAATAAAGAATCAAGTTACCGTTTCCCAACTCTATTGATCAAATAAATTGATTAGCTGACAACAATACTTACTTATTAGGTATTAGAAAGCAATATAATAATATGTATTAGTAGGCTTTGGTTTGACGTTGTTGTATGAGTTATTGAGTGCCGATGAGTAAAGCGCTGCTAAGCTAATGCGGCGATCTTTACGGGGAATGCCCGCGCGCCACTCGCGCAACTCGCGTCGCCCGCACCTCCCACGCCAGCCGCGCACAACGTCGCCATTTTATTTGTCAAGCAGTCTCACTCAGTCAAGTAAAGGAAACAGACGCGCTTATGATGCGCACGTATTTGTGTTTTTAAAGTTTTTTCACAATCTAAATATTTTCTACCACAAAATATGTATTTACGAGTTTTTATTTAGCTTGCCCTGTTTGTTGTTGATGTTGTTCTGGTTCGTTAGGTCAAATCTTGTAACTAAATTATGAACCACTTCCCGACGGCAGTTCCACATATCCCTACTGATCTATCCCTACTGGTAGAGAAGAATGTTTTTTTTTCACCTATTACTACTAGGGGGGCAGCGTGGATACATTACTTCCACGTATTTCTACTATGATCAAATTGATCAAGTACCAATAGGAAAAAAAATGAAAACAAAAAAAACTTAAAAAGGAATTAGATTTATTTTATTGTATAGGTTTTGGATTTAATAATTAGTTTCTAATAAGAAATCAGTAGTAATGTAGGTAATATTACATTTTAACTTAACATATCTAAAAATAATATGTCCAACAGTGATCTCTCCTGTGATCAGTTGCATTTGTTCATTTTTTATCACGTAATCACGGGTCTCATACCTACTCTTCCTCTCTCTTTTTTGGGGGATTCAGTTTCAGCACGTTCCTGATGGACTTAATGCGATTCTTTTGAACCACGGATGGGCTGTATAATAATTTTAATAATTTGTATAAACTTGGTTTCCTGTAATATTTTAATTATTTTAATTTATAGCCATCTTCTTTCTCGAGTTTCATGTTTTGTTTTAATATAGCTAAATCAACAACCATTAGAATACCTCATTCAGTAGAACCTCGAAAATTTAAAGAACAAGGGAAATGTTAAATAATTTAAATTATCGAGTTTGTAACTTACTAAGGGTTTGAGTTAGAGAGGTTTTAACGATTCATACTTTTACTTATTAGAGGCTCGCTTATTGTAGGCTTGTTACTTAGATTTATTCGTGAGTGAGTATAGTGTCCATAAACCAAATGTTACCTGATTGATCTCGAAAATATAGTCAAGGAACAAGATTTCGAAAATAAACACATATTTTAACTACATTTCAGCCTTTTTTTACTTAAACACACTAATATAATATATATTTTAAGCCCAAAAAAAAAAACCCGAAAAACTCGAAAAACCCGAAAAAACCGGTTTTTAAAATTGAAAACCCGAAAAAACCGGGTTTTAAAAACTGTCGGGTTTTGCATGCCCTATACTCAACACAAAAATAATTAAAGATACACCTTCTGCCCAAAAATGGGCAGATAAACCGGAGCATGTATGGCTGGTTTGGTTATTAGTTATTATTACTGCTTTAAGTATTACAGAACATATAAATGAAAAAACTCCGCTATCTGTTATTTATTTCGATATGAGTAAAGCCTTCGATTTTGTTTGTCACAAAAACTTATTATCAAAACTGGAGCTAGTTAGGGGGGCAAAGTAGTTCGCGTCCGTAGGAGCTACCTAACCACTTCCCTACACGTGTCCCCCGGGTGGTGCTAAAGAACAACATACGCCGAGTCGTAGGCGGCGGTCAACTAACCTACTAGGCAGGCTTAACGGCCTGCTCCTGTAGAGGTAGGAAATGACCTCTCCAAACCGTAAACTCGCGGTCATGTGTTGTGAGAACGGTGGTCTTGGCTTAATCGCCTGGGCCATGAGGAAGACAACCTCCATAATAAATTACCCCAATCCTAAGGTGGGAACCGCGCCGACAGGATGAATGGCTGAGGGAACGCAGCCTTTAGCGCCAACCTCGGTGACCTGGCCACATCGTTGTATAGTGCCTACTCACAGGAATGGGCGTTACCCTGTGAGTGACCAATAATTCGACCCTACTCGTGGGAACAATAATGAAGTCTAATAATCCCCCAAAAAACCCTCAACCACAACCCAAACTGTTAACTCAGCAATTATTCCACCCAAGCTTATTTATCAGACAACGATCGTCATCTCTCTCCGACATAGGAAGATCAACACAAGGCAATGAAACGGATAATGCAGAGGAACCAAATGAAAATAGTAACCAGCCGGAAGTAAGTTCAATGGAAGACACCCCCGAATATCCTGCTCCTCCACCATGGCAAAGGGTACCATCACCTAACGACAGAAGCAGAAAGAAAAGAAAACTCTGCAGTTCTCCACCGGAGGCCCAGAGTACCGCCACGAAAAATCGGTTCAGCACCTTACCTCTAGACCCAGCTGATGAATCATCCGTCACCGTCCAACCCAAACCTAGCAAACCTCCGCCTATCGTTCTTAATGGTATAGAGGATGTTACCGAGCTATCGAAGCTTCTTCAAACCGTCAGCAGCAAAGAAGAGTTCAAATTCAAGCTAAGTAATTAACAAACACCTACTCCATATTCTTGTCAACTCTGCTGAGGAGTACAAGAAAATCATAACGGTCATAAGAGTTAATGGTCTCATAGGACATACATTTACCCCTAAAGACTCCAAATGCTATCGTATTGTCATAAAAGACCTCCATCACAGCACTCCCCATGAAGCAATTTCAGAAGCCATTGAGGTAACCAACAATAAAATTAAAGGTGAAATCATCAATGCACGATACGGACCCGACAAGAAACCTACATCGACGTTCTTTGTAAACCTTGAGCCCAGTGCTAACAACCCTGCAGTCAAAAACATCGTTTACATATTCAACCAAAAGGTTAAGATAGAGGATCCTCGTAAGTCAAAAAGTATCGTCCAATGCCAACGTTGCCAGCGCTATGGGCATTCAAAAAATAATTGTATGAGACCATTCAGGTGCGTCAAATGCGGGGAAGGTCACAAAACCTCCGAGTGCAAAAAGATAGATAGATCTTCACCAGCTAAATGCGCTCTCTGCTCTTGCGACCACCCGGCTAACTACAAAGGGTGTGAAATATATAAAGAAATCCTTGCCCGACGAAATAAAAATTCTACCCCAAGGGAAACTCGACCCGCCCCAGCAACCTCAACTCTGCCTATTATCCCAATATGCTCTACCTCAACAATAACCGAAGGAACCGAAAAACCCACACACCAACGCACATACGCTGAAGTTACCGATGGCAAGAATACCCAATCAAATAAACAATCCTACAACAAGCTGGAAGATATCCTACTCAAACAAAGCGAGAAAATGGATCTCATAATACAACAAATAGGCTCCTTAGTGAGTCTTATCACCACTCTCGTCTCTAAACTTACAAAATGACTTCCCTACTCATTGCCACTTGGAACATCAACGGCCTTGCCCCTAATAAAAACGAACTTGAGATGCTCATCAAATCCAATAAAATTGACGCTTGCCTTATTTCTGAATCGCATACTACAACAAGAAGCCGAATATGCATCCCAGGATTTTCCGTGTATTTCACCTGCCATCCCGATGGTGGAGCCCATGCTGGCACCGCAATAGTACTTAATCAAAAACAGTGTGAAGCATTGCCTCTTGGATTCCACAACGGCCCCCTATCTTCAAGCCACGACTGTAAGGGTGGAAGACCGTTCGGGACCCCTTAATCTTTCTGCGGTATACTGTCCTCCACGCCACACCATAAAGGAGAAAATGTTTACTGACTTCTTCAAGACACTGGGCAACCGATTCATTGCTGGTGGTGATTGGAATGCCAAGCATTCATATTGGGGATCTAGATTAACAGTCACTAGAGGGCGTGAACTAAAAATGAGTATCGACGCAAATCACCTATTAGCTATGTCAACCGGGGAGCCTACATATTGGCCCACGGACCGCAATAAAACACCTGATCTGCTAGACTTTTTTATCACAAAGGGTATCAGCGTACAGAACACCCTCATAAAGTCAAGTCTCGATGGTAGCTCTGATCACTCGCCTGTCTTACTAACAATTAGTCCAGGGGCCATACCCAGTGACACTCAGACCGACCATCTCCACAATCACAGAACTGATTGGAGATGCTTTCGGGAGTTCCTGGACTCAAACATAAACCTCAATGTCCCACTTAAAACCAAGGAGGAAGTGGACGACGCGTGTCTACACATCACAAACCTGATCCAAGTGGCGGCTTGGTCTAGTACTCCTGAACTGAAGAACCCATCGCATGGGGTGCCGATCCCTCTTGCTGTCAAGAAGAAAATCGCTGAAAAACGTCGCCTTCGCAGAATTTGGCAGACGTCCCACAGGCGCGCGGATAAAACCAGATTAAACCGAGCAATCAAAGAACTCAAAGATCTTCTGGCTGATGCTGCGAACGAATCCCTCAAACAGAGATTGGTTAAAATGTCTCCAAATGCTAATGGAACCCACAATCTCTGGAAGGCAACTAAGTACCTCCCACAGCCGCAACAGTGTTCTCCGCCTATTAGATCTGGAAACAAATGGGCACGAACTGACCAAGAAAAATCCCAGGTCTTTGCTACATACCTAGCTGGAGTCTTTAAACCCAACAATACGGATGGTCCTGAAGATCCAGAAATAGATCAAGTCCTAAGGCAAGATCTACAACTATGCCTGCCGTTAAGGTCTACCTCACCAAGGGAGATAGCAAGCGAAATAGCCAAAATGGACCCTAATAAAGCACCTGGATTTGACTTGATCACCCCCAGGGCACTGAAAGAGCTCCCTAGGAAGTGCGTCGTCTTTTTGACCATTCTTATAAACGCCACACTGAGAACCTCACATGTTCCTGCACTCTGGAAAACATCTCAAATCGTTATGATTCAAAAGCCTGGCAAGCCACCTAACGAAGTCTCTTCTTATCGGCCTATTAGTTTGACGCCAGTGTTGTCAAAATTATGGGAAAGGATCATCCTCCTACGATTATCCCCCTGCCTAGATATGGACCACGTGATACCTGATCACCAGTTTGGCTTCCGGAAGCACCACTCAACCATAGAACAAGTCCACAGAGTCTATTACACAATTAGACAGTGTCTGGAAAAGAAAGAATACTGTTCGGCTGCATTTCTCGATATACAACAGGCCTTTGACCGGGTTTGGCATAAAGGGCTACTCTGCAAAATTAAAAACTTCCTTCCACACTCCTACTACCTGCTGATGGACTCTTACCTGAGTGACAGAAAGTTCCAAGTCAAGCTTCGTGACGCAAGATCTTCTCTCTTCGACTGCAGAGCAGGAGTGCCCCAGGGCTCCGTACTTGGTCCGGTGCTTTACAACATATTCACTAGTGATTTACCCCAGTCGCCCGAAACAACTGTAGCAACATTTGCCGACGATGCAGCCTTCCTCAGTTGTAACAGTGATCCAATTGAGGCGAGTAGACTGTTGCAATCTCAGCTAAATGCCACCAGTGCTTGGCTTACCAAGTGGCGCATAAAAGCAAGCGCCCCAAAGTCTCACCACATCACATTTACCCTAAGACGTGAAACCTGCCCCCCGGTCATCCTAGGCCTCGACACACTGCCCCAATCAACCTGCGTTAAATACCTAGGATTTCACCTGGATCGAAGGATGACATGGAAAGATCATATAAAAACGAAGCGCAATGAAATTAACCTGAGATTTAAAAACCTACTCTGGCTTCTCGGTAGACAGTCTGCCTTATCCCTATCCAACAAGCTAAGGGTATATTGCTCCATAATAAAACCAATCTGGACATATGGTATCCAATTGTGGTCGACAGCCAGCAAATCTAACATCATGTGCCTGCAGAGAGCCCAAAACAATATTCTTAGGGTACTTTCCTCTGCACCCTGGTATGCTCGCAATTCGGAAATCCACGAATACCTGGGAATCTCAACCATCCTGGATGAAATCAAACAATACTCGGCCAACTACAGGGACCGCTTGACAACTCACCCAAACCCGTTATCCAGTATGCTTTTGCAGCCAAACCCGATTGGAAGACTCAAAAGATCCGACGTGTTGACTTAATAAGGGGAGACGGAGCAGTGGCTCTGAATCACCAAACGCCAACCTCTCACAACTTACCTGATTATAGTCTAGATGACTGATCGCAGGTCCATATGAAGGAAAAAAAAAAAAAAAAAAACTGGAGCTATAAAATATGGTATTCGAGGACTTGCTCACGATTGGATACAGAGTTATCTTAACAACAGAAAACAGTGTGTCGAAATTAATAAAATCAACAATAATAATGTGATGACTAGTTTTAAATCTAATGTACACAACAAATTCGGCGTACCACAAGGTAGTGTATTAGGACCACTTCTGTTTCTTCTATACATAAACGACCTTCCCAATATAACCCCTCATAAATGCGTTCTCTTTGCCGATGACATACCTATCCATAATAATCGCTAAAGATAAAATAAAAGATTTTGAAGTAGAAATTAATAAAACAATTATACATGTGATAGATTGGCTTAACAGTAACAATTTGAAAGTAAATATAGGTAAAACAAACTTCACGCAATTTTATAATATTCGATCTAAACCTCTAAATCTTAACTTACAATACCAAAATATTAAAATAAATGAAACTAGTTCAGCAACGTTTCTTGGCATTATTATTGACCAGCACTGTGACTGGAAAGCTCATATATCATATAGGCAAAGTATGCTCAAAACTCAGTAGTTTTGTCTATGCACTTCGTAGGTTATCATTAGTGGCATCAGGAAAAACATCACTCATGGCCTACCATGGTTATGTAAGCGCCGTTTTAAAATATGGACTTTTAATATGGGGAAACTCAGTAGAGTTCAATCGAGCCTTTATAGCACAAAAGAGATGCATCCGTGCTATATGCTGTGCCAATCCTCTAGAGTCTTGTCAGCCGCTTTTTAAAGAATTAAAGGTCCTTACGCTTCCATCTATGTATATTTTCGAAATATGTACTTTTGTAAAAAAACAGCCTGAACACTTTAAGAAAATTAAAGACAATTGTAGTCAACTCTAGATATCCTAATCGATTAATATTACCCCAATGTAACAATGTTCTCTTTCACAGAAACTGCTATGTAATGGCTATAAAAATTTAAAATCATATTCCAGAAACATAAGAACTGCCATACCTTAGATTTCGGAATCAAGTCTTTAAATGGCTGCTGCAATATAATTTTTACTCCGTTAAAGAATTTTTTGAATTAAAATGCTAAATGCTAGGCAATTTTTATTGAAACACTTTGTGAAGTGTGTCAAAGCTCCTAACCTAATATTATAGAAATTATTGTTGTTATTATGGCCGGTTTACATTATTCCAGTCCAGCGATCCAGTCCAGTACTGGATTGCTTACTGGAAAAATGTAAACCGGCACTGGAATGAACTGAATCCAGTAAGTTCATTCCAGTGCCGGTTTACATTTTTCCAGTAAGCAATCCAGTACTGGACTGGATCGCTGGACTGGAATAATGTAAACCGGACTTTAGTTATTGTACGTCCACAATGGACAAGTCCGGCAAGTATAACTTGGCGCGGCTGTGCGCCACTGTGTACTTTTATAACTGCTTCTCTTGTACCACTTTTTATCACTTTAGGCATGATGATAGCACAGTAGCAAATATAATAGTAGCAAAAATATTCGCAACGATGTTTACTATGAACTCGGAAGTGTCAAAGTAAATTTTCAAGATTGCCGATTTAGTTCCTCAAATCGCCACCGCCAACTTATACTTGTGGCACTGTACTGTTGAGACTTTTTAAGTACCTACACAGTTTATGCAATAAATTTTATTCTATTCTACTCTATTCTATTAATATTTACTATGCTGGCAGCATTGGTAGAAAAACAAGATGTTTTCATTTTAGCTGTCACTGTCAGTTCAATCTATCCCTTTTAAGCCGGCTGTACACATGGGGCCAAGGTGTTGGGCCAACGTGTTGGGCAAAAATGATGGATAACCAAGATTGCTGTTCACAGATTGGCTTACTGATCATTCTGCATTGGCGCTTCAAAGATGGACGTAGAAGTTCTTGCAGCCGCGGCAATTTATTTATACAGTGCGTTTAATTATTACGTACATGTGCACCAAAGTAGAGTGACTAAAAAGAAATGGCGCAAAAGAAGGTGGTGGATGGTGACTATTCGTCGGAATAGAACGAGGTAAATGTGTTATTAGTTATTATTGATATATTGGAACATGGGAACGTAAATTTCACTCACGCGCAACGATACTGTCTCCGCTTACGAGTAACAACGAACTGAACAAGACACCAACGTGTGAACGCTGTTTGCGGAGCGTGCCAAGATCCTTTGATGTGTGCACAAAAAACCGACACTATTCGGATGGCCTGCCAATGTTGGCGCCAACTAGACCAATTAAGCCAACATACCGCCTGGCGGGTAATAATTAAACGCACTGTATAAATAAATTGCCGCGGCTGCAAGAACTTCTACGTTCTTCTTTGAAGCGCCAATGCAGAATGATCAGTAAGCCAATGTGTGAACAGCTGCAATCTTGGTTATCCATCATTTTTGCCCAACACGTTGGCCCAACACCTTGGCCCCATGTGTACAGCCGGCTTTACAGTTTCGTTACTTTCGTTCAATCATCGTTTCGTTCTCGTTCTTTAGTTCTGTGTGTTTGTTTCGTGAATATTTTTCAAAAACGCGAATTTTTTTATTTTGTGCGTTAAAATATCCTTATTCATGGTTAAAACGGAGAAGGAAGATGATTATGAAGATACTACGTGTTCAGAAGAAGCGTCAGCTTCGGAGAGCAAACAAAAAAATCAAGGGAAAAAACGAAAAAGGTAAATAGGGTACGCGTATTCCTTACTTACCTCCGTTTTAATCTCTGGATTAAAATGGTTTTTAAACATTTCTTTAGATAAAGTCCAGAGTATTTTCCTGGCAAATTGATTAAAGCCCCTTATCGCAAAGTAATTTACCTGCGCAATCTCGTATTTGTATCATAACTCGCATTTTGACGTATTCTACCGGTTTTATCATCATATGATCATCCGATTACATTGAAGTACAAAAAAATACCCTCAAACTTGGTAATTTTCATCAGAGCATCCAGCGAAAGTAGCAACGATAATGAGATTATCCTCGCCGACAATGCCTTGGAGACAGAAAGAAACGTCCACGCCTCAGCTGTGAAGAATAACTTGGATGAGACCAGTGTCAGGAAACTCATAAAGGTACCAAAATATTATTCCAATTGGATAATTATCCATAGAAATGTTAGATAGTTAAATTCTTAATTGTTCACACCAGAAATTACAAGCAAAGAATAGAATAATGCTTGAAATGAGTAAGTTTCTTCAGTATAGAGCAAAATTAACTAAGTTGAGAAATGCTGTTTGTAGATATTAGGGCTAAAATTTTTTTTAAACTAAAATAGTATAAGTATTGCTTAGTTTAAATTTTGTTAAATCGGATTTAGCTTGAAGCAAAATTTTCTTTGACTTAAAAGCTGTTCTATACATTCTGTTTACTGTTGTTGACTAAACAGCTGATTTTTTTGGCAAATTCTGGGTTGGTCTAATAGTAAAAGTAGTTTATAATGATGGGTACTATGAGCCCTTTCCGACTTAGCATATCTTTTCCTTATAACCCTATATAACATAAGCTACCATTTATTTCAGAGAGTAGTCACCAATGATCATGTACTGGCTTTTGTCAAATTACAAGAAGAAGCGGAAGATTCGGGTACGGATGATAAAAATTTCCAGCCAAAACTTACTAGAGCTAAAGTTAAGTGAGTATGTCTTATTTATGATTGCTTGAACATACTAGCTGCACCCAGCTGTTTAGCCGCTATCATACAGGAACCATTAATTTTTCCAGCATAAAGAGTAGCTTAAGTTTTAATCCAGGGTACAGACTATATCAATTCCTAATTCAATAAAATCCATTTAGAACACACAGACACAGGTACAGAACAACACCACTACTTCCTTGTTAAATTTAAAAAATTACAAATAGACAGTTACTACCTATAATATAAAAAATACAGGTCCTGACTGACTGACTGACAGACAACATACAGCCTAAACTGCTGGTTTTTAATATTTAAATAAGTGTAATTTTTCTAGGGAGTTGAAAAAAGTGTCGACATCCAAATCGTCAGCATGGGACCTAGCAAAGCTAGAGCTGACTCCGATCAAGCACATTCCCGTGAAGACCAGGCCTGAGGTGAAGGCTCTCATAGCCCAGGAGCTGCCTGAAGACGAAGACGACGAGGAGTATCAGCCTACTCTTGATGATCTGCCGGTAAATATCTCTAGGTTGAATTCATTCACAATCATAGTTCCCCACTAGAATTTATGTTGGGGAATAGTCATCTTGGGGAAGTGTCAGCATGCAAGTCTGCTTTGTTGACTTTAGCGGACAGCGAAGCAAGGCTGTTTTTGTGTGTGATGCAGGATGTAGTATGGTTTTCCAATATTAAATTGTGTAAAACTATTCTTGTGTGAGAGGAAAAAGGAGCAGGTGCTCTAGTCTCTTACAGCAGCAAGATTATAAATAGCAGAATGTGTATTTCTCGTTTTGCTTGTTGTCAGCGTTGAGCACATGTCATAAATGCTTAAAAAATGTACTATGAAAACTGACGCTGTTTGACACATTTTGTTATAACTACATGGGATTACTCCGTAGTTGTTGAGTGATACTCCACTAAACACTACTCTACTATAGTTCTGATCGCATCAGGTTATCTTTTCAAGGAGTGACCATCTTGTCTCTAGCACTGCTTTAGCCCAGCGCATAACCAATAACGGCCATGTATTTACTTCCTCAGAGTGACGACGACCACACCGAGTCGTGCAGCGACCTGGACTCGCAGCCGCGGACGCCGGCCACGCCCGCTCCAGCCGAAAGCCCAAAGGTCGTTAAGGATGGACCATTCAAAATACCACAGGTAATTCATTTCATTAAAATATGTGACTGCGTCTGTAACTCACTTTTCTTTCAGTCCAGAGATAAAAACTTTGATGACGATAATTAAATATAGCCTGTGTTAATCCAGAGTAGAAGATATTTATGTGTGGATTAACCAAATCCAAATTTTATCCTGATTCATTTTATATTTTTGCCGCTTTAGCGTCATTAAATAACAAACATACAGATAAACTTTCGCACTTATAATATTAGTGTGATAGTGTGTGATTTATTGCTGGGTATAGGTCCTTACCATTGTTTTAAGTCGTCAAGCTTACCCATGTATATATAGCGAGAATTCCAAAACATTCCGAATGTATTCTATCTTTCTGACAATGTATCTTTTTTTAACAATTCAGGACATATCCACCGCCCGGCGCAAACTAGAAATCGAAGAGGAAGTAGCAACGATAGCCCTCCGAACTCGCTCCAAGCTAAGCCTCTCTTCCACCTCAATAGAACACATTGAAAGCAACTTCGTCCCGCCTGACGATTTACCAATGCAAGACGTGGACGATCTGTGGAATGAGTTCTTGAACGACTGCTTGAACCCGGCGTCTGCAGCGAAACATGAAGAAGATGACGAGGCCGATCCGGAGTATAATGTGGCGGCTGACGCTGATGCGCGTAAGTCTGAAGACTGCCTTGCTATTTGGTGGTAGAATATTCTAGAATCCTAAAAAATGAAAAATGTGTTGAGATTTTTTTATAGGCGTCTAAAACTGGAGGGTTGAGTTTAGTACGTTTTTTTCAAGGAGACTTTTTTGCTGTTAAACATAACCCCCCCGCGACAACTGCCGAGATCTTAATGGGTTGATTACATGTAACGAGTACAGGGGCGAGACAGTGCCCTCGGCCGAGTACTCGGTTTGTATAAACGGTTTGATGAGGCGAGACAGTCGCTAGGACCATGGTTTGTTTGCTCGGCCGAGTGTGCACATTTACTGTCTCGCCACTGTTACGTGTAATCAACCTATAAGGGGAAATGTTGTTTCTAGGTCACGGGTTTTTAACATACATATTTGTCATGGCAGTGAACCATTTGCCTCCATTTTGTTCTCGCCATATTACATTCATTCGTTCATTCATTCATACACAATACACTGACTGAAGCAACTAGCAGACTAACAATTATTATTATTATTTAAATTACTCAGTTCTGCTTTTTTTTTTACAGATGACGAAGACGAGGAAGCCCTGAGTAACTCCATTATCAAGATATCCAAGAAGGAGCTAAATGATCTGGTGACTGAACTGTTCAGCATCCTACCCGGCACTGAAGAGGAGATTGGGGAATTACCTTCCGTAGTCTCTGAAACTGATACCTCTCGGACCAATGTATGTCTTACACGACTTAAAAACAAACAGCCAAATGCGTGCTCCATCGTAGACCGCATCGTTGCTTCCCATCAGGCGAGATGGCGGTCAAACGCAAGCCTATCTTTCAATAATAAAAAAAAAGATTGTCTATCCTACTATTATTATAAATGCAAAATCACTTCAATTCTATATGGGGTTAGAAGAAAAGGGTATGCTAAGCCGAAAACTGATCATAAATACGCATTAATACTAACGTGGATCAACCCGGAATTCGCGAAAAAAAATCAGCAATTACATACATTTTGTCGATTGTCATTGACATTCTTCTATGGAACGGGTATTTTTCTTTGCGAATTCCGGGTTGGTCCCATAGTAGAAGTTGTTCATAATGATGAGTACTATAAGCCCTTTTCGGCTTAGCATACCCTTTCCTTATAACCATATATTACCATTAATTAAACTAAATTATCTTGAATGCTCTACTCTAAAATATCTGTGGCTCTTTTCATAAATGAGTCGGAAAAATATGGCTCCATTTTTCTAAGTGTCTTTATTGATATTGGTGCACCAGTATAACAGATATTATTGTAATTTGATTTGATGTTGACAAATATTTTGCATCCAGTTTGAAAAATCAAATGCGACTCGCACAATATTTTGCCACTAAATAAAGATAATACATATTATATAGATTAAGTTTATATAACTTAACTTTTCTAACTTTTCTAAATTTTCAGGTAACAAAATGGGAAGGGAAACAAGAACCTCTATCCGAAGACGAGGGTGGAGACAGACCTTCAAAGAAACTGGAATTCGAGAAGGAACCCTGTGAGGAAACCGAACAGCAAGACATGAAAGGCAAATGTGGGAAAAAGATGAATGTAGAGATTGAAACACCCGTTCAACAGGAAAAAAATCCTATTCCAAGGACTTTGAGAAGTTCGGGGTAAGTTTTTTTACTATGCAAGTAAGTAAAGACGGGTTGCACTATCACAAAGTCAGTGTAAAGTTAGTGGCAGAGCTTTAGCTTGAGTCCCCAGTCCTTACCCACAGCCCTAGTGCACTGCCATTGTATGTTTGTTGTATGTATTTAAAACTTTTTAAACTTATGTTTGTGCTACCATGTTCAGTCATAACGAGGTTGTTGAAGTTTCCCTTAGCAAATCTTTTGCAAATCTAGGTCTACACAAATAATAATTTCTGTGCCGATACCTAGTCTTCAGGGTTTCATACTAAAATGGTAAAAAGAAAATTTTTTAGTGAGAGTCAGTCTGTATATCTGTATGTTGCAGCCAATAATTTTTCTACAATTTTTTTTTGTTATTTAGCCATTATTAAATTTTTATGAATTTTAATTATCACACAAAGTATAATAACTAGCGGCCTGAAATTTTGTACGAAGCTAGATAATGTTAACTAGAATTTATAGGAAAAAAAAGTCTTTATTTGATGAAACTATATTATCTTTTTTTCTTTATTTACTTAACATCACAATCTTTTTCCACAGCCCTCGCATAGCCATAAGTAGCAAAAATAAAAAAATACAAATATCAATAGAAGAAGAACAATGTAACACGGCCGCTGCTAGCGCTGTGCAGGAGGCGCCGCAGGAGGCGCCGCCGTCGCTGCGCAGCAAGATCAAACCCACCACTCAGACTGTGCATATACAAGTCGACTCTAGTGTTACTGTGAGTATACAAGTCAAGTCTATTGTTGCTGTGGGTATACAAGTCAAGTCTATTGTTGCTGTGGGTATACAAGTCTAGTCTATTGTTACTGTGAGTATACAAGTCAAGTCTATTGTTGCTGTGGGTTTACAAGTCCAGTCTATTGTTACTGTGAGTATACAAGTCAAGTCTATTGTTGCTGTGGGTATACAAGTCTAGTCTATTGTTACTGTGAGTATACAAGTCAAGTCTATTGTTGCTGTGGGTTTACAAGTCCAGTCTATTGTTACTGTGAGTATACAAGTCAAGTCTATTGTTGCTGTGGGTATACAAGTCTAGTCTATTGTTACTGTGAGTATACAAGTCAAGTCTATTGTTGCTGTGAGTATACAAGTCTAGTGTAACGATATTTAGTATACAAATATCAATAGAAGAAGAACAATGTAACACGGCCGCTGCTAGCGCTGTGCAGGAGGCGCCGCCGTCGCTACGCAGCAAGATCAAACCCACCACGCAGACTGTGCATATACAAGTCGACTCTAGTGTTACTGTGCATATACAAGTCCACTTCAATGTTATTAAGTATACAAGTCGTAGTTAAAATTGCTAAGAAAAAGTCTTCTTTTAAAATACTGCGAGTATGCAAGTCGACATGCAGCGAAATTTCAGGACAAATAGGATGTTAAACATCTTATATCTCAGGGTGACAAGCGCAGTGCTGTGCCGCGCAGGGACTTGAATTGTTAAAAGTTCAAAATTCTGGGTGGCGCAGACCTGTTATGGGCAAACGTGACGTTTAACATCAGGTGAGCGATTTGCTCGTTTCATCACTGAATGGAATAAAACAAGACTTGAAGTCACTTAGAATAAAAGTCTACTTATAACACTGAGTATTCGAGTTGACTTTAAAGTCACTGAAATAAAGTCAACTATAAAGTCACCGTAAATACAAGCCGACTTTAAAGTCACTTAGAACACTAGTTAACCCTAACATCACCGAATATACTCCACTTTTAAGGTATTAAGAATACAAGTCATCGAAGTGTGTCTACAAGTGTAAAGTAGATCGACGAGTCTGTTTTTTTTTTACATCGAACTAGAAATGCGTTTGACCACAATCTCACCTGATGGGAAGCGACGATGGGGTCGATATTTTTTTTATATTATACAGGGTTATTCATAAAGGGTATGCTAAGCCGAAAAGGGCTCATAGTACTCATCATTATGAACAACTTTTACTATGGGACCAACTCGAAATTCGCGAAAAAAAATCTGCTGTTCCATACATTTTGTCGAGTGTCATTGACATTTTTCTGTGGAACAGCTGATTTTTTTTCGCGAATTTCGGGTTGGTCCCATAACAAAAGTTGTTCATAATGATGAGTACTATGAGCCCTTTTCGGCTTAGCATACCCTTTATGAATAATCCTATATTTTACATGACATATTTACGTTTTGTTTGCAGATGACTCCAGAGCAGATCCAAATTTTACAACAGCAGTTAAGGCAGCACGTCCAGCTGGCGACGACAAACTTCATGCAAACTGTCGTACACCCGGCACACTGGAAACTAGCGCCGAGTTATAAGGAGTACTTGGTAAGTTATGCTTTTTTAAATTGTTTTATAATTTACCACCTTAAAAAATATTAAAATGTTGATAAAAAAAACTAACGAATTTTGAAAAACAACAACTTCCCCCCCCCCCCCCCCGCCCCTACCCTACTAATAATTACTAACGACCTGCCCCGGCTTCACACGGGTGTGAAATATAGTCTATGTTACTTGCTGATAATGTAGCTTTATACTGGTGAACATTTTTTTTAATCGGTCCATTCGTTTTTGAGTTAATTCATTACAAACATATTTTGAATTTTGAAGCACTTCCTGATGTCCGATTGAACTGTTTGGTATACCTGTGTAGTGTAGTGTACCGTTACTTTTAAAAGAAATCTTTATAATATTATAACACAGGTATCGCTAATAAAACTCGTCGACAAAAAAGAGAAGTCAGTAGCCGATGTATGCAACTTGAGACCGGCCTACGAGCTGATCAATACCTGGGAGAAATCTGTCACAGAAGACACGGAGGAAAATAGGAAAATGATTGAGTAAGTAGTAAGTACAAGTTTGTATACGATGAAAAATCATAATAGTAGTTTATGCAACTGTCATATAATGAAGGGTATTAAAATACGAGTGTGTTTATGAAACGAGCGGAGCGAGTTTCATAATAGTAACGAGTGTTTTAATACCTGTGTTATATGCAGTTGCATACACTACTTTATCTACACTAATGCTGTTACATTCTACTTATGTTTCCAATACTTGATAAAATACGTTTATCTTCACTAATAAAAACGTGTATTGTCACAGTGAACTTGGCGCGCATGCGCGCTGTCACAGTGAACTTGGCGCGCATGCGCGCGCAGGGCGGCCAATCAGGAGCGAGCGCGCGATGTTATAATGAGATTTTACGATATCGATGTGGATATTATAACATCATGTGAAATTGCTTAAATGTTGTCTGTGCTATAACAGTAGTCATTATAATTCAAGTATTGGAAACATAAGTAGAATGTAACAGCATTAGTGTAGATAAAGGTAATATCAGCTGTTTCACGGAACAATGTCAATGAAACTCGACTAAAGGTTTTTATTTTTATGTAATTGAGTGACGAGACGAACAAATCGCTCGCCTGATGTCAAACGTCACGTTTGCCCATAACAGGTTTGCGCCACCTAAAATTTTGAACTCGCATTCAAGACCCTGCGCGGCACAGCACTGCGCTCGTCACCTTGAGATATAAGTTGTTTAATCTCCCATTTGCCCTGTAATTTCACTGGGAACAATGCCCTTCCAACCGGAACACAGTAATGTTTGCACATTACTGCTTGGCGGTGGAATAGCTGGCAAAGGTGTGGTACTTCCCCAGGCGGGCTCTGCAAGAGAGCCCTACCACTACAATTTGTAATATATAACCCTATGTAATAAACTTAATAAAAACTTTTATCTTCTTTCTAGGTTCCTACAAAGCGAAATGGAAAAAAGGTAAGAAACATTTCGGCCTCGCAGGCTTGCTATAAAATATAGCCTATAGCACTCAGGGGTTGTGTAGCTTCACAAAGATGAAATAATGATTAAAATTGGGCTTGTAATTTCAAAGATTACCTTCTAAACTCCAAATACATACAAACTTCTCAATTTTAGACCAGGGACCCTATTCTGGCGAGTGGTCGCTCTCATTAGAAATGTAATGAGAATAAGACTGAAAAAAAGAATGTCGAGCGCCTAAAAATAGGGTCCCAGCTTCTTCCAGTTCTTCAGTCTTAGTCTCTGTTCTTTTTCATAGTAAAAACAGACAAAACTTTCCACCCACAGCCGACGTCGCGTATGCAACAACAGCTTATACGGCGGCCAATTCCACGATACCTTCTTGAAGGTAGTCGCGAACAGCCCCGTGTTCCTCTACCCATATCTCCTGCCGTGCATGCCGTACCGACCCGACTCCACGCGACGGTTCTGCTACCTACACTCTGAAGATACGTGAGTAATGAGTATAAATCCAAGCCTTGCAAAATTATAGTCAACGAGACATTATCAAAAGCAATTAGACATAATTACACACAAATCAAAGCAGACAAAAAGCTTTTTTAACATTTTTACAGATATTCAAAACAAGTCTAAAAATATGGAAACTAACGTGGTTTTCACACATTTTTGTTATAATTAAACACGGGAATACTCACGTAAAAATTAAGTCGGTCAGTGCCAAACGAGACGCAACCGCGAGCGCGTCACGTTTGTAAACTCGCCTGATGAAGGTCACCGAATGTGACCGAAACTAGTCGTAGTAGACGACTTAATTTTTACGTGAGTATTCCCGTGTTTAATTATAACAAAAAAAAAAATCAAAAGAAATCTAAAAAAAAAAACAAAAAAGCAAAAAAAAAAAAAAAAACAAAGTTATCTTTCAAAAGTTGCTTGGAAGCATTCGCTTTTAGAAATCAACATACTTTTTAATGTTTATTTTCTAATACAACAAGGAAAGACTATGCTAAGCTGAAAGGGGCTCATAGTACTCATCTTTATGAACAAATTTTACTCGGAATTCGCGAAAAAAAACAGCTGTTCCATACATTTTGTCGAGTGTCATTGACATTTTTCTATCGAACAGCTGATTCTTTTTCTTTGTTTTCAGAGTTGCTCTCATAGTAAAAATTGTTCACAACGATAAATACCACGAGCCCCTTTTGGCTTACAGACATAGGTAGACATGTAACCCAGCAGTGGGAGGATTAGAAGTTGCATGACCCTTTCCATATATCCCTGTAGTGTATCTACTACTTATCTCTGTTTTTATATCCTTCCAGACTAATGGTCTACGGTCTCGACCAATTCTGGCCGTACGTAGAAAGTAACCCGGATATTTTCAAGCTGTACCGCGTGCCGGTCCCGCGCGCGCGCCGCGGCTTCATGGCCACCATCGAGCTTATTAGTAAACACATGTTCCCGTGGACGTCGACTAAAAGGCTCGCGGGGCATATCAATGCGGTACGAGCGGGGAATGACAAGGATAACCCTATATATGTAAGTATGCTTTGTTAGTGTGACTTGAGCAGCTAGACTTGGTTTGGTAATCGTGACTTATGTTACTGTGTCAAAGTTTGGTAATCATGACTTCTGTGTCAAAGTTTGGTAATCATGACTTCGGTGTCAAAGTTTGGTTATCATGACTTCGGTGTCAAAGTTTGGTAATCATGACTTCTGTGTCAAAGTTTGGTAATTATGACTTCTGTGTCAAAGTTTGGTTATCATGACTTCTGTGTCAAAGTTTGGTTATCATGACTTCTGTGTCAAAGTTTGGTAATTATGACTTCTGTGTCAAAGTTTGGTAATCATGACTTCTGTGTCAAAGTTTGGTAATTATGACTTACTGTGTCAAAGTTTGGTAATCATGACTTCTGTGTCAAAGTTTGGTTATCATGACTTCTGTGTCAAAGTTTGGTAATTATGACTTCTGTGTCAAAGTTTGGTAATCATGACTTCTGTGTCAAAGTTTGGTAATTATGACTTACTGTGTCAAAGTTTGGTAATCATGACTTCTGTGTCAAAGTTTGGTAATCATGACTTCTGTGTCAAAGTTTGGTAATCATGACTTCTGTGTCAAAGTTTGGTAATTATGACTTACTGTGTCAAAGTTTGGTAATCATGACTTACTGTGTCAAAGTTTGGTAATCATGACTTCTGTGTCAAAGTTTGGTAATCATGACTTACTGTGTCAGTGTACAGTAAACATGACTTTTGTGTCAGTGGTTGGTAATCACGACTTATTTGGTTAGTTTTCAGTAATCAGGACTTACTCTGTTAGTGTTTACTGTGTATTTATCACAACTCGTGGGTCTTTCCATTATTCTTGAATTTGCTTAATTACAACAACCGTTACTGTCAATATTTATTTTTAAACTAGTAAATAACGACACGATCAAATCGCTCGCCTGATGTTAAACGTCATGTTTGCCTGTAACAGGTCTGCGCCACCCAGAATTATGACTTCTCTTGACCCTTAATTTGTTTTTCTTTCTCATAACTCTTATTATGTGAATGTTTGTCCACTTAATCTGTACAAACTAACTACATTTTCAGAGGTACTTCAAATTCAACGAAGTGCCCAAGACGGAGCATTTGATCCTGCCGTACAACCCGCAGATAACGCTGTACGAGCAGCCCGAGCACGAGATGCCGCGGCTGTGGGTGCGGTATTTAGCCAAGACTAGCAAGCGGTTTAGGGTAAGTAAAAGTTAAAAAACCGGCCTAGTGCGAGTCGGACTCGCGCACGGAGGGTTCCGTATCATTATCTATAAAAACTGCAAAAAAAATCAAATTCAAATCTCGAACTTCAAATAATGTATTGTGTTTTAACATAGCAATTAGTATCGGTTTATTCGGGATTCTCGAACTGCGAAAATTAGCCGGTAGGGCCGCTGCTCTCTGAAGATCATTAGATTTTATAGTCAAAAAGAGTACAAAAATGCCTACAACTCAAATTTTTTACAGAGTTTCTTACACACACGATCCAACGTCGTCAGTCGCCGGCCGATCGGCGTACAAATCCGCCCCGGCGTCGCAACAGAAACAGTAAAAAAACCTCTACCCATCGACTTTACGAAGCAAATCGTCTCCCACCGGGCAACTTTAAACCAAACGCCGCCGGAACCCCCTCTACCCGACAAATACGATGTCAACATACAAACGGTGGACTCCCAAACGAATCAACAAGTAATGATGGCGAAGCGCTTCTACCGCTTAGTAGAGACCAGTACCGGGGCGTTCTTAGTACCATTCGATGCTAAAACTCAGACTGTCAACAGTAATGCAAGCCCAATCACAACCCCAGCAGTAATCACAAATCTCAACAACAGTGCGTCAAATAACCAACCAAACTCCGTAATCGTTAGTACGGAACATTGCATGTGCTGTGTGATATTGAGGAAGATATGCAAGCAGAGACAGGCTAAGATAACGGAGTTCTTCAGTAATAGTGCAGTGAGGAAGTGTGAGTGTAATAGTGTTAGTTACCCGAAGATCTCGAAAAGGTTAAGGTTGCTGGTGAAGAATAGCAAGAAGCGGTCCGAGGTGGTGTTCAAAGAGCTGGAGAAGAGGTTGCAAGGCGGGGAAAAGGATGCTTCTGAAGGGGAAGGTCTCGATTCTAAGGATATAGGTAAGTTTTAAGGTAACAGTTGTTTTAAATATTAGCTATGACTGGTCGATAGAGATACTCATTATTGTGCTCTGTAGTGATAGGGCTTTTTTGCGAAGCCCGCTTGGAGAAGTAGGTATAGACAGATTCACGTAAAAAGAACTCTGGCTGTCAAGCTGCGCAGTAGGCGATTTATGGGTCTATTTGGTGGTTTGAGGTGAGGCGCGGGGCGGGCGGGTCACGCGCTGCATGTAACAGTGCGCCATTGGTTCGTCAGTCGCGTCAGTCTCAAATTACCATCGCGCACAAAAGTTTTTAGTTACAAAATGGTTTTACATAGAAATATGTATACGATATTTTACTATATTCTTTCAGAAAAAAAATTAAAATAGTAATATAAAAATTTGAAATGTTGTCAATTAGATTAAACATTCTATACTGAATCAAACATGTTTTTAATTTTATTTAATGATATTCTATGGAATATATATTTTTCAATCTAAACCTACTAATAACCAATATACGAAGCCGCGAGCGAAAGTTTAGTTCACAAATAAAACAATAGCCCTAGTACTTTTGTGCACGAGTGCACCCATGCGCGAACACCCCCCCCCCCCCCCCCCCACGTTCTCCCAGAGTTCTTTTTACGTGAATCTGTCTATACCACACCTAGTCCTCTGCCAGTTATTCCACCGCCAAGCAGTAATGTGCAAACATTACTGTGTTCCGGTTGGAAGTGCACTGTTTCCAGTGAAATTACAGGGCAAATAGGAGATTAAACATCTTATATCTCAGGGTGGCGAGCGCAATGCAGTGCTGCGCTGGGTCTTGAATTATAAGAATTCAAAATTCTGGGTGGCCCAGTCCTGTTATGGGCAAACGTGACGTTTAAAATCAGGCGAGCGATTTGCTAGTCTCGTCATTCAATAGTATTAAAAAAACACAAAAATTACAAACATTGGATGGCTTTATCGCTAAATTGATCAGTCATCTCTTCTAGACAAAAGATTAGTAATAAATTACTGACTAACTTTTTTCACATTTTCAGTCCCTAAACGAAATTTAGATAACAATATTATAGTATTTCTATCTTAGAGTTAATAGTTTATTTTTTCTGTACCACTGAAGCCTAAATTATAACGGCCTATATGTCAGTTGTCTAAAAAACCACCCGCTATTAGACTAATCCAAAATCTCTTTTCAGCTCACGTATTATCGTACCAACTGAAAGTCTTCACGCAAGCGTCAATGTCCAAGCGAATAAACGTGAAGAAGCGAGTCAGCAACCTTCTGTCTCACTTCGACCTAGAGTCCGGGGACCCGATCAAACTGGCCACGGATTTGTTTAAATCCTACGATGAGGAGTTGATTGATTTGTACCTGGATTTCTTGGGGTTCTTAACGCCGGAGCAGGCGGATAAGTTGGGCGTTTTCAAGGACTATTTCACTAGGAACTGTGCTCAGGTTCTGATGGATAAAATTGAAGTGAGTTCGGGTTCTTTTCTTTTACATTTTGATTTATACGTAAGAAGTTGGTTTTTAAAATATTTTTAAAAATAAGCTTTTATAGTATTGTCATCAAAATTACACAGCTATACCAAATTTCAGCTCAATCGGACATCGGGAAGTGGTTCGAAAGTGAGTTGCAAGATTCCACCCGAACAAACATAGTAACATACATACATACATAATGATGCAAATTAAATAAAAGCTTTTAAAAATGCGAAAGCTTGTAAAATTTATTTCTACTTAACTCGGTAACGGCCGATGGGATTGGAATGAAGTTTAGACTTAAATCACAACCAAAGGCAAAAACGATTCCATAGCATGGAAATTAAATATTTTCCCGATCTTGAGCTTCTGTCTACTTTGTCAAGTGCTTTTTTTCATGTTGTCTGTTATTTCCAGGAGCAAGTGCCCAACAGAGAAGCCCGAGAGAAGATCTTAGTCAAGTTGAAGAGTACGTTTACAAACGCAGACCCGCCGTGCGAGGTGAGATAGCGTCTTTTTGACCGTATCGTTGCTTACCATCAGGCAAGCAAGATGGCGGTCAAATGCAAGTCTATTACTGAATAAAAAAAGACATAAATAAAAAAATATATACATTCATTCTGTATTCTGAATATTATCCTCTTGCGTTTGTTTTCTGTTTTTATTTTGTAAAAGTTTTAACACTTTGACTGCTGAAAACACATACCTTGTGTTTTCCTTTGTACAACGCGAATGCGGCTACACACGCCAGGCGCGTAAAACAACGCATTTTATTATTAGCCGCAATTTAAGCAAACGCATGCGATTATTAGCAGCAGTTAAAGTTTTAAGAGTATTATTTTGAACAAGCTGGCCCCAACGGTTTGATAGTGAAGGTGTTAATAATGATAATAATTATTTTTACAAAAAAAAAAACAAAAACCGACTTCAAAAGATCGACTATTGAGTTATTCATCTATTTGTCGCGCACGTACTTAATGCAAATTTAAGACTTATATGGTCTTCTCATGGATACCATTATCAGAACTGGACTAAATTGAAACGGGACCACACGGGAAGCGTCAGCTTTCTAATAAAAAAAGAATCATGAAAATTGATTCACCCAGTCAAAAGTAATGAGGTAAAAAACATTTAAAAAAAACATACAGTCGAATTGAGAACCTCCTCCTTTTTTGAAGTCGGTTATAAATTAGCCTGTCCTTTTCACTACCTCTGACAACATGTATGCAAAATTTTATGATGATTGAGTAGGTAGATTAGTTCTGGAGTGAAAACGTAATAAACACTCACTTTCGCATTATATTAGCTAGGATTATCTGTTGTACCTATTACTTCCTACTAAATATTTCAAACGCAAAAAAAAGTAAAAAAAAAGAAAAGAAAAAAAAAAAGTTAAGTTATTAAAAAAAAAGTTTGTAAGAATGTATGGATGTAAGTATGTTTGTTACTCTTTCACGCAAAAACGGCTGAACGGATTTACATGTTTGGAATGAAGGTTGTTCATGGTCTGGTTTAACACACAGGCTAGTTTTTATACCGGAAAACGCGGATGAAACCGCGAGGCGCAGCAAGTAAATAAAATATTCGCAATAATAGTCAATTACTTCTATTTTTTAGGTTTGTGCCGGCCTATTAGGAACAATGGGGGGTCAGCCAGAACTAGCGCGGTACTGCTTCAGCTTGTTCCCACATAGGAGGGAATCTAGGTACGTTAAATAACACTAATGATACCACAAAAACGACAATACAAGATAATAAGAGACTGCCTGATGTGCCTAGACATATCTGATAGACACAACCCCCAAACCTTATTTTCTACTTTTTTATGTGTTCTCTCCATAAATAAGAAGAGATCGCTCTTAGTGACAAGGGTGTTGCATTAGTTATAAAGCGATATGATTCTTTTTAACTCCCGACGCAAAAAGAGGGGTGTTCCAAATTTGTGTTTGACTGTGGCATTTTAGCTATCAAACTGCTACACCATTTTTTGTTTGTTTGTTAGTTTTTTTTTAATGTAATTGAGTGACGAGACGAGCAAATCGCTCGCCTGATGTTAAACGTCACGTTTGCCCATAACAGCTCTGCGCCTCCCAGAATTTTGAACTCGCAGAATTCAAGACCCTGCGCGGCACACCACTGCGCTCGTCACCCTGAGATATAAGATGTTCAATCTCCCATTTGCCCTGTAGTTAACTCATTCGAGAGTGTTCTTTGCTATAATCATGGAAATCGGTCCAGTTGTTTATAGATTATCAGCCTATTTCCCGTCGGAGATTTTTTAAATGTATCTTATGTTGTGTAAAGAGTTTATCTACTATAAGCAAGTAGGTCTAAACATTGTTACTGTTTCGACAATAACCAATCATTGTTACATTCAAGGGCTCCAATGTACAAAACGGCGGAGCCAGCAGTTATCACCGAAGAGCAGAACGACGCAAACGATGTGACGTGCGATGTGCCGAGCATTACTATCGACTACGAAGCTGACCATTCTTCTAGGTATGTCAAATATCAATAAATATTAACTTGGTGCGGATGAACGATTTCGTTCAGGGGGACTTTTAAGCTATTGCATAGCTTCTATTGCGGGCCTTGAGCGTGGAGACCGAATCCAGAAATTCCGTAACGAAAATAACCTAAGGCACAGCGGCAGCGGTGATACTTTTTAGTTTTGCCATCTATCGATGAATAGCAGAACTTTTAATGACTTTTTGAAATATCACGCTATGTCTCTTTAGTTCAGCAACTCGCCTCTAGGTGGCATTGGTTAATGAAATAATTATAATTGCATAAGTTGATAAAAAAATGCTATGCAAGCTTTACCGCGGCAGTCCCAGAGTGCCACACGTCTTTTTTTATTTTTAAAAAGCACGCTAGTGATGAGGTCTCCAGATTTTGCGATTTTTATTATCTATGCGTGGTTTGCATTTTAGTCTATCTTCAATCGTAGTCTTTTTGCTTCGTAAGAAGTCTGATCAGACTAAATTAAACCAAAACAAAAAATATTAGATTTTTTTTAATTCTTAATTAAAATATAAACTTCTTATGTAATTCACAGCGGCGATGAAAGCGACGCAATGTCAGTGGATGAACAGCCGCCCGCGCCGCCTGAAGCGGAACAAAATGGGCACGAAGTTTCACCGTCCATCAAAATGGTAAGAAGACATCAGAAATTAAACTTTATTATCCAAATATACCTCTGTAATGAAAGATACAAATTAAAATATAATTTTCATACTATAATACTTGAGTCTAATGTGTATCCATTTAATACGTAAACACCGCTGATAAAACAAGTTAAAAAGTGACAAGAGAATGAAAAACAAAATTTATGTCTCCAATGTTTGTTAAGAAACACACGACATATTTGTTCGTGATTGCAGGTTTCCTCTTATAACACAAATTGCTCGTAACGATAAAAACAGTGAGCTATTTTGGCCTAGTACACCCTTTCGTTGTTTCTGTATTGATATCTAAAATTAAATGATTTCAGGAACCGCCCGCAGAACCAGAAGAACCAATAAATTCCATAGCAATATCAATGGAAGCCACCGACCACGATTCTGGTTCCATGTCCGATTTCGATGAAGACAATTTGAAAATAGAAGAATCGTTGGATTGGACGAGAAATGAAGACAAATTAATACTGCAAGTGTTGCAAGAACACATAACAAGAGAAGAAAGAAAAGGCACATTCGAAAATAACAAGTCGATCATAGAGTTGCTAGAAGAAAAAAATGTGTATGTAATGTTGTATGAAATTCTGACTGATAGGTCGGTAAATCAAATTAAAGAGCGGGTGCTGTATTTGTTAACGATGTTAGCTATAAGCGAAAGAGATACTTAGAGTACTGTGATTACCTAATCTAAGGACTGAATAAATGTTTGTGATAATGTGCGTTTTTTATTTTGTTGGGTATATTTGGGCTAGTAGCTTGTGTACCATAGTAGCTTGGAAGAGAAGCCTAGAATATGTTTCATTTACGACGGCAGCGACACTGAAGCGGTAGTTCTCTAAAGAACGTATACATATTTCTCGGTTTAGTCTAGCAGTTGACGCAAAAATAATTGTTGTGCTAATTGAAAACGAGCTAACGAAAATCCGTCTGCTAGACTGCTCGCGCTGATTCCGCTGCGGCTGTGAACTACGTCCATAGATCATATCGACTCAACAAAAAGGAAGTCCAACCAGAGATGCCATAAAATACGGTTTTATCGCTAAAAGCGATCTCTGCCAGACTCGCCTTTACTGTTTAGAATGCTTCTTGTTTTATTGAAATTATTTCAATGTGACCTAGAAATGCTCAGTTGAGACCCAGTAAGAGTATTTCTTTGCTTTAGGTTTGCTGATAGTGAAAATCGTGTAAAGCCTAATAAAAAAAAATTGTGTTGTCACTTTCATTTTCACAAGTCAAGATTCTCAATGTCGTTGTCAATGTCAAGCCATCAAATTCAATCAACATTGCTTTTGCTTTGCTTCTTGTTTTGTTTTCTGCTAATAAAATAAATAAAATAGATATCATTATTTTACACGACTTTGTATATTCAACAATGGCCAGAAATTCCAATGAAAATGAGGATGACAATATTGACCCTGCGTCTATTGTCTCCAATTTAAAAAGCACCATAAAACCAGTAAGTATTCAAAGTAAAAAAAAATTACAATTTAGTTCATTTTGTAGCCAAATTCTAGAGCTCATTTTATTACTTACTCCAGCTTACACATTGTGCTTTATTAAGCTTTAATACGATTACAGAATTCTCCCTATTACGTACTTCTAGCCCTGTAAACACCTTGATAATTAAAAACTTAACCTAGGTACAAAAACTTTCTTCTAGGATCTTATCAAAGAGCTCCTTCACAATTCATTCCAAGACAATAAGACCAAGCTTGGAAACGATGCGCTAACGATGGTTGTGGAGATAGCCAAGTGCCTTGTAACTGAAACTTGCCTGCGGGCTTCCACTCATGCCTTGCGAGAAAATAGCGATAAGGTCGACATTGAGCACATTGAAAAGTGCTTGCCTCAGCTGGTAATTATGAACAAACTTTATAGCCACAGATGATAGATATATGTATACATAACTTATCTTGACTAGAATCTTAACCGATGTTCACACAATCAGTCTCAGATGTGTGACCGTAAATGGCATTTACATTCTTATTCGGAATGGGGGCGATAGGTTCTGCACTAGCGTCCCGCAAATGTGCATTTTGCCCAAAGTGGTGCATTTACATCTAACCTCTACCATAGGTCATATAGCATATAAAATTAGAGGCCATGGCTGCTGTAACAACAAATGCCAAATCATGTCGGAGGTCTAAAAACTGTCACCAGGACTAGCCACTCTGTATAAAAACTTACTTAATCCAATTTATTTATCATCTACTAGGCACAGGTACATTCCAAAGTATCCCACTCAGCCCCATTATGCTTTATAGCAATGTATTTTGTTTCTATTTTCAGATGTTGGATTTCCCCTAAAGATACCTTGAACCATGAGCACTCTGATTAAGAAATGTAATTGAATGAAAAGTACAAAACACATTATGAGGAAATTTGATTTAGTGAAAACTCCTTTGAAAGAGATAGTTTTGCAAAATGTGTGAAAAAGGTACAGTAATACCCTGACTTACGCTACCCTGTTTTACGCAAATTCGAAGATTTGCGTTTTTCTTTTTGATCACTGTAATTACGGTATGATTACGTACGCAGTTACGGTTACGGGACGTATAATTGCGTGTGTAGTGCACATTATTGATTATCTTTAATTATGTCATCCAAAAACCACAAAATGAGTCATTTGAACTAAACAAAGTCGAATCCCGACTTACATTGTTGTCTGGGGTATTGCTGTACTGCAGATGTTTGTATAGTATGGGGTTTGACCCGACTCAGGTCAGCTATTCCAGTAGCAACCAGTTATAGGCATGCCTAGGGTAATTGATTTTTATGTCGTACTAACCAGATAAGATAACCCTTAGAACAATTTGAAGTATTTTTTTGTAATCATTTACTAATATCTAAAACGGTTATAAACACCAATTCTATTATATTATAAAAAGTATAGTTATAATCGTTAGAAGTCATAACTATTAGGGCGTCTGCTAAAATCAAGTCAAACGCACGCGGCGGGCGCCTGCCGCGTGCGCTTCGTATAGATATTCATATTTATTTTGTGCAATACTGACCTTACGATGCGCTAATACAACGTGCCAAAACAAACTCGCGGCCACCCGCGGCGTGCGCCCGCTCCGTGCACCCACCGCGTGTCAACACCGCGCGCGTGCCGTGTTGTTGCGCTGCTCACACTATTTTTCAAAACAGACACGCGAGCATGTATCCGCTAGGGTAAGCGAGCGCCCTTATAAGTTTTTTTTATCCTTCCTCCTCCCGACTTTATTAGGAACGTTTTTAGGTTTATTGTTAATTTTAACATAAATAAGTTTACAAATAACTAATTTTAAGTAAAAAAAAAAACTTGAACTATATAATTACACAAAGATTTGGGAAGCTATTATTCCTGTCCTTTTAAGTTAAAGCTAAGTTATAGTAAGTGAATTGACATAAAGCAATAAAAGTCATGGTATTAAAAACTTGTTTAATTTAAATGAAAATGCGTTGATTATTTTCATAGGTTTTAATATACAAATATCTCACCGATGCATACAATATAGCTGTACAAATGTAATTTTACTAAACTTACTTTTGGGCAGTCGGTTACATGGACAACCATTGGTTAAAACTCCATCTCCGCCAACCACTAGTTAACCAGCGGTTTCGAGACGCGCACTGAGTGCTCTTTTACAATCATTAATGAAACTATATGAAATAGATTAGACAAACTGCCCGTAGCGCATTATTTCGGGAGTGCATCAGTCGCGCGCCCCGAGCTTGTTATTACCTACTACTCCCTAATTATCATTTATTTTCAAATTGATTTCAATACTACAAGTTATAGGCATGTACACACGGCCACCAAAGAAATAACAATTTTAGGTCGATTTCTATTAGCCACAGCTCGTACGAATAAATGATGCAATTCCACCAAAGAGATAGACCAGATAATGCGCACATTTGGGCAATAATGTATTCTAATATAACAATAAGTTCAGCTTTATAACTGCCCTTTGATATTCTTGATCAACACTACCAAAGATTTATTTAAAACTATGGATGTTGGGTTCAGAACAAAATTATAGGTAAATTGGGACATGAAGTTCACACACATTTAGATACATTTTAGAAATACCGACAAACTAATCTAGACTCTATATCAATATGTCAAATGCAGAATTTCGCTTGCAAGATTTGTAGTCTAAATGCTACAATTACTATATTATTTGGTTTTAATCTACTTCTTGTTTTGACAATTTTCATTGCTGACCGGAATCCATAGCTTAAATATTTTGAACACTATTTATGTAGTTTAGGGGTTTTTGCGAGAACGAAGGAAAAAGTACCCTAATGGCTGCCGGTCCTACCAGGGTGAAGCCGAGCCACTATTAGGGCCTGCGCTAAACTACAGTCGGGCTTCCGCGGCGGGTGCCCGCTCCGTGTGGCAACACTAAACACCCGCCGCGCGTGCCGTGTAGCTATTCATACTATTTTTCAAAATAGACACGCGAGCGTGCATCCACGCGGTTTACCGCAGACCCTTATTAGCTGAATTTCTACTACAATCTAGTTATTTACAAATAAGTATATTAGAACATTTTGGTATTCCAATTTTCGTAAATTGGCAGTGGAGCAAGTTACTTATACTAATCGCAAAAGCGTTAGATATTGATCCTTATTCCATTTCCAATAAGGAGCTCTTCTCTACATCAAAATTCAACAAAACGCATAAGGTTAGACGGAACTGGTAAGCTGAAATGGAGTCATTGTACTTAACATTATGAAAATGCGATGTAAATCAGCTGTTTTGAAGAGAAAAGTCGTTGACATTTGATCACATTTGACAAAATATATAAGTAGCGGTGTTCTTTCGCGACTAGGTTTGCTCGCGTAATGTACACTGACTCACTTATAAGAGCATACCAGTTCTGTCTAACCCTATAGACATATTCAAGGCGATTGCAGCTGCCAATGTTATTTTTGAACAACTACATTATTATTATACACCTAATTTATCTGGGGTTTACTTTTTCACTATGGACATTTAATTTTTTTACGGACTATTTGGAGATTATCTTCAAAAACTTACTTAGACATTTATCTATTACATTTTTTAGTTTGTTTTTTAAATTAAAGGAATAATTCAAAATCGGGAATAATGAGGAAATACTTTCCTGAAAGCTATGGTTCAAAAAGTTGTCTAATAAAATTTTTTTCAAATATTCAACATCGAAATTTATTTTGGTCGCCACTTCGTTGTGTTATTATAGAATATAAAAAAAAAAACACGCCCAATATGTATTTCTATATGAAAAAAACTAGATATGGTAATTTACAACAAGAAGACAATTTTTTATACTTTATTCATATTCAATCTATCTACAAACTGGCTATTTGGATCACATATAATTTGAGTTCTGGCAACCCAGTCTTTGTTCATTTTTTACGTGATATAACTCAGCACGCTAGAGTCATTAAGGCCATACCACCTTAATACAAACGTATTTTTATTTTATTGTTCTGGCTAAGGCTGCTATTCTTAAGAAATAATCTTTAATAATTAATTCTTAAGAATTATTTAGAACATAAATTTATTTTAAAATAAACTAAAACATAAGTGACCATTATTTTTAAATATATTTCAGTTAATCCATCGAAAATTGGTAGTAAAAAGGTCAGCTGTAACTAAAATTGTTATTTATTATTAAGTTTTCTGTGGCGACGAGCTGCCAAATGTTTTTATTTAAAAGTGTTCTCATGGAAGTGATAATTGTCTTATATGAGAATAAATGTCTTTAAACCTTTCAGCTTACCGTCCTATTGTTTTTAGAATCATTTAAATTATATCAAGAATGTATTCTTTTGTTTTTAATAACTGATACAAAAAACAAAAAAAACTGAGACAAAAAACATGATTTACAGAATTTATGTTCAACGAAATGTCTATAAAATATTAGGCATATTTTCGTATATTTTCGTCGGCAAAACCAATTTTGTCGATCCTAAATAACAAATATAATTTGTCAATTGACAACTACTATACTTGCGGTGATGTACGTTTGAATGTAGAATATAAGAGTCTTCAAGTTGTAAAAAACTTTATTTATGTAGTTATACGTACAATCGTACAAATCCAGCAGACCGATTCCGATTGCTGTCAATGTTCAATAGCATAAATGTAAAATGTTCTCACTAAAACCTTCTATCAGAAAATGAAGTAGACATTTAAATAATAATTCAAAACAGATGAAACATGTCCAAGTCTTTCGCCTCTCTAGTCTGATAAGTAATTTTTGTGACAGTTAAGGCTTCTTCTTTCATTGCAATATACAAAGAATGTCATAGTTTTAGCAAAATAACATCTCAGAAAATAATAAATACCAACTGTTTTAGGTTTTAAAATTTATGACGAGGAGCTGAGGCCAAACTAAACACACACCGAGCATAGATTTTTAGTGAGATGTGTCTGAGTCTGAGAAATATTTCCGTTTTCAGAAGATGGATATTCGATTGGGGCGGTCTGCTTCAATCTTAATGCGATTAAAATGTGACAGCAATCGACGTCGTGCTGCTTTTAAAGTAAAATTTAGCGCACCATCATTTAACTATACAATCCCTTCTACATACTAAAATAGGCATAAAGCTACATAGGCTGATAATCCAGAGGGGATTCGACTACTCCGATACATGATACGAGAAAATCTTAAAATAACCAGTAGGTTTATAAATTACAAAACTAGAATTCTTTTTAGCCTAACATAGTTTAACAATCTATACAATGGGGGTTCGCGTTTGGGAGAGCATGTAGCGTTGTGACTTTTTAAAATGGCCGGTTACAAAAACAAATATGGCGGACGGGCGACCAATGATAATCATTAGTGAGTATCCAGCGCTGTCATTGGTCGAAAAACGTCATGTATGTTTATTTATATGTACACTCTATTTTGCTTGTACGCTTGACATTTCTCATTAGCTGATAATTTTATAGCATAAAATAATTTTCAACCGTTTATGCATATTCATAGCCATCAATGTTGTACAGTACCCGGCGATAAATATTGCACATCGACCTTTGGAAAGAGACAATCGGCTAATTTCAGCTTCGTAGAGCATTATCTCTGTCGCACACTACCTATGTGACGTTTTGTCAGTCGTTGTTATCAAATTAGCCGATTGTCTCTTTCCAAAGGTTGATGTGCAATATTTATCGCCGGGTACTGTATATGGGTACATATGCATTTGCACATTCGTTACAATATGATAATTAAAATTGGGATATAATACAAGGCTTTCCAAATATTTATTAGATAAGTTTGAACAGAATGAGGCTCTCAACAACTGTTAAAAAATATGTGCCATTTTTATTTATCTACTTTTGTCTTGAATTCTGTTCTTTTGAAAACTTTATAAAGCTACAAGGCGGCGGTAAGCCCTATGATTGTTTCTCGCTCAACGCTACGCTCGTCCCAAACGCGAGTCTTAACGCAGTTAACAATACAAATAAATCCATTCTCGTTTTGCCCCTTAATTCACGGGCAGAGGAACTAAGCACCAGGTGAACATACAATCCTGATAGATAACTTACCTAGTTCTCATATAAACCTCCAAGGATTTGCTTTTGAAGAATCATTGGTCGAAATCGACAGAGCCCGCATTCTCGCTTCTATCGTTCTGTAAGCCAAACTTTTCCATCTTATATTTCTGTCACCCTACGCCCTCACTTTGAAGGTCTATATGAGGCCCAATCTAACGGCCGAAAACAACACAGCCATCCGACAGTGGCCTCCTTAGCAAACTAGAACAGGTCCATGTCATCATTACACATCACCTCTAAGAAGTCTCCGTCGTCGTAGTCTTGTAAAGCGCGGGGGTCGCGCGGGGGCGGCGAATGTTCGCCTGAAATTAAAAAAAGGTAATGAAGAGAATTGAAACACTAAACCTGGGCTAAACAAGCGCCCTGATCTATACGTACACCATCCAGATGTAAAGTTTCTATGTATGTTTGAGGATCTACAAAACTATTAGTCTGATTAAAAAAAATATTTCATCAATGGCATGAACACTTATCGAACACATCGACTATGAACCATGATAATTATGATTTATAGCCCTAAACAAACCTGCGAAGCCCAAGGACTAGCAGCACTGGGCACGAGTCTGAGCATCAGCTAGTCACAAACGCAAAACACACAACAAACACACACACAAACAAACAACAACAAACAAACACAAACCAAACTTGGCCTCATAAGTAGTTGAAAAGAAGGTGGTCGAGCCGTGTTCTGATTGGACGGGTGCGAGAGAGAAAGGAACAGACATAATCTTCAATCATAAGTACCTGGAGGGGGGGAAGCGGGCCGGTCGGTGTGCGAATCTGTGTGACCGTCAGTGTCGCTCGAGCAGTCGCGTGCGTCGGTCGCGGGCGACGGCGGCGGGTTGGAGCCGTGCTCTGATTGGACGGTCGATTCGCTTCGCGAAAGAGATGGTATCTCTGAATCTGTAAAAATAAATTACAAACTAGCTGAACACTGTGATTTCACACGTACAGTGATAATGATAAGTAGCCTTACATTTGTGTCTAAGCCTAAGATAGGGCATAGGCTATTTTTATTCCAAATTTCATCAAAATTGACATACAAAATACGTGGCAACAAACATTCACACAGAAACTTTCGCATTTATATTAAGTAGGATACGAAAGTTTGTGAGCGAGTGATGTGTGTCGTTTGTTTTACCACGTTTTGCTTCTTCATGCAAACATGTCTAAAACGATTTGAATAAAGTTTGGTATGGAAGCGACACAAATCTAGCCACTCGGCCTATACTTACCTATAAAACATTTATGGATTACAAAAATTAAAGTATCATAGTATGATAGTACCAATATCCCTGGAAATCAGTTTTCGGTCTGCGTACAGGCTTCTAACCTTATAATATGAAATTAAATTTATATTTTTTATTTTATTTATTTCTAGTAATCTACAGCATTCTTATCACATAGGTATATGGTATGTAAATTGAATCTAAAAACTAAAAAATAAGGCCAAAAATGATTACTTACATCTAAATCTAATACATAAATTTTACATTGTAGGTATACAGTTTTAAGTTTATTTTATTACTATTCTAATTGAGAAATTAAGTACGTAATAATAAAGGTACTTTGCATGAAGTGTGTGTTAAGTGCATGTGTCTGTTTCTGTCGCCAGGGCTTGCAGAGACCTAGCTCGCTGTCCGTCCGTCTTATGACGACACAGGCCGTGTCGACGGCGCGTTCGTGTTCCACGCGCGCCTCAAAGAGATGTCAGCAACATGGAAGGGGCCCGAAAGGGCCCATGCCCGTCGGGGCTGCGGGTAGAAGTTACCGCGGCCTCGGCGTCACAAGGGCTTAGAAGGAACATGGGTGGTTTTTGGTCAGTAGAAGTCTGACACTCTCTTCCGCTCTGCCCAAGAGTGGGGGGGATGATCATTTGATGATTTCCCACCCCCAAAAAAAAAAAGGGCTTGCAGAGACGACGTGTATTGTGTTAGTGTGTGTGCGCGAATGAATGTGTGCAAAAATTAATTACCGAGCTTGTGAGACTACAAGACATTACCTGTGAGAGTCTGTTTGAGCTGTTCCACAACCTTCTGCCTACTCTGCCTCGTGCGCTTGATCTTCCTTTGATTCTGGTGCGTCTTCTTCCTGTCCTCAGTGAAGATCTTGTCCATCAGCTTCTTTGCGATCGTTTCGTCGCTTTTTACGAGAAAGAAGTAGACTCCGCCTGGTGTCCGGCGGCGAGTGCCGTTCTGTATATGATATAAAAGGGGGAATTAAACAAATTTTCTTTGTTTAATTTCTATATACAGGGTTATTTAGGACGGGTATGCTAAGCCGAAAAGAGCTTATATTACTCATTATTGACGGCCTGTTTGGCTCAGCGGTAATAATATCCGCCTTATAAGCCAGAGGTCCCGGGTTCGATTCCCGGTCGGGCAGATGTTTGAATGATGAATTTAAATATGTGTTCTGGGTCTGGGTGTTAGTTGTCCTTGTCTTAGTGTATGTTCCGTGGCATCCCCGACACAGGATTTATCCTAGTGGGGAGCTATGAGTGTGAAACGTTATTTATTTATTTATTATTTATTCTTATGAACAACTTTTACTATGAGACCAACCCAGAATTCACGAAAAAAAAATCAGATGTTCAGAAAAAAGTCGCTGTCAGTTATGGTATGTCGATTTTGGTGTACAATAAATAATCTTTGTATTGTATAACGTATCTAACGTGGCTTAGCGGTTGTCGTTATATTATTGAATTAATTGTACCTACAATTTTGCTTTGTCAGATTTAGACATACTTTTGCCGGATATATTTTTGGCCTGTTTGGCTCAGCGGTAGTATATCCGCCTTATAAGCCAGAGGTCAAGGGTTCGATTCCCGGCCGGGCAGATGTTCGAATGATGAATTTAAATATCTGTTCTGGGTCTGGGTGTTAGTTGTCCTTGTCTTTGTGTGTGTTCCATGGCATCCGCGACACAGGATTTATTCCTAGTCGAGCTATGAGTGTGAAACGTTTTATTTATTGGTATTAATTTATTTGTCAGTTCATGACATGCTTAGATTGTACCTATATACCTAGTTCATTACGGCAGCAGCCGACAAAATAGGCATAAAAATATGGGCCTACATAATTGCATAAGGCCATAAAAGTTTAATTGTGCATAAACTAACCACTAAGGTATTTGCTCTTCGAAATTAGCGAAAGTGATAAATAAAAATACTTGTATAAATTAACGATCAAGCTAATTAGAAAAATTTGCAACTTAAATTTTTACTAATGGACATTTCATGCCACGGCATCATTTTAAAGCATAGCAATTTATGTCGTATTTCTGTAACAGTACGGTTGAATGGCCATTAGTAAAAATTTAAAATCCCTTGCCATGCCGTCCCGGTCTGCATAGGCCTTAAGCAAACGTTTCACACTCATAGCTCCCCACTAGGATAATCCTGTGTCGGGTATGCCACGGAACACGCACAAAGACGAGGACAACTAACACCCAGACCCAGAGCAGACATTTAAATTCATCATTCAAACATCGGCCCGGCCGGGAATCGAACCCGGGACCTCTGGCTTAAAAGGCGGATATATTACCGATAAGCCAAACAGGTCGTCAAAATAAAGAATATGTGCAAATAAAGAATGTTGTCCTCAAATATATGGCATATACTATCTTTTCGTTTCTAAATTCTGGTGTGAACAATAAAGAGTTTGTCTATCTTCATCAAACTATCTTGGTCACAGTTTCTCTTGTTTGTTAGACAACTCATTAGAGTGAGAGTGACCAATATAATATTCCAGGTCTAGAATAATAAAGATACATGAAATATTTACACATGTTTGTACAGGACATATTACACATTACACATGCTTGAATAGTTTTGTTTCCCAATAAAGATTAAAACTGACGTATAATATTTACATAATATGTTATTTTATTTTATAATTGCACCTCTATAACTGAAATGACCTGTATTCTGACCTCTATTAAGGGAACCCTCTGTAAATGAGACAAATATTTATTTATACCTGGATATCTGAGATACTGGGTAAGTGGAATACCTCTATAAGTGGGACAAATTTGCAGGTCCCTTGATGTCTCACTTAACCAGGTTTCACTGTTTCACTTACCATAATTAGCATGCCACCTTCCGCTTCTATCCTTTGTGTTTTTTTGTACAATTCTATGGCCTTACTCGCACCTAATACTCCGATGATCCTTTCTGAAAATATTTGATAAATAAATTATAAATTATGCACCAATTTCCATTAAATAAACTGAGCACACACCACTTTGGCCAGGATGATACACCAGACTGCTTTTCTCGGAACTACCCTCATTTTAGGACGTAGCATAAATTAATCATTTATTAAGTTGACTTGTGTGTTACATGACATCCCCGACACATAAAGAAATGTTTATTTATTTCAAATAAAATCAACACATCTTTTGAAAATGCAGGATTCTACATAAATGTTGACCGAGTTTGTACTCTACACGGAATAATGATTTCTGCAAATAGGTAGGTAGCTGTGACAGAATGCATATAAATTCAACAACTTTATTATGGGAAAAAAAAACCTCCAGATGAAGATCAGCAAATGTGATCGAGACTAGTCATAATAAAGGACTTATTTATATGGCATATACAGCATGTTTCATGGTTCATGTTTCACACACATTAGTTCAATTATTTTTGATTGAACATCATTGAATGTATATTATAAAACACAAGCTTTTATTGCTTTATCATCGGAGTTACACATTTATAAAATTTCAGCCCAATCGGACAATGGGGAGTGGTTCAAAATTGAGTTGCAAGATTCCATCCGAACAAACATAGTTACGTACATTGCAAGTTAAATAAAAAGCTTTTAAAAAGTGAACATACCAACTAAATCTTTCTTCTCTTCATTTAATTTACTAGTAATTTCAATGGCAAGAGCATCAGCATCAGCAAGAGCATCTTCCAGAGTTGACGTCAAGTTTTGCAAACATCTTGGTTCGTGTTTCTCTTGTCCAGAATGATTACTGTTTACTCTTTTCCCCAGCCTTAGCTTGATATTGGACCTGTCCTGATTTTGTCTCTTATTTGAAGTGCGGTCCTTATTGCTGGTAGTGAAAACCTTCTTAGATACATAATTATCATCTAGTCTATACTTAATTGTGTAGTCATAAGATTCAACGCCGTATCTGCTCTTTTTAGATACATCACAGCTGACCATATCTTCTGTTAAGAGATCCTCCTGAAATGTATAATTTTAATTCGATTTTTTTATACAAATTTATTAGACTCATACAAGTCCAATTTTAGTTTGATTAAAAGCAAGTTATTGTCAACCGATTCTTAATTAAACACATGTCTCGATTTGATATTATTATCTGTAGAGGTTTTGAATATTTCTCACTTCTTCGACACAACTATGGAGATATTAGGGGTAGTTTGAGAGGGTGGGTGGACACATTTTAACATACTTATATCTGATCTTACTACCAGTGCTGTCATGTTTCAGCTAGCATGGTAAATAGTCAGATTCATGTGTTACTATGAGATTTGAAATTCCATTTTGTCATGCAAAGTCTGAGGCCTATAATACCTAAAAACACTGATCTTCTTTTACTAATTGTAATATTAGTGTGATCTAAGGTTCAATGATATGCAATATACAAGTTACCTGCAAAGTTTTGCACCAAACATTATATTTCTCCTTCTTATCAGGTTTCTGCGCTGGTGGTGGTCTTTTCAGCCTCAATTTCGTTCTTTTAGCTCGTCTACGGAACTCTTCGTCAGAATCGGAGCACGTAGACTCTTTTTCTGACGCCTCGTCGCTTTGGTCGTCCTTTATCTGCATGTTCACGAGCGAGGGAGGGTTGAAGGCTTCAGGCCGAGCCAAGGGAATATAAGCCCCTTCTTCAACATCGGAATCATGAAGCTGCAATACGAAAAAAAGTAAATAGGGCGAAAATGACGCCCTTCATGGCAATCACGACAAGCAACTTGTAAGGCTATTAGAACAACTTCTGTGATGTTCTCACTTATAATGTAGAGAGCAGAGCCTTCGATAACGATGATACAAGAGTCTTGAATACGATATATTACGGAAACTAACAAAAACACGGTAAAATGCTGGTTGCAAAAGTTGTACTCTTACCTCCCCATCTTCCAGTTCATGGGCCACCTCGACGTCTAATTCACCTCCTGTTGTCGACATCATCTTCAGAGTGTGTCGTTAAATTATAGAAAGATAATACCAATAACGTAATTTGAGAAATGAACATAAAATTCCGCCTAGAACTTAGAGTCGTCTAACAATTTTCGCTGGCTGTCACTCAGTAGCGATGCGCCGATCCGATCCGATCTTTTCGTGGATCGGATCGAGGGCATACGATCCAGTCGATATTCGGATCGGATCGACACCATACGATCCGGAGTGCGGATCGATACAAATCTTCAGATCGCTGCTTAAAAACTAAAGGGCCACAAATCAAAATTTAGTTTTTTTCAGGAGACCAGATTGAAAATTTACATTTAGTTTTTTTGCTTTTTTGGCACTCTTACTTACAATAATTCTGTGTAATTTTATATCATTCGATGCGTATTTCAATTCCCTATCACTTGTTTCCTTCAATTTTGTGGTAACTTTATCCCAAAGAAGATTAGCAGCACATAAGTCCCTTTAGTTTATAAATTTTTTCAATCAAAACAATTAACATTTTGAATAAAAGGCCACAAGTCGAAAAAATTAAATGTTTTATTAAAAAAATTGATCACAACCTTGTTGGATTGAGACAAAGTCGTAACGTAAAAATGGAAAATAAAAAATTCGCACATCGAAATTAAAAAACAATCACTATACTTAGCTTTTTATTACTAAAATAGGGTTTTGGCACCATACAAAATAGGAAACAGACAAAAATAAATACTTCTAAAACCTCATCAGGCACAATTATCACGAATTATTGGTAACACAATAAGCAGTAGTAGGTAATATGGATAAATGCTTTGTACTTAGTATAAACAAGTCAACACTTTCACTTAAGATAATAGTATTTTTTATAAGCGGTTTCTAAGTAATTACTAAATAGCAGTTTTAAATATAACTCTACTAATTGTTATATAAAATCAGTCTGTGTCCTACTACTATTCACGTTTAAAGATTAGCATAAAAAGCTACGTATTACATTGGTATCACACTTCTTCTTATCAGGTTCAGAATACCCTGTTTTTTATCTCTGAAGCTTTTAGTTTTTGAGCATATACTTTTTTGAGTGTCGTGGTTATCACGGTATTGATCTTTGCTTGTTTTTTGGTCAAAGTAGACTCTGACTTAAACTCTGCGTCGTCGTAAGAAGTCTTAAAAAAGAACTTGTTTGGGTTTTCTTGGCAAATTTTTATGACTTTTATGTCAGCCCATCTCAGCTTTTCTCCATCTTCTGTAAGGGTGTAATTACCAGCAGCCAGAGATTTTAAGTCGTAGAAACTGTCGTGTGCCAGTTCGTTGACGGTGTAAGTTGTGCCCTTCCTTAGTGCATTTGAAATATTCCTTCCAATAACAGAGTGTACAGAGTCACCCTCGTTTTGGGTATGCCCCTTTATCAAATATTTGTGTGTTATGCTTCGTATTTTCGGAAACTTACGAAGAGAGTGTTGATACATCGCCAGAGTAAAGTTCTTTTGCTGGCCACAGCAATTGTCACTGCAAAAAACCATATCAAAAGCTTCATTTGCTTTATCATGCAAACTTTTTAAGTACATAAATATAAACGCATGAACCTAATTCGTTGACGCCTCGAGCAACACAAACAAAGCAAACGGTGTTTTTGGTCTCGAGCTCGGTAATAGTAAAATTTAATAGGTTTATTTTTGATAAGTAGTAGAAACTCGACACTTCACCTCGTGGAGATGGCATCACGGCTATAGGTCATAGACTGCCAGTATAAAATTATCACTGACTTTTTCCTTATCTCTCGCCTTTTCGGCTCTTGCGAGAGATTTTTCTTTTAGATGCAGTTCGTATTTTGCCTGTAGTGGCACCTTATCTTCAGCATTAGCATAGGCGACGCAATCGTCACATTGGTCTTTTTTCGGCTGCCAGAACGAGATATTAAATTCCTTTGCAAAGACGTTATAATATATTTGGTACAAAGCATAGCTCTTTCCTTCAGATTTACATTTTTCTACATAATCTCTGTGTAAAGCAGTGACGTTCGTCCAATATTCGTTCAATATTATTTTTATTTATTTTGTGAATGGATGAAATTGTTGGTTACAGGCAACACCATGTTTAAAATTCTATGAGTTCGGTTACTCATTCTGCAAGAGAACATGAATTCACAAATTACATCGGTGAGGTAGATTGCGAAATATAAGACAATAATCGACAAAGGTGAATGTACTTAAGTAAACTGCTTATTATTATTATCCACGTTATCATATTATATTACACAACATCAAATATTATTTAACCACATCATAAAGCAAAGTTTTCCATTACCAAATAAATTTCAATTTTTATTAATTCCCTTTGTCTTAAAAGAAAACACCTCAAGCACAACAATATCTAAAGCAAAACAGACGTTTCACAGAAACAACTCTTAAGCTTATAACAAAAATAACATAATTAGGCATTTTTTATTTGCTAAACTGACACTTTTCAAAACGAGGCACTTTTGATTTAAAAATTATTGTGTACTTACTTTTGTTTTACATGCGAAACAGACGCATTCCAAAATGTGGCCCTGTTGCTCCTAAAATTTACCCTCAATATAGGTAACTTTTTGTGATGTGGCTGTTTAGCAAAAAATACACGTGCGCTGGCATCGTCTGTCGGGTCGCAACTCAAAAAATGGCTGCTTTGCTCTGAACTTAGCCACCAATCCGTGAAAATGCCAAAAGGGCGTATGAGTAAATTATTGATTTAAAGACCGATTTCGACGAGTGTCTTTGTGTTATATGAAAATAAGGGCAATTTTGGCCCAATTTTTAAAATAAAAGCAATTTTGGATGATTTTGCTTTGTGGCCCTTTAGTTTTTAAGCAGCGAGATATCGTATCAAGTCGGATCGGATCGATTCAAACACTGTGGTTAGCAATAATTGTTTATTGTAGTTGTAGGTATGTATTAAAAAGCGGTAAATCAAAGTACGATCTTAAACTTTAGTTTGTTTATGTTTCAAAATGTAAACAAAATGTCGGTACTTTACAATTTATTTTGCTATTGACTACCACGGCGGGTAGAATTATGACACGAAATAAACGCTTGTTTATTCTTTCGATATAAAGTCGGTAGAATGCTAAGTTACGAAAATCTATGACTAAGAATATTTTATTATCTCATTCACTGTTTTGTTCCTTGTGCATTAAACTCTTTTCGTCAGCAAATATAATTAATTATCTGAGATTCGAAACAGGCTGGATCCACAACGCCTATCAAAATAATTGTTTTTAGAAAGCATTGGAATTGAAGATTGGCATCTATAAAATCTGTCTATCCATCTATACCTATTATATTATTATTACACAAAGTGTGTTATTTCCTCCGTTTTATTTGAAATAAATATCTATTAATATTTAAAAGTTGTATTTTCATACGATACTTTGGATCGATCTTTTGAAGATCGGATCGAATGCATGCGATCCGATCCGCGGATCGGATCGAGAAGTTACGATCCGATACGATCCAGAGGATCGGATCGAGCTTAAAAAAGTCGCATCCCTAAGTGATCACTCACACTTTGACACTATGACACTTAATCTCTTGATTTGACATTTTTTTGTTTGACACAACACTGTTAGCTTTTTAATCTTAGACCAGTGGGCCACGCTACAGTCTTCAGAATATAATGCCTGTAATGCTGCCAACTTAACTTCTTGTTTTTGCCAGTGTTTTTTCTATGACCGCGTCACGTTCTCTCTGTATGTCACTATTGTCCTTGTTGTTTGCAAAAAGCTAATTTAATTCAGATATTCGTTAATTATTATTATAGCAAATATTTCAAAAGAAGCGATTAGCATTATTTATAAAGGAGGAAACAAAATATCTATACATGTAAGACAATTTTATTATTACAATAATGTTATCTATCAAATTATTAGGGCGCTTTCACATTGCTCAAACCGCATCCACACAACCGCACTATGTTGGCTTCAAGATCGTTTTTCCAGTTCCTTGACTAAAGTATAGAGCGAACGTCGTCCCTAGAGTATTGCTTGGCAGTTAAACTGCCATGTGAGAGCTTACCTGCCGCTGTTATTTTGTCCGTAGCCACTCGGCCCATGAACTTACATAAGTACTTACGTTTAGCCGTTGTTCTTTAATCATAGGGCGGCGTTTGAAGGCGTGAGCCAGATGAAGATCCGGCCTCACGAAAGACGTTCCAGTATTGATTTTCGATCAGCAAGACTGCCTAAAAGCCAGCGGGTGCCATCATTGAGGCCGGATGGACCAGAGGACTATAATCCACTGGAACATCGCGAGCCTAAACAGCGTATACCGTAAGGCAAAGTCCCCTTCAGGCGGGTAGTGGCTATTGAAGTCCAAACGTCCATTCTTTGAGAAACTATTCATCAATGGTTAGGTACATTATTATAGGCGACACCCAGCGGTTTCACCGCTCAGTGATGATGACAAGTGGCCCTTGTATCCAGGGCAGGGCAGAATATAACCTACCTCCATATCAAAATCCAATCAAAACCTTTAAACATGAGCCCATTACTTGTTTCTCCAGAATATGGATGGCGTACTTCAACATGATTCGGACGGGGCTCGGCGCCGGCCTGCTGGGGTTCCCCCTGGCCATCAGCCAGATTGGGCTGCAGTTGGGGCCAGCATTGGCTTTATTTTCTGGATTACTTATCATACACATGCATTTAGTGCTGGTAGGTACAATATGAAACGTTTTTGTTATGATTGTGAATTTGTGATACACTTTAGCTTATTGATATAATAAGTTCCACTTTGTGAAGTTTGTGCTCAGTGTGGAAGTGGATACGGGTTGATGATGATGATTATGAATTTAATAATTAGGAAAAAGAAATTGAAAAAATATCGTTGTCTTAGCTGTCAGTGTATTACGTAGGTATTATAATTATTGTTGACCCTGGAGCCGGAACCTAAGAATATGGCTTCGGGATACCAACGTCGTATTCTTAGGCCTGTCTGGAGGACCGTCGGGTCCTTCCTTTGAAGTTTGTAGGTGGTCAGGTTTGGGGATCAGGCGTGGTGTGGCCCATATCGTAAATAGGGGATAGAGGAGGAACCAATGTCCCGGGATCGGTGCCTCAGGCAACTTACTAGGAGGGCACTGGTACCTACGTTTCTGTAGAGACCACGGTACCCTCTGTCAAGAACAGAGGCTGGTCACCGAGGGGTTTTATATGTTAAATACCACATTATCCGGTTGCTTTGATTTCCAATGTAGCCTTAATCTTTTGAAGATTTAATTCCTCCGTCACTAGAAAAACGTCTTTTTATTCTTTCAGTTGAAATGTCTAAACGAGATTAGCAGAGGGCTGAAGATTCCCATCATATCGTATAGGTACGGGTTCCGTATCGCGATGCTCCACGGGCCGCAAATCACGCACGGTCTCGGGAGGCATGGACCGTACGTTTTAGCAACTTACGTACAGCAACTTACAACTTTTTTACACTTTTCGCATTCGATAATAAAAATAATAGCGTCTAATATAAAGGGTATGCCCTGTATAGTGTAGAGATTACGAATATAATATTTTAATAGTAAACCCAAGAAAAATTAAAAATAAAACTGAAAATTATTAAAACTTTCAGTTGCATCATTGCCACATTCATGCTTATGAGTCAAGTTGGGATTTGCGCCGTGTTTATAGACTTCACAGCCGATAACTTGCGAGATGTAAGTAGAAAAACATTGTTAGAAATGTTTACTTACGTTTCTTAAAATAAATGTTAGTAGGTACAGCCAGACTTAGCAGAATAGGCGAGACAGACATAAAGCGCAGAGCAGGACAGACACATGTCCGCTCCGCACGTGCCTACACCGCAGTACGCAGCTCTCAGTACGTTCATGCATTACTAAATCTCTTCTGTCCTGCGCTGCGTGAGCCTGCGTTTGCATACGTTTAGCCGTCACGCTTTCGACTCACCTCTTATAATGGCTTTCTTCTTGAAACTAAGTTTTGCTTTGTTTCGAGTAGTAGAACGTTTTGCGTTTTGCGTGTTGCTGTCAAGCAATTTCTATACATTACGGCAAGTGCGTTTAGTCCTAAAATCTGTATGTGGGGTTGGTTCTATACAGTAATTATTTATTCCTTGGTGTTGTGCGCTTGGAAACAGTAACCTTTGCTCGACTTGGCGGGGGCACTACCGTACCCAGATAATGTTTAATGCTATGATAATCTTAATTGAAAACAAAAAAATAATTTGCTCTGCTTGTTTCATTTTAATAGTAAAATGCTAACTTATTTTTTTTCCAGCTCCTGGATATGCAGAGTTCCAGAACATGCATGATGCTACTCTTTTTGCCTTATATGCTGTTGGAATTCTCTATGAAAACCTTCAAAGTCGTCAGTTATGTTTCTTTAATTAGTTACGTTACTTTACTTACATATTTTCTAGATAAAACTTACCTTTTTAGGGTTCCGTACCAAAATGGTAAAAAGGAATCTTTGTGGTGAGACTTCGGTATCTGTTCGCTCGTCCGTATCTACTTATGTCTGTATGTCACGACGACTTATTTTTAGTGGAACAGTCACGACTAAAAACAAAATAATGTGAAAGTTTGCCTATACCTATAAGTTTGTTACTCTTTCACGATAAAACGGCTGAACAGAATTGGATGAAATTTTAAATGGAGATAGTTTATACCTTAGAATCTTTAGATTAACACGTAGGCTCACTAAATGAGAAAACCGTGGAGCGTAGCTACTAAATAATTTAAAATTAAATTGTAGGTACGGCAACAAACGTCGTGGGCCTTGTCTTAGTGTTTTACCACATCTTTTTGGAGCCGCACGGAGAGTTAATACATGCAAAAATAGAGGTCTTGCCTTTAGCTTTCTGTTTTGGCACTTACCTTTTTAATTTGAGCGCTGTTGGCGTGGTAAGTTTTGCTCTTGCCCCCTTCTTTTCTCTTTGCTTTTGTACTTTTAACCCAATAGTAATAAATGTGGAGCCTTAGAATTAATTAATGTTAGTTTACGTACTGCGTTTTTTGACCTTTTCGATTGAGCTTAAAGTTTTAAATAGAGAATAAGATTGAATGCTCCAAGACTAGGTACGCGTTTATTAATAAGTGCGTAATTGTCTTTCTGTTGCTTTATACATATTTATGTGGTATTGGATTAGCTCTAGGTATACCATTCAACTTACTGATTCATTTACAATAACACGTCTGCATAATGGGGCTTGTTACTCCAATATTACAGCATGTTTTTTTTAATAAATCCAACTAACAAATTACGCCGCCTGATGGTAAGCGATCACCGTTGCATGTGCATACTTATAATACTAGAGGCGTCACATACGTTGCCGACTTTGAAGATTTTTTTATGCCATAGATTGCAAGCAAGCTAACGGGCCGCCTTATGGTATGGGATCTCTGACACCTGTGAATACTTGTTATACTGTAAATTAAAATAAAACCTTATATATTATTCTGTTTCTAGGTTCTTTCCATAGATAAAGCCCTCGTTAACACAACCTTGATGTTCCACTCCTACTACGGTGTGGTCAGTTTTGGGATGGGTCTTCCTCTGACGTTCGCGACTATCTTCGGAGTGCTGGGATACTGGTCTTTTGGGACCATGGAGGAGAATGTACTCAGATCCTTGCCTTACGAAGACAAGTAACTGCGATTATCATTTTATTTTTAACTAGCTAAGTATGTCCTGCCGTATCACCCGCAACTCAACATGAATTGTTTGTTTTTGGGCTAAAAAGCCTATGTTATTCCAGGGCTAAATCTATTTTCATCAAGTTGTTACAGCGTGATTCAGTAACATTCAAAAGTATGTTTATAATCTCAGTAGGAAATAGGATAATTCTCTAGTTCTCAACATCGCTAACATGCACGCTAAGAACTCAGTCTATGATGCTGATAATGACTATTTTTAGTTTTACATACGGAACCCTACGCGCGTATTATAACACACTTGATCGGTTGTTAATGTTATACCTATATAAGGTTATTCATAAAGGGTATGCTAAGCCGAAAAGGGCTCATAGTACTCATCATTATGAACAACTTTTACTATGGGACCAACCTGAAATTCGCGAAAAAAAAATCAGCTGTTCCATACATTTTGTCGAGTGTCTTTGACATTTTTCTAAGGAACAGCTGATTTTTTTTCGCGAATTTGTGGTTGGTCCCATAGTAAAAGTTGTTCATAATGTTGAGCACTATGAGCCCTTTTCGGCTTAGCATACCCTTTATGAATAACCCTGTTTATTTGAAATAAAAATCAGGTTTCATTGCGATGACTTATATTTGCAATAAACTGGTCCATTGATCGGTTCTTTTATTTGAAATAAAAACCAGGTTTCATTGCGATGGCATAAATTTGCAGTAAACTGGTCCGTCCATCTGCTCAAAAGTTTTTAGCTGTTTTCCGATGATCAAGGCTTTTTTTAAACTTTTTCATCTTCTTTTATTTCAGCACAGCTATGGTCGCAGTGGGTCTGTACATGTTTGCAGTAGCGATGTCGTATCCAATGCAATGCTACCCTGCCATACAAATTATTCTTGAGATCGTGAAGAACCACGATCCTTACGATGAGCCCTCTGATAAGACTTTGAAACTTGTGGAATATATTGCGAGACCTTCGTTCTTGACTTTGACATGTAAGTTTATTTGCACAATAAATGCCTCAGCAAACAACATTACGATAACTCAAAAAAATTATTTGCGGTAGAATAATATTTTGTTTAAAAAAAAAATCAAAAAAAAATATCTGTTAAACATTTTTTAATGTAAGCATTTAATGATTTTACGTGCAGATTTTTTCAAATTTCCACTGTGATTATACAGGATTAAGCCGAAATAAATAAGTATGTTCCACAAAAAAAAAGTCAAGACACCGATCGGGTAAAAATTAAAATCGGTAGAGTCAGCTGTTCCATAAATTTTGTTTAAATGATGTCCAAAATTTAGTTTTGAGCTTGTTTCGGCTTAGCATATTATTTCCTTATAATCCTACTAGCTGACTCGACAGACGTTGTCCTGTCAAAAGCCATTGCGTAACTATAGCAACCGTAGTATGTTGATGCTAACTTGTCAATTTATAGTAAAAATTATCAGTCTAAATATAATTTGCAATAAATTAAAATTGCGACTATAATTTGAGATTTAAACTATCCTATCTCTCAAGTTGGATCGAACTGCACATGGTGTGCGAATTTTATTATAATCGGTTAAGTGGTTTAGGAGTCCATTGAGGACAAACATTGTGACACGAGATTTATATATATTAAGATATATTTACGGCTACGCTGGTTCCTAACACTCAAAATCATCACACTTTGTTTGCAGTTGTCTGCGCCTACCTTATGCCAGTCCAAGCTCCTTTTGTAGCATTCGTCGGGAATCTCTGCACTACAATGCTAGCGTTAGTATTCCCCGCTCTCATGGAAATATGCCTTATGTACCCTGGCCCTTACGGCAAGTACAACATGTACCTGTATAAAGACCTCTTTATAATTGCTCTGGGCGTCATGTCGTGGATTTTCGGAGCAGTCATTTGTGGATACTTACTGTTTCTAAGAATTCATTTGGCCGAATCGCCGAATAACAGTAACTATTTGAAATGAGATTTGGAACTCTTTTTAACGACCTCAAAAAGGAGGTTTTGCTCTCATTGTTATGCCAGTTGCTTTTTGTTTTAACATGTTTTTTTTAGGTAAGTAGATGTTTTGTGAGATTTATTTTTAATCTTACTATAATGATATTTGTAATTTAATAAAGAATGGCCACAATAATATTGAGTAAAGCAGGTATATTTTGAATAAACGTTTAAGTTTTTGATAAAGTGGTTTTTCAATTGCTAGAATTTTGTGGATAATTATCTAAAATTGATTTCACTAATATTTTCTGTAAACAATAATAATTGTCTTGACAGATCCTGCTAGAAATCTGTAAAATTTTATGGTTTTTTTTATAGATTACAACGCCATCTAGTTATGAAAGTACAATAACTATTGACTGATAGGAGTTATTTCTATACTTCTTTTTTCTTTTCCACGAACAGTTTTTAGAGGTATTTAGATTATTTTACAGTTGCCCAATTTTCTAAAAAAAAGTAAAGATACTTATGTCACATTTGGTTTTAATTAAAACGGGAATACTCACGTAAAATAAAGCGTGACGCGCTCGCGATTGCGTCTCACTTGTAATCTCCTGATGAAGATCACCGAATGTGGTCGAAACTAGTCGTAGTAAACGACTTAATTTTACGTTTTAATTATAAAAAAATGTGTAAAAACACTTTGGTTTCCATAGTAAAAAGATAAGTCAAGGAAAATTATTTATTGCATACAATACATGATCACCAAAATTTGTATTTACAATGAAACCTCGATAACACTGAAGAAGTATTTACAGATTACAGTAATAATTATTTCTATCTACCGTAAATTCTATACTTATTAATTTATATTTATTTACAAAAAATAACAAATTTTTAGAATTTAAATTAAACCTTGATTCACAACTATCAAATGGAGCGAATTTCAAATAAATGATAAGGTAAGTATTTCTAATGAATTATAATTAATTTATTTGAAAAAATTAAGTAAGTATTTCATAAATTATGACAAAATAAATATATAAAATCGTAAATATAGCTTGAAATTAATAAAAAGGTTGTTTTTGAGTAATTTGGAAATAAATACAGGGTTATAAGGAAAGGGCCGAAAAGGGCTCCTAGTACTTATCAATTTGAACCACTTTTACTATGGAACCAACCCTGAAAACGCGAGAAAAAATCAGCTGTTCCATACATTTTTTTCAAGTCTCATTCACATTTTTCAATGAAATTTTTTTTAGGCATAGTTCATGCTGCTCTTCCAAGTAAGTAGTTGTGAAACAAGGAGCTAGTATACTGGTATTTATTCGACTAATATATTATTCTATAATATAAACTGGTCTTACCATCTCATATTGATATTACAAAAACACCGGTCAACATGTCTTGGTACTTAGATAAACATATATTTACGAGTATCTCTTGTCAAAGTATTGATAATAATGTAGGTCCAAAATTAACTCTCTTCAGCTTTCGTTTTAAGCGAGGAAAATTATATGAAAAACTTAAACATACCTACGAGAAATATACTCTTCCCTCAGGTAGTTCACTTAATATTATAATTGCTTTAACTAACCGAATTTTAGCTTTCTACAGATCAATTCCATGTCCTTTGAAGTGAATAACAATAATAATTACATTTTGATCACTTTTCAGGTTGATTAAAGAAATATTTTTAGGAAAAATGAATCATAAATTAATCATTATCAAAAGCTTTTTTCCACGAGCCAGCAAAAATATAAAAATAGAGAAAAGCTATAATAAAGGTAAGTATCAAGACATGTGGTCATACTAACTTTTAGTTATTAATTTTTCTTAGTTTACCCACTTTAAACTTCCAAAAATGTATTATTTTTTTTTGAACATTCTTATTTAAATTTTCTATTGGTAGGTATGTCGAAACTATTGTTTTTTTACAATGGAATTATTTGTAAAATGGAGTGATTATGCGAATCGTCGACAAAATGACAATGATCTAGAAGTAAATATAATTTTCTTATTATTGGCTAGAAAATAAATTTGACGTTAAATATTGGCCCACAAAATAATTTCTAAGTAGTTGAAATTTCAATTATTATTGCTTCATTTTGTATAATTCTTTTTTGAAAGTTTCCTTTTTAATTGACTAAAATCCAACAAGTCGAGAGATATATTTGATTTTTACGCTGTTATGTGTTGAATTAAAATTTTAATGTTATTTCTTCATAAAAACCATATGGCACAAAAATCGGTTTATTACCTAGTTTTAACTTATGTAAAATTGTTAACATGTCATTATGTACATTTAACATGTCACGTAGTTAAAGTCTAATAATAATTAATTATGAATAATAACAATAACTGTACATATCGTGCTTCTATGAATACAATAATTAATTTACTGTAATTTTAAATTACCTATAACATTTATTACGTCATTATTATTTGTAATTCTTTCCAATTATTAACTTAGAGATAATTCTTATCGAGATAATAATTCAATGCGCATTTTTATTAATTGTAATTTTTTAATAATAATTAATTATAATTACAAAGTTTTGGAATGATTATTTTGCTTTATGCTATTGGAAGGTAAGATTCGTTACCCTAAAAAGACTGTAGAACTTTACAATATTAAATTTTCGGTTTACAAAATGCCTGAAAAAATCTGAACAAAATGTCGGATGAAATATCAATGTACTTACTTAATCATAGTCGATTTTACAAAAAAGTTTTGTCGTTTGTGAATGGTCACGCGAAAAAGGATCAGACGGGAAAACAATTAGCGTCGAGACCAACGCGTTTAAAGATTGGGGTTGCTCACAAACATGATTGGATAGTGTTTAGAAAAAAATATAATTAAATAATTTCAAACTTATAAAACTAACTTAAAAATGTTCTGTTTGCGCTAAAACAAAGTTAAATAACACAGATTCAAAATCATCGATAAACAACAACCATTTTCATTCCCGTCCCTTTTCAGGTCCTTTTTTGCTTGACCGCTTACATTTTCATCGTCTTTATATTTAACAAGATCGACCACACTTAGGTAAGTGCTACTACATTATATTGCATAATATTTTAAGTAAGTAATATTTTGCAATATAGTTTTACTTAGTTCATCATTAATTTATTATTATAACCTACAATTGTTATACTAAAATTTAATCATTTTTCTTAATTTCTAACGAAATTAATAATGACCGGAATTGATGACTTAGTGCCTTACTTATAAAGCCTGCTTAAAGTTGATCACTGCTTAAGATTCTCTGTCTTGTTTTCGCATTTGACATTTTACGTCAGCGAGAAGTTGTAAGAGCATTTTAGGCAGTAACTGATGGATTGATTAAACGTAATAAGTACCGAGACAGTAAATGGGCACACTCGGCCGAGCAATCAAATCGTGGTTCTGGTGACTGTCTCGCTTTGCCAAAATGCTTATACAAACCGAGTACTCAGCCGAGGGCACTGTCTCGCCACTGTACTTTTTACGTGTATTCAACCCATTAAGTTAAGTAGTTTTTTTAGTAAGACCCAAAGTGTTGTTCTTTGACGTCAAAAGTTCGTATGTACCTACTCGAGGCCAAACTTAAAAGCAGATTAGTTTGGCTGGCAGAATGCATTTGCAGACACATTTAGTACGAGCGTTGCTCATATCAATGCATTAATTTACAGGCTTGGTGGTCTTCTGGCAGTGTGTTTCCTCCTTGTACGATATCCATGCGTACTTCAACTAACACACTGGTAGAAATTACAGCTAATGCTAGCTTTGAGGTTTATTACAAACCTCAACAATTTATTTATTTATTTACAAGTTTATTATCAACTTCAACAAAAAAAACATGGTATCTACTTCTTTGTTCGAACAGTGTAAATTAGAGCTCTAAGCTGTAATTTTGACTAGTATGTGTTAGTTGGGACACATTTTTTATGCCATAGTTGGTAAAAAAGCAAATGAGCCGCCTGATGGTAAGCGATCGCCGTCGCCTATGGATACCTGTAGTACTGGTACAACACCGGATACAGGCTCAGTTTAAGTCAATTTGAGCTCTATTTTCAACTTGCTTTTGTAGCTCAAAACATCGTAAGCCCCTTGACCTTGTATGACTTGTTGGCCAACTTGTTGCCCGACTTGTAGTGTAGGTACACGAACATTTGTACAGTTTACGAACAAAATCATCAAACCAGTCTATCAAATCTACGTGTCTTCTAGTTTTAGAAGTCCTGTCATCGTAGACCGAAGTGCACCATCACGGACGCGAGCAGCAGCAGGCAGGTGACGCTCGACGTGATGCCGTGAATAGCGCTCGTGTTTCGTCGCAGAATGGCCGCCATTTTGTTACCTGGAACGAGGTTAAAGAATAAAAATGTTGAAGTTCTTTTTGGTAACAAGAGAGAGACCAGAAGTGAGGAGAGAAGGCTGCGGATGATGATGATCATAGGTTTTTTATTACTAAAAAACCCACAGCCCGCTGTGTAGCTTAATTGTGGCTTTTCTGTAAGAGCAAAGCAAATGTGATGTTTTTGATGCGATGTGAACTTATTCCTATGGACTCTTTGTAGAGTTTAGAGAGATATAACTCAGTGTAATGCAGCACATGTATTCAGGCGGATTGGATTGATTGATTGATTAATGATTGGATTGATTCAGTGTAAGCAAAATCGAATCCAAGCAAGGATCAAGAATCAATCAAGGAGGAGCTACTACTAGCTCCTCGAAATGCAATGACCACGACTGAGTCTTGCTAAACTCAACCTTATTACAAAGCTAGTAATTGCTACTTACTGCCTTCAGAAACGAAGACATGTATCGAGGCGGGCTCAGTGTTGCTGGCACTGAAGGTGTAGTTCCCTGAGTCCTTGAGCGTTACTTCCGCAGTAAGCCGCGATTGTGTTGGGGCCAAACTCAATCTTATTACAAAGCTATCAGAAACGAAGACATGTATCGAGGCTGGCTCAGTGTTGCTAGCACTGCAGGTGTCCTGCGTCTTTAAGCGTTGCTCCCGCAATAAGCCGCGACTGAGTCAGGCTAAACTCAACCTTATTACAAAGCTAGTAAATCCTACTTACTGCCTTCAGAAACGAAAACATGTATTGATGCGGGCTCAGTGTTGCTGGCACTGCAGGTATAGTTCCCCGAGTCCTTGAGCGTTGCTACCCCGCACTGTGAGACGCGACTGAGTCGAGCTAAACTCAACCTTATTACAAAGCTAGTAAATGCTACTTACTGCCTTCAGAAACGAAGACATGTATCGAGGCGGGCTCAGTGTTGCTGGCACTGCAGGTGTAGTTCCCCGAGTCCTTGAGCGTTGCTCCCCGCACTGTGAGGCGCGACTGAGTCCGGGCGCCCGGCTCGGTCTCAACCGTGATGCCACCTCTCGTCGCGTCGTAGTTTATCATCCTGTCGTTGTGGTACCAGAAGACGTACTGTGGTGGCGTTGGACTCTGTAACAGAAATGGAGAGAGTGAATTGGCTTCTTCTGGGCAAGCGTCTATCGTAGACCGTATCAGTGCTCTATAGGCAAGTTGGTCAAACGTAAGCCTAGCATTGAAAAAGCCACTGCTGGGTACACCTCTTGCTGAAATATCTGGCTTGGTCCTGTGCCAATCAGGTCCAAGTTCGAACCGCGATTTTTTTACAATGCTCGGAACCATAATTACGTATGACATTTCATTGAAATCACAAAAGGAATGTACAAATACACAAATACATTATAACTAAGCACGAAAGGCTGTCTTATCGTTAACTGAGATCAAATTATGTGAAAGCTTTGCCAGTAGCATATACTACCATTTATTCTGTATCAGTATCAGGTAGGTACCCAATCAGTGGAATATTATCATAATATACAAACTCAGTTCCAGAGAAAAGACAAAGCGAAGCAAATCGCCTCTGGCGACTTTCCTAACAAAATGCAAATTTCATGTTTATTTACTTCATAAATTAAATAAGTTCCGGGGCGGTCCCTTTTGGGTCCCCGTCGCTTCTTAATTAATATCTTGATAGGAAAGGAAAATATTATGTAAATATCTGTTAGGCCTGCGTAATTAGCAGGACCTAATATGGATCAATAAAAACGGTAGTGGACATGGACAGTTTAGTAACATCACACTAGGAGAGACACTTCCTGAAAATGAAACTCAACCCTGAAAAAAATAAACGTGGGATAGCAGAAACAATAACAAAATAATAGGGATCAATCTCAGATTAAGTAGAAAATAAAAACAAATCTTTTTATTTGATCTGAGGGATCAATACGCTGTAGATACCTACTCGTAATTGTCTACAATAAGCTGACCCGCGGTTGCACCAGTTGTCCTATAGAAACTGTTAATTTTGGTATAGCAAAAAGTAGCGTGTAGGTATGTGTTAATCCAGGCAGGCTATCTCCATTCCAAATATCAGTCACATCTGTTAAGTTAAGCCAGACATTCACTACGTGCACTAAAAACTTTTGCATTCATAATATTAATGTGATACAGAAGCTACGTTAATTAACATTAGTCAAATTTAGATCAAAATCACAAAAACTCAGTTCAAGTTTGATCAATTAACAATTTCCAGAGAATTACAGTAATAAATGTACCAACATATATATGGCCAATCTTATAATATTTATCTATGTATAAGTACGAGTATGATGTAACCAATCAACGAGAAGTATATAACTAAACATATGTATTTTCTTCATAAAACTCGTCACGATCAATCACGAAATATATCTACTAAGCATATAACATTTTTTCCATAAAACTTTACTCTCGCTTCCAAAAATAATCTCGCTTTGATGATCTTTCTTGAAACTCCACGGATTTATTGTCACAAAGATTGTTTCGGCAGAACTAGGATTTAGAACTAATCGAAATCCAATAGAAATTGAATTAACTGGCCTACTTTTCTATTAAATAGGTTTTCTTATAAGTAAGATATATAGGTAAGGGCGACTTTAATGCTGTTTATCTGCTGGTTGGTTAATCAGCTGAATTCAGCTGGTTAGGGTTATGGTAAGCTGGGCCAAGAAATCAGCTGTTCTTCAAAATGTCAATGACACTTGGCAAGTAGGAAGGTTTATTAAATATTAAATAAACCTTCCTCGCAAAAATAAACTTTATTTTTGCGATTTCAGAGTTGGTCCCATTGCCAAATCTATATAAATATAAAAATGTTATGTTGGTTTGTGTACGCATCAAAAACTCAAAAAGTTCTGCACCGATCGAGCTGAAATTTTAGCTTGATATAATTATAATCCGCATCAAGAATTGTTTTTATCTATTTTTTTTATCCACAGCGAAGCGTGGCAGGGAACAGCTAGTTTGTTTGTAAAGAGTTTTATAATATGAGCCCTTTTTAGCTTAGTCCCTTCTCTTATAACCCTGTAAATGTAGAACTGATATCATATTTCCTACTAATTATTATAAATGTCAAAAAGTATGTCCATATGTTTGTTGCTTAATCGCGCAAAAACGGCTAAACGGATTTACTTCGGTAAAATTTGTTATGAAGGTAGCTGATATTCTGGAGTAACATAGGATACTTTTTATCCCAGAAAATGTGAGTGAAACCGCGGGGCGCAGTTAGTTATAGTTACTTCTAGTTCACAAAAGCCAGTAGGTACACAACTCAAATAAAATGACGTCATACCTTTTCCACAATGCATATGAGATGTATGACGCTCCCGAGGTCGACGTGGTGCTCCCCCGAGCCCAGGATGAAGGCTTCCGGCACCACGATCTGCAGCCGGACGTAGTGCGACACGATCCCCGTCCTCGTCGATACCTGGAACCACGGAAAAAAAGTAAGAAAAAAAAAACAAAGAAAAAAAAAATGTGAGCCGTCACGGGACGCCTGGCAGATGTGAAACATCGACATTATTTTGAAAGTAATATGCAGAACACAAAACCGTTCGAAAATTGAAACTCAATTAGGTACGCGCGTCGTCATTTATTTATTTGCTTGAATACTGCACGCCGTGGCGACGCGTCGCCACGGCATGCGTCGCCACGCCAGAAATCGGTTTTACGTGCGCCAATAGATGTTTCACATCAAAAAGAAAAAGTAAGTGGAAAGAAATAGGTAATACTTTTTTGATGTGACAACGCCTAATAAATCGATGAACGCCGGGTGCACGCACGAAAAAGTGTCCCGTTACGCTCATTGTGACGTCACGATCGGAGCGAGAAAAGTATGCAATCATTTCATCAATGTTTTGTTATGACGTTGTCACGTTAAACTATTAACCGACTTTACAGACAACCAACGTCTTTGTTTTGGTTCTATCAACTCAAATTTTAAACATCCCACTGTTGAGACACAGGTCTAGATCCTCGAAGTTAGTGCGGGTTGGTGGCAAATGAGAGACCAATAAAAAAAAAATGATAACTAAATCAGAGGACAATCGAAAGAAACTGGAATCTTCGCTGAACTAGCATGAGAAACCGCGACATACAAAATCTTACAAGGTCTTCTGGACAACATATACTAGAGTAATTTATGTAACAATTAGGTACGTAACGTACAAAGAGATACAAATTTGACGAGGTTTTTTTTTTATTCAAAAATAGGCTTGCGTTTGACCGCCATCTTGCCTGATGGGAAGCAACGACGCGGCCTACGATGGAGCACGCTTGCCTAGAAGATACCGATTCACTCTCGGCTTGAAGACACCCATATTATAACCAAACTGCGAAATTATGCCCAGCAGCAAGCTACAAGCTGATAATGTTAATCACAATAAAGTATGGCACTCGAATTACGCTGCTAAAATAAGCAGCCAAATTGGGCATCAAAGGCCAAACACGTTTGATTTTATTAACCCAATTTTCTTCGCTTCATTTGGACTCATTTTTTGCTCGACCATCACAAAAACCTACACAATATTTCAGGCGCAATGACGATATTTATTTGTTCCAATTAACCTCCCGATTCAGGTTAGAATAACACCTGCCGAAGTTTAATTTACGGAAGGGCCGGCAATTTCGGTCCTACGTATTCAAAAAGGTTAAAAAGCTCGTCCTATACAAATAGTAATCGTTGCTTTTTTACAGGAGTAAGCACTTAGGGCAGATTTAATTTACTGGATGTTTTTGGGACTTTGAGCTTTAATGGTTTAAAGTAGGGCACTGTTTTGAAGTTTATGAAGGAGGTCACGCTATAAAAAATCATGACAAAGTTTATTTTAATACAGTCCCTAGGTTTTAATATTACATTTATTTTTTATGTCATTGAGTGACGAGACGAGCAAATCGCTCGCCTGATGTTAAACGACACGTTTGCCCATAACAGCGCCATCCACAATTTTGAACTCTTAGAATTCAATACCCTGTGCGGCCCAGCACTGCGCGCTCGTCACCCTGAGATATAAGATGTATCTATAATATCCTATTTGCCCTGGAAAATAAATAATAAAAGGCATTGATTTCAAAGAAAAAAAACCTTTACACAATACAAAGTCAAGGTAAGGATAGGTACCTAAGTATTTACCGATTATTTTCCAAGTCCAAAAAGACTTAGCCAAAAACTAGAGGCTAAGGCTTTACCACAGAATGATGGGTTTCTAGGTCACGGACTAGGGATTTCGGTTTTGTTCTTCTTTGGAATAAAAGATATATCTTTGCTTCGTGTACGTAAGTTAGAAAAATAGCCTAGGTAGTAGGCTTTTTACCGCGTACACGTGTCATGTTTAGGTACGATTTATTTGGTACAAAAAAATATTTCAACAAAAGAAGGAGTTAGGGTGTGAAAATACCTAAATATGATATAAATATGTGGGCTAAAAGATTTTTCTTTCGGTTTTCTTGTTTGAAACTTTTCGGTAGTAAACCGACGCAGCTTGATCTAAATTAACACTTCTATATCCAACGCGAATGCGGCTACACACGCCAGGCGCGTAAAACACAACGCATTTGATTATTAGCCGCAGTAAAAGCAAACGCATGTGATTGTTAGCAGCAGTTAGAGTGTTAAAAAGTGTACACATAAGCAGTTGCCAAACTCTCTCACACTCGCAACCTATTAAACCCACTGAGAACCAGTAAAGCACAATTTAAACACACATAGTAAAACCAATTTACCTGAACAACAGACTAAATTATCATACCAACGTAACATTGAAAGCTGTCCCGCTCAACTATTCCCATTAAATCCATTAAGGACATTCGGAAGGCACTGATAATGTCCCGAAAAGTGCTTCACGTACCCAATATCGGCTATTGACTTTCAAATTACGCACACAATCAACTGTGCATTACTCCATTAGCTTGCTAAGCATGTAGTGTGAGCAGTATGGGTGTTTCGTCGGTTCGTGTGAGGTGAGAAAAAGAAATGAAGAACGAATGCTGCCGTGCTTTTGTTTTATGAAGCTTTAATCTCTTTCTTGATTAGTATGTGAAACAGACAGGGTTCAAATTATATTGGATCATGTGTCAGTTAACAAATAACAGTTAGTTGTCGACTAAGGGGTTCCGGTGACCATGATCCTCAGAAATGAGGGAACGACTGAAGAAGTGAAGTGAGAAGTCAGTTAACAGCTTTATAGTTTTTTATCGTGCCTTTGCACGGCAGCATGTTAATGTGTTAACTTAAAGTGAGCAGTCCGCCTCGCACGGGCTGTGGACTATTTGTTTTTCCACCGGGTTTATCCATGCGTAAATGTCACAAAGCTTTTTAGATAATATGTTAGTCAGTTTCTCGTGGGATGAAAACAATGGAAAAAAAAATTCAACGACCCGTGTTAAGCGGGCAGGAACCCATAGGTTTAAACAAGTGAGACAGAGTCGCTTATTTATACCCTACTGTATAGAAATGAAATCGACATTACTTTGCCTAACCTAAAAATCTGAAATTACATACAAAGTTATGATATCTAAAGTTGCCATTTCCAGTGCATACGTGGAAAGTTGGAGTGAAAGACGTTTGTTTAGGCCGGGTTGCCTTGGTGTTAAAGACTTTAGGCCGCCTAAAAGACCTTTGACAAGGCTTGGCCGTTTTGTAATAGGACAAATAACCAGCAATTTGACAAAAGTGTTCACTACATGGACAATTTGACGGAACAATTCATCCGAATCATGTTAGCACTATTTGTTTAACACTTTAACTGCTGAAAAAACATACCTTTTGTTCTCCTTTGTGCAACGCGAATGCAGCTACACGCGCCAGGCGCGTAAAACACAAAGCATGTGATTATTAGCAGCAGTTAAAGTGTTAATGCCATCTGCAATCAACCATCTAAAGACTGGCCGTGACGTTCTCTGCTCAACATCTAGCAGAGCTACGCGAGCGCTGCAAGAAAGTTCCAAACTCAAATATCGACGAGTTTCGAAATATCCTTACTGCTTATAGGTATGGCGTACTTTAAGTACGGCAACATCCCTCGCCAGCCTTCGGAACGACCTCCCGATACAGAAAATCATTTTCCTTATGTAAATAAGGTAATACAATCTACATACAACGTTGCCTTTGTTTTTAAAAGATTCAACTGTGAGAGATGAACCTTTTCGTCCCCGCGTGAACTCCGCCATTTCTGTTTTTCAATTTATAAACTAATCTTACTTAATCATATCGTTAAAAATTTAACAGTTCCTAATAGGTACGTATTTTTTTCCAAGTCGCTTACTTACGAAAAACTATTGCATTTATAATTTTAGTTATAATAAAAAAAAGATATTTTAAAAAATAAGCTGTTTTTGTATAATGTCATTGGAGTTATACAAGTATACCAAATTAGTGCTCGTTCAGTTGCTATCGAAAACTTACTTCAGTCGATAGCGTATAAACGCGCATCGAATAATTTTCAATTAAACTCGCGTGAGCGTTTACGTACTCGCTAACGTTAGTTCGATCCTTTGGGTAGTTTTATTTTTATAACGTTGGCATACACTTAGTAACAATTAGACATCGGGAAGTGGTTCAAAATTCTGTTGCTAGATTTGACCCACAAACATACATTCTAACACGGCAAGTTAAATAAAAGCTTATAATAATACGGGACTCGCAAAATTATGTTGGAAACTATAGTCCGAGCATTTTAGTCAATCTTACTCACGTATTCATAATAAAATGTATCGAAACCACGTTAGTTTTTATCGTATTAAATTAGTGTCGTGTTTCACAATTTCCGCAAGGAAAGCGATTTACGGGCTGCAATTATGATGTCACTTTAGTACCGATTTTGTTGATGCTGAAACAACATGCTGACACGTACGGGTTTCCGTGTCAGAGGGCTTTTGATAAGGGTCGTTCGTGTCATTACTTTTGGTTTATTCTGTAATTTTTAACGATATTTCCGCCAAACTAATCTCAATTTTGAATGGCATTGGATATTTGTGGCTTGTTTCTTTTTAGATGTCAAGCATGTAAGAGAGCTGGCTCGGACTCGCGCAAAGAATTTGTTTAAGTATTCAATGCTCCGAATGCATGCAGCCAGCGTTTTTGGTACCTTGCCATACGGACAACAATTCTTTGTAATTTTTTGGTTTTTGTATATGTTGTAAATATTTGATTCCCTTGTAAAATATGAAATAGAATATATTATTATATTCAAAAGAATGTCAGAAGAAGATATTTTACAAGTTAAAAAAAATAACTTATCAGACACAATCACATAGCGGCAAAAACATTAAAAAAATATTAGACTTATAGATTTAGATCAGATTAGATTATAGTTAGAGAAAACAAAATTTCCACAGCAAAAGACCCTCGACCAACCAAACAATCTAAAAAAACTCTCCCAACGCGGTTCTCTCCTCCAATTTCCATGTTACCAAATCAGGGTGAGCACACTCAATAGACAAACCTAATCTAGGTTCCCAGAAAAATCCGGCATAAGTAAATATCGTAACAATACGTTACACACACGGCCCACGAAACAATCAGGCGGGTGGGTACGTGACGTGACTTTAGATGGTTTGCTTTGATGTGAACCCACATATATATAGGTAGATATGTAAGACTGTGTAAAGCCGGGTCTACTGTGACAGATTTCTGTCAAAACAAAAAATAAAATTAAAAAACCCCCAACGTTGAAATAACTAAACCGATTTTCATCAAACATAGCTAAGAACACTCCCAACCAATTCACCTTACAAACAAAAAAAACAAAATCAAAAACGGTTCAACCGGTTTTTTTTTTTTATGTGATTAAGTGACGAAACGAGCAAATCGTTCGCCTTATGTTAAACGTCACGTTTGCCCATAACAGGTCTGATGCCATTATGATGCCACAGACCGACACACAAATACACAGATACGTCAAACTTAAAACATCCCGTCGTTTTTGCGTCGGGGCTAAAAATATCATTTACTATTATATTAGCACGTTCGTTTTGAGTACGACGGCAAAAATAACAGTTAAAAACGCTAAAATTGAACATTTAGATTCGTGTTGGGAATGTTTGAGCAAAAGTGGCGTTATTAACTGCTTTCAACGTTCAGTTACCTCAAAAACAGCTAAAAATGCTATCGTGAATTGCCACTTTTGACCCACCTGTGGAGGTGAATTTATACTGACATAAAGCAGTTTGCCATTTTGTGTTTGTTTAGGTAGTGAGCAAAAGTGGCAAAAATTGTATTATTGACAAAATTCTCAAACTGAACGGTTTTTATTAACGACAATTTTCCACATGCCACCATCGTTATCGTCGCCAAAACGAACGAGCTGTATGAAAACTAACGAGGTTGCGACACATCTTTTAAGTTACCCGACGCAATAAGACGTGAGTACTCCCTTATTTAGTAAATTAATGTAACTAGTAGTTTGCGGCGAACTGAACCTCGCGCCCATACATCTCCACAACCCTTAGATAGATTTCGCTTAAATTCGAACTCAAAAATTGTATTGAAAAGAACTACATGCCTGAAAAATTTCATAAGGATTGGATAAACGATACTCAAGTTATCGTCAGACAAACATACAAGCGCCGTTTTGTTCCCCTAGACTCTAAAACTCATTTCGCTCGGTCAACAAGACACTTATAAAACTTTTAAAACATTGTCACGGAGTTCCACAAGTATACGAAACAGCTCAATCAGACATCAGGAAGTAAATCTATTTCGGTTGTAAAAGGCAAAACAAAAGAACTTTTACTTCCCAATTGAGAATTAAGTAGACGCCAGAAAGTTGTTGAAAATAACAACATGAAACTCAAAGTCTTAAAGAAGTCTTGTCAATGGAACATCTAATTTGAGAGTAATTAAAAACATTTTGATGAATTGGTCTAAAATGTCTAAAATTAGACAGATTGCCCGAAATACTTTTTGATGAAACTTTTGATGTCTCTTTTTGAAATACATATACTAGCTGCGCCCCGCAGTTTCACCCGCGTTTTCCGGGATATAAAGTAGCCTATGTGTAAATCCAGACCATGAACAACCTTCATTCCAAATTTCATGTAAATCTGTTCAACATTTTTGCGTGCAAGAGTAACAAACATACATCCATACATTCTAACAAACTTTCGCGTGTATAATATTTGTATTAGTAAGATTCCTCTTACTTTTTTTTAAGAATCTGGACTACCAATATCACTGGAAAATCTAGTAACTATTTTTAGTTTCATAATAATTGACAGATAAATAGATAGATAAACTCTTTATTGTTCACACCATAAATTACAAACAGAAGGATTATAACATCTAAAACTAGTGCGAAAACTGGCGGCCTTATCGCCCAGTGACTTGAGCTTCGAGAAAGTTCAATCTATTTTTAGTTAGAATTTGATTTATCAACTTTGCTAAGAAATTTCCATGTCAGTGGTTCGGAAAAAGAAATGTTGTTTACCAAGATTTGCAAGGTTTGTTGTCAGGGTTCCGTACTCTGGTGTGGATAGGTTTGGTAGGTAAATGTGCTTCACATAATCATATTGCAAACTCTTGGCAAGAGTTTGATCTTGGGCCATGCTTACTCTATTTGGCTCATAGATTTGATCGAATCCTTTTTGACTTTATACCCTTGATGCTAAGGTTCAAAATGGAATTGTTGGACGACAGTTTTTCGAAAGTGTTGAAGAAAGGTAAAGTATTGTTTTGTATGCAAATGGAGCAAGCTTGGTTCGATATTGGTACCTACAACTACATATTATACAAGGTATAACAGAAAGGTGTAGTAATACGTAAGGGTGTTCTTCTACACGTTAAAGTGACCAACTTCTAGTACAAAAGTTAGCTAAATTCGAGAAAAAAAGTATAGAATCTCTATGGAAAATTGATCACGTGCCTACATATTTTGTCGATATTTTTGTCTCGAACTTAGCAAACTTGCGTTGCAAAAGTTCAGTTTGACGTGTAGAAGAACACCCTTACATATTACTACACTTTTCCGTCACACCTTGTATGATTTAGAATAGGTAAACAGTGGAAACCGTAAAGCTCTATTTACATGCCTATACAAGTATACATAATTACACTTATGTATACAGACTTACGGTTACTTTTTATGATGTGCCACCATGTAAACAAATAAGGCGGACAAGCAATCAATATCGTAGAGCGAGTAAATTCAGAGCTGTCATTAATCGAAAACGCCATTTTTGATTACATATTTGGACGTAAAAAGAAACATAATTCTTATTCGTACTTCCTTTCTTTGTGTTCTTAGTCTACATACATTGGTAACTGAAGTAGGTCATAGGAACCAGCAGTGAAAATATAGAATTTTGTAAATTAACTGTTGTCTAAACTGTGCAAACATTACTGTGTTCCGGTTGGAAGGGCATTGTTTCTAGTGAAATTACAGGGCAAATAGGAGATTAAACAACTTATATCTCAGGGTGACGAGCGCAGTGCTGTGCCGCGCAGGGTCTTGAATTCTGCGAGTTCAAAATTCTGGGTGGCGCAGACCTGTTATGGGCAAACGTGACGTTTAACAACAGGCGAGTGATTTGCTCGTCTCGTCACACAATTACATAAAAATAATAGTTAAAAAAAAACTAAAAAAACACGCTTTTTATAAAAAACCGAACTAAAAAAATAGAAAATAAAATTTTATAAATTTAAATTAAGAATAGGGTTGAAAATTTCAATAAATATAAATTAATAATAGTGTAAATAAATAAATATATGTATTTTATTTTTAAAAAGCGTGGGGTGCATGGGTCAATAGATATTATATATTTTGTAGATACATTTTGTATTGACAGACATGAGTAGAGTGATTAGCATTTTGATAATATCTTAGAAAGCACCCCACGCTTTTTTAAAAATAAAATACATATATTTATTTATTTACACTATTATTAATTTATATTTATTGAAATTTTCAACCCTATTCTTAATTTAAATTTATAAAATTTTATTTTCTATTTTTTTAGTTCGGTTTTTTATAAAAAGCGTGTTTTTTTAGTTTTTTTTTAACTATTATTTATTTTTCGCTTTTTAGTTCGATTTGCTAACTATTAACCATCCTTAATATGTACAAATGTGTTGGTGTTATCCGATTTTGGCCGTCTGCTCAAGCAAATTAAAAATAAAATTGATGCGTAACAAAAAAGATTTGTAGCTGCGTGGTTTCGATCCTCAGACCTCATAAAATAAAATTGATTCGTAACAAAAAATATTTGAGCAAAAAGATATCTAGCGCGTGGTTTCGATCCAGGGACCTCTGGGTTATGAGCCCAGCACGCTTCCACTGCGCCACTCTGTTCTCTGACACGAATGACGAAATTACCATTTGTAAGTTAAACGGTAATAAAAGTTAAAGAAACTTTATAGAAAAAGCGTGTTAAAAAAATTAATAGTTAAAAAAACTAAAAAACACGATTTGTTTAGTGTATTGTCATCGGTCCTCGATATATCTACAAAGTTTGAAAGAAATCTGACCGTTTAAAGTGGGTCAAAAACGCGCTCAAAGGAGTCGGTTACATACAAACATACAAACATACAAACATACAAACATACAAACATACAAACATACAAACATACAAACATACAGGTGAAGCTAATAAAAGCGTGTTAATAAAAATAAAATCTGAATTTTGTATGACCACAGAAAATCGTGTTTTTTTAGTCAATTAGTCAAGTTTAAGCGTCCGTTTCTCGATCGATAAAGTTACGTAACAAATTAGCAATACTGGTAGGAATTCCGTCGAAATATAATTATGAAGTATATCATAGAAATATGAATTACAAATGCAGTTGTTATTTACGCCCGATAAGGTTGCTTTCATATTTTTCATGAGTTTATTTATTGAATAACACCCGTATTTCGTATACGTATTTTTCGACAGAATTCATGCTCTGTAACCAAGAATTAGTCGTCTTTTTTTAAGAAACGAGAACGTTTGATAGACAGCTTAAAGAATTTAACAAGATAAAAACGTGGAAAAAACCGGAAAAAATAAAAATAAATGGTGAAATTTTGTCATGTCTCATATACTAATACTTTTTAAAAGTATTTCGGAGCTCGATAGCGGACTGGTATAAAACGTTAATTAAATTTGCGAATCGAATCAGTCGGATTACGTTTCAAACTCATTGAATACGATTCATTGGGTAAATATAAATGTTCGTAGAAAAGTTTTGGTAAACAGCCATCATTATTTTCGATCTCAAAATTTAACGAGTCACCTGCCAAAGTCAAAAGTTCTTCCTCGTACAGTACCCGGCGATAAATATTGCACATCGACCTTTGGAACAGACAAGAGTTTGTAGAGCGTTATCTCTGTCGCACGAAATACAAACAGTCCAGTATCTATAAGGAGGTAGTGTGCGACAGAGATAATGCTCTACGAAGCCGAAATTAGCCGATTGTCTCTTTCCAAAGGTCGATGTGCAATATTTATCGCCGGGTACTGTACTACCTACTCAACCATCCGTAGGTTAAAATTATTTGATGGTTGTATTTTTTAGATATATTATGGGTTGATTACACGTAACGAGTACAGTGGCGAGACAGTACCTTGGGCCGAGTACTCGGTTTGTATAAACATTTAGACGAGGCGAGACAGTCACTAGAACCAAGGTTTCTTTGCTGGACCGAGTATGCCTATTTATTATTTTGTGGCCATACCTAGTAGCAGAACAAGGATGTTTGCGGATGCTCGAGTAATTACTATAAAGGAAGTCTCCTAATCAACGATAAGAAGAATTATGTCTTCCAAACAATTGATTGCCAGTCAATTACGAACATATTCCGAAATCATCGAAATCAGTAACGATTTCCGGTCAAAGAGAATCTCTGATTTCTCCGAAGCATGTTATATTTCCTCGAAACTCATGTTATTTAAAAAGATTGTGTTTTACCCATTGTTACCCGATGATAAGGGTAGGTAATCAGACCTCTCCATATCAAGGGTAAATTGACATCTTTCCGGATATCTGACAGACTCGTCAGCTGTGACCCAGATTCTTCTTTTAATAATGGTTGGGAACATACATGATATTTAACTGTGCTACACAGATTTTATTATGTGCTTTTTATTCAGAAATCAGAAATATTTTTTTACCTTAAATAACATTGAATGTTACATGGAGGTCGCGTTACAAAGAATTTTATTATTTTATAAAAAAATAATTAAACGAAGATAAGTAAAGCTCAATTACACAAAACTTAATATTGAAAAATTTATGAATCAAACGTTATTACGACAGTTACGCATTTATTGTGCTTGCTCCGTTTGTTCTTTGGACAAGAATGAGGATTCTAAAAATTACATTAACACATATGTATAATATTTACTTAATTTGTAATACTCTTTATATTATTGTAACTTTATTTATTTTGATATAAATCCTCATCATCATCTTTCTACTCATCTTTAAGGTGCAACGTTTCACTTATGGCGCGAAATTTAAATTTTAAACGGTATTTTCGTTTTTAGAGTTAGACCGGGTAACTAAATTAAGTAATGATAAAATTTGCGACAATCGTTGAGTATTTTTTACGATATTTTGTAAAGGTAATAAACAGTAATGCATCTTTCATTCAAATAATGTCAATATCATCTCCGATCGCCAGTTTAACGCTTAATTGGCTTTTTTGAGTAATCTTGTGCATTACTGTCTATTAGCATTAGCTCTACAAAATACCGTAAGGAATGCTTAACAATTGGCGCAAACTTTATGATTACTTGATTTAGTTACCCTGCCTGGCTCTAAAAACGAAAATACCGTTTAAAATTTAAATTTCGCGCCATAAGTGAAACGTTGCACGTTAATGTAAAGTCTTTTCCGATTGTCTCATAACATTATGATTATCAGCCCAAAATTGCCCACTGTTGCCCATTGGCCCCTCTTATACGCCACTCATCCCGGTCGTTTGCCAATCTTGTCAAGGTTAGATTGATATTACACTTTTGTTTATTTCAACAAATTCAAATCATTAATTCAGTCATAATATTTTTTTTTAAATACATATGCAGTCAGTATTTATTTGGTCCCCGAAGCTCCCGAACTAGTCTGAAAATGTGTCAGCAGTCAGGGGCATTTCCAATCAACAAACTTATTGATCATGGCAAAGCTGTTTTGGCTTAAAATAAAACCTTTTTTTAATAAACCACTCCCACCGCGTCATTCACTAGAAAACATTTATCATAAGTAGGTACTTAGTTCTAACTTTTGCAAGACATATATAAGTTCGAGTATAAGTAGGTATACCAATATGTATTATTATGCATTGTCTGTCTAACTTACATTGTTTGCTTACAATTACTTCTATCTGAGAAGTACGTAGGACTGTTGATTTTAGAAAACTAAGTTTCCACAGGTCTTTAGCCAATTCATCCTTCCATCTATGACTAGCAAGTTTGATGCCTGCACCGAAGATGGATGCCTGGCATGAACTGTCTCAAGACAGAAAAGGATAGCGCATGCATCTGAGCCTCTAATGGCATAAACTACCTCAAGATAGAAAAGGATAGAGCATATTTTTTGAGCCCAAAACAAGATTTGGCCGCTACGCCTACAAAGTTAGGGTCCTAATTATAAAGCCTAAAATGCTTTGACAACTTCTCGCTAACTTGAAATGTTACGTGAGAAAACGAGACAAAGAATTAAATTTGCAGGCTTTATAAGTAACGCTCTTAATTTTTAGACAATATTCTTTTTAGAAGTCGGTAAAAACTATTTTGTCGACGAAAAAAGACGTATTTTGTCATTGTCCTCGAATCAATTTGTAATCAAAAAATATAATAAAGGAGATGAGATAGATTTACGTTGAAGTGGACTCACCTGACATTCGTAGGTACCGTTGTCTCTTTTCTGCACGAATTTAATCTGCAACGTCCAGTCTTCTGACCCTTCTCCATGTAAAACCTGTAATATTATAAATTTGCATTACATTATTTCTGGTTATGTCCGCTATTCTATTCATTCTATTTTTAAATTTGTTATTGTTTCACCATTTTTTTAGATTATTTGATGTCATTTTACGGACGATGACTTTTCACATTGTTTATCTAAATTTATAAATAGAGTAAAAATAATCTTTTTACATTCTACTTTTTATTACATACAGATGTCAAAGTTTTTAGGCCATCTAAAAGCCGTTTATGTGACTTGGCGGTTGTTGCACTCAGTTTTAGCGTAAAGCACCCACACACATTTAAAACTCATAATAACAAACACCTCATCATATTCATAATATCAATGCGAGTAATTAATAGCGACAATAAATATCTCATTAGTCCAGCCATAGTTCCGACAGCGCATTTCAGTGACATGCTCAATTACCGACCTGATAGCATACAATCGAATCCGGTCGCAAACCGGCGCGATCGTATTGTTAAACTCGCGTATGGCCCTCTAAATAAACCGCATTTTGCGAACTGGAACGGTGGACGTGAAATTAAGCAGTACTTAAGGTTTTAGCCTAGGGAAGCTACGAGTGTGAACCGTTTATTTATTTATTTAAGTCTTTTTAGGGTTTCGTTACAAAATGGTAAAATCCTTATGTAAGACTCCGATGACTGTTTGTCCGTTCATCTGTGCGTCGGTCTGTCTGCATGTTACGGCCAATAAAGAATGCTATTGTAAAGTCAATGTGTTGGTTGTACCTAACCAACATACGATTAAATCGGTTGTCGGTGCCAACATACTTAATTGTTGGTTGTTTGTTATTGTTGTTGTGTGTTAATTGTTTTATTGAAGTTTTTAATGTTATTCTAATTTTGACCGAATGCGATTTTTCACAATTTTATTCAGTGATTTTATAACTTTGAAAATATTGAAATGAGCGAGCAAGACAGCGGCGCCTGGGCGGATTTAAGGAGGAAGAGAGGAGCGGGGGCACGTGCCCCGTCCATACAGTATTTTTGTACTTAGAAGCAAATCAATATCAGAGCTGTTAAAATATATGATTAAAATAACAAAAAGAACATGAGTGAAACTCTTGTCTATTTCTGGCCCTTTGTCCCCCCCAGAAAAAAATCTGGATCCGCCTTTGCAGTGGCGCATCATATTCTGCGGCTAAGTTCAAAGCTAAGCTACTGAGTACCGTAATCTATTCCCTCGGATCACATTCGTTAGTATTTGGAGGTTTAATTCTGCGGCTCGCCAAATACTGGCCAATTTACGAGAACGGCCCACTATGTATTTTAATAAGCTCGTTCAGGTATTTATTTTGGGTTTTGAACGGGAACTGGGCCAGTGACTGAAATATCAGGGATTTAGGGCCGACTAACAATTAGGTATAGGGTTGCAAACTTTTTAAACCAACCCTGTATTAGAGCGAATAAAAAAAAATTGATCAGTCTAGCCGTTTCTGACTTTTTGCGAGACTAACGAGCAGCGATTATTTTTTTACATATACAGGGTGTGGCGTAAAGAGTGGATTATCCTTTACCTACGGCTGGGAGATATCACGACTGTTCGGAAAATGATAATTTGTATTCAGTAAAAGAGTGACGGTTTTCGAGTACATTTTTGAAAATTTGAGGAAAATTAGACTTCAAATATGTCCAAAAACTCCAAACCCGTGACACTTTTACTGAATACAAATTGACTTTATCCGAACAATCGTGATGTCCCCCAGCCGTAAGTAAAAGATTATCCACTCTTTACGCCACACCCTGTGTGTATAACAGAAGAAGAAGAAGAAGATGTAACCGCAAACAATATTAGTAAGCAAAAACAGTACCTAATACAATTTTTATAGAATAGTTGGCAACCCTTGTTAGATGTGAAAATTATTTGCGGGTATGTCGATATTTCGGGAGCATTTAATAGTTTGCTAAATTGGGCACTAGACACGCCTCGCAGTTTCACCGCTATTCCCGCATCCTGCCAGGAATTATACATTCACCTGATATATAATTTATTTTTACAAAACAAAAAAACAAAAACCGACTTCAAAAGACCGACTATTGAGTTATTCATCTATTTGTCGCGCACGTACTTGCTATGCAATTAATAACTAATGCAAATTTAAGACTTGTATGGTTTTCTCATGGATACCATTATCAGAATTGGACTAAATGAATGAATAAATTGAAATGAGATCACACGGGAAGCGTCAACTTTTTAATAAAAAAAGGATCATCAAAATCGATTCACCCAGTCAAAAGTTATGAGGTAACAAACAAAAAAAAAAACATACAGTCGAATTGATAACCTCCTTCTTTTTTGAAGTCGGTTAAAAATGAACGTATGGTATTAGTCCTAGGTATAGCTATTTTCATACTAAAGTGAATCGACTGCTGCTACGTACAGTATCGAAACTGCAAAATCACGTTTTTATAATGTACATTTTTTTACGTTTTTTTATTGCTGGAATTAGGCCTCTCCTAAAAAACGCCACAAGCTACAAGCACGATCTTCTGCCATACGTATCCACTTGCTCCCTGCCGCCTTTCCAGTATTGCCATTTTTATAGTACCAATAATACAAATATTTAAACATACTTTTAGGAAAACAAATAATACTAAAAACATTTTTTTTCGTCATATTTTAAATCTAATAAAATTGTTACTACATTTTAACTTATTAATTTAGCTCACACTTTGACTTTAAATTGCTCTAATTTGAACATTTTGGAATGTCAGAACAATGTTTTATGGTAATAATGTTAATTTAGGTCTAGGATTATAATAATAATAAAATAAAATTAAAAAAAAACGCATTGTATTCGGTCTTTTACAGGTGTGCAAAGTTTGAATTAAATCTGATCGTTAAAAGTAGGGCAAAATCGAGCACAAAGGAGTCGGTTACATACAGCCCCGGATCTACAAATTTTTTTAGGCGGGGCAAAAACTGAAAAATGCCCCCCCCCCCCCCACTTATATTTATTTTTACCTGTATCATCTATATCAGGGGTCGGCAACCTCTTGGCAGACGCGGGCCGCATAGTGACAATTTGAAATAGTGGCGGGCCGCACTTGTTCAAAATAATCAAACATAACCGTGTTTTTTTTTTCAATGAACCAAATAATTCAATTTTGGAGAGCTTTGTGAATCAAGCACAGTTGCTCAACACAGTGCTTGATTACGTAAGTTTAAATCTCGTAGCTTAGTTTTTATCAACCGGCATTTGGATGTTATACGCATCAAGTTTAAAAGCACAAATAAATTTAAAAAAATCGCGAGCGCAGCGAGCGCGAAATTTTTCGACATTGTTCATTAATTCAAAACATAGAATTTTTACGAACTAAACGTATAACAGAAATCAAGCACCATGAATACGCGAGCGCAGCGAGCGCGAAAATTTTAGATATTTTTCATCAATTTACGATAGATTTTTACGCGTCAGGCTATTTACAACGAAAATTACACAACACTCGCGTCGCGTCGGGTACAAAACTTGTAATATTTTCAATCAATTCAAAAATAATTGTGGCCTTTATAAAATAAATAGTAATGCGCGAACGAAGCGAGCGCAGAGATTTGAAGATCTTTTGTTTTTAGGACGGGCTATTACGTTACGGAGTGTACTCGTATTGAATAGATATCAGAAATCAAGAATACGCGAGCGCAGCGAGCGCGAAATTTTGAGTTATATTCTGTCATTTTGAAAATAAAATTCACGCGCGTCACACAAAACACTAAATAATAACGATGTGGAAATTTTTGAGACGTATTTTTAGCAATTTAGGATATGCATATTTATTTTACGAGAGCCTGTTTCCAAACGAAATTTTTTTTTTTTTTTTTTTTTTTTTTTTTTTTCGGACGCGGGTAGTCGCCGATGACACACCTCTTTTACTTAGCTCTTATTTAAAATTATTTTAAAAATTAAAATTTATAGTATTTGAGCTCAATTTATATGTATTATTAAATTATTAAATAAACTACCTGTCCGGGAGTGTTATTTTCAACAACATATACAGTATTATCACATTTTATTTTTCAACCTAACCTCACTTTCACAATACACAAATGGAAGCTGTTTTGGAATCCCAGGAGCAACTGCAGGCTCTATTTCTTCAGAGGATGGACGATTTCCAAGCTGTGCTTCAGCAATCGTCTTCTGATGGGACTGCATCGTTGGCAGCAGAGTTTTCATCTTTCCGGACATATATTTTGCTGGCCATGAAGTCGCTCCAGGATCAAATCACCCTACTTGCAAGGGAATCCGATAACCAGGAGATGCGAGCCCGGCGAAAAATCCTGCTGATACATGGAGTGCCCGAAGGAAAAGATGAAGACACATCAGCCGCTGTAGTGAAAGTTGTGTGTGATAGACTGAAGGTGGCTGACTTTTCTACCTCTGATGTAGGTCGGTGCCATCGTATGGGCCGTTCGTCTGGTACCGACAGACCCAGGCCGATTTTAGTTAAGGTGTGTGACATGTCTCTCCGTCAAAAGTTGTGGTTCGCAAAAACAGCACTCAAGGGGTCCGGAATCACAGTGACCGAGTTCTTGACAAAAACTAGACATGACACTTTCATGGCAGCCCGACAGCGTTTTGGTATAAATAAATGCTGGACACGGGATGGCTATGTCTATGTGCTGGGACCAGACGACAAGCGCCACCGCATCAGTAGCCTTGGAGAGTTGAGCAGGATCCAGACCTCAGCGCCTTTAAAAAGTAAGAAGCCTGAAGTCACTTTGGAGAAGAAGACTTTGCCTCCGCGAGTCACGCGTAGAGTCCTGTCGAAGCAGTAATCGTCGTCATTGTGAACTTTTTGTGTTGATTTTACTTTTGCTATAAGCTTGCTTGGTATTCTTCTGCATTTTTCTTCTATATAGGGTAGGTACTATCGAATGTTATTTTAATCACCCGATTTTAAAACTAGCTTCTTTTTTAAAACTTATTTTTGTTCTTAAAGGGTATGTAATTTCATTTTATTTATTTACTTTACAAACGTCAAATAGTGCCAACTGCCAATCGCCTTTCAATTTTAGCTTTCTTTGTTGACAGTGGTTGGCAGATTGACAGCCCAGCTGCATTTGTCATGTTCTATGTAATGTCAAAATAACTAAAAAACTAACGTGCCACGCCACAGTGTTTTTGCCATTTCTATAATTTTTTAATTAATTTTTTTTTTTTTTCTGACTGTGCTATAATTTTGTTCACAAAGATGATTCCTGTTTTTTTTTTTTTTTTTATGTACTGTACTATTTCTTTCTTTTTTTTTATGTACTGTTTTTTCTTTTTACTGTTTTTTTGTTTTGCATCTCAATATTCTCAATCCGACACAACCGGCAGGTGGAGAAATAAATTGGTTTATTTCTGATTAGTCTTAGCCTGTAGGTTATAATAAATATATATTTGTAAAAGATATATTATATTTACTATTTTTATATACATATTTTTTTTTATATACTTTTATAATAACAATTATTATTATTATTTTACATACATGTTAAATATTTTTAACAGCGGCAATGGCAATAGCGATGATGATGATTATCTTTCTGCAGTGTCGTCGTTGTCGTCGTCGACTAGTAGCGGCGACAGTTTTGACAGCTTGCTTCCCCTGTCTGATTACCTTGAATGCAGTTTTTCTAATGTAGCTAAGAACTTCAACGTTGTCCATATAAATGCGCAGAGCATTCCGTCATGTTATCCAGAAATGTTAGCGTCTCTAGATCACAGTAACATTCACGCCATATTAGTCTCCGAAACCTGGCTACGTCCTTGTCTTCCAACTACGTCCTTTTCTCTTCCCGGTTTTATTCTCATTCGAAACGATCGCGAGTCCCGCGGAGGCGGTGGCGTGGCTATCTACTTAAAAGCTAATATTCCCTTCTCGGTCTTAAACCAATCGCCACAACCACCTCCTGCAAATGCTGGTGAGCATCTTTTCATCGAAGTACTTCTGTCACATACGAAAGTTCTTCTTGGCGTCTATTATTGCCCCTCAAAAAATATTAATTATTTCTCCTCTTTCGAAAACATCTTAAATAATTTCACTCCTTCCTACAATCACTCCATCATCATGGGTGATTTCAATACATGTCTCCTTAAGAAGGACCATCGAACTTCCTGTCTCGAATCCATAGTCAAGTCATTCAACATGCATATTCTCCCACTTAATGCTACGCATCACTTTCCTAACTGTACCCCATCTCTTCTGGACTTGATGATCGTCTCTTCCTCTAACAATGTTGCTAAGCACGGCCAATATTCTGCCGACAACTTTTCCTATCATGACTTAGTTTTTCTTTCTTATAAAATTCGTCCTCCTAAATCTAAACCTCAAATCATTCTGCAGCGTAACTTTGGTGGTATTGATCGTGAGGCTCTCATTGATGATGCAAGAAGGATAAACTGGGGACCCATCATTGACGCTGGTTTAGTGGATGATCAAATAGCCATTTTCAACTCATTGATTACGCAACTGTATGATGTGCATGCTCCATTACGTGCAATCAAAATTAAACATCTTCCTGCACCTTGGCTCACTAGTGACATAAAATCTTTGATGCATAAGAAAGCTTTGGCAAAAACTCGGTATAAGGTACGTCCCACCGATCTTAACCAAGCAAAATATGTTCAGGCACGTAATCGCTGCAATAAGGTGTGTAGGGATGCAATGCGACGCCATATTCATGCTTCTGTAGATGACGATAATCCAGCTAAAGTCTGGAAGTTTCTTAAATCTCTGGGAATTGGCAAACCACGTCAGAATTCTGTTCCTAATAACATTGATATTAACGCTCTAAATTTACATTTTTCCTCCGTCTCTGCTATGTCAGATGCGGATAAAAACAAGACAATCTGTAATCTTTCTGCCATTTCAATTCCCGACTTTCCTCCTTTTGTTTTTAATCGATTTACTGAATGCGATGTTAAGAAGAGTGTAATGTCGATCTCCTCCAATGCAGTTGGCGGTGACAGTATTAGTCGGAACATGCTTATGCCCATCCTTGACGTCATCCTTCCTATTCTTTGCACAATTTTCAATAACTCCATCTCAACTGGAGTATATCCTGCAATCTGGAAAGATGCGCAGATCCTACCATTACCTAAGAAACCTAATCCTAAATCCTTTTCCGAATACCGACCTATTTCTATACTTCCTTTCTTGTCCAAGGTCCTTGAGCGTCTCGTTCATAGACAACTAAATTTTTTTCTTAACAGGCAAGACCTCCTTAATCCTCTCCAATCTGGTTTTCGTCCTGGGCATAGTACTGTGTCTGCTCTAGTAAAGATCACTGACGATATACGCTTGGGTATGGATGACGGCAAGCTTACTGTTCTAACCCTGTTAGATTTCAGTAATGCGTTCAATGCCGTAAACCTCGACATCTTGTTGGCATTAATGCGTTCTATTAACATATCTTCATCGGTAATCGATTGGTTTCACAGTTACCTTTGTGGACGCCGGCAGCGTGTTTGCCTTGAAGATTCTTTTTCTTCTTGGTGTTTTACACTGGCTGGTGTGCCACAAGGCGGCGTTTTGTCTCCTCTTCTTTTTGCAATATTCATTAATTCCATATCTCGTTACCTTACTTCTTCCTACCACCTTTATGCCGACGATCTTCAAATTTATACGCAAGCCCGGCTCGATGACCTAGACACAGCCATAGCTACCACAAATGCCGATCTGTGCAAAATCATCAATTGGAGCAATTCTTATGGTTTAAAAGTCAACCCTACGAAGTCACAAGTTATTATTATAGGTAGTTCCTATATGATCTCGAGAGTTGACTGGGCTACACTACCGAATGTAGTGTTTGATGGAGCTACTTTACCATTTTGCGAATCGGTGAAAAACCTTGGCGTAATATTTGATCGTACGCTAAGCTGGGACTGCCATCTTAAGTCCATTAGCTGCAAATTATTTGCGTCTGGTGGTTCACTAAGACGGCTTCGAAATTTTTTACCCACTGCCACCAAAGTCACGCTCGCACAGTCTCTTCTTCTTCCCATTTTAGATTACGCTGACGCCTGTTACCTTGATCTCTCTGAGGAACAGCTAGATAAACTTGAGCGCCTTCAAAATTACTGTATTAGGTTTATATTTGGTCTACGCAAATATGACCACGTTTCTCATTTTCGCGCAAAACTCAAGTGGCTTCCCATTCGCCTTCGGCGGAATGCTCACATCCTCTCCCTTCTCTACAATATTTTGTTTAATCCAGCTACCCCACGCTATTTAAAAGATCTCTTCGCTTTCTGGCATGCCTCTCATTCCCATACCCTTCGATCTCAAGATACCCTCTCCCTTAAAACACCCTCTGCTCGCTGTTCAACTTTTTACGGCAAATCCTTTGCTTTCCAGGCGGTTCAGCTGTGGAACGATTTGCCAGTGTTAATAAGAACTGCTACATCGCTTGCATCTTTTAAAGACCAGTTAAAAAAACATCACTTGTCGTATTTGCCATCTCTGTAGTGATTATTTATTTATAATTTACCTAGTAATTGTTATTTTGTTTTTAATTATTATGTATTTTTTTTTTCTGCCCTATTAGTAATATATATATATATATATATATATATATATATATACTTATATATATATTAGTTTATTTTCGCTAATGTAGGTAGTTTTAGTATTAGAATGTATTTTATTTGAATGTATTTTAAGTATTTTTTACTTTTTTTTTTTTTTTTTTTTTTTTATGTAGGTTTATATGACAGTTTTTTTTTTCTTCTCAATATTGCACACCCCGTTTTTCTGTTTTTTGTCTATCCTCTCCATCCTAAGGTTGCCTGGAAGAGATCGCTCTTAGCGATAAGGCCGCCAGTTGTCGCACTAGTTTTATGTGTTATAATTCTTTTGTTTGTAATTTATGGTGTGAACAATAAAGAGTTTATCTATCTATCTATCTATCTATCACTCAAAAATGCGTAAACAGAGCGGAAATAATGCATCTATCGCTGTGTTCGGTTAATTCCGAACACATCAGCGTTTTGGCTTAAGTAGGTCGCACGCGCCGCTAGCAGCGGCCCGCGCGACTTACTCAAACCAGTGCACCAGCAACCGCCGCATTAATCGCACTCATAGCATCAGCGATCATTACCGAATATAGCAGTTTATTAGACAAGCGTCTTTTATTTATCTCGCGTCGGTAGTGATCTATCAGCAGCAGTAGGAATCTAATCCTACATAGTGGTCCTTCGAACTATTAAAATACCAGCAGCCTATAGATTACAGCAAGCTAGCAATCCAGTGATCTAGTGATAGTGTGAAAGTGAGATCTTCCTATCACAACAATACTGACGGGGGAGCTACCCGCGTCAGAGCAGCATCAGCAGCGAGTCAGCCGCTCGCATCCAGCATCAACTCAGCCCTGCCCGTGGGAAGCTACCCACGACAGGCCCAGCAGCAGCAACCGTAGCGCGGTTATCAAGTAAGAGCGTTCCTTTCTTACCTCTTCTTTATTTTCAACAAAATGGAGGCTCTGTATTTCCAACAGAGAGAGTTGGCTGAGGGAATAGCCAAAATATGCGTAAACTTTAAAAAGGATAGTCAACAGCGCAAAACTGTTGATTATTGCAAGAGACGGTTAGAGCTTTTAGATACATATTGGAAAGAATACCAGCAAAATGACGAAAAACTGGCGCCTTATGAGCAAAAAGGTCATAAGTACTTCGTCAATCTTGAGTTTGAGCAAACGGCTAAATCTTACCAAGCCACAAAACAAATGATAAACAAGTGTTATGAGGAGCTGAGTCGGGAAGACAAGGAAGTTGCTTTTACTGAGGAAGAAGGGAGCCATACTTCTCAAGCAACACCAGCAAGCCATTCCGTTCTCACCCATTCTCGCACCGAGGAGACTCGGGAAACGTACAGCAAGCTAGACGACATGCTCCGCAAACAAAAAATAAATTTTATAGCTTTCTCGAGAGCAGCGGAAAGCATTCAAGTCGAGTCGTTCCGCGACCGATGGGAGTTCGAAGACGCCCTGCAAGTCTTACAAACTCGCTGGGCGGTGGTAGACAAAGCCCATTGGGATATAATGGTAGAGTTGGAGGAAGACAACGCGTACGAAGCTCACTACAGCAAGCATGAGTGTACTTACAACGCCTTACGCAGAGCCATCAACTCGGGTATGTGGTCAGCCTCGTACAGAGATAAGTCCACACCAAAAATGGAAATCCCGACTTTCTCCGGTCTCATCCATCAGTGGATATCCTTTAAAGATCTATTCAATGAAGCTATAGACAAGAACCCCGCATTATCAAACGCCCAAAGAATGCAGGTTTTAAAGAGCAAAGTCAAAGGAGAAGCCGAGCGTTTGATTCAACATCTTCCTATCAGTTCAAGTAACTATGGGACATGCTGGGAAATCTTGAACCATAGATTTGATAACAAGAAGCAGATCTTTACAGCACACGTCAGCACTTTTTACAACCTAGCCAACATCCAGCAGCAGTCGTACGTATCGATCAAACGACTTCATGACGTCACACTAGAGAGTCTTCATGCCATAAAAAACTTGGGTGTCGATATTACGACATGGGATCCTCTGCTAGTATACATATTAGCGCAGAAGTTAGACAGTGACTCGTACTCTGACTACATAGAATCACTGAAGAATTCGCGGGAGTTGCCAGTACTTCAAGAATTTCTTAACTTCTTAGAGAATAAGTTCATGACGCTAGAATCATCTCGGCGACGTCAAGATGCATCTACAAAATCAGCGTCAGTTCACCAACACACGAGTTCATCAAACTTTCAGCATCGTAACAACAATTATCATAAACCAAATAGCGAGTACAAATACACCAAAAGACACGAAGTTGCCTTACACGTGTCTGAATCAGCAAGTAAATGTCCTCATTGTTCAGCATTGCACAATTTAATTTATTGTGAAAAATTTATGAATTCGTCGAATGAACAAAAAATAAAAATTATCAAAGATCTAAATTACTGCGTGAATTGCATTTACGATCATAAAGGGGTCAAATGCTACTCGACAAAACGGTGTCGAAAATGCAATTCAAATCATCATACCAGCCTACATGATTGTTTCGCAACTCAATCTTTACCGAAATACACGTCAAATATTGCGAAACAGAACATTGACAGCAATGCTCAAGCAAACTATAGCAACGGCGGACACACATCTCAACAAGAAACATCTTCTGAGATCTTATTAGCAACGGCTTTGGTGAAAGTAACAGCAGCAGACAACACCAAGCACGTAATGCGAGCACTGATCGACCAGGGCTCGCAGGTGTCCGTGATCAGCCAAAAAGCAGCACAGCAGCTAGGATTAAAAAGAAAACCATGCAGAGGAGTTGTTGTCGGTGTAGGAGAGCGGGAAAATAACTGCAAAGGGACACTTACAATCACCTGTCAATCGACTCACAACGATTATAAGTTCACTACGGAGGCTTTCATAATGAACAACTTGATTAAGGACTTACCGAATCAAACCTTCAGCAAATCAACTTGGAAGCACACACAGCATATCCTTTTAGCAGACCCGGATTATAATATCAGCCGGCCGATAGACCTTTTACTGGGTGCTGAGGTATACTCCAATATACTTTTGGAAGGCTTAATGCGCGGACAGGATCCATCGCAGCCCCTAGCGCAACACACTCAGTTAGGATGGTTACTATGCGGCGGCAATGTGAAGACATCATTCCAATGCAACGTCATCGTGAATAATATTGAAGATATCCACCAGTTTTGGAAAATTGAAGATATCCAGGAGCAAAACGAAATGTCTGTAGAAGATCAAGAATGTCTTAACTTCTATGAAGCCACCACAAAACGTTTAGAAAATGGTCGCTATGAAGTTAGATTGCCAATGAAGGCGGAATTAAAAGAGCAATTGGGATCTTCAAAAGAGATAGCCATAGCACAATTTAAAAATTTAGAGCGTAAATTTAACAGACAACAAGATCTAGCAAAGCAGTATAAACAATTTATGTGTGAGTACGAGCAGCTCGAACACATGAGTTTAGCAACTTATGCCAGCAAGCAAATAAATCAAATAGAATGTTTTCTTCCCCATCATGCGGTCCAAAGAGCAGAGTCTAGCACAACAAAACTACGAGTAGTATTTAACGCTTCAGCTAAAACGTCATCAGGCTACAGCATCAACGATCTGATGTACAAGGGTTCAAATTTACAAAAAGACCTTCTAGAGCTTATCATGAGATGGAGACAATATCGATTTGCATACACATCCGATATAGAAAAATGCTTCCGTATGATTATGGTCAATGAGCAAGACCAAAATCTACAGCAAATTGTATGGCGGGAGAGTCCAGAACAACCTATCAAGACGTATAAACTATCGACAATTACATACGGAACCAAATCAGCGCCGTTCCTGACAATGATGACTCTTCGTAGATTAGCAGCAGATGAACAGCATAACTTTCCTAAAGCAGCAAAATGCATCCAAGAAGAGCTGTACATAGACGATTGGGTCTCAGGAGCTCACAGCATTAACGAAGGAAAGCGGATGATAGCAGAAATGAGCGCATGTCTCATGAGCGGAGGGTTTTCACTGAGAAAATGGTCCGCAAATAATAATCAGTTGTTAGAAGAATTCAAACAAACTACAAATAAACAACAGCCATTGTTTACATTCAAGACAAGAAAATCCAGCAGACGCAGCAAGTCGAGGCCTGACGACATCACAGTTAATGGAGCATTCACTGTGGTGGCAAGGACCTACCTTTTTATCATCACCAAACTTTAAACCTAAAGAACAAGATGAGAAGTACATAACTCATGAAGAAGCTAAAAAACAAGTGAATGTAATTCAAAAAAGCATCGAAAGCAGCAGCAGCAACAGCATCATCGAAGATTTACTTAATCGATACAGCTCATTTACAAAAATTACTCGTATTTTAGCATGGATACGTCGAGCGTTGAATCCGATAAATAAGCAAAAGCCGAAGTATCTCACATTACATGAAATCAAGTCAGCAAAACTCATTGTAATAAAACACGTGCAACGTAATGAGTTCATTGAAGACATTGACCGCTTATTACGTAACAAAGACCTTAAATCAGACAGCAAGCTTACCTGCCTAAAACCGTATTTGGATCAGGACGGGATGTTAAGAGCAAAAGGAAGACTCAGAAATGCAAACATAAGCGTCGAAATGAAATGTCCAATTATCATTCCATATAGTGCCAGATTAACTGAGCTACTTATCGAGCAAGCGCACGAGCTCACGTTTCACGGAGGAGCTCAACTTACTTTGTCGTTTCTTAGACAAAAGTATTGGATAATCAAAGGGAATAGAGCAGTCAAAAAACAGCTTCAGAGATGCGTGACCTGTAAAAAACAGGAGCCTAGAAAACTACAGCAGATTATGGGAGATTTACCTGCCTTTAGAACCAACCCAGCACCAGCGTTCTATCACACAGGCGTAGATCTCACTGGGTCTGTACCAGTAAAAGCGAATAAAGGGCGAGGAATAAAGACGACGAAGGGATACATAGTTTTATTTAAGTGTATGGTAACAAAAGCTGTATACATAGATTTGGTGTCCGATGCAAGCAGCAGCTCTTTTATAGCAGCATTGAGACGAATGGCAGCACGACGCGCAGCGCCAAAATTTATTTATTCTGACAATGGAAGTAACTTTGTTGGAGCTAACAATATCATAAAAGAAGAGTATCAGCAGCTACAGCAAATTTTCGGTGACAAATTCTATAAAGAAATAGCGGAAATGAACATAGAATGGCGCTGGAACTGTCCCTCTTGGCCAAGCGCAGGAGGAATCTGGGAACGATCAATAAGAAGCCTAAAACAGCATCTGAAGAGAGTCATAGGTGAGCAAGCATTGACCTTCGAGGAATACAGCACCGTCTTAGCGCAAATTGAAGCAAACTTAAATTCAAGGCCTCTCTGTCCGTTATCAGAAGACATTAATGATCTAGATTGCCTTACACCAGCTCACTTCCTTACCAACAGAGCAGGCCTGACAGTTATCGAAACAGCCAGCGACGCCAGAACCAGGTGGCATCCAACGAACAAAATTTACCAAGACCTCTGGAAAAGGTGGAGAACGGAATATCTGAGCCAATTATCTGTTCGCAGCAAGTGGCTGAAAGCAAAAATAAATATAAAGGTCGGAGACATGGTCACTATTCATGACGATAACTTCCCTTCTGGGAAGTTTCCAGTTGGGAGAGTGGTAGAAGTCCATGAAGGCAATGATGGGTTTGTCAGAGTAGTGACATTAAAGACCAAAAATGGGTTACTAAAGCGACCGATAGTCAAATTATCTATTTTACCGATCGAGCAAAGCAACTAATGAAAAGAAGAAGACAGAACAGAACGACACCTGCCTGGTCAGGCGAGAAATCTGCAAAGATAAGTGGACACAACTACATGATTTATCGTCGTATCTGTATTTCACATGAGACACTTATTCTATGACCATAATATGCGACAGTGAAACTCGAGCTCGCCGAGTCAGCAAGGCCGAGCTCATTCAACTGACCAAAGAATGCGTAGCAAAGGGCCGTGATAACACTTTATTCGTATCAGCAAAAAAACACGCTCAAACTCAAGCCAGACTTAGACTTAGCATCATATAACATGAATCCAATACATCATCATCAGTATATTACGCCACCGTCTATAGAAACAGAAAATGACAGCATGTTCCTCAATAGCTCCATTAAACAACTTGGCGAGCAGATTGCCGCCATGAAAGATGCAGCTCAGCAAGAGGTGACCCTAAACACGCATGACATCCACCACTACACAATGTCATCTCTGCTAATAGCAGCAGCCATCGCAGTTCTCCTTTATTTCTTGTGGAGGCGACGCAGACGGGCAGCCAGCTCACCGGACGCGGCGCGCGAGCCCGCAGCTTCGCCCTCGCCCGCACCGGTCGCAACAAGGAACACAAGTGCAAGTGTCAGTGTGAGTGCGTGTGAACTACCCATGTCCGAGCTAGGGTATAGTGTTTGTGAGGCCAAACGTGCAACAACAACAACAAGGAAACAAGCAGTGTTTATATAGATAGGGATTAGTTAGCATTTTTAGTCATCATATAGACTATAACATAGAGTAAGCACAAGCACATCTAAAATGTTTTAATCTTCATTTAGCCTAAGCAAAACATTGTATCACCTATGTATCATCCAACTAATCTATAGGTAAATTGTAGCGCCTCATTTCATCTCATCTCGTGTTCTCGTCCCGTCGGGAGCATGTTCGGTTAATTCCGAACACATCAGCGTTTTGGCTTAAGTAGGTCGCACGCGCCGCTAGCAGCGGCCCGCGCGACTTACTCAAACCAGTGCACCAGCAACCGCCGCATTAATCGCACTCATAGCATCAGCGATCATTACCGAATATAGCAGTTTATTAGACAAGCGTCTTTTATTTATCTCGCGTCGGTAGTGATCTATCAGCAGCAGTAGGAATCTAATCCTACACGCTGTTCTTTCTGTATTAAGCTTATTTATTCAAATAAAACCGTTTTTATTTGACAAATCAATTAACTCCGTTTTGGGTAGCTTTGTGTATTAAGTTTTGATATAAAAATTGATAAATAAAAAATGTTTTTGCATAAATTTGCTCTGCCTACAAACAGTGCTCGATTAAGTGCTGGATGGCATCATGTCTCATATCTGCAATACACCTCAACACGGCATTGAATGGGGACTGACAGAACATCTGCAGGATCTAGATTACGCTGACGATCTATGCCTGCTCAGTCACCGTCGGATTGATATGCAGACCAAGCTAGATGACTTGCAGAGGGAAGCAGCTACAGCAGGCTTAAAAATCAACGCGCGCAAAACAAAAGACATGAGAAGTGGAGCTCATGACAATAATCCGCTTCTTATAGGCGATGACGCAGTGGAAAGAGTGGTGAGCTTCACTTATCTAGGAAGTATCGTGTCGGGATCTGGAGGGACTGACTTGGACGTGACTTCCCGGATTGGCAAAGCAAAGAGCGCCTTCGCTTGTCTCCGTCCAGTATGGCAGTCAAAACACCTCTCTAGCAGAGTGAAACTCAGAATATTTAACACCAATGTTAAAAGCGTGCTGCTATATGGATGTGAGACATGGAAAGTCACTAAACCAATCACACGACAACTCCAAGTCTTCATCAACCGGTGCCTACGGCAAATCCTGAAGATCTTCTGGCCGGACATTATCGCCAACATAGATCTATGGAGAGAGTGCCACGAAGATCCTGTCGATTTGCAGATTCGGCGTCGCAAATGGGGCTGGGTCGGCCATACTCTGCGCAGAGCTTCGGATCACATTCCCAGGCAAGCCTTGGACTGGAATCCACAGGGCCGGCGCAGACCTGGCCGTCCTAAGCAAACATGGCGGCGTTCGATTATCGCGGAAGCCAAAAACATCGGCCTGACTTGGAGCGAGGTGAAGCGAAAAGCACAAGACAGAGAGGAATGGCGTGACGTTGTGTCTACCCTCTGCCCCGATATGGGGACTTAGGACATGAAGAGAAGAGATGTTGTACGCAGCAAGTCTAAAAGCACAACATAATCATAATAAGAAATGTTTAGGCATTTTTGATCAATTCAGAACAGATCGATCATATTTGACAAACTATGCACAACGGAAATTAAATATCAAGAAAACGCAAGCGCAGCGAGCGTAAAAAAGTGAGACGTTTTTCAGAAATTTAGGACAGGCTGTACAAAGGAAACTACCCACTATTCGTGTTGGTTGAAAACTTTTGATTTCAACCAACACGAATAGATTGAAGATTTTTTCGGTCAATTCCAAAACAGTCAGCATCTACTTACCGAAAAGAAAAACAAGACGCGAGTAGCGAGCGTAATGATTTTGATTTGGTTGTTATTAAATTAAACACAGGCTATTTAAGGCCAGGCTATTTATTTTTTATTTTTTTTAGGCTTTTGTCGGCCTGTTTGGCTCAGCGGTAGTGTATCCGCCTTATAAGCCAGAGGTCCCGGGTTCGATTCCCGGCCGGGCAGATGTTTGAATGATGAATTTAAATATCTGTTCTGGGTCTGGGTGCTAGTTGTCCTTGTCTTTGTGTGTGTTCCATGGCATCCCCGACACAGGATTTATTCCTAGTGGGGAGCTATGAGTGTGAAACGTTTACGTTTTTTACGTTTACGTTTACGTTTAATTACGGCGTGCGTGTAATGATTATAATTAATCAAAAATATGCGAGCGCAGCGAGCGCGTTTGTTTTGGCGTCTATGTCCTAGACCTTCAGTTTTTATTCAAACGGTAACTTGATAAAAAACAAGTATTTTCTTTCCTGACAAATAACACACATGTTCATAATAAAACACTGTCGTGGAGAGAGATCAACGAGGGAGTTTTCGAATATCATCCCTTTCGCACGCACGGTAACCAGACGCGTGCTGCCGCGATCTGCGATTCCTGCGGGCGAGCGGGCGCGTATTTTGACTACTATGCCCTACGCGCCTCGCGAATAATAAATGTTCGTACAGCACGTCTTACTCCGCGCTCTGGGTATCGGTCGAGTTGATATGGTCATGACTGTGCTTGTACTATTATTTATTCCGTGGTCAAAGTTTAGTAAATGATGAGTTGTCTATTCGTCTGTAAAGTATGAATTTGGCGCCCCCCTAAGCTTGACGCCCGGGGCATGGGCCCCGGCTCGCCCCCCCCTAGATCCGGGGCTGGTTACATACATACATACATACATACAGGTGAAACTAATAAAAGCGTGTTAAAAACTCTCCTTCTGTTATTGGCCAATTTAAGTTCAACTCTGGAAAGTACGGGCAGACATGAAATATGGAGCTCTATTTAAATTGTTCAATAACATTATTTCAGTATTTACTCGCTGACTCGACAGACGTTGTCCTGTCAAAAGCCATTGCGTCAATTCTATGTCAAATGTCAAAAGTTACATTAAAAAAGTTTACATTGTCCAAAGCGCTAAAGTTAAATTATGGTTTAAGTATTTTTAAATTTTCTAATTTTTCATGTTTTTTTTACTATAAATTGAGATGTGAGCTATCCTATCTGTTAAGTTAGATCGAACTGCACACGGTGTGCAAATTTGATTGAAATCGGTTAAGTAGTTTAGGAGTCTATAGCGGACAAACAACGTGACACGTAATTTATATATATTAAGAAGAAGATGACTCAGTTGAGTTTTTTGTTTTGTATTTTTTTTTTTTATTATTTATTTCTAAAATTTACAATTTCCTTAAAACCTGTTGGTGTTCTGTTTTTAGTTTTTTGATGATGGTTATTTAATGTTATGTATGATATGGTATGATGGGATGACATTGTAAAATATGTTTTATTTTTAACCGACTTCAAAAAAGGAGGAGGTTATCAATTCGTCTGTATGTTTTTTTTTTATATTTTTTTTATTTTTTTATGTTTGTTACCTCATAACTTTTGACTGGGTGAATCGATTTTGATGATTTCTTTTTTTATTAGAAAGCTGACGCTTCCCATTTGGTCCCATTTCATTTTAGTCCAGTTCTGATAATGGTATCCATGGGAAAACCATATAAGTCTTAAATTTGCATTAAGTACGTGCGCGACAAATAGATGAAACTCAATAGTCGGTCTTTTGAAGTCGGTTTTTGTTTTTTGTTTTGTAAAAATAATGTTCTTGTTTTTTAAAAGGACGATTCACACTTTTATCTCCCCTAGGTTTTCCTGTGTTCCTGTGTGTTTCTTGTGTCATGTGTATGTTCAATAAATTTAAAACCATCTTACTTGAAACCTCTCGTCATTGGTATACGTGAACTTCCCAGAGCTCAGGATATGCCAGTCGCGCTTTCTGATCCACGACACTTGCTGAAAAAGATGTAGAAAAACGTAAATACAGAATATGTGAGTATTTGAAATAAGATTTCATATTTTTAAGTATTTTTATGTGTCTTTAGCGATGCTAATGTTTTTCTAAAGTTGCTAAAAATTTGCCAAAAAGTCGTTGGAAACTACATCACCCAAAATTTTTAGTCATTTATTAACAGAATGTTAATTTATTGGATTTATAAATAAAAATAAAGACAATAATAATTGCGGATATTAATGTTATTCATGATATTATAGGTACTAATCGTTTTTAAAATTTATATTAAAAAATCGTTAAGTCTCTAAAAATATTCTCGATCCGCCATTTTTTAACGAACTTTTTCTTACTTTATTAATTGCGATATGAGAAGCTACGCTGCTACGGCGTAGCACCGGTCCAATAATCTCGTGAGTTATTTCATACTTTGATGGAAAACCGATCAAGCTTGTTAAGGGGGAGATATACGGCTGTCAGCTATCTCTTTCGTGCATTTTCACATTTATGAGGATATAAAGCCTGAGCATGAGTGGGAATTTAAATGAAATGATTTAAAATAGCATTATAAGTGTATTAATAATTTTTTGTATCTGTTAATATGTATTTCGTTTTCGTATCTGTTAATTTGACGGAGAAATTAGAAAATACAAAAACAAAACAGTTTTCTTTAAGCAGCTGCTTCAAATTAAAGGATATCAACTATTTTATTGTTATTTTAATGATCTTATCACATTTTTCTCAAACTTCCTTAGTGTTTTTATTTATTTTTTTGTAAAATATGTGGCAAAAAAGGACGGGCCAAATTGTCACCGCCGCTTATGGACACCTCTAATACCCATGGTTTCTTCAGAGCGTGAAATCTGATAACCATTTTAGTCTTAAGTCTACGAGCATAACTACACCTAACAACCATTTCAGTCTTAAGTCTACGAGCATAACTACACCTAACAACCATTTTAGTCTTAAGTCTACGAGCATAACTACACCTAACAACCATTTCAGTCTTAAGTCTTCGAGTATTCATACTCACTCCTCTCTCACTAAGATGGCCGACCAGGCAGTGCAGGTAGGCCGTCCCGCCGAGCTGCGCGGTGATGTTGCTGACGGAGTTGTTGGCGGTCACGTCGGAGGCGGGCTGCACGCCGGCGCGCCACCCGCGCGCTCGCGACGTGCCGTGGTGACCTGCACGAGGAACTGTGCTTAGAAAAGACTGTATAAAGCAAGCTGGCACTCCCAGCAAAGAAGGCAAGAGTGCACGAGGCCGGTCACCAACTCAATGGTCTGGCCAAGTGAAAGAAGCCACCTCCTCTTCCAAATTCTACCAAGCGGTGAGGGCAACTTTGGACCGGAATAGATGGCGACAGATTACCCGGAAAAGGGGTTCCGGTGACCACGATCTTCAGAAATGAGGGAACGACTAAAAAGGTACTTTCTGCGCCTTCTGCGCTTACCACCTACCCGGTACGCTTTAGAGACCTCAGTGGCAAACATTTAGTCATAAAAAAAAATTCGGGTTGCACTCCGGGAGTGCCGGCAGAAGTGAAAACTTAAGTATTAACGTTGTGTGTTTTGGATATTTTGGAATGGTTCGGGAATAATTTTGCACGAATTGCTTTAGTTATTTTAATAGAAAAATGAATCGATATCGTGTCCACTACAATCACTAGGTCACAACACTATAACTGTCAAATTAGAACATTCGCGCAAGCGCCCTGCGCCGCCTAAACGAAACAGCCGGCGCAGGCATACATTTTCGCCGCGCCGTAGAAAGAGAGGGGGATACTACCTGTCTACTCTCCATCCGTCTTACGAATTTTCGATCAGGTCACGTGACCCTGTCGCGAGTTTTACATTTTTTACCCATTCCAAAAAAGTGTACAACACCGCTAAAGAAGTTTTCACTTCAAAAAAACAAAATGGTAGTCTGAGAAGTAAAAATGTATTACAAGCACAGTTGGCTTGATAAGAGCGATCGCTTCCTAACTAGAAAGATAGGATAGGATGATTAAATACCCTGTGTTTTCCGTTGCGCGACGCGAGTGCGGCTGCACACGCCAGGCGTGTAAAAAACAAGGCGTTTTACTATTAGCCGTGCCTGGGGCTAGCACATGTGATTACTCGCCGCAGCCAAAGTGTTAAAGTGTGGTTCAATGGAGCATGTTTACCTTCAAAGATAGCTTATATAGTATTAGTTAGAAGCATGTTGTAGAGACAGAGAAGCTTACGAATTGCATGAGACATTTCAAAGCTAAGCGTTTTAGACCGACCCATTGCATGCTCGGGAAATATTAACTGTTTACGGATGGCGCATTTCCGTTTGTCTTGACGTCTAATTGTAGTGGACGAATTTAATAATGCAATCTCGAGGCACGTTACCTTAAATCTATTTTACAAGGTAATCAGGAAAGAAGGAAAATATGCTTAGCCTAAAAAGGCTCATGGTAGACATCGTTGTGAATAACTTTTACCAACAATGAAATTGCGAAAAAATCATGTCAAAAACACTCGACAAAACGTATGGAACGGCTGATTTTTTTGCAATTTCCGGGTTGGTCTCATAGTAAAAGTAGGTCATAATCATTATTTTAAGCCTGTTTTGGCTTGGCATACTCTTTCCTTATAGCTTTGTAGACTCCTTTTCTTATAGCCCTGTGGATTTGGACGTCGTCCACTTACGTATGTCTCCAGTGGACGACGTGAAGAGCGGCAGCAAGCAGAACACAGCCGCCGCCAGCTGTATGCCCATCCCGCCTGCCACGCGCCATCTCATCTGCAACAAACAAACATACGGTAAGCTTCATAATATTCTTTTATGTATATGCAAATTAATCGCCGTTCGTTTGTCTCGCTGAAACTCGAGAACGGCCGGACTGATTTAAATATTTATTTTTTTGTTTTGTTCGCTCTGATACGGGAAGGTTTAAAAATGAAAAAAAAAACAGCGGGTAAAACCGCTGGGCGCAGCAAGTAATAAATAAATAAACGTTTCACACTATTATGATAGGCCGCAGAGACAAAGGATCCAAAAAAAATCAAAACTGATTTTAACTCTATTTAATGAATAAAATTATGAACTAAAATTACAGCTTAGGTAATGTACGATTGCACCCGATGTTAGGAATACAATGCTAATTCGTCGGACGATCGGTAGAGTGAAGATTGCAATGCAGCAATCAAGTCTTAGAATCGAAGCGCTGACTCGAAGGCTTTATCGGAAGGTTGGTTGAATCGATTGTAGGACTCTTGATGTAGAATAGAAGCGGTGACTCGGCGACCTGTGTTGACAGGCACGATGGCGTTACACGCTCATAGCTCCCACTAGGATATACTACCGAACCAAATACGTCGCCATAATACATACACAAAATAACAGGCTTGATTCTTTATAATATTAACTGGCTGAAACAGCCAGCGGCCTCGTAGTTTTGGGGATATAAATATGCAATAGCACTCGTGTAGCATTAAAAAAACAAAACAAAAACTAAACCAAAAAAACAATTTCTGAATCGGACCAGTAGTTTTGAAGATTACTTACTTTCTACAAACATACATACATACAACATATATATAGCATATGCCATACCTACGAACATTTTCTTCTTCATAAAAAAAATAGTACAACTATCAGCACAAGTCATAAAAACGTGAAATAAAAGCAAAACTTCAACGAGCATTGTGCATATGCATTTTATTAAGTGTGCGTGGCTGCCGTGAGCAATATGATTAGATGCCTATACCCCAGCCAGTTAAACCGGCTACAAATTTAAAGCGAAATAAGCAGTTGAAATTCTAGAACCATAGGCGATTTGCACCATAAATTACTACGTAAGCGGAGCTGCCCGCGGCCTGAAAACCTGTAATTTATTTCAATGATTTTCTATTTTATACCCGTGCTTTCGAGTGATTTAGGTCTGGCACTTAGTTATTTTGAAATATTTTTCGGTCTAGTTATTTGCCAGATGCAGTGTAGAATAGTGTGCTTGTACACTTAAGAAAATTTATAAAATTGAAGAAAAATTATAATCTTACAAATATCAACATACGAGTATAAGATTATTTATAAACAGAAATAAACACACACTTAAATAAAAAAATATTGACACGTACTATTTAAAAAAAAATGAGTTTTTTTTATTTTTATAATTCCTTCGCCAAATTAATTGATAAATTACTCTCAAAACTTTACAATACTTAAAAAAATATTTTCAAATTACTAGCATTGTACCGAGTATTGTAGATTCGTCACATTTGAAAACTCCGTACATTGAAAGTAAATTCGTCCGAATTTACACATACCTACCTACTTTTTTTTTCGTGACGAATCAACTTTGGGACGAATCTAGCAATAGGTAACCCATTGTACTTTTTTTTGCATCTTTTGATTTTTCATATCACCTCAGTGATTTCATATCTTCAAAATGAAGCTCCGCGCTAAAGGCTCAGGTGATATCTGTTTCCTTTCCCCCTTAAAACTAAAACTCTCTTTATATTCGAAGAGCGCTTACAAAATCTTCTTCTTCTTATAAACAAAAATGAATCGCTGTTCGTTACTCTCGCTAAAACTCGAGAACGGCTCGACCGATTTTAGTATTTATTTTTATGTTTCATTTAAATGTAAAAAAATAACAGTAAGTGAAACCGCCGTGTAGGTATCACATAAAAATAATACATACAGTCGAATTGAGAACCGTCTCCTTTTTGGAAGTCTTTTAAAAAATGCGTTCAAAATCCATTCTTCCATAAGGAAGCGATGTAGGCTGAATAAACAGTTCAAACGCACCGAAGTACATACTTGATCGATGTTCAAACGCAGGCCACGAGGGGTGGCTCATGTAGGAGACTTGAAAATTAATTAACTGCAAATTGAGTTTTGAAAATTGATAAAGTAAGAACAATAATTAATAATTGATAAAGTAAGAATAATAACTCATCATTAATAAAGTGATGAAGTAGTCATTTATTGATTAAAAACATGCAAAAGTCTATAATAGCCCCGTGTTTGACTTGTTTGTGTTTATTTCACCTGAGTACACTTCGGGATTTTTTTAATTTTTATTTTCTTGTCCATTTTAATGGGTTGATTACACGTAACGAATACAGTGGCGAGACAGTGCCCTCGGCCGAGTACTCGGTTCGTGTAAACATTATGACGATGCGAGACAGTTACTAGGACCATGTCTTGTTTGCTCGGCCAAGTATGCCTATTTTCTGTCTCGCCACTGTATTCGTTACGTGTAGTCAACCCAAAACTTTACAGAAAGTGATGCAGCATTTATAAATGAGACCCAAATCAGCATAATCACCGTTGGGTACCCAAAAAACTACCTCATGTAAATGTGTGCTGGGTACTCGAGGTGTAAGCCCAAATCTTCAAATACATATATATACTATACCTATGTAATACAATAAAAAAAAATCAGGAAATTAATTTTGAAATTTTTTGGCAAATAGGAGATCAAACATCTTATATTATCTCGGGGTGACGAGCGTAGTGCTATGCCGCGTAGGGTCTTAAATTCTTAGAATTCAAAATATCTGGGTGGCGCAGACCTGTTATGGGCAAACGTGACGTTTAACATCAGGCGAGCGATTTTCTCGTCTCGTCACTCGACAGCATTTTTTTTTCTGGAAATACTTAAAGCAGTGCAACATAATTTCGATAGCTACGGGTCAGTATAGCGAGTAGCTTAGTGGGCAGTTTAGTAGGTATTTTAAATGTTTATCACGGCCGGCTGCAGACGGGTGATCAAAGGCTGCCTAATCGTTCATTCACTCGCGATGGTCAGGCTTCACTAGCCGAGCTGCGGGTTTGCCTGCGGAGTTTTATACACAGGAAGTTTGGTTTTATCCTCTTTCGGATTTACAGGACGTTGTATTGTTATGGAAAAAAATGAAAATGTTTAGTTATTTACCATTTTAAGACATTTTAACATCAATCAGATTGTTGTATTGTTGGTTGTTGTTTGTTTGTTATCGTTTTGATACAAAGGCAAGAGGTACTCGTATATCTGAATTTCCAGACAAAAGGAGGCTGATTCCAAAAAGAAAGAATAAGGGGAAATATGTATAAATATGTGTTACTTTCCTAAAACTAAGCCTAAAACACATATGTTACTTATGGTTAGTACTCAGATTTATCATACTTTTATTTGTACGCAAACTTTATCATTATATATTCAACTATTTTGAAAAACTAAACTAAGTATTTTGAGCTTTTCTTGAGTTTTTTTATTTGCCCAAAATTTTATCTTTTTTACTTTTTTACCTTCACCTCAAACCACTTTCTTCCATCTATTTTGGCATGACTGTGCAAACATTTAAACGTACAAACTCTCACATTCACAATACCAGTAGCAAAGATATACTTAGTAGTGAAAGCGTGCAGACCTCCGGGACGAAACCCATTTTTCCTTCAAGATAAGACTAAAATGACTAAAACTTTGACCTAATAGTCTTTATCCTAATGTAAAAAACACTACAGAGACACTACAAAGGGTTCCATTAGACGTGGCCCGAATTAATCCTGTTAGGGATCAGTTAAGGAAATGTCTTTGAAGTCAAAGAAATAAGCTCAGTAGTAACTGTTGCGTAATCTGTTGCTCGAGCACGTACGCGGCTTAAGGCATGTCTTCACTAACTGGATGAGCTTACGAGATTGTGTTCCAGGGACAGGTCTGCTAAAGTTTGTGCATTATCAGTTAAGAGAATTCATTTTAGAAATGCACTAATACTATAAATGTGAAAGTCTGTTTGTAACTGTTTATTGGTAGGAAAACATTAGAGCTGGACAAAATAGTCTTATTGCTTCAAGCAATCTCATACAGATTTAATTACAATTTTTTTTATATAGTTTTCCAGTTTTCATGGATCAGCAAACATAGAGTAGGGCGCCTAGCGGCCAGGTGGAGGGACGACCTGCGTAAGGCGGTTGGTGGTAAGTAGATGCCTAAGGCAGAGAAGATCGTGCCTTGTGGTGTTCTTGGAGAGGCCCATGTCCAGCAGCGGACAAACATAAGATAGGCTGATGGTGATACTCCAATAATAATAAACGTTTCACACTCATAGCTCTCCACTAGGATACCCTGTTTCGGGGATGCCATGGAACACACACAAAGGCAAGGATAACTAACACCCAGACCAAGAACAGATATTTAAAGTCATCATTCAAACATCTGCCCGGCCGGGAATCGAACCCAGGACCTCTGGCTTATAAGGCAAACATACTACTGCTGAGCCAAACATGTCATCAAAAGTGTTAAAGATAATGATGCCCTTATAGCATCGCTTTAGTTACGACAGTTTCCTTATAAAAATGTAGAGCAATCACTCTACCCGTCCCTAACTAGACAAAAAACCAAACGCAATCGCTCTAAACGGCAAAACACATTTTGTTCCTTTACAAACCGGCTGTTTAATTTATAATCAACGACACGACACGACTGATTGTTGGTTGTCACGACTGCTGACTCGAGCGCTAATAAAAGAAATTGAGGATAAGTTAAGTAAAAGGATTTTATGACAAAAAATGATATAGGTATATAGGATAAAATGGTATAGGACCGAGTGATAAAGAACTTGGTGTCAGAGTATCTAGGCCTCTTGATCTCTGATGTGGCCTAGAAGTTGTTCTTTTGGACAAGTAAAGTAAATTACTATTGGCATTATTTGTACTGAAAACGCGATTGAATCTTTATCTGAACTGCTTTGAGAGTATTGATGAGAAATTACCCTATAGGTATGTTTTAATTTAAAGCGAATGAAACGAAATGGCTCTTTACTTAAAGTTCTTTGTTTCTAGAAAGAAACGCACCAAACGAGGCATGTACAGTCAGTCAGAATCCGGCAAATAAAGTAAAAAGCATCGTGCTTACTAAATGCCTTGTTTTGTTAGTCGCGTCTTGTTTTATCGCCTGTCGTGTCGCAAACTGTAAATTAGGAAAAGCCGAAGATTTACAGTATTCGCGAATGTTGCACGCAAGTATATTATTTCCAATTGGGCATGGAAGAAATATCGAGGTAGTTGGTTGATTTACGGCGGAGACCATCGGAACCGAGCCAATGTACACTGAAGAACCATAAAGGTTGTGCCAACCTTTTTTTAGGGTTAAAATAGCTCCTACTTTACTTTAAACTTATGTTGCTTTAACAAAATTTTGTTGAATCATAATTCACACTGTGTTATTTGTGTTATGATGACAAGTTCATATAATGACTACGACGTCAAGTTTGATTCAACAAAATTTAGATGAAACAATACATTTTATAAATACCTACCTACATATCTTTAGATATAAAAATGTTATGTTGGTTTGTGTACGCTTCAAAAACTCAAAAAGTTCTGCACCGATCGAGCTGAAATTTTACCATGATTATATAATCCGCATCAAGGATTGTTTTTATCTATTTTTTTTTATCCACAGCGAAGCGTGGCAGGGAACAGCTAGTGTATTATAAACTAGCGACCTGTCTCAACTTTGCACGGGTATGAAATATAGTCAATGTTACTTGCTAATGATGTTTAAAATGGTGAAAGAGTTTTTGAGTTTATTCGTTACAAAATCCAAAAACACATTTTTCCTGTTTATAATATTAGTGTAGATATATTGTAGGTGCTATATTAACCCTAAAAGCACGTTGGCCCAACCTTTGAATGGTTTTTCAGTGTGTATATTTAATGTAATTAAAAATCCAACCATTATAGCCCATCCAAAACCTCAAGCTGCAATTTTTTAGTTCTACCTATTCAGCTCCGTTTTTAGCGATATGACGTTAGATTGCATAATTTAGAATGGTTAACATGAAGCGGAAACTTCCGGGAGCTGTCCAAAGTTCCGCCCGGCTCGCCCGGATCGACTACATTTGCACTTATACCGAGTGCATTTATTATTAATTTTACTGCACCTCCGCAGTAGGTCCCGGTTATTTATCTTGGAAAAACTCAAAGCTGAAACTGTGTAGAAAATGTTTTGTAGAACTGACAATAGACACAATCATTAGTAATAATAATTTATGACAATAGCACAGCTAATATCAAATTACACTCTTCCGGCCCTTCATTTAAAATATCAAAAGGAGTTAAGCAAGGCGACCCGCTCTCTCCTAAACTGTTCACGAGCACCCTCGAAGAGGTTTTTAAAATTCTGGCAGCACCCTGGGCAACAAAGGGCATTGATGTCGGTGGCAAACGTTTAACAAATCTTAGATTTGCGGATGACATCGTACTCTTTGCCTCATCAGCGCCTGAGCTAGAGCTCATGCTCCAAGACCTGAGCAGGGCGAGGCTCGAGGTGGGACTTCTGATGAACTGGTCAAAATGCAAGCAATGACAAATAGCACGAAACGTAGGGTCGAGGTAGATGGGCACGCCATACACTATGTCGATGAGTACACATACTTGGGCCAGATAGTATCTTTCGGCAACAGGCAAGACAAAGAAATCAATCGTCGTATTGATAACGCCTGGAAAAGCTACTGGTCCATGAAAACGCTAATGAAGGGAGATCTCCCAATCTCCCTGAAGCGAAAACTCATCGACATGTGTATCTTGCCCATCCTAACCTACGGTGCGCAAACATGGTCACTAACCAAGATGCAGAGGTCCCGCCTTGGAGTTTGCCAAAGAGCCATGGAACGCAGTATCCTCGGAATCAAACGACAAGACCGCGTCCGTAACACCATACTGCGTTCCATGACAGGCGTCGCTGACGTAGGTAAAAGGTTTGCCAAGCTCAAGTGGGAGTGGGCGGGCCACACAAGCCGCAATGCACCCGGACAGATGGGCAAAGGTCTCCACAGAGTGGGTGCCCCCGGACAGTCGACCCCCAGGCCGCCCTCCGACGGTGCTGGCCCAAGACCGGCAGGTATGGAAGAACTTGGGGGAGACCTTTGCCCAGCAGTGGGGCATTACAGGTTAACTAAAAAAAAAACTGAGTTTTTTTGTGAATTGGTTAATCAATTCCTTGTTATTTGTCTTGGAAAAACTGAGCTAAAGCTGTATACGACTGAGTTTTTTTTTTGTATTATGAATAAATCAATTTCCGGTTATTTCTCTTGGAAAAAATAAGAGCTGTGTAAAAATGAGTTGAAATGGCAAATTCAATAAATGAGTAAACATTGAAATGCTGTTTATGTAAGCGAATTGAGAACTACTGCCGGGCTAGCATGCGGCGAGGAGAAATAGTAACTCCCCTGTTTTAATTATGCTTTGTCATATCTAAGCGTGAATAAAAATGGAGAGACAATTAAAAGGAAATGAAAAGCGCCGTTTCGTTTCGAAATTCCTTTAACTACCTTTTGAAATATAAAATTGCAGGTGCTAGTTAATATAGGTAGGTACTACTTAAAAATATAGATAAAAAGTTTTCATTCCTTTGACAAAATGTTAAGGTAGTCAAATGCATTCTTTGAGCGACCGGACTGTTAGCATTTTTTGAAAGAATTCTTGTCTGCTGATATAATTATTTTCGTCACACCATCAAAATTTTCGCCCCAAAAATTTCGTTCCACATTTCATATCGAATGTTACTTGATCTATAGTGCTCTAAAAATAGCAATAATAAAACCGCTTCCAAAGCCGTCCTGATAGGCAATCGCGGCAACAAAGGTGCGCAAGTCTTTGATCATCGAAGCTTGCGCTCGAATGCCTATTATACCGCGGGTGAGAGGGGTAAGTAATTAAATTTTTTATTACCTTCTTGCGAGCGTATTTATTACAGTAATAAAAGGGAATAGGCATGTTTTGTGGTCGTTTTACTGGTTTTTGATCGGATTTTTTTGAGTATGTGATGTTGAATGGATTGAGTTTGTTTACAGCGTTACAGTTCTATAGAAGTTTTTTGCGGAGTGTGAATTTGTCGACTACGTTTTTATATGCACACTTACTTAACTTGAATTGCAATTTTTGAAGGTATGCTACGGCGTAGCAAAAGCTACGTAAATGCAAAGTGCTACGACGTAGCACTGCTACAGAGACTACGGGTAAATCTAAATCAATCAGTTTTGTTTCAGTTCCCGTCTTTTCCATTTCACCTCAATGAGATTGAATGGTGACAGATACATCTTCTATTTCCTGAGACGCAGTGTAGAGGCAGATGTAGAAACGACGAGATACCTACATTTACATTATACTAGTAGTACCCCGCGGATTCACCCGCGAACTTAGACAGACCGTTATGTTTTCAAAAATAAAAGTAGCCTATGTTATTAATGTTATTATCTATGTATTAATCCAAGGTAAACTACGTAGGTAATAATATATTTATAATACAAATACTAACATTTTCAAAAAAGTCAATACAGCCAATCAATAGTAGATTGTACAACGAGGGCATAAAACAAGCTATTTTATACGAGACGTTTAGCTAGCCCGAGCCGAAGGTTTTATGTTTTTTTTTTAAATAAAATATATATAATTTAAATTAACCAACTAAAAAAAATATAAAGATAAAAGAAAATACTTGACCAATTAATAAAAAAAAAATTAAATATAAAATGTACAGTTTGAAAAATTAAAATAAAATTAATTAAAATTCAAATTAATATTTTTAAGAAGATTTTATGTTTTAAAAATTTTAAAAAATAATTGAAATTCATTTGGAGTATTTAATTAATTAATTAGATTTTTTTTTCATATTTATTTGAATTTTTTTTTCATTTTAATTTTTTTTAATTAAAAATTTTATTTAAATTATATTTTTAGTTTTAATAAAAAAAAAATTGATTTACTATTTAATCAATGAATTTAAAATTTTTGATTTTTTATTTAATTTAAATTATTTTTATATTATTATTTGTATTTTTTACGAGCAGGAGAAGTGAAAATGTAATTTTCATTGACTTTAACATTAGATTTTTGACATTTTTAACACAGGTAGGTGTTATTTGAGATGTTAAGACACTTATTTTTAATTAAACTAATAATTTGAAATAATGTCACTGTACAAGATGCTTGAAGCCATTTTTTATCACTTCAGCCGCAAACAAGCTTCGACATTTACACAACAAATATCAAAAATAAATGTTCAGGCACGCGAACAACAAAACAATTAATATCACGCAAATACCCGATACAGTTCAATTAATATTAAACGAATAACTGATACCCGCGATTTACTTTATTGTAATCGAATTAAAAGCCATCGTGCAATAATGCAATTGATTTTCGAGCGTAATCCAACAGGATTACGTTCCAATATCTATTGAATTATTTCATAGGCTGCAGTTTTATTTGTTGGTCGGTTTGTAGACTGAGCTAAGCGAACATTTTGGAGTAAAATGGAACTATTATTTACTATTATTAAGTGCGAAGTGTGAGTGTGTGAATGTTTGTCACCACGTACCTCTGTAACTACTAAACCGATTTTGATTAAATTTGAAATGGAGATAGCTTATATCCTGGATTAACATTTAAGCTTTTCATCATCGCGTGGGTAAAAGCGCGGAGCGCAACTATTCGATTGTAGACTGGGCTTTAAGGAACTGGTATCCTAAAGTGAAACGGTCATAGTAAATACTCATAATAGGTCTCATAATTATGAACAACTTTTAGTACTTTAGTGCTTTGCTTTTCATATTCCTTATTACCCTGTAAAACAATAATATCACAACACCGGGTATTATTTAGTTGATTTCTATCTCACCCCCCCCCCCCCCTTTCACCATAGAGAGTGGTACCTTCAAACGAAATCTTACCAAAACCTTCCCACTTCCAGACTTCAACTTTTTTGGCGTTACAAAAGCTTCATTTCCCATTCAGCTTTCCACACGCCAATTTAACTTTCGAAAAGCCGCTGAGATCGCCCGATTTCGAACAGATACTGATTTGCTTTGTTTTAAACAGACTCGGAAAAGGCGGGCCTTCGATTCGTAATTTTTTGTCCGGATATAAAAGTACCTATTCGAATTTCCGCTGATTCTCGTCGATGAAAAGTTGTCGATGTAAATTCGAATATTTTTCAACCTCGACGCGAAATGATGAATGTTTTATACATATACTCGTATGTTTAAGCGTAACTGTATAAATGTGTTTGTGTTGTTGTTGCGCTCCCAAACGGCTGAATCGATTTTGATTTAGTTATTTATTTTTAGTTTTAAAAAGCCACTTGACTGTAAGTGTTTTTAGCTGTTCAATTCAATTCAAGAAAATCGAAGATCATCGGATTTTTAATTTTAAATCTAATTATTTCTTGAAACTAGAATAAAAAATCGGAGAATTTAGCTGATAGGGCCGTCCTAGGTAAGATAGTGAGCTGTGACGTCAGCACTGAGCTCTATTATGATGAGTGAGATATTATCTCGGTCACTGTCGCTCTCATTAGAAATGCCAAGGAGTGAGTGAGTGACAGAGAAAATCTCAAGCGCCTAAAAATAGATACTAGATAGATGCTTTGCACGAGTGGCTGTTTCCCGATAGATATAATCTGGGTGTCTTCAAGTCGCGAGTGAATCGGTTCCTTCTAGGCAAGCGTGCTCCATCGTAGACCGCATCATTGCTTACCATCAGGCGAGATGGTGGTGAAAAGCAAGCCTATTGTTGAATAAAAACAAGAACATTATTTTTACAAAACAAAAAACAAAAACCGACTTCAAAAGACCGACTATTGAGTTATTCATCTATTTGTCGCGCACGTACTTAATGCAAATTTAAGACTTAAATGGTTTTCTCATGGATACCATTATCAGAACTGGACTAAATTGAAATGGGACCAAATGGGAAGCGTCAGCTTTCTTCTAATAAAAAAAGAATCATCAAAATCGATTCACCCAGTCAAAAGTTATGAGGTAATAAACATAAAAAAAAAAACCTACAGACGAATTGATAATCTCCTCCCTTTTTGAAGTCAGTTAAAAAGAAAGAGGTAACCTAAACATGTGAGTGGTTAGAAACCTAACCCTACGTTGTATGAAGTATACCTTTGTTCCCTACTCGTACCTTTGTAACCTGCAACCTTTGTTCTCAATCGTGTTGAAATTTTAACGTGTAATCGTCGTATCCGTGGAAGACAGCCACAGTTGCAAAACCCTAGGTTTCCAGGAGGCGGTTTTTTCTGACTATCTCGGAAATTTCTTAGACAACGTATGTTTTTTAGTATTCTAAACAATTCCTTGACACAACAGGCAGTGAATCATATTTTTTTTTAATTTTTGACGATAGTATTTGTACGTGTTTTGTCCCTTAATACCTTACTCCACAGAATTTTCTCAAGATCACGTCGGCTTAACCGCCATGAGGGCTTTTTTCCGAGTGAGAAATGAGAAACGCGGTGAATTTAAGAGACATTGCGCCTTTATTCCACGTAAAAAGCTGGGTGGTGGCCTTCTTACGACAAAAATATTAGAATTTGCGGTTTAATTTTTAGTGTTCGTGTACAAGAGATGAAAAACAATGTTGTTTTAACCGACTTCCAAAAAAAGGAGGAGGTTCTCAATTCGGATGTTTGTATTTTTTTTTTGTTAGTGGTTGGATGTTAGATATTATAATTGTGCGCGACTTTTTTTATTTTGACCTGACCGCGAGCGCGTCACGCTTGTAATCTCCTGATGAAGATCACCGAATATGATCAAAACTAGTCGTTATAAACGACTTAATTTGACGTTAGTAATCCCGTGTTAATTATATCAGAATATATTTTAATCTTTAAATATAAATAACAAGTCCTGACTGACTGACTGACAGACGACTTAAAGCCAAACCACAGGTCGTAGAAATTTAAATTTGGAGGGTGTATTTGTTTTGATGAGCAAAGGTGTGTACTAAGAAAGGATTTTTTGAAATTCAACCCCTGAAGGTGTGGAATAGGGTGTAAAAGTGTATATGGAGAAGCTTGTTTTGTTTTTTGATGCCACGAATTTAAAAATTTTACAATATGACTTAAGAAAATATTGATCACGTATTTCACCATTTTCTGGAAATCAACCCCTATGAGGGTGAAATGGCGTGGTAAATATGGCACGAAGAGAAAATTTGTTTTGATGCTACGTCAATGAAACTTTACACAGATGTACTAAATTTATAATAGAATCCCAAAATTTTCGAAAAGTCACACTCTCGAGCTGGAATTGTTAATTATCTCGAAAATTCAAAACGCTTTTACCAAAGCGCCAAGACTGAAAATACTCCAAAACCTTAAACTTTTTTGGGGAAACTGAAACAACAAACAACACAAAATAAAACAAACAAACTTTGAGGGTCTATATTTCCGAAACTATTGAAGGTGGTGTAGTTGACCAAATGTTATAGGGGTTTGCGAGAGCTACTAAATGGTGGCGACGAAAATCCAAGATAACAAATTCAAAATGGTCCGAGGGGGCTGATTTATTGTATCTGGGGGTTTCCCTAATTCCATTATGACGCTTTTGACATACTCTCAAAAAAGGAAGGTTAAGTTAATTTTATCCCCAAAAAATAAACGGTTTTTAAAGTGTAGTCTACGTGGTCGAAGCTAGTTTTTAATAAAGTAGCGTCGACTGACCGCGAGATGATTTATTTTTTACCCAACTGCAACGAAGCTAAAAAAGAGGGATATGTATGTATTTATGTGTGTCTGTACGCATGTATATTGATTGTGGATGTACCTATAAAGTAGCTCTTTGTTATGACCGAATAGTGGTACTAGACTCACACAAACAAATAAGACGCGCGACGGGATCTAAATACTTCAATAAGAGATTTATGTCAGAATCTCCTGTAAAAGCAGGGGCTAGAAGTGCAACAATCGAAAGAAACACAAAACTACTACCAAAAAGAATAAATAAGACGCAAGACATACAGGTTCCTTAAGACCTTGACTGCTTAGCCCCCAAGCAACTGCTAGCCAAGAAAAAACCAAAAGGCTCTTCCAAAAGACTCTTTCAAATCGCTTAGTCACCGTAGAGGAGTATGCCAGCACCCGCTAAACCAGACCGGAAGACTCAGGCTTTTCTTAATGCAAACACTCTAATCGTAGACAGTAAGATCACCAAACTAAGTTTTTCTATAAAATCTATAAATTGGGACATCCTAGGGATATGCGAAACTAGAAGACCACAGACATAAAAAAAACCATAGAAGAATACTCGGACTTTATTCTATTCCGCACACCTGGAACAAAGTGAACAAACGGAAGAAACGAGGTTGGGTTCTTAATGACAAAACCTCTGAAACACAATATTTTAAAATTTAAAACCGTGTCGGATAAAACTACAACTATGGAAATAAAGACATCCAACGAAAATATTAGATAATTTGTACTGGGATATTAAAGCCTCCGAAGACAAAATAGTTAACGAAATTTTAAAATCATTATGAATGCTGTTGATAAAGCTACTACAGCAACTATTTAACATAGTTATTGAAATAAAAACAACGTCAGCACAGTGGTCGAAGTCTATTATTATACTTGTACATAAAAAGGAGACCAATGTGACATTAGAAACTATAAACCAATCAGCCTAATGACAAACTTGTATAAAATATTCTCAAATTTTTTACTCAACCGGTTGACAATAACTCTAGACGAAAACCAACCGAGAGAGCAGGCAGGTTTTCGAAATGTTTTCAACAATGAACCACATACAGGTAGTCTTTCAATTGATAAAAAATCCAATGAAAACGGGAAACCGCTATTTATGTGTTTTTTATAGACTACACAAAAGCATTCGATTCTGTAGACCACAACATGATCTGGACTGCACTAAAATAACAAAGCACTGACCAGCCAACCAGCCCTACATTAACGTGATTTGCAACATAATTATACTCTAAAGGCATAGCCAGAATGTGATTAAAGCGGGAAAGCATGGAGTTCCCAATGGAAAAATGATATAGGCAAGGCGACCCTATTTCATCAAAAACCTTCTCGGCTGTGATAGAGCGTGTTTCCAGAAGTCTGAAATGGGAAAACAAAAAAGTGAAGATAGATGAATATTTCCTGAGCCACTTACGATTTGCTGAATGTGGTATTTGCTGAAAATGCATTAGACTTGGAATCCATGGTTCGCAAACTAGTAATAGAGAGCAAGAAGGTTGGTCTAGAAATAAATGCAACAAAAATAAAGGTTACCTTATTAATCGTGAGTCTCATGTCATTGAAGGTGTAAAAATTGAGTATGAGAACATCTATGTTATCTCGGACATTTGGTTTCTTTTAATGATTGTACAGAAAAAGAGGTACACATAAGAATTTCATCAGACTGGAAAAATCATGAAATAAAGACATAAAGAAATGCTTAACATATGGGTGTCAAACATGGTATTTGAGTTAATTGGATGAAGAAAAAGTTCTACAAGAGAAAAATGCAGAAAAGTTTATCAGATATAAAAAAAAACAGACAGATTAAATATAACTTGTAAGAAACAAAATCAAAGTACCTGATGTATGTTAAGATGTAAGACAACAACGATAACACTACTTAAATATGTGGTCTGTGATAATGGGCAGGCTACATACCTAATTATGTAGGATGGAAAGCAACAGATGGACAAAAATAATTACAGAATGTATTTCAAGAGATAAAAAAAGAAACCAGGGAAAGCAAAAGAACAGATGGAGAGACATATATTATTTACGGAACAATACTGACCAGACGAGGAAGACGAGAGAGAGAGAGAGAGAGAGAAGAGTGGAGAGTTTTAGGGGAGGCCTACACCGCAGAGGCCACTTCTATGATACAAACTAATTAAAATTATATGTTATGTAGTATTTGTAAGGTAGAAGAAACGAAGGTACTTATTTATTTAATTTATTGTCTTTTTTTTATATATAAATGTAGGTATACAAAGATGTTTATTTTTGTTTAGTCCTTTAGCGTTGATTCTGACTGGCGCGTGACTTGTAATGTAACATATTTTAAAAATTATAGTTCATGTACACCTAGTTCCCAACAGCATTAGAAAACAAGTTTTTCTTCGATTTTATCTACTGTGAGTAGCATTGTTTTTAGCCATTAAGTTATCGCACAAATAAAGAATGAAGATCAAAATATAGAATATTTGAATTTTATTCACCCTCCCATGACATATTAACCAATTTCCTGGAACGTTTAATTACTCAAACGCGCCCGCACGCCCGGTAAATCCGTCAAGAAATGGCACAGATGCGCTTACGACCCTGTCGGCCGACTCCCCAAGCAACTTTTACCGTCGAACACGGCCGCGCAGGCGAGTGTGGCCGTAATCGCCGGATAAATTTGGACGCAGTGGCGTTAGTGGCTGTATTCTACGGAGTATTTTGGAGCGTGGCTTTTTGTCAAAATTTTAAATCGTGTTTTTTTATATCAAATACAGGATTTTCCGATTTTCTGAAAATGTGAGTAGATGCGTATGTATTTAAGGATTCCAAAAATGCAATAAAAGAAAAAAGCCACAACCGCCAGTGTGGCAGTCTTCCACGGATAGGGCGTAATATCGGCGCTGTAATGAAGATATTTCCCATATGATTGTAAGGCAAAGATTACATCGACGCGGGAGATAGGCCCCTTAATATTTTATGAAGAAATATTGAGCCGAAGTCTCGTGGGGTGTAAGTTGTAAGGTTGAGCGGATAGTGGTTTGTTTATTACATTGTTTGAGTGATCTATTTTTTGTGATTTTTTTTTTTTTTTTTTTTTATGTAATTAGGTGACGAGACGAGCAAATCGCTCGCCTGATGTTAAACGTCACGTTTGCCCATAACAGGTCTGCGCCACCCAGAATTTTGAACTCGCAGAATTCAAGACCCTGCGCGGCACAGCACTGCGCTCATCACTCTGAGATATAAGTTGTTTAATCTCCCATTTGCCCTGTTTTATTTGGTAGGGTATTAAGTGTTTATCTTCGAAAATGTGATGTCGCTCTGACTAGACAAAGTTATAACCACGACCACCTAAATGTCCATACATCTTTAAATGTCTTACCCCTCATCAAAAGGTCTGGAACCTTCGTTATCTGGAGGAGATGACTCCTTTTGTGCCTCTCTCTAATGTTTTCATGTGTTCATATTTTATTTACACTACACAGTGTTAATAAAGGATATTATATTGTAAACGTAGATACTGAACATAGAAGAGCAGCTATTTATTTTTAAAGAGAAAGTTTTGTTGAATTCACAGCCTATAGAAAAACCTGAAAGAAATCGCTCTTAGCGATAAGGTCGCCAGTTGTTGCACTAGTTTTAAGTGTCATAATTATTTTAAACAATAAAGAGTTTATCTATTAGAGATTAGATTTTTTTAAATATAAAAACGATTAAGACATTTCGCTCTACACTTACACCACCACAATCCCGATACGCCCGAGCGATGTCCACTGATTGAACTTAATAAATGGATATCGAGAAAGCAAACGCGGCCTGATACGTGTCAGCATAGGCAGCGTCTCCACGAGGCGGGTGAGACGCGGTGTGATGAGTAGAAATATGTGAGTTGTATATTCTTAATTATAATATTCTTAAGATACACAAACAGTAGACGTAATGTGAAAAGATACTGAGACATAAAAAGTTCTTTGTAAAATATTTTACTAGTATTTTACCAGTTGCTTTATCCAAAGTGTTTATTTGATAACTGTGCTAGTTCACAGTAAGCAAATAAACTAATAAATGCTTGCTTGCTTTACTTGCTGTGCTAGTCTAAAACCTTTTTAAGCCATTGAAACCTTACCAGTCCAGAATCTTTATTCTCTTAAAAAATATAGAAAACCACGAGAAAACAGAAAAAAACGAATAAACCGAAAGACAGCTAGTGTCAATATTGTCTTCCTACTTGACTCACATTTCCCGTGGCGTTTTGACAGCTGTCATTTCAAATATTTCCGTCGATAGAACGTATCTGCAGCGAACGCTCACTTGTAAAGGAACGGTGGAATTAATACGGGTACGATACGGCTTGGCCTATGCTGAGACGCAGGTGACGCAGCACAGAACAGATTTTACAGGGCAGAGAAGGCGAGACAGACATAGAGCGCAGAGTAAGACAGACACATGTCCACCCCGCACGTGCCTACACCGCAGTACGCAGCTCTCAGTACGTTCATGCATTACAAAATCTGCTCTGCCCTGCGCTGCGTGGACTTGCGTCGCGCACTCTTAGCCATAAATAACGTTGCGGTGGAATTAATACGGGTCCGATACGGATCCATATCTCCTTTGTGAATGAACCTAAGGAATGAACAGATTCAAGCTTCCGTTCTTGAATGGATTTAGGCTTTCATTATCTAGAATCTAGGTTGTCTTAGTAACAAATGGGTGAGATAGATTTAATGGTTTGAAAATGCTTTTTGCGATTTTATTTTTTTGTAATCACATTATTCTAGAATGATTTTTTAACCGACTTCAAAAAAGGAGGAGGTTATCAATTCGTCTGTATGTTTTTTTTTTTTTTTTTTTTATGTTTGTTACCTCATAACTTTTGACTGGGTGAATCGATTTTGATGATTCTTTTTTTATTAGAAAGCTGACGATTCCCATTTGGTCCCATTTCAATTTAGTCCAGTTCTGATAATGGTATCCATGAGAAAACCATATAAGTCTTAAAGGATGATGGGCACTTCGTCCCCGGTGTTGTATCAAGTCATGACATATGTCATTCGAAAGAGCATAACAATAGCATTATTTAATTATATGACACCAACCCTGAGTGACGTGCAGGGAAAAAGATATGACGGTTTTTAGATTCTAAAAAGTGCTGTTTTTTTTCGTTTTAAAAACTATTTTATCGAATTTTATTATCGTGTATGCATTTCCTGTGACTATTTTATCACTTCCTTATAACAATTAGATAATAATAGTTTGTTTATAAACGCTTATATAATTGTAATTATTTTAATTTTATACTGGCACATGCCAAAATCCTTACATTGCTGATTATCGACAGTTTTTGTCTGAATAATGCCATAATATGATATCGATTTATTACCATTATCAATATTTGAAAAATTAAGCGAACTTACCTGTAAGTGAAGTCTGATTATTAGGATTATAAGTTGTCTTGTCGAAGGGTTAAAAGCCCGAACCTTTCGTCAAACTGTTTTTTTAATTATCTCTCCCTTTACCAAGACACTATAAAAGCGAGCGAGATGAACTTTAAATAATGGTTACAGATAAGAGTAAAGGTATAGAGCAGAGAGCAATCATAGACTAAATGCAGAGAGTTTTACTTTTCAAATGCTTTTGACTTTAAAAATAGTGGTCAATTAGGCCTTCTTTGCAGAGCCAGCCATGAATTTGGCTCAAAACGTCACAATACTGCTAACTGTGTGAGGTACTATCGATAAAATCGGCTTGTTTCGACATTATTGATGTTCGAGAAACTAATTAAGAAATCTTATTGAGAACCGTATTTATTGAGAAGGGTAGTCGTGCTGAATCTGACTACATGCCTATCCCGATCATATTCATACTCTGCAAGACAACATACTATGGAACAAGCTCCTGGCGTACTGAGAAGCTAATGACCTCGTAAGTGACTGGCAGTACGGATTTTGCTGAAACTGGTCTACTGGTGATCTTACCACTCACATCTGAGAGACTATCGAAAACATGATGAAGCGCTCATATCACCACCGACAGAGGATGGTAACAGAGGTAGTTTTAGTAGGTATAACCCCACAAAAAATCCCCTTGACCCGGTTGCCCCCCAACGCAGCCGGTTATTTTCTTAAGGTTTCCCCCAGTCTCAAAAAAACCTATCCATAATAGACTATCCATCAGTAACACTACTTTCGAACGTGTATCTTATACTATACCGATTGCAAAAACTCGTGTTTTTACTGTAGGTATTGCTTTATTATTCAATAAAATGTCATAGTGCGCATCAAACTTAACCAGGTTAGTACTGCCTCAATCGAAAACTGCCAAGAGACAAGCTTATGCGCTTGACCATGGCTTCTCTCGAAGGCTAGATTTTTCATCCGCTGAACCGCGCGTCGGATATGCAACGGCAACGGTTTGTCGTCTGCGTACCCAAAAACACCAGGCTTTAGCAGATAATTATAGTGAACAAGGAAAAGCGTTGTGGAGAGCACCGACCCCTGGAGAACACCAGCCTTGATATCTTTTAAATCAGATAAAGAACCACCGATGACCACTGCTCGAATCAAATAATCCCACTGGAAGTTCGATATCCATGCAACAAACCAAGTGAACAAGCCAAACAAAGGGAGCTTGCTTAAAAGGCTTTTATGCCAAACCCTGGTGAAAGCTTTGTAGGTGTTAATGGAAACGACTAGCTTTTTCATATGTTTTTCAGAGAGGGCATAATATTCAGCTACTGGATACATAGCGACTGACATAAAATGACTTTTATCAGACAGCACTCTTAATACTCTTTATTTTTTGCAAACTATTGTCAACATGACTTCTACATGTTCCATACATTTTGTCGAGTGTCATTGACATTTTTCTATGGAACAGCTGAATTTTTCCCGAATTTCGGGTTGGTCCCATAGTAAAAGTTGTTCATAATGAAAATAATGCCTACTATGAGCCCTTTTCGGCTTAGAGTACCCTTTATGAATAACCCTGGATTCAATAATAAAAGTAATTTTTGACATACATGTTAATAAAATTCCTTATAATAGCTTTAGAGAGCAAAAAATCAGCAATTTTTTAAAATCTAAAAACGATCATATATTTTTCCCTGCACGTCATTCAAGGTTGAGTCATACAATTAAATAAAGCTAATATTATTATCTTTCAAATGACATATGTCACGACTTGATACAACACGGGGACGGCGCCCATACAAAAGTGCCCATTCTCCTTTGCATTAAGTACGTGCGCGACAAATAGATGAATAACTCAATAGTCGGTCTTTTGAAGTCGGTTTTTGTTTTTTGTTTTGTAAAAATAATGTTCTTGTGTAGTGATAGGCTTGTGTTAAACTGCCGTCTCATCTGATAGTGAGCAATGAGGAGGTCTATGATGGAGCACGCTTGCGATTCACCTCTTAATAATTGCTACGGCCTAAAAAGAGATGAAAGATAAATAATTTTTTCAGACTCTAATCTTTTTTTTTGGTCTTATTTTCTCTTTTTCGAGCCTGTTAGTTTAGACTAAGCTAATGCTACATAATACAGAATACAAAAATAAATTGTTGCTTTTTTATAAGTGGTCGCAGGTATTTTTTTTTACAAAAATAACGTCATATAGGCCGAGTAGCAAGCTTTGGTGTCAGCAATTTCTGATCAACATTACAAAAATCAAATCATATAAATCATCACAATTTCAAAACAAAAAACAATAAAATAACATCGGTTGTAAAAGTCGACCTAATGGTGCCAATTTCGTCGTTTTTTGCAAAATTAATGGCACGTTCTGAAAAAAACGTTGCGTAGCCGATAATTTAGAAAATTGGACGCAAGCGATAATTGCTGGACGTTTAACATTTGCTGAATCAAGCTGGCATTGTCCTGGTTTCTTTATCTCTTTTGTACTTTTTTGACTGCTGCTATGTACACTTTCGAAACAGCAAAATTACGATTTTTGTCATTGTACGAATTATACGAATAGTTAAAATACGTTTGGAAAAACAAACAATTGAAAAGGATTTACGTTTTTAAGTCGTATAAAATTGATATTACACTTTTTAACTAATTACTTTTGACTTTTGATTGCTCTCCTGTAAAAAATACCACGTGCAGTTTCGATAGGTGTTCGTAGGGGCAGTCGTTTTGAATACTTCACTTTTTCTACTAAAACAAAAATGTTGAAAACTTCAAATCTTACGAGTATGTCTTCAATTAATTGTCTCTGATTTTTATCTACTAATTTTTAAACCAGTTTTCACTAATTTACTTTAAAATTTAAAGAAGCATTCAGTAATCTCAGATATAACGAAAGAGAAAGATGAAGCACTGCTTAGATTTGGGTGAAAACGCACACATTGACATATCAATATTTGCGCGGCACTGTAGAGCTATTGTACGCACGAAAGTTTTGGCTTCAATCAAATCTAACGCAATGCTCCATCTTTCTATCTAGGTTTATTTGACTCTATAATATACTTATTACGGAGTGCGTGCGAAGCGAAAATAATTCAATCGTCAGAAAATTAAATTATACTTATTCTATTAGAAAAATAGCAGCCGTTTGGTAAAAGATTGATTATGCCTGTATTGGAGTTCATTTAGTATGAATTCTACTTAATTCAAGTCCATTTAGGTTAGGTTGTTTTTGATGACTTGAACATCAATAATCCTTAAGGGCTTAGTACTAGATTGATAGGGTTTTAATAGGATTTGGATGTCTAAATTCTGGGCTTTTTTCAATGAAATGCAGATTTAATAGCTTATAGTATTGCAAGAAATAATAAATGAAATTTAATTTTGAGACTAAATATTGGAATTATATTATGGAATTGAATTTGTAGTACTAATCTTAACTTAACCTATGTTCTATTAACGTAATTCTTAACTTACGAGTATTATAAAACTGAGTTAACAATGATAATATTAATTTAAATTTGACAAAAAATGCTTCTATAATGCTATTCTGTGACAGATATAAAATCTTATTTCTTAACACATCAGATTTTGCTGATGCTTTCGTTTGGTCATTAATTTTGTTTTGGCTACCGCTTCTTTTAGTTAAAAGCCTTTTGACAGCCCGCCGCGGTCGAAGATGGTAATTATAACCACAACAAGTATTATTTTAAGATCTCTTTTTAACAAACATGGTATGCACTATGCGTTGTTTTAAGCATTTTTTTAATTAATTATTATTAAATACATTATTATTAATACCCAGTACCTACATTCATTTAGCGTAAAAACAGGGTATTAAGGAAAGGGCGCGTAGTCCTCACCATTATGAACAGCTTTTACTACGGGACGACCTGTTTGGCTCAGCGGCAGTAAATCCGCATTATAGGCCAGAGGTCTCGGGTTCGATTCCCGGCCGGGCAGTTGTTTGAATGATGAATTTAAATATTTGTTCTGGGTCTGGGCGTTAATTGTCCTTGTCTTTGTGTGTGTTCCATGTTATGAGTGTGAACGTAAAAAAAACTTGTAATTCGCGAAAAAACAATCAGCTGTTCCCTATGAACTCTGTTCGTCTTAGCATACCTTTTCCTTATAACGCTTTGCTTGTGACTGCACATTCATTCAGCGTAAATATGAGCATTTCTGTCTTTATAAAAGTTCTGGTTCAACCCAAAAAAGAGATCATTATCACACGCGAGCTTGACACGACGCGGTTTTATATAACCTATGTACTACATGGCACTGTTATATAGGCAGTGACGCACGGGGGTGCGTAACGCCGCCTGCTGCGCTGTGATGCTATGTCAAAAACTGAAAATCCTACTATATTTTTGTAGTGGTAGGGCTCTTTTGCAGAGCCCGCCTGGGGAAGTACCACACCTTTGCCAGTTATACCACCGCCAAGCAGTAATGTGCAAACATTACTGTGTTCCGGTTGGAAGGGCATTGTTTCCAGTGAAATTACAGGGCAAATGGGAGATTAAACAACTTATATCTCAGGGTGACGAGCGCAGTGCTGTGCCACGCAGGGTTTTGAATTCTGCGAGTTCAAAATTCTGGGTAGCGCAGACCTGTTATGGGCAAACGTGACGTTTAACATCAGGCGAGCGATTTGCTCGTCTCGTCACTCAATTACATAAAAAAAAAAAAAAAAAAACTGCGAGGTACAATAAAATAAGGGTCTTATAAAACCTGTTTAAAGTTACACTGAGAAAAATGGCCATCAAAATTCCGATGAATTCACCTAAAGTACGGAGCATACTGATAACCAACAAGTACGATGATTAGCACCAGTTTTTATGGTGACAACTAGTAAATGCGCTGCCAATATCTCAATCACTTGTTTTTTCCTGCAAATGTTTTTGCAGGAAAAAAGAGAAAATTTTAAGCAGTGCTTAAGTTTAAGCAAGCTTTAATAAGTAGCTTAATTTTAATTTACTTTGCTTTTTATCCCAGGAAATGCGGGTGATGCATACACTGCTAAATAGTTAACTAGTTGCGCCTCGCGTTTTCCTAGATAAAAAGTAGCCTATGTGTTAATCCAGGCCATGAACAACCCTCATTCCAAATTTCATGTAAATCCGTTCGGCCTTGTTTGCGTGAAAGAATAACAAACATACATCCAACATTAGTAGAATAAAAGGATTAGTAGGATAAATACAGCAGTGGTTATGTTTAAATGTATGGATATTGTTTCAATCACGAACAGGCTTGAATAAAAAAAAAAATTGGTTGCCTGTAAAGTCGGTATACGGGCGAAAGTTTTACGTGACAACGACTTATGTCTGTCTCTCTCGCTCTTAGGCGGGCTAACCATGCCCGAGTGGAAGGGACGCGTGCCTCTCACTCGCTCTCATTGTGAGCGCATAACGTGAGCGGAGCGTAACGCAGTTTCTTGAAGTGTCACCCGGCAAACCAATTTATAAGACGTTGTCACGTCAAAACGAAAAAAAAGTTTATAAATAAAAACTGTCACCTTCACAAACCGTATGATAGACAGTATCGTCAACGTCCGGTACAAAACGTCGCCCCTAGTGCGACCTCGGCTTTAAATTCTAACTTTTTGCGCCATCAATCACTGGTTCCGTGGAAACTTGCGGCATATGAAAGCGAGGGATTATTAAAAATGCCTTGCTGATCCCCAAAATTGGGGCGCAGTGACTTTGTGGCGGCGCTTTGAATATATTTATTGGGTTGGGATTTTTGGATTAAAGCTATCAGATTTACTTCGGCCGATCAGTGAGTTCGACTTAAAAGCGATTGCATTGATACGTAATAAATTGTTGAGTAAGTTAGTCAATTATTTTAATAATTTTTTAATAGTACCAAAATTGTATTATAGTTGATAACACATCCTTAGACAGGGTTATAAGGAAAAGGTACGCTAAGCCGGAAAGAGTTTATATAATGAGTACTCATTATAATGGACAAATTTTGCTGTGGTACCAACCCTAAAATCGCGAAAAAATATTTTGCTGTTCCATAGAAAAATGTCAATGAAACGCAACAAAATGTACGGAACAGCTGTTATTTTTTTCCATTTCTGGGTTCGTTCCATAGTTGTTCATAAAAGTGGTTCATAATGATGAGTATTATGGCGTACTATGCGCTCATTTCAGCTTAGCATACCCTTTCCTTATAGCCCTGTATAAGCGCCGATGGGCACACAAAAAAATATCAACTAAAATCAGCACGCTGACGATTTTTCGTAGCAATACTAAACGAAACTGTAGCAAATGCTACAGCATCCTATTGTAGATAATATATAAAGGTACATCTTTGTAAACACTATGTTTGTTTGACGAATCTTACTCGTATGTAACTAAAAATATTTCTGTAATATGTCAAAACTTAAAAAAAAAACTAAAAAAAAATAGATCAGTCAACTAATGCCTGCAAACTTGGGCCCATTGTTTTTCTAATTTACCCCTAAAATCTCAACTGCGAGGAGTTTTTGTCACTTCCGCTTGATAATCCTTCCAAATTAAAAATAGCCGGAAGTAGAGCGTGAAAGCGTGCTTAGCGAAATTCGCGAGGATTACGTTACACTCCGATATTAGTTGGATAATCTCCGTTTAAAAACGACTAAATCCATCCTCCGAATAAGCTCTGACGGAGCTTAGCTTAGCGACGAGAAAATAGAAGCTACCTCTAAAATTACGGGACGTTTTCTGTAGATACCGAAGTCTTTGTTTTTGTTTTTAAGCCCCGACGCAAAAATGGGAGTCTTTGTTTTTGTTTTTAAGCAGCGATGCAAAAACGGGATGTTATAAGTTTGACGTGACTGTGTGTGTGTGGCATCGTAGCTCCCGAACGGATGAACTGATTTTTTTGTTTGAAAGGTGAATTAGTTGGGAATGTTTTTGGCTTTGTTTATGAAAATCTGTTTAGCCGTTTTAACGTTAGGGGGTTTTTAATTTAAAATGTAATAGTTATTCACTAGCTGAGCGTCTCACCCGATGTCTTACAGGAACCGTTCAGTTTTCCGGGATAAAAGTAGCGAGTATGTTATTTTAGGGTATAAGCTACTTTTGTTACGGTTTTATTACGCACGCTTTTATTTTGTCTTATCGTGTCACGGCACGATTATGCTAGATTTTCAGATCTAGTTAGCCAAATACGTGGTCTTTGTCATTTTGTAATAATTGACATTATTATTCTTTATCAGTACTCGTTTCATTGATTGTATTTTTATTATAATGTGTGTGCCTATTTTTTGAAATTGGTATTATATAAGGACATAAATTTGAAATAAATAAATTGAATTGCAACCTATTAGACAAGGGCATCACTAAATTTAGAAAAATATAAATGTGTCAACCGCCTTCAAAGTTGGGCTCATTGCTCTTGTAGAACCACTCAGTATGCAGATTGCAGGTGTTGGGTTACAGTGGGCACACGAGATGCAGTTGCGTAATGTGAAATGGCCTTGTAGCCGAATCAGTTTGGCAATCTAGTTTGGCCACGAGGAAATATCCAGAAAATCATTTGTTTTGCCGAAAAGAAAAACAAAAGTGACCAATTGCCTAAATCTTACACTTTTTATAGGAGGAAGTTAGAGAACTACTATAGGTAGGTATTTTTCTAATTTATCCGTCAAGAGAATAGATATCAAAACGAAAATTTGTTTAAAATTCTTTATCTTAAAAAAATACTTTTTTTAATGCCTCCTCCAGTGATATAATATCTTCAAAAGTGTAAAATTGCACGCAAGAAATAGCTGAAGCCCGTTTCCTCCCCTCACAGGACATTCCACGCTTCCATGAGCCAATAACGGCGGGTGTCCTCATTAAATTCCCAATCAGCCACCGCACACATCGATTATCACAATCAAACAAAATTTCTCACACCATACCCATAAAAATTAATTAAATTTTGAGCGAATTGTAATTCCAGTCGGCTGGAAAAGTAAATAATTTCAATGAATGAACGACTGCTATTGTTATTTCGCGGAGTGGAAAATGCTATTAAAACGAGATTGTTATTCTTTTACGCTTTTATAAATATAAATTTTATTTGAAGACTTCTTTGTGATGGTGAAAGCGGGAAGGAAATCTGCTTGCGAATAAAATACAGGGGAATAATAAAATGGCGGCGCTGTGTGGCGCAGAAGCCACGGTTTAATAGGACGCCGCAATGTAGTGTGGTATTTCTATTTTTTAGTACATAGTACGAGGTGGCCATTTTAGCTGTTTACAATTTCTGTTGCCGCCATTTTGTTTTGGCCAACTATACAGAGTAACAAGTGACCTAGATAAATCTGCAAAAAAATATATCCATTGATAGAACATCAATCACTTTAGTTCAACATCTAAAATAATATTCGTATAAGAAAAAGATCGTTAAGTTAAAATCATGTCGCCAACTTGGGCATTTCACAGCGCTTTTTCTGATTACCGTGTTTTTTTTTCATAAAACTAAATTTAACCTAACAAGCCACTTGATGGTAAGTGGTTGTCAAAGCATATAGACCTCCAGTAACCGAAGCATTTTTGATGCGCCTGATTCAATAAAATGACATTAAAAAACAAAACATTAAACACAGTTTCCAACTATCGAGTATAATTATGTATGTTTGCCCCCAATCAGTTTTTTCTAGGCAAGCGTGTTCCATCGTAGACCGCGTCGTTGCTTACCTTCAGGCGAGATGGCGGTCAAACGCAACCCATAATCTTCTTCTTCTCTGATTTATAAAAAAGAATCGCTGTTCGTATTAGTTTGCTCGCTAGAACTCGAGAACGCCTGGACCGATTTGAATATTATATTTTTTGTTTTGTTTTCTCTAATACCAGAAAGGTTTAGAAGTAAAAAAACAGCGTTTGAAACCGCCGGGTTCAGCTAGTTAAAGAATAAAAAAAGAATCTCCCGTTTACTTCGACGTCAGCTAAAAATAAATGACTCCAATGCTTATTTCTCCAATAATTGAAGCTTCGAACAGCTGTCGTCTCTACATAATGCGATTTGAACTCAGATAACGCGACACGCTCTCATATCTACCATCTGAAATGGAAAAAGTTTCAGCAGCCATGTTGTGGGGATTAATGTAAAGTGAAGTTTGGTTGCGCAAGAAAACTTGCTGAGGACTTCTGGAAATAAATAAAAATCACGAACTTTATGACAGTCTCGGATGCTATTCTGAGATGAAAGATATTATTTATTACGCGTGTCACTTTTCTTTAAGGACGTGACAGTGAAGGGACGAAAAAATGCTGAATTAACAAGAATAATCTGCTAGAGATAAGCAGAGCTAGCAGACGGAGGGAGAAATAGTCTTTCACTGGTTTTTATCCGCGCGTAGATGTTAACATTAGGCGTTTAACATCAGGCAAGCGATTTGCTCGTCTCGTCACTCAATTACATAAAAAAAACATGTGTCAAAGCTAGAATTTAGTATAGGATTGTCTCTTTCTCGCAAGATAAAAACCGTTTAAAGACAATTTGTTCACGAATAATGCCAGGCTTGCTGGGACCATATTCTTCTTAGGTCAAAATATCTATCACTGTCGTGCTCATTTAAAATTTTCATGAGAATTAAAGTGTCAAAGATAAATAAATTGAGCACACAAGAAAAAAGCGTTGCATGGCTCAACAGACTTACTAAAAAGAGGGAGACGGCATGACAACTACACACATATCAACACACATCTTATATCAAGGACTGAACCTGTTTTTCGCTTTTGTATTTAGTTTAATTAACCGCCAAAATGATAAAAGCCTTTGGCAGCCCATAAATACTGCTTTCGTCGTCTCGTCTGTCACAGGCATAAAGCTAGGTGAAATTCGAAGCTAGATTATATTACATTATTTATATTTTTTTGAAGCAAATACTTATTGCTATCTCTATTTACTAAGGATTTAAAGAAAGAGAGAAAGAGAGGTGTTGCCTTAGGATTTCACCTCTCTTTTTAATTCTTCAAAGAGTGTTTGAGATGGCAAATAATAGGTATTTGATTTAAATAAGCCCCGTCATTGTTTTTTTTTCTATCTATAGGTTTTTAGTCAGAGATAGTAGGTACATGGAGCCTTGTGGTGCCAATGGTAATCAAATGCTGTCCCGCTCGCTCGTATGACGCGAGTAAGTTGGTGCGAGCGGGATAGCACGCGATAATCATTGCTACTACGCTCATACAGAAAGATTCCAGGTCAATTGTGATAAATTATCTAAAAAATCGTAATTACGACTAGCTTACGTTTAAAAGGGTTGAAACACTTTCATGTGCAATAAGTTACTGTAATTTCTTGCTGGTCTAAACTTCTCGTATCGTCGTTTTCTATACTAATATTACAAAGAAGTAAAGTTTGTGTGTTTGTATATTTGTTAAATTGTAAGGGGTAATCTCGGGATCTACTGAACCGATTTTAAAAATTCTTTCACCAATAGAAAGCCACATTATTGCTGAGTGTCATAGGTTATTTAAAAAACCGAAAAATAAAAAGGCTTTTACGTGGTAGTCCGTTTTGCAAAGTGAATCGGAGAAAAAACGGTCCGGACGGCGCGCGATGGCTTCGGGTTTAATTAACATTATGCCCAACGAAGTGGGCACGGGTCAGCTAGTATACTATAATTTAAGGTTATTTCAGAAAGGCTTTGTTATATTTTGATTGTGAGTAAATTTTCATCACTGAATTTAAGCTTTTTATGCTAATTGCCTACTAACGATTGGTAGAGAGATAAAAATATTGCGTAGGTATTAAGTAACTGATATAAATTTAAAGTATGGAATGAGAATATTTACAGGTGAAGTAACTTTGACGAAATTTTAAGTAGATAGGTAGTTTTGCGACTAACCGGACCCTAGCAAGTTGCCTGGTTTTACAAACTTTTCTTATTACTAAAAAAAATAACATTAATTTCTTATGAACAATTCGCTCTTCCGGTGCAATAACGACGTAATTGACATTTTTTTCTAAATTGAGTTATGTATGCCACAAATCTTGAAATAGCGAATTTTATCCGGTGCTAAATGACACACGAATCGAATCTACTGTAATTGCGTCGTTATTGCACCGGATGAGAGAATTGCAGTTTCCATTTACGCCCGATAGGTATGTATATATATATAACATAACGCAATTGTCCCATTTTTCATACATTTCTATTGAATACCCGCTACGACCACCTCTCGAGCAAAGCATCAAAGCATCATCAATACCACTAGTGTTGCAGGTGTTCATATGCGACGGTTTTGCTTAGCATCAGGCTGACAGTCAATAAAAAAAAAAAATTGAAAACGTATTTTGCGACGGAAATGTCGACTAGACATACTAATGTGTTTAATTTATTATTCTGAGAAAATTATGGATGTGTAAACAGCTATAGGTATACCCCACGTATTTGAAAAGCTCTTGCTTTGGTCAATGTTACACAGATCAGCTGTAAAGAAACCGAACTCGCGATCCTTTTCCACTCTTTCCTAGCATCCATTGACCACAATAATTGGAAGTCCATAACACCAAGATCTCTATACTATACTGGGATTATTCCATTCTCTCATCCCAATTCGTTTCCCCACAAACATCACCAGAATTAGGCCATGAATAGAGAGCAGTAACTGACATTTTATTGTCATTCTGTTATACTGCCGTTTTTATTGCATTTTGGGTGGATTTCGGTGGGATTGAAAACATCATCGAGAGTTTTAGAATTCGGTTTCAGTAGTGAAAACTACAAAAATTCTAGTAGGTAAGTAAGATTTTTGAACTTAAAACTTAAACTTAAGCATTCTACGCAGACCAAAATAACTTGAGATCTGTAATCTTTCATGAATAATTTTAATAAAAATTTTACTTAGAAAAACAGTTAGGAGATTAACCATCAAACCGAACTGTACATTACAACTCAATAATCATTATTTATTATTATTTTTTCCTTGCAAAACAAACCAATGCTCCCTTGAAACCCCTTTTTACACTTCTTCGGTCACTTTCCGAAAGTGAGTATACCTATAATCAATGCAAGAATCCGACTTCGGCGATGCAAGATAATCAATCATTTATCGTCACCACCGAAATCTACCGCCGCGACTCCTGTGACGTCGTCGATTTTATTGTATTTTTACGACGTGAACGCAGGTCGGGCCGTGACTCGTGACGCCCAGGATGCCGATAAATAACGGATCTTTACCGTCTATCTATACCTTTATTTACACATCTTTACTGTCTATCTAAACCGTTATTTAATCAGGGTTTTGGTACCTACTTTTTTTTTTATGAGCCAGACTTAGCGATCTGCTTTCGGTTAGGACGTGTTCCAAATTTTATTACGAGTAAGTAGGTAAGTCTTGAAAGCTTATATATTGGTGCGAATCCTGAAAAAACATACTACAGGGTTAAAAGGAAAAAGTAAGCTAAGCCGAAAAGGGCTCATAGTACATATACTCATCATTATGAACCACTTTTACTATCAGACTAACATGGAATTTGTGAAAAAAAAAAACCAACTGTTCCATAGAGAAATAATGTACACTCGACAAAATGTATGGAACATCTAATTTTTTTTCGCGATTTCCAGTTGGCCCCTTAGTAAAAGTTGTTCATAATGATTCTTCGCTTCTTTCAAGGAGTTCTTGGCTTCACCCAAATCCAACGCAGTGCTCCATCCTTTTTTAGATTTATCTGAAGTAACGAATAAATAATTTGATTTGATTCGATATATCAATGATCGATTCTTTGTTACTAAAACTCAGATCTATTCGATTCTCTAATTATCCAAAAAATCATTAAATCCGATTGGATTGAATTTTACGGCGGATTAAACGACCGGTAATTGAGAATGGATTGATTTGATTTAAAATTCTATCGTTCAACGGATTGGGATTGGCAATTTTATCGATAAAATTTAGAGTTGGCTAAACGAGGCTGAGTTTACCTCGTGCCTCGTTTTTATCAATGTATGAATCACCAATGGACTTCCGAATTCATTTCAACGCATTTCTTAGGTTTTTCTTAAAATTAGTTTGGTGTTATTCTATTATCATATTACTATCCTATATTTTTTTTCTTTGACATTTAATTTATTGTGTATTAATTTATTCGTAAAAAATGTATTTGACATTCATAAGTGTACATTGATGTACTTACCCATATTTTAATAAATTATTTTGAATTTTGGGAAATATGGTAATATTTCCACTAAAAACTAACTATATCTTCCACCATCATAATATATACCAACGAGATATCGTATTCATTTTTATACAAGTTCCTCCAAAAATCCACTACATAATTCTTGATAGCAAAAACACGAGAGGCCCCCTAAGAGGACGCAGAGGGGTCCCCTCGACGATATAAAGGAGTAGGATCCCTCAGCCGAGAAATTACTGCGAAAATGTTTCGCTATAAAACACAAACTTGGCTGGCGCTTAGCTGGATTTACAAGAAGAGGTTTTTGCTCTGGCTTGCTCGTATGAAAAGTTAGGAGTTTAGAAAATGTACTCTCATATTTTTTATGCTTCCCAATTTAAAATTCTCGATTATATGGAGTGATGTTTGGAAGGCAATTTCATTTCAATCGAATTTTCGTTTAATGTTACATGTCAGCCGGCGGGGGCCTTATCGGCTATCTTCTCCAATTTTCTGTTCTAGTTGTCATGGGCCACAATCTTGCTTTTTTCAAGTCAGAAGTAAAGACAGTTATACTATTAAAAATAGTTAATACCTTCAATTATTGAATTTCACGATTTTGAAGCCAAAAGAGGAAACTTGTGCTTTGACATTAAAAATATATAAAAATTTCTTTCGATAATTTTGACAAATATTTGAAGTTAGATTTTGGAATTTCGAAAATTAGTCGATAGGCTTGCAGTCCTGACTGATGGGCCATGCTTCACAAGTCACGTTTCTCTATCTGAACTGTGGCAAGCTTGCCAGTCAGAGGAAGATAGAAGTATGCCCCGCGAGACATGCTCGTTCAATCATGACTCGTCTATGACTAATTGACTACATATTGAAGTTTTTTGTTGTTTTTTCTTTTCATAATAATGCTTCTTATTACATTAATATATCTACATTATTTAGGAATCATTTCCTCAAATAACATTCACGCCATATTACTAAACGGTATACGTCCCTGACAAGGAAAATTCCAGGGATTTCGGAAGGCAAAATTGAGGAAACTGCACAGGAAAATTGGAAAAAATCATCACAAAAACTAACAAAAGATTCATTTTAACCATTGTATATGACACAATAATGCCTTGGCTGTAAATAACATGGAATATTTACTTATTTTGTTAAACATGAGTGATTAGCTGCGTCCTGTGGTTTTACTCGCTTTTTCCTGTTTTATTGCCTTTTTTTGGAACAAACATCATCTCTGTCTGTAATACGTGGTGTACATTGATTTGTCATACAAATCAAAATCAGTTCAACCGCTTTTTTAGAACTGATAAAAAGCATTCTTTGTTGTAATACAGGATGAAAGCTATCTCCATTCCAAACCTCACTCAAATTTGTTTAGCCATTCCAAGAAGAACTAAAAGCTCACACTTAGTTAAAAACTTCGCTTTTAAAATAATATTAGTGTGTGACAAATCATGTGATAAAAATTAAATTTATTCTAAAAAAAACGCCCGTAAAAAATTTCAATGTATTTAAATTAATAGTTCATATAAAAAACAAAAAACACGCTTTGAACGAAATCTGGCCGTTTAAGGGGGTAAAATTGCGCCCAAAGAAGTCGGTTATATACAAATATATATATACAAACATACAAACAAACATACAAGTGAAGCTAGTAAAAAGTGTGTAAAATTGTAGAAATTTATCATTTTTTCGACAAAAGTCACTAGATATACACTTACACACAGGTAGGTAGCTAGGTAGCTATGTTTACATTTAGCAGACAAATATCGCGACAAAAGATACAGTTAATTAAAACAAATACAGCCAAAACAAACAAACAGTAAGCACCTCATAAGAAATAACAAGTAATGTCGAAAGGGACCCAACTCAGCGTAAACGCTGAGTAGCACTCGTCGCTGGGGGCCTATTCTGCGATATTGCCTTCGTCTCTGTCACTCTCATGACTTTTGTAACAAGAGAGACGGTGACCCAGATAATATTGCACGTGCTGGAATAATGCCCCATATTAGATAACGTTGAAGAGTGATACAATCAATGATTAGTAGTAAGGAATGATGTTAATTCTTTTATACTATTCTCTAAACTAATAATACTGCCAGCAGTACTGTTATGTGAAGCTTTTTTGAGTCTCTATCAGAAAAACCTTTTCGCTGAAAGACAATTCGGGATATAAATCTTAATGCTCATTATCTTAAAATTATGTTAAACTGACAGCCCCAGTTACGCATTCATCTATATCTATACTAATATTATAAAGAGGAAAGATTTGTATTTTTGTATTTTTGGATGTTTGTGTGGAATAAACTCAAAAACTACTGATCCGATTTCAAAAATTCTTTCACCATTCGAATGCTACATTATCCCAAAGTAACATAGGCTATATATTTTATTTTATTATTATTTGCTTTTTTTATCCACAGCGAAGCGTGGCAGGGGGAACAGCTAGTTATTTTATATTATACTAGCTGGCCTCGGCGGTTTCACCCGCTGTTTTTTTTATTTTTTACTTTTACACCTTCCCTGTATTAGAACAAACATGACAAAAAATAAATATTAAATCGGTCCAGCCGTTCTCAAGCTTAAGCCAGACAAACGAACAGCGATTTATTTTTATATAATATATAAAAGAAGAAGAAGAAGATATGCAACTTTAAAATTACTATTCTCAATTATTAATTTTACTTAATTTAGGTATAATGAATTTGTACAACGTAAAATTACTTGCCCAATGTAACAATCTGTTGTAAGGCCAATAAATTGCTCTATTACTCTATCGTCAAGTATCTGTCCTTTATAATTTAGTGGTGTTAATAAAGTGTTATTCTATTGTGTTTTATATATAGGTATAACCAGCTTCATTTCAATCTGCATTACACGACACAAAACACAATACCGTCGCACAAACACAAAGACAAAGACCGAAGCTACTCAAACGTAAAACCTTCCATAATAAAATAAAAGCCCCATACAAATAAAGTATAACGAAGTGTCACAGGAGAAAAAATGCGAGTTAGGTGTGTTCATAAAGTCAGGCTACAGCGCCATAACTCTCGGGCCCTCTGCATGAGGGTGTAAAATTTTGATAACATTGCTGCCCTGTGACAGTAAAGTAAGGGTAAACTGGACTGATGATACAGCTCGCTGGTTGTGACCTACGGTTTTACTCGGGGTTGTGCATGTTAATGCAATGAGTACTTCAAAAAAGTAAAAGTTGAGCTGTAGTTTTAAACGCCTTTATTTAACTTGCAATCTATGTTTGTTCGGGTGAAATCTTGCAACTCAATTTTGAACCACTGCCCGATGTCTGATTGAGCTGAAATTTTGTATAGGTGTGTAACACCGATGACAATGCAATAAAAGCTTGTATTTGAAAATATTTTTTCAATTAGATTTTGTAGTATAGCGGATAACATTGAATTGCATTTTGGTTTTGGAACCGCAGATATGTTTTTTTAGCTTAGAGTTAAAGCTAGCTAAGGATATAATTAGCCATTTAATAAAAGATTTTTATTTTTAATGGGTCTAACTTTTTTTTCATTTATCATTATGAGATTACAAATTAATATTACAATATAATTAAATTAAAAAACTAAACCAATAAAACTAAACTAAACTAATCTAAAAGGCCGCTGCCTGCGGGGATTGTTCCCAAAATGCTGGCCCCATTACCACGTTGTATGGCGATGCTCACCCTTTGGGCGAGAAGGCCAGCATTTTGGTCACGTGATGCTTCGACCATTTAGTAAATGAAATAGTGACCTACCTTCGTCACCTTTCAAGGTAATTTTTTTTAAATTGTACTATCAAATGATCGACAGAGACAGTTTCTGTAAATCGTAAAGACAGACATAGTAATCTTTTCAAGTCTGAAAAATGGGCTGTTGGGTCTGTGTCAAGAATAAAAGCAAATCTTTATCTATATCCTAAATATTCATAGCTCTATGCATGAAATTGCATCGACCCGTTTTCTGGAACGCCATAAAAATAAGACAAACAAACGCATTATCCTATTTTAAATAAAATATTTTATGATATTGGTGACGTAAAGGGTTTTATTTGAATTCTGACGTAAAAAAGGGGTCTTACGAGCTACGCAAATGTTTGGCCGTGACGTCAAGGCAACAACACAAATACTTCGATGTCAACGTCAAATTGCATGGTTTTTTACCCACGACACAAAAAGAGAGGTGTAAATTTAGCTGGTGTATTTAGGTATCTTAACTTTATGTAATTTAAATCAATTTAATAATTATTTTATATTTAATTTAATGTTTATTTTAATTCGTTTAACTGACCTAATTTTTATTGTATTTAATTTTACTTTTCACTATGATTTTTATACTCATATCTGGGCAGTCTCACCGACCAAGATACGGGTTGTTACCCAGTTTGGGTGGTTAGATCACCATTTAAGTAATATTGCAAAATTTCTAAGATTATAAAATGATTTGTACTTATTATGTTTGTGAGTTTAATGTTAATGGTCAATGTTATTTTGAACTTTTTGGTCTATTTCTGTAATGTATTTGTGTAACTCTGATGACAATGCAACAAAAACTTGTTTAAATTATTATTTTTTGATTAAACACTATTTATTCTTTTATCGAATATGTACTGCGTATATTTCGAAAAGTTGTGCTGGGTATTGAGATCGCACTATCGAAAACAAGCTTTGCCAAACATCCGAAGTTAAGCCCACTCCTCGCTTTATAAAGCCGCTTCACAGTCCAAGCTTTGCTTCTTCGCCTTAAGCTGGGATTATTCTGCCGTCGTCTGCTCGTTGCTGCAAATTATTTTATTGCGTTTTTTTCTTAAACTTAATCTGCGCGATATTCTTGGATGCTCAGTATTGCTCACTCTGCATTAATGTTTGGGAGGTGGCGGTGTGTTTTGCTAAGATGTTTTAATCACACTAAGTTCCTTGTTTCCTGGGAAACAAGTTTGTGTTTTTATTTTGGGCTTTTCAAGGTCAAAGTGAATAGGTATGTTCTAAGTCTGCGCGCTTTATCTTCGACCACATCGTCGCTTACCAACAGGCGAGTTGGTGGTCAAACGCGGACTTATTCGCTATAAAAATGAAAAATATTATTAGATAGCAATGAATCATAATTATATACTGGTTGATGCCTGGGAGTTAAGCAATGAAGACTTTTAATCCTTAATTATGAGCTTACTGATTGATGCCCGAGATTTGTATCCGGTGTGGTGCTGCTTGGCTTCTGGGAGTCAAGACAATAAAATATAGCCAATAGCATAATCGGCGATAGTGTAACTTTCCATTAGATAATTTTTTTAAAGACCTGTAGTTCTGAAGATTACCTGCAACAAAAATACAGTAAATGTAAAAAAAATATTCAGATATTCAAATAACTCTATTTGATATTGACGTTGCAATGCTAGTTTCTTTGTGACATTTAAATTAGGTTACGAGACGCTGTAATTGCTTGATGCTTGCAGATGTTTCAAAGAGAATCTTGAATTCAAGACTGCAAATTAAAGCACCTTACTTCTTTTGAACTCCAGGCTCCCAGTCTAGACGTTAATAATTCTGCTCTCGTCGTGTCTAAAATTAATTTTAATGAGGGAAAGTTGGGAGAGCTTAACAAAAAATGGCGGATTATGCATTTCGCAAAGTAAAAAGTTTTAAGGTAGATTTCTTACTTCCTTATAAATGTTGCTTAGATTGTCATACGAGAATGTCATCTATCTTTTGCGCACTACAAAACATGCGCGTTACGCACTTTGTTGAAGTTATACTATACTAAGTAATGTCACTTAATTTAAATAGTGTTTATAAGTAACACTCCTAGTTTTTAAGCAGCAGTTTAAAATTGCACTGACTCATTGATTGTATACTCATCGTCACGAATAGAAAGAAATAGGTGAGATCGCTTATAAGTACGATGAAAGAGGCAAGAAAAATCTACAGTCTTTCTTATATACGCTGGTTATTTACAAGCAAGCCGAACTGGCCGCCATCGCCAGAAATGTCACCCGCACGTCATAGATGCGTGGAAGTCTCGCACGGTTCGTTTCAATTGTTTGTTTCTTCCGCGCACCTGTGTTTTATGGAATGACCTACCACATTCGGTTTTCCCTTCACACTATAACCTTGGCCGCTTCAAACGAAGGGTTAATAGAGTCCTCAGAGGTAGGCAACGCACTGAAAATGCCTCGGGTATTGGAAGTGTCCATAGGCGGCGGTGACCACTTACCATCAGGTGGCCCGTCGCTTGTTTGCCACTTATTTTTATAAAAAAAAGCAATATTAATTTAATTTCTGCGTTATATAAAAATGAAGTACACATACATTTATCTACTAACTACAATTCAACTTTAAGGATACAATTAATATCAAAGCCATGTATTTCTAAAAAAATCTAAAATCCTAATTTACTCCATGCTCTTAAGCGGAAGTTAAAACAACTTTACATGTGAATAAAGCTTTTTTTCAGGTTGTCCTAAAATCAAAAATCTACCTTAACGACCCTCTCCAGCTTTTTAACGTTACAGCCACGTCGCCGTGAAAGTTGAAAAATATTTTGTTTATTAATGGCGCAAACATTGTAAAGGTAATGAAGAGTTAGGGGACTCGGTAATTACGAGGTTTGACATTTTTTACATCCTCTTTGTATGTATGATTGTATACATTGTATAAGGCTTTACAGAAAGGTGTGATAACACTGAAAAGTGTGTATCATTGACCAAAATTTAAAAATCGAATTCAAAACTGTATCTTCCTAAGGTTGCCTGGAAAATATCGGTCATAGCGATAAACCCGCCAGTTGTTGCACTAGTTTTAAGTTCGATGATCCTTTTTGTCTGTAATTTCTGGTGTGAACAATAAAAAGATTATTGTTTATTTATTTTTATTTATTTATTTATTTATCTATCTATCTATTTTATTACTAGTTGCGCTCGCGGTTCCCCCCGTGTGGTGATAATGGAAAACCTGCGTGTTAAGTGTTAAGGCATAAACTATCTCTATTTCCAATTTGATCAAAATAGGTTCAATAGTTACAGAGATAACTCAAACACACACACTTTAGCATTTATAAATTATGTAGGATTTATTTAATCACACAAAAACGGCAGAACGGATTTGAATGAAATTTGGTAAGAAGTAACTCACACCCTAAATTAACCACACTTTTATCCCATAAAAAGTAATGGTGCCTATAAGATAGCGAGCGCAACCTGGAGACTATACTAGTTATTTCGTCACAGCTAAGTAACCTGAAATATTTAAAGATGATAATGTAGAAGCCATACGAATTCACGTAGTAAGCAGTTTGTAAATCATAACAAAAGCGTGCTTAAAACACTGAGGAGAAAATACTTCAGAGAGGTAGCTCCGCGAAACTGTTAAGTATTATATAAGTAAATATATTTTTTACCCACAGTCTGTCTTCAATGTACAGTGTACGAGTTGTTAACAAGCTTTGGTATCAATTTATTATTTTCGTTTTAGTATGAATGAATTTTTGTGTTTAAAAATTAATTTGTAATTTTGTTTTTGTGTTTATAAATTACAATGCTGCTGTTCTTGGGATTAAGTTATACTATTTTATCAGGTGACTACGCAGCTTCACAGAAAAACGTAGACTGCACTGTACATTGTGCCAACCGCTAGAATGTAGAACGCTCTGCTTGAATAGGTGTTTCCCGACTATAATCTGGGTGTCTTCAAGCCGCCAGTCAACCGGTTCTTTTTATACAAGCATGCTCCGTCGTAGACCGGATCTTTGCTCATCACCAGCCGAGATGGCGGTCAAACGCAAGCCTATTAAAGAATAAAAACTAGAGTTGACTCTTTGCTGATATTCTACTCGGTCTTCTACTCTATACTTAACCTACTGCTGACACCATACAATCAAGGTCGATTGTTCCTAAGCTCCTAATAGCTGGAAACCGTATAGTTGTTAAATAAACAAACTGGGTGCTAAAGGCGGAGTTATTAGCTGTTATAAAAGCTAAAGTTAGATTGTATCGCTGATTATTAATTGTGTACGTAGGTGAAAATACAGGGTTATGAGGAAAGGGTATGCTGAGCCGAAAAAGGCATCATCATCATCATATTCAATCTTTAATCATCCCACTGCTGGGATACAGGTCTACTCTCGAAGAGTGATTAGGCCATATTCCACGCTGGTCAAGTGCGGATTGGTGGATTCACATACGCCATTGAATTTATTCGAAAGTATTCAGGTTTCCTCACGATGTTTTATTTTTATTTATTTATTACAGTATATTTTTAAACAATAATTGCCTAAAAAACCAGCCGGGTTTTTTTAGACAATAGGTTCTCATAATAATGTACAGATAATTGTAATCTAATAATTGCTAAAACAAACAAGCACAGTTAATTGTAATCTAATTAATGCTAAAACAAACAAATATTATACAAAAAGTATTTCCCGGATTGCAATAATAGGCCGAAAACCGAAAACTTTTCTTTCACCGAAAAGCCAGTGGTATATAAAGGCTCATAGTGCTCATCATTATGAACAACTTTTGTTGAGCAACCCTGAAATCGTGAAAAAACATCAGCTGTCCCTTACATTTTGTTGAGTGCTATTGACATTTTTCATTGGAACAGCTGATTTTTTCGCGATAAAATAAAATAATTTTGTTCATAATGATAAGGATAATGAGTCATTTTCGGTTTAGCGTACCTTTTCCATATAACCCTGTATATTATAACGTTACTCACTTTTACGGCCAATATTTTACTGTTTAAAGGCTTTGGTGATAATTATGAAAATACTTGCCGTGCCCTGCGGTTTTACCTGATATTCAAAGGGATGCGTACATTTCCGTAATATCGTAGAATACAGAATCCAAAGTAGATTAAAGAAATGTCATGTCGATAATATCATTACATACATTTTTCTAGTACTCTATGGTGTTTAAATTATGGAATTGCAACTTGGCTATATTTAAATACTAGCTGCGTCCCGCGGTTTCACCCGCGTTTTCCGGGATAAAAAGTAGCCTATGTGTTAATCCAGACCATGAACAACCTTCATTCCAAATTTCATATAAATCCGTTCAGCCGTTTTTGAGCAAGAGCAACAGACATACTCTCAAACTTTCACGTTTATAATATTAGTAGGATTAATTTGTATTTAGTCCAATTCTGTTTACTAAGCTAATTCTGTTCGAAGTCAAAGAACAAAAAAAACTAGAAAAATTATGAAAAATGTTACACCAATGAATGAAAACTCGCTAAACTGTCTTTGTTTCAATAAAAATGAAGAAAAAGTTTAAGAAAGCAACAAAATTCTTTTCGCATTACGTCATTTATGTTCCGGAAGAACAAAGGAACTGGACCAAATTCAAAGCGTTTGTATTTTATTCTCTGCATTTTGATCGTGGAGTTAACAATCCATAGATAAGAAACGCGATTTTTTTGTCAAATTAATAAAAAGCCTAGTTTTATCTGATACGTTGAAATCAGTCATTGTCCAAGGAATTGTAAAGTTAACCCTGTTTTACAATTCTGAACATCCAAGTAAAATATAGTACCTACATTATATTATTTGAGAGCTTATTTGTCATGTATCGATAAATGGCCTAAAATTTAGATCGTTCAGAATGAGAACGTTAAGTAAAAAAAATACCTGTGAAATTATTTTAACTTTTCCCAAGGGAGGAAACCTAAGACCATAGCTACAGTTACCTAAGAATACAGTCTAACATTGTTATAATATTAATCATAGCAAACGTATTTAAAAACCACGTGAGCCTTATTAAGTGATATTCCACTGATACCATGCCAGAACTTCAAAGCTCAGTATTCACGTCTATTTTCCCTTTCCATCGGTAATTTCTTTCCTTCCTTCTGTAAGTTATTGCCTCTGTAGAGGCCTCGTAAAGTCTATTTTTTTGTTGCCCTAATGAGAATGTCACTTTTATGTTTGTTTTATTGACGACAATTAAATTTCTTTTAATAAGGCAAGGAGAGTTGTAAAATTAAGGCGGAATGCCGTCTGGGTCAGGGCGCGATAAAATTCCAGGACCTATTTAACCTTGTTTAATTTTTGGCTCGAGACGAATTTTACTACCTTTTTGTTCTTAACTAGGTCATATTGTGTTTGGTCATCAAAGTGTATTTTAAGATAGTTTTTCGAAGATAATTTGTTAATTTTCTATCTTGAATCTTTTCCGTACAAATGAAAGACTCGATAATCATGAATCAATTGTCAAAGAAGTTTTCATTCTCCATCATCAACAATAACTTCATCTCCCTGGTCCAGAGCCTTGCTCCGATATTTTAAGAAGTCTCAAAAAGTCTCCTTTCCAACCTTGCTTTTGAACCCACCTTTTTGAAATGAAAAACATTATAAATTCCATTGTTTAAGACCTTTTACACTGTACAAAATTACAGGGCAAATGGGAGATTAATCAACTTATATCTCAGGGTGACGAGCGCAGTGCTGTGCCGCGCATCTTGAATTCTGCGAGTTCAAAATTCTGGGTGGCGCAGACCTGTTATGGGCAAACGTGACGTTTAACATCAGGCGAGCGATTTGCTCGTTTCGTCACTTAATCACATAAAAAAAGTCAATCAAAGAAATCAATTAATCAAAGAAAAAAAAAACACTACGGCTGAGCAATAAAAAATCGGAATCTGAATCTACGAGTACCTTGGATTAACACATAGGCTACTTTTTATCCCTGAAAACGCGGATAAAACCGCGTTGCGAGCTAGTCTATACTAATATTATAAAGAGGAAACATTTGTATTTTTGTATGTTTGTGTGGAATAAACTCAAAAACTACTGGACCGATTTCAAAAATTCTTTCACCATTCGAATGCTACATTATCCCAAAGTAACATAAGTTATGTATTTTTTTTTTTTTTTTTTATCCACACCGAAGCGTGGCAGGGAACAGCTAGTCTCAAATAAAAATAAGAAACCTCGATCTTTTGTTTGTCGCTCAGAGCAAATGGGTCAATCGAACGATTCGTATGGCGAGTGGTGTATGACGTAAACAATCCGAGCAAACCGAATTATTTCACAGCTCCGGAATAATCCTCAGCAAATAGGAGCTCGTCCGTTACTCATAGGGCAAACAAGGGCAGAACTACTCAGGAAGTAAGTCGGTGAATTGCGAATGAGTTCGTCCCGAATCGAGGATAACTTCTGTGCTATTAACAAAATCGTTTATATCAGAAAACATGAATCCATTAGACTAAAAATAATTTCTTTATTTGATGTTTTTGATTAGTATTTCGCTAGCGAAAACAGTGGTTAATGGACTTTCTAATATTAGAGCTATAGCTAGTCTATTTTGAAGTTTGATTTGAAAAAGTTGAAGAAATTAATAGCAGTAATAAAGCGCCATCTAGTCTGAATAACTTAGAACTAAAACCGTATAATTTCTAACCAACCGACAAGTGTAGCCAGTGAGATATTATTTCGGTCACTGTCGCTCCCATGACATTTGTAATAAGAGCGACAGTGACCGATATAATTTCTCACTCACCGGATAAGATATAATTATGTTCTAGCCAATTCAGCACAAGTTTACCTGTTATTCGACCTCTGTTATTAAAGCGAGCGACAAAAGAGTGAGTTCTCACAGTACTGTAATCTAATACCTTTGAAGGATGCTCCGAGTGAGTGGGTATGATACCTTACAGAGAAACGATATGGCCTAATCAAAGCGTGATATATGAGGAAAGGCGAGGGCGGGGATTAGGAAAAAGCTTTTATTTTTAGATATAGGCACACTGATAAAAAAATAAGACGAAAAAGGAAAAACATACTACAGGGCATATTAAAACAGCAATAATGCCGTCATAAGCCAAAGAACGGTATCTCAAAAAAAAGTGATTTTTGTCTCACGCATCAGACGCGTAATTTTTCAAGCTATCAGATGCATGAAAAACATTTTTTTTTATCAAAATAAGTTTAAACTTCTAGGTTGAGTTGGTAGACCTGGTGTCAAAGTTTATAGGCTGGAGGAAATGGCTGTTGGCCTAGCATAATTTGTGACTTGAAATACGTACACTGAGAAGAATGTCCAATCTAAATTCCGCTAAAGAATGATGAATCCACCTAAAGTACGGATCATACTGATATCATCAAAAAGTACGACGATCAGCACCAGTTTACGGTGACAACTATCAATGGTTGTCACCCTAAAAACTGGTGCTAGTAGGTATTAGTTTTTACGGTGACAACTACATATTATGATAGTTATCACTGTAAAAACCAGTGCTAATCATCGTACTTTTTGGTGATTTCAGTATGCTCCGTACTTTTGGCGAATTCTTTGGAATTTTGATGGCCATTTTTCTCAGAAAAGTACGTCATTTACGCCTGTCAAGGACGTGATAGTTCTTTGCAAATGACGTACACTTTTCTATCGAATAGTCGCTACGTGTTTTTACGTCAAAATTATGCTAGGCACACTGATATCAGGCCAAACCACGTGTGATCAAATAGTGCTAAATGTAAACGCCCCTCGCAGTCACCCATCCGCGTGGTACATTTAGATGTTCCCTTAGGTTTCACTTGCTACTTATATCCAACCTTTAATCTTCCCACTGCTGGGATACAGGTCTACCCTCGAAGGGTGATTAGGCCGTATTGGCCACCACGCTGGCCAAGTGCGGGTTGGTGGATTCACATACGCCATTGAATTTCTTCTCCGGACATATGCAGGTTTCCTCACGTTGTTTTCCTTCACCGAAAAGCCAGTGGTATGTAAATTCGTACATAAGTCCCAAAGAACTCATTGGTACGAGTCGGGGTTTGAACCCGCCACCTCAAGAATGTGACACTGAGCTACCACGGCTTGGCTACCACTTGCTACTTAACAAGAACATTTTTATTAGCTTAGCTATCTTATGAAAAGGATGTTTTGTCCAGAATAAAAATTAGCTTAACATTAAGTAATTTTAATTCAGGCTACATCTGTACCTTTTTTGGACTCTTGAAAGAAGTTCAATAATTTCTCTGAAATCCTTTTAGCTGTTATTTAGTTGAACGAGCCTGTAGTATGTAGGTACAGACAGTCAGACACTCAATATTTCATCTCACGAACTAGAATTCGTGTTAAAAAGAATTCGGTGCTGTAATATTAAAATCCCAAATTGTATTGAAACTGCGTAAGTGTGTTTGCTTGTACAAGGCTTGGTTTTTAGAGTTCTGGACCTTCTTCGGGGAAGAACGCTTAAGGCGAGACTCTGGTGTCAGTCTGTATGTCACAGCCAATTATCATAGGAACTATAAAAGCTAAATGTCTGAAATTTGATATGACGCTAGATAATATTAAAACCACATGCTAAAAAATAGGTTCAAATTGTTGTCTTAGTCGTGATTACGTGATACGAGTTTTCGCTTCGGCAGATTTATTTCTTTTATGCCAAGATAAAAAGTTTGTTGTCTTATAGTAAAGAAATTCAAAAATAAACAATAGTTGTTTAATTAGCTTAAGTTTTTAGTTTTTTTATTTGTTAGCACTACAGGGTTACTACAGAGTTTTCGCGAATTCCAGGTTCTGGCATTTGCGAAAAAAAACAGCTGTCTATAGAAAAATGTGAATGGCATTCGACAAAATGTGTGGAACGACTGATTTTTTTCGTTAATTCCTGGTTAATCTCATAGTAAAAGTTGTTCATAATGATGCGTATATAAACCATTTTGGTTTAGTATACCCTTTACTTGTATGTATTATATAGTAAACTTTGGACAATTTTTCCTTGAATGTGAACTACCCTCAATTTCCATCCATTATAAATCCTCTCTGGATCGAGGACTGGCAACACTGCCACGGTAAACATCGGCTCCTTATTAAACTATTTAAATAAATTCTGAAAAGTGACTAACGAATAATAAAAAGTGATTGTGCAAAGAGACTAAGTGTACTGTGAATAATTAACATAAAAAAACATGCAAAAAACACCGTAAAACCCAGTGTAAGACTCAAAGTACAAAGTGTAATCAACCTATCAATTTTATGGAAATTGTGGACTTGTACGTACTGTTTTAGACTCTTACTACGTTAAACTGGTGCAAAACTATAAACAAAAGTGTAAATGATCTCAAACAATGACAATAAAAACAAAAATTAACAATACATATAACCTCAAATCAGTTTCACCGAAGTGCTAAAATATCAACTAAATCACGAAAAAACCTACGGTCAAAACTTCGTGTGTGCTTAGTGTTTTCAAGAACCTTTTTGAAGTAAGACAGAAACAAATCAGTGCAGAAATGTGTAATTTTTACTCTGATTTATATCATGAAGTAATTCCAACTCTGAACATAACCTCATAGTAAAAAAGATTTGCAATAAATTGCATGTTGCATGACAAATCGATTTTGAACATCAAGCCGCGGCATCTATAGTGTCACGTACAAACTACGTTGAATTACACCTACAACACAGCCTACACTATATCAAGACCCAGCAAGCTGCCTACGGTACAGTGTAGTCAGTACCAGGGAATATTAAGAAAGGGCGCCACACGCACAAAGCAGCACATACACCAAGTAGTACACGAATCAACCACTAGAGAACTCTAGTACTACCAAAACAAAACCAATAAATCGATAATCATGGAAGAAATTATGATTGCACTTAAAAACATACAAAAAGAACTAGACGAACAAAAATCTGAGATTCGTAAAAGTGCAGACAAAGTTACAGAACGGGTCACACAGAATATCAACAAAATATTAGATGAAAAAATTTTCAAACTGCAGGATCAACATGATAAACTGAAGGAGAAGGTAGAAAACCAAGAGAAAAGAATATATTTTTTGGAAAAACAAGCAAGACAACGTAATTTAGTATTTTTTGGCATTGAAGAGAATGAATCGTCATACGATAACCTTCTAAATAAAATCGTGAACTTTATAAAACTTCACTTCGGCACTGACATAGAACTCAGAGATATTCAAGAGGCAAGGCGAATTGGGACTAAAGGAGACAGACCCCGTCCAATTATTGTTATCTTTTCAACGCTAAGAATAAAAATAAATATTATGAAGCAAAAGGGGTTATTAAAAGACACACAATATTATGTGAAAGAGGACTACCCGCTACAAGTTTTGAAAAAACGCAGTGAGCTACAAGAACAGGCGAAAATAGAAATAGAAAAAGGCAACAATGTGAAAATAAAATATGATAAACTGATTATATTAAAAACGAATAACAAAAGACCACTCCCAATATCACCAGAGAACACACCAATCGCAGATCCTCAGCCAAAAAACCATACCAACACACAACTCCAAAAAAAGAACCGAACGCAGCATTCAAAACTACAAAGGTCAAACAGCTTATCTGATGGAGTCATAAAGCCGAGCATGCTTAACTTCTTGGTAAACAAAAATAACAATACAACAACCGAGCAGAAAAACGATGCCAAGACAAGCAACGTATAGCAATTAAACCCCTCCTACTCCTACACGAACACGACGGCCTTAAACAATCAACAGAAAATAAACAACACAAAACATCTTCCAACCCGGCTGGTCACCGTGGAAGATTACGACCAAAACCCTCCAAAAAAAGCCACACAGATGGTGAACAGACAAAACAAAAACACAACCCAACTAAAAATCGCAGCTTACAACGTCAGGACCCTATCTTCACATGAGCGCTGGCTGGAGCTAAATGAAGCAACAAAGAAAATAAATTATGACGTAATTGGTATCTCAGAGATCAGACGACTTGGAAATAAAATAGAGGAATATGATAACTTAATATTCTGCCACATTGGAAGTACACCAGGTAAATTTGGAGTGGGCTTCATTATTAAGAAGTCTCTTAAAAACAACATTGAAAGCTTCATCGGCCTTACAGAACGAGTGGCAATGCTCAATTTAAAACTCCATGAATTTAAGCTATCCATTATACAAGTATACGCACCCACCGAATCCGCAAAAGAAGAAGAAATAGAGGAATTTTATAAAACTATCGACAAAGCTATGGAAATAACACATAAGAATATTATACTAATGGGCGACTTTAATGCGAAGGTAGGTGCTCCTAAAGAAGGTGAATACTTAACAGTGCATCAACATGGGGACGGTGAAAGAAACGATAGAGGACAGAGACTTGTGGACTACGCACTTGAACACAATCTAACTATCATCAATACACGCTTCAAGAAAAACCGTAGCCGGAGATGGACGTGGCGATCCCCAAATGGACAACACAAAAATGAGATCGACTATATACTATCCAACCAACCAAAACTATTCACTAACTTTGAAGTCCTGAATTTAAACTATCCGTCAGACCACCGATTAATTAGATCATCATTAAAAATAGCCAAACAAAAACAAAGTAGAGTAAAATTTACAAACAAAAATAACTTTCAACTAAAGACCAAAGACGAAGTAGTAAGATATAACAAAAACTTAACTTCAATACTACCCTACCCTTCTTACAACTTGGAACATACATCAATACAAACTTATCACGACAAAATAGTAAATGATATTAGCCAAAGCTTGCAAAAAGCTCGAGAAAAGGGAAGAGAGCCACATAGACACCACAAAATACTATCAGATCGCACCGCTCTATTACTGGAAAGAAGAAAAGAACTACAAGAAAGAAAAAATAAATCGAGATCAATGAGAAATGAGCTTTCCGCCCTCTACAAAATAACAAATAAATACATAAAAAGAGATTACGCTAAATACAGAGAAGATACTATAGAAAGACATCTACAACACACAGGAAGCACAAAGAAGGCCTTTAAGGAACTTAGAACGAACAAGACCTGGATAGAAGGATTAAGAAAAGACAACAGAACTTTGTGCAAGCGCACTGCCATTATCAACGCGGCGACAGACTTCTATAGAAAGTTATACAGTGATAACATCCAAAATAATAACATCTCAAACACCAACGAAAATAACGACGAAATCAGTATAAAACCAGTGGATGAAATGGAAGTCCAAGAAGCAATAAATAGCTTAAAACTGGGAAAAAGCCCTGGATCGGACAACATAACAAATGAAGTACTAAGACTAGCATACAAAACATTAGCCGGACCACTAGCGGAACTATTTAACTTAATACTGCAAAAGACTGAAACGCCCATACAATGGTCTGAATCGGACATCATACTCATCTATAAAAAGGGTGATCCGAAAGATATTGGCAACTACAGACCAATAAGTTTACTCCCGAGCCTCTACAAACTCTTCTCAGCCATTATAAATAAAAGAATCAGTAGCACATTGCAATTAAAACAACCAATTGAGCAAGCAGGCTTCAGGAAAGGTTTCTCAACAGTGGACCATATCCACACACTTGAACAAATCATTGAAAAGTACCAAGAACAACAAAGACCACTATACATAGCGTTTATTGACTATCAAAAAGCATTCGATACAGTAACACATGTAAGTATATGGGAAAGCCTGAAGCAGCAGGGAGTTGAAGACGTATACATACAAGTCATAAAGAGCGTATATAAAAACAACATGGGCAAAATTAAGCTAGAAACTCTAGGACCAAGTTTTGCTATAGAAAGAGGCGTACGGCAAGGCGACCCCTTATCTCCAATAATATTCATAGCCATTCTGGAGGCTACCTTCAGGAAGATAGATTGGAGTAAGTCAGGCCTATATATAAAGAACGAATACATAAGTCATTTAAGATTCGCAGATGACCTAGTGCTGTTATCAGAATCCAGCACCCAGTTACAACAAATGATGGAAACTTTACATTCGGCTAGTATCAAGGTGGGTCTGAAAATGAATCTCTCTAAGACTATGGCAATGACAAATTGGCGGAGAAGAATATTAACAATAGATAAAATGCCACTCGAATATACAGATTCATACATCTATCTAGGTAAGCAAATTAGTTTTGATCCGAAAAATAACGAACTAGAAGTGAAAAGAAAAATACAACAAACATGGAATAAATATTGGAGTTTAAAAGAAATCTTTAAAAGTGGCCTGCCTATTACCATAAAAACAAAAATTATGAATTCCAGCCTTCTTCCAAGTTTGACTTATGGCTGCCAGACCTGGAAATTCACCTCAAAAGTAAAAAATCTAATCACCACCTGTCAAAGAGGACTGGAGCGCAGCATGCTTAAACTAAAGAAATCAGACAAAATACGACACACAATAATAAGATCAAAAACCAAAGCAACAGATGCATTGAAATACGCACAAAAACTTAAATGGAGATGGGCTGGCCATGTCGCGAGGCTTAAAGACCGAAGATGGACCATAAAAGTGACTTTTTGGAATGGACCTCCAGGTAAAAGAAATCGAGGAAGACCACAGACTCGCTGGGACGACGAGATCAAAAAAGTAGCCAGCCCAAACTGGAAACAGACTGCACAGGACAGAGACAAATGGGCATCTTTGGAGGAGGCCTTCACCCAATAATGGGGTTCCTACAAATCATATTATTTAGGTATATAAAATCTAACCAAGCTAGCTAATAATAATAGTAAATATTATCTAGTAGTAAATATTACATAGTAGAAATTATTTTATAGTAGGTATGTTAATAATAGGTAGTAAACAAAATAGTTATAGGTAATTAATATAGAAAATAAATAAGAATATGTAGGTATTAAGATCAATTAGTTAAACGTTTAAATAGTATATAGTGTCAAACAAGTATAATAATAGTATTAGTATAGTATAGTAAATAGTAAATAGTATAGTAAATAGTATAGTAAATAGTAAATAGTATAGTAAATAGCTACATAATATAGGACATAACAAAAATAAGTAGGTATTAATCTTAATTAGTTAAGCGTTTAAAGATAAGTAAATGTAAAATTATATGTAAAATTAACTTGTAGGAAATAAAAGGCTTTTTTATTTTTATTTTATTTTATTTATTTTATTTATAAATCCTCTCACACCAGACAATGAAATCTTCTCACTCCCTTTATTTTATGAGCATGTTTACGAAATTGCAAACCGAATACAATGTACCACGGTTCAAAAGCAAATTACTTTATTTTCGCCGATCAAAGCGTAAAATACAACAGTTGAACAACTTTTGCAGCTGGCTGCGCTCACAATGGACTGGGGTCAAATTGCACTAGAATTCTACGTGACAGATATATTTCTTACTGGCAATGCAACGCGGTTTCACCCGCTGTCATACAGGAACCGTAAAGGTTTCCGGGTTAAAAAATATTGTGTATGTTAATTTAGAGTAAAAGCTATCTCCGTACCTCATCCAAATCTGTTCAGTCGTTTTTGCGTGATTGAGCAACAAACATGTAAACTGTGACATTTATAATATTAGTAGGACATTAATTAAGACTGTTTCCTCATTTGTTTTAGATGCGAGACTTTAGTATCTAGCTTTTTTGGATTTTTTTTACCGTTCTCTTTATACTTTGACTTACGTGGTATACATAAACTGCAGGGCTAGCATGCGGCTAAGAAAAATAGCGTATCCCCCATTTTAATGCTGCGCGAAAGAGACAAACATATCCATCTCTAGCTTTGTCTCATCGACGCGCGGATAAAAACGGAGAAAAGACAGCGTCCACGGCCTGTGCTAGACCTACAGGCGGGCTGTTAACACGTAACTCAAGGTATCTATACTCATTAAAATATTGCTTGGTTAAGAATCTTTACTGATAATAATAATATAGCGTTTCCAGAAAACTGATACTCTACTGACAAATTTTAATGAAGCAACGGCAATGACACTGCATTGCAGGTATTTGACACGGTTCGTCCGTATTTCGTCACATAAATTCCATCACGTATGATTAGTTACTTACACAAACATTAAAAACCTACATGTATTATTTCTTTCTCACCACACATTCATAATTCAAACTTTTAACGATTTTTGTTATTATTTTTTTATTTCTTTTGCTTTATTCATTATTGTGCGTGTAAAATTTTTAAATTCAATTATTAAGTTATTTTTTTTTATGTCCAGTACAGTCTACAGTCGTTCTGTATGGGGGTTCTATAAGGGCCAAAATGTGGTCCTCGCACACTGCACGCTTTCACCTCACCTCACCACAGTTTCATCGAGTCATAGCATAGGTAGATAAACTCTTTATTATTCTCACCAAAAGCACACAGCATAGTGAGTTAGCGCCACGATTCTCGTTCAAACTACGCAAGTTTGCCAAAGCGAACTAACTTATTTCGATAGCTTTGGCACCGGTTACAAGCTCTACGTTTAGCTGGCAGGAAATAAAAAGAAAAAAATCTGAGGCCAACTTAAAAATGAAACTGGGTTATATTCGTTCATATTTTCATTAAGTTGCTAACTATCGGCAGGATTTTTTTCGTAATTTTTGTTCAATACAGGGTTATTCATAAAGGGTATGCTAAGCCGAAAAGGGCTCATAGTACTCGTCATTATGAACAACTTTTACTATGGAACCAACTCGAAATTCGCAAAAAAAAAATTAGCTGTATGGAACAGCTGATTTTTTTTTCGCGAATTTCGGGTTGGTCCCATAACAAAAGTTGTTCATAATGATGAGTACTATGAGCCCTTTTCGGCTTAGCATACCCTTTATGAATAACCCTATATATCTTTGACGGGGTTATAAGGAAAGAGTATGCTAAGTCAAAATGAGCTGATCATCATTAAGGGTTTCTGATCAACCTTAAAATGCTCAGTCAACTTCTCGCTGACGTGAAATGTCGCATTCGAAAACAAAACTGAAGATTTTAAGCAGTGACTAAGTTTAGGCAGGCTATACAAGGTGTAACGGAAAGGTGTAGTAATCCTTAAGGGTATTCTACACGTCAAAGTGAACAACTTCTAGAACAAAAGTTTGCTAAATTCGAGAAAGGAAATAGCGAATCTTCATGGAACACGTGACTAAACATTTTATAAGGAGAACAATTTTTTTTTCTCGAAACCATCAAACTTGTTTCACAAAAGTTCTTTACTTTAACGCGTAGAAGAACACCCTTAAGTGATAGGTACTACGTACCTTTCCGCTACACCTTGTAAAGCAACGCCCCTATTGTGTATTTTTATTTCCCCCGCTCCAAGAAACACCTTTCCCCATACATCACTCGCTCGTAACAATAATTGTTATTTCTTTCCCCAATAGCAGATGGTATCTGGCATCAATTTCCTTCTGCCCCACATTTATGTTTTGCAAAGTATCGTCTGTGCGTCCTTGGCTAAACGAGCAAAACAAGCTATTGTCGGCCCAATTTCGGCATAATTTATTTAGTTAAGGCGAAATCAATACTTTAATTTTAACTGTGTGGAAAACAGTAAGGGCAACACGCAACCACTATTTTTTTTGGAAAAAAGAAAAAAAAAGACACCAGAAATTAATTTTCATAATTTTTGTTACGAAGAAAAACACTTCATAAGAAGTTGCTTTTTTTAAATTTTTTGTTAATATTTAATTTTTTATCTAACATGATTAATTTTTTGTTATTATAAACTTTTATGTGCTCTAATCATTCAACTGTATTTCTGTGGTGCAATTCTCGACGTCTCATACTGATCTCGATACGTGTGACAGATTACTGTAAAATGTGTGTGTGTAAAAAATAGAAAACTCGTAAGATTCCTTACTGAATTTCTAAAATGTTTTACCTGCTACCTCCGTCCTTGGGTTGGATATTCATAAATATGTTAATTTTATGAAACTGCAACCTATACAGATACTTTGTTTTCAAGGTAATAAAATAACTATCGAATTAGCCTTCGTTTCAAATCGATATCTATGTATAAGCCAAACCTACGGTTTTATTGATAATTATTCTTCTTTTCGGGAAGTATTACAAGATATACAAATACATACAGAAAGTTACTACGGAAGTATGTTAAGCCGAAAAGGAGTACAAGTGCTCATCATTATAAACAACTTTTACCATGGGACATGGGACCAACATGGAATTCGTGTTCCATAGAAAAACGGCAATTACTCTCTATGAGCCCTTTTTGGCTTAGCACGTGCTTTTCTTATAGCCCTGTAGCGTATAGTAAACTACTGTTCTTTAATTACACGCCAACTTAATAAAACTTGTTCTATGACTAAATCCTAAATGAATATAGGGTTTGTTTTAGTGAAAGCTTTGCCTGAAAGTTGTTTGAAAGCTATTAATAATTCAGTTCCTTTCCTATTACAATCATTTACAGCACTATTCAGAAAATAGTAGTACTTGAACTGAACCAGTTAGAGTTTCCTACAATAATAACCAATTACAACTAAAATTCAGTACGGTTTTCATTTAGAGATGTGCCTTTGGCCCAAAAGCCAAGAAATAGCTAAATTTCGATAATTCGGAATTTAGATCGTCTTACTTAGTTAATTATTATTAAATAATGAAACAGAGGAAATCATTTGAATTGTCAGTTAATTAATAAGTATGATGCACCAAAACATAACACCGACTAACAGTTAGCTAGGTACTATTAATACTTACTTACTATACTACATACTACTACTAAATAAAATGCATGCTCCAACAATTACTATAAATACAAATATTATAAATTATCACTTTTAAAAACGTAGGTATACAATTAACATATTATTATTATTATTATTTATTTTTTAACATCCTTATTTTATCCACATTAATTTAAATCATCACCGGAAGAGAACTAGTCATCGCGACACAGGGAATCCTACAGCGATGACTAGAGTTTTATTAATTTTATTTTTCAGAAAAGAAATTGATGTTGACAAATATTTTGCATCCAGTTTGAAAAATCAAATGCGACTCGCACAATATTTTGCCACTAAATAAAGATAATACATATTATATAGATTAGTATATATAACTTAACTTTTCTAAATTAATAATCTTAAGCAATTATTGTAGTAGAATATAATGTAAATAGACCATAATTATCATGTTATTAGTTGCAAATAAATAAATTATTATTATTATTATTATTAATTAATAATTTAATTATTTGATTAAGGTTTCTAGTCCACACAGAAACCGAGGCATAAAACGTAGGTATTACTCGGTGTAGAATTATAAATTCGGCTTAATAACTATCAAGTAAGCATTCGACTTTTAATTTGTATTCGAATGACAATTTTTCATTTTAAAATCGGTTAAAGAAGTTTTTTAACAAATATCCTTACCAATTAGAATGATTTGTAATGAAAAATAGGTATAAAACGAGTTATTTTACCTAATTAAAATAACGTTAATCTTTTTCCTCTTTATTTTACTCCAATGCTTAATGTAAGCACAATAATACTAAACAAAATTTACAGACCATTATTCGAAAATAATCATTCGAATGGCTAATTTCAAAGCGTCCCATCCTAGTCCATCCATTACATTTCAATTAATACGCTTCCCTAACGACCGGTATCGCGACCATTTTGTATAGACCTCCGATGTTCTTTCACGCCTTGTATTTACTAGTTGGAATGATGTCTCATAAAGGAGATAGAGATGTCTAAGTTGACTGGAACCTCGTTGAGAAGTCATCAAGTGGTTTTCAAAGCGAACGTGACGGGCGTGGGATCTGTCGAGCTTTTGATCCAGGATTCTAGGCTATTTAAATGGCTGGAGGTTTTTAGCTTTTCCAAACTGGAAAACAGAGACGGCTTAGCTGAAAAGTTGCTATCTCTGTCTAACTCGTGTCAACAAAAGTTGTTCTTTTCACTCTTGGTGTTTTATTCGTTGTCCGGGCGTCAGGTAGAGGATGGTTTGTCAATATTGGCATTTTATTACGAAATTTGAACGCTGTTTTGTGAACATAGGTGCAGTTTTAGTGCTGACATATCACAAGAATAACTTCACACTTGCAAAAAAGCTTACTTGCTATGCACCGAATAGCTGCATTTCAATATGTCTGGATCTCAAATCGTTTGCATAAGGCGAATCGTAGGGCTGTACTAAACTGAATTGCAGTAGCTTTTGTCTCGCTTTTTTCTAGAATGTAGAACGAGACAAAACCCAGAGCGATCTGGTTTAGGGTAGGTACTAACTATTATCTTATCTGTAGTTAAGGTTAGGCTAGGTGCTGTTGACTAACCCAGCAAGTCTCACAATGCGCTCTTCTATCTCGGTCTGGACTGTGGTTAGGATAGGCTGCCAGAGTGAGACAAAAACATGTTTCGACGCATTTAGTTAAAATTTGGTTATAGACATCAACGCTAAATAGCAGGTGGTGTAGGTACACTGAGGAAACTGAACCCATAATTGTCCTTTGACCCAGCAAGTCTCGAGATGCACGTGACAGCCCCCTGCACCACACAGAATACTTGATAATAATAATACATTGTGCCCTTCATATATGGATTTCCTGTCCATAGAATACTTGACTGTTAGTATGAATTAGACAACATTAACAAATAGTGATGTTTTATAAGCAGCCCGCTCTATACTCTCGAACCCAATAGACGTTGTAAAAAACCTAATGTTTTATTATTTCCTCCCCTTCTGTTACGCGCTTCTATCTCGGTCTAGAAAATAACAAGACTGGTAGCCAGACAAGAAGAAGACAGAAACGTGTCTCGCGTAACAGTCATTTGGTTAGGATTCGTTTAAGGACATCTACGCTAAAAAGCAGGTGGTGTAACATAGGTACACTTAGGAAACTGAATCCTTAATTATTATTGCTGATTTGCCTAACCTACCAAGTCTCAGGAGCTACGCTTTGCTCTGTCTGAACTGTGGTTAAATTCGCAGTTAGAGTAAGATAAAAACGTGCCTGACCGCATTCAGTTAAAAGCATAGTCATTCAGTTTAAATCCAGTTATAAACATCACCGCTATACAGCGGGCGGTATGTATAAGTACGAGTATACACGAAGGAAACTAACCCTTAATTGCTGCCTTTGAGCAACCTAGCAAGTCTCACGAGCTGCACTTTTCTCTCACTCTGGACTGTGGTTACATTGGCAGCCAGAGCGGGACAGAAGAGTACCTCGCGAGGCATATTAATTAGAATTCGGTTATAGACATCAACGCTAAATAGCGGGCGGTGTAGGAAACTTAACCCTTAATTTCACGCCAAGCAATAAAAGTCACGACTGAAATGATTACACCCCCGTGCTCGGACATAAATCTGTGTTGCTCTAACTGCAGGGTAGATTACCCCGATTCCACCCTGTAGACCAATTCCGTTTAGAGCTAGGTTTGTTTAAGGCAAGCAATAAATCGTCGGCATGGTTATAGTCGTAGAAGCAGATATAATTTAGAAAAGTAATAATTTAATCCCGTGGTTTCACTTGTGAGGCGATGATGATGATGATGATAAAAAGTAGCCTATATGCTTTAGAACCTATATTATCTAGATTCCAAATTTTATTACAATCGGTTCAGTAGTTACGGAGATAGGTACGTGATAACAAACATACACACGCAAACTTTTGCACTTATAATATTAGACGTATTGAAATAGCAGTGGAGTGGTGACTGGTTTTTAATTTTAATTTAACGAAATAGCGACATTTAGGTACATAGATAATAGCAAAAATAACCACAAGGCGGGTTAACTAGGGATATACTTACTGAATTATCTATAGGTATTTGAACTTTGTCCGTAGACAATAATAACCACTGTCCATATTTGTCATAGGATGCATTCATGATGATAGTAGCTTCCGGAGGACAAAAACGAATGGAGACGTCTGGTTGTAAAGTTATTTGGCAAAAAAATCGCCTGACGTAAAGTAGACCAAAATTAAATTTAACTTCGACTTAAGTTTTTCCTTTTTGTAGAAGAATTTTAATTTTTATTCTTGTTATATTTGTAGGTACACTTTTAGAACCGACCGACTACTTTTTAAATATCTTTACAGACCTACTTTCACAACTGTTTGTATCTATACCTCATAGAGCTTTGTTAACTAAACTTTAGTCCATACACTTAAGTTTTAGCTTCATTAAGTAATTTAATTACCTAACCCACTTAAAGGATACAACCCAAAACAAAGTGCGTAAAAGATAAAAAAAAACCATTTCGAACACTTAAACTCACTGAGAACTGTTCGTAAAGTTTTGAAATACGAAGAAACCTGAAATATCATTAAAAAATACTAAAAAGTCAAGATACTCGAATTATTATTTTACTCTATTATTGTCAAAATCTTTACTTTCATATGAGAGTTATTTCAGTAAAACTTTAGAGCACGCCCTCTCTACGCATTCAATATTTAAAAATATAATTAAGTATAAACAAAGTTCGCACTTATTTGTTATCCACATTCAGTATAAGGCGTACATGCCACCAATTTGTTCATTGTCAAAAGATTATTATGTGAAATGGAAATATAATTAAAGATATAATTATTTTAAATGAATAAAATTATTGTGGTGTAACAAAATGACGATAAATTTAACTTTAGGTAAGTCTCTTTGTTTTCCTTGTTTTTGTAGTGCATATTTTTTTTACCAGTTAGTAACATACATAGGTTTAAAGAAGATAAATTTCGAGGCAGTGCTCAATTTTTCTTCAACAAAAGTAAACTTAAATCCCCTACAACAGCCGGCACTGAAATCGCATTGACTCAAAATTCAATTTTTTTTTTCTTCCATAAAAGATACCAGGAGGTACCGAATGTGTACGAGTGCATCTGGTTCTTCAAAAATACTGTTAATAGAGTCTAAAAAAATCAGCAACGTACTGACGTCTCCTGAATTACAAGTGTCCTAGGCGACGGTGATCGCTTACCATCAGGCGGCCCGTTTGCTTGCTTGCCAACGAAAAGCATTAATCGCCAAACTGAGTGTATGAAACCTGTACCTTGTTTAGTTATTACATACATTATTATATACATCATAATTATATAACAACAATTAATAATTTCATTTTATCCAAGTACATTATTATATATTTAGAGGTAGGTACATCTTAAATTAAGAATAAGCTAAAATAACAAACTAAAATAACTAAAACAAAGAAATTTACAAAGCTAAAAATCAAAAAGTAGGTTTTGCCCGTGTGGCAAGGCACCAAGAACGCTGGCTGCATTCCCGCGCTGAATTGCCAGTGAAATTCTTTGCGCGAGAAATGAGCCAGCCCTCATATCACCAGCGACGTCGACTAAGCGAGGTGTTCCTTGTAATTTGATTTAATTATTTAAATTAATTAATCAATAGTAACCAAGTTAGTTAAACATATTTTTAACAAGCTACAAATAACAAATATTTTTATTAATACCAAGTTTCAGCTCAATCGGACAAAGAAAGTTGTTCAAAATTCAGTTGCAATTTAACCTAAACAAACAAACCAACGCGGCAACGTAGCAATAGCATTTCGATTTGAATAAAAGTTTGTAAAACATAACAATCAGTGATTCATAGATTAACAGAAACAATTTTAAACTCATTGTTTAACGCAATATCAAACAGTTTGATCAATATAGAACTATATTCGCATCGTAATAATGGTTACATTTCAATAACTCAATGCCAAAGCAACATTATAATTAATACGTAAATACTGAAATAAGTACCTATTCATTTTCCTGGATATTATTTAGAAACGAAGTATTGTTATCATAGAACAGAGCTGGTAGTGTCTGTTAGCGATAGTCTGTTATTGTCATGTCAAAGATTATAGAAGTTATAGATAAATAGAAGTTACGATGAATAGCATTTATAGAACTGTAGATTAAAAAAAAATAGATGGGTGATGCTGTTTAATTTTTGGTTTATAGTTTAGTCGGTAATGATTTGAAATTGACTATAATTTTGTTCACATTTCAGCAATCGTGGTTCTCTTCACGCTAATCAGAGGATATTCGACCACGACCAGCTGCGATGTTGAAGGAAGCAGTTGCACCTACCGCGTGACGTGCTACTACCACCCTGGGACCGCTTCAAACCCCTCATGCAGCGACGAGCCAAACGTCACCTTTGTCATCAAGTCTTCTACCGCTAGCACTATTACTACCGCCTTCTTCGGGGCCACTAACTTCGACACCCGCGTAAGAGTCATCCAAGCCGTCAACAACACTTGGATGTCCTTAGGGACCTTAGCGTTCAGATACTACCACAAGGTCAAACAAATCGACCTCTCTGGCAACTTCATCTATGAAATCCAAGACGAAACGTTCAGAACTTTGGTGCCACTGAATTATCTCAATCTATCAAACAATATGATAGCAGAATTGAACCCTAAGTCTTTGCTAATAACAGACTCAAAGAACACAGATTTGGAAACGCTGGACTTATCTTATAATAAACTATCACATATTTCCGAGGAAGTGCTGGCACACTTACCGAACTTAATCAGTTTATATTTGCAAGGGAATAAATTGAAAAGTCTGAGCGATAACTGCTTTGGAAGTCAGAAATATTTGATGTCATTGTATTTGCAACATAACTATATCGAGAGGCTGAACATGACCCTTATCAATCTGAAGCAACTGAAATATCTAGACGTATCATATAACTACATTAGGACGATATCTGGTTATGAAACCAATCGGCTTCAGGATCTAGAAAAAATAAATATATCGAATAATGTTTTACAGAACATTGAGGGCAACTGCTTTGTACAATCGGAAAAACTTCAATCTGTTGACTTAAGTTTCAATTTGATTGTGACTCCTATAGAAAATTTAATGTTTTCTGCAAATATTAAGCTTAACTATCTTGACTTGAATGATAATTTGATTCCCAGCATCGAAGGCAATAGTTTTAAACATAACGTACTGACATATTTAAACTTGAAAGATAATAAAATATCAGGTGAAATAAAAGATAACACGTTTGCGGGCTTACAAAGAATAACAGAGTTTGATCTTTCGAAGCAAAATATTACAATGATAAGAAACTATGGTTTTGCGGATATGAAATCTTTGCTCAACTTGAATTTAAGCAGAAATCATATAAACGAAATCGAAAATGCATCCTTCCATAATTTATCAGTTCGTATTGTTGATGTTTCCTACAATAATATATCCAAACTAAACTTCCTATCCGATTCACTTTACAATTTAATTGAACTGTATTTGAATAACAACAATATAACGATTTTATTAACAAACACCTTTGAGAAACAAAATCTTTTACAGAAACTTGATCTATCGGGAAATAATCTTTTAACTATTGAAAAAAACTCACTACCATTACAAAATTTGCAATTTCTAAACATGGTCAACAATCGTGTGGTTGGGGCGTTAAGGAGTAACATGCTAAGTCCCGCCAAATTTTTAAGATCCTTAGATTTTAGCAATTTTAATATAACTAAAATTGACAACAAGACCTTTATAGATATGCCCGTACTAGCGAGATTAAATTTATCACATAACTCTATTGACAAAATTGAGCCGGACAATTTCATTGGAATGGACAATTTATATGGTTTAGACATTTCATATAACAACTTATCAGATTTGCAATTCAACAACAGTCTACTAACGAAATTGAAAGCAGCTTATTTGAATAATAACATGCTGACAAACATTTCGAGAATATTCCCAACAGCTAGTGACATATTGTACCTCGACATGTCACATAACGGGTTCTCAGATCTTTCGCATGTTGATTCCAAATTATTTCCCGAACTTCAAACGTTACATCTCTCGTATAATAGCATAGACAATTTTAACAACCCCGGCACGAACAGTCTCGCTAATTTAGTCGATTTAGGACTCTCCTCCAACAATATAAAGACTATTGATCTAAGCTATTTCAAAGAACTCGTCATCGTAGATTTAAACAACAATATCTTGCGCAATATTAACATGACTTTTTTCAAAAACATGGACAAGGTTCAATCCATGGATTTGAGTCAAAACAATATCATTGACGTACCTCCAGGAACTTTCCAAAACATGATGCATCTGAAAATGTTGAATATATCCTCGAATTCCATATCCAAATTGCGTTACGGAAGTCTCAAAGGGCTGAACAGAACCGAGTTATTGGACGTATCGAATAACATAATCGAATCTCTGGACGTACACATTTTCCACGAATGTCCGGAACTCAAAACTCTGATAATTGATTACAATCGAATAAAGGTCCTCGATATCGAGAGGTTGGTACTCGTAACACAAAGGAGCTTGAAGACTTTGAGCCTTGGAGGCAATCCGATTTCATGTCAAGAAATTATTCGGAACGCTACACTTAAGGACAGTTCGATCGTACTTAATCAAATTGAAGTGACGTCAGTACATAAAATTTATCACGAAGATAATGTTCATGGGATCAAATGTGGCGATGACGTCGTAACCACTGTGACTGTTATAGTTGAACGGACAGTCGAACTTGCACACAAAACAGGCTATTCGCCTTTGGCAATTATTATTTGGTGCGCGGTATTAACTGTTATTTTGCTAGGAATCGCTATTGGGGTATACATAAAGTATAAGAAAGATAGCGGCGGCCAGGTTTACTATAGAGAATCTAGAGTACATTTGAGTAGCTCTCTAGAAATATAAGGCCGAATACAATGTGATAAACTGAAGCAGCAATTCGGAAGTTTGCGAATTTGTGATCTAAAAACTAAAGCTATAAAGTAGGTTGTTTTAAACGAACTCGAAAAGCATTCAGACAACGCTATTTTAGTTTTCGTATTAAAACTTCATAATTTACCTCACAATAGCTTTACAGTCCGACAATATTACAAAGCTAAATTTATGTTTTGCGCATCAAAACATGTCTTTCAATTTAATTATTTTTGTAAATTGTGGTTTAGATAGACGCATACTTTAAGATAAAGGTTATTAAGATTTTATTCTTTCACTCCTCCACAAACATTTTGGTCCAGACATTTTGAATAAAAAGGATTTTAATGTGCGATAAATTACACCTACTAAACCTTATACAGGCACCTTGACATGTCTGCGATATTCTGCTTTTTATTGTACGGTTGGCATATACATATTACCTTTATACCTTTATAATTTAGCTGACTCGACAGACGTTGTCCTGTCAAAAGCCATTGCGTCAATTCTATGTCAAATGTCATATTGCGTAACTATAGCAACCGTAGTATGTTGATGCTAACTTGTCAATTTATAGTAAAAATTATCAGTATATATATAATTTGCAATAAATTAAAATTGCGACTATAATTTGAGATTTAAACTATCCTATCTCTCAAGTTGGATCGAACTGCACATGGTGTGCGAATTTTATTATAATCGGTTAAGTGGTTTAGGAGTCCATTGAGGACAAACATTGTGACACGAGATTTATATATTTATATAATTTATATATTATAAATTGTAAAGGTATGATTTCAAATGTGAATGACACACGAGTACAATAGCGTTGTCAAAAGCTTGTAGTCCACTTAACAGTTCCGCACCAGACTAGTGAGAATAAGAAACGAACTTAACATTTTAGCATGATATATAATCCGCATCAAGGATTATTTTTATCTATTTTTTTTTATCCACAGCGAAGCGTGGAAGGGAACAGCTAGTTATTTTATATATGTTTTTACACGTAACATATAGCTGATAACCATGTATTGTTAAAGGCCTCAGTTATTAGCAACTAAGTATGTTATTCCACTGTTCTGTAGCAGAAATGACTAAGATGCATTTCAGAGGAAAGTGGTGCAATATTAAATGTCGAATTAGTTAAAATGTATTATAGTTAAACTAAATACTTTTGTGATTGTCTGTTATTTTTGATTAAATTGTTCTAATAATTTGTATAACTATTGTCTTTGGTTTATTGCCGGTGGGGTAAGATTGAAATACATTAAACTAATAATTTGCGTTATTTTTGTTATCTAAAGGTATTTTGTTACTACAGTCAGTGCTGGGTGTTCAGAACACTCAAATATATTAAAGACTAGTAAAAATCAACTACGTCTGACATTCATTTCAACGATTTTAGAAATTTGTTTCATCTTACCCCGTCACCCTTTCATCTTCCCCCGTTTTATTTTCGTGGTAGAAACATTTTATTTTAAACTATATAAAAGATATAGTCTTACTTATAAACACTACATAAAGTTAGTCACTGCTTAAAATGACAACTTCTAAATAAATTTAAGCAGGCTTAATAAATAAGTAAGGCCTAATTTGAATAAAACATGAGCACACTGAACACATAGAGACGTAAAACCAATTTTTGCGATTAAAAATAATTTATTTTGCAGCAAAAGTACATAATTATAAACTAAACAATGAAATCGAAAGAGAAAACAATAATAGAAGAAAGAAATTAGAACATTTCGTAGACTTTTTTCCAAATGTAATCCTCTTTTATTATCTTTTGTATATTGTTTTATATTTTAGGTAGACACACTAACCGTCCATTCATATAAGTTTTAAGATAATTTTCTGGGCAAACACCATGTTTTTGAATTTCATTTGTAGAGGTACTCGTATCGATTCCGATAGGGGCGGTTGCCATCCCGCTAACAGCCCCGTACACGAGGTAAATGAAAAGTATCATGATTACTTGCCACGCTTTCATCTGAAATCACAAAATACATATATGATTTAAAAGAGCACGTTAAAAACTTTTAACAAACATGAAAAAAAAAGAGTTAATACAAGAACATTATGTTACAAAACAAAAAACAAAAACCGACTTCAAGACACCGACTATTGAGTTATTCATCTATTTGTCGCGCACGTACTTAATGCAAATTTAAGACTTATATGGTTTTCTAATGGATACCATTATCAGAACTGGACTAAATTGAAATGGGACCAAATGGGAAGCGTCAGCTTTCTAATAAAAAAAGAATCATCAAAATCGATTCACCCAGTCAAAAGTTATGAGGTAACAAACATAAAAAAAAAAATAAAAAAAAAAACATACAGTCGAATTGATAACCTCCTCCTTTTTTGAAGTCGGTTAAAAAGTGAAAAGCTAACAGAATCAATATTCTAATTGAGGCATGGTTTAATTTAATTTTACTAAATTTGTTTGTCTAATTATTTTCAGGGTTGGTAATATTTTGTTGAAGTGAACACAGGGTTCTATGGAAAGAGTATGTTAAAGGTTAAGTGTACCTACTCATTTTTCCGAACAACTGTGGGACCAACCCGAAATTCCAATATTTTGCGACAGAGCGTTTTAAGCAGTGATTAACTTTAAGCAGTGTTTATAAGTAAGGCCGAAAGTTTTTACCTCAATAGAGATAATAAAATAAAAGCGTGTTAAAAACGAAAAAATTACTAATGTCTTTTTATAAAAAAGGAATTCTAGACGATGCTTAGAAGTTGCTAAGATTGACAAATTTCAACTAACTTATGCGCGATACATAAACGCGTGCGCAGTACTAAGAAATGTCACTTTACAAAAACTTTACACGTAAAAAAATGGTTGTCTGTAAAGTCGATTTACGGACGATAGTTTATCGTGACAACGTCATAACAACACATCGATGAAATGATTGCATACTTTTCTCGCTCCGATCGTGACGTTACAATGAGCGTAACGGGACACTTTTTCGTGCGTGCAGCCGGCGTTCATCGATTTGTAAAGGTGGATTTACACTAGCGAATGCTCATTCTATCACCACAATGTCAAATTATTTTAGTGTAAACAGGCGTAGAGCATTCTTTCGTTGTTCTTAATGCGTTCGCAAAGTTTCTATGTAGTATTCTAAAAATGCTCGCTCGCTTGATGTAAACGGCGCTAGAGCGCGCGAACAGTTTGCTTAGAGTGTTCTTGCGTGTTCGAACGTGCTCGCGCCCCTGAGCGATCTTTTCAAAGTGTTCTTGTGTTCTAGCGATTGTATACATCGATTATATCGATTAAATTATGGATTGGTCTCAAGAAAAATGTTTATTAATGATAGAAGCCTATCAAAATTTTAGATGTCTGTGGGATCCGACGTACGAACATCATAAAAATACAACTTCCAAACAAGATACTTGGCAAAAAATTGCAAAACTACTGGAATGTAATGTTGAAGAAGTAAAAAAGAAGATGGACTCGCTTCTTGACATAATGGTATTGGCAGTGCTTCAAATACCAACCACAGAATTGACACGAATGAGCAAAAAACATTCGTTGTTCAATGATCCAGCTCTACACAAAATTACGAAAGAATGCTCTTGTTCTAGCTCTAGCTCTATGTTCGTTTCATGTAAATCCACCTTTAGACGTTGTCACGTCAAAAACATTACAGTCACTGATTAGATAGAAAATTAAATGCGTTTTAAATTTCATATTAGCCTTAGAGATTTTATAATGAAACCCGGTTTCACCCCCCGGTTTTACCCGCGTTTAAAAAATAAACCTAAGTTACTTCTACCTCCTCCAAGAATATGTGAACAAAGTTTCATGATGATCGGTTAAGTAGTTTTTGCGTGAAAGCGTAACAAACAAATTTATATTCACATTTTTAATGTTACTAAAATTACTATAAAAAAATAGGGGTTGGTGAAAATTTAGGGTTGTACGTATTTTTTAATGCCATATTATAAAAAAAAATGTCCAAAAAATAAAATAAAAATGTTAGGAGTGGACAACCCTTATCATTCAGGGGTATTAACCCGGCGAGGCTGTGGTGGCAAAATGTAACATTGACTATGTGGTGGGGTTTGACATACCCACTTATTAAATGGGCCATAAATATCATAATATCGATAAATTGAGTTCTAATCTTATGTTTTGTGATATTAATATAAACAATAAACAGCTTTTAATGAAAAAACTTTAATATTTTAATATTTTTTTTATTATTATTTAGGAAAATAAAAGAAACGAAGTTTTTTTTAAACAAAAATAGGCATTATCTTCATAAACCTCTAAAATAAACAAAAACAAAATTTTACTTTAAACAACAACTACAAAATTAAGGAAAAAACATCAGTCTTTGAATTAGAAATACAAAACTATCATAATACTTTGGAACAGCTTAGGAACTAGGGTCATCATCACAACAATTTTTGCAGGAAAATATTGCTTGAGATTCGGGTTCGGAGCTTGACTCGTCCGAACATTCTTGGAAAACATCCTCTATCATGGACTCAAGACGCCTTTGGTCTCTTTCGAAACTCATTTTCGTTCAAAAACTAAAACAAAAAACAAATAATAAGCTAATAAACCAAAAAAAACAACTTTCAATTTTACCGAAATAACCACACACCAACTATGTGGCGGGGTATTACGTACCCGACAGGAGTATGCGCACGTATATCTCAAGCGCCCGGTAGTGCAACACTGCGATCACGCGACTATCCCCTCCCGTAGCTCCTTAGCTCCAGCTATGCGGCGAGACAAACCGTTACAGCAAAAATTTAATACAAAACGATCGTTGGAGTAATGCGTGGGGTATGTCACACTCCACCACAGCCTCGCCGGGTTAAAAATAAATAGTAGCCGATCCTCAGACCTACTGAATAATGCATATAAATTTTCATAAAAATCGGTCAAGCCGTTTCGGAAGAGTATGGTAACTAACATTGTGACACGAGATTTTTTATATATTTTATATTATACTAGCGACCTGCCCCGGCTTTGCACGGGTATAAAATATAGCCTATGTTACTCAGGGATAATGTAGCAATCTAATGGTGAAAGAATTTTTGAAATCGGTCTAGTAGTTTTTGTGTTTATTCAACACAAACATACAAAAATACAAATCTTTCCTCTTTATAATATTAGTATAGATAAGAAAGACTAGATGTGTCCCGCGGTTTCACGCGCATACTGGCGATACGATTTCGATTATACGAGTATGTGTTAATGCTGAATATAAGCTATCTATATTCTAAACTTTAACAAAATCGGTTTAGTACATAGTTACGGAAAGCAGTAACACATTCACACACGCACATACTTTCGCATTTATAATATTAGTGGGATGCAGCGCTGCTTTTATGTAATTTTGAACATACCTTTTTATTTTCGTGTATCACGTTCAGAACAAAGCACTGGACTAAATGAATTGAAATTATAGTTGGTATTTATATAAAAAAGTGTGTGTTATTAAATACCTACTTACCAGCTAATTCCCACTTTATCACAAATGCTAAGGAAAAAAGTTATATAAAATTAGTCACGGGTTATATATTATAAACCTCTCGGTATTTGTTTTTTGAAAAACGTCGAACTAATATATTAATTATTAGTTTTGACATTATGTAATCGTCGCATAAATAAAATTATTTTTGGCCAAAATTATAATGTATACAAATTTTGAAAGCAGCTTTCTTAAATCATATTAAAATAACAATGAAACTTAATATCTTTCTACAAAAATAATACCACATTGTATTTACTTTACAGAAAAGGTTAAAATATTTTAGAAGTTTTAGGTGACTTATAAATTCTAACCCTAGGGATATCCAATCGGCCTAAATTATTTCGTAACGTGGTTTCGAAACATTTTGTGAAAATTAACACGGAAGTATTCGCGTCAAATTCAGTTGTTTACGACTAGTTTCAGCCACATTTTGTGATCTTCATCGGGACGAATGCCATATGCGCTTGTAATCTCCTGATGATCACCGAATGTGATCGAAACTGGTGATAATAAACGTCTTAGTTTGACGTGAGTAATAGTGAAGAAGAAATTCAATGGCGTATGTGAATTCCAGCAATCCGCACTTGGCCAGCGTGGTGGAATATGGCCTAATCACCTTTCGAGGGTAGACCTGCATCTCAGCAGTGGGAGGATTAAAGGTTGCATATGATGATGATGAATAGTGAGTACCCCCTACTTAGAATGGGGGAGGATCGTAGTGTCAAGAAGGCGTATCTTGGAGTTGCTCGTGGTTGCCGACCCGACGGCCGGCCCAGATACCGCTGGATTGACGCCGTGCGATCCGACCTGCGTGAACTCCAAGCCGACGACTGGCTAGAGACAGCGCAAGATCGAGATCAATGGCGTTCTCTGGTGTCGGAGGCCAAGACCCACTTTGGGTCGCAGCGCCAGAAGAGTAAGTAAGTAATAGCACGTTTTTTTTAGTTAACCTGTAATGTCCCACTGCTGGGCAAAGGTCTTCCAATTTCTTCCATACCTGCCCGTCTTAGGCCAGCACCGTCCAGTCCTTTTCAAACTTCCCCAGTACGTCGCGCCATCGCGTCGGAGGGCGGCCTGAGGGTCGACTGTCCGGGGGCACCCACTCTGTGGAGACCTTTGCCCATCTGTCCGGGTGCATTCGGCTTGTGTGCCCGCCCACTCCCACTTGAGCTTGGCAAGCCTTTTACCTACGTCCGCGACGCCTGTCATGGAATAGTGAGTACGAGTATTCCCGTGTCAATGTTACAGGTTAAAAATTTTCAATTAAATTAAATAGGTGACTCAATCATCGCATAATATTATTTATAAACCGAAATACCAAATGATTAATATGTTTTGATACGATTGTTAACCTCCTTCCTTATATTTGTAATAGCCAATATTATTCACTAGGTGAGTTGTTCAGCCAATACACGTCCAAAATGTCCTATAGGTACTAAAAACCTTTTTCCTATATAAATACCAAACATAATGGGTCCAATTTAGTATATTGTTTAACTGTGAATTGTCAAGTACTTACTGTAAGAGATATAAAAATATTAAGGTAACCCCATTTTACACATAATTATAACAAATTTATAATTTTTTAAATGCGTAAACGAGGATATTATGTGTGTGTATTTTTTAAAACTTAAAAAATTTAATAAATTTGATTAAAGTATTTAACTAAGATTTACACATAGGCTACTTTTAAATGAGATATTAATTAGTTTTACAAAAAAAAATAAAAACCGACTTCAAGAGACCGAATAATGAGTTATTCATCTATTTGTCGAGCACGTACTTAATGCAAATTTAAGACTTATATGGTTTTCCATGGATACCATTATCAAAACTGGACTAAATTGAAATTGAAACGTCAGCTTTCTAATAAAAAAAGAATCATCAAAATCGATTCACCCAGTCAAAAGTTATGAGGTAACAAACATAAAAAAAAAACATACAGTCGAATTGAGAACCTCCTCCTTTTTTGAAGTCGGTTAAAAATTAGCATGTTCTATAAAATACCAGGCAACCACAAGGTGCAGTTTGTCAAAATATTTGGTACTTAAAGGAGCTTCTTGTTGTGCATTCAATAGTGCTTTTAAAACTAATCGAATAAGTCAAAGACTATGAACCATCAAGAAGTTTCTACCAGACGTAAACAATATTTTTCTTTTAACAGAAATCGTTTTCACGTTTTGCAGTCATCAAGCAGTCCGAAAACATAAGCAAAGGTAACAATAAAATTATACTATTAGTATTATTAAAAAATAACATTGAGTTAAAATTTCCAGATTTTTTAAAGTGTCTTGTTATGATACAAGATTTTTTTTAGGTCACACATAAATTTCAATGCCCCTATCCAATAAATCAGATTAAATATGCATGTTTGTGGATGAGTGGTTATTATTATTGGCTCTCTTAACTTGAGTTCTAACTACTTAACTGGAGAATCGCAGATTTCAAGTCTCACAATGGAGCGTGCTATGTTATTAGGTATCAGCCTGAGAGACAAAGTCTGTAATATGGATATCAAACGAAGGACAAAAGTCATTGTCAGTATGCTCCGTACTTTAGGTGAATTCATCGGAATTTTGATTGCTATTTTTCTGAGTGTAGGCGTGGTGAGTGCAGAGGAGTAGAGCCCTGACAGGCTACCGATTGCGAACAAGCGTTCCGTCGGCAGACACCAGCCCGATGTTCACCATATTAGACCCAACGCGGGTCATTCGTATATATATGATTGTCCCGAAACGGAAAAATGGCACCAGTGACAAAAGAATTATACCTAGTAAATCGACACAGGCTGGCGATAATAATGAGATTTCACGTTAAAACAACCCAATACCAAATTAAATAATAATTTGAGCAAATAATAGGAGACAGCTTATACTATGGATTAGCATGCAGTCTTTTTATCTCCCAAAATCACTCAATTTCTGTGACAATGCAGAAAAAGAGGAGATTCTCTGGTTAAATCATGAAATAATGTTGTGTTTTCAGATGAAGGTGTGGCCAGCAATCGTTGCAGTTTTCCTTTTCATGTGTATGATTGGTAACGGTATGGCGTTTGTTTTCAAAAGATACCATACCTGTATGCCCGGGACTATAAAGACATCGTTTCACGGACGCGGAATTTGTCTGCCTGTAGCAGAACCTAGAAAATGGAGACAACCAAGATTTTAATAAAATCATGTTGCAAATAAACCGAAGTTTAGGTTTTTGCTTTCTCTCTTGATTTCATTTTTTGGTTCATGTATTTTTTACCGCAAACCAAATCATTAAAATTACTTGTTAAAAAGATCAAATTCTACCATAGAGTCAATTAAACGATTGTATTTGAAATATATTTTTCATCCCACCATCTCGGAAAGAGTATTTTTAATCTTCAATATCTGAGTGGAAAAGCCGTTTTTATTCTCTAGAGGATAAAGTAAATTGAATTTAGAACATCGTGTGCACTAAGTTTGTGAATTAAAAAAAACATTAAACCTATTTACTGCTACCTCTATGGTGCCGAATATATCATACAACTTTTTTTTAATTTGTTGAAAACTCAGACTCGGAACCTTCTTGGTGTTCTTTTTTCAATTTGCTTTGTACGCGGTTCTTTACGCGGCATTTTTTCACGTCATTGTTAAACCTTATATTAAAAACAAGAAACTTGAAAACAAGTGAAAAAACTAAAATGAGTGATTCTAGCGACGAGGAAGTTTGTTTGACGCCAACAGAATTGACTGAAACTGTTAATAATGCGCAAATGAGCTTTTCCACTCAGATATTGAAGATTAAAAATACTCTTTCCTCGCTGAGGTGGAATGAAAAGTTACGTGTTGCACTCGAGTGCAAAGATTTTTCACCTCGTGCTCTTTTGATTCCCTCGCTAACACTCAGGATTCTAATTTTGAATCCTTCGCTTGCTCGGTCATCAAAATTGAACACGCGGTTAAAAAGCAACTTTGCACTCTTGTATAACAAATAACTATTTTCACTTCTCCTGCTCGTAAAGTCCTACTTTACGCCCTGTGTAGGCGGACTAAAGCGACGTTTTAGGCTCTTGTGCTTAAAAGGAACCTCTTTGAATGAAAACAAATTACTTTTTCGCCCTTGTGCGTAAAAGTCCACTTTTAAGCACAAGGGCAAAAAAGTAATTTGAAAAGAGAAAAGAGATTCGAGAGGTTGAAAAAAAGAGGTTCTTGTTTATTTTATTCTTCTATCATGTAAGAAGTTTACTCGTGTTTTTTAAAATATAAAACCTGTAGAAGATATAGATCGTAGAGTATTTTTTTTATTCATAGAGGTTGAAAATAGGTTCTTGTTTTAATTTGTGATTTTCTATTTATTCTATTTACTTTTGTGTATTATATTATTTGTTTTAAATTAATAAATTAAATTAAAATTGATAAACAAATTGATTTAATATTTTTTACCTACCTAATTAATTTAGATAAGTATATTTATATAATTTCTTATTTAATTAATTTTGAATTATCAATTTTTGTTTTATTAACTTATAATAAATAAATTAAAATTAAATAAAAAATATAAGTAATTTTTTTTTATTTTTTTTTATTCTTTAGATTTTATTTTAATTAATATTTTTTTATTTAAATAATTAAAATAAATAAAAATACTTATAAAAAAGTAGAAAATAATATAAATATCTTTAAATGAAAATGAATATTATTTACGAAATTATATTATATTCTGAAATTATAAGTAATATTATTATTTTTTTTATTTAATTTTAATTTATTTCCTCGCAATCGATGTGAAAAGTCGAGTGTATAACTCGGGCATAAAACCCATTTTATCCTCGACTCTATATCCGCCCTCGCCTTCGGCTCGGGCTAGCTAAACGTCTCGTATAAAATGGCTTGTTTTATGCCCTCGTTGTACAATCTACTATTTTGTTTGATTAATTTATTTAAAGTACGAATGTTTTGAAGATGACATAGCTACAATGGTAGGAAGGTAATCTGTCACACAACCTCTCGTAGATACATAGATAAAATCTTTCTTGTTCACACCTGAAATTACAGACAAAAAGGAGATCATAACACATAAATATAGTGCAACAGCGGCCTTATTGCTTAGAGCGATCTCTTCCAGGCGACCTTTGGATGGAGAGGATACACTGAAAAAAATAGAAAAATGGGTCGTGCAACGTAGGAGAAAACATAAAACCTATATAAAATGTTAGATAGTATGCATGAGTTGTGTCTAAATAAATAAACGTTTCACACTCATAGCTCTCCACTAAGATAATCCAGTATCGGGGATGCCATAGAACACACACAAAGACAAAGACGACTAACACCCAGACCCAGGGGTGACATTTAAATTCATCATTCACACATCTGCCCGGTCAGGACTCGAACCCGGGGCCTCTGGCTTAAAAGGCGGATATTACCGCTGAGCCAAACAGGTCGTCAAATTATATAATTACATCTATAGGTTTAATCATCAGGTACATTCAATCATTGAAAGCACATTCACTTTCATTCAAATTTATTCAGTTTTCATTACAATTTAGTTTCATAACTTGAATAAAAATGATTATGTTAAATACAAAAACAACATTTTTACGTTCACCAATTGTTGTTTTTTTTGTAAAAAGTTTATCTATCTATTTTGATTAGAGCTTTAAACGTTTTAGGGTTCTGAACCTGTTTCGGAGAAAAACTCGTATGGCGAGACTTCGGTGTGTGTCTGTCTGTCTCTATGTCACAGCCATTTATCTCAGGAACTATAAAAGTTAGCGGCCTGAAATTTGGCATAACGCTAGATAATATTAACCGCTACAGTTTGTAGAAAGAAAATGCTGAGAAATAAGTTAAGAGAAATGAGTTATTTTACTTGAAAACTGGGTCCTGAGAAGAGGACCTAAAATTTTAAAGTCTAGCGATGTGGTGATAAAGGGTATCAGATGAGTGGTAATATAAAGTTGGAACTTAAAAAAATATCTATTTTAATTTCTTCACACGTTGCTTTTTCTTAAATATCAGATTTTTAAAAAAATTGGTTGTCTGTAAAGTCAGTTTACGGACGATAGTATAACGTGACGTCATTACAAAACATTGATGAAATGATTGCATACTTTTCTCGCTCCGATCGTGACGTCACAATGAGCGTAACGGGACACTTTTTCGTGCGTGCACACTACCGGCGTTCATCGATTTATTTGACGTTGTCACGTCAGAATTAGTGCACCCCCCCCTCTTCCCCCTTTTACCGTCGCTTATTCAAGTCGAACGGGAATCGTTTTTTTTAGGAAAGCATGATCCTTAATTGACCGCATCATTGCTCAATGCTCACCATCAGGTGAGATGACGGTCAAATGCAAGACTTTCATCATCTTTCAATATCATAAAAGCGAAAGTTTGTTTGTTTGTAACCACTAAATTCTGAAACGGCTCAACAGATTTACATGATTTAGGATGAAAGTCTTTTATGGTCAGGATTAACACATAGACTTTTTGTCCCGGAAAACTTAATTTGACCTTTAAACCGCGTTTAAAAGTACGGGCCGCAGCTAGTCAAATATAAAGGGTGATTCATATCCCTGATGAATACTGTTTTTCTGCTGTAGAAGATACACTAAGAAAAATGGCCATCAAAATTACAAATTTTAAAATCAATATTTAGTTGTCACCGTAAAAACTGGTACTAATCATCGTAATAAGATATGTTTATGAATATAATTGTTAGATAGTTGTTGTTGTTGTAAGAAGCTGTGCCCTATGGTTGCACTAGTTAATCTATAGAAACTGCTTATTCACCATTTTAAAACTTAGCCTATGTGTTGGTGCAGGGTATAAAGTTTTAAACTAACTTTAATAAATTTTTCACTCAAATCTCTGAACCGTTTACGCCTGAAAAAGTATTCACACAAAAACGCTATCGTTTATTCATTTACTAAATTATGCAAATGTAATTTGTGAAATGAGATTCTACAAATTGCACATACCTTTATGTCTCGTGCAGTAAACTACTCGACAATTCACAATCGTGCAGTGGACTAAATTGAACTAAATAATGCTTGGTATTTATTCATGTATGGGATAGGAAATAAGTAAAATAAATTAATAATATAGAATCCTATTTGGGACGCATATTTTCTAAACAACGCATTCAGTTAAATTCGGCTATCACAAATGTTAAGGAAAAAGGGTAACAATCGTTTCAAAACATATTAGTAACGAGGGATTTCGGTTTATAAATAATATTTTACGATGAGTCGGCTATATGAAACAGGAGCGTTATTAGCGTTGGCAACAAAATGTAGGTAGGTACATATTACCTTGCCTTGCCATAAATATTGTAACAAAGATTTTTTTTTCTATTGCAAATAACATTTATTACTTTTACAGTGTGTTAGTTTAATACATAAATATAAAACAATTTAAAATATAAAAAAGCTTATTAGAAGTGGTCTCCATTGGCTGCATACAGTCCTTTAAACGTTGAGGCCAGTTATTAATAGTACGCACTCTTTCCATGGGAAAATCCTTCAATGCCAATCGTATGGATTGTTTAGGGACTCCAAATCTTGGCTTGACTTTATCATGGCGTTTAGGGCAAGCCGTACTCTCTAAAACTGACCATAAATCATAATCCAGCGGATTAAGATCGGGACTAGACGACGACGTATATACGAGAACAAGAAAAAGTCCTGACTCTCACGCCTGTGCTAGTCGTAAAGACTTCTTTTCATTCTAAAAAATGTTCTCTACATTCTGGGTCGTTCGAGATTATCTCCGTCACTCTTACTGTCATGACATTTCTAATGAGAACGACAATGACCGAGGTAATACTTCACTCGCCAGAATAAGGCCCCTGAGCACATCATCTTACATGATAATTATGATGAATTTTTTCACATTTTAACTGGTTTGTTGCGACTCGTTGAGCCAAAAAGATTTTCATAAACGTAGGCAAGGTGTAACGGAAAGGGGTAGTACTTAAGGGTGTTCTTCTACACGTCATTGTAAACAACTTCTAGAGCAAAGGTTTGCTGAATTCGAGAAAGAAAATATTGTCAGAGCATTACCTCCGACTTACGTAACCTATGGCTATACTACTATGGGGTTTCGGGGAATTATACACTAGAATCACATACTCAATCGGTTTTATGGAAGCTACTCACAATTTTAATAATATCACAGCACTTCACTTATTCACAATCACAATCAGAGGACAGGCGGCTTAGCCTTTCCCATCTTCCATCTTTTATATCGCCTTCGTATTATCACTGGCACCGCCATCTTGTCGGTGTCCTCACGACTCCCCAGTCGTGAGAGTCACGCACCATCCGTCAGCCAGCCGACAGTGGTGCCACCATCAAGACGTTGGGGGTTGCCATGCTAACATTCGGCCATCCGACCCATAAGTACGTCCTCGTACTTGATTACGCACGAACACTAGTTGCCGCCATTGCACCTGTGGACACTTCACAAATCGCCCACATCTACCAATACCAAGAATAATCTTGATAGATAGATAAACTCTTTATTGTTTACACCGGACATCACAAATAAAAGGATATTTAGACTTAAGAACCAGTGCAAGATCTGGCGACCCCATTGCCAAGAGCGATCTCTTCCAGGCAACCTTAGAAAGGAGGATACATATTGAATTGAAAAATGGGGTGTGCAGTATTAGATAAAAGTGATATGTAAACCTACATAAACTGTATATACTTAGACATACATTCAAAACAAACAACAATTTAATCAATCAGGAAGAATGATCAAAACAATTTTAAATAGGAATAAGCTTATGTTATAAAACTGATCACGCCAATAAGAAAATAAAATGTGATACAACCTGACACCACAATTTGACTCAATTCGAATGTTTATTACAATCCACTCCCTGTTTGGCAGTTGTAACATATCCGTCCCATAAGCCAGAGCACCCGGGTTCGATTCCCAGTCGGGTAGATGTCATAATGATGAATTTAAATATTTGTTCTGGGTCTGGGTGCCAGATGTCCTTGTCCCTGTGCGTGTTCCATGGCATCCCCGACACAGAAGTCATCCTAGAAGGGAGCTATGAGTGTGAAACGTTTATTATTTATCAGTCAGTACGACATCTTCTGGCAATTTGTTCCAGTTATAGACCAGAGTTGTTGTCTTGTATAGGATGTGGTTTGTAGTGTTGGTCTGGGATAGTGTGGGCCATAGCAAGGTTTTATGGCGTCTGCTGTCTTCGACATCTTTGAATGTGAAATGTTTTGTATGTCCGTAAAATTATAGAACCCATTCAGCACTTTAACGGTTTCAATCAGGTCTCCGCCCAACTGCCGCTTCTCGAAGGTTGTGAGATGCAGTGCTTTTAATCTGTCTTCATAGGATTTGTGACATGGAGCATACGGTAGCTTTTTGTTGGGCACTTTTGAGGAGGATCTTTCTCAAAGTAGAGACTGCATACTGGGAACCCATACTTCAACAGTGGCTTTATATCCTATCGGATATATCAATCCTTCGTATCCGTAATAGTAGGTAGTTGTGTCGGAAGATTCAGATTAAGAAATATTTATTGAACTACTGATAAGTACCTTGTAATTCATAAGCTATTGGTTGAAATTGTCAGTTTACCCACATCCGGAATTCAATATGTACTCGTACACAGTCAAATAATTTTAGTAGTTTTTAAAATAATAATAATTAACGATTTCCAATTCAATTTTAAATTCTATGCATAATATGTCAAATTATTTTAATGAAATGTCAATAGTATATACCTCGTAATATCATGTCAATAATAATTCCTCATTAAATGTCAAATTTTAAATTGTTTACTTAATAATATCATTTCCGCAGATTTATCTCTATTCACAGATTCATTCAAGTCATAAAATACGTGATTTAATAGCCACTTCTTCAGATACATTTTGAACTGTTTATGACATGGTATATGTTTCCATAATAGGCATTATTATTATATGTTTTTTTTTCAACTTCATTTGATGTGACATCGACCACCACTGAAAAGGCATATTGCTATGCTTATATTGACTGAAGATTTTACTGTCAACATTTGCCAGATGTGACTTCCAGTTTAGATTTGCATCCTTCCTCAGATTAAGCACATGGAACCATAATTGCTATTTGCAATTCAGATATCCTTCTGACTCAAAACTAAGATTAGGTAGTTACATTATTTTCGCAATTGCAAGATTGGCTTCATTATCAAAGTTGTATATAATTATGAGTAGATTAGTTTACTATTAGACATTTTAGGCTTAGCATATGCTTTCCTAATAAAACTGTATAATAATGTTTTATTTTGTGAAGTATAAAGATTTGGAATATTTTATGATATTTTCCCCCAAAATGGGGAAATATTTCTAACCAGGCATCATTTCAAGAGTATAGCTGTCGCATGTGCGGCCACGCTATGGCTCCATCTTTAGGTAATATACCTATCTATGACCTAGAGTTACTCCAAGAAAATCCATCTGACTAACTTCGACAAAATGCATTAGACTGATGCTTGGTTGATATATAAACTTGACATCCGTAACCAGACTAATGATTATGAATAAATTTCAATACTGCAAGGTATATAGGCACATCTGTCTATGCTGCTTGCCTATCTTCAAATATATTATACATGATAAACAACAGACACACGTTCCTTGTTTTGTTAAAATCACAGTATTACCAATCTGAAAATGTATTCCGGCACCTTATGCTTCAGTTACGTGATTACTGGGAAAGAGAAAGAAAAAAAAAAAAAAAAAAAGAAGAAATCTCGATGCTGCGAGCCACCACTTGAAATAAATATCGGCTTCTGTTAACGGCTCACATTATGACCACAAATTGTGCCCCAAAGTGACAGCCATTGTGCCCGATTCGACCCATGCAAGAGCACTATACGATTGATATGTTGAGTCCAGAGAAGAGACAGTTCACCACCTTGCGTACAAAATACACAACAGTTAACAGGTCCTCCAAGCAAGGGTTGTGCAACTGCTGACATCCAAGTCTAGTTGAAGAGACAAGTATATATTATAATTTGGTCGGAGGCAGCATACGATTATTGTTTCCGTACCTGAAAACTCAAACATTAGGTGTACAATTCTGCTAATGCTGAAACTTTCATTCAGTCACTTTTGAGTTTCGATGGTAATTTCCGTGTATAGTGAGAACAAGTAGACCAAAGCACTACTTTAAAAGACATAACGATTTTTAATGGCATGAGTGGTGTAGGACCTCTTAATAGCGCGACAATCTGCAGTAAGAACAAACATTTTTAGAGATAAGTTAGTGTGACAGTACCAAACACACACATGTAGGAATCCTTGTATATTATTTGACGCACAAATCATTATTATAATACGAGTATTTGCGTGTGGTACGCAACACGAAACATGAAATCGCTGAAATATCTACCCTTACATTATAAAAAGAAAGATTTGTGTGTATACTTATATGTAACGATTATACACAAAAACTAATAAACCGATTTAGAAACCACCATTAAAATTTCTTTCACCATTAAAATTCTACATTATCCCTGAGTACCCGAGTATACTTGACATCCGTGCAAAGCCAGGACAGGTCGCTAGTCAATTATAATAGACTTCAGCGCTTCAATGCTCATAAACAAACCCTTTTGTGTCCTCCTTTTAACTGCGTTGTTCTATCAAAGCAAAAAAAAAGTTTGATTTCTATTAAGTATTCGGTTCATAGAACAATAAAAAGCTATATGCGTGACCCTTTCAAAGTTTGGGCGTAGCCAAAGTCAGAAAAAAAAAATGCGAAGAAAGAAGAAGAAAACCAACTATAACTTTAACCAATCGGCATCCCCTCTGAGCATATTATGTATCTTTGCCTCCATAGCAACTAAAATTTAAGAAAGACTAGAATACTCGCCGTCACGACGAGGAATATGTTTATCGAAATCACCTGAAAATATTTTAAAAACGAACTCGGTACAAGACTCGCTCACGACGGCGCTGGTCAACAAAAGTAAAATTATGTGAAGATCACCGCAGGCACCAAAAACCACAAAAACAACAGTCTTGAAACGAAACGTTGATCAAAATAAGACGTGCGAGTGTAGCCCGATGCCGCGCGAGCGTCGCCCGGTGCTGCGCGAGGGTCGTGTTGCGCTGCGCGTGTGTCGCACCGTACTGTGCGGGCGTCCTGTTGCACTGCGCGTGTGTCGCACCGTACTGTGCGGGCGTCGTTCCGCACTGTGTGAGTATCGCCCGGCGCCGCGCGAGCGCTGCCCAGCGCTGCGCGAGCATCGCCTGGCGCTGAGTGTCACCCGGCGCCATGCGAGCGTAACCCGGCACTGCGCGAGCATCGCCCGGCGCTGCGCGAGCGTCGCCCAGTGCTGCGCGAGCGTCGCTCTGAGGTGTGTGGGCTGCACGTGCGTCGCACTGTACTGTGCGGGCGTCGTTCCGCACTGTGTGAGTGTCGCCCGGCGCCATCCGAGCGCCACCTGGCGCCGCGCAAGCGTCGCTCCGCGCTGCGCGAGCGTAGACCAGCGCTGCACGAACGTGGCCCAGCTCTGCGCGAGCGTTGCCCAGCGCTGCGCGAGCATCGCCTGGCGCTGAGTGTCACCCGGCGCCATGCGAGCGTAACCCGGCACTGCGCGAGCATCGCCCGGCGCTGCGCGAGCGTCGCCCAGTGCTGCGCGAGCGTCGCTCTGAGGTGTGTGGGCTGCACGTGCGTCGCACTGTACTGTGCGGGCGTCGTTCCGCACTGTGTGAGTGTCGCCCGGCGCCATCCGAGCGCCACCTGGCGCCGCGCAAGCGTCGCTCCGCGCTGCGCGAGCGTAGACCAGCGCTGCACGAACGTGGCCCAGCTCTGCGCGAGCGTTGCCCAGCGCTGCGCGAGCATCGCCTGGCGCCGAGTGTCACCCGGCGCCATGCGAACGTAACCCGGCACTGCGCGAGCATCGCCCGGCGCTGCGCGAGCGTCGCCCAGTGCTGCGCGAGCGTCGCTCTGAGGTGTGTGGGCTGCACGTGCGTCGCACTGTACTGTGCGGGCGTCGTTCCGCACTGTGTGAGTGTCGCCCGGCGCCATCCGAGCGCCACCTGGCGCCGCGCAAGCGTCGCTCCGCGCTGCGCGAGCGTAGACCAGCGCTGCACGAACGTGGCCCAACTCTGCGCGAGCGTCGCCTCACGCGGCACGAGCGTCGCCTCGCGCTGCACGAGCGTCGTCCGGCGCTGCGCGAGCGTGACTCGGCGCTGCGCGAGCTTCGGCCGGCGCTGCGCGAGCGTCGCTCTGAGGTGTGTGCGCGTCGCTCTGCGTCCCACGAGGACCATGCTGCGGTGTGTCTGCGTCGCTCTGTGTCCCACGAAGACCACGCTGCGGTGTGTGTGCGTCGCTCTGCGTCCCACGAGGACCATGCTGCGGTGTGTGTGCGTCGCTCTGCGTCCCGCGAAGACCACGCTGCGGTGTGTGCGCGTCGCTCTGCGTCCCACGAGGACCATGCTGCGGTGTGTCTGCGTCGCTCTGTGTCCCGCGAAGACCACGCTGCGGTGTGTGTGCGTCGCTCTGCATCCCGCGAGCGGCGTGGCATGTCGTCGTATCGTTGTTTATATCATCGCAGTGTATCGTAGTATTTCATCGCGGTACAACATCGCAGTATATCGTCGCAGTATATTATCGCAGTATATCATCGCAGTATGTCGCCGTATTGTTGTGAGTGACTACGTTGATTGCTAAATAGTCGTGTTATTAAGGGAGGGAATTGGGTCGGGGTGCGGGGGGGGGGGGGGGTCTTCGGAGTTTGCCTCTGGCAAACCTAGTTGGCTATAAGTTGAATATAAGGGACAGTTCAAGACTTTCTTCAGACGAGTCCATTGAAACCGAAACATATTTATTTATTTGCGCAGACTAGATTATCCATCTGGCTGTCACTTTTGTAAAACAAACAAATTACAACAAACTGGCCCACATTAATGCAAACTTTTAAAACAAAAGGTTTAGTTATGAGGGAATTTTACAATCCGATTTGCAAAAATCACGCTTCCACCAAACAATTGTGCGTTATAAGGAAGATCAGCGCCATCTGCTTTGCTTTAACAAGTATCTAGACACGCGGTAGCGTGTCAAGCCAAGTTCAAGTGACAGAACTGGCGAGCAGCACCGTGTGTATATTACACGAACCATTTGGAGGCACTTTTGACCTCGTTTATTTCTACAACTTTGCTTGTGACGTAGTTTTTCTCTTATTTATTTTGTTTCTAACATTGTTCAAGAGTGACAGTAGCGACAAAATGACAGTGACAGCATGATATAACTTTTAGTTTTTTATTTTTAGTAGACGGTAGGTGTAATTCATGCATGTCTTCAAATTTAAAATAATAACATCACTCGATCAGCCATATCGTGACCAAAAATGATTTCTATGCCAAAAAAAATATAATTATGAGAGTTGGACAAGTGTTTTAGGTGATTATGAGCCGACAATTTGTATGCCCACTGGTGTATTTAACCGAAATACTATAAAAAGCTTCCACTGCAAAATTAGTGGAACAAGAAAGACAATATATGTACCTATATCGTCACGAAAAGAACTATAAAAGACAGATAGAGAGAAAACGATTATCTGCGTTTCGTCTCGTTGCGCTGCGTGCGCGTTGCTGTGCGTCAGACAGGTCGCCTTGCGTTGCAGTGCGCCCTCGCTCTGCGCCACCCGAGGGTCGCGTTCAGCTCGGTGCTCAGCGGGACTGAAACGCATATTTTTTTACGCAGACTAACTATTCAGGAGGAGAACTTTTATTCTTTGGGTCTAGTTGTGATCACTTAAAATAGACAAGGTACCCCACATCAGGAAAATAAACTTTGACAAGGCCATGTGGAATGTGAGAAACTGAGAACACAATACATAAATTGTTCGGGCACTATGTTAGGCCCTTTCACATAGTTTGTTTGTAATTGTTTACCCCATATTTTTTTTTCTTCTTAAATTTTTACAAAAAATAAATAGTAGGTAAGTGAGCGTGGCAGGAACGAATTAGCAGGTTAAAAAAAGAAAAAAAAAAAAAAAAAAAAAAAACCGCTCCTTTTTATCCCGGTTCTGAATTGTCAGAGCATTACCTCCGACTTACGTAACCTATGGCTATACTACTATGGGGTTTCGGGGAATTATACACTAGAATCACATACTCAATCGGTTTTATGGAAGCTACTCACAATTTTAATAATATCACAGCACTTCACTTATTCACAATCACAATCAGAGGACAGGCGGCTTAGCCTTTCCCATCTTCCATCTTTTATATCGCCTTCGTATTATCACTGGCACCGCCATCTTGTCGGTGTCCTCACGACTCCCCAGTCGTGAGAGTCACGCACCATCCGTCAGCCAGCCGACAGTGGTGCCACCATCAAGACGTTGGGGGTTGCCATGCTAACAATATTGAATCTCCATAGAAAATTGATCACGTGACTAAATATTTTTTATGGAGACTAAATTTTTTTGTTGTTCAGTTTGACGTGCAACAGTTTTACAAACTACTTATGAAGGTTTTGTTGCCTTTTTTATAATGTTTATAGGTTTTTATATAAAAATATTGAAAAAAAAATCATTTAAGAAAATTAATAAATAAGTGAATAATAATAATAATTCGTTTATTTCAGGCAATATAACTTGCATACAATACAAGTTACAGAGGCCCATAGAAAATAAATACCTTACAAACTAACATACATATAAATAAAACAATTTACGAATTCTTCTGGGACTTTGTTATTCGTAACGCCTCCCAGTAACGCCGGAACACTAGCCCTTTTGGGCAGAAATCTGGTGACAGTAGTGCCACCTTGTACTCCACAGGAACCCGGAGTACGTAAGACTTGAAACAAGTCCTACGGACAGTCGACTCCAGGCGCTGCATCTCCACAATCGGCGACGCCACTCCCAGTCTATGTTCCACAAATTTGTGCACGTTGTCTTCTGATGCACTCGCATCAACGCGCGACAAATACATCAGGAATGTCGGCTTTACGACTTTGAGCCTATTCAAAACAGAAACACCATGTCATGAAATATTTTGATGCGATTGTTAACCTTTTTCCTTAACATTTGCCTGCGTTAATCACTGCATGAGTAGTTCAGAAAGTATGCCTCCAAAATAATATCCCATATTTTTTAGCTATGACTTTCCTATATACTCGTATAAAAACCGAACATTATTTTGTTTAATTTAGTCCACTGTTCAACCGTGAATTATCAAGTACTTTACTGTACGGGATATAAAGGTATGTACATTATTGTACATGTACAATCACATTTCATAATATTACATAATATGCATAATTTTGTAAATGAGTAAGCGAGGGTGTGTTTGTGTCTAAACTTTTTAAAACTAATCAGTTAAGCATAATTGAGTGAAATATTTAATAAAGATAGTTTATTCTCTGGATCAACCCATAGGCTAACTATGTCGCAGGTGTCATCGTTCTCCTCCAAGAAATTTTACAAAAGTTCCATTGAATATCAAACATTAAAAAGAAAATAAAACATGACTTTAGAGTAAAGAGGCGGGATGGGTTCGCAATCACATTCGAGTCGTATAGAATCAAAAACAGCAATCTGACATTTTACTAATTAGTAGTAATTAAGAAAAAAATGTGTTATTTTTTTATCAGTTTGATAAGTTTAGAACATTTTGATCAATTTAGTAAAATAGAGGTTTTAATTTAAAATAACTATTAAATTTAATAAATTGCGCTAAAAATAAGTTAGTATTATTAAGATTAATTTTTCAGATTGCTTTTTATGATATACTTTTGAATATTGCTGCTTTTGATTCTAACCTAATACCAGATTGCTGTTTTTGTTACTCGCTATGTCATTCGATTTCTGCAGGACAGTGCTGAAGCCGAAAGCTTTTAGTTTTAGATGATGAAATGTTGTGGTTTCAGATGAAGGTGTGGTCAGCAATCGTTGCAGTTTTATTTTTTGTGTACATGATTGATAACGGGATGGCTTCCGTCGGTTTTCGCAGTATCTTCTGTCCAAGAGGGAGTGAAAGGAGAGAATTCAACGGAACAACAGTTTGTCTGCATAAACTACATAAAGGAGGAGAAATTCAAAGATTATAAAGTTTTTTAATGTATTTGAGTGACGAGACGAGCAAATCGCTCGCCTGATGTTAAACGTCACGTTAGCCCATAACAGGTCTGCGCCACACAGAATTTTGAACTCGCAGAATTCAAGACCCTGCGTGGCACAACACTGCGCTCGTCACCCTGAGCTATAAGTAACAGATAAATGAAAGGTTTCTGTTTCTGAAATGAAGACGGGGATAAACTTATGGGCACACAGGATGGAAGGTGCCAATTATCACCATTAATTATTATAGATTCCATTTTATTATTCTGTCAGTAGGTAGATAATTTTGAACCACTTTCTGATGTCCGAAGTTGCACAAGTATCAACTTGTGTAACTTCGATGACAATACAATAAAATCTTGTTTTTAAATATGTTTTTTTAACTAACTTAATATCTACGTAATAATATTAGTATGTGTAAATAGACAAATAAAACAGTGAAACGTCCATTTTAAAAGTGTTTATTTCTCTCTTTTTTACATTTAAGGTTTCCTAATACTATCTCTTTCATTCCTTTCAATCTATGCCTTCTCTTTCGTACTTGAGTTTACTAACATTCGGCCATCTCTTTTACTCATACGTTCCCATTCTTCAAACTACTTTTAGAGCAGTTTTTGTAATTCTTACATATGTAATTAAAATTATATAATCAAATAATTAAAAACAAATATATTATATGTTAACAAACAATAAATTACTTAAACTAATATCCACTTGTCGTCTAGAAAACGGATACCATTCTGGAATATCTTTGTAACAGAATACATAGGGTTTGTAGGTACTACACTGTTGCATAGAAGTAACATATAGGGTTATTCGTAAAGGGTATGCTAAGCCGAAAAAGGCTCATAGTATTCATCTTTCAATTATTACAATCGGGCCAACCCAGAATTCGCGAAAATAAACTCAGCTGTTCCATATATTTTGTCGGGTGTCATTGACATTTTTCTATGGAACAGCTGATTTTTTTTCGCGAATTTCGGGTTTGGTCCCATAGTAAAAGTTGTTCATTATGATGAGTACTATGAGCCCTTTTCGGCTTAGCATACCCTTTATGAATAACCCTGTATAAGTGCCCATTCTTCCTTTGCAACAGTCTTTTCTGTAGTGTTTTGTGCTAAAGTATGGCTTGTAAAAATCATCATTTGTCGTGTGGAAAATCTATACCGTCTTCTGGAATATTTGCACCTTCGTCTGGAACGCAGTGTATTCTTCCATCGTATACAAATTCCTTCATTCCGGGGCAGTTGTCACTAATCTCATCTGGTGCTTCTGGATACTTGCCGAAATCATATTCTGGTTGCCAATTCGGTCTTCCATTAACTACTTCGTATATAAAAAAGAATACGAAAAGGGTAGCTATTGCTGGCCAAAGTTTCATCTGAAATGATGACGTCATAATTAAACAACATAATTAATTCTAATTTAACTAATATTCTAAATGTTTTCAGTAAAATTTTTGTTAAGTATTTCTATTTTTTACTTAATCACGAAAAATCTACAATGATTTTATAGCCTAAATAAACACATAGATTATTTTTTATCCTGAAAACATTAACGGTACACGAGTACATGCAGGATAGCGTTGGTTACCGCTGATTGTAGCAAGTATATTTTATATTAAAAACGTTATTGTTTAATTTTTGTCCAGTTTTGAGCTATAGGTACTTAAATTTACAAGCCCATTGCAACTAACCGGAGAGTTGTTGAAAATCGTTTGCAAAATTTGGACCAATCAGATAACAGAAAATATACCGCTACTAGCAGTGGCCCACGGTTTCACCCGCGCGCTCATGATAATCAAAAGTAATCTATGTATTTCTCTAAATCTTTGACTACGCCTATGCAAAAAGTCACGATGATCAGTTCAGTAGTTGAGGCGTGAAAGCGTAACAAACAAAATGACTTTCACATTTGCCATGTTAGTTAAAATATATATTTAAACTATATTTTACCTTGAGGATAGTTGAGAACTACTTTGACTGGTCACGTAAATGATGTCTGAAAAATAACACAAATATTTAAACCACAAATACCTAGAGAAAGTTCAGCTCAATAACAAATTTTTAAAGTTTCACTCAGTAATTTTATACCTACTCGTATACTAATAACCGTTTATCGTATTGAAGACCAACATCGATCGGTGCGATTATAATAAAATAAAAAAGATTATTAAAAAATAGTTGATAAAAGATTGACAGAATAATTTAAAAATAAGCTATTAGTGCATTTTCATCAGAGATATACACGTATACATAATTTCAGCTCAATCGGACATCGGGAAGTGGTTCAAAATTCAGTCGCATTTGACCCACACGGATTTACTAAGACGGCAAGTTAAATAAAGCTTTTAAAAGCTAAGCTAAGCTTTTAAAAAACAAAAACCGACTTCAAAAGACCGACTATTGAGTTATTCATCTATTTGTCGCGCACGTACTTAATGCAAATTTAAGACTTATATGGTTTTCTCATGGATACCATTATCAGAACTGGACTAATGAAAATGGGAAATGGGACCAAATGGGAAGCGTCAGCTTTCTAATAAAAAAAGAATCATGAAAATCGATTCACCCAGTCAAAAGATATGAGGTAACAAACATAAAAAAAAAATTAAAAAAAAACATACAGTCGAATTGATAACCTCCTCCTTTTTTGAAGTCGGTTAAAAAGGAATTTAGAAGATGAATAGCTATTGTTTGAAGAATATACAATTATTGCATTTTAGCTAACAATATTTATAAACGTACTTGTCTGAACTTAGTAACGTTGACACCGCACTAAAAAGCTGAAATCTAATAATCAAAAGAACGCTGTACAGTTATTTATATAGAAAACGATAGAACTGTAAGTAGTTATTGGAAAACCCGATATGCGTGCACCTACTTACATAGGTTTTTACATAAACTCACAAGGACAAGGAAAGAGCATTACATAAGGAAAAAGTATGCTAAGGTATAGGTCATATAAAAAATAGGTGAGCCGAGAATAGGTCATAGTATGTATATGAACAATATTTACTACTAGCTGCGCCCCGCGGTTTCGCCCGCGTTTTCCGGGATAAAAAGTAGCCTATGTGTTAATCCAGACCATGAACAACCTTCGTTCCAAATTTTATGTAAATCCGTTTAGCCGTTTTGGCGTGAAAGAGTAACAAACATACATGTTCTTACAAACTTTCGCGTTTATAATATTTAGTGGGAAGTAGGATGGGACCAACCCGGAAATCATAAACAAAAAAAATCAGCTGTTTCATAGAAAGATTTCAGTGATGCTGAACAAAATGGATGGAACAGCTTATATTATTTTTATTTTTTTTTTCTCAATTACAGGGTTGGCCCCATAGTAAAAGTTGTTCTATAATGATGAGTACTATGTGCCCTTTTAGGCATAGCATACCATTTCCTTATAGCCCTGTATTGTTTGTTAGAGCGCATCTAATTAGCCCTCGCGCTTCTTATTCCCACCAAAAATTTAAGTGGTGGTTTTTAGATGTGTTTTACTGAAATTGGTTCAGCCGTTTTAACGGTGGGGGTATTTTTTTATTTATATAAAATCACTTGCTGTAGAACAATAGTAAATTTCAGCAACTGGCACAAATATATGATATTATACATGAACGTAGGTTTCTCAGCAATTAACGACAAAATAAAAACCCCGGGACTTTTTGTAGATAACACAAAATGAACCAATTAAAAATTCTAGTGTTGTATAGAATTTTCAGAGCCATTATATTATCACTTATCTTTTCATACTTTCCTTATTAGTTAATTCATTATTCACATTAATTTTAAGCTTTTAAATTCATTATCTACAAAACTCTATTTTTCCTTTACAAATTAACTTCATTTTCCTTCTTTTAAATTAATAAACCATTATTGGGTTTTTTTTACAATTCAGTGACGAGACGAGCTAATCGCTCGCCTGATATGATGTTTGACGTCACGATTGCCCAAAGCAAAATTACTCTGAATTATGGATGGATATTATTAATTAGCTGCGCACTGCAGTTTTTTTTTATGTGATTAAGTGACGAAACGAGCAAATCGCTCGCCTGATGTTAAACGTCACGTTCGTTTCGCCCGCACGGTAATAATAATTTTTTTACTTTATTTATAGGCTTGCGTTTGACCGCCATCTTGCCTGATGAAAAGCAACGATACGGTCTACGATGGAGCACGCTTGCCTAGAAGGAACCGATTCACTCGCGACTTGAAGACACCCAGATTATATCTCTCTGGAATGAAAAATTGAAGACATGCACCGAAATTACATCAATCAGTAATGAAAAAGGGTGACGAAAAGTAACCTATCTAAATGTTAGTCTAGGCTATATTATAGGTAGGTACAGAAGAAACAATATATGTACTTTCGCTTTAATAACATTAGTGTGATGGAATTTTTTCATTAACCAAAGAATAGGTATGTTTTTTATGCCATAGATGGTCAACAAGCAACTGGACTGCCTGATGGTAAGCGATCACCGTTGCCTATAGACACCACGAACAAACATACGACAAACGAGACAAAGGAGGCATCATGTCATGATTTTTAATTATGTATAGTATAAATTTAATCACCTTAATGTCATTTACTCGATTTTATATCATTTGGTATTTAATTTGATAAACAGTCGTTTGATTAAAATGGTTACCGGAAACATGTCGCCCCGCCCAGTAAACGCAATAGCGCTAAAGGAAGAACGATTGTAAAGTAGAGGGGATAAGACTTGGCGAGGTGGCATGTTGAGAAGTGAAAGGCAATTCGGTTTTAGCTTTAGTTTCGATCAGACGTCGATGTAATACTGTTACTGTGAATATAGTTGTAATATATAAAGTGTTTTATAAATATATACCATCCTGGCGTGAAAAGAGGTGTTTTCGTTATACCTCAGAAGTGTTAAAAAACTCACGCCAAGCCGCAAACGAAGAAAAGAAAATGTTAAAACATGATGTTAAAAAAGCAGCAGACGTGTGAACGCCGTTGCTCCACAAGCTAACCGAGCTCAGGGAGCTCCCCCTGTAGCGAGATCACCACGAGCAGCAGCATGGAGAGCTAAACGCAGACGATGTGCAGGATACACCAAAAAAATGAAGGTATGCTAATCTTGTTATTGTGTTAAGATTTTGTTTTCTCTTTCTCTTTTCATCTTACTGTTACCAAGGTAGTTGTGCTTAAAATTAAGTTATTGTATAGAAATTAATAAATGTAATGTGCGTATATGCATTGGGTGGGTGGTAAAATTCACGTACCGTTTTCAATAAGGATAATTTTTGATAATGTGATTTTAATTAAAAGTAGGTAAATGCAGGTGCGCGTAGGTACTTGGCCTAGGCTACTCCTTGGCAGTACTATGGCGCGCATTTTCATAAAACATCCACTCGGAAGAGGGTAGGTTAGGCCTACTTTTTAATAGCACATGATACGTTTTGGTACTTGCCCATTGTGTATACGTATATTTGAATTTGGAAAACGATATATTTTCGCGCGAAGTCGTTAAAATAGCTGAGCAGTATTTATAGAATACCGTTTTGTTTTCGTTTAATTTATATCTACCTACATTTTAGAAAGAGAAAGAGAAAAGGCTTTCATATGTTTATAGTTGACTTTATTATAATTATGTTGAAAGTATATCTTCGAGATATACGAGCGAAGATTTAATTTTTGAGTAAAGTCGGACTGTTGGTTAACTCACTCACTGGTTTGTTACGGGTATGCTTCCCGATGAATGTTAAGTGGATCGTTAGATTCACTAGTTAAGGCTGCTATTCCCAAAAACCGCCACTTTTGTGCGAGATTGAAACAATTTTTTGCCATTATTTATAAAGTTTGTATTATTAAAAAAAAAAATATCTGTATTTGCCGAACAGAAGTAATTTTATTTCTTTTAAACTTTTCATTAATAATCACTTATTTATTCATTTTCTTCAAAATTTTCAAATTATTTTTTTTATTACAATATAATATTAATATCATTACGAAGTTAACGATTTTATTAATTTTGTTTACACAGAAATTGCACAAAAATTATGTACTAGTGCATAAATATGTTTCTCGCTGAAAATTAAGTAAACATTAGATGTCCCTTTTAAATGGCGCGGATATATGTATTTCCGCTAGATGTTAAGTGAATTGTTATATTTCACTGCATAGTTGAACAGAATATGCTTTCTGTTGGATGTGATGCGATGTGAGTGAGTCATGTATGATTAAGTTTGTTTTATTTCAATGAACTTTAAATATTTAATTGAAAAGGTTATAATATGCTTTTAGTTTATTGTTTGCCGAACTAAAAATGAACCTTTCCCCCCCCCCAATGTTAACTGTTAGTTTGTGAATGTATTCTGCCGGAGACAATGTATACATTCCAGGGTGTTGACTGGTGTCAATGAAGTTCACCGTAGACGGTACTACTCGTGATATGCTGCCTAGGCATCGGCAGAAAACGATGGGGGTTATAAAGAAGAGACCTTCCTCTTCTCCATGCTGTTCCAGCGCTGTACCTGGAAAGACTTTGATAGACCCGGAAGGTATCAAACAAATTTTCTATTAATTAAGGCTGTTATAAAATTCTATACAGAATTACCGTAACTTACGCTATGTTATCCGAATTCGGTGGTTATGTTACTGTTTTACAGTTAACACGTTACAAATCGATATTTGCATCAATAATTTATTTCAGTCACAGTCAAACTACTTAATATAATGGTTTATGCTATTTAGCAAAAAGATAACAATTATAATAAAATATTTTGATGGTTGTGCTATTTTACGGGAGTTCCTACTTAAATTTTGGAGGGTACTTTTTTTCCATACTTCTGAAATGTACCTAAAATGATTTTGATAATTTTACATTATTTCTATTGATATCTTTCAGTGGATTGGTCTTCTTTTATATAACGTTATCATATAAAAACACGCTAATTCAGTTAATATTGACATTAATTTTTAATCATTTTACCCGAATAGCTAATTAATGATATTGGTGAATAATATTTGGTTCTTTTCAAATCACGAGTTAACACACTTCTTTCATATTTCAAAACATTTTTTTTCCTATTTTTGAATTTGACGTGTTTATAATGCTTTAAACTTTGATGAAGGTATAAAAAGTACACATATTATACACGGTGTGTTATGCAAGAGCATAGTAATATATCAGAGTATATTTATACATTCGAGCATTTCTGAGAGTTGCTTTTCTTAAATAAGACTCTAAACTGAAACTCCATTTTAGGTTAGAATTTACCCAGTCATTAAAAGACGTGTCACCGTACTGTTTGAGATTTGAGTGAATAACTTGCTTGCGCGATCTAACTTTTCTAGTAGCGCCATCTCGTAACAAGCCTAGAAACTAAAATCGATTTCTAATCGAAACGGGACAGCAAAATCGTTGTTATTTTTGGGTCGTAGGATTTCAATTCAACTTGACTCGCATATGTAATTATAATAATTGAGAAACTTGATGAATAGTTATAACATCTAATCCAATAGAGATGTATTTTGACTTATTAAAACGAAGATTAAAAAAAAAAAAATGTTTGTGCCAATATTCGATTATTAAAAGATATCGATTCCTAATGTTTGGTAACCGATTAAGGTTTTAGCAATATTATGATTCTTGTTTTAAATGTTTTTGTTGAAATGATTACTGACATCCCGTGTAAAACGGCGTTCTATAAAATACATACTTAATAATTATATAGGTAAGTACTTTAAGTAACTTCAAACTTAATTTTCCAATATGTATAATAATAATTGCTGCGACGACTAATACTGGAATTTTCCCAATATTTCATTCACAATTAAATTCGAATGTGCACTTCACAAAAAAAAAAAGGAAAACATAGGCAACGTAACTTTAAAAACAACTGAAAGTAATATAATTTATTAGTCAAATTGATTTAATTATTTTTGTAAATTTTATATTAAAGGGTAACCTAAAATAAAATAAATAAATGATGATTTGTAATTCTACTACATTGCGATTTAATAAAAACGGTTTTATTATTCTCCATGGTCTTACCTCAACGGTCAAAAAAAAAAAAAAAAAATGTAAGCACGCGTGTGCAAAGTTAGAGCACCATGAAAGGTGTTAAACTTCAAAAGATACTTCTTATTTTGGATAGACTGTCGTGTAGTGGATAATTTTAGGATCATTTCATTTCATGATGTTATTTGGGTGTGAACCCTGAATAGACTAAGGCAGGTCTGTTTTGAGATTCAGTGCTTTCGATCTTAATAATGAAATCATTTTGAAAACTATGTAGGTAAATGGAGATCAATATAAAAATAAGAACATAATCTCAAGTTAAACGTAGTTCTTTTATCAAGAAAAAGAATTTGTTACTATTCTTCTTAATTCGATTCATTTCATGTATTTCTGATGTTTACAAGTAGATTTGACGTCAATTGAATACCTTACCTTCGTTTTGGATAAGCTTCATTAATATCATAGACGAGATTAATATCATAGACGAGATCATAGACGAGATTTAGAGACCTTGTATGTGAAAACATGGTTTAAATTAAATTTTTCAAGAGATCGTCTTCACGCTCACTAAGTAGTAAAATTTATAATTTTAATTTTTCAAGTTACCCATTCCATGCATTTATGTTGTGTTGTGATTATGTTTTATCATCGACACAGTAAACTGTTTTGATACTGCTAACTGCGTCAAACGAGTTAACCTACGTTATTCTCTTTATGAGGGTATTTTGTCAAAAAGCCGCGTACCATTGCGCTTGTTTTGAGTTTGTTCGATGATTGTATATTTTAATGCTGGTTGTCGAGTGTTACAACATGCATGTTCTTACAATTTTCGTGTTTGGTAAAATTATATTATTATTTGTAGATAAATTTCAAAAACATGATACATTTTACGTACACTGTATTGGATAACGTTAAAGGGTGCACCTCGGAGTACTATTAAATGTCCTCTTAATGTGGATGTGGATATTCAAAGGTAATTGGGTGAGCCATGACCATGTATAGCCTCAAATTACCTTAAGTACTAGGTCTAAAGTTGTACTCACATTTGGTGTTTTTGTTTTCTTAGTGATAAATAATAAACGTGGTGCACTCACAGCCTCGTCTTGCTTGGCACTATAATTAAATGTTGTTACAATGTAAATCAAAAGTTTAAATTTAAAAAAGTAAGTTAAAGCCTTAATTAATGCTATTAGAAAAAAAAATCACCGTTTAAATCAAAGATTGTGACGACTCTGTAACTATCTGAAGTGCAGTGCTAGCTTTGTTTTTATTAAGGAATTTAATGATATGAAAGTAGATAAAGTAGTATATGAAACTGCGCATGACTGCTAAAACACTCGTGTGATACTATTAGGAACTTCGCCTACGGCTCAATTTTTGAAAGAACACTCTTGTTTTAATACTTATAGTTACGTTACAATTTCATGAACCCTCATGATAGTTTTTTCGGTTTAAATAAACGTTTTTATTATTATTTAGCTCAGCTACGTTATTTACGAGTAGATCAATTTTACTTCAGTTTTCTCCAGTGTTTAAAATGTATAAATTTTAGTGGTATCATCGGTAAATATGATACAAGGTTGGTTATGATTATTGTTAGTAAATCATGTATGTAATTGGTAGGAGCAATAATTTCATTTGATACGCTAAGAACTAAGATGTTTTGTCGCTAAGATGCTTTTTGTTGGGGTTTATGTAATATTACTTGCTAAGATTATTACTACTACTACACTACTTACTATTTTTTTTACCATGAGAACAAATGTGGTTTTGATTTCACACATTTTTAAGATAAACACGAACTTGCGAACTGTTAAGTCGGATAGGACTATAGTTTTATTTTCAATGATAACAAGCGTGACGCACTCACGATCACGATCTTGCCTGGCACTCGTATTAAATGTTGCTAGAGGGTAAATCAAAGCGAGTAATCAAGAGGTACTAATAGTGACTTTTAGATTTGAGTAAAAGAAAAATAAATTGAAATACGTATCTATAGCTAATGCTAACCTACAAATTAGGTTTGTTTACGGTGTTTTAAATACTGATGTTAAGAGTAAGTATAAAGTATAAGTATAAGTAAGTATAAACTTACTTTTGAAATAAAATGAGGTTAATGTTCCGTATAGTTCCTGTCCAATCGATATATTGTAATTGTAACCAATCTGTAACTATCTTAAGTACGGTGCTAGCTTTGTTTTTATTTAGCTAAGTTATTAAGTTCAGCTGAACGTTATGTTTTATCTAAAAAGATAATATGTTTTAAAAATTTAACATTAAAACTTTATACAATTTTATATTTGACGTACCTATAGGTACTATTAGTTCGAATAAAATGAATATGAATATTCAAATATGGTGGCATAAATGCTCTCGTTGTATGGGCAGTGATTCTATTCTGCAGATATAATTTTACCAATATTAATAAGGTTTCGCATACCTATACCATTAGCTGAGAGCATTTGGTGTAATGTTTTATGTAAGATGCAATCAAAACTCATGGAGAAATATCAGTTCTTTAATATTAATCAGATCTTCCCAAACATGGTTTAACACTTTGAAGATAGCAAACGTTGTGTTTTTTATCTTTGCGGAAACCCTTATTTCAATCACTAAGTTTTTACTGATGAAAACTTTCTTTAATATTTTGAGATATCTGATAAAATGGTAATTAGTTTATTCCTGAATCATTTTTGGTTTTCATCCATGCTATGTTATTGCTAAATTCTAGCCTATCTTTGTGAAATATCTAGCTTCAACATGTATATGTATATTGTGGTTCCTATATAATATTCTATTATGTACTTCATTAATAATTTAAATAATACAGATAAATGATACTTCGTGCTGCAATATAGGTTACTTGAATAAATAAATATAAACAAATGATTCATTTCGATAGATTTATGTTTTACAGTATTTAACACTAGTATACTATGTAATAGTGTAATATAATTACAGTTTTAACTTGTTTCGTTGCATTTAGTTAAAATGTGTCCATAGGATTTGCTCTTTTACAAGGCCTACTATTTTTGCGTCTCTATATTTTACACTTTACGTTTTGTTTTAAGCTATTATAATCTTTGTTTTCATTTTTATGATTCAGCTTCTTAAATTCGTTTTGATGGGGATACTAGTTTAGAATACTAGATACCATATCAGTTGAAAGTTTGTTTTGTCAAAGTTGCTTGAAATAAATGTATCAAAAAAAAAAAAAAAAAAGGTAGAGACATGTGTAAATGAAAATACTTACTTATTTAAATTTTTGACGACAATAGTCTTGTATATAAATAGTTGAATCCAAGTAACTAGATCGTTATAAAGCCGAATGTCATGATTTGTAATTATAATAGATACCTAACTCAGAGAAATTATTCTTGTAATTAATGTGTGTTTTCTGAGTACACCAAGACTGTTAAAATGTTAACCTGAACTATCAATGTTGTGTCATTAATCATAGTTATATTTCGTTTTAACGATCATTTTCATTGAAATTGTCTATTGTACTAAGAAAGTCTGAATATCCATGTAATATTTATTCAAAGATGTTTTAAATTTATATTTTATGTGTATTTTGTGGGTAATGCCGGGAGGCATCACGTTGCCGGATGGCCGAGTGTCATGATTTTTAATTATGTATAGTATAAATTTAATCACCTTAATGTCATTTACTCGATTTTATATCATTTGGTATTTAATTTGATAAACAGTCGTTTGATTAAAATGGTTACCGGAAACATGTCGCCCCGCCCAGTAAACGCAATAGCGCTAAAGGAAGAACGATTGTAAAGTAGAGGGGATAAGACTTGGCGAGGTGGCATGTTGAGAAGTGAAAGGCAATTCGGTTTTAGCTTTAGTTTCGATCAGACGTCGATGTAATACTGTTACTGTGAATATAGTTGTAATATATAAAGTGTTTTATAAATATATACCATCCTGGCGTGAAAAGAGGTGTTTTCGTTATAATCACGAATACGTTGCCGACTTTTTGAGATTCTATTACATGGCATCCCTGACACAATGTATCCTATACAGGGTTATTCATAAAGGGTATGCTAAGCCGAAAAGGGCTCATCGTGCTCATCAATATGAACAACTTTTACTATGGGACCAACCCGAAATTAGCGAAAAAAAAAACAGCTGTTTCATAGAAAAATGTCAATGACACTCGACAAAATGTATGGAACAGCTGATTTTTTTTCGCGAATTTTGGGTTGGTCTCATAATAAAAGCTGTTTATAATGATGAGTACTATGAGCCTTTTCGGCTTAGCATACCCTTTATGAATAACCCTGTATAGTGGGGAGCTATGAGTGTGAAACGTTTATTTATTAATAACAGCCGTTTTGAAGAACCCTATGATGTTGTTGTAGTTACTCGGAAATACCAGAGCTCGTGTTGATTCAGACAATACCAAATAAGCTGAAACCAAGTACTGAAACAATACTTGACTTTTATGGAATGTCTGATATTCCATAATAGGTAAGTTATAAATAATAATTAGTAAATCGGCATAAGCATTTACTAATAAGGCTCGTACGCCTGGAAAGGGCTGCTGTCGGCGATAAGCCTGTCTATTGTCGTACTAATTTTTACCTTTAAATAATAATAATAAATCTTTATTTAGAACAAATTACAAAATAATAAAAATAACAAAGAGAAATCGATGACACCTACAAAAGTATTAAACTGCGTCGCAGGTGTCAACGCCCTCCTCCGAGAGTTTTACAGTAACATACGAGTAGTGTTTTTTATCCTGTTTGTATCCTTTCGTTTGAATAATATTGTGTTAACAATAAAGAGTTTTCATAGTAAAATGTGTAAATCGGACTAAAAGACTATACACTCTGATTTTTGTATCATCGAACTACTGACAACCATTGTCGACCTGTTTGGCTTAGCAGTAGTATACCCGCCATATAAGCCAGAACCCCAGGTTCGATTCCCGACCGGGCAGATGTTTGAATGATGAATTTAAATATCTGTTCTGGGTCTGGGTATTTTTGTGTTCCATGGCATCCCCGACATAGGGCATCCTTGTGGGAGCTGCGTGTGAAACTAAAAAGACCAAATCCTCAGAAGTCCAATCATTTGAACAAGGCCTTAGGGTCGGTCGGTTTTTAATCATCAATCAATACATTTCATATATCATATTATCAATACTACAACGCGGGACCAAAAACTCAACAAAATATAGCTAGAAATACTACGACGCGTGGTTAGAAAAGCTACGATATGACAACCGATGATGCGTTAGTGCGTCGAGTGTGAAAGGTTGGATGTTTTATTATACATTTGTCTGTTCTGGCGTTACGCGACCGATAATACGCGACGCATTTTCCGTCAGATATGTTGATAGTTTAAAAAAATAATATGTATCTGCCATCGTAGCAATTTTACCTACATATCGTAGCTTTTCTAACTACGCGTCGTAGTATTTCTAGCTATATTTTGTTGAGTTTTTAGTCCCGCGTTGTAGTATTGATAATATGATATATGAAATGTATTGATTGATGATTAAAAATTATGAAATGAATAAAAAATATTTTGATTATAAAGGTTTTTTTTTTCTTAACATTTCATAATAATTATTATAAAATGTTAAGTCTTTGTTAAAGCGTAATCTTTATGTAATTGTATCATATTAAAAATCACCCCACTCTCACTGGTGTAATAGTTTAGAAATTTATTCAGCAACTATAATAAAATTGACAATTTTGCATAGTTTCGAAAACGAGCTATAACAAAGCCGTCGCTTAAAGGCCGTTTACCGACAATTTAAGCTTGAATCTATTACTTTCTTCGTTTTATCTACAGCCCGTTTATAAAAGTAACGGAAGCATGACAAAGCGGAATATTCCGGAATGTTCCGGTTAATATTCGTCCGCACGCGACGGTTTCGGTTCAGGTATTTGATTTGTTGCAATCATGTTTAACAATTTGTCTTTTTGATAGTGCCACATATCAGGGAACTTTTATAAACGTTATTTACTATAGCTTCTTAGAGTTCAGGGTTTCGTAGTGAAACTATAAATAGTTTTGTAGCGTTGCCGCTTTCTGACGTATTAATAAATAAGTAGCTACTCCTTTAGTTTTTTCCCCATTTTTCAGGACAAAAAGCTTTTTTTGATAATTCTTGATGTTCATCATACATCAGAGTAGGTATATCAGTTGGCCATCCTGGGTACATCAGGTGAGCTATTTGCTCGTCTCGTCACTCAATAGCATAAAACAACTCTCTTTTGTTCATAACCAGAAATTACAAACCAAAAGGATCATAACATTTAAAACTAGTGCAACCTCTCGACGTTATCGCTAAAAGCGACAACTAATAAACTTAACTAGTAATGGAAACTGGCTCCCAAACAAGGGTTGTTAAAACACGTCATTGACACTCGGAAAACTAATTTCAATGTAAAGGTCCTTTGATGCAGATTTCATTGGAAATTCTGAAAACAATAATTAATGTATTCAAAGAACAAGTGGGTCGTTTCCAGAAGCAAAGCAGTTCCAGTTAATATTAATTTGGTGTTCCACATTTAACTTTCCAGAATGAAAGTGGGTTTCGCGAAACTAGTCTATTTTTCTGTTTACGTGTAACTTAGGTAGTAACCCGTTAATACAAGAATAGAATATGTTCTAATTTATTCAAAATAATTAATAGGTAACAATATATCCAATAGAAGTATTAACAAGTCGTAGTTGTGTGGGTACAGGCACTTACGCTCAATACAAATACAGGGTTATTCAGAAAGGGTATCGAAAAGGGCTCATAGTACATAGTCATCATAGTCATTATGAACAACTTTTACTATGGGACCAACCTGGAAATCGCGAAAAAAAAAAATCAGCTGTTCCATAGAACAATGTCAATGACACTCGACATAATGTATGGAACAGCTGATATTTTTTTCGCGAATTCCAAGTTAAAATTGTTGTAAAAGCCTTTTTCGGCTTAGCAAACCATTTCTGAATAACCCTGTATATATATGTAATAGCTATCTGAAGAAAACAGTATTGTTGTACAATCGAACAAGAAAAACTGAAATGTCGTGTCTACTCGTATGTCGTTTATGTAAATACGTCGTTTTCGAAAATTGTGGACATCATTTATGCTAGGGAAATATTGCTCTTATTGTCCGATTGCCCAAAAAGAGTAATGTTTTTCGAGTGTACGTAAATATAACGGGATGTAAATGGGCTTGTTGGTCTGTTCGTAGGGGACCTTCTACTGCGTAAACGGCTAAAGCGATTCTAGACTGCGAGGTGAGGTCAGTATTTTAAATGGTTCGTTCTCGTAATATTATATTCTCAAAATATTACATTCACAAAACATTACATTCGCAAAATATTATATTCTCAAAATATTATCTTCTGTAAAATGAAGTACAAAAGTATTATCCATAAAACGGAAGATATTACCAAACTCTTTACTATATAATTAAACTCTTTGCACTAAACTCATTAGTGTAAATCCAGGGTTTTAGTAATGCACTGATAAAATGTTAGATATGTTTTGATGCATGCATTGGCTACATTTTACAGATATTTTTTCCCGGTTTAAAAAAAAATCTTAGAAATAAAACTCACCTATTATGATTATGAATGTGAAAATCATTTTTTAGATTAACTTACTTACTGTCGTAGAAAAAATAGTGGTTTCTGCATGATAATAGGTGCAGTCGCAGGGCACAGCTTGTAGTCACAATTAATCCTGAGAATCATGTGCCCTCACTTATATCTACTATTTATGCTCTACATTCTATAACACATTTCGTATAAGTATCTTTATAAGCACAAACTGTGCCAATGTATTGACTTGATACTTATCCTACGCTAAGTTCACCTCTCTACGGACTGGGTAGTCGATGTTCTACCCTATCCGTAACCCTACGAGCCAACACGCATGCTTTCACAATCGACCAAGCAACCTCGAAATTTCGACACTAAAGTTTCACTCAGACCAGTGTTAAGTTAGCGTAAAGCATGTAACTTGGGCAGAGCTTGAGCTCAAAGTGTTTGAACTTAGTTTCACCACGGTCGGCTGATTGTGGAGTATCTTGAGAACGTATGATGGATGGTTGTTTGCGAATTTACTTGCAGCCGTAGTTGTACCAGTGAGGTTGTTTTAATTGCAGTCATGACAATACATTTGGATATTCCTACTGGGAGAACTAACTTGGTTTGACAAGTTTTGTAATGATTTATAATCAAAATAACAAAACAGTTTAAAAAAACTAAAAAACACGCATTTTCATCGGTCTTTAACAGGTGTGCAAAGTTTGAATTAAATCTGATCGTTCAAAGTAGGGCAGAGTCGAGCTCAAAGAAGTCGGTTACATACATACATACATACAGGTGAAACTAATAAAAGCGTGTTAAAAAGAGTAATACTAAGACAACACTACTAATTACAGATATAGTATAGTAATTAAAAAATATATGGTAATTAAAAAAACTATTATTTTCTTCCAATCACGAATATCGTATTAGAGGACATGTAATTCTTTAAATTTTTAAATTCCAGTCTAGACAAGAGCTGATAATCTTCAAACGGTTTAATCGATTTCATTAAATCATAGCTGAGAACACTCTCGATCAAGTCGCCTTTTAAAAAAAAACAAAACGAAGCAATTCGGTTAAGCCGTTTCTGCTACGATGCCGTAGACAGACACACAAATACAAAGCCACACACACACGCACACATAGGTATAAAAAACACACACTCCCATACACACATGTTAAACTCATAACACCCCTATTTTTGCGTCATAGCTAAAAATAGTTCAGTCTAACCGATTACGAGAACTAAAGGAGAAACGACGAATTACCTCTTTCATATCGATTTACCATAATACGCAGGAATACGAGGAAGAAGCCTACAAAAATATACGATGCGATAACGCAAAACCAAATTGTAATATATCAACTGGCAAATACATATTTATACGGCTTTCAAGCACAACGCGTATAACAGAAGTAGAGTAGGTATGCTGCTAGTTTTGTGCTTCGGGTTTGCTTGCCTTTTTTAAAAGCTTGAACTTGCAATGTTTGTAACTAACATATGTCATATGTATCTTCTAAGTCTGCGTGCTTCATCTTCGACCACATCGTCGCTTACCATCAGGTGGTCAAACGCGGACTTGTTAACGTTAAAAATGTTTGTTCGGGTGGAATCTTGCACTTCCCACCACTTCCCAAAGACCGATTGAGCTGAAATTTGGTATATACGTGTGTAACTTCGATGACAATTTAAATAAAGGCTTGTTTTTTAATATATTTTTAAAATTAATTTTTACACTGCATAATTATCATAGCACTAATTGTCATATTACTTACTATGGGTCAACCATCTACGAGATTTTTCTTGCTATTCTATAGGAACCGCGAAATTGTCTAGAACATAAAGTTGCCTATGTGTAAGGGTGTAAGTTCTTCTTTCTTCTTTTTCTTTCTTCTTCTTTTTTCATCTAAATCCGTACAGGCTATTTTTTGTGATCGAGTAAACTTAACCTTTTAATCATCCCACTATTCCTGGGATACCATACCTACCTTCAAAGAGTTAAGCCATATTCCACCTCGCTAGCCAAGTGCGGGTTGGTAAATTCACAATTCACATACGCCATTGAATTTCTTCTTCGCATGTGCCTAGCATTTATGTAGGTTTCTTTGTAATGTTTTCCTTCACCGAAAATTGGTATGAAATTTTTACAAACATTTCTAAGAACCCATTGGTACGAGTCGGGGTCTGAACCCGCCTCCTCACAAATGCAAAGTGACTGTTCTCCCACTGAGCCACAACGCTTTTTGTGATTGAGTTACAAACATGCTAACACCCAATCCTCTAGACATACAAACATTCATATTTATAATAGTATTAAGTAGGATAAGAAAGCAGAAAGTAGGATAGATACAGACAGAAGAAAAACAAACTTCTTTACTCCTAATATTAGAAAAAATGTAGATGTTACGTCACATATTAATATTTTTACGAAAACACGTATAAATTCCATTTGGCGTTTTCCTCTTCTTATCCTGAACTATCCAAACATAATATTTCAACGTGGCGTGTACACTCAAGGAATTATTGCGGACTCGTTTGTTCCGCGCATGATTGATGACTTACTGAGCTTAGGTGAGGAGACAACGGACTAGTAGTTTAAGTCTTATAACCTACCTGTTACCAGTTTTTTAGTATCCTCTCTAGCCTAAGGTTGCCTGGAAGAGATCGCTCTTAGTGATAAGGTTGCACGTTGTTGTACTACTTTTAAGTGTTATTGTTCTTTTGTTTGTAATTTATGTAATTTCTTTATTTTTTACGTATTTTTCTTGTAAACTCTTATATTTCGGAGGTAGCATTGCTACTCGAGACACAGTTTAATTTTACTACTGCGGGTAGCGTCGTTTCTCTATGTATTTAGCCATTAAGTTATTGTACAAACACAGAATTTTTATTTGTTTTTGATTTGTTAAATCTATTTAAAAAAAAATCCGTTTTATTAGCATCTTGCTCTGTTGCATGCGTCAAACGCCAAAGCGCATGCAATAGCGCACATGCTTCACAATCAGTGCATGCCACAGACGCTTGATTTTAAATGGACAGCTTGAAGTAACTCTCAGACTATTTTCTCCTGACTGTACCCCACTTTTTAGAAGATAACTTCATATCACAGCCAGCATCTGCCACTTTTTTGCGGCCAGTACTTAAACGAGGTTTTATTTTTATGTTTTGACACCAGTTTTTATTCCCTCCCCTCCTCTTTTATTATCTTTGTTACTTATTGTCCCAGTTTTGGCGGATGAGATTTTATACTCGCAATTTAGTAGAGGCAATCTGGTAGAGATTTATGTTGAAAGTAAGCAAGCAGTTTAAGTATTTTTTTAAATAGCTAATCAATGGGCCCAAGTTTGAAGGCATTTTAAGACAGATCTAAACTAACTAAAAATATATCTGTCTTTATCATTGCAAGCCATTAGACAAGGATGCCAATAGTTTTAGAAAATTTAGATCTGTCTTAAAAAGCCTTCAAACTTGGGCCTAATTTCTAGTTAAAAAAAATATCAAGAAAAAGGACCTTAAATACAATAATGTTATTACAAAAGAATGTACCTTTAGATATTCATTCGTATTTCCAATTACACAATACAAAAAAAAAATGTTATCTTAGGTTACGCTTAATATTAAAAATTTTAACCGACTTAACAAAGAGACGGTTCTCAATTCGACTGTTTGTTGGTTTTTGTTATAATTATGTTTACACATACGCTTCACCGCTAACATCTCCACAGCTATGTCGCGGTGGCGACAGTTGACAGCTCAAAGTGGCTCATCAAAAATACGGTAGCGTATTTCTAATTAAAAATTCGAATTTTTGTAATTATTACGTTTTATATTTTTTCCGGCAAAAAGTAATTTCGTATAGACTAAGTAAGTAGTCCTGGTGTTAAGGGTTTTAAACGGTCTGAAGGTTTATGATATGGCATGGCGGTTGTGGTTAGAGGACACAAAACCGGGATAACTTAAAGTGTCATCCACGGCAGCCTCTAGTTAAATGGCTGTGGCCTCTGCTACTAAACATAGACTGGTAACATAGATTGGTTACGAAAATCTGGTCTAACTACCCTAGGACCGCTACAACCTACTCTACGAGCGCTTCAAGCTATATACGAGCGTTACAAGCCACGCTACGAGCACTACAAGCTAATCTACGAATGCTACGAGCTAATCCACGAACCGCTACGATTTTACGTTGACAGTATGGTTACCATTAAAACAAAACCACACAATGTACACCGACGCTGATTCGGCATATTTTCAAAATTACCCACTCGGAGGCACGCGTTCATAAATGATACTGATATTATGCTAATTCTGCGTATTACGTTGGCAAAAGGAATTATTTACAGTGGCCGCCATTTTAGATGGCACGTCGGAGTGAAATATTCGGATTATTTCGATATTCGTAACTCTCGCGGAGAATTAATCGTATATTTTATGTGTAATGGATCGTCAGTAACACTGACTATCAGAAACATATTTTATTGAACATTGAATGTCCAGACTAGACAAACTGGTGTGAAAATATCTATAGTCAATAAAATTTTACACTGAAAAATTTTTTTTTTTTTGTAGATTTATGAGCGCTTGTATTCCAAGTCTTGACTTGAATCAATCTGTTGGTAATGTTTGCTGTAATATTTCTATGAAGTGGCTTATTAATCGTTCAAGTAGGTTCGATGTATTTTTTTACATCTAGTTCGTAAAAAACGAGATTTTGAAAACATACTTTAATATTATATTATATATAAAATTGTAAAAAAGTGTGACTACCTTAGAGATACGAGTACCTACCACTATCAAACTGAAAGCGTCTTGTGCAAAAGAGATAACAAACCTAAACCAGCCGATGTAAGCCGTACATTTCATTCTTCTTTTCGCCGACGGCGACGCGGCGTGCCATATAAAATGGCGGGCACTGTATTACATTTTAGGGAAGGGATTATTTACATCGCTTTAAATATACGTCTGCGGCGTATGGGTTCCAAGAAGACGTTCTTTTGATAACATGTTACAAAAGGCGTTTTCACACGAAAGCTTGAACCCATTTATAGTATGATGACTTTTCTGTGCCAGAAAAATGAGCGGTTCCTGTAGAATTCCGAGTATAACTGCGAAGCTTGCCCTATCTTTTTTAGGCAAACCTTTTGTGATCTCACAATATTATAAACGCAAATAAATGTCTACGTCTGAAACCCACACAACAGTAAAGGTCTTTTGATGAATAGTTCTAAGAACGATGTTTGGATTATCTAGAATACTTCCGATATCCTGGACGACGTTTTTTGTGTCTGAACAATGAGGGGTTCCTGTAAAAAGACGGTTTTTATGTAGCTTGCTTCCCCGATTTTCTTTACTTTTCATACAAATGTTATAAATTAAAGCAAAAATAAGTCTACCTCAGCTTCGTATAAATTCTAAGAAAACGATCCTTGTTATAATTTGTAAGAAAGTTTGTTGTAAGAATGTTCACCTAGAATCTTTACAATTTCCTAAGTGTCATTTCTTGTGTCGGTTTAACCAAGCAGCCTAAACCTTATCTACTGATATAAAAAAAGTTTGTTTGTTGAAGTTTGTCTTTCTTTCACGCAGACACAGATGTTTATAATGTTGTTGTTGTGGTGTTCCTAATTTCTAATCATGTTTTTGCGAATAAGTCAGCGTTTGACCTCTTGCAATAATTACATCAATTATAGCCTTACATTACCTTTGATAAATAAATAAGGTTGTATAGAGGTAGATTGACAGCAAACACATGAATTTGGTACGAATATTTGTATTACAATAAATAGTATTTGTATAACAAAATTGTTTGTTTGTTCCGTAAGCAAGCTTAATCTTATTGATATTTCGTTCTTATTTTTTGATATTGTTTTCCTCAATTTGTGTAGAAACTTCTGTAGGTATAGGCAGAGTGATCAAGGTTACTGTTTGTTTCAGTAATATTACGCAGAAATTATTTTAAAATTAATTTTGACGGCTGGTTTAGCTCAGTGGTAGCATTTCTGGCCTATGAAGCAAGAGGTTCCGAATTCGATTCCCGGCCGGGCAGATGCTTGATTCATGAATTCAAGTAGGTATCTGATCTGGGTTTGGGTGTTAATTGTCCTCGTCTTTGAGTGTTTCAAAGCGTCCCCGACTCAGGAAAACTTAGTGAGCCATGAGTGTGAATCGTCCTTAAAATATAAATATAATACTCAACCCAAAACATCAAAATCAAAATCGGTATCAATGGCGTTTTTTAGTGTCAAGGGCTAAGCAAAGAGCCACTTTAGGTCGCCACGCCATACTAAGTGAGTAAGTAACTCAAATACATTACCTTACCTTAGTTTACAAAATGAAATAACAACACACATTTTTTTCTTTTTCTGTAATTCATTTGTTTCGTAACTGTTTATTGCTACTTATTTTATACTTATTTGATACTCGTTCAATTGAGTCTTTGTTCTGCTCCTGTCAGTTGAAAATAATCGATTCTAATGTAACAACACACTATAAGGTATCTTAGTTGACGTTTATACTATAGTAGCATCAAAGTAATACTTACCTAGCATATTGTTTCGCTTAAGATTACTATACCCTCGTCTTGTTAAGGAGTGCCTCAGGGCACGGTATTAGGACTGACATTATTGTTCGTATACATTTCTATTCTATTCATTATGTGATGATTGGAGCTCTATTTTGGAGTAATACATGATTTAATGAATAGGTTGTAGTGAGGCTTTTGTTGCGTAATTTGTTATCTTGTCATATTTTTAGAACAATGTTCGGAGTAATTGACAATGACAACTGATTTTAAAATCTATACTAATATTATAAAGAGGAAAGATTTGTATTTTTGGATGTTTGTGTGGAATAAACTCAAAAACTACTGGACCGATTTCAAAAATTCTTTCACCATTCGAATGCTACATTATCCCAAAGTAACATAGGCTATTTTTTTTTTATCCACAGCAAAGCGTGGCAGGGAACAGCTAGTTATTGTATAAAGTACAATGTCATGTTTATGCTTGGTACAAAAATATGCAACCGACTAAATCAGAGATACCAAATTATGTAATTAAGACAACATGCATTCTTCACACATTCTTAATTTTAAAATGTTGGAAAAATAAAACACAAAAAAGAAACAACAATAACAATATCTCCATCATCATATTACCAATGCCTCCGTCATTTGTGAGTTTGATAAAAAAATACTTGACATAAAATTAAAAAGATATACTTATTTTCAAAACACCCCCACAACTTATTACACACAGAAAGCTATTCCTAGAAATGAAAAATATAGAAAAACAAAACGGCAATTCTATTTGCGTAAAAAAAAATTTAAATTTATTTTTTAAAAGAAATGCGTGAAGTGGGTAAAAATGTGTTTTAAGTGCGACAACGAACGCAAAAAACTTTTTGTTAATCCATGTTATCACATAAGTGACGTTAAATTGTCTTCGTGATAATAAAGTTCTTAAACCTAAACCTAAACCTAAACCCAATGGAACTTCGTCCAAGCGTTAGAAACTACAAATTAAGACGGAGCAAACTTTACGAATTCCTTTATTGTGCCGTGTCCCTTGTCCGTCCCACGTCCTGCCGCGGCCCATGTTAAATAATTCGTATTTGGGGTTCCCTAGTCAAAGGAAAAACGGCGATATAAAAATACATGTTCTTGTAAAGTCATGACAGTTTCGGTTCTCTATTGTTAGTCAGCTTTTGCTGGCGAAGTACGAGTACGTGTTGCGACACGTTTATTAGAGTTCCTATTTCAGAAATAATTATCATTATCTTCATAGACCAAACTGAATTCGAAGTGTGTACCTACATGCGATTTTTTTTGAAACATTTTGTTTGTTTGTTTCCCTTTAAGCGTAAAATTTGGTCGGCTATGTCTCGTGAACTAGTTAACTCGTTAACTCGTTAACTAGTTAACTAGTTAACTCGTGAAAAAGTGAACTAAATCTAGTTACCGAGTTGAGTTAACGATTTCTTCTTGGATCCTAGAAAGTCAAAGTGATGATTTCAAAAAGTAACGATATCCAGCGTCAGCTTTTGTCTCACCACTTTACCTCAAAAACAAGTATCGATGCTAAAAACCACGCATGCTGTAACACCATGCGTCATACCAATCAATTTCCTACTGAACACAAATCTCAAGCGGCCCAACTCTACTTGATAGCTCTTTTATTACCATCGGACCAAACTTAATACAATTTGCTTGAACTGCAAATACCGAATTCTTTATAAGTTTAGGGATCCCGCCCATTGCGTCCAAGTTTGTTCAGACGTCCTTTGATCTTATATTTATATGTTCGAGAGTTTTTATGAAGTTGCCTCTTGCCTCTTTTTATTTTACTTCATGTCTTTATTAAATGAAGCGTGTTATTAATATTGAGATAGCTTTGGGAGTTTCCGTTGTTTTAGTGATCAAGTCGGTTTCGTAGTACCTACTTGAATCATATATTTACTTTCCGCGCCTCGTGTTTTTACTTAAGGTGTCCTAGTTTCGCGTTTTTACCAAATGAAATATATTTTATTACTTATTGATTTAACTGTGGTGACAACACCTTTACAGTTGATAGGAAGCTGGTGCTATCTTCATATCTAAAACAAATTGTGATTGGATTTTACTTTGAAAAAAAAATACATAAATCACTCTCGCCTTATTTTGTCACTTTTAGCATCAATTAATATTTTTATCTAACAATAATATTCATATAGAATAATTATAATGCCTGCAATAATTAACTTCTACAAACAAGGCATCTTGTACGCTGGTGCGCAAAATAAAATATTTCTGAATCAGAATCTGAAAACGCGCTTTACTAAAAAATCATATGACAGCTGCATGCGCTAGTCCATCAAAGGCATGCGCCCGTCAATGACGTGTGCGAATGTTGCATGCGCTGTGGCGTTTCACGCATGCATCAGAGGGAAGTGCAACTTGCAGTTGATAATGCACAAATGTGGGTGAAAAGTACGTCTATCCTAATCAAAAGATAGATTGGTACTCTAGCAAACCTTGGCAAACCTCGGTAGTAAATTAGCGCAGACCAACGACGACTATGATGATGATGATTGATGAACGGTTATTTAAGCGGAAACTTCTAGTCAATTCAAATTGTGAATGTTTTACTAAAAGCTTCATTCAAACGAATTTGCAGAAAAACGAATTCATTAAAACTTTTTAAACTAACGAATAGACTTTGATTATTTTTCTGAGTCAAATAAATTTGAATATAAATCGAATGTCCGTTTTATCTGAGTACAGTCACGTTTTTGAATTTATCGTGGAATATCAGAAAATTGGTACACAATTTGTGTTCTGATTACTATATTTTGTATTTGGAATTATACCTAGACACGTAGTTTATAATAAATTGACTAAACAGGGTTATAAGCAAAAGGTATGCTGAGCGGAAAGGGCTCATACTGATTTTTATTATTTATTTGAAGTTATTTGGTTTTGTATTAATTCCTTCCGTATTGCAGGGCTGAGCTAAAGGCAAGCGCAGTCCCGGTCGATCACTAACTCGATGGACCGACCTCATAAAAAAGACCACACAGTCCACCGTGGGTCAGTGTGTTTGCGATGCAACAAACCACTAGAAATATAGAAGCATTGCGAGATGCAGCAGCAATGGACAGGGGCTTCGACGATAGTGAGGGGCCTCCGTGTAAACAACCACAAACACTCTGTTTAAAGTGAACAATTAAGAAGACTACTCTTTACAGGGTTATAAAGAAAGGGTATACTAATCCGAAAAGGGCTCATAGTACTCATCATTATAAACAATTTTTACAATGGGACCAACCCGGAATGGCCGAAAAAAAATCAGCTGTCCCATAGAAAAAATGTCAGTGACACTCGACAAAGTGTATGGAACAGTTGATGGTGATGGCCCCACAGTAAGTTGTTCGAAATGAGTACCATCATACCATGAGCCTTTTTGGCTTAGCATACCCTTTAATCATAACCCTATACAGGTTAGATACGTTAGGTTTCTGCCATACAACATACAACACAATACAATATTGTATTATATTGCAATTATTCACTAAACACGTCACAAGTCACGTACAACCCGGACGCACGTGACAGAAGGGGCGGTATTATTAAAACAATTATTTAAGTTTTTCAGCGTCTATTCGATACAATAGTATAGGGCGGACTACCTGTCTAACATCATTCTTTGTTTATCTTAACTAATTTATAGTAACAATCTAGTATTCTGTGGCGCAGGGCACCATTCATAGTTACTATTACGTATTCTGTGGCGCAAGGCGCTGTCACGGCCTTCCTGCCCAGGCTTCGCTCTCGAAGCCTCTCATCTTAGTTTACCTGTAATTGAAAAAGTATTATAGGAAAAGCTTTAAAAACACATTATTTTTATGGCCTGTGCATCGCAGTACCATTTATTATTTTTATGGCCTGTGTCATGCACTACCATTATTTTATTTTTTTGTTTTTGATTACTCAATAGTAACCCTTGGCACTATCTCAGCCCCCTTACCGAAGTAAGTGGCCTAAGCACCTTTTTTTTTGTTTTATGATTACTCAATAGTAATCCTTGGCACTGTCTCAGCCCCCTTATGGTGGCCTAAGTACCTTGGCACTGTCTCAGCCCCCTTACCGAAGTAAGTCTGGCCTAAGTACCTTTTTTTTTTAAGATTACTCAATAGTAATCCTTGGCACTGTCTCAGCCCCCTTATGGTGGCCTAAGTACCTTTTCTTTTTATGATTACTCAATAGTAATCCTTGGCACTGTCTCAGCCCCCTTATGGTGGCCTAAGTACCTTTTTGCGATCCCAGCGCACTCCAAAGAGTCGCTTACGCCATTTCGATTATTTATTTTTTTGTCTGCGATCCCAGCGCGCTCTATGAGCCGCTTACGCAATTTTAATATTATTATACTTACACAGCAGCTCTCATAGCTTTTAATATACTACCAGATATTACATCTTTCACGCTGTCACGGCTCTTTCCGGAGCCTCTCGATTTTCAATCTCTTTGCGTCTTTCGTTACTATTTGGTAAGTTTTCTTTTCTGTATTTTTAATTTTATGTCTGTCTCACAGTAAACATTTTTCAATTGTTCAAGGTTCATTATATCGCGGCTTTAGTTTACCCATTCTAGTTCGCTACTCTTGAATGTAAACAATATCGCCTTCTTTGAGTACGTCGTGTACTTCGTCACGTTTTATCAAATCTTCGTTTCATTTCAGTGCGTTATTTCTTCAACGGTACATCGTAATTGATATTCATCAACATTACAATCCTCCGAATCCTCTTTTCTATGTTTTGTGTTTGTTGTGTGTTCTATATGTTTCTGTTTTCTATGTGTGTATTTTGTTACGCTACCCTAACATATGAAGATCGCTGCATGTGCATTGACCTCGATTAGCATCGCGAGCCTCGTGTCGCGCCGTCAGCAAACGTGGCTGGCCAACGTGACCGCCGGCCGAGCTACGAATCCGACACCGCGGAAAACGCCACTCTAGATCCTACTTCGATCATTGTCGCATTCCTTAGTTGTAATTACTTGTAATTCATTTTATTAATAAACTTATATAATTAAAAAACGTTTTTTTTTGCATCCTTCGGCTGACGCAAAGTTAATTGGCGCAGTCGGTAGGATATTCCGTTAAAATCAGTGAATCGATCACCGTTGGGGATATCCTGAACCTACGAAGCGTCAGCAGGAAGGAGAATCAAATCATCGATTCAGCAGGAAAATGCAGTAAGTGCTTGAAAATCTTTTCTCTGTCCTTACTTCCTTTGTTGTAATCCTATACCGTATCTTATTTTATTTCGTTATATGTCGTGTAAGTGTTCTTTATAATTTTTTTTAGCTAACCATTTCTTTTACGAAAGTTAGAATTAGACGTCAAAATTTTCCATCCGAGAAATTCGCGACGTGGTAGTGGTAGTTTAGTAGGTAGGTCTAGAAGTAGTGTAGTAGACGCTCATAGACGTTTAGTATCTATAGAAGAAGAAATGGCGCAACCGCAGACGATTGACGTTATCTTCAAATCCCTTAGGCTAGTGCCAGATTTTGATGGCAACCCGCATGTCTTAACTAGGTTCATTAACCTGTGTGACCAACTGGTGTTAACGTATTTTAGACCTGAAGTAGGGTTCGAATTAAATAATCAGGCACTGATTAATGGTATCCTGAACAAAGTAACAGGGTCCGCCGCTAGACTCATTAATTCGAACGGAATACCAGATACCTGGCAAGGTATCAAGAATGCTCTTATAAATAATTTCGCGGACCACCGTGACGAGACGGCACTATACAGTGACCTCTCCATGCAAATCCAGGGGCCGAACACCCCCCAAGAATTTTACGAAAGGTGTCAAAATTTGTTCAGCGTAATAATGACTTACGTGAGTTTACACGAGTCTGTCCCCACTACCATTAACGCAAAAAGAGATTTATATAGAAGACTAACGTTACAGGCTTATTTAAGAGGGTTAAAGGATCCATTAGGTTGTAGAATTCGTTGCATGCGGCCAGAGACTATGGAAAAGGCTCTCGAGTTCGTCCAGGATGAACTTAATACTCTTTATTTGCAACAGCGAAATGACGGTCACAAAGGTCATCAGGTGCCTTCCCAAGGTCAAATGTTACCCTTAAATGTTCCAAACTATGCACAAAAAACTACCCCCGTCTTTTCGATAAGACAACCAATGTTTAACACACCCATGCCAGGTCCATCGCGACATCAACCGAATCAAGCCGTTCAAGGATGGCGACCATCTTTTCCACCCTCAATGCAGCAACAGCCCCGCGAATTCACTCGTACGCAACAGATTATGCGTGGTCCTCCACGGAACTTCAACTCGCAGCATCAAGGGTTCCGTATGCCTGTTACTCCTCAGAGTGCTAACAACCAACCACGCCCTATGAGCGGCGTAAGCCACTTTGTACCCAGAGTATTACCACCATCTTTCCGACCGAATCTACACGACTGGAGTAGGTCAGGAAATCCACCCCCGAGTAACTATTTTAAAACACGCGAAGTAAACTTCAATGATTGCTATGACTATTACGACTATGATGGCTATGCCGACTACGAGCAGAGTTACTGCAGTTACGACTACCCAGACAATTGTTACTACCAGGAACAGTATCCTTATTCGGAAGCTACCATCGTAGAAGAAGTAGATCAAACTACCCCTATGACTAATGATGTAAATTTTCCCGAGGATTCGAACCCCGAAAAGCCAAAATAGAAGTTAATTTTCACATACAAAGACAGCTGGGCTATATTGAAATATCTAACCCCCCACTAAAATTCCTTATCGATACAGGGGCCAATCAATCATTTATTAGCCCGAAAGCCGTCCAGAAATATTACAGTAATTTTCCCTTGAACTATGACCCATTTGAAGTAACCAACGTTCATGCTACAAGCAAAAATGACTACTCTATCACTGTACCATGTTTCCAGGAATTTAACGAACAAAGCAATATCACGTTATTCGTGTATGACTTTCACAAGTACTTTGACGGACTACTAGGATTTGACTTATTAGATGTCTGGGGTTCCAATATAGATTTGAAGAACAAAGTGCTAGTGACTCGTAACGCCAATGTACCCATTCGGATGTATGACTCGAGAAATGCCAATCTCTATGAAGAGATTATCCCGGCTAACTCTTCTAAGTTGGTTAGGTTACCAGTGAACACACAAAACGGTGACGTGGTTGTCGAGACGCAAGCTATTTGCAACTGTCTTATTACAGAATGCCTAACTAGGGTTGTAAATAACCGCGGTTGGGTTGAAATTACTAACCCCACATGTAATGACGTCATTTTCTCTATGGACAAACCTGTTGAGGCTGAACTATTTAATATCGAGTGTGGTGGTACTGAAATTTTGTCTGAACGCGCTAAGGAAGTAACTTCACGACTTAGAATGAACCACTTAAATCCAGAAGAGCGCGCTAATTTAATTCGGCTCTGCGAAAACTACGCCGACGTGTTTTACCTTGAGGGCGAACCTTTAACGTTCACCAACAAGATAAAGCATAAAATCCGCACGACCGACGAAATCCCAGTACATACTAAAACCTATAGATACCCTTACGTGCATCGGCAAGAGGTAAGAGATCAAATTAACAAGATGCTGGACCAGAACATCATACGACCCTCGGAGTCTGCATGGAGTTCCCCTATTTGGATCGTCCCTAAGAAAGCGGACGCCTCCGGCAAAGTTAAGTGGCGCTTAGTCGTTGATTTTAGGAAGGTCAACGAGAAAACCATTGACGATAAATACCCGATCCCGAATATCACAGATGTTTTGGACAAACTGGGTAAGTGCCAATATTTTACCACCCTTGATCTAGCCAGCGGTTTCTACCAGGTGGAAATGGAGCCTGAAGACATACACAAGACATCCTTTAACGTAGAGAATGGACATTACGAATTTTTAAGGATGCCAATGGGACTTAAAAATTCCCCGTCTACGTTCCAACGCGTCATGGACAACGTTCTAAAAGACCTTCAGAACCAGGTATGTCTCGTATATTTAGATGATATAATTGTTTTCAGCACCTCGCTACAAGAACACATGGTTAATTTGGAGAAGGTTTTCCGAAAACTACGGGAATCAAACTTTAAAATTCAGATGGACAAATCAGAGTTCTTAAAACTTGAAACTGCTTATCTCGGACACATTATCAGTTGTGACGGAATAAAACCAAATCCCGACAAAATCTTAGCTGTTCAAAAATACCCTATTCCCAGGACTCCCAAGGAAATCAAGCAATTCCTTGGCCTCCTTGGATATTACCGAAAATTTATCCCTGATTTCGCGCGTGTTACTAAACCACTAACACAGTGCTTAAAGAAAGGCTCAAAAGTTGTATTAGACCAAAACTACGTCGATTGCTTTGAATACTGCAAAACACTTCTTACTAACGACCCTATCTTACAATACCCTGACTTCAATAGAGAATTCATCTTAACAACGGACGCCTCTAATATAGCTATAGGCGCAATCTTCATTCATTCGGGGATCTTCCGACTCCTCTTGAGGAGTGGTCGGGATTCACTTCGACGTTTCCAGTCGTTCGTGAGGCAGGACGCTGGGGCACGTAGGCCTCCAGGGCAATGAGGGAGGGTGCGCGCATCAGCCCTATAGGGGGCGACGCGCCGCACCCTCGGTGCGGGGCAATTTCTTGTCCCGGGGGTGGAGCGCACGGGGCGGCCGAGGCCGCGCTCTCTAGCAGCTCCGGGCTTCCGAATGGAAATGCTGGTGCGTGCCGGGAGAGAGCCAGGGGGCTCGTCTCTCGTGGTGCGGAGTGCGGCCCGGGGAATGACTCACCCGGGCATCTTGCTGGTGCGTTGGGGCGAACTTCTACTGTGGCGTAGAATCGGCGGGGGCGGTCCTCCCTCAAGCCCGGTTGGGCCGAGGGGAGCCCGTCCCTGTTCGGCGCGCCCGGGGAGTCCGCTCGACCCGGGCGTCTTGGAAAGCAGGTGGTACGGTCCCGCGGATGCGGGGACGGGAAGTCCGTGTGTCGGACGCGACGTCCGACGGAGGAATGGCGAGTGCGGCGCGCTCCCTCGACGCTCGGAAGCGGAGGGCGCTCGCTCGCGGTTGCACGACTGGGACGGCGCCCAGTCGTTCTAGATGCCGGTGTTTGTTCGACCCCGCTCATTTCTGAGCGGGGAGTCCGTCTGGTCCAGTGCCGGTGGTGATCCGGCGGTGAGGTGGCTACGCCGGTCGTTCCGCCGAGCACCCTGAGCGTCAGCAGCGCGCAGGGGCCTTCACTGAACTATTCACACCCCAGATAGCAGGAGGCCCCCGGCCGCCGGAACAGGGCGCCCGCGTACAGGACCGACGCGGCTGGTGAGTAGTGCGGCTCTCGACGGGCGCCCTCGCCAGGCACCCGGAGAGCCGCGTCCATGGGGGGTGCGTGCTGTCACGCGCCGCATTCGCGGCGGGAGCGGACGCGTGCGCCCGAAGGCGCGGACGGCGCATAAGCGCCGGGAATCAATGAAGTCAATCCGGGATGCCACTGTCGTGTCCGGTGGTGTGGGCGAGGGCCGGACAAACTCCCGAGTGCCACGGCCCCCGCCAGGAAGTTCCAAGGGGCTAGGCGCCGGGTGCGCTTGGGCCGGTGCGGGGCGAGTAGTCTCAACCCCTGTCGAGTCAGTACGGCTTGGCGCTCAGGTGCACTTGGGCCGTGGGGTGTACGGGGGCGGGCACTCTCCCGAGTGCCGCCGCCCCGCGTACCGTGGAGTCAATGGGGCTAGGCGCCGGGTGCGCTTGGGCCTGCTGAGCACAGCTTGTCAATCCGGTGGGCGGGAGGATCGAATCGACTCCCGCCTGCTGCCGTTCTTCAGCTTCGGAGGTGGCGGGGGAACGGACAAACTCCCGAGTGCCACGTTCCCCGCCAGGTAGATCGATGGGGCTAGGCGCCGGGTGCGCTTGGGCCAGGGTGCGGGGCGAGTATTCTCAGCCCCTTGTGGTTATGGTTCTTCGGTGAACGGGGGGAAACTAATCGACCCCCGTGCAGGTCCGGAGAGGACGTCGTGCGCGGCTCGCAGTTGGCCGCCAGCGGGCGCAGGCGGGCGTCCCCACCGGCGTCAGTGGCGGCCGGTGGCGAGCGGCGACACGGCGGGTGCCGAGCTGGTCTCACTCCGGCTCGGCGGGGAAGCACGGCGGACGAGGCGAGGCAAGCGTCGCGCTCATCCGGATATGGCAGGTCCGGGACGAAGCACCGAGCGCTCTCTGGGCTCTGCTCGCACTACAGGCGATACGAAGGGTCAGCCGGGTGAGACTGCCGGCGAACCGGCAGAGGCCCAGCTTCGCCCGATCAGCTCTGAGGCATCGGCCTGTGAGCCCAGGACTGCGAGTCGGTGCTTCGGAGGTTGACCAACGGCGTCGGCGGCTAGATGGGCATCTCCGCCGAGATGCCAGGTAAGCCTTCCGACGTCGCTGGTGTCTTCAGGCACGGCCGCGGTCGCGCGGTCGTACCTGAAGAGGCGCCGGCATCGTCCGACCGCGGTGTTCGACCACAACTATTGCTAGTTGCAGGAGCGGTGCAGTCGGGCCGAGCGAACAGCGCCGTGGTAATTGCCGCGAGTATCACGCCATGATCGGGGAGGGGGGACTCTACGCCCGGGCGGAGTCCACCCCCTCCCTAAAACACACCGGGAACACGAGGCTGTAGGCAGTCGCGGGGGAGGACGGAGGCGGAACGGTCGCACTCGAGACGTCCGTCGCGCACGCAAAACGACGGCCCAGGCGCAATCTTATCTCAAGGTACCATAGGATCAGATAAACCGATTTCATACGCATCTCGAACTTTAAATTCTAGCGAATGTAACTATAGCACTATTGAGAAAGAGCTTTTAGCAATAGTTTGGGCTACTAAATACTTTAGACCCTATTTATTCGGTCATAAATTTAAAATAGTTACAGACCATAAACCCTTACAATGGGTCATGAACCTGAAAGAGCCTAATTCTCGACTTACAAGATGGAAATTGAAACTTAGTGAATACGACTTTACCGTAATCTATAAACAGGGCAAAAATAACACTAATGCAGATGCCCTCTCTCGAATTGAACTTAATAACGACGAGCTCATGTCAATCGTTGTTAATACATCTGAAAAAGCCCCTACATTAGACGAGTCCAGAACTCTAACAGCTGCAGATTTAGACGACAACTCCAGAACGGCTACCGTGCATACTGATAGTGAAAACCCAATACTAGAAGTGCCTATTTCAGACGACCCTTTAAACAGATTCACTAGGCAACTGGTACTCAACGTTGTAGGCGATATAAAGGGTAGACCAGTAATAACGAAGCCTTTCGTAACTCATACTCGCATATCTGTTCAAGTGTCGGAATCTAATCTAGAGAGTGATGTAATAAATGCCATAAAAGAATACGTTCACCCAAAAGTTAAAACAGGCCTATTAATAAATCCACCCTTAGCTATGTATAGTATTATACCTATCATTCAACGGACGTTTAAAAGCTCATCCATGAGCTTAACACTTACTAAAAGAGAAATAGAAAACGTTAGAGAGTACCTTAGGCAACAAGAAATCATTAATAAATACCACGATGGCAAAACTAACCATCGAGGTATTAATGAATGCTATTTAGCCTTAACCCATAAATACTTCTGGCCTAAAATGAGAGAAAATATAACTAAATTCATAAATGAATGCACGATATGCGGACAAGCGAAATATGACCGCAATCCTATTAAGCAACAATTCAAAGTCGTGTTACCAGCCACTAAGCCCTTTGAATTAATACACCTAGACTTACTAACTATAGAAACTGAGAAATTCCTAACTATTGTAGATGCATTCACTAAATACGCCCAAGCCTATCATCTCAAAGACGGGACAGCTGTTAGTATAGTACAAGCATTGCTTAACTTTAGCACACATCATTCTATACCTGCAACTATAACCACAGATAACGGCACTGAATTTACTAACCAATTAATGGCAGAGTTTGTACGTGTTCATAAGATCCACCACCATAGAATTGCCCCACATGCACCTAACGAGAATGGTATAGTTGAAAGGTTTCACTCGACTATACTAGAACATCTTCGTATACTAAAAATTAGGCAAAAATCAGAATCAGTTATCAACCTCATGCCATATGCACTTCTGGCATACAATAGTAGTATTCATAGTTTCACAAAGTGTAAACCAATTGATCTTATTACAGGACATTTTGATCCTCGTGATCCTTTTGACATTGACACTACCTCTCAGTTACTACAGCAATATATGATCTCACATAAAGACAAAATGACCATAGCATACAATACGATTCATGAACTCTCAAATGACTTACGCAAAGACCTGACTGACTACCGAAATAAAAATCGAGAACCGGAAGCTGAGTACTCACCTGAGCAACAGATTTTCATAAAAAATCCGTTAGCCACTCGTCAAAAGTTAGCTGCTCGATATACTCACGATATAGTAATGGCTGACCTCCCAATTCATATTTACACTAAGAAGAAGAGAGGTCCCGTAGCCAAAGGTAGGTTGAAGAGAGTCCCTAAATCCAATCAATTGTTACAGGACGTTCCTGATCCTCCTTCTCACTCTGCAACGAGCTCTAACCCAGGAGATAAGACTGGAAAGTCTCGATGACGGACCCGGTATATTGCCCTTCAAGTTAGGATCCGCTAAGATCATAACTCACTATCACTCCTTTATACAATACGTTAACTTGCAAGATTTGGAAGATAAAATACGTTCAGTAAATGACCAACTTGAGAGCATTAGTCCTGACCTTCACTATAAAACCAATTCATTATTTGAACCACATATTACATACCTCAAAAATAAGCTTGACAATGCATTAAAACAATTAAAGACATTCGAGACCAACCGTGCTAAACGAGGCCTAGTAGACGGCCTAGGATCTGTAATAAAAAGTATAACAGGTAATCTTGACCACACAGATGCCGAACATTATAACCGAATCCTGGAATTACTTAAGAGTAATGAAGGGAAACTAGTAACAGAACTAAATACTCATGTTAGCCTGTCCAAAGAATGGGCCGAGCGATATTCTAAGGTCATAGATTCTATTGTAGCTAACCAGAACAAACTTACGACACTGATTAACAAAATAAATGAAACGACAGCTACTAGAGATAACGACTTGTTAAAATATGCACATTTAGCTCAAGTCCTTTCAATACTTAACGACAACACAGATAGCATCTCTCAGGAACTCTATAATTTAGAGAACGCCCTAGCTTTCATAAGGACTTCAACGGTGCATCATTCGGTCTTAGACTCGTATGCGATACGTGCTATGATTAGCAAGCTGAGCACACTATATAGCAGATAAAGAGTAGTAGATTTAGACATTAGAGAGTATTTCGATATTATTAAGTTAGGATCGTATTACGTAGGTAATAGGATAGTTATAGTATATAAATTCCCTATAGTTTTACCTTCTATATATGATATGTATAAGTTATCTATAGTCCCTAACCGTAACCAGGAAATCCTATCTCCTCCTACCCCTTACCTGGCCCTCCTAGAGAAAGATATCAAGTACATAGAGGCAGAATGCCCGAAGACCAGTCAATGGTACCTCTGTAATGAGAATCGAAACCTGCAACGTCTACTGTCACAAACTTGCATCCCGGACCTTATCACCACTCAACAACGGAGCAACACTACCTGCAAACCGATTCACGTATCTCTACGAACGCCTGCATTTGAAGAAATGGACGAGAAACACTACACCATTAGCTTCCCCACACCTACGAAAGTACATCTATCCTGTGGGCAAGATTTCTATACGACACTACAAGGCAGCTACCTCGCCGTGATCCCACATACATGCTACCTGGAAACGTCATTCTTTACCATCTCCAACACTGACAACCGCCTCAAAGGACACGTTGTTCAACTCATGAATTTAGAGAACAGCACAGCTATAAATCTACCTGCAATGCCTGCCCTAGAGCTGAATTCGATCGACCTAAGCAACCTCCATGACGTCAACAGGAAGATATCTTCTCAATCAACAGTGCAGCTACAAACCACTGCTGACTACAGTCTGTACCACACCACTATACCAATCTATGCTGTAATATTAAGTACATGCGCACTCGCTAGTGGCCTATACTATCGCAAGTACCGCTCAAAAAGTATGAAACACTTCACGAAGCAGAGCAGACAAGAAGCCGCTACTTCAGAAGCTGTATACACCATCCCAGATACAAAAAGGGCTGATGACAATCAACCCCCAGCTCAATTTACGACCAAAGTCTTCAATAGTCGCTGCTCTTCGGGGGGAGGTGTTACGCTACCCTAACATATGAAGATCGCTGCATGTGCATTGACCTCGATTAGCATCGCGAGCCTCGTGTCGCGCCGTCAGCAAACGTGGCTGGCCAACGTGACCGCCGGCCGAGCTACGAATCCGACACCGCGGAAAACGCCACTCTAGATCCTACTTCGATCATTGTCGCATTCCTTAGTTGTAATTACTTGTAATTCATTTTATTAATAAACTTATATAATTAAAAAACGTTTTTTTTGCATCCTTCGGCTGACGCAAAGTTAATTATTTTCTCTGTTGTATGTTGTGTTTTCTGTGTTTTGTGTTTTGTTCTGTTTACTCTCCATCGTAATTTTGCCTGGAAGAGATCGCTCTTAGCGATAAGGCCACTAGTTGTTGCACTAGTTTCAAGTGTTCTTTTCCTTTTATTGTAATTTCTCAGATCGTATTCCCATCAGTGATTGCATTGGGGTACAGCTTGTACTTTTGAACAGTGGCATTAAGGGTCAATATTAATTTTCAAATAACGCTCGTCCATTCTGACTATTTCTGACCCACGATTAACTTCACAAGCTAATTGGTTTAGTACTGTAGCTACGTATCATTCGGCTTGCACATTCGCTTTGCTTGCTCCACTTGCAACATAATAAACATCAATGTTCATTTTTTTTAAACTCTTTTGTTTTTCAGAAAAGTTTGTTCCTTTTTCGATTATTTGCTGTTCCAAAAGGTCTTGTACAGTCAACATGTACTGTTTGAAATAGAATCGGCAGCTTTTCTATTAGATGTAATAATCCTTATTTTTAGGCCCATTAGGTCATTTAATTTTTATAAAAACTTCTATGTCCGGGAAAATCAACTTTTTGTTTTATCGATTTTAGGGTTTTGTCCACTCCAATTTGACATTGCTCATCGTTGAAAATTCTAATCAGATTAAATGGTTCTGGTGGTTTTGTTTTCTTCAAATTCTCTCATCAAGATTCCATTTTTTTTTCTTTCCGGATTTTCTTGAACTCGTCTCTATAAATTTACTACTTTTTGATCTGTCTTAGTGTAGCTTCCAAACAAGTGACATCATCATTTAATTTCTTCTTCTTTTTTTCATTTCATTTCGCGATAGATTTCTTCTCAGAAAATCCACCTGTTTTATGCTTCCTTTCCGGTATTTATTGCAATTGTCTCTAGCTCATTGCTGTTTCATTCGATTATTCAAGTGACGTTTTCTCGCTGAAATAAGACACGATACGGAGATCTTCATTGTGTCTTTGGAATAATATAGCTTCATATCTTTGATAGCATCGGTTTCGGGGAATTTTTTAACGCTTCTATTTTAGCACTTCCAGGTTGAATGCCTTCTTTTGAAACTATTCTTCCCAAACATTCAATTTGTAGCTGAAAGTGTAATCTGCCTGATTTAGAGTTTCCAAAACGGTATCAAACTTCTTTTTTTTTTCTTAATTCTCGTCCAATATCGGTTATTCAAAAGTTTCGTCACTGAACTTTTTCTCTTTCAATTGCCGACATCCGATAATTGTTGGAAACATAAGTTCGTTTGTTGTAGTCCGAATAAGCATAACGGCGGTTTTAGTTTCACATATGTTATTGTTAGTAGGAATAAGACTGGAATAGTTGTTTAATAATTCCCGAAACTTTGGTTGAGTGTTATGCTTGAGTCACAATCACGATACTATTTATCAAGTGGTCTATTATTATAAACAATATCTTGTTCTTGGGCTTGGGACTAATAATCGTCTTCTAAGTATTTTACCGTCCTGGGTAGTTAAGAACAAAACATCGTTGTTCTTTATTGCGTCTCGGCATTTCTGTTACTCGCACAATTAAAAAATTTGTTTCCAAAGCCATCATATTCATCGTTCATTTTCTTATTTGAAGTTAGTATCTCATTAGAAAGTCCACAAAAATGTATTTCGGTATGCTGCTGGTGGTGAGCTCCAAGAGATTGAGCTTGCCACTGCTATGGACGTCTTTATATTATTTGTTTCTCTCAACTCTCTGTTTCGTCCAACATTCTTCAGCACCATGTCCTTGTTTTGAACAAAAAGTACATTGTTTACTCGTATCTATCTTGTCAGATCTGTTCTCTTCGCCCATCGTAACAGCTCCTGTTATTAATTCCAAAATTTCACTTTCACGAAATTGTATTCTTAATTGCTTCAGCATTCTGTGCTTCTTTGCTGCATAGACTGATACAGTCGAATACTGGTCGCTAGTCATGTTTGCAGCTACTTTCAAATCTCTGTGTAAATCTCGACATTTGGGAAATGTAGTTGTAAGATCTTCTTTTAAAGCAGGCCAAGTTCTCACCAACGGTGTCCATTCTATATACAATTCTCGTGCGGGACCAGCTAAAAACGGCACACATCTTGCGATGGTCTCTACGTCGTCCCATTTATTTCTTAAGGCCAAACTATCAACTTGGGTGGTCCACTCTTGAGCCTCAATTGAACCAACACTCGGGTCAAAGGTAGGCAAAGCTATAGCTTTACTGGTACTGGCATATTCACTAAATGTCCCAAATGTTCCAACAAAAGATTCCGGCACTTCACTCAAGTTCACTCACTTCATTAGTCATAATTAATTGTTCACTGTTTTGTCTCTTATTTTTGTTTATCACTTTTTTATTGTTCATTTTGGGTTGAGTTTTTTTTTTTTTTTTTTTTTACTTTTTTTATTTATTTATTTATTTTATTTTTTTACTTTATTATTGTTCGTTGTGGGGTAAGTTTTCCAATCCCATTTCTGATGACAGAAGGGGCGGTATTATTAAAACAATTATTTAAGTTTTTCAGCGTCTATTCGATACAATAGTATAGGGCGGACTACCTGTCTAACATCATTCTTTGTTTATCTTAACTAATTTATAGTAACAATCTAGTATTCTGTGGCGCAGGGCACCATTCATAGTTACTATTACGTATTCTGTGGCGCAAGGCGCTGTCACACGTATGTAACATATTGTATATCTACCTATAAGTACTTGCGGTTATAAACCACTGCTTTAGTTGTTTAAATTAAACAAGTTACCTCACTGCAATGGAATTAACACGTTTCTGGACTATTTGCCTTGTACATGACGTACCTGAAACAATAAAATATACAAATTAGCTTAATTTAAATAAACAACAAGCTTCATTCAAATTAAATTGAATTTTAGAGATATATTTTAAAAATTAGTTGTACAAGGTGAAAGGGAAAGGATTAGTCATAATTATGAACAACTTTAACTATGTGACTAATCCCAAAATTGCGACGAATCTGAAAAACTTGATTTCTCGGCCTTTACAAACTTAGATATTAACATACCTACCTACATAAGTTTCAATAAGACACTGTTTTTTCAATATCTACCAAAATGGTGCCTATATCAGTTTAGAAGTTTCTCGCAAACCATTGGACTGTCGATATTGCAGCCCTTCGGTTCTCATAGATTTTAGGTATCCACGAAAAAACTTAATTTCGAAAAAAAACGTATAGGTACTAAAATTTACTATAATAAAACGTGTACCTAGGTATTTTTCCCCAAAAAACCAAATATCTAAAATTTCTTAATAGAAAACTTGACACGTTTCTTTTATCTTAACTAGACGGCGAAGTGCGATTATAAACGGGTTTTCAAACTAAAAACACAATTATGCAAGCAAGTTATAAACGCAGAATACTCTCACCAAAAAACTAAACATAAAAAAAGAATTCAAAGAAAACTTGACACGTTTCTTTTATCTTAACCCTTCGGTGAAGTGCGAGTATAAACGGGTTTTCCGTCTGAAAACACGCGATTATCGAAGTAAGTTGTGAACGCACACTGATTGATCGCTCCATGGGCTGAGAGACTTCGAAGCTGTCTGTTTTGAGGTATATTCTTTGACGTTGGGTTGAAAAAGGTAAGAACCGTCACATCATTGAGTCGGATTAATATTTTATGTGTAGGGGTCGTCCATTAATCACGTGATGTATTTTTAGCAACTTTTTCATCCCCCCCTCCGCCTTGGTGCTGCTACAACTACATACATGCTGAATTGGTGAGGTTATAAATTAATGTACGTGATATCTATATGTACCTCTACATCTCCTTCCCCCTCCCTCTCCCCCCTCCCTCCCTCTCTAAGATAAGAGCAATCTTTTCTAGACAACGCTGCTTCATCCGTCAATCGAGTCAAAACGCGATGTAAGCTTAATAACGCGTTCTACAAGCATCATCTGTTGCATGATTTAAAATCAAACCTTTCTGACCCTTAGGGCGCGGCCAGACTGAGAGCTATAAGCTAGAAGCTGTTTTAAAGTTTAAAAAGTTCTGTGTAAAACTTTTTTTAGTTCAAGAGGAGCAAAAAAGATTTACTAAGATAGTAGAGTGATAGTGAAATGGCAACATAATGGGGACTAGTTTGAAAGCTTTTGAGCAGATTTTGTAACTCATGCACGTACTGCTGCGTACGCTGTGGACGTGTGTCTGTCCTGCTCTGTGCCTTATGTCTGTCTCGCCTGCTCTGCCCTGCATCTGTTCTGTGCTGTGTCGCCCTAAAAACTGGTGCTAGTTCTAGTTTTAGTACTAGTACTAGTTTTTACGGTGACAACTCAACATTTTTCTCAGTGTAAAGCCAAATTTGGGTTTGCGAGCCACATTCGTGCTAATAACCGTAGCCGGATAAGCATACGCTTTGCCCAAAGCTCTTCAGTCTGCCCACGCCCTTACGTCCGGCCCCACTTCCCTTCAGATAGCCGGAATTTACCCAACGAAGCTCAGTTTCCCATCGGATCAAGCTCTTAACAAAATGTTGGCCGAAATAGTACATTTATTATTGAAGTGTAAGGTCGGCTAAGGTTGCTGAATAAATGATTGTTTCTAGTAAATTATTGAGGATGCTTGACGATCTATTTAAACGGTCCAGAGTTGCTTCTTTACCCAACTACGGTAACGCAAAAGTAAGGATGTTTTTAGTTTGAAAGGACTGTATTTTAGATGAGCTGGAGAAAATTGCAGGGTATTATAAAATAGCGTATCATATTTATTACTGAATTTACTTATGTACCATGTACCAAATAAACCAAATCGTTAGGACCAGACTATATTTTCTTCATAGATTTTTTGATATTAGAACACCATCACAAACGTAGTAAATACACGAGAAAAAGATATAAAAGGCGGTCTTATCACTAAGAGAGATCTTTACAAGACAACCTTTATATGAGAGGCAATTCATTCCCGGAATATGGTCGGTGATATGATCAAGATACCTTTGACTACATCGTTCTCAAATTAGCTGAAATTATGATCATTCAGTATTTTGCAGCGATCAATGAAATCCGACGTAATAATTTACACGGTCTGTCGGTTATTCCGTGAACAATATTCCATGCTCTATTTGGCTAATTTTCCCTACGGAATCTACTGATTTAGGTATTTATTAATTCTACGCTAGGAATTTCACGCAATGCAATTAAAATCTCATCAAACGATGACATTTTTAACAAAACACAAGTTAACTGTCAAAATATTTTTGAAAACTAGCTTTTATGGCATTGTATTAAGAGTTACACACGTACTATAGTCGTATACCAAGTTTCAGTTTAATCGGACTTCGGAAAGTGGTTCAAGATTCCACGCGAACAAACATAGTTATACATATTTATACTTTGCAAGTAAAAAAAAAATTAAAAATGCCAAATACAAGTGTCTTAGTTATTTTTCAAAAAGCAAACTAATAAATCAATGACTCATTGACATTTTTCGATGAAACAGCTGATTTATTTTGCGATTTCAGGGTTGGTCAGATAGTAAGAGTTGTTCATAATGATATCACTAAGCGCCCTTTTCGGCTTAACATACCCTCTCTGTACAACCTTGTAAATATGAGTACCTTATACAGGGTTATTCATAAAGGGTATGCTAAGCCGAAAGAGGCTCATAGTACTGATCATTATGAACAACTTTTACTATGGGACCAACCCGAAATTCGCGAAAAAAAATTAGCTGTTCCATACATTTTGTCAAGTGTCATTGACATTTTTTGAGTACTATGAGTTCTTTCCGGCTTAGCATACCCTTTATGAATAACCCTATATATGAGGTACAAGTAGATTGGAGTACACTAGTACAGTACCCTATATAAATGAGGTAAATACCTCACGAGGTACGTCATAATCCCGATATAATTTATCAGCATCGGGATAACTACGCGGCGCTGAGCATTTATCACCTCAAACTGGGTACGACGTGCTTTAGATTGCAGCCTTTAATATATTAGAGAGATAGCTTATATTGCTATTTTGTTCTGGAACTTGATATATTTTTAAGCTCGTTGGGGCAGACAGGAAAATAAATTCCCATTATTTCCCATTATTACCTTATTGATTGGCACGTCACGGTTATACAAGGTTATTTATAAAGGGTTTGCCAAGCCGAAAAGGGCTCATAGTACTCATCATTATGAACAACTATAATTATGAACATACCTTTTATGAATAACCCTGTATATTACCTTTAGTAGATTGACTGTCGTTTTTTTCTGTTACTCGTTGGGGATCTTTTTTTTCAAAACGTTTCTCGTTGGAAAAAGAAAAACCCAACGAGTAACACTGTAAAACGTTTTGGTGTGACTGATTGGAAACCCACCATTTTTTGTATGTACCATTTTCTAAATCTTCATAACTGACAAACTGATCTAAATCTTAAATTACGATAATTAATTCTTCACATAATTATGAAAATAAAACTGAGCATCCAAAACAAGTTTTGCTAAAACCTTGGTATAGATCACCGAAGTCGGGTATAGATAAACTCTTTATTGTTCACACCATAAATTACAAACAACAGGATTACAACACCAAAAACTAGTGCAACAACTGGCGGCCTTATCGCTAAGAGCGATCTCTTCCAGGCAACCTTAGGATGAAGAGGAAAATAGAAAAACGAGGTGTGCAATATTTAAGAAAACTGTGTCATATAAACCTACATAAAATAGTAATAAATACTTGGAAATACATTCAAATAAAATACATTCTAAAACTTCAACTAGTCTAATTCATAATTAATTAAAAATAGTAGGTAAGCTAAAAATAGATCTAAGTTGCACATTCAAATATAAATATTTATTTAAAAAACCAGAACAAACATTCACCCGCTTTAATCTTAAATAGGTTTGATTATTTTCTAACTAAAATACACATAGGTAAATGTTTGTACAAAATCCTAAGTAAATTTAACGGTGTGCTCCAAATTAAACTCTGTATCTTGTATCTCGTTGGTGATAGATATAACAGAATTACTGCTATTACAAGTTTATTACTATTAGTTAAGTTTACTACGTTTCATAAAAACAGGTTACACAAGAACATTATTTTTACAAAACAAAAAACAAAAACCGACTTCAAAAGACCGACTATTGAGTTATTCATCTATTTGTCGCGCACGTACTTAATGCAAATTTAAGACTTATATGGTTTTCTCATGGATACCATTATCAGAACTGGACTAAATTGAAATGGGACCAAATGGGATTCGTCAGCTTTCTAATAAAAAAATAATTATCAAAATCGATTCACCGAGTCAAAAGTTATGAGGTAACAAACAAAAAAAAAACATACAGTTGAATTGATAACCTCCTCCTCTTTGAAGTCGGTTAAAAAGAAAAATAACAATACAAAACAAAAGATAGTAGGACAATACAAGCTCAACTCTAAAACATTGAAAACGTATTATTGAATCACATACTTGAGTCGGATACTCCAACAATAGTTCCGATCACATACGATTCATCTACATGAAAAAAAATTGTTAATGCATACGGTGATATTTATCAAGGAGTGATTACAAGCGCAACGCGCTCGCGGCCGCGTCCTTAGCACTTTTTTGTGGCCCAGGGAAAATCCTTTATGGATACCACCACCCCGGGGGAGGCACGGTGGTCATGTGGGATTCTCCACCAGTGGCGGCCTACCCACTAAAAACCCTGGAGGAGTTCTTTCTCACCGCCCGTGTTCCAGAGCCAAAGGTAGCTCGCATTCGTCCATGGCTCCGGTGGCGCTATTCTGTCGAGGAGAACTCCTTCTCTATTAGGGACATGAGTCACGTTCCCCATAGGGCCCTTAGCACTTTTTTTTTTTTTTTTTTTTGTTTACCCAGCGGAAATCCTTTATGGATACCACGCCCGCCCCGGGGGAGGCAGGGTGGGTCCTTAGCACTAACCCAACATCGATCAACAAGGGAGGTGTCACAGTGACACAGTGTTAATCGACGGAGGCAACACGTCCACGTCTGTAGCTCGTCCAATGGACCAGCCGCCCCTTTCCAAACGTTAGTGGTCGACTCGTCCATTCTTGAAACTCAGCCACAAACCAGCCGCCCATCGTAACAGTCCGTCCTTACGAAAAGGGCAATAACTCGAGTTTTAGGCCGAATTGAGCTAAGTAGGTACTTATTTGGAATCAGCACATCGATTTGTATATTTTCTGTATATTTTCTTTAGACAGTTTTTAAGTAACAATGACGGAGCCGGTTTAAATACTAACCAACCCAGAATCAATTAATCAATTAACGGGACCAACCCAGAATTCGCTAAAAAAATCTGCTGTTTCATGCATTTTGTCGAGTGTCATTGACATTTTTCTATGGAACAGCTGATTTTCTTTCGCGAATTTCGTGTTGGTCTCATAGTAAAAGTCGTTCATAATGATGAGCCCTTTTCGGCTTAGCATACCCTCTATGCATACCTTGTATAGGTTGCATGCTTTATGATTTACAATCTTTGAACGCGTTTTTCTCGAGTCAGATTCAACCTAGTTATTGCTAGTTATTTTTCGTAAGGACGGCGCAGAGATGGTGTCAAAATCTCGTTACTTTTCACGTTAATCGTATGAAAGAACATTAGCAAACCACGGTCTCAATGCTAAACTTCGCTTCGCAGGTGCATTAGCAAACGAAGCAACTTTAATTTGCTAAGCTGAACTGCGGTGAGCACTTTAACTTTAATTAAGTGAGCATTAACAGGGACCGAGCGGAGCTAAAACTTGTATGAGGTAAAATTATAAACCTACATACCTAGTACCTAGTCAAAATAAAAATGAGGGGCTTGTTTCATTACCTCTATAATTACGGAATGAGATGACATTTCTAGCCTTTTATATCATACCTCATAATCTAGTTTGGTTATGATTTAAGATTTATTCTAATGAAATTCAGGGTTGGTCCCGTTCTAAGTAATTGGCTGTGACATAAAGACAGACAGGCACCGAAGTCTCGCGTAAAGGGTTTTTCCCCGAAAGAGGTTCTGTACCCTAAAAAGATATCGTACTAATATTGAGTGTGTGAATATTTGTTACCACGTATCTCAGTAAATACTAAACCGATTTCGATGGAATTTGAAATATAGATACTTTAAATTTTAAACTAGCACATAAGCTATTTCCATTACCATCAAAATCAACGCTTTTCATCATCGCGCAGGTGAAACCGCAGGGCGCAGCAAGTAAAGTTTATCCTAATGATGAGTACCTACTATGAGCCCTTTTCGGCTTAGCATACCCTATCCTTATAAACATGTACAGTATATGTATACCTAGCAATACTCGTAGTATCTATATAGATTCTACTAATATTATAAATGTGAAAGTTTGTATGTTTGTTCAAAAACCACAATCAACCGTTTCAACAGTTTTTTTGTTCAATCACAAAAAAACGGCTAAACGGATACAGATGAAATTTGGTACAAAAGCTTATTTATACCCTACATTACCGTTTGGGCTACTTTTCATATCGAAAAAACAGTGGTAAAACCGCGGGCGCAGCTAGTCTTGCTAATATTATAAAGGTGAAAATATGTATGTTTGTTACTGATGAACGTTGAAACGGCTGAACAGATTTACATCATAACATGATATTTGGATTAACACATAGGCTTCTTTTTATCCCGGAAACCGGAGCTAAATCCGTGGGGCGTAGCTAGTAACTAATAAGCCCGTGAAATTGCATGCTCAAAGTTATTTCATCGTTCGTGTGTCTTGACAAAAGCAATGTCCCCCGGCAGTTACAAATTGAAATGTCACGGCCAGCACAAATGCAGGTGAATAGACAACCTTTGAAACGTTTACTGGGTAGCTTGTCTGTTTCAATAATTCATTTAAACAGACTTTTCATTTGATATAAAAATTAAAACAAAAAAGTAAGTAAGTTTATTTCATTTTTATTGAGATGCTCACTGTTCTTACAGCGAAGCCAAAGCGCATAGCAAGCCAGAATTACAAAAAATATAGTACATACAACTAACAATAGATAGGTATATAACTTAAACAACTATATATAATATGTCTTGAAAAATGGACACATGAACATATAAAACAATTAAAATTTGTCGAAAATAAATCGACTTCTGGTTCCTGACAAATCGAATCGTTGAGTAGATTAATGGCCCGAGTCGTAGGAGCGTATCGAGCTGTGTCAGTGCGTAAAGTAAAGATACTAAAGCCGGCGACTGACCTGAGCATTTTGCCGTAACGTAGCATTCGAAGCGAGCGTGGTGGAGCACGCGGCGCTATGAGCGAGCGGATCGGCTCGCTGTACTGACCTGCAACATTTCGTCGTAACGTAACGTAAAATGTTACAGGTCAGTCGCCGGCTTTATACTCATAATCGTAACTGTATTGATCTACACTACTATTATAATCAGGAAAGATTTGTATTTTTGAATGCTTGTATCGATTAAATTTAAAAACTAAACCGATTTTTAAAATTATTTCACCATTAGAATGCTACGTTATCTTTGAGTAACATAGGTTATATTTCATACCCGTGTCAAAGTTGGGGCAGGTCGCTAGTTTAATATAAAATAACTTTCTTAATCATAAACTTCCGCAAGAAAACTCAGTATTTATGGCAATGGTGTGGTTACCAAGAAAAGTAGCCTAATAAAGTACCTTATATAGTTTGTACTAAGAGATGGGCCTACTTAGGCTACATTTCATAATTTTTTATCATCATCTTCTAGTTTTTCTCATCATTTTTCATCACAGCCCGAATGAAGTTCAATTCTTTCAAAGAACTTTAGGCAATAAAAGATAACCATAAGTCATCTGTCTCTTCTATCATCTTTACATTACCTTTATCATCTTTCTATTAGCTTTACTTCTTTGTGTTTTATTTGTCTTGTTTGTGTTACAATAAAGGGTCTTATTTATAAAGCTACAAAAGTTAGTCACTGCCTAAAATGCTCTGACAACTTCGCGGGTTTCTGTCAGAATGACCCTTTCGCAGAAAGACAATAATTTATCAAATGAACGGTATGGTATGGGATATCAAAGCGCCATAGTTACTAAATAGACATTAACGCTGAACGCCCTAGTAGCAAAACGTTTGAATCTGAAATTGTCTGAATTCAAAATACTCTGGTAGCAAATCGTTTTCATATTGAAATGTTACGTGCAATCTCGCCTGATGGTAAGCATAAGCACTGATGCGGTCTACGATGGAGCACGCTTGCCTAGAAAAAACCGGGTTTAAGCTGTGATTAAGTTTAGGCAGCGTTTATAACTAAGGTCCAAAGAGTTTATCTATCAAAAGCAACGTCCTTGCATGAAATCCAAGCTCACGGGTTATCTTCCCACCCAAAGGGTTTATAATTGATGGGTACCTTGTAACCATACCTTGTTATGTAAACTCTTTGGGTAAGTTACGAAACTTCAAGATACATATTTGTGGGATGTTCGAAAGGGTTACGATCGGTACTTGTAAACAAATTCTTGACGTGAATTTGTGAACTTGGTCTTTCAGACTCTTCGTGAGGGAGAGATATATTGCCAATGAGAAGTTAACGCGACGGCAAATTTGTTAAGGGAATTGACGTGGTTTTGACACATACCTAAACCTCAGTAAAGGTTTTATACGTTTAACGAGTGTGTCTGTAGCTAGCAAAGTTTTTTTTAATGTAGTCTAACATGGGAAATCGTAAATGTTTACGAAAGCAGACTACGTAGATTTACGTTTATAGATAGAAAGATAAACTCTATTATTGTTCACAAATAATAGAAACAATTACAAACAAAATGATGATGCTGGAATTACAAACAAAAGTATACTAAAACTTTAAACTGTACCTTAATACTTATATAGGTAGTCTGCCATTCGTAAACAGTTAGATTAATAGACTAATGAAGATCTAGAGATAATTCAAAAGCTTGCAAACCCATTCCCAGTCCAGCAGCAGTGCATCCCGGATTCTACCAACCTTGCTACACTATTTGTCACTATGATATTGTGTCGGGTTGTACATAACATATTACTCTTTTTATACCTCTATAACAACTTCATAAACAGTAAAAGGTAATAAATTTCAGACACTTCTTATCCTCTTATTAACAACCAACCCTCTTATTCATAAACTAACTTCTTACTCCTTTAGCGTATTACGAAACGCGTAACTCTAAGGCCCTATAAGGGTACAAGAGTAATGTAAGAAACATTTTAAATTTTAAACTCGATCGAAAAAGAAAAAGACGTAATAGCTCTAAAGACCTCTCACTTTTAAAGATATTTATTCGGATAATATGAAAATTACTTCCATGAATATTCATAGTAGTATGTTAGGATAAAATATGCTAACATTAAGGTCACGCGTCTTGTCGACAAACGTTCAGATAAAAGAGAATATTCTTCGGATAGGTTCTATAACATTCTCCAAAAATAAGCCAAAAAATACTGAAATGACAAACAAAATTTGCCAGCGCCGCCCCGAATTTTTCTACAGACTTTCAACATTTCCAGCCGTAAGTATCTTTCACAACATTAATTTTCGTACCTCGCTCCGGTCTTACAAAAATAGACCCTTCCATTGAAAAATGAATGCCTAAAATCTACGGCGTAGGTTAAAAGCTGGCCTTTCTTTTTAATTTGAAAAATGCTTAACGCTCTCGTGCCCTTTTGAAGAGTAACGTTGGAATTAGGTTATCGTTTAATGTGGCTGGGCTTGATGTCTGGAGTACTTTAAAATAATTTAATTGAGTTTAAAATAGGTGCTTTATCAAGTGAATTACAATTTATTAACTGCATTTAGAAAATTAAATTATTAAAGAAATAAGTTTATTACTTGTAATCTTATACCTACTTAAATACGTTTGTATAATATACCTATCCTTGTTTTTAGTTTTTTATTATTATGTATTAATATTAGGCCGTTTGCTGCTCTGAGGTGTGATCGTGATGTGCTATATAATATGTGAATAATTGTTGTAAGTTCAAAAATTTAAAATAAACATTTGTCTTTTTAATATCATTATTAATTATTTAATTTATGTATCTCTTTGTTTCTCATTAAAAAAAATCAAACCAGAATAATGTTATCTACAATTCAATTTTTATTTAGATTGTTAATTTTAAACTGTTAATATATTAATAAATCTATTTTATAAGTGAGAAGAATCCACGCACCTGGTATAACAAAATTTAATAATTATTCAAATTATTATTTTCCTTTTTCTAAATTATGTTATTATTGACCAAATTCTTAAAACCTAGAGCCTGTCTATCCAGACAATGGGTCTACATTCTACAATCTATTCTCAACTTTCTGTCTACTTGCTATTTCTTTACGTACCTACTAAAAAGTCCACTGTCTCGCTTCGTCATATATCTCCATCTCTATCTACACTATCCTCAAGTTTAATTGTTCCCCACTCATTATTGTCTGCGAAGATATTTGAAGCTTAATTACTGCTTAGCTGGTGCAAGTTCGTTCCAACAGTTCAAATAAACCTTTTGTATACAAATTAAGCAGCGAGACTTAACCGAGCCATTCCAATGCAGCGACGCGTCCGACCGCATTCGGGTGAATAGTGACGTACCTACGTCGAGAGAACTAAGGACCTTATACAAGTTGAAATCATTTTGATCATATATGTTAAGAAATTCCAAAATTGTGTTACCTACACACCATCACTTCACTTTTTTTTTTCAAATAACATAGCTGCTGGGCCTTGCGGTTTTGTCCTTTTCTGTAGGTATCTACCCCTGACAACGTGAAAGCGTAACAAGCAAACAAGCTAACTTTCAGATTAGCCTATACAATTTGGTTAGGATAGGATAGACCACTCATATAAAAATATTATTTTGTGTGTTGTAAATCCACCAAAGCATAATGGTGGAGTTGAATTATGCAGTGATTGCAGAACAAAGTTTAATTATTTTTCCCAGCCAAACTTTTTGAAACTTTAAATTGTTGAAGTTCGAAATTCTGAGTATCAGTAAATTTTTTGTACTATCTGGTGCTGCTTGGTTTTAGTCTATGTAATTTTGGTATGTTATAAAACTGTATTGTATTGAGCTACTGTGTATTTGTTTATAGATAGATAGAGAGATAAACTCTTTATTGTTCACACCATACAAACAAAAGGATTACAACACCTAAAACTAGTGCGACAACTGGCGGCTTTATCGCTAAGAGCGATCTCTTCCAGGCAACCTTAGTAGGATGGAGAGGATAGATACAAAAATAGAAAAACGGGGTGTGCAATATTAAAGGAAACTGTGTCATATATAAAAAAAGTAATAAACACTTGGATTCAAATAAAATAGAGAGAGATGGAGATATCGCCACCGTTAGTTAAAACATTCAATTTCAATTGAATAACCTTACTCACTTCACGCGTTACACGATATCTGTATTGTTTCACAGCTTCACCCCACGATCTACACTGAACTCGCACTCAATTCCCCTAAACAATCGCCGTAAGCAAGAACATCCCTAGCTCGCATTCTAGCATGCCCCTTTACACTATTACAATGTAAAGTCAGCAATTCATTACAGGCGTTCCATTGCGCGCTCGGCACGCGAGCTCGACACGATAAACTAGCAATGACTAGCATACACCGGAGTGGATAACGCACAATTTTAGCTGATACGTCGAAAATGTCGAAATACGCGCTGATATGGGAATGCGAGTTTAGTTGATTTGTGTTGAATTCACAGTGAAATGTTGGAACGAATAGTTGGAAGAATAATGTTTCAAAAGCGCTAATAATCTGTGAATTGATTTACTAAACGTTTACTAGAAGGTTGAATTTGGTAAGTTTTTAGATTTATTTATTTATTACGATACACCAACAGTAAACATTATTATACGTTCTTAAATTATAAACTTATTTATCTACACTAATGTTATAACATTTTACTTATGTTTCCAATACTTGTGTTATAATGACTACTGTTATAGCACAGACAACATTTAAGCAATTTCACACGATGTTATAATATCCACATCGATGTCGTAATGAGCCATTATAACATCGCGCTCTCGCTCCTGATTGGCCGCCCTGCGCGCGCATGCGCGCTCGCTCCTGATTGCGCGCCAAGTTCACTGTGACAATACACGTTTTTATTAGTGAAGATAAACGTATTTTATCAAGTATTGGAAACATAAGTAGAATGTAACAGCATTAGTGTAGATAAAGTAGTGTATGCAACTGCATATAACACAGGTATTAAAACACTCGTTACTATTATGAAACTCGCTGCGCTCGTTTCATAAACACACTCGTGTTTTAATACCCTTCATTATATGACAGTTGCATAAACTACTATTATATCTACAAGAGTGTCAGATATGTTCACCTATTATAGGCGTAAGATAGATTAACTTTTAAGTTACAGTACCCGGCGATAAATATTGCACATCGACCTTTGGAAAGAGACAATCGGCAAATTTCGGCTTCGTAGGGCGTTATCTCTGTCGCACGAAATACAAACAGTCACATAGGTAGTGTGCGACAGAGATAACGCTCTACGAAGCCGAAATTAGCCGATTGTCTCTTTCCAAAGGTCGATGTGCAATATTTATCGCCGGGTACTGCAGATCATAATTACTACTACGAGTACTTGCTTTTACTATTACTACTTACTATAATCTATCTATATATATAAAAATGTTATGTTTGTTTGTGTACGCTTCAAAAACTCAAAAAGTTCTGCACCGATCGAGCTGAAATTTTAGCATGATATATAATACGCATCAAGGATTGTTTTTATCTATTCTTTTTTTTTTATCCACAGCGAAGCGTGGCAGGGAACAGCTAGTACTTAATGATTTTGTCATTTTAATTTTCTATAATATCGTACAAAAATTTGTATATTGAAGCCTGGAAATTACTCCGACGACAAGAGTAATGCTCTAAAATAATTAATGAAAATCGTATTTGTGATTAATTATAGTAAAATTTTCATTTTATTAGCTGTTTGATATTTTGATTAACTAATTAATAATTTGTAACAATGTGGGCCAAAAATATCTGAAATAAATTGTTCATGTTTTTAAATAAAAGTACTTATCTATACTAATATTATAAAGAGGAAAGATTTGTATTTTTGTATGTTTGTGTTGAATAAACACAAAAACTAATAGACCGATTTCAAAAATTCTTTCACCATTAGATTGCTACATTATTCCTGAGTAACATAGGCTATATTTTATACCCGTGCAAAGCCGGGGCAGGTCGCTAGTATGAAATAATTATGTTGATCAAAAGTCATAAAGCTTTGTAGTAAACAGTAGGTAATCATGTTTGACTAGAGTGAGCCAATCAAACTCATTGCATTATTCAGTACTAAGATACTACGAGGTGTTACTGCACCGCATTGCGATGTCCTATTTCATTGTGGCACTCAATTTACAATTACCGAAAACTCCATTTCAAACACTTAAAACTGTTGAGCTTTTTTGGCGTACAAAATTAACAATCATATAAATACTCATACCCACACAAAAGCATCCTTCTGACTTAATTATAACACAAACCAGATTTTATTATAAATACTAGCTGACTCGACAGAACGTTGTCCTGTCTTAAATAACTTTATTTATCTAATTCGAATTGGTAAAAAAAGCCATTGCGTCAATTCTATGTCAAATGTCAAATGTCAAAAGTTACATTAAAAAAGTTTACATTGTCCAAAGCGCTTTATGGTTTAAGTATTTTTAAATTTTCTAATTTTTCATATTTTTGAAGTGAAAACTTCTTTAGCGGCGTTGTACACTTTTTTGGAATGGATAAAAAATGTTAAGCTCGCGACATTGTCACGTGACCTGTGGCTCTAGCACAAGTTGACGATAGTACGTAGACGCTAGGTAAAATTACGCAGCGAGTCGGCGATACGTCAATTAAAATGCGAGCATATCTTCTCACGTCTCCGTGTGCGTCAATACGTTAGTAATGACGATAGCTAATACGCAGTTGAACAAAATGAGTGAACAAAATGAACGATTTCTTCGGTTTTTTTATTCTGTGCAAGGAAATAAAAAAAACAAATATGAAACTTTTGGAGGGAAACTTCAAAAAATTCAAATTCAATTCTTACCGTGCTTTAAACTTTATAATAATTTTAATTCATTTCTCTTCAATCCTTCCATATTATTAGGTACAATATTTCAATTCTTACTTCTTATTCAATACTAAACACTAAGCAATTACCAAAAAAATTAAAACAATGAGGACAAGTTCGTTTCAGTACCAAATTATGGTGGAGTATATGGAAATGTAAGTAAATACTTTCAGTTCAATTCAAGTACTATAGGTAAGCTTATAATACAATTTTCTTGTAGTGGTAAAGCTAATAACTAAAGCCTATACCATTTTTGCAGGCATGGGGATTTATCGAAGCCAATTAGTGGCCCTCGCGGTCGGCATTTTCTTGCGACAAAATGGGGAGAACTAGCCGAAAAATTAAACTGCGAGGGGACCGGGGATTCAAGAACAGAAGAGAAATGGCGAAAGGTAACTAAATAATTCAATTTAGCCACAATAAATATTGCTTCATAGTATTTAAACCGTAGGACATAGGTACATACTTAAAGTTATGCATATTTTGCATCTATCTATTAAAAATGTATCTAAATTTATTATTTAAAAATCAGATAACCATAATTGGTGGCACCTTATGTTTTTTGTATCTACTATCTATAGGTTTGGAGTGACCTGAAGAATAATACCAAAAAAAAATGGGCCAAGATATCAAAAGGGCACAGGGGAACGGGAGGTGGACCTGCTCTCAGCATGGAACTCACCAACACCGAAAGGAGGGTGTTGGCCATCATTGGGGTGCAGGCTGCTACCGGCTTACCAGTGCCTGAAGCCGGATTTGAGCCAGTCCAGGTATCTAATTTAGCACATCAGACAAGCACACAACATGTTATAATGGTTTCTCGTTGTACTGCAGAATCATACAAAACATGACCTACAATTTAATAGCGATGGTTGGTCACAGTTGCAAGTATATTTTTTTTATCAATCAATATGATGTAAATGTTGTAATACTTACTTATTTTTATATCTGTTTCTACAATGTTCCTTAAATAGTCATCTTAATTTCAGAATGAAGAACCATTGTACACAGTGGCAGTGGAGGTAGCCCCTTTAGATGAATTTGCTGCGGAGGATACTTCCATAGGTGAATATTATGCACTACATGTTTGAAATAAAACTTAAATATATCAAAGTTTAGTTAGGTAATCTTTTTACATTTTAATTAGTGCTTTACCTAATGAGCTGAATTGTTTTGTTAAAACAGAATGGCCCACATCACAACAGCCAACTCCAGGGACAAGCCAAGCTCACGGGGATCAGGAGCATTATACAGCTCCTGCTCCTCCAAAAAAAAGGAAGACACAGCACGAAGAAACAGCAAGGATGTTTGTGGAGTGTGACAGGCAAGCAAGGGAGCATGCAAGGGAGCGTGATACAGTTTATCAGCGGTTTGAGAGTGAGAGAGTACGGCAGCGTGATGAAGAGCTGAGAATAAGGGAGTATGAGGTACGCGAGAGGGTAAGGCAGAGAGATGAGGAAATTGTAATGCAAGGTAGATGGATGGAATTGATAAGAGAGTGTTTGGAATTATTTGGCAGGTATATGCACCGGGAGTAAGTATGAATGTTGATTAAGTATGTAGTTACCTATTGTGTGTGTGAGGTATAGGTGTATGATATGATTGTGATGTGTTACCAATTTACCTACTTTTTTAAATAAAATATTCGAAAATTGCAATTTTTTTTTAATAAGATCAATAAATTTAAGTAGGTATGTACACTTATCAAATTACTTTATACACTCAAAAAGAAAGTAAACAAACAAAAAGTATCCCTACTTGTTTGTCCATTGACAGGCAACTGTAAGTTACTTTAGAGGTTTATAAAGTAGGTACCTAATACAAACAGTTGTACAGAGAAGCTTTCGTACTCCATTTACTTAGATTTACTTTTTTACACATTCAGGAAGAAACTTGTCTTTAAGTCATTATCATTTAATTGGGTACAAATTATTGTTACATTAGAAATAAACTTCACAAGCACATGGTAAGTATACTAATTGCTTTGGACCTAAACGCTACATAAAGTAACATTACTTACACATACCTACCGACAAAAAACCCTTACTCGAAAACATAGAATAAATCACTTTTTACTGACTACAAAAAAAGGTTATCTTTGTTGGATCGTTGATTGGTTCGAGACGAGACAATTCGACGAGTTCGGGACAATAATGTATGACCATAATAATAGGTGTTTAAAAAAAATACAATAGATGGCGTGGGAAAAAACGCTAATTTTAAGTCGTTCTACTTGTCATTTCATTTTTAAATGGGTCAAAAGCCTGTCCACCACAAAACCAACAAAAACTCGAAATTGATATTTAAATGAAAATTTGACGTTCAAATAGATTATATAAAAGTACAAAACATGTGTTGTATGCAAAGACTTTCTAATTATTACGGTCATATTTTTAAACGGTTTTATTTAGCTCACCCCGTTTGTTTTATTTATTATTCTTGGGTCAAATTTAGTAATTCAAATTTCACCCTCTTCCTGTCAACCGATTAATCTGAAATTTTGTATACACTTTGGATTTTGGTGACAATACAATTATGTTTATTCATTATCATTATAAATTCAAGATGGCCGCCGCTACAAAATGGCGGATAATTTATGTTTTATTAATCCCATCAATATGGGTATCAAATGAAAGGGCTCAACAAGCAAAATACAATATACTATAAAAAATTGAAATACAAGATGGCGGCCGCTACAAAATGGCGGATAACGTAGGTTTTATCGATCCCATCAATATGGGTATCAAATGAAAGTGCTTAACCAGTATAATACAATGTACTATATAAAATAAAAACTAAAAACTAGAAAATAAAAATAGGTAAAAAAACTTTTTAAGTTAAACGGTTTTATGTTAAACATACATTGCAATGTTTAAGATATATGTACTAAAAACCAAAAAAACAAAAAATAATAAAATAGATACAGTCGTGGGAATTATAAACATATGCGACTAGACTAAAATAAAACCGTGGGGCACGTCCCACGGTTTTCTTGCCCCACGGTTTTATTTTAGTCTAGTCTATGCGTATTATTATTATTTTTTGGTTTTTAGTACATTTATCTTAAACATTGCTATGTATGTTTAACATAAAACCGTTTAACTTAAAAAGTTTTTTTTACCTATTTTTATTTACCCATAAAACACGAACGCCAAAAAACAACTGCGTGAGTAGGTTAACACTTGTTTGTATAAAACCATTAGGAGCGCCACATCGGGAGCTCTTAGTTCTCTCTCAGTTCTGAAGTGCAGCTCTTATCTGTGAAGCCTACAAATTTTATGAATGACCATCCTTCTCAGAGCTCTCCCGCGTAGGAGATCATCACTGCCGTTTTGGTCTTCATAAAATTGTTGTTCGGAAATCGAAGCCGTGTCAACTACGTCTGGTACGTCTGAAAGATCTGTGTCGTGCAACTGCAGTGCCAGATTGTGCAATACTGAGCACGCCATTATAATTTTTGCACACTTTAGTGGTGCATAATGCAGCGTGCGGTCTTTGCACAAGCATCTCCACCTATTTTTTAACATTCCGAACGTATTTTCGACGGTGACACGAGCTTTAGAATGCACCGAATTGTAGAGAGCTTCGTCACTCCCTTCTACTACATTGGGTACTGGAGTCATGAGCCATGGTCGTTGTGGATACCCTGAATCACCTGAAAGAGTATTTTATCTGTATTTTTTTATCTTTTTTCCGATCACAATATTTAGGTGGTCACTCACTGGCAGCAGTAGCATGCGTTACTGTACCTACTCAAACCTATTATAATAGATAATTTTCTATCAGCGAATGCTCTTTAATCTGTGCGTACCAGCTGCTGGCACTGTATCTAGGTACTCAAATGCTCAAAGTTGGTGCATTGTACATTACACGCGAATGCTTCTGGTGACTTACGATTTTGTATTGCGTAAAATCCATTAATCTCTGTAGCGTGCCACATTTTCTTTTTTCGGATAAGCATTAAAATAAGGTCTACGATTTATGTGGACTACTTACAGATAAAAATAAGCATAGATACAATGAATAATATTTACCAAGCAGCCAGACTAATTCATTATGAATAATCCATGAATGAAATCCATGAATAATCCATGAAGATTTTTCATGTAAGAGTTCGCCTGACTATTTTCCCACACAAAAGCGTCGTGTGTGGCACCCCCAAATTTGGCATTAACATTTAAAATGCGCTTATCACTGTCGCATATCTGAAAAAATTAAGATAAATTTAAACTTTTAGTGCCCAAGGTTGTATGTCGTGTATGTACAATATGTACTGTATTTCACGAAGCTTTGTACGTGAATTATTATAGACATGTACCTACACGTATGATTGTACATGTACAATACGGATTGCACAATATTTGACGTGCAAAATAAGTTGTGCAGCATAGTTGTGCAGGCAATGGGAGACGATAACGTATCACGATTATTACCTACACAGCCCGTTTTGTACGGCCAATTACATGCAGTTCGTTTTTCGAGTACATGGCTTAATAAAATCGGGTTATGCAAAATTGGTCGCTTAAAACTATCCTTACATTATTGGGCTATGCAGTTTTGGCCATACAATATAGGAATTCCAATCTACTCAATCAAAAATTCAAAATAGCAAGTGTTCTTTTTATTAATATACCTAGTTCTGAATCAAGTGTTCTTGACTCTTCAAAATAAAACACTTATAGATAGTGTGTTTTTGAGAGTTTCAGTATTAATTTATTTTACCTTCTAGCAGGCCTGCCAATGGGCTTAAAGTACGACTAGTGCGAACCGTTATAGACTGCGACGATCACTGCATACAAGCAACTAAGCTACTACTCCTAGACTACTATTACTACAGTTGTACTATCAGGCACTTCAGTTAGTGGGACTCTTGAGTGATAATCTGAGTATAATTCTCATTGTGTTCACTTTGACGTCGCCGCCCCATACGTATGTATTACATGGGGTAGGTACGCTAATCTTTAGATGCCGAAGGCAACCACCGACTATATTTACCTATTTTTTTGTCAAGACTTATGGTGTGTCATTTTAACATCTGGTAGACTATTTATAGGTACCAATACCAACCATTTGTACATTCAAAGAATGGAAATGTTTCCGGTTAAAATATAGATGCTCTTGACTGGCTTCTGGCTTAAAAATATGGAAATGACATCCATCCACACTACCGATTGCACCGTGAATGCCATACTTGACATAGTATCTATAACAGGAAAACCAATCTAATTTTTTACTGGCAAAAATTAGTTACACAAGCAACATAAAACTGTTTCTCTAAGACTAGCTGCACCGGATGTTTTCCCGTGTTCCCAGAATAAATAAATATCTTTAATCTAGGGCATTAAATATCTCTGTTCTGATTCGACACAATTTCGCATAAATAATATTAGTGTGATTAAGGCACATAAAAGGTTAAGTAAGCATTCACCCATTTTGTATAATTTTTCGCTGTTGTGTTGTTTTAGGGAAATTGATATTTGCATTCAACATATCCGGCGCGACAAGAGCATTGGAGACTTCCTCAATAAATTTGCTGATGGTGGTTTGTCCAGATGACCGGGCTTCACCAATGATTCTCTGGTACGAGCCAGTGGCAAAAAAAGAAAGTGCGCATAGAACCTGCCAAATAAAAGACAAATTAAATACTTTTACTGTATTAAAGATTGACAAAATATAATAAATGAATTAGAGTAAAGTGTTTTCGTTATAATAATATAACCTTTTGTTGAATATTTGTTTGTATGCTAGGTTTTAGTTGTCCTTTTTCCTTTAACTCTTTGCAGAGAAACTCAAAAGTTTCCTTGCTGAGTCTATATCTGAGTTTGAACTCAGTGTCGCTAATGGACATAGCATCATGGCTATTTTTTAGTCTCTCGGTGTTTAATCTGCAATAAACCAGATGAGTTAGAAATTAAAGTAAATCTGCACATTTTGAAGAAGTTATGTTCTCCACAATGAAGCTTGTTATGCTTAGCTTGTTATGATTGCTTTAGGTAATTTATAAATAAAAATAGAACAGGCACTTATTTTATAGTTCTTATAGTCTAAATGTATCTATATTATTTTAGGCGATTATGTTCAACAATTTAGTTCTCATTGATCTTCTTATTTGAGCTCATTAGATTTTTGTCTTACTTGGGAAAAAAAAGCATTACTTTATAGAATTGAATCAATAGCCATAAATTATCCTACTTATTTATAAATAAAACTTAAATAGCAGTAAGCAATGTCATGATAATAATGTTATTGTGGTTTGTGGTAGAAAATTAAAATTCAATATGAATGGAATATGAAGTTACTTAATAAATATGTAGTTTATTTCTAATGCAACATAACTTACCTTACATGTGGCTGAAGAATATTCTGCGCCATATAGTAATAAGAAGCACTTCTTTCTATATTATTAGGTCGATCCATTTTCATTAATTTTCAAATCAATACAAGAAAGCGCGGGAATGCGTCGTGCCGCCAAATATTTCTGTAGGTACTATTTTTTATTTTGTGCTTGGCTTCTGCACAGATTTATTAATTCATATGTTAAAAATAAACATCCTGCTAATTTTACAATGATTAAAAATATCCCGCAAACCTTAAAATGAATAAAAAATCGAACTTTAGTGTTTACGAAAGTTTTGTCACCGAAAAATGTTGGGTGACATAATTTTCGTAACTTCTCACGAGCTGGCTATCGTCCATTTGTCAAAAAAAAAGATATGCTGCCGATTTACGCAGAGTCTTAAGGGATCATCACGTTAGCGTTACGTCGCCGTAACGATACGATAGTACGGAATAATTGTGCTGCCGATTTACGCAGTTTCAGTTTCCATTTACGGACGATAGGGGCGCTGACCTATTTTTCATACATTTTGCTATCGAATACGTGGCGATAGTTTTTTCGAAAGTAGTTGTGCTAGAGCCACTGATCGAAAATTCGTAAGACGGATGGAGAGTAGACAGCTAGTATCCCCCTCTCTTTCTACGGCGCGGCGAAAATGTATGCCTGCGCCGGCTGTTTCGTTTAGGCGGCGCAGGGCGCTTGCGCGAATGTTCTAATTTGACAGTTATAGTGTTGTGACCTAGTGATTATAGTGGACACGATATCGATTCATTTTTCTATTAAAATAATTAAAGCAATTCGTGCAAAATTATTCCCTAACCATTCCAAAATATCCAAAACGCACAACGTTAATACTTAAGGTGGTTGGTTGCGGTTATAGTCTATTTCAAATAGAGAGCGAAAAACGGACATTGACCTTTTAGTGTTGCGCAGGGAAGACCAACCTTCTTTGCATCAATAAATTGTTTTAATAGTTAGCAACTATTTTGTCACTATCAAAATTCAGGTTTTCAGTTTTTACCTAACAATTATCATTACATTACTATTATCACTATTTAACTCAAAACTGTAGATCAAGTTTTTCGTGTAACTATCTACCTACACATTAGTAAATTAATCATCTGACATTGGCAGGTGTAATTAGTTTAAGATTTAAGTGTGTGCCAAATAAACTATTTATAATTATTATTACCTATTTATAGGAAACGATTATGAAAATAAAATCAAACGAATAAAAAAATTACATTATATTAAATCTGAATCAGAATTACTATCGTCTGACGAGCTGCTGTCTGATGTTTCGCCTGTTACGTTTATGATAAATGAATCCACAGTTTTATCCACTTCCTGGTCTAATGAGGCTAATTTTTCTTCTTCTTTTTTTACATGGCTTATACAGTTTTGCCATTTTTCGGGGGTAATGTGGCTTAGCGCTTCATGGAGTAGCTTTTTTACATGACGAGGAAGACGACTCCGATGATTCCATTATCACTCACAAACAAAAAACAACACAAAACAAATATATGTCCTAACAAAAACAGATATAACTAATTTAACTCAACAAAAAATAACAATTAACAACCAAACATTCAAATAGCACACTAAAACAATCCGAATCCAAGCGTATTCCAGAGCGGAATGTGGCCCCAGCCATATCTTACCGAAAAATGTCAAAACAGGTTTGCAATATCTGATGGACCTTGTCGCTCGCCTCGCCCGGTACCACGAAACACGGTAAATGCGTAAGCGACAGGGAAACGATACATAAATGTATGGATAACGATACGCATCGTTTGTTTTCGGTGCTCTCGTGGTACCGTGGCGTGAACGTACGTTTTTCGCTCTCTAGTTGAAATAGACTATAGCTAGGCACATCAGTGTCAATAGATGGCGCTGATGTTTTAATTTGACGTATTTTATTTTTTTATAAATGAAAATGTGCATATTATTTCATGGTAATATATTTGTCGACAATAATAAATTATTTGCTATTTTCTCAGCTATATTTCAGTAGTGTTTTCGTTTTTTAAAGAACTGAATTTGTACCGGGCAATATTGCGGGCCGCGGCAGACTACTCACTCACACAGAGACAAGGCTCTTGTTGTGTTCGAACGTGGTTCCAACTATGCGCTAATTTCGACATACTATCCATTACATAGTTTGGACCAGTGGTTAGAAGTCCCGGTAATAGATACCGCGATATCGAGTTCAAATCGCACCTAGCATGTTTTTTTTGCGATGTTTTTTGTCTTCTAAATAAAAATCAATTACTGTTACTTAGTAAGCGCATAATTTGATAATGACAGGACACTTGTAATTTTTTTTTAAATGTTTTCTTATTCAGAATTATGGTATAATTAGAAAAGTTAAAATAACCTTATTCTGTACATATTATGACTGTAAAGAGAAAGTGTGTTCGTATTCCTTATATCAGGTAAAATAAAAAACAATTAGGTAGTTGATATAATTATGTATGTATTTCTTATTGTTTATATTTCCGTACTTAACTATTTACAATGTTTTTTTTTTATCTTTCACGACCAACTTTCTTGCCTTCCTCTGGCTGCACAATCGCATCTATCGCAATGCAATGTGTAAACATTTTTGATTATTGCGCACTCTTTGTAGGACAACTTCGGGCAATACCTACACAATTTTTATAAAATTTCTCCGGCTTTGGTAACATATTGCTGATGAAAACTTCATCGCGCTCGATTTCCAATACGGTGATGTCTTGAGTAGGAGAAATAAATCCGACAAAATAACATTTTTCCAATCCGGAAACCCGCAGTTGTCCCTGGATCTGAAAAAAAAATAACCCATTTATTCACACATTACATTTATTCAATTTTATTTTATTTTGCTAAATATAATTAATCACTACCAACCTGATAGCAGAAGTTGTGTTTTTTATTCATTTGCAAGCTTCCATCGCATCGCTTCTGCTTCTTTAACCCCTGAAATTAATTGAATAATAATTTGGATTATGCTTTATATAAAAAATACAGTATAAAACAATTATAATATAAAATGAGACAATACACATTTCAGCTAAATAAGTATTTATAATGTCATAGTTGGATGAATGCTTGTTTTCCAAGAAGAAAGGAGTTCAGTACCCACCCCTGGTCTTTCACATATAAGTCTTTTCCCACAGTCCATAACCCAAAAGTATTCTAATCAAGACCCTTAGAAATCATTTCAACATACATTTATATGTTTGAAAATTGTAGTTTCACTTACACAGAATTTGATGAAACACACACTGGAATCGTCTGTTTTCATCTTTTTGCACCACACATCATTTCGACTGCAACAAGCAATAATGTTATTATCGACAAGTAAATTAGAAACTTTAGAGAGGTTATGTTTTAGAAAGTTAGCCGAAAATAATCAACTGCGATAACTTTGTGTGTAATTCTAATAGAGTAACAAGTAGGTACGTATTTGTACTAAAAGTACTAACCTTTTGATTTCTCCATGATATCGTTTCATTTGCGCACGAATCCGTTTGCGACTTTTCCTGGGACCAGAGTATTGGTGGCTTTTGAAAGCTTTTTGCGATGTACGTGGTTCCATGGTTTATTTTGGTAAAACATCGATAAAGTCTATAAAGAATGGCCATATAAGAACAAAACACTGAAAACAAGAATTCAAGAAAAATCGAATCGTAAACGCGCGTATACTTACGCAATCAGTGTTGCCAACGCCATGAGTTGAAATTATCCATGAAAATTATCGTATTTTAAAATAATGTTTTCCTACTATTTTTTATAACCATGCGAGTAAATTAATATAATTTATGTAATTTTTTGGAACTCATAATGATTTGTTTTAGAGGTAACACTTTCTTGTAAATACTCTGGAACAACTAAAACTCCACACTCCTCTCACGTATATATTATTTACCGACGTAATTAAAAAAAAAACATACAAATTTTCTGGACAACTTCCAAGCTTTCATTCCATAAAATCTAAGTAGGAGTATATAACTAAATTTAAAAAAATTACCAAATCAGTCCAGATGTTCCCAAATGATGCACTTACCAACGAACATCACTTGACGATTGACGTTTGTAAAGAAAAAAAAATTATAAATTGTATGTTGTAGGTATATTTTAATAGTATTTACATCATAGTATTATAATTATTTATTGTTTGTATTGTAATATAATTTCCCTATAATTTATCCAAATTCAAATACTGGCAATATAATGTCCAATATTTCAATAATTGATTTTTGAGCTGAGCGAATTCTTTAGAAAGAACGAAGACAGAGAAGAGCGGCAACAGCGCGTGACCCGCGTATGCCACGAGCTGGCAACGTCGCGCACCGTTGCCGTATAATTACTATTATGTATTCTGTGTTCACTCACACATTGATAAAAATGAACTAAAATTCGATGTTATTTCTACTATTAATCTACTGTTTTCTTCAACTAAAGATAAAATGCCGCCAATAAAGACCAATTTAAAAGCCAACTATAGTCATTTCATTGTAAAATTATACTCTCGTCGCCCATGAACGTACAAATAGATTAGTATGAAAATCGAACAACCTTAAGTTTTCACTTCTGCCGGCACTCCCGACCCGTCTTTTTTAACACGCTTTTATTTTACTATAAATTGAGATGTGAGCTATCCTATCTCCTAAGTTAGATCGAACTGCACCCGGTGTGCAAATTTGATTGAAATCGGTTAAGTAGTTTAGGAGTCTATAGCGGACAAACAACGTGACACGTAATTTATATATATTACTAGCTGACTCGACAGACGTTGTCCTGTCAAAAGCCATTGCATCTATTGCGTAACTATAGCAACCGTAGTATGTTGATGCTAACTTGTCAATTTATAGTAAAAATTATCAGTATATATATAATTTGCAATAAATTAAAATTGCGACTATAATTTGAGATTTAAACTATCCTATCTCTCAAGTTGGATCGAACTGCACATGGTGTGCGAATTTTATTATAATCGGTTAAGTGGTTTAGGAGTCCATTGAGGACAAACATTGTGACACGAGATTTATATATATTAAGACTAGCTGACTCGACAGACGTTGTCCTGTCAAAAGCCATTGCGTCAATTCTATTTGCGTAACTATAGCAACCGTAGTATGTTGATGCTAACTTGTCAATTTATAGTAAAAATTATCAGTATATATATAATTTGCAATAAATTAAAATTGCGACTATAATTTGAGATTTAAACTATCCTATCTCTCAAGTTGGATCGAACTGCACATGGTGTGCGAATTTTATTATAATCGGTTAAGTGGTTTATGAGTCCATTGAGGACAAACATTGTGACACGAGATTTATATATATTAAAAGAAGATATTAAGAAGATTATAAATTCGAAAGTTTGTATACCTATTTGTTACTCCTTCACAATGACATCCTTCCTTAACAAGTCTGATTTTAATAATCATTTTACCAAAAGCAAGCTACAGTATCCTTGAGTAGCGTATGTGCTGGTAATAACCCGCACATACGCTATTTATTGCCCACAAGAACATTATTTTTACAAAACAAAAAACAAAAACCGACTTCAAAAGACCGACTATTGAGTTATTCATCTATTTGTCGCGCACGTACTTAATGCAAATTTAAGACTTATATGGTTTTCTCATGGATACCATTATCAGAACTGGACTAAATTGAAATGGGACCAAATGGGAAGCGTCAGCTTTCTAATAAAAGAAGAATCATCAAAATCGATTCACCCAGTCAAAAGTTATGAGGTAACAAACATAAAAAAAACATATAGTCGAATTGATAACCTCCTCCTTTTTTGAAGTCGGTTAAAAACCTGCGAAGCGGCAGCACTGGGCATGAAGCTCCCGAGCAGCAGCTACCTAAGCTACTATGTCATAGATGTTATGAAATTAAATACAGGGCTATAAGGAATGGTTATGCTAAGCCAAAAAGGCTCATAGTACTCATTAAGAACAACTTTTACCATTAGACTAACCCAGAAATCGCGAAAAGAATATCAGCTGTTCCACACATTTGGGGACAGACATTGAAATTGTTTTATCGAATAGCTGATTATATTTTGGCGATGCCATAGTAAAAGTTGTTCAAAATGATGAGTAAATACTTATAACTCTGTATAATTGTAGGTATTCTCCACTTTTAGATAGAAGTTACAACATAAATGCTGACCTTAATCTCTGAACAATATTCCCGCGAGTTGCACGAAATCTTGAATTCAAGCGGTTTTCCAATATTAGCAGGGAACGAAATTGGATATTTAAAATGAGTGAAGTGCGAACAAAAAGGGGGTGAAAACGTTTTAAGACTTTCTTTGTATAAAACTCGGTTTGGTGACGAGAGGTCAGAGGTTCGATTTTAGAGGCGTGCATACAGAGGGGAATGGGTAAACGCGCAAAAAAAAATTCTGTTGCATATAAAAATGACACTCGACAAAATGTATGGAACAGCTGATTTTTTTCTCAAACTCCGAGGTGATCCCATAGTAAAAGTTGTTCAGATGATGATGTAATGATTCAGATGATGATGTACTATGAGCCCTTTACTGCTAAGCATAACCTAACATATAACCTATAACCTTATGACCTTTTATTATTAGGTACCAGCTACCACACTTAGCCAAAGACGCAACAGCTCGATTAGGTATTCAGTTAGCGCCAGTAATTTACAAGTTGTACATAACTCTGCTAGTAAATACGAGTGCATTACACGCTACATCGTAGTAAATACATATATTATAGCTACTGCAATGCGTCCAGATATTAATTTCTAACTACCTATCCGAAACTAAGATGCTAATCAAATATTAAAGATCATTACGTAATTAGTTTGTATGGCCACCTAGATGCGAACGATCTTAATTATGTTTTGGGTGAGTTTTATTTCTGCTTCAGAAGTAAAAGCATACCGTGAGTGGCTTTTATAAATTGTTGCTTTCTTATGAAATTCTAACTAATATCATAGTTGCGAAAATGAGTTTGTTTGGTTGATTATTTTTGAAGTCTTAACTAACTTAACCGACCTCCATGAAATTGTGCAATGTGCATAGACACTGTCAGGAGTACGGAAGTACGGAAAAGAACATAGAATACTTTTCATCACAGTTTTTTATTACTGCGGGGTTGAGCAACTTAGAGGAAAGTGCGAGCAGAAGAAGAAGAAAAGAGAAAACGAAGAAGAATAGAGTACGCGTACAAAAAAGTATTTCAACTCCAACGTTACAAAAATAAATTTTGAGTCAAAATACCACTTCTTTGGAAAATAAACGAGGCATTTCCCCAAGCTTCATACTCTGTGGTGAATCCCCTCCTCTGCACGCCTTTATCCATCCAGCATCCATGCATCGTATAACAGACCGCCAGCTGTCGCCTCGGCTTATTGCCATTATAAATTCTTTAAGTTTAATCCAGTACAGCTCCGCGCTTAATATGCAAGAAGTTGGCTTGCGCTGTGATTTAAGAAATAGCCTGCGCGGAATGGGGTCGAATTGTTAATGAATTGTATGCAGTGAGCTTGGGAATGAAGATTTCGCACGTGTTGTACCTACCATAGTTCAGTATATTGAACTATTTCATATTGTGACTAGCTCTGGCATCTTCAAGTTGAGAGCGTATCGGCTTCGTCTAGGCGTGTTTCATTGTAGACAGAGTCATTGCTTACCATCATGCGAGATGGCGGTCAAACGCAAATTCGACTGTCATTACATCATCATTATCATCATCTACAGACTTTTTTCACCAATCGCTGGGTAAAAGCGTCTCTCCCTCTCTCTCTCATGATAAAAAAGTCAATCTTTATCGCTCTTTACTCGCAACGTTTACATACAAGGTCACCTTGAAGTGTGCTAAGCAGAAACTTTAATTTTAACTCATAAACTGTTCATTTGAATAAGTTTTGAACAAGCGGATCTTTCGTATTTTCATACGGGATCCTGAACCGCATCGTTGCTTAACATCAGGCGAGATGGTGGTCAAACGCAAGCCTATAATTGAATAAAAAAAAAAAAAAAAAACCTTCAAACCGAGAAAGTGGATGCCGCATATATAAGGATTGGTTTTGATTACATTGGTATTTTTTCTATGACTACATTTTGCCTGAAGGTAACCAAAGACGCAGACCAATCACGCACACACAGCACGCACACTTAGAACAAACCGATTCACTCTTGGCTTCACACCTAGTTTACACCAATCTATTGCGATAATAAAGGCAGCGTAAACAAAGAGTCCTTCACCCCGACTTCATAATGCATTCGAAGCGCACCATTCTATAACTAGACCTCCCTACACAAGCTTTAAAACTCACTATTTGCGCAAACTTCGCGCTGTCAGAATTCAAAATGATGAATCCACGAAGAGTTGGACTGGAACGTGAGAACCACGCCTTATTGGCCATTTGAAATTCAAATTGTAGGCAACTGGTTGGGGGTTCAATAGTTTCTCGGAATTAGAAAGGGGCTTGGCAGTTTGTCGATCCAGTGGAAAAAATAAGTTTACTTTTAACTAGCGAACTGGCCGGCTGAAGTTTGCACGTGTCGCTAGTTTAGGTGCGTGCTTGGAAACTTTTGTCATTGCATTAATCTGTTGTTGAAAATTTATGGAAATAGATTCCGGTTTCGAGGACTAGTTTTGTACGTTGATGTACTCGTATGTTTATAGCCGGCTTCGTTTACAGATTTGTCTGTCGGCTTGCGAGGTTTCGGTATTCGTCTTCGTGTTTAAAGCAATATTTTGCACTTGTGTTTTTAGTGTTCTGAACTTCCTTCGGGGCAGAATTTTATTTATTGTATGTTAGTACCTACTTGATGAACATTTGTAATTTTAATATAGAAACAAGTTCAATGCATACTTTCACTTCTAATGACTAGAATAGATAAATTATGTGTCTTCTTAGATTGAATTATATTAATTGATATCGAATCAAAATATCCATGATAATATTGAGAAAATTAGGTCCTAAGTAAAAGGTCCTTAGCTCTGCTACTATTTTGTTAAGTTCGCATCAATAAAATTAAACTTAAGCATCCCTCGAAAACAATAAAGTACCTAAACCAACTGCGTCCCATATGGCTATACAATTTGTGTCCTAAGTCCAGTATTTCGTTCCCAGACAAGGGTCTAGAATGTTCCTCCAGAGGATATCTGGAAAGACCAAACCCGCACTCATCATAAAATCTCATCACGTCACATCCAAAGCCCTAAAATTCAAATAAGCCCAGATCTCATAAATAGGCTCGTACCCTAATTAAATACCTCAAGTGGACCTTCTTAAATTACTCTAAGCTCGACCGTACTCAATTGTGCCAAACCCTTTAACTTACACTTTTGTATCTCAATTTCCGGTTTTTTCCAGTTTGTTCCGGTTTTTTTGGGTGCCGAACCGTTTGAAAGGAGCCTTTTGGGTCCGTGTGGCGCCTCGATTTAGGTCGGAATTTGTTGACTTAATGATGATGAGATATTTCTTGGACTTTATTACTTGGTGCAGTGGAGTTTCGGGTTTCATTTTAGTTTTTAAATGGAAGCATATTTAAACTTATTTTGTTGTTGGTTTTTGTTCTAGATAATAATTAGTTGTTGTAGTTATAATATAATATGATTGGATTAACAAAGTGGATGAAAAAAGGATGGAAATAACTTATGTTACTTTGTGGCCGTGGTCATCAGCTTGTCTAGTCGATTAAAACCTATATTCCAGTTTTTTTTCTTTTTTATCTGTTTTTTTCTTAACTTTGACAAAGTTAACTGTTTGTCCGGAAAACCAAAAGATAGGGGTAGGGGTAGGATATAGGGAAATTCGGTACGCTTGTAATTATGATGATGCACTCGGCAACCATTTTCAGAGTTACTGATGCGTCCTCACATGGCTGATACATCCAACAGCTGTAAACGTTTTGAATCCGTTTCTATATGTTACTGTTGCTTTTACATAGTTCACAGATAAAGTAAAAACAGGGCTTTACAGCTAAACTAAAAAAGGCTATTAACTCATCATTTTTAGTTACTCATAGTTTTCAGCTAATACTTTTACTAAATGACCAACCTGAAAAATCAGCTGTTCCAGACATTTTTCTTTAAAAGAGACGATTTGATATTTTGATATACTCGTAGTAAAAGTTGTTTAAAATGATGAGTGCTATGAACCCTTTTCGGCTTAGCATACCCGTTTATTATAACCTATATATATATATATATCTATGTATATACGGGGTATATATATATATATATATATATCTATATATATATATATATATATATACTAGCTGACACTCGACAGACGTTGTCCTGTCAAAAGCCATTGCGTAACTATAGCAACCGTAGTATGTTGATGCTAACTTGTCAATTTATAGTAAAAATTATCAGTATATATATAATTTGCAATAAATTAAAATTGCGACTATAATTTGAGATTTAAACTATCCTATCTCTCAAGTTGGATCGAACTGCACATGGTGTGCGAATTTTATTATAATCGGTTAAGTGGTTTAGGAGTCCATTGAGGACAAACATTGTGACACGAGATTTATATATATTAAGATATATTATATATATATGTACCTAACAGCTTCGAAACGCCAAACTTTTCCAACATACCTACTCCAATCAAAACCTACTGAACCCTCTATTCACAAAGTCCATTGACTCAATTTCCAGGGGCCCGTGATATCAATCCGGCCCCGTATGTAAAGTTAATGGGACATGTTTGATCTCGTAACTCCATTGCGAGGACGTTCCAAATATTCACAATGTGTCTGGGACGGAAAATCGTGTTAGGTAAAAATAGATCGGGAGGCACTACATGTGCTCTGCCTTTTGCTTACGATTTACTCGTTTTTGGCCTTCTAGAAATAAACTGACTCGTTTATCTAAGGTAGTGTATCTAGTGATATTTATACAGGGTTATTCATAAAGGGTATGCTAAGCCGAAAAGGGCTCACAGTACTCATCATTATGAACAACTATGTTATGAGACCAACCCCAAATTCGCGAAAAAAATCAGCTGTTCTATACAAAAATGTCAATGACACTCGACAAAATGTATGGAACAGCTGATTTTTTTTTCGCGAATTTCGAGTTGCTCCCATAGTAAAATTTGTTTATAAGAATGAATACTATGAGCCCTTTTCGGCTTAGCATACCCTTTATGAATAACTCTGTATAACTTACTCGCTCATTTAAACTTGTTTGGAGTTGTATATCACTGGATAAAATTATGAAAAATTGCTTCCAGTAAAACAGAAACGTTACCTACGAGTATATTAAATCAAACAAGTTTAGATGTACATGTAAAAACATCGGACTTTATGTTTTGCCCATTTTTATGTAAGAAAACTTGTTTGGATCAAAATGATTTTGTTGTCGAAGCTTTCTGATATTATTCTGAACGATTTGACCGAATGCGACTTTTCATAATTTTATTCATTGATTTTATAACATCAAAACTGTTAAAATGAGCGAGCGAGATAGCGGCGCGTCATATTCTGCCCCTTATAATTAGATCCAACCGTTTATTTTCTTTTGGACAGCACCAATAGAACGTAACTGCGTCATGTTACGCAAAAGTTCACTTTAAAATGCGAGGTTTTAAAAATATGACAACTAAGTTCTAAGGTCCCATAGTAAAAGTTCTTGATGATGATGGATACTATGAGCCCTTTTCGGCTTAGCATACCCTTTATGAATAACCCTGTAGTAATAAAAAGTAACATTCCTGAAAAGATTTTATTTGTAGGCTGACACCTAGTTAGACAAAGTTAGTCTATTTTGGATTGCTATTTTAATTTTCAAAAGACAAATTCCTAGAGAACCGATTCGGGGAACGACTAACAGGAAAATTAATTTCATGAAAGTTTTTGTTAATTTTTCTTTTGATTATTTGGTGAACAATTTCAGAGAAAAACAATCGTTCTGAATATTTATAAGGATCGTAATTTTTATTAATATGTAAATGCGAATGTTTGTGTGTGTTCGAGTTTGTCAGAGTTAGTTATCACGTGTCTCCGTAAACCGATTTTGATAAAATTCGGAATGGAGATAGCTTATGCCCTAGATTAGCACGTAGACTATTTTTCATCATCAGACAGATGAAACCGCGGGGCGTAGCTAGTATTTAACAAGATTTTTGTCAGAATACATTACAGATTTTTTTTCAAAATTCAAAATAATTTATTCAAATATGGGTACATCAATATACACTTATGAATGAATGTGAAATACAATTTTTACGAATAAATTAATACACAATAAATTAAATGTCAAAGAAAATAATATTATTAGAATGTCAAAATATTATATTAAAATAATTGCAATGTCAAAAAAACTATGTATAAAATAACTACAATAGTCAGTATAATCAGTCAAGTATTATTATTACAGTCTAAATACAATTTACGTGAAGAGACTCTATACTTCAGTTTCAGTTTAAACTATCGAAAAATTAATTTAAAATTATAGTAATAGTAATAATAAATTCTTAATTGTTCACGCCAGAAATTCGTTAAGAGCGATTTCTTCCAGGCAACGGTTTTGCATACTGTGTCGACCAGAACACGTGCAGGAGACGTCCTTTTAGTTAAGATTCGTTTGGTGAATAAATATTTCGTATTGTGTCTTGTATTGTATGACAAAACCCATTCCAAACTTCAAAAATACAATTTGTAAAGTTCAAAAGCCATACATTCGAGTTAAGAAGTAACTTTTCATACACTAGCAAACTTGGTCGCCTTAAGTTTGCAAATCCGTGTTCGACTTTGATATCCCATTGATACGAAAAGTTGCGAAGTTTTCATATTATTTGGCAGCTGTGAGCTCTGGATGGAAAAAAATAAAATACTATACCTATACAGGGTTATTCATAAAGTGTATGATAAGCCGAAAAGGGCTCATAGTACTCATTATATGAACAACTTTTACTATGGAATGAAGCCAGAATTCACGAAATCATACATTTTGTCGAGTGTCATTGACATTGTTCTATGGAACAGCTGATTTTTTTTTCGCGTATTTCGGGTTGGTCCCATAGTAAGAGTTGTTCACAATGATGAGTACTATGAGCCATTTTCGGCTTAGCATACCCTTTATGAATAACCCTGTATAAATAGCTGCCACCCGGCGGTTTCACCCGTTGTATTTTTTTTCTTTACTTTTAAACTAAGTACAAAAGACTAATAACTGCGGTTCGTGGTTTTATTGCCTATCTTGTAAGACTCATTCAGGTTTGAGGCGGCTCAAAACCTGTGCTAGGTACTACTACACAGGTACACTAGGGCTAGGTGCTTGGCCTAGGTCTACGAGGTTACTTGCATTTCTTCTCTAGACGTCTAGGCCACTTACTTTAACAACCTTGTCTAAAAAGAACCCGAAATTTCCATACAGGAGATGTTTTTCTAATAATACCTATAGGAGAAGATGTTTGTCTACGATATAGGTATTATTATGACTTTTATATTTTTTTTACTTCAGATTCTGTCTATACCTTACTGGGGTGCGAAAGAACCCATTCAGAAACAGTACTTGGGCGATTCACACCGTGGTTCAAACCGGTCGCGGCGTGAAACGCCTAAGTACTGTTTAAAAGGTAAGGTAAAGGTATGGTAAGGCTAGGTTTTAAAGGTTGTATGTATGTATTAGAGGGTAATATCCAAAGGCCTGGTTGGTTTAAAAAAAATGTTTCACCATTGGAAATCTACATTATCCCTAAGTGCCTTTTCACACGTACCGGTTGCCGGGCAGCCGGCGCCGGATACCCGGTGTCAAATGTACCCGCCTGCCGGATAAATAACGCCGGTACATGTGAAAGCTATGTACCATGCCCATACACTTCACCGCCGGGTAACCGGCGCCGGCTACCCGGCAACCGGTACTTGTGAAAAGGCACTTAGTGCCATAGGCTATACTTTATAGTCTTTGTAGCCTTAAAACCTTCGAGGCGTAAGAGCATCACCGGGTACGAAAGTCCAAGCATCAGCAAATTAAATACTTTTGCAAACTGTAATAACGCAGACTTGCAAACTATGAATAGTTTTCATTAAAATATAACGCCTCTATTCTATTTCATATTTGGCTTTTTATATTCATAAAAACCGTGGAAAATCCAGCTCAAATATTATTGTAACTCACTTTTTTATTGAAAAGGTCGTTTTGATTTGGCTTTGTAAAAGAGCGCCCGGTGTATTGATTCGGAATCTGAGATAAACCTAGATAGAAAGATGGAGCACTGTGTTAGATTAGGGTTAAGCCCAGCACTCCTCTACTTTTGCTCGTCCGTGCATATGTTCTGCAGTGCCGTGAGTAGGGGAGTACCTGATAGTCGGACCAAAAATATTTGCTGATATGTTGTTGTTGCCGTTGTTGTTGATAGGTTATTATTGTTGAATGTGTTGATATGTGTGCGTGTTGTGTTAGTACGCGCGAAAGTAGAAGAGTGCTGGGCTTCACATAAATCTAGCGCCGTGCTCCATCTCTCTCTCTCTAGGTTTATCTGTGTTTGGAATCGCCAAACTATTTTCCGATAGTCTTTAATATTAATTGAAATGGAATTTATTTGTGTCGATATTGAACGTAATAGTTTAAAATGCGGGTTTTGTTTTGGTGAAGTTATTTTTTGATATCTAATGGTTCTAAAAATATGGTTGAAAATTGTATTGTTTTGGGCTTTTTGAGCTTTGACTCGAATAAACCTAATTTACATTCTATTTTTTATTTGTGGTTTTTAAATAAAATAGAAATAATGAAAAAGAAAATAGGCATAGCGATTAGGCTGAGTGAGTGGCTAGCCCGGAGTCAAGTTTTTAGGCCAAAAATAATATGTAACAATGAAATTTAAAATTTGTACATATTGATGAGCCCTTTTCGGCTTAGCATACCCTTTCTATATAACCCTGCATAGATTTTAGCAGTATTGACATTAACGTGTGTTTTTATATCTATATAACTCTACGTACACTGATAAAAGATATTTAAATTCTTGCAACCGTTGTTAATCCAAAGGCACACAACATTCTAGTCCATAAACATTACTCCAAAATTAATCATAGGATAATAGACTTCAATTATGTACCCTCGCGCAAAGCACCTGGGTCTCGTAGAACATGCTCCACCGCCCAACTTATCTGTGCAGTTGGTGAAATGGAAGAACTAAAATCGTCTTCGCCAAACTGCCAGTTTTGTTCAGGATCTACGCTAGTGGCGCCGCTCATCTGTAGGTCATGATAAGTTGGTGGCTGTATTTAGAGTTAGAGATACACTTAGAAACTGTTGTTTATACTGTGACTCCAGAGTTTGCTTTAGTCTATTCTGTATGTAGTTAAGGTACATTCACATTTGGAAAGCGTAAGACTAATGATATCACAGTGTGGATTAACTTTGTGAGAATCTAACTACTTACTTTATATGGGTCCTGAAACCCTAATTAAAATCTTAAAGGCGAAAGTGAGTTTGTTTGTTTGTTTGTGACGCTTTTACGCTTTAACTAGGTACTCAACTGATTATGATGAAATTTCGCATAAATGGTGTTATGGATTTAGGCTACCTCTCATTTTATCATCTTTGGCAACGATTTTCAATAAAACGCTTGTAAAACTAGTAATAAAATAACTACTCGACTTGTTGAAACGATGTTTGCCTCGTCTATTTATTGTACATTCAAAATATTTTAATTTTATTTACAATTTCATAACAATTTCAATGGCTAACTACCGCCGTTTGGATTATAAAACCAACAATGACGCATTTCATTTCACAACAACCATATTATATATTAAAATGTTTTCATGCGGAAACCTCCCGCGTTATCTTATGGCAACACACGTACCTTGAGATATACGTATACGCATAAATACCTGTGTCATACCTTCTTAATTACGAATGTACGCACCAACAAAATAATAAGACCGATAACCGCTTTTATCTCAAAGCAAACAAGAGGTCCTTCTAAACTGGCTACTCTAAAATCATATATTTACGTTGCAGATAAGTCATCCAGTAATAGATCAAAATTAAATATAAACCTTCAGTTTGTACTATTACGAAACGGGTGACTTCAAAACTGTGTTGGATTTGTTTGAAAATTTTGACGTAACCGGAATAATAATAATAATGATTGAAGTGACAGTACCATCGGATGCAGAAGCAAGTAAGTTATTAGCATAATTTATTAGTACCAAGTTTTATCTCAGGTAACTACAGTTAAAATGATAATAAAATTGTGCAAGCCAGTTTATGTCAACGATGACGGCTTTCCAGCTTTACCGCGAATTTCGAACTCGTGCCGCGAGACTGGTTCGCTCTGTCTTCCGTCTCACTCTATCAGTTAGACAAAAAGCGAGACAACAGCTAAGATTTCTGTCAGGTACATAATGCTTTCGGAATCTGCTGCATTTGCGATTTTAAATTATCTGTTTTAAATTGTCTGTTTCGTTGATGAGATCAGTGGAGAAGCAGGAAAAATTCGTGAATTTAACAAAAACCAACATAAGAGATAACCGCATCCGGCCCGTCGAACGCAACCCAGTGACGTAATTATCTCCGTGACGTCACGACAATAGCGGCTGACGTCACGGTAGCTGTCACTGAAGATAGAATGGTATTGTAGGTATTTCATTACGAACAAGCAAGGAACAAGCCTTTCTCGAGTAACCTTGGTCCTACGTCATATTTGGTTGTGTCTTGCGTGATATATGGGTTCTTCGATATGCTATACAATATAGGTACATATTATTTATGCCTATTTTTAGTTACTCAACCGACGTGATCAACACTGTTAAAAATTGATGATAATGATTTTTCTTAGTGGTTTTTTATTCATCCATGTTTAGTTTTAACCATTGCCGACTTTACAGTTCAAAAAGTTTAGTGTAAGTAAATTCTGATATTTTTGATCAATTTTAGTTTAGTTAGTTTAATAAGTTACAGCTCGCGGTTTTACGTGCTGTCCACAATACTTCAGTTCTCTAGAATATAATTAACTAATTAATTTTAACAATCTTAACTTCAACTCGACGATCAACTATTATTCTCAATTTTTTCTTATTTTCTAGATCATGACGTGCCATCAAAGATTACCCCAATGCAAGAGATCGAGGACGCCTACATAGCCTGTTCTTTCGGAAAGTTCCACTTCAGACTGATCTCTGTAGCGTTCTTGGGCAGCATTGCTGGGGTCCTAGTGTCTCATACCACGTCTTACTTGCTGCCCACAGCTGAGTGCGATTTGAACATGGACTTAGTGCAGAAGGGAATGTTGAACGCAGCGCCTTTTGTAGGTAAGGAAAGCTCAGGCACAGTTTTTACTCGGCTCTGTCGTAGGTATTTCAAGGACATTCTGATTACTTACAGAAATTGAGACAGAAAGAAAGGGAGATAAATCTATTTGCATATTTTCTTTTTTTTCTATTTTATTTTAATCTATTTTATTTATTTCTATTTACGATCTGTTTGACTCAGCGGTTGATAGCATATCCGCCCTATAAGTAAGAGGTCTCGGATTTGATTCCTGGCAGGGCTGATGTTTCAATGATGAATTTAAATATCTGAGTGTTAGTTTTCCTGGTCTTTGTGTGTTCCATGCCATCCCCAACACAGGTTATCCTAGTGAGGAGCTATGAGTGTGAGACATTAAATTATTTTATTTGTGAAAAAAATAAATGTTTATGACCTGGCGCATGAACGGCTTGACCGAGTTTGGATAGCAAGGTATCGTTTGATTTGGTTTAAACTCTGTATTTATAGTTCCAAATTCTGCAACCTTTACTATTAAGTAACAGATGTATCATCCAAAACAAATCACAACAAACCATCCACAACTTTTACTACACACTACACAACTCAAGAAGCTGTGTTCCAGCTAAGTACTTCAAAGATTACGGTCGACATCACAAGAACAGGCCAGGACTATCTCACGTTGAATTCCTTGCTTTAGCCGAGGAGTGAAAGGTTAGACAAGTGACGACGGTTCCCTCGGATACCTCGGATAGACCACGCCACCGCAGGATCCGCGGGACCGAAAGCGGTACAAGCTTAGCGGTATCTGCCTGATGAATTGTATTTGTTTTGAGTAGTTATGGTTATTTCAAATACTACAATGTAATAAAAAAACACTTAAAATGAAAACAGAAACAGAAGAAAACAGAGAAGAAACAAGAAACAGATTTTCTTTACATCAAACTAGGAATGTGTTTGAACACAATCTCACCTGATGGGAATTAAAAACGTGGTCGAATATGTTTTAATGTAGCACACTTGTCTGATCGTTTTTTCTTAATTTATGTAAAGCTTTCATTAATTAATAATAATATATTAACTTTTTCCTGCATTTTTACTTAAATATAACATAAAAAATCTCAAGGATAGCAACTTTCTACTAATGAAATAGTTTCTAGAATCAGTTCAGTGGTTTGAGAAAACCCCTACAAACAAACTAAACACAAACGTTATCCCCTTTTTTTTTTTTGGGATGGGAAATCATCAAATGACCCCTCCCACTCTTGGGCGGAGCGGAAGGGAGTGTCAGACTTCTACTGACCAAAAACCACCCATGTTCCTTCTACGCTCTTGTGACGCCGAGGCCGCGGTAACTTCTACCCGCAGCCCCGACGGGCATGGGCCCTTTCGGGCCCCTTCCATGTTGCTGACATCTCTTTGAGGCGCGCGTGGAACACGAACGCGCCGTCGACACGGCCTGTGTCGTCATAAGACGGACGGACAGCGAGCTAGCCCAATAGCTCACCGTCCACAGGCCCGCGCGCGTCTACGGTGGCCGGAGGTCGTCACGTGACCCCCGACGCCCGGAGCGCCTCCCACGGCGGCTGGGACGAGAGGTTCTCTCCCTCTCACGTTCCGCCACCTCCTTCGCTAGCATCACTGCTTCGCAGAAGGAGGCGACGGCGTCCCATTCCTCCTCGCCCCGGACCATAGCTTGCACCAGGGCCGGACGCGAGAGATCGCCGCCGCGCCGCCGCCGATCGCCACTACGAGGACACGGCGGGGCTCCACCCAAGCGGGGCAGACCTCCACGGTGTGCTCCACCGTGTCCTCCGGCCGATCCTCACAGTGGTTGCATCCGGGCAAACGTTATCCCCTTGAAATATATTAGTGTAGATTAAAAAGATAACACAAACGAACGCGGTAACCTGTTTTGTTTTTAAACCGCGAATAGTACTATGTTTAAACCAACTCTTATTCCTCGCAAAGTGGAGTTTCCTTATAAATGTTAGGAGATAAAATTAAGCAGTAGAATATAAGTCTCATTAAGCGACATCATTGTTTCGGTTACTCAGTCCTTGCTTTCAACATATCATATACGAAGAAACATATCATGTATCAATATATTCTTGTAGCAGAACATCAACAAGCCCTTCGATCTCAATTTACAGCCTCAGACAATTTATTCCAAAATATGCCACAAGCCAAGACGAGGCCGTCAAGGTCAAGTCTTCGCCTGAAACATTGGACACTCTGACAATAAGTCTAGAACAATCTAAACCAGTCAGTAGTATATTTTGTTGGTAGTTTAAGTCTAAAATAGCCTAAAATGTTGAAAAAATAAATGAGCGCAGTGCTGTGCCACGCAGGGTCTTGACTTGTAAGATTTCAAAATACCACGGATACGTTGCCCGAGTGGGGTTTTCCCGATAGATACAATTTGGGTGTCTTCAAGTCGCGAGTGAATAAAAAAAAAAGTAGACGACATTTTATTAACATCTCTTCTAAGATCTTGCAAGTGAAATATTATATCGGTCACTATCGCTCTCATTAAAAATTTCATGATAGAGAGAGTGACCTAAAAATGTAATGCGCCCAGTAATAGGGTCCCAGTACCCTAGAATTCTCAATAAGCAGATCTGTGTCGCAAAACCTTGTCCATTAACAAACAGGTCTAAGGTTAACCATATTCGGGTGGCACCCGAAACAAATGTATGCCATAAGTGGACCCGAGCATTCAATACCGGCTCATCTACTGCGATTGATGGGCTTTTTGCAAAGGATCGTATGAATATTCAGGCCGGATGATAAATGAAGGCAGCACCCTGGGTCATGTGACTTCGCAAATACGAGTATAATACGTGCCGGAGTTCTTGGCCGCTTCGTCGTCAGCGCTGACGCAAACTTCTTACTTACTATGGAAACTAACGTGGTTTTGACACATTTTGTTATGTTTGTTTTTTGATTTGTTTTTGATTTTATAATACTGTAGAAAATGTTATAGAAAACATACTTGTCTTGAACAGTTTCCTAGTAGCTTGAACTGTTTTTGAGAAAATCGTGAAAAACCCGTTTTGGTGACCCGAGTAAAAATTTTTGCTCGTATCGGATCTATGAGGACTTTTTAGGTTTCATTTATGATGGTGTTTCAAACAATCCTACCAATTTTCAGCTGGGTGGGAATTACTGTACCCTCGAATGTCTAAGTTGTCCCGACTATTACGTAAGTACTCCCGTGTTATATAAAACAAAACTTCTTATTCATTTATTGATAATTCTACCTATATCGATACATTAAAAATACTTTAGAAACACAATAAAGCTGTAAAGATGAAGAAGGCACGTAAACAGTCATAAATACGAGTAACATTAAATTTTGATTTGTTGATTGTTATTGAGCTTTTGACGTCGTCGCTGGTTTCTTTTGATATAATCTTTTGCGATAATTATGGTTAGTCGAACTATCTTGTCGGTTGATAATGATAATTCGTTTTTTTACTCTTAGTTTCGTTTTCAGATGGTATTGTAGTTCTGACATTAAAAAGTACAGATTTAACCGTATACTTAAAACTGTATACCGGTTAAAATGTTAACCGCTAAATAGGCCCAAGTTTGAAGGCATTCTAAGACATATCTAAACTAACTAAAAATATATCTGTCTTTATCATTGCAAGCCATTAGACAAGGATGCCAATAGTTTTAGAAAATTTAAATCTGTCTTAAAAAGCCCTCAAACTTGGGCCTAATACCCAGTTAAAAAAGGTTATCTATTAATTTGTTTAACATCATAATTATTGGAATTAAAAAAACAAAAAAATATAGGTATATATGCCAGGCAAGGAATAAAACATAGCTTGGTCAATTTGGTCATAGCTATATTATTTAGAAATAATTAATTTGAATAAAATTTTTTGGTTATGAGTACCTACTTATAACCGCAAGCATAACGCTTTACCACCTAGTTACAAATAAATTAAGAACCCCGACAAAACACAGACTAATTCACTTTTCAAAGAAAAAAAAAACAAAAGTAAAATCGGTTGGTAAAGCAACGATGCCATAGACACGTCAAACTTACAAACCCCGTCGTTTTACGTCGGAGGTTAAAAAACCCTCATGATTTAGTTAAAATTGCAAAGACAAGCTACTGTTTCGGCGTACAACAGCGGTCGTCCCTATTTCATATGCCGGAAACTGTCCGAAGTTACGTCAGGGGTATGTGATATGGCATTCAAAAGCCTTGTTTTAGCACCAAAGCCTGACGCGAGAGTTCTCGAATAAAAAGAACGCCTTGATGTGTGTTTAACCGGTGTTTAGGAACTTTTTCCGGATACGTACCGCTTTTTTGTGATGTGTGTTAAACGTTTTTGGAATAACTTTGACGACGGAAATGGGAATAAGACTTGTGTTTTTGGTGAGAGTACCGGTATTTCGGTCGATTAACCGGTACCAAGGTTTTTAGAAAATAACTTAAATACATTTCTAAATATTAGATATAATAGGGGATAATTATGTTTTTACTTTCTTTTCTGGTTAATTACCTATAATTTTTGTACGTAAAAAAAGAAGTTTCAAACTTTTTTCTAAATTACCGTTTTCTAGAAAATTGAGTTACATTTTGTTCGCAAAAAATGTAAGTATCCAACTCGAGTTTTAAAAATTCCAAAAGTTATAATTTGCACACTTTTACTAGGAAATCGGACAGGTAGAAAATATTCCTAATTAGCCTAAATAAATAAAAAAGTTTTCAGGAAGTGTTTAGGTCGTAAAACAACTTGGATATTAGATTTTTTTTTAACACGCTTTTATTAGCTTCACCTGTATGTTTGTATGTTTGTATGTTTGTATGTTTGTATGTTTGTATGTTTGTATGTTTGTATGTTTGTATGTTTGTATGTTTGTATGTTTGTATGTTTGTATGTTTGTATGTTTGTATGTTTGTATGTTTGTATGTTTGTATGTTTGTATGTTTGTATGTTTGTATGTTTGTATGTTTGTATGTTTGTATGTTTGTATGTTTGTATGTTTGTATGTTTGTATGTTTGTATGTTTGTATGTTTGTATGTTTGTATGTTTGTTTTTATGTAACCGACTCCTTTGAGCGCGTTTTTGACCCACTTTAAACGGTCAGATTTCTTTCAAACTTTGTAGATATATCGAGGACCGATGACAATACACTAAACAAATCGTGTTTTTTAGTTTTTTTAACTATTAATTTGTTTAACACGCTTTTTCTATAAAGTTTCTTTAACTTTTAATACCGTTTAACTTACAAATGGTAATTTCGTCATTCGTGTCAGAGAACAGAGTGGCGCAGTGGAAGCGTGCTGGGCTCATAACCCAGAGGTCTCTGGGTCGAAACCACGCGCTAGAAATCTTTTTGCTCAATATTTTTTTGTTACGCATCAATTTTATTTTATGAGGTCTGAGGATCGAAACCACGCGGCTACAAATCTTTTTGCTCAATATTTTTTGTTACGCATCAATTTTATTTTTAATTTGCTTGAGCAGACGGCCAAAATCGGATAACACCAACACATTTGTACATATTAATAATGGTTAATAGTTAGCAAATCGAACTAAAAAGCGAAAAATAAATAATAGTTAAAAAAAAACTAAAAAAACACGCTTTTTATAAAAAACCGAACTAAAAAAATAGAAAATAAAATTAAATAAATTTAAATTAAGAATAGGGTTGAAAATTTCAATAAATATAAATTAATAATAGTGTAAATAAATAAATATATGTATTTTATTTTTAAAAAAGCGTGGGGTGCTTTCTAAGATATTATCAAAATGCTAATCACTCTACTCATGTCTGTCAATACAAAATGTATCTACAAAATATATAATATCTATTGACCCATGCACCCCACGCTTTTTAAAAATAAAATACATATATTTATTTATTTACACTATTATTAATTTTTATTATTATGCTTTGGAAGTATTTAGCGCAAGTTTTGTACCGAGAATTACCAAGTAACACAGACAACAGTCACTATAATCACCGCGTTACCAACTGAGTCGTAGGGCCATTACAAACGGGGCCACAATACTATCTACTATGTTTCTATCTGATTTCATTCTTATCGATATGCGCCTATAACCATCTTACTCACATCACTATGCGGCTCCATAAGACCCACAAGTGCGAGCGAGATAGACATAGAGAAATGATTTATGACCGCACGACTCAGTTGGTAACGCGGTGACTATAGGCAAGCAATTTGCTCGTCTCGTCAATTGTATAAAGTACTAGATGACCCCCGGCGGTTTCACCCGCTGTTTTTTTTTTTACTTTTAAACCTTCCCTGTAGTAGAGCAAACAAAACAAAACAAAAACCAACAACAAAGATCGGACCAATTTCTGAACACATCTATAAATATTTTGACAACCTAGTGACACTATTTTTTATTTCTAAAAAGACAAAAGAGTTCGGACATCTCGAGTTAACCGTACCAAACATCAAATGTTTCAAAGGTAGGAACAGTTTGTATTGGAAAATTAAATTGTTGATTTTAATATTTTTCTTTACTTGTTATTAATGTTTCTCACCGTTTAAACCTTCCCTGAACTTTTACAAATATTTCAAGATCAAAATTAGCGAAATCGGTCCAGCCGTTCCAGAGTTTTAGCGAGACTAACGAACAGCGATTCATTTTTATATATAAGAAAGAAGAAGAAAGAAGATTAACGAATTAAACAAAAGAGTGTCAAATTGTCAAAAGTGGATTTGAAAAGTTGATTTTAATGCAAAAGTTTGTCTGTATGTTTGTCACTCATTTTTGCTAGAACGGCTAGTCGCAATTGGGTGTAATTTGGAATAGAGATAGATACATAAACTCTTTATTGTTCATACTAGAAATTACAAGCAAAAGGAAAACACTTAAAACTAGTGCAACAACCGACGGCTTTATCGTTAAGAGCGATCTATTCTAGGAAATAGTTTGTATACCCTGCATTAGACACTACTTTTGATCGTCATTTTCTAGACAAAACAATGCTTTTCCACCCTTTAGGCAGACATTTTCAAGTAAACAAACCACGCCATCTTTAATCGAATACGAATCCAATCGATCTTTCGAATCGCAATCAAGGGCCCAATTCTGTCACATTCGAGATAACCTTGCTCACTGTTCCTCTCGTAAGAAAACTTCATTAGATTGTAACCATCCTAAATAATATCGAGCGTTCCAGAAAAGGACTTCAAGCCTCTACCACAAGCTTTACGGCCAAAAATCGCTCAAAGGGAGCACAATGAAATTGGATGAAAAAGATACAGAATGGTGGAATGATGTAAAGTAACCGCAAACGGCCGCTTAGGAACAATTGTTCTCGATCTTTCGATGGATGATTGATGTAGCATCGTATTTGCGGGTGTGAAAGATTAAAAAGTGAAGTTGGAAATGGCACGTACCCTTTGACTGACTTTCAAAGAGAAGGGTTTTATGTTCCTGTATATTTGAGGCCTAGTTAATAAATTAATATGAAAGTAAAATAACTGGCTGTGATGTACAGACAGACAGACCAACACCGAACTTCCAACCATAAGGGTTGCCATTTTGGTACGGAACCCTAAAATGGATCTGAAACAAATTTATTTAATATTAAAAGATTTTTTAGTGTACAGGCTCAATAATCGTCATCGTAAACCTGTTCTTTTTTCACGAAAATACTGTGCTAAAATTAGCACACTCTTGTCAATAGCAAACTGTGTAAATGAAAATTAAGCCGTCCAATCGTAAGCGCAATTAATTGCCTCATCCTGCTCCTCGTGCGCTGACATTACCTAATACGTTATTAGTATTTGAACTTTTGCACTCGTAGTCAACTGGTTTTATCATCTGCTCCACCCATCTTCCACACACGCGATCAACTGGTTTTATCATCTGCTCTTATCGTCAATACATTCAATACTCAAGGTAACTCCGAATAAGTTAGACTCTAACCTTATTTACCTTCTGTTTCAGGGATGTTCGTCACGTCACTGGTCGCTGGGTTCCTCACCGATAATTTTGGGAGGAAGTTGTTTTTGAAAGTGGGCTTCGGGGGCATGTTCGTGTTTTGTGTAGTCGCGGGGACGAGCCAGACGTATGAGGTGCTGGTCACTGCGAAGTTCTTTGAAGGAATGCTGTGAGTGTGGAAAAAGTAATTTCGTTGATAAGTGAAATGGTTAGAAATTGTAACTAGAGTAGGGGATTTTTTTAGGAAATCCTAACGAACTATTTTTGATTTTATCAAAAATTTTTATCATAAATGGCGCTGCAGCAAATTTCCCAACTTTTTGAGGGAAATCAAAAATCCTGACGACAAAAAATCTATAAAATTGTGTTTCCTCCACCGAAGTCCATACTAGATCGATGGTTTTCCCGAGATTCGTTAAAAAATACGCCCCAAACGCGGGTACCAAATATATAAACAAACAAACATCCGGACAGATGAAAAAAATAAAATTGCCAATTGGTTGCAGAGATACTTCGCTCGCTCGGTCAAAAATGATAAGGAAATAAAGTTAACATATAAAATTATGTCAATTTAATGATAAATAGAAGTAGATAGTACCTACTAATGTGACGTAATTTTCAGTTTCTCCACCTCAATCAGCGCTCACGTGACGTTTTTATCTGAGTTCTGCCACAAGGGCATCAGAGACCGAATGATGCTCTGCCAGGCTTCCTTCCTGGCGATGGCTCAGATCATTTCGCCGGCCATGGCCTTGGCGATTCTCACCCAGGACTGGACGTGGACCGCTTTTGACGGGCGTTTTGGTAAGAACATTTAAATTACCATGACTAAGTATTTTTTATTACACAGGGTTTTAAGGTGAAAAATTAAATGCTAGATGTTCAAACAAGGGATTTTGAAGCTTATGGGTTGATTACACATAACGAGTACAGTGGCAAGACAGTGCCCTCGGCCGAGTGCTCTGTTTGTATGAACAGTTTGACGAGGCGAGACAGTCACTAGAACCATGATTTGTTTGTTCGGCCGAGTGTGCTCATTTACTATCTTGCTACTGTACTTGTTTTGTGTACCCATAAGCGTCTACAGTTAAGATTGTGAGGTTTGTGATTTTATTTTCAGTTTCTTTAAATGTAATAAAAACTATAGTGGACTAGTGGTTCTAAGGCTTCGAAGACTAATGGTTCTATGGTCAGAGATTTTAATGGTACCTACTTGTTCTAAAGTTTAGAGTTTTTAGAGCTAAAGGTAAGAGATAAGAGAAATAAATGATAAGAAATGATCTGAGAAAGAAATCATTTGAGAAAGGTTTTAGTTAGAATTAGCTAGCTTTAGTGAGCTATGTGCAACAACTACCTACTAATTTAGCTCCATCCTAAGGTTGCCTGGAAGAGATCGCTCTTAGCGATAAGGCCGCCAGTTGTCGCACTAGTTTTAGGTGCTATAATCCTTTTGTTTGTAATTTATGGTGTGAACAATAAAGAGTTTATCTTTCTATCTATCTCTTATTTACCGCAGTTTCATTACAGATACCTGCCACATTGAGCGATTGGGTGCAATCTGTTTTGGACCATAATACCATGCGTTAGAGAAGATTATCTTCTACCATATTTGGTGTGGTAGGAATTTTATATTTACTACGATTTTGTTAACCTTTTTAACTGAAAAACTAATACATTTTGCAATTTCAGTGCTACACGCTTGGAATTTCTACCTCTTCGCGATGTCTCTTTGGTCACTCGGGGCTTTCATTCTTTACTTCACATTGCCAGAGAGTCCAAAATATCTAGTAGCGAAGCAGAAATACGACGAAGCCAGGGACATTCTGATAAAAATGTACAAAGAAAATACGGGAAACCCAGCTGAGAGTTACCCGGTAAGCTGTTTCCAGCTATTTGAGGTATTTTCGTTCCTGTAAAAGGCTAAAGCGTGTTTATGCGCAAAACTACAATGTATTTTTAGTTTTAAAATCAAGTTTTAGGTTGACGGTGAGAAGTTACGGTCGTGATTCAGCGCTTAAGTATTTTCTTTAAGTACTGAGGTTTTTAAGCGTTTTCTTAGTTTCTCACATATTTTGGAAGGTATTTTATCCCAGTTTTATAGGGTAATACTCTTTTCTTGACAAATGTCATGATGGTCTTCCTTAGGGTCGTACTTGAAAACCCTGTGTAAAAGTCACTGTCACTTAAATTTCTTCGTCTTGTTTTCGCACGTTACATTTTTAATCAGCGTAAAGTTGTCAGAGTATTTTAAGAATGCCAGAGAATTTTAAGCAGTTACTAACTTTAGGCTGTGCTTATAAGCGAGGCCCTTACTGTTTGACTGGCTAGTACCTAATTGAAGCCAGCTTGATCATAACACTTGAAGGCAGCTCTAAGTGTCCAAATGAAGTCGTTACTGATTACCAATCAATTAGGCAATTAGGCCGCTCTTAGGATGTCTAATAATAAGCTGTACAAACAGACAGAGAGTAATATATTAAATCGGGTTATTTACTTTCGTATTATTGATGCCTACTTAATTGATACGAGTAGCGTTCGGTCATGTTTCTAAGTCCTAGAGCGAGTGACGAATGTGTCATAGACCATAGATGGTAAACAAGTAGATAGGCCGCCTGATGGTAAGTGATCTACGTCTTCTAACCTGTTCCAGCGAAGGTATTACGTATACGTTGCTGACCTTTTCAAACTATTTACAGCCTTTTTGGAGAACCCCATTTCATAGAAAGATAAAAAATACAGACTCTTTATTGCAATCTCATATTGTTCTTACATTGTTTTAGTTACAAACTTGTCTAATACTACATCTTACGTTCCAGTACATAAACATTTGGAAAAACATTCCGAGTCAAGAACCCGAGGAGAAAAACAAAGGCTTCCGAAAACAGATAGCTTTGGGGCTGCAGAACGCGAAACCGCTGTTCCATAAGCCATTGGTTGTTTATGTTAGCATGCTGGGATTGATTTCGTTTTTCGTTCTCGCATTGTAAGTTCAACCCTTCGAACTTATTTTTATACGTCTGATATTCTCTGCCAGTCTTTCCTCCTAAAAACGATTCCTTTGTCAATTTTGGAAAAAAACATTTTTGGGAGAAAAGGATCAGCGTAAGTTAGGATTTTATTTCAGTGCTGTTTTTTCCGTTATAAACGTCATGATAGTGAGATTAGCGGAAACAATTGGGCCCATTCTCAGTAGTCTTATCGAGTATTTTTTTATTATTAGGTTATGGTCTTTAGCGCTCAAAAAGTTCCTGGAACGTGCAATATCGGGGTCTCTCTCACTATTATGACTTTTATAACGGGAAAAGACAGTGACAGATATAATATTGCGATATAAGAATAATGCAACGATATAAAAATAATAAATTGCGAAATAAGAATAATAATATTGCGTCAGAATAGGTTCTCTGTTCAGAGTTTTGTATTTCGTAGTACAATTTTAAACCTTTTTAAAATGGTCCTGTCTATCCGAAATGTCCTGAACAATCTGTCAAGCGGTTAACTTAACTTTCTTTGTTATTTTGTGGAATGAAACCGTAGGATCGTAAACTCGACAAAGAAAGATTCAAGTAAGTACCTAGTCTTGGTAAATGATTCAAATGGATAATAAAACGAAAGTTGGCACATCGCAGAGGAAATCTTTGGAGAATGCCTTGATAGTAAAACGCCACTGTAGATTTATATAGCCACTATACAGGTTGCCTGTACTGGTTTATATTCGAGTGTCAGTGATATTTTTCTGTGGAACAGCTGATTTTTGCGCAAATTCCGGGCTGGTTCCACAGTAAAAGTTGTTCATAATGATGAGTACTACAATACCTATAATTCTCAAGTGTCTAACCAGTCACCCTGTAGATCGGATGATACAACATTGTAGGCCCCGGTTTGGCCATCAACTGCCACGCCATTTCAGAAGCTTTCAGGCGGCCATTTCATTCCGACACCAGAGCTAGCCTTTCGCCTATATACCTACATACAATCAGTTGGCGTTAAACTTTTGATACCAAGCTACCCGCACTCACTCTCTCTCTCACTCTATATCATAACATCAGAAAAAGAAAGTTCAAACACTGTAAAAACACAACAGATATTAAGACAACTAGCTGCGCCCCGCGGTTTCGCTCTCGTTTATATATGTGTATGAGATATACACATATATAAACAGGATAAAAGTAGCCTATATTGTGAATCCAGGGTATAGGCTACTATCGTGCCAAACTACGTTTGAATCCGTTCAGTAGTTTTAGCGTGAAGGTGAAACAAACATACTCACAAACTATCACAGTTATAATACTAGTAGGACTACGAGTAGTAGGATAGGTTTAGACATTGTACACAAAAAGCGGTCTAAGACATCTAGCTTATAAATTACACTGTATCAGTAGTTCAATAAATATATAGTAGTAATATATAGTATAGTATAAATGTATAGTGTAGTGGTAGGGCTCTTTTGCAGAGCCCGCCTGGGGAAGTACCACACCTTTGCCAGTTATTCCACCGCCAAGCAGTAATGTGCAAACATTACTGTGTTCCGGTTGGAAGGGCATTGTTTCCAGTGAAATTACAGGGCAAATGGGAGATTAAACAACTTATATCTCAGGGTGACGAGCGCAGTGCTGTGCCGCGCAGGGTTTTGAATTCTGCGAGTTCAAAATTCTGGGTAGCGCAGACCTGTTATGGGCAAACGTGACGTTTAACATCAGGCGAGCGATTTGCTCGTCTCATCACTCAATTACATAAAAAAAAAAAAAAAAAAAATATCTGAATCTGAATCTGAAGGCCAATCTCGTCGAAGCAAACTTAATTACTTATTCCGGTACTTTCCTAAAGATATCCCTCTTTCAGATACAACATAGTACGGCTCTGGTTCCCCCAACTCTCGACCGTTGTCGAGCACTACAAGATCGACTCCACCAACGATATGTGCACGATGCTGGATATATACACGAGCGACCTGAAAACTAGGACCAACTCCTCGGCTTCGGATGTCTGTGTCCCGGTGAGTACGAGTTTAGAGACCAAGTTTGGATTAGACTTTGCTTAAGACTGTGTTGTGCAGTGATCGATGTTGTAGCTAAAGTAGCAATGGTTTATGATGTATTATAGTATGACGTATGTAATAGTAATGGGTTTACGATGTGGGAAATGGTTTAGCATCATTATTGGTTGGCAATTTTACAGCCTTCTTTATCGTACTGATCGTACTGCGTATTAGTATAAACCTTTATTTTGCTGTGCCATCTAAAGTTATAGATAATTTCATTTATAACTAACACGAGGTCGAATATACTTTTACACTGATTGGGGGCACGCATGCACAAAAGATGTAAATTGAAACATTTGCCACTTTTAATCATGTTTTGCCTAGTAGGTGTACAAATACGTAGATATCTGTCTCGGTCCTGTGTCAATCAGATTCAGACTATTTAAATAGCATATAAATATTATTTAAAAAAAAAATGTCAAAACTGCAAAGTTGAGTTCTACACAATTACTTCTTATATCGTTTTTAGATATGAATATAAATTTCAAATCATTACACTATATTTTTTATTGCGTTAAAATAAGTAAAATACGTAACGCAAAAATTTACGACATCCTTGCAAACAAGTTTATCTTTGCTCGCTATCGCTCAGCGGAATACCTACTAAAACTGATTCAATCCAGCTCTCGATCAAACACATTTCGACTTTACGTACTGCCTTGAACTGTGGTTGCTTTCGAGACGGTCAATAGTCAAATAACGTTGTAGCATAGAGAAGATATAACGAAGAAAAGGTATGAGCGACTATATTTGTATCTAGACTCGAAATCTATGGCATCAATGTCGTAGAGACGTAGATAATCAAAATATAAGTTGTGCCACATAGTGTGCCCATTTCATAGTACCTATTAAAAAGTAGGGCTTTAAAAACTATAGGTAAGCTCACACGGCATTCACTCTAGAAGTCTAGAATATAAGGCAGATTTGAATTAAAAAATCTACTTCATCTGCTATTGGTCTTTGGTTTTACCTGTATTTACAGTACCCGGCGATAAATATTGCACGTCGAACTTTGGAAAGAGACTTCGGCTTCGTAGAGCATTATCTCTGTCGCACAATATCTATGTGACGTTTTGTCAGTCGTTGTTCAAGTGCGATAGAGTAAGAGACAGAGATAACGCTCTACGAAGCCGAAGTTAGCCGATTGTCTCTTTCCAAAGGTCGATGTGCAATATTTATCGCCGTGTACTGTAACATTTAGCGTAAGTTCCGCTCTGCTTATTCCAGTTTGTAGAACCAAACCAAGTCCAACGACTTTCTCACTCACGCGGTCTTTCTGTTGCATTAAATTCTTTTGCTTTCTTTCGCACTCGTTGCTGTAAAGAAAAATATTGCAATACCATCTTCTCTCTTTACCTGCTTTATGGATGTTGTCAAGTAGGGTTCACGATTTGTCTCTGGCCAAGTGGCCACTAGTAGTACTAGGTTGGATCTGTTACTGGACTCAACTTGGCAGCTCAGCCGGTATTAAGTCACTGTTGTCTGAACTGTGTATTATTGAGGTCATGATGTATGGGTTTATCTAGACTATTCTCGACTGCAATATAAAAGAAAGTAGCAATTCCTTTATCTGTGCAAAAGTATTGTGAGTTTGTTTTTTTGATCTTATTCTTCTTCGAGAGCTGTATGTATTATATGTGTATGATATTTCCAAGAGAAAGTAATGAGGTACATGTGCATGTACAATTGTATTGTACATTGTACAAAGTGAAAGCAGTAGGTATAATATTTTTTTTTCATTTCAAGGAAAGGATCTTTTAACATTTTTTGATTTAAAACTAACAGACCTATTGCTTTACTGATTTGATTCCTGAAATAGAGCCATCAACTGAATTGTATTTATATACTTTAACTAAACATTGAAAGGTTAATTAAAAAAAATACTAGAAAATTAACGACTTTATTTTCAAAGAAAAACTTTCGTTTGACTGCCATTTCGCTTTTAGCTAAGATTGACCAATTTGATGTAAAGCAATGATGCGGTCGACGATAGAGCACGCTTGCCTAAATAAAGCCGATTCCTTCTTGTGTTATTAACCTACTTCAAAAAAGGAGGAGGTTATCAATTCGACTGTATGTTTTTTTTTTAAATCTTTGTTACCTCATAACTTTTGACTGGGTGAATCGATTTTGATGATTCTTTTTTTATTAGAAAGCTGACGTTTCCCATTTGGTCCCATTTCAATTTAGTCCAGTTCTGATAATGGTATCCATGAGAAAACCATATAAGTCTTAAATTAAATTTAAGACTTAAATTCTCTTAAATTTGCATTAAGTACGTGCGCGACAAATAGATGAATAACTCAATAGTCGGTCTTTTGAAGTCGGTTTTTGTTTTTTGTTTTGTAAAAATAATGTTCTTGTTTTTATTTGACTAATTATTTTCAAAAAAAAACCTCTCTTTCATGTTCAGAACAAGGCCGGCACAGAAACCTACATAAACAGCATGATCATCGGGCTGGTGTGTCTGTTACCGTACTTCATCACTGGAGTGCTGGTCAATAAGGTTGGGAAGAAGAATCTTCAAATCACTGCTGGATTTATAGGTTGGTTCATCATCGTTGTCAGCATCTACAGAGTTATAGGAAAAGGGTATGCTAAACCAAAAATGGCTCATAGAACTCATTATTACGAACAAGTTTTATCATGTCTTGTATTTTATAACCTTGTATTTGTGAAATGTTGAATATTATTTAATCTGCTTTAATGTGAATAGGAATACGATCCTAAAATTTGTTTCAAACTGACAGACAGATTATGTTACTTTTGATATTTACATTTTTCGGCCGGCTGACCTGAAGGCACTATTCAATTAACAGAGCCCTCTGTTGTGGTAATTGAAGAACCAAAAACTTATCGATTTTTGATAAAAACAATAATCATAATGTTAATTTAGGAAGCCGTTGAATGTGTCGCTAACAGTGAATAAGAGATATTAGGCCCAAGTTTGAAGGCATTTTAAGACAGATCTAAACTAACTATAAATACTGTCTTTATCATTGCAAGCCATTAGACAAGAATGCCAATAGTTTTAGAAAATTTAGATCTGTCTTAAAAATCCTTCAAACTTGGGCCTATTAACCACGTAACGAAACCATGAATGCGTTTCAATTCAACCGTCGAAATTGGATATAAACCCAAGTTTTTTCTCATGTCGGTGGTTTTAACGAAAGCCAATATGAACCAACAATTATATCAATTTATCGTTAATTTATTTTGTTATGAAGTTTTAACGAGTTGTTAATCTAGAATCAATAGCCCATAGATATTCAGGATTTTGAACTAAAAAGGATTACCTAACTAACTTTAACTAATTTGTTTGGGATAGTGACCCAAATTGCGTCTTACCCTCCGATATAAATAGACTACATGGTTATAAGGGAAGGTTCCTGAACAGATCCTGATATTGCAAAAAAATAAGCTTTTCTACAAATCATGACCTCATAATAAAATTTGTTCTTGATAAAATTATGTTTTGAGCCTGTTTCGGCTTAGCATAACTATTTTGTGGCTCTGTATTTTTAGTGACATTTAAACATATTATTTACGTGTTGTTGATAACCAACTTGCTGCGAATCGCGGATTCACCCACGATCAAAAAGTTAATTTGAGTTTTTTGGGATAAAAAGTAGCCTAAGTGTTAATCTAGACGGTCTAGACCATGAGACCGTCATTCCAAATTTCATGTAAATCCGTCAGCTGTTTCAGCGTTCAGTAACAAACATACATACTTTCACCATTATAATATTAGTAAGAATTTTCGTGTTTTCAGGTGTTGGAATCACGCTAGGCCTGAGATGGGCCAACTCGAAGGTAGCCATGGTAGCCTTGTTCGCAGTGGACACGGCCATACTACAGGTCATGAAAAGCTTAAACCAGGCCATGGCGGTCGAGTTCTTCCCTACTAGCATAAGGTAATAGAACTGACATAATCACCTAATGATAATAAGTTGTGGTAGCTCAGTGGGAGAACAGCCGCTTTGCAGTCCTGAGGTGACGGGTTCAAACCCTAACTCTAATGGAATCTTTGAAACTTTTGTACGAATTATCATACCAGTGCTTGATGAAGAAAAACATCACGCGTCCGGAGAGCATACGTCCGGAGAATAAATTCAATGTAAACCCACCAACTGCACTTTGCAAGCGTAGCGTAGCGTAAGCAGATGTTAGGACTTCTTACCGAGAACTTATAGGTTGAGCATCAGCAATGCCTTGTCTACAAACAAGGCGATGACTTACCTGAAATCAAAAATAAACATTTACTTGCGGTTATTAATTATATACCTCTTGTTGTACCTACTCTCGACTTTTAGGGTTTTCTTGAAAAACTCAAAAGTCTAGAGTAGCCTAGAGACAAACATTAGAAATTCCAATTTAAACTAACTTGGGATTTATTCTGAGTTGGAATAAAGCGAAATTCATAAACGTAAAGTTAGACATACGAGTAGCTCAAGTCTTGAAGTTTCGGAGTGTTGCCTTGCCCGTCTACAGAAGCAATGGAGTATGTACAAAATATAATATTATAATATTAGCTGTGTCCCGTGGTTTCAATCGCGGTGATGAAAAACGGTGTTGATGATAAGAAGGTTAAAGCTATATCTAATCCAATCTAATTTAATTCTTTAAGAGAGTCAATTGTATTGATGAGTTTACTATGGAAACTAAGTGGGTTTATATTAACAACCGTTAACGCAGTGCCAGGTGAGACGCAACCGCGAGCGCGTCACGCTTGTAACTCACCTGATGAAGGTCACCAAATGTGATCGAAATTAGTCGTAGTAAACGACTTAATTTGTGCGTGAGTATTTCCGTGTTAACTAAACATAATGTGTTGAATTCTAGTGATTTTTATTTAAGCTTCTTTCTTATCGTTTAAGGTCGTTTGCCCTGGCATGCACAATGATGACCGGCCGCTTGGGTACTTTGAGTGGCAACATCGGGTTTCCTATACTCCTGGACATGGGGTGTGTTGTCCCCTTCTTTACGATGGCTGGGATGTTGATGGGTATGAATAAATTTTAGAACTTTTCTACGTTTTAGTTTGGAGTTGAATTTTAGCTTTTATTCAGTTTCACCTGACTCGATGTTAGTGAGTTAAAGTTTTTTTAACTTCACGCTTATGTTATATGAAATATTTGTTACTAGCTGCGCCCGAGATAAATGTAGCATAAATGTTATCTAAGATATACCTAGTTACTTCCATATCAAATTTCTTCTTAAAACGTTTACCCGTTTTTGTTTGATTAAGTAACAAACTGTCACGTTGTTAAAATATTAGTAGGGTTACGTATCTTGTTATAATACGCATCAAGGATTGTTTTTATCTATTTTTTTTATCCACAGCGAAGCGTGGCAGGGAACAGCTAGCTAGTGTCATAATATATAAACTAATTTAATAAACAAGTATTTATTTTAATTGTTATTTTCAGTCGTGACAACTGTCTCCATGTTTATGCCGAAAAAGAAACAGCCGCAGTAAGAAGCAGACGAATATGAAGTAGACGAACACGAGGATAAGTTAACGAGGACAGACGAATATTATATGAAATCAAATTTTGCCCCAAATAACATTTGTTTTGCCTCTAACGTGGGAAATAATTCGCCGAAAACGAAGCCGAATTACAAAGTTTTTACCTAGATAATGTACCCAAGTTTTCAAGCTTTATTTGCCAGATCTAAACTAACTAAAAATATATCTGTCTTTGTCATTGCAACCTATTAGACAAGGACATCAAGACTTGAAAAATTAGATCTGTTAACTAGCCTTCACAATTGGCATGATTGTGGCCGCAACCTTTCTTGATATTTATATCATGACTTTTTTAAGTCAGATTTTTAAAGAGTGAAAGAAAACAGAAATGAACGTTGAGAATATAGCTGGAACCTAGTTTATTAAGATAAATGTGCAGTTAGATCTCTAAATTAGAAATAAGGGAGAATAAATAAAGACATTTTTAAATAAGTACATACGTGTAATATTTTTATTTGTTGTTGTATATTTTTTTTATGTCAGTCAATGCAGTACCTAAGGAATACAAGATTAATTAATTGTCAGGATCAAGTACTCGTGCCGTCTTTATCTTTCTCCTGACAAAAATATGTTTTACCCTGTAGAAATAATAATAACAAATTTTAAAAGATACAAATTTTACTCCTTTTCCATTTTTCTGTTTTTATTTTGTTTTTATTTTACATACTAAAAAATATTTTCTTAGGTAATAAATTATGATATATCCTACCTACTATTAAAGTAACTTTAATAGTTTGGCGTCAGCTCTCGTATTATAGTGGCAGTTGTCTGAAACCCATTTTTTTGAGTCATGAGATTACTTAAGGCTTCGACGAAATTTGTTAAAAAAGCTTCGCTCAAAAAGCCTACTCTTTTCTCATTTAAAATAGAGATAAATGTTTCTAAAAGTCTGCCAGTATTAACTAAAATTAAGAGCGCAAATATCTCTTAATTCTATTTTCTTAAATCTGAACAAGAATTTGTACTTAGCCAATTAATTAGGTACGCTTTGCTATTTTCGTGAATGAAACGAGATCAACAACCTTACACCAAAAAGGCTTTGATACGAAAATGTAGTAGCTTCGCGGAAACAGAAAACCATTGATAAACTTATCTTATGTACATATATAATATCCAGAATATCTTGGCGTTTCAGTCTTCTTGCTTTTGCACGTATGAAAGTCATGAAATTACGTGTTTACAGTATCTACCTACCTACCTAACTACATAAGTATGTATACCTATCAGTCAAAAGTCAAAAGTGGCTCGACTGATTTTGTTTTTGATTTGTATGCCTCTATACAAGGTTGGTTTTAAAAAAAGAAGCAGGCGAAACCGCGGGGCCTAGATAGCATTTAAGTATATAAATATGATGAGACATTAAAATCAACTATACTTTTTTAGTTTGTTTGAAGCGAACAGAACTAGATGGCGCTTTACATTTCTTCCACTTTTTCTAATTAAACATACGATAAATGGATCTTACTACCAGAAAGCTCGCAGGCCGTATGTAGTCCGCTATTAAAACTAAAGCTAGACTTAAATACTAGCTAGCATCTAAAAGATATTGCTATTAGCTAAGAATGCCTTTCGTGCCACTAGTATCTCTGATATTTTTCAGCGCGTGTACTTTATTTTTGGTGGCAATAAAGTGTTAGATAGATATTATTTGGACTACCTAAAGCTAGAATTTTAAGTCAATATGTTCGCTAAAGCGCTTTATCCCGAAAACTACAGCTGTTAATGTATTGCGGTACAGCCGCGAGCCACTACTAGTCTCATAAAATAGTGCAGACCAGCCTATACTGGTGTAGTAGCAAGGTCTAGATAATAATTTCGTCATAATTATAAAACATAAGATGAATTATGTTTCACAAGAGTATCAGCTGATATGTCGACTTGTGTAACGTTTTCAAAGTGAAGTTATTTTTAGAATTATTAGAGCTATTGTTTAGTGAAAATGAGTGAAATTAGTTTACCAGCTTTAGCTGAAGCGGGTGAGTTTATATTTTGATTGGAAACCTATACTTAAATATAAATAAATTTAGGTCATGGTCGGAGAGGCAGGTTATTTGGTCGCCATTTCAGAAAACCAATTTAGAGAACCTATAAACTTAATCTGTGGTCAACGTTGCTGCACCAGCCACCTATATTTTCCCACTAGATTATTCTATAATATATTTTGCTGTGTTCTGTTTGTTGATCCAAAAATAGACTAGTCTTAAGATCCGGTAGTTCTGATAAATCAGATAGAAAACTACTGGGAGTTTAAACAGTAGACCTCGCAAACATTATCAAGTCAATCACAACTTTTTACCCTGACAATGCTTTGACCAATTTTGCTGAAATTCTTGTTATAATCAAGTACCAAATGTGTTTGCCAAATTTTATAAAATCGTCTGGTTGGTTGGTTGGTTGGTTTTTTACGCGAATTCCGGGTTGATCGCTGAGTAAAAGTTGTTCATACTGATGAGTACTATGAGCCCTTTCGGCTTAGCTTACCCAATCCTTATAACCCTGTATATACTAGCTTGAAAAAGTAGCCTCATGTTTCCTTGGCATAGTTTAATCAGCTGCCCCTTCAGTCGAGTAGTTAGCATCATGTTCCCTGCATGTCATATTTGTTTTGCTTGTTTTGTTATTGGCATCCTTAAAACTAAGGCTGTATTGTTTTACAACGCGGCAATGACGCTATGGAAAAAAATATAGTCTATTCTGGCGTGGAAATTAGTCGTCATCCATTGTTAACGTTACTTCTGTTACGCAGAAACGATAGAGACAATGTACAATAGAATAGAATAGAATAGAATATGTGTGTGTGTGTGGGTGTGTGGGTGTGTGGGTGTGTGGGTGTGTGGGTGTGTGGGTGTGTGTGTGTGTGTGTGTGGGTGTGTGGGTGTGGGTGGGTGCGTGTGGGTGTGTGGGTGTGTGGGTGTGTGCGAGTGTGGGTGTGTGGGTGTGTGTGTGGGTGTGTGTGTGGGTGTGGGTGTGGGTAGATAGATAAACTCTTTATTGTTCATACCAGAAATTACAAACAAAATAGATCATAACACTTAAAACTAGTGCAACAAGTCATCGCTAAAAGCGATATTTTTCGGGCCTTATGTACTTTATGATGTGTAGTTATGAGAATATACAAATAGCAATATAACAAACTTTTGTTTTTCTAAAGATCTGGTACTTACTCAATCAGCTTACGTTTGAACTTCAATTTTGTCTAATATAGGTAGTTATAATGTTAATAAATAACATTGTAATGGCGCACTGAAGAAGAGACCCATACTCAGCAATGGGTGGAAAACAGTTGATTATTATGATGATGAATACTGTAGGCAGATTACGAAACACGATTTCCTAACTAATGTTAAAAACCCAAAAGTGAGCTTGTTTGTTTGTTACGCCTAAACTACTCAGCCGATCATTGTGATATTTTGCATACACGACGTTGTCAAAAATACAGAAAATAAAATAGGCTCCATAGTTTTATTAACACGCTTATATTAGCTTCACCTGTATGTTTGTAACCGACTCCTTTGGGCGCGATTTTGACCCACTTTAAACGGCCGGATTTCGTTCAAACTTTGTAGATATATCGAGGATCGATGACAATAAAATATTATATAAAAAAAATATACTTATAAATAAATTAAAATAATTATTATGAAGCTAATAAATTGTGTTTTGCTCCGAACCCGATTTCTAAATTAAGTAAGCGAATTCTGTGACTACTGCTGGCTAAGCTGTGGTTCCCCATGGCTACTGGTACATATTCTGCTACGTGCCGCGTTTGTCAAAGAGCGATGACAATGCGTGTTTTTTAGTTTTTTAAACTATTCTATATTATTTTTCCTTTTATTTGTAATTTCTGATGCTAACAATAAATAGTATTTATTATGTCTATCTATTTTTCATTATTATCATCATCGTCACCGGGCGAGTAAAACAGCAGGTCGCAGCAACTCCAATAACAGCTGGAACGATAATCGTTCCATACGAACATACGTAGAAAATATCCGAGCAATTTCACCTATTATGTAATACTCAACCTCATTCCGAGACATCGCGATACCACTCCAAATTGCTTTCTCTTGTACAGCGCGGATTAAATTAGATATTACTTTTAATTAAAAGTAGGAACTCGAATGTCTCATCCTATTTTAAGGTGGTACTTACCTTGTGAGGTGATATTAAAGTGCTTTGGGTTTATTAGTTAACTATTATATTACATTAATTCTTGCGATTAGAATTGAAGTTTAAAATAGGTTTTTTATTAATCTACCTATACAGGATTAAAAGCAAAGCGTGTGCTAAGCCGAAAAGGGCTAATAGTAAGTACTCATCATTATGAACATTATTATCATCACTATCTTTTTTTTCATTTTCATTATGAACAACACTTTTACTTTGAGACCAACCCGGAATTCTCGAAAAAAAAAAATCAGCTGTTACATAGAAAAATGTCAATGACACTCGACAAAATGAATGAAACAGTTTTGTTTTTCGCGAATTTCGAATTGGTCCTATAGTTAAAGTTGTTCATAATGATGAGTAATATGATCCTTTTTGGCTGTATGTTAGTTGAAAAGCAAATAGCGCTTTTCTTGGTACTCTTAATTTCTTCACGTTTAAGTAATGAAGGACTACATTCTGCAACATTATTAAAAACTCTTTTAATTTTCCCATGCTGAAGTTTCCTGTGCTAAATAGATAATTTACGTGTTAATAAATTACGTGTTATATCAACAAAGCCGGTGTTATCATTTCACAATATTTTCACGATAGTCGCAATCGGATCCCGTTTCTTGTTTACTTACTCTAAAATAAAAAGAGGTTGTTGCGATAATTTGCTTGGTTTGATATAAACTTATAATAATAGGTTGATTTACTACTTGCGTTTTACACATGGTTTTTGTTACAAAATGAGACATTTAAAAAATAGTGTATGTATAAGCTATTGCATAGCATCTATCACGGGCCTTGAACGTGGAGGCCGAATCCAGAAATTCCGTAACGAAAATAACCTAAGCCTAAGACCACCCACTCCGACCGGCACAGCGGTGATACTTTTTAGTTTTGCCATCTATCGATGAATAGCAGAACTTTTAATGACTTTTTGATATATGACGCTTGTCTCTTTAGTTCAGCAACTCGCCTCTAGGTGGCATTGGTTAATGAAATAATTATAATTAGATATAATTGCATAAGTTGATAAAAAATGCTATGCAATAGCTTTACCCGGAAGTCCCCGAGTGCCACACGTCTTTTTTTTGTTTTTTTCTTAATTTTGTAGTAAGATCTGATTAGCCGGTTGATCTGAAACGTAACAAACAGACTGCAGTAGAAGTATAAAATTACTGTCGCTTTTGCAACATTTATACAACAAGATTATTTAGTCAGTCTTCAGATGGGTAACCGCGAGTGGCATTTACAAGAAACTTAACATGTCATGAGTCGGCTAACAAACTAAATTACAGGTCACAAACCGATTCTGATTTTCGCAAAAAACAAACGAATCCCGAAAATAGCTTTTAAATTGTAGATTCCTTTTATCTCAGACACTCTCAGCTCTCACAAACTTACCTACAAATCACAGCGATTGCTTTGTTACACTATACCTATAATTCGTAGGAGTAACTCATAGAATGCCGCAACGTGCTATTGCTTACACAAGCAAAACACTCCCCTATAACAATGTCAATAAACCTCTATTTTGTTTACCCGAAACGTGGAAACCTCCTTGCACGTGGCTGGTTACGCTTCGTTAACTCTACGTCTGCGTAACAGCACAGGAGGCTAAGCGTATGCTGAGACGCAGGTGATGCAGATCCAAAAAGCAAAGCAGATTTAGTAATGCATGAACGTACCTACTGAGAGCTGCGTACTGCGGCGTAGGCACGTGCGACGCAGACATGTGTCTGTCCTGCTCTGCGCACTATGTCTGTCTCGGCTGTTCTGCCATGCAAAATTTGTTCTTTGCTGTGTTGTCACCTGCGTCTCAGTATACGCTTAGCCTTAACTAGTACGCGGAACGAGTATGTGTCTTGAGGTTAGTACATAGGTACTGTTGTTTATTCTGTGCTCGTAGTGACGTACTTTCTTCTTACGATCCATGAGTGTAAAAAAAGTGATGTGTGAGAAAACTCGCTGTGCTCCACGATTTCAACTGCCATCCTATAGAGACAGTTATTTATTTGCGATAAAAAGTAACTTATAGGTATGTTACTTACGGGCTGATAAAAATTATGATGGTCTTTTCATCAGCTTCTAAACTTTCCTATGAGACTGATTGGCGTTCTAAATATTAATCCCAGAAATGTACTAAAGAAAATTGTAGCGTTTTGAGTCCTCCGAATTAATCAGGAATGGGTTTAATATTTCACCAATAAATTGTGTCGGTATTGAAATAACTCTTGAATAATTTTGAGCTGTAGAACAAATGGGTTACGTATTTATATTAGTATCTAATTTGATTTGTAGCTAGGCAATCATTGCTAAGGCAGGATCTGTTGCTAAACCACAGTATAAAGAATAGTAGCTACGAGGAATATTAGGTATTCAGGCAAGAATTTTATTTTCGAATTCGCAACGCCTATACCTATTATTCCTATTATGTAATGTAGGTGATCTTTGACTTGAATACATCGACACGTCACATTAAAAAAGTGAGCTGTGCTTAGATGCCTATTCCAGCTGGAAAATTTCCAAGTCATTTTAAATTAAAAACTAGACTAGGTACGTTATTTTCAATACTTATTATTATCATATTTTTCGTCCAATATTTTATAATCCCAATTGGAAGAAGCAGGCAACGCACAGCGCAGCGCTCACTTTATCAGTTTTGGCGAATTTGGCGGACCACATTTCGTATTAAAAACAATTTATTTCAGGCATCGTTTTCACCCGTATGTGCTGGCCTAATTAAAAATTGATACCTATTTTAATCCTTTGTTTTCATTTTAAAATACCTATTATGTTTTATTCCAGGCCGACCAGCTCCTGCAAAATCCAGGCTGCCTATGCAAGAAATCAACTCTGCGTATAAAGCTAGCAAGTTTGGCCTGTTCCACATAAAGCTACTCTTTGTAGCCTTTATTGGCTTCAATGCAGGTATAGGCAAAATCTTAACTAACATTATAAATGCAAAATGAGTTTATTCACTTGGTAAGTTCGTTTGAAAAGTGAGTTTGTTTGCTACGTATTAACGACTGCTTTGTTCAACCGATCATCATGAAATTTGCACTCGTTGCCAGTGAACAGAAAAGGACATAGGCTACTTTTTATCATTATAATCACTGTTTTTCATGCACATGCGGGTGAAACAGTGAGGACTTGTTACTTTACAAAGCTTTTTTATCCCAAAGTTGGACTTGCCTCTCAGCTAGTTCTAAAAGCAAACATTAATAGTCTAACAAAAAGTTGGACTTGTCGGCAAGCATTTTTAACCATGTTAATAATCAAGACAAGTCAATTAGAAAGTTTTAGTAACTGCTAAAACCAGTGGCTGAAAATACTCGTAGCGCGAGAGTAAAGTTTAGTTTAAAGTGGACATAGTATTGACACTTACTAATTCCGTTGACCCGTCTTACTGCAGAACAGTTAACGGTGCTTTATTAATTTATTTATCGTGTACGTATTATAGGGTTTTGAGCTTGGGATGTACCTACCGAGCCAAAAACATGTATGTTTAATAATTCGATCAACGTTTACTTTGGGACCAACCCTAATACGCGAATAAAAAATAAGCTGTATAGAAGAAAACGTCATTGGCTCCCAACGAAATGTATGGAATACCTAGCTGATATCTATTTCGCGATTTCAGAGTTTGTCCCATAGTAAAAGTGGTTCAAAAATAAGGATGAGAATAGAAGAGGTCTATGTCCAGCACTAGACAAACTTTAAATTGGCCGATCCCTATGTTGATGATGACATACTCGAGACGTATATCGATCTTAGTATTTTCGGCTAACCTAACCTAATATATAACCTAACAGATTTGCAGCTATCCTGTTTTAAACGTTTTATAGGGGTCCTGGTCAGCAACACTACGTCTTACCTACTGCCGATGGCAGAATGTGACCTGAAGATGAGCTTGCTGCAAAAAGGGCTGCTGAATGCAATACCTTATTTGGGTAAGAATTTTTTATATTTTGACACATCACGATGACGTTATTCCAATGTAAAAATGGGCGAAAGATAAGAAAGGTGACCACTGTTACTCTTCTCGTTCTTGTCTCGTTAAACCTTTTAAGGGTTCCGAACCTCCTTCGGGGAAAACCCACTTCCTCCTCTGACTCGACTCGTCTTTATCTGAAAATTGGGTCCTGAAATGAGGACCCAAATTTAAATATATCAGTCATGTATCAGATGAAAGGTATTAATTTGGACATATTGAGACATTTTTTATCAAGCATATTTTTTTATATTTTAAAATCGCTTTGGCAGATTTTTTTATTAGGTAGAAATATCTTTTCATTTTGGCTACCTTACAATGCTGTTAAGGCTAAGATCAATATTCAAATCAAAGGAGTCTCCGAGAAGCTGTTATATAAGTTTTATTAAATATTTGCGACTAGTTCTAACACTAGCCGCAAACTGATCACTAGCTGACAATTTCCAATTTTAAACTTTCATAAGATATGAAAACTTTGAAAATAAATTGACATAATGATAAAACTTAGAAGACTACTTTGAAACGTCAAATACCATAATAGTTATATTTTTATTCCATTTTTTATACAGAAAGGGTATGCTAAGGCGCAAAGGGCTTATGGTACCTACTCATAATTATGACCAACTTTTACTATGGAATCAACCCGGAATTTGCGAAAAAAAAATCAGCTGTTCCATACATTTTGTTGAACTTTTCGAATTTTCCCATATTAAAAGTTTTTCAAAATGATGAGTACCTACTATGAGCCCTTTTCGGCTTAGCATACCCTTTATGAGTAACCCTATAAAAAATATTTCTTCAATAATTACTGTGGTGATTAGTTGTTTAGTGTGTTTTATTGTTAAGTTATTTTTAGATATTAAGCAGATTCAGACATAAAACCGTTTAAAAATAGTAGTCAGTGGTTTAGTAAAGCTTTTAATCCATTATCTTTGTAAACGTCTATCGTAATAGGTATAAGTATAACGTAATGTAGACAAACATTATTAAATTGCACGTTGATTTAACTGATTCAAATTAAGTACGTAACCAAGTACACAGTTTGTCGGTTCGTCAAATATTAATCAGCTGGCAATATTGTTGGATTATCGTGCAGCCTAATGCAGTCACGGGTTTTACTGATGCGACCTGTCGCAACAGTTATGTAACAATATAATTTACATAATATGCGACTGTTATAACGATTTATTCGATATGCGTAAAGTTCTTTCTTTTCATTACGAATTTGCTTAGTTCTGTTTTGATTACATTTAAGCCCAAAGTATATAACACTACTATTCATAAATATATGCGACTATTAGAGGTAAAACGATTTATTTGATATTACGTAAAGGATTTTTTTTGAGTACCAATTTGTTTAGTTAGGTTTTGATTACTTTTAAGCCCAAAGGGAGTTTACAAAAGAAGTACGAAAAATATATAGGTATAATTAAAAAGTAACAACGTTTTGTATAATAAAATAAAAATTTGTGATGTTAATTTGCTACTTGTACATAGATTTTCCCTGTCTGTCATCCTTTTTCTATACCTACACCTCACTGATGGGATACCACGCCATAGGGCGATAAAATCATATTCTACTACGCTGGCAAAGTGCAGGTTTTACATAAGCCATAGGTCAATAAAATGGATTAAAATTAAAATGTAACTGATTAAGATAAGACAGGACAAAGCTAAATCATCTCAAGTAATAAATGAACAAATCCTAAGCGTCGCTGTGGCCGGTAATGGAACAACTATATTATTATCCATCTAAAAGAAATATATTGCAGCGACACCAGCGCCTTATCTTGAAAGTGTCATATTTGTATTAGCTTTTATAACGCTACATCTACTGTTAATATGATAAAAATTTATACTATACATACACATTTTTGGCCACGTTTTTATGATATAAAGCATTAAATTTCTTATATAATTCTAATATATTTCTGTCTTGTACTTACGTTTTGTTATGTCGGACACTCCAACTAAAGTTTCGATCACATAGGCAAACTCAATGATACGAGATTACTGTAGTGCCAGCGATATTATCATATTACAATGTTATGTCAACAATGTCTAAACCACGTTAGCTTCCATATTAAAATGATATCTTTTGAAAAATAGAAAATATAAGGTAATATCTTACAAGCACAACGTGCAATTAATATTAGAGAAAATCTCAGGCAAACAAAATGTTTATAATGTTGGTATATTATGTGGATACAAAACTTCCTGCCGCCGCCAAGAATATCAGTCATATTTGGTTGGCCTGACTATTTCTGGCGTCAAACTGCGACCAGTCGCATTCATGAACTCGGAGCTTTATTGAGCGTTATTAATTAATGCGATGCATCGATGGCATCACAATCAATGGTAGATAAATGATCTAATGTGTTAATCGAGCCACAGTGTGAAGCTTATCATGATCGATCGGTCCTCTTGGTTGATTAGTTTAATGTAGTTACAAGCTTGGTGATCCCATCTTAGTTATTTAGGGTTCAAATTCAAACATTGGTTAAATTGGTCATTGATCTCTTTTTCTTGCAACTAGAAAAAAAAATTGTAAAAGTTATTAAATTAAATTGAAAAATTGTAAAAACTCACGGACCGTCGAGTCTGTAGTGTATTAGGTATATAATAAACATTAAAAGAGCGTAACATTGATCAATAGTTATTTGTTAAACAAGAGTGCAAAGTTGCTTTTTAACCGCGTGTTCAATTTTGATGACCGAGCAAGCGAAGTGAGCGTTAGCGAGGGAATCAAAAGAGCACGAGGTGAAAAATCTTTGCACTCGAGTGCAACACGTAACTTTTCATTCCACCTCAGCGAGGAAAGAGTATTTTTAATCTTCAATATCTGAGTGGAAAAGCTCATTTGCGCATTATTAACAGTTTCATTCAATTCTGTTGGCGTCAAACAAACTTCCTCGTCGCTAGAATCACTCATTTTAGTTTTTTCACTTGTTTTCAAGTTTCTTGTTTTTAATATAAGGTTTAACAATGACGTGAAAAAATGCCGCGTAAAGAACCGCGTACAAAGCAAAGTCTGAGTTTTTAACAAATTAAAAAAAAGTTGTATGATATATTCGGCACCATAGAGGTAGCAGGTAGCAGGTAGGTAGGAGGTAGCAGGAGGTAGCAGGTTAATGTTTTTTTTAATTCACAAACTTAGTGCACACGATGTTCTAAATTCAATTTACTTTATCCTCTAGAGAATAAAAACTTAGGCTTTTCCACTCAGATATTGAAGATTAAAAATACTCTTTCCGAGATGGTGGGATGAAAAGATTTTTGTATTCGATTTGAAGAAATCGATGTTTTTCTTTACGACGGATTGCGAAACCAGAACTTATTATAATCGACAAGTTCAGGATTTTGGCTTTTATTTTACTGAAAAACTTTCACGAAAAAGTCACCGAAAATATAAAATGAGTTCTGATACGTATTTCCTTTTCTCCGGATTTTGCTATTTTTGGATGCCTTTCAGACGGCCTCTGACACGTATGGGTTGGATACACGTAACGAGTAACACGCAAGACATCACTCTCGGCCGAGTAGGTATTCGGTTTGTAAAAACGGTTTGACGAGGCAAGACAGTCAATAAAATGTCTGGTAGTTAGGGATTTGGTGGCTCGGTCGAATATGCCCATTTACTGTCTCGCCACTGGACTCGTTACGTGTAATCAACCCATTAACTCCCTGAAGCTTACTCTTTTTTCCCCAAAGTAAATATTGTTTAAAATTCCTAATTTCCTTGTTTTGGTTGGCTTATTCCCGGAGTACTCCATTCTTTTGTTTAAAAAAGATAAGAATCTCATACATTAATTCGCAAAACGCTCCACGGAATTATTATTAAAAATAATTTAATTTAAAAATAATCTAATAATAATAATAAACTAGTAATAATAATTTAAATTTAATCTTTAACATGTTTTAATTGTGCTAAACAAATTTTAAACTCGGTTAAGCCTTCATGTTCTTAATTTCGTTTTCACTTAACAAATTAAGCTCCCAAAGGTTATCCGATTAAGTAATTAAACGAAACTTGCCAGCAACTAAAACGTTAGCAGATATTACAGTCTCATTAGTTCAATTAACAGAAGAGCATGAAAATAACTCTAATGAGTTTGAAAATATGTGTAAGCAGATAAGTACACTCAAGAAAAAACTATCAGACTATGAATCATTTAAAAATGACCAACTATCCGACGTTCATTCATTAGAAGACAAAATCCAAGAATTAGTTGGTATCAACAATGAATACGAATCCGAATTAATGAAAAGTATGAACCCATTGAAAAAAGAACTTGCTGATATGAAAGACCAATACAACACACTACAAAATAGATATAGTACCCTATTAGTACAATCTGCTGAAAACCTTATGAAATCGAGTAAAGTAAAAAATAAACACTGCAAAATTAAATTCCGTACACATGGTAAAAATAAGTCAATAAACAGACTAATGAAAGTAATATCAAAGCTTAATAAGAAAATAAAGTATTTAAAAGAAGAACTGTGCAAACTAGAACAAACGAAATTTTCTAACGAAGATTGTACTACTCTTGCCGAAAACCAAAATCTTATAACTAAACTAAATAGCGAACTGCTGTCTCAAGAAAACACGCTACTTATATACGAATTACAAAAAAGAAACGCGACAATTGAGTCCCAACAACAGTTAAATGAAAAATTATTAGAGACTCTAGAACTTTTCAGGACTGACTTACACAAAAAGGATAATTCTTTAAACACACTAAATTTTATTGAAGGGAAATTACATACCATTGGGAAAATTATTGACAACAGAATAGAAGAAGAAAATGACATGGTAGCAGTTACTGAAAATAACGTGGAAAAGGGGAAGAAAATTTCCGGAAATTTGGATGCAGATACAAAATCAATGCAAACATTGAGGGAAGTAGCCAAGCTGGAAGGGAAATATATCCACATTTTTTCCGACAATTGTGGAGTCGGACTAGGCGCACGTCTTCAAAATGGCACATCGAAGAAAATTTACAATCATTGCACACCTGGTTATCATTTGACACATATTGTGAAATCATTATGTATGGTAGCTCAGTCGGCACCAGAAAATACCTATGTTTTAATAGTCGGTGAAAAAACCATTGTTAAGCGCAAGGATTTTTTGCAATGTCTAAGCTCATTAGATGCCTTAAGCAAGACATCGAGACTAATTATTTGCTCATTGCCATACCACCGGAAATATTCTGATAACTACAATCAATTCCTATACAAATTGAATTGTGATCTGTATAATTTTGCTTCGCTCCGGGAAAATATACATTTAATTGACATAAATAATAATCTTGACATGAATGTTTACAAAAATCAAAGTTTGACAAATTCACTTTCTCGAAGATTGTGTAATTTATTGTTATGGAATATTGACTCGCCCAATAATGGGAATAGGACTAAGACTATTACAGAAATAGTATGTAGCCCAAATATGGATTATGATGTCAACAAAGGTCCACCTGCGCAAAGCGAAATGATGGAGCAATGCATACCGTTACGTCCAACCAATTTTTTAGACCACAGTCAAGTGATCATACTATCTCCATAGCTCACCAAAACATTCAAGGAGGCATGAAGGACAAGGAACTGGAAATTGGCCTATTTCTGGAAAAGTACGATATTGATGTATTGTGTATTACCGAGACATTTCTAAAAGAACATCAGGTGTTAATGAACTTCGAGAATTTCCAGATAGTTAGTAGTTTCTGCAGAAAGCTTGCAACTCATGGCGGCTCTTTGATAGTAGTAAAAAAATCTCTAAAAGTCAAACAAAGAAAGGACATTGAACGTCTGTCGTCCGAACGTCATGCTGAAATATCCTGCGTAGAATTAGATAAATACATAATAGTAAGCTTATATAGACCACCTTCTAGTAATTATAATATTTTTGAGTCTGTAACCGATGAAGTATTAAGTAAAGTTTGCAACAAAACAAAACAAGTTATAGTACTTGGTGACTTTAACATAAATCTGCTGAAGGATTCAAATAGTAGAGATAATTTACTTGCCCTGTTTCAAAGTTACAATTTATTTCCTCAATTTAACGAGCCCACGCGTATTACTAATACAACTGCCACTTGTATTGACAATGTTTTCTGTGAACACAAGGTATTATACAAATCTATCTTTAAATGCCTCACTTCGGATCATACTGGTCAATTTATTACTGTCCCGCTAAATAGACGTAACCCTAAAATACAAATTCGTAAAAGGCATATTACCACAGAAAAAATTAATCAGTTTCAAAATAATATAGAACATGACTTTTTATCTGAATTACAAATTAGCAATAATCCAAATGAATCTTACAATAATTTATTCCAAATTCTAATACGAAACTTTAATTCCACATTCCCCATTATTTGCAAAAAACTTGACGTAAAATTAGTCTTCAATCAATGGGCAACTCCAGGTATAAGAATTAGTCGAGATAAAATGTATGAACTTTACAATCAAAAGTCAGGGAGTAATGATAACCGTTTGATAAATTATGTTCGCAAATACAGTAAAACTTTTAAAAAGATATGCAAATATGCAAAAACCTTGTATATACTTAACAAAATAAAGCAGTCAAAAAATACCTCAAAAACTGTTTGGTCTATCATAAAAACGGAAACTGCTAAAACCAAATGTCGAGAATCGGAATTCAAGCTTAAGAAAAATAATGAAATAATTAGTGATAAAAAAGATATTGCAAATCAATTTTTAGGCTTTTTTGGGGATATACCTTATAAAACCACTGAATCACTGGCAACCAATTGTACGGAAGCTGCTCATTTATTAGTTGAAAATGTTGCTGCCAGCCCAAACCAATTTAAATTCCACGAAGTCTCAAGTGACACTATTATCAAAACATTTAAATCGATCAAAGCAAAAAAATCGGAAGATCTCTGGGGATTGTCAGTCTGTTTCGTTGCTGAAATAATATATAACTTAGCTCCTTATTTAGCCCATATATTTAACTGCAGTGTCGACAGTAATAAGTTCCCCGATCTTATGAAGTGTAGCAAGATTATACCTTTGTTCAAAAGTGGTAGTAAGAAAGACCCTAGTAATTTCAGACCAATATCTATCTTACCATGTCTTAGCAAAATATTTGAAAAAATAATGTTAAATCAGTTAGCTTCATTCTTCTGTATTAATAATTTATTATTTAATAAGCAATTTGGTTTTTCTAAGGGCTGTTCAACTGTGGACGCAGCCTCGAATCTCGTAGAGAGCATCTACGAGGCTTGGGAGTCTCAGCATGATTCTTTAGGTATCTTTTGCGATTTGTCGAAAGCGTTTGATTGTGTGAACCATGAAATTCTATTATGTAAACTTTCACACTATGGTGTGACAGGTGATGCGTTAATGTTGATGAAATCATATCTGTGTAGTAGAACCCAAAATGTTGACATAAATGGGGTTCGATCGGAGTCGGCTAACGTTTCAATCGGGGTCCCTCAGGGTTCAATTCTTGGCCCATTCCTCTTTCTAGTCTATATCAATGACCTGCCTTTCTTAGCGCGTAAGCATTGTGAAATTATTTTGTTTGCCGACGATACATCTCTGTTATTTAGAATCAATAGGAAAAACTACGATATATCCAAAATCAATTTGTCGCTTAGTTTAATTAATAGGTGGTTTAGCGTCAATAACTTAATGCTAAATGCCAAGAAAACGAAAGCTATTAAATTCACATTGACTAATAATCCTTCCTTGCCTAGTATAGTTATTGACGGCGATCAACTTACTTTGTCGAAGGATGCTAAGTTTCTTGGCCTTATCGTTGACAGCAAACTTCAATGGGGAGCACATATCAAGGAACTGTCTAACAAATTGAGTTCCGCAGCATTTGCAGTGCGGAAAATAAGAGAACTATCAGACATTAAAACTGCAAGAATTGTTTATTTCAGTTACTTCCACTCTGTTATGTCGTATGGATTATTGCTTTGGGGTAATGCAGCAGACGTAAATAGCATCTTTATTTTACAAAAACGCGCTGTTAGGGCTATTTATAGGCTAGGTTATAGAGAATCTCTTAGACAAGTTTTTGCGCAGGTGAAAATTTTAACGTTACCATGTTTGTATATTTTCTTGAACATTATGTATGTGCGTAAAAATATTCATAAATATCACAAACGAAGTCAATATACTAGCATAACAAGGAACAAGTTTAAACTTGTTCTACCTAAAATTAGATTAGCCAAAACTGGCAACTCTTTTGTAATGAACGGCGTACTATTTTATAACTTGTTGCCTGTTACTCTAGTAAATAAGAAAGACACAGATTTTCAAAGAATTTTAAAAGACTTTTTAATTGAAAAGGCTTACTACAAAATTGAAGACTTCATCTGTGATAAAGTCTCTTTACGTAAATTGTATTTAGACTGTAATAATAATACTTGACTGATTATACCTACTATTGTAGTTATTTTATACATTGATATTTTGACATTGCAATTATTTTATATAATTTTTGACATTCTAATAATATTATTTTCTTTGACATTTAATTTATTGTGTATTAATTTATTCGTAAAAATTGTATTTGACATTCATAAGTGTACATTGATGTACCCATATTTGAATAAATTATTTTGAATTTGAATTTGAATTTGAGTTCTCGGCCTTGAAACTGTAACCCATTGTCCTAGGTGGCAGAAAGCGGCCAAACGCAACGCGATGCGATTCGAGAAAATTATTATAGTATTCGCTATCAAATAGGTTATTCATAGAAATAATTATTCCCTAAGGTTATTAGATGTTTTGGAACACCAATAAAAAACACAATAAAAAAAAATAAAAAAAATCTGATTCAAAATATTTTGTGAAAAATGTTTGTACGTTACGTTACGAGAACAAAAGTGACAGAGCGATTTTGTAATAATCAACACGAACGAAGCTCTCGGACGAGGTATTACCTAGACAAATAAAGGACTGTATGGCAAATTCGAGCTCCTGTAGGTATTTTATCTTTAATTCTATGACCACGTATACAATGTAAGTATCAGCTACTTTTTGACGTAAAAGCCGTATTGCATAAATACAATATACTCGTAGCTCACAAACTTTTTCTGCGGCACCGCTTAGCGTCGCTTCGCGCAATTTTCTCATGTAGGACACTGCGTAAGCTTCACCATGAACGCCACAAAATTGGAGATACGACCGCCCTTAATTAGTTTTTGCGATTCTAGCGTTATTAGGTCGTGAAGGGCGATGGCCTTGTTATGTAAGTTAGGGTTTAAAGCACGTGGTCCATCAAAGCGAGTCTTTAGGTTCTTTTGTTCTATGACCTTGACCACATAAATGCAATGTAGATAGAAGCTTCTTTTTGATAAAATGGCCGTATGGCATCGCTTAGCGTAGCTTCGCGCAGTTTTCTCGTGTAGGACGCCGCGTAAGCTTCACCATGAACGCCACAAAATGGGAGGTACTACCGCCCTTAATTAGTTTTTGCGATTCTAGCGTTATTAGGTCGTGAAGGGGCGATGGCCTTGTTATGTTAAGTTAGGCTTTTAGGCCGCGGCCTCGAAATAGGCCCGAGTTTTTGTAGCCGAGTTGAAATTGAGTGACGTGTAATTTTTTGCAATTTTGGACCTATTCAAAACTTAATAAGTGATGGTTACGATAATTGATGTTGTTAATACTGAACCATACCATTACTTGAATTTTGGACAAATAGGTATAAATTTATATTAACATTTTTTTTATTATTTTCCAAAGTTATACAACCGTATCATGTCAAGTTATGGTTATGTTAGTTGCTGTTGGTAAAAATAGAAATTAGCTCTGTAGACATAACATACGCATAAAAAACATAAATCAATAAATTATTCAATCTAAAAATTTAATCTATTTAATTTGAATAAAATTAAATAAAATCTGCTCCTTGTTTACGAGTATTATTTAAAAGCATGAAAAATACAAACAATTGCTTAAAATTATATATAGGTAACTTGTATTGCGCACTGCGTTTTCGTATTGCGTAAAAGTTAAACAACATTCCTCTACGAGTAGATATCTTAGCAACATAATTATACTAAGGCTCTTTGGTCTTTTCAAAATGGTTCCATACAATCCCCAAGCGTTTTTGCCCGTAAATAGTCAACGGAGTAAAAAAACTGACACACAGAGTGCAGCTGACATGACATGCCTCGGAGATTTGTGGTCAGGCTGTTTGCATTCCCAATTCATTTTCAAGAGAGCTATGGCCGGCCAGAAAAAAGCACTGAACTGGCGAATGTTTTCAGTCAAATTTCACATTCATCATTTTTGATCAAAGTGGTTATAAAAGTGTAAGAAGTTTCAACTTTTGAAGGAAGTGGATTATGGTAGATGAAGTCCAAATTTGAAAATCACGAATCAGAATCAAGACTCAAAATTTACCTGATCATTATCATATAGATCTTTTGATGGACATAGGCCTCTCTTAAACAACGTTAAGGTCTACGCAGACCGGGACGGCACGGCAAGGGATTTTAATTTTTACTAATGGACATTCAACCGTACTGTTACAGTAATACGACATAAATTGATATGCTTTAAAATGATGCCGTGGCATTGAAAGGGATGTTATCGCACGGCATTAAAAGACGCGCCACAGGCTCCCGTGGCGGGATGCCGTGGCATACTGCGGTAGGCAACGGCATGCCACGGAGTTCGGCGCTCGTAGTGATATACTGCGGGGTGCGGCGGCGGGGGTAGAGAAGCGGGGGATGCACACCATTGACCATCCATTTGCTGCAATAATCGATATCAACACCAAATCCCAATCTACCATTTTAAAACTGAGGCACACCAACACTCGATCAAACGCAACTGAAGACTAAAAGTGTATCAGGCAGCAGGAGTCGCTGAGGCGTGCTTTGTCGTGCCGCGGCACGCCGTGGCATGCCGTGGCAAAGTGCTGGAATGCCGCGGTATCTAAGCGGCCAGTGTGCGCTGACTCACGGCAAAATCCCTTGCCATGCCGTCCCGGTCTGCGTAGGCCTTTATGTGACACAATTCTCTGCCTATGCCAGTCTTCAGGACTTATGCAACAATTATGCGTGATGTAATAATGATTGTTGTATAACTCTGACCTGCGTCGGAGGAGAATACTGACAAACATACATAAAAAACTCTTCGGGCCTAGATAGAGTGATTTTACATTAGTGAAAACGCTAATCTAAGCTGTATGGGACTAACATTAACCATCGAAATGTCATCTGATCCATTGTTAATGAAGTAGAGCCACAGCGATTGAAGAAATAGAACAACTACGAAGTGAATACCGTCTGTCGTTGTCGTTTGTTTATGTTGTTTGTTTGTAGGCCTACCAGTCAGAAACTTAAAGCTTGCAAGTAACGTGAAAGTTATTTAATGTACTGTATTAATTATTATTTAATTTTTTGCATTTAATTTATATATATAATAATACTAGCTGACTCGACAGACGTTGTCCTGTCAAAAGCCATTGCGTAACTATAGCAACCGTAGTATGTTGATGCTAACTTGTCAATTTATAGTAAAAATTATCAGTATATATATAATTTGCAATAAATTAAAATTGCGACTATAATTTGAGATTTAAACTATCCTATCTCTCAAGTTGGATCGAACTGCACATGGTGTGCGAATTTTATTATAATCGGTTAAGTGGTTTAGGAGTCCATTGAGGACAAACATTGTGACACGAGATTTATATATATTAAGATAATTTTAATTAATACATTACTTATTTAGTAAGACGATTACTAAAGGTAATTGCTTGTACTAATTTGAGAAATCTTTATTTTCATTTTTGTTATTTATAAAAACTATGAACTAATTTATAACGTGGATTTTTCAGGAATGCTACTCTCATCAGTAGTGGCTGGATTTCTGACCGATGCCTTCGGACGGAAGATCTTCGTAGTCGTCGGCTACGGGGGCATCTGCTTCTTCAGTTTGATAGCTGGCTCCAGTCAGACGTATGAAGTTCTGATCACGGCCAAGTTCTTTGAGGGGCTTTTGTAAGTACAAATAAAAAATTTAAATTTGAAGTACTGCCTAAGTTTATGCTGTGATAGGTTTGCGTTTGACCGTCATTTTGCCATTTTGACATGTAGTCTATACGGTGGCACGTTTGCCTAGAAGGAACCGATTTATTCGTGACTTGAAGATTTTCTACTCCTACCCATTCTACTAAATTTAATATTATAAATGTGAAAGTATTGGTGTTTGTGGCTATGAATGTTTTTTGGTACGTATCTCCATAACTACTAAACCGATTTTGATAAAATTTGGTATTGAGAGAGCTTATGCCTTAGAATCCTTAGATTAACAAATGGGCTACATTTAAAAATAAATAGGGATACTTCGTCAATACCGTTTTCGTTACTTAGCAGGGAAACCGCGGGACGCAACTATGTTAATATATTTTATGTACATATTTATATTGCAACACCTACTCTGGCAGGACATTCCACACTCTGACGGTTCGCATATTAAAAGCGCTCACACTTCTATGTCGTAGCGACCCAAAATTGGTCTTAGGTTTCGACGTCCTACCTCCATATATTCACAACTCACATGTGCTTAAGTAAACCGAATAATTTTGTGCAGAAATTCGAAGGAAACTCAAACAAAACTCGTAGCTAATGATTTGAAAAGTTTGTGAAGTCTTACTAAATTGATTAATTAATTTTATTTCGAACTGAATCCATAAATGTGGTAGTGTTGGTTTGGCAAAGTTTTAAAACGGCTGCAAAATAGAAGGTTCTTAATTTAACTGAAAGTACAACCCGATGTTCAAAAATAGAGTGAATAGGTTTTTCCTAGGCAAGCGTGCTACATTTTCGACCGCATTGTTGCTTCCCATCAGGTAAGATTGAGGTCAAATGCATGCATAGTCCGACGTAAAAAAAAAACTGGTATCTTAGTGGGTTTCCTACACACACACAAAAACAAACACAAAACATTGTTTCGCTACACATTTCGACTGCTGCTATGAACAGTTACCAAACTGCAAAAACACGTTTTTTATACCAATTATACGAATATTTAACATACTTTAAGGAAAACAAATAATTGTAATTTTTTTTTACATTTTTTAATTCGAAAAAAATTGATGGTATCCATTTTAACTTATTAATTTACGTCAAATTTTGACTTTAAATTGGTCTCCTGTAAAAAAAGCCATTCGTAGGAGCAGTTGATTTTTGCTGTTGAGTGAGGTCTAATACACGCGCGTTAAAGTGTGTCACGAAACAATATTTCGTGTATTTTATGCAAAATATTCATTCATTGTGAACCGATATTTATTTTTGTTTTATACACTCGATGTTTCTAGAAAATGGTACCATTTAAAGTTGGTTCATAATCCACCCCACGTAGTGGAAACAAGAGCCTTTTTAATGCCAGATTTTATTTATTAACTACCCGCATTTATTCCATGAAAAAACGAATTCGAAAATGTAATCAAACAAGCACTATGAATACATTTCTCAGATTCCATTTTACAACTCAGTAATCGTAAAATTTCCGACAATTATAAACTCCGTTATTGTAACATTTTACGATTCAAACAATGTGGTCTGTCATAACATTTATAGAGATAAGGAAATAATAAAACCGTTTTCATTTCTACCTAAACACAATGGCGTCGAGTATCAACAATGACAATGTGCTTTTGGGTAAAGCTGTGGTTGTACTGAGGATAGAATACTGTTTTTTTTTTTTTTTTATTTATGTAATTGAGTGACGAGACGAGCAAATCGCTCGCCTGATGTTAAACGTCACGTTTGCCCATAACAGGTCTGCGCTACCCAGAATTTTGAACTCGCAGAATTCAAAACCCTGCGTGGCACAGCACTGCGCTCGTCACCCTGAGATATAAGTTGTATAATCTCCCATTTGCCCTGTAATTTCACTGGAAACAATGCCCTTCCAACCGGAACACAGTAATGTTTGCACATTACTGCTTGGCTTTTTGCTTATTTTGTTTTTGTGTTAGTTTTTTGGTCGCGAGTTAATGTGGCACAAGTTTTTAGTTATAATGAGCAAGTGAATACCTAAGCGTAGTAGATAGAAGATGATAAAATAGGAGCGTAAATGTAAAAGTAAAGTTCGAAAAGTAGCCCATGAAAGCCTTAAAAAAAGTTTATAAAACGTTTTCATTCATTTATTAAATTATTTCAGAGAAAAGAAAGCTTTGAATTATAATTTGAAAACAACTTAGTTTTAACATTGATTTACCTGAACGGCGCGGCGTCTGAAAAATGACAACTGAATTTATTTTCAAATGCACAAACTGTTTTTTTTTTTTAATTTGGTAACCTTTTTGGCTAAAGCTGCTTTTTTTATTAACACAGATACTGATTATAGGTTGACTAAGCCTTTCTGACCTTTATTCTGTCTGCGCAGTGTGATCAAACCCTAAAGTCATAGAACTAATTTCGTGAGTACGAAATAGGGTTGATTTTATAATGACGCGAATTTAATTTTTGTTGATCATGGCGCCGCAATTTGTTTCCGTTTAATTCTTCGAGTCAACTGTATTTATCGTGTTTATTATGTTGTTCGTATTTGCCGAAACGTAGAAAGTATTATAGGTACCTATCTACCTATGAGACGTTTAGGGTAGGATGTAGATTGGGATTTACCAGAAAACATCCAAAAAAATGGAACCACAACGTATTTTGTGTTTGAAAGAAGGTGGGCGACGCAGAAGTTGGTGACAATTTGGTGGAAAAATGGCTATAGGTAGATAATATTGTTGAAAACTCGGCAACGCCACTATGATGCCTCCGGTGTTAGTAGTATCCACAGGAGACGGCGATCGCTTACTCAGGTAGCCCACCTGCTTGGCTGTATATCTATGTCATAAAAAAGACGAGCTAATTTCTCGTCCGATGGATAGTGCGTGCGGATTCTGAATGTTTAAATTCAAATTCGGCCGACGACCGCCAGAGTGTACTTCGGCCGATAACAGATCAGTGTATTAGAGCTGAAAGTGATTTTTACATTGTCTTCCAAATTTTTAGATTCGCGACAGCCTTCAGCGCAGTAGTGACTCTGACGTCAGAGTTCTGCCACGACGGCATCAGGGACCGAGTGATGCTGACGCAGTCCTCGTTTGCAGCCATAGCTCAGATCACGGTGCCGGCCATGTCGTGGGGGATTCTGACTAATGATTGGAAGTATACTTTGTTTGGAGGTCGGATGGGTGAGTCTCTTATTGAAGTTACAAATAAAAAATAAAAAAAATTAAATACAAATTTAAAATAAATATAATTTGTAACTTAATTTTACTAGATAATGTATGTTAGTTAGTCTATAAGTGGTATTTGTTAATATGGGCCTATGTTGCCTGAACTGAATGACTTATTATTAGAAATGTCATGTTTGGATTTTAGCATGTTTTTTAGAAAGTTAAACACGCCAAAATGGCTCAACCGATTTTGACAAGAAGAAGCGTATCCTCTATATTAAAAAATAGACATAGATAGATAAATAAACTCTTTATTGTTCACACCATAAAAACCACCACCACCATAAATAAGTTTAAGAATTGAAATCATTAAACAAAGCGTCCTTTAGTTTAATTTAATTCGAACTAATAACAGAACTGGTGAAAATATAAACCTGGTTGGCAATTTCTCACCAAACAGCTATTTATGTTAAGTTGTAGGCATGTTAATAAAAAAAAAAAAAAACAAATAATTTCTTTGACGATGCAAAAATGCCATAGTTGTTAACATAGCAGCATTGTTTCACTGAATGGAAACAGTCGATGATTGATTGATTTTTAAAATTCTTTATTGACATAATAAATAACATTACATATATACAACTCAGCGTTGCTTAGCCTAAGTTATGTTAACATACAATTGTTTGTTTTGTAGGTTAAGAGCACCTTTTAAAACTTAAATTTGCACCAGAATTGTATTGCATATCCGTTAGGACAAAATGTTGTTTTATACTACGAGTACCTCGAGTTTTTTTAATTTAAAAAACAAACGAATTCAGGTGTTAATAAATAAATAAATAATAAAAATTAATCATTAATAAATAATAAATTAATAATTAATAAACCATTTCTATTTGTAATTTCTCCCATAATAATACCTACTAACTAATTGAATATTTCTTTTCCAGTTTTAAACACATGGAATTTCTACCTATTCGCCATGTCAACCTGGTCCCTGCTAGCCAGCTTACTCTACTGTCTGCTGATACCTGAAAGCCCTAAGTTTTTGATAACAAAGAACAAGTACGACGAAGCGAGAGAGATTCTCATCAAAATGTACAAGGAGAATACATGGAAACCTGCGCACACATTTCCTGTAAGTGCCTTTGTAATAAGTTAGGTTTACATTTTGGTTTCCCAAGAACTGAAAGGTTAACAATATGCCTTCATAAACAGGGTTATTCATAAAGGGCATGCTAAGCTGAAAAGGGCTCATAGTACTCATCAATTCATCATTATGAACAACTTTTACTACGGGACTAACCCAAAATTCGCGACAAAAATATCAGCGTTCCATACATTTTGACGAGTGTCATTGACATTTTTCTATGAAACAGCTGATTTTTTTTTGCGAATTTCGGGTTGGTCCCATATTATTAAAAGTTGTTCATAATGATGAGTACTATGAGCCCTATTCGGCTTAGCATACCTTTTATGAATAACCCTGTATTGCTCAGTTAACCTATCAAATTCGATTGATACCACATTACAACATTCCATGGCTCTTAAATTTTAGGTCTCCATTTCTGGGTCTAATTTTCAGCTAAAAACATATTTCTCAGCATGACTTTTTTTTTACGAATTTTAGTGGTTAACATTATCTAGCGTTATGTCAAATTTCAGACCGCTAGCTTTTATAATTCCAGAGATATAATTATAATTGGCTTTGACATAGAATACAGACAGATAGACACCGAAGTGTCGCCTTAAGGGTTCTCCCCCAAAAGAGGTTCAGAACCCTAAAAAGAAAAACTCCAAAAGTTATTTCAAAAAAGGTCGTCGAAACCCTTTAACTTATAAATTACACTAAAAATTCTATTCAACATTTATTGAACATTTTTCAAGTGAGTTGATAATAAATACTTATAAGTTTTTTTGCAGCAAAAATGTCAAGAATCTATAATAAAAGAAAAATATTTGATATTTTTTTGTTTCTTATTGTTCAAAAGCCAATCTCATAGCTACTTCAAATATTTGCCTTTAATTTGCCTTGACAAGGTCTTGATAGTTTATTGTTGGCATTCAAAGTTTTAATCAAAATGAAATTGAATCTTACCAAAGATTTGAAAACAAATTGTTTAGAAGTAACTAACAAGAAAATTGGTATTTTATGCAAATATCAGATTTCAGAGAAAATATCACTCAGTTTCAAGAGCTGAGATTAAAATATTTTACGTGATAGATTCGATTGTATAGGCTATTGTGAGCATAAAGTTGTCATTTTTGCAATGAAATTAAATCAAAAATAGGTTAAAAATCATAATTATATCTGCCTGGCCGGTAACCGAACCTACGGCGTATAATAAATTAATAAAACGGTATATGGTAGACGTACGTGAACTTTCTTGTAACATAAACGATATATAAATTACAATATAGTATACCGCAAAAAATACCGAAATTTAAGTATAATATCTACTCAAATTATATTTTAAATGACTTTAAACTAGCAGTAGGAATAATGGCTATGTGACTAAACTTTTGAATGAGAGTGACAAAGAGAGAGTAAAAATAAATGATTTATCTATAAAAATAATTAGCTATCCTTAATGTCACAGCAACCCATTTTACGTTCTGGCTACTGGTACTAATTAATAACATCCTTCTCTATCCAGCTATCAACAACAAGTTCCTGGAAATCATTAGTTACTACAGCCTTCTTTCTATACCCGGAACGGCCGAAGCTCGTTAGACCCTTTGGCAGTCCTATCTCTCTACAAACAAAAGTGCAGTTTATTTATGCGAGGCAACGCAATACCTAGAAATATTTTTCCAGGTCTTAAGTATTGTTTTAAAAAAAACTGTTGCTAAGCCTCCGCGCCGGAAGCCCTGTCGCCACCAATGCATTAAAATGCTCACCTTGCACGCGGCTTTTATTCTTTTTCATTCAAATGCTTGCTGTGCCTACAGCGAAGTCAACACACGCAGCAAGGTACCTACAAATTCTAAAGCAAACAACTTTTACTATGGGACCAACCCGGAATTCACAAATAAAATCAGCTGTTTCATAACTTGCTGAGTGCCTTCGACATTTTTCTAAGAGCATTTTATAAAACTGTTAAAACGAGTAAAAATGAGTCCAAGCCTGATTCCTGGCTAATCAGATCGTTGATGGCCCAAGCATAAAGAGCTGTGTTATGTGACCCACCCCTTAATTCGTTAAGAAAAACACCGCCGTTAAGAATCATCGTACATTGTAAAAGCTTCTATCCAACCAAGTTTCCTTTCACACTAAACAAAATTAAGTTGAACTTTTATTACTGAGCTGTAATCTTGTCTGAAAGTCTGAAAGGCTGGTAGCGAGTTGTTAATTGCATTTTCTAAGAGTAAAATAACGTGCCCCGTCGTTTATTACGTTATTGTAGGACTTGTTTGTTTTTCTGTTCTGATGAGCTTACGGACGTTGTTTCTTTCAGGGTTGTTTAAAATGGTGATGTGCTTTTGAAATGAGAAAGATGCATTACTGTTCATGGCTGGGTAAATTCGATTTTAGAAATATCTTGTCTTTTTAACTGAAAGACGCAAGTCTGGTCTTAAGGGTCAGATTTTGACAAGTTATAAAATTACTATACAAAGTTATGGAAAATTGCAATTAGTTTAGTTAATAGGAATAATATTACAAAGCATTTGCAAAAAAAAAAATAGATTGAAACAAATTTTCATACATGAAAATAGACAAAACATAAAATTCATTTTTTTTATTGGAAACTTCTTTGAATTAAAATGATTTTCCTGAAGTAGGCTTGTAATATAATTTTCAACCACTTCCGATTGCGATTTTTAATAGCTTTGTACAGTGATTTTACAACTTCAAAAATGTTGAAATGCGCGAGCGAAATAGCGGCACCTCAAAGTCTGCCCCTTAAGGCGGGTCCACAACTTCACAAGAATCGTGCACGCGATTCTTCGAATAAATGTTCAAAATCTTCGAATAAATGTTCAAACGCGTCTCAACAAATGTTTCTAAAATGCACGCGACAGGCGCTGTTCGTTTTCTGTATCTGATAAAGAGTGACATATTTGAGTCCAAATACTCGTTGTATAGATAGATCCTAGGCAGATCTGAACGAAATATATCAACTCGTATTGCATTTTTGACGTGCTTTTCACTATCGCTATTATTAACTTTTGCTACATTTTCACGCCTTAAATATTTAATAAAGCATACACGTTGATAGAAGTACAAATAAAGAATTAATAGTTAAAAAACTAAAAAACACGCTTTTTATTGTCATCGGTCCTCGATATATCTAGAAAGTTTGAAAGAAATCAGACCGTTTAAAGTGGGTCAAAAACGCGCTCAAAGGAGTCGGTTACAAACATACATACAAACATACAGGTGAAGCTAATAAAAGCGTGTTAAAAAAGGAATAAGTATCGTCATAAAGTTCATCACCATCAATATCTTCACCAGTTATCATCACTACGAAACGTAAACAGTTGTAAAACAATTCCATATCAAATTAATATTGCATGAAGCAACAAAAGTTGAAAGATATAATTTTTGTATTTATACATATTGGAATGATTATATAAGTTAGTATTGCTATATATAATTATGCTTAGAAAATAAAATTACAAAACAATGTGGGGAGGGCACTGTACGCTGAAGCACAGGCTTTAAGCCTAGTTCGGCAACAGACGCTTTTTTATTTTTTGGATGTTTTTCTAGCCATGTATCCTAAGTAAAATTAATTATGTAAACCTTTTTGAAATAAAATTGTATTGTATTGTATTGTATTGTATTGTAATCTATACTAATATTATAAAGAAGTAAAGTTTGTGTGTTTGTATATTTGTTAAATTGTAAGGGGTAATCTCGGGATCTACTGAACCGATTTTAAAAATTCTTTCACCAATAGAAAGCCACATTATTGCTGAGTGTCATAGGTTATATAAAAAACCGAAAAATAAAAAGGCTTTTACGTGGTGGTCCGTTTTGCAAAGTGAATCGGAGAAAAAACGGTCCGGACGGCGCGCGATGGCTTCGGGTTTAATTAACATTATGCCCAACGAAGTGGGCAAGGGTCAGCTAGTTGTATTGTAAATTGCAAACGCTTCGCGGCTTCATCCATCTTTTTTCATTATTCTAGAGCAAACGAACCCGTATTAGAGAGAACAAAATAAAAATAAAAAATTGAAATCGGTGAAGCCGCTTTTTATTTCAGTGAGACTAACGAATAGTGATTGATTTTTATATTCAAGAAGATTTTTTTTATATTGATTAAAATTTCACAGTATGCCAACATATGGAAGGACAAAGTGAGGCAGCCGCTATCAGAAGTAGAAGAAGAGAAGGAGCACAGCTTCCGTCACCAGATAGTGGTCGGACTTCACAACGTCAAGCCCATGTTCCAGAAACCGCTGCTTGGGAGCCTAGCGCTGATCTGCTTTCTGAACTTTCTTATTATGGCTTTGTAAGTATATTATTGTTAGAAAACTAAAGATAACATAGTGTTAAATATCATCTAAAATACATGTTCCTAAAAGTCCTTACCAGGCCGACATGTCATCATAGCCTAAACAGCTGCGTGCTGGTCCTAGAAACATGAAAATTTCGAGGGTATCAATATAGGCATCTTTGAATTATTATTTTTGTACCATTGAGTGCCGAAACGAGCTTTGCCTATAGCAGGTCTGCGTTACCTAGAATTTTAAATTCTTAGAATTCAAGACCCTGCGCGGCACAGCACTGCGCCCTGAGAGAATGGAATTTGTAATATTTAGCTCTTAAAGGTAAAAAAATAATTGCCGCAAGCACTAATTTACTCAGCAGGCGGAGCCGCCGGCATAAGCTAGTCGTATTCAATTCAATTTCAGACAATATAATGATTACAACACATCTTTGTCCTATTCGAAAAATGTATGTTTTTTTTTTTATAAAACAATAATGTTTGTTGTAAATACTCGATAATTACCAGTAAAAGGGCTAGTCAGTTTGTTTACGGAAGTGACCTTCTCGTAACAGCGCCCCCGGCGCTGCCCGCCCGCGGGGACGTGTTTCTTGCCGATGGCCACGCCTTTGCAATCCAACTAACCCTTTTTTCTATCCTACTAAATTTTACTGATACTGACGGAAATTTTGCTGTGTGTTCTATATTCAATTAATTTATTCGATCTGCCCAAGTGGCGTTCCTCGATAGATAAACTAGTAGTTCTGCGAACAGCAGACCTCGCGAGAGTCCGGATGTTTGAATGTCGGTACTCGCGTACAGGTCGCATTTCTCAACCTGGTAAACAGGTTCAACAATTTAATAGATTTTTTAGGGTCGGGATTTATTGATTAGGGGGAAATATTTTACTCTAAAAGGGGGAAAACTTACTGCAGCGCCATTTAGCGACCAATTTTGATAAAATTTGGCCTATATGGTACCTACTCGTAAGTAATTCTAAACAAGAATTTCGAATATGAATAAAATCAGTCAAGAGATTATTGAGATATAACACGATTCACCACATTTCTGTCATCACAGTGTTTTATCTTAACAACCTCTCGATTGAATTTTTTCACATCCAAAATTCTTCATTCACTGTTTCTTTTCATTTTAATAATAGGCTATTTGACACCATTAAAAATATGCTACGAAATGTGGTCATTCTATTAGGTAATAACATAAAAAAACATATTTATCTCTGTTTTATCCAAAAACATTTATAGATTTTTCAAAATAAACAAAATAAATTCAAATTATTTTTTAAAATTCTTCAGCCACAAGAACGCTCTGTGATTGGCTACGCCTCGCGTGACGTCACACGCAGGTAAACATTGTTTAATGCTAAGACACTTTGTGTGATTTTATAATGTACACTTTGGTACAAGTTTGACGTTTGTCAAAGAATAAAGTTTGCTTACTTGCCTGTGACGTCACGCAAATCACATGTCGTCCGCCATTACCGAAACAGCGTTTTTAGCGCGAATATTGTATTTTAAATTTTAACACAGTATTTTACGAAAAATACTGCAAATTTCGTAGAAATATACATGTGGTGTATTAATCATATGCCAACGAATAATTTAAAACAGTTTTTCAAAATCAGTCAAATAGCCTATTACTTATATCAAATCAGTATTTTCATGCATGAAAAATATATGTTTCGTGAGTGTATAATTTTAGTTGTTAAATTGTTAAGAATCGATACCACCGTGTGTAAGGAATTGTTAGTAAATAAACTGAACATGTGTCAATATTTCGGGAAAGTTTTATAAATGACTAAAGTTAGATAAATTAGTAAGCAGTAATTTGAGTGAGTTTTATGAAGGCCACTAAATATTGATCGTCTAGATTCAACTCGTTATTTAGTGGCCAAGTAATAACTATAAACCATGTCCCGGATTAACACTAAACTAAGGTACTTATTTTTAAGGTGTTTAAAGACTTCTAACTGCTTTAAAAAGATATGTCAATTATTAAAATCTTGATGCATGCAATTAGCAAGTATCTACTTCACCTCCAAAAATATTTGCTCCAGTACCACAATCCTGGAAGGGAGAAGGAAATCACTTACCGCTTAAATAAAAGTTTTTTACATACTACTGGCTTTTCGGTGAAGGAAAACATCGTGAGGAAAACTGCATACGTCCGGAGAAGAAATTTAATGGCGTATGTGATTACACCAACCCGAACTTGGCCAGCGTGGTGGAATATGGCATCATTCTTCGGGGGTAGACCTGTATTCCGCAGTAGTGGGAGGATTTAAGGTTGAAAATGAATGATGAATGAGGCATAGCATAGAATCAATTAAGTTGTTTAATTATGACGTCATAATTTCAGATTAAATTTGACCAACTACTACTCATTTCGTGTTCTTTTTTATATACGGAGTAGTTGATAGAAGAGCGAATTGGCAAACAAAATATGATTCCGGCAAGGTTGATGATGATGAAATAAAAGTTGGAAATTAAATATCTCGACTAGAATACTCGCTGAATGTTAATTTTATTCGATAACGTGTCGAGGGGAATGATTACGGTCCCAATTACGTTACGCACTTGACGTGCGGTAATTGTTAATTAATTAATTATCTAAACGTGGCTTGATTAAATACATCGCTGTTTAGTGACCTGTCTGTAATGTGTAACGGGAATTGACCGCGTGTTTGGACAATTTGTGTAGAGCAAGTGTAAGTAATTATGTTTGTACTAATAATTATTAGTTGTAAAAATTATTGAAAACTATTTTGCTTAATTTTTGTTGTGAAAATTTTTTGCTTCTTATCTTTTTATCTATTCTAAAATTATTATATTATTGTTTTACCTCTACATTTTTTAGACAATTATTTTTAAGTAATTACTAAAACGGTAAATTTGTATCAAGAGGTAGGTATTAGCTTTGGAGTGGGAACCGTGTTTTGGGAAAATGTAAGAACGTCCGTGCGAAGAATGAAGTCAAGACCAGTAGATAGACGAAACTCCAGCGAAGATAACTAACTAATAATACTTAGATTAAAGAGAGTTATGATGTTACAAATACCCATTTATTCTTTATTCGGCCTTTTTAAGCACACTTTTTAGCACCACGCACGCTATACTTACCAAATAACCCTAAATTAAATAAAAATGAAAATAAATTAAATTAAAACCAATACAAACAACATCCAAGTACCAATTCGAATTCGTGCATTACGGATGGGTAATAATTATGCTATAACCTCAAAGTGAATAACAAAAACTGAGTGCAAAGAGCTTTCTACCGAGATCAGTAGTTTTACATCAGTGTATGTGAGTTACCTCCATTAGAAGAAACCTACGTTTATCTAGAACTATGAGGCTAAGCCTATACTAAGACGCAGGTGCCGCAGAACAGATTTTGCAGTGCAGAGCAGGCGAGACAGACATAGTCCGCAGAGCAGGACAGACACATGTCTGCGTCGCACGTGCCAACACCGCAGTACGCAGCTCTCAGTAGAGCAGGCGAGACAGACATAGTCCGCAGAGCAGGACAGACACATGTCTGCGTCGCACGTGCCAACACCGCAGTACGCAGCTCTCAGTAGAGCTGGCGAGACAGACATAGTCCGCAGAGCAGGACAGACACATGTCCGCCCCGCACGTGCCAACACCGCAGTACGCAGCTCTCAGTAGAGCAGGCGAGACAGACATAGTCCGCAGAGCAGGACAGACACATGTCCGCCCCGCACGTGCCAACACCGCAGTACGCAGCTCTCAGTAGAGCAGGCGAGACAGACATAGTCCGCAGAGCAGGACAGACACATGTCCGCCCCGCACGTGCCAACACCGCAGTACGCAGCTCTCAGTAGAGCAGGCGAGACAGACATAGTCCGCAGAGCAGGACAGACACATGTCCGCCCCGCACGTGCCAACACCGCAGTACGCAGCTCTCAGTAGAGCAGGCGAGACAGACATAGTCCGCAGAGCAGGACAGACACATGTCCGCCCCGCACGTGCCAACACCGCAGTACGCAGCTCTCAGTAGAGCAGGCGAGACAGACATAGTCCACAGAGCAGAATAGACACATGTCTGCGTCGCACGTGCCTACACCGCAGTACGCAGCTCTCAGTACGTTCATGTATTACACAATCTGCTCTGCCCTGCGCTGCGTGGACCTGCGTCACCTTGTCGTGGTGATGACGTATTTCACTAGCAAATTAGATAGTTACAATAGATAACGCACAACAACACTTCCAAAACTGGGGCGGTCGATATTTTACTTATAAACCTTACGTACATTATTATATAGGCATTACACAGGGTTATGGCAAGCCAAAAAAGGTCCATAGTAGAATACACTATGAACAATTTTTACTGTGAAACCAATTTTCACACAGCAAAAAAAAAACAGCTAAATGTCATGGCACAATGACACTTAATAAAATGTATGGAACAGTTGATTTTATACTGAAATTCAGGATTGAACAATAAAATTGTTTAATGATTAAAATTAATGATGAGTACTATCAGCCCATTTTGTTAAACACTTAACGTTTTATTGAGTCGGATAAAATGTGTCAAACCTCGTTAGTTTTCATAGTAAAGCACTATACAGGGTTATTCATAAAGGGTATGCTAAGCCGAAAATGCTCATAGAATGAATTATGAAGAACTTTTACTATGGGACCAACTCGAAATTCGTGAAAAAAAAATCACCTGTTCCATACATTTAGTCGAGTGTCACTGACATATTTCTATGGAACAGCTGATTTTTTTTCGCGAATTTCGGGTAGGTTTCATAGCAAAAGTGGTTCATAATGTAGGTACTATGAGCCCTTTTCACACAGCCTTATTTCACCACCAATGAGTCTATTCATAAGCGATGTCCTTTATTTCAGGTACAACGTAGTAAGACTATGGTTTCCCCAGCTGTCGACAATAGTAGAGCATTACAGCGTGGACAGCGGAGACCAGGACCTGTGTGACATGCTGGACTCGTACACCAATGATTTGAGGGTTGCGGCTAGAAACGCCACGGAAAGCGACATCTGTGTACCTGTGAGTAACTCTTTGCTATAATTAACAGTACAATATTTCTAGTATAGTTTCGCGGGCCTTGAGCGTGGAGACCGAATCCAGAAATTCCATAACGAAAATAATCTTACAAAAAAGGAAGATATAAAAACTTAAACATTTTTTTAAAATAGAACTACCGGGGTACACTCGGAAGAGAGAGTCATGACGTTTGAAAAGTCAACGAAACCTTACACTCGACACCTAGAGGCGAGTTGCTGAACTAAAGAGACAAGCGTGATATTTCAAAAAGTCATTAAAAGTTCTGCTATTCATCGATAGATGGCAAAACTAAAAAGTATCACCGTATGCAATAGCTTTACCGCGGCAGTCCCCAAGTGTCACACGTCTTTTTTTTTAGCTTAATTTAAGATTGTATAATAGTTTTCAATTTAGTCTACATAAATAACATTTATAATAAAAATAAAAATAGTTTTTGCAAAACAGTAAAAACTTAAAAAATGAAATAACAACAAAAACTAACAGTAATTTTTTTTTTTCGGTTAAGGAATTATTTATTAATCTCGGAAGAATCATATAATTATTCGCTAATCTTATCTTAATATATATAAATCTCGTGTCACAATGTTTGTCCTCAATGGACTCCTAAACCACTTAACCGATTATAATAAAATTCGCACACCATGTGCAGTTCGATCCAACTTGAGAGATAGGATAGTTTAAATCTCAAATTATAGTCGCAATTTTAATTTATTGCAAATTATATATATACTGATAATTTTTACTATAAATTGACAAGTTAGCATCAACATACTACGGTTGCTATAGTTACGCAATGGCTTTTGACAGGACTACGTCTGTCGAGTCAGCTAGTTTAGATTAGATACTAAACTAAGTAATATAGGTATATACCAGTGCTATGTTTTCATGTTTTGCTGCGGGAGATGAGTAATTTAGGCGCGTGATGATAAGCGTCACGCCTGTCATACCATCTAAATATACACATACTCGTACCATCTATAAATTACCAGCTTATCAGATACAGAACTCAAAGATCTCATCATATCAAATCCCATTGATTACGAGTACATGCTATCCAATTCCATTGATACCATCCTATCCATTACCATTGATTCAATCCCACCTGAACCCACTGATGCCATTAAATCCGATAACATAACATCTGATCCCGTTTCAGGGTTGGTCCCATAGTAAAAGTTCTTCGTAATGATGAGTACTATGAGCTCGGCTTAGCATACCCTTTCCTTATAACCCTGTACATAGATAGATTGATACTGCATTAACTCTATACAATAATGAGATAAAACTAAAAAGGCCCACTTTTTCAAACCTCCTTTTCCTCAACCTCAATTCACCATGCATTACCTCAAGGGCCGTAATTCAGAAACTTTCCCCTAAAATAGCCTTCCTCATTTAGAAGCCTTCCTAACTCTTCTGAGCCGCTACCCTTTCCGTCAGCCACATTTTGATGTACCCTTTTCTTATCGTACATAGTGGCGGATTTGGTAGCATGCTGAGTAGGCTGGAGCCTAGGGTGGCAGATTTTAGGGGCGGCGAATTTAGGAGCAACAGAGGGGGGGGGGGGGGGGGTTTGCTATAGTATACGGATATGAAAAGATCAGTAGGGGTGGCACAATTTTGAATTTGAATAGGCTTAAATCTCAGTGACGAGTGCAGTGCTGTGCCGCGCAGGGTCTTGAATTTCTAAGAATTCAAATTCTGGGTGGCGCAGACCTGTTATTTGCAAACGTAACGTTTCATATCAGGCGAGCGATTTTCTCGTTTTGTCACTCAATAGCATAAAAAATATAAAAAGAAAAAGAACAAGAAAAAGTAGAAAGGAAAAAAGATAAAAAAGAAAGTATGATGAAGTAGAAAGAATGATGTGGGCAGGGATCAGACAGAGTATATCGACTTGTAGAGATCAAAGGGCGGCAAAATTTTGAATTTTGAATAACCTGGCGGCAAGTGTGTGAAGCCGTCACTGTACCCTTCCGTTCTAAGCCAGTCTTTGCATTTCAGACAAAGAGCGGCGCTGAGACGTATATCAACAGCATCATTATGGGCTGCGTGTGTCTATTACCTTACTTCGTGACCGGAGTCCTAGTGAATAGAGTCGGGAAAAAACTGCTCCTTATAGGTGAGGAAATTTGATTTTTTGAGGACGAAATTCGTGTTTTCCTCGTGTGTGATCGGCTTTAACAGATTATAGATCGTGTTCTATGTTTTCCTTTCAACGTTTCTTGTTATTGTGAGACTGCCTTAAATAAAGGAGTGTTTTTTGGTTGAATGTATTTCAATATACCGTGAAATGTGCTGGTTTTTGGACAATTTGATTTGCTGTTGTGATTATCTGTTTTTCTTTTCTTTAGTAAGTTAGTAAGTACTGTAAGTCTGTCTATTCATGTTTGTTTGTATCCGATGATAATAACGAAAAACTGTAATTTCAAAATTCTGAAAAATGAATTGTGAAATTCTGTAATTTTAAATACGGTAATGTATAAATGTCTCGCATAAAAATACTCATGCGAGCTATCCAAATATTTAACTCAACTGCGCATTTCACTACATTTAAAAGGCGATATTTGCCATATTACTAATACGGCAAATTATAGGTAAATAAAAAGACTATTTTTTACGAAAATCATTGTTAGAAGTCTGGGTCAAATCTTGCAACTGAATTTTGAATCACTTCCATCAGCCCTTTAGCTGCCATTTGACATAGCTGTAACTCCGATGACAATGCTATAAAAACTAGTTTTTTTTCCTTTTTTTTTTCAGTGTCTGGTCTTATCTGCGTGGGTGCTATATTCGGTATCCGCTGGGCGAACACCAAGCCCGTCATAGTTGGCTTATTCTCGATCTCCATTGCCATTGCGCAGATATCCATGAGCCTGGTCCAGGCGCTCACTGTTCAAGTCTTTCCTACTACCACGAGGTTTGTAGTTTTACAAGGTTTTATTGGACTTGGCATGTTATTGTGGACTTGGCAGGTATGCTTGTGTGGGTTAAATCTTGCAACCACTGTCCGATGTTTGATTGAGCTGAAATGTAGTATATGTGTGTAACTCCGATGACAAAAAAATAAAAACTTGTTTAAAAAAAGTATATTTTGCAAATTTTTTTTTTACTCGCTTTTTAGTTTGGTCAAATGTTGCAACTAAATTTTGAACCACTTCCCGGTGTCCGGTTTAGCTTAAATTTGGTATACCTCTGTAACTCCGATTACAATATCTCCAACCATTAGAATGCCTCAAAAAAATAATCATTTCTATCAATGTTGTTTCGTTGGTATTTTCCATGAGAATCCTTGTTTAATTTTCAGAACCCTGGCTATATCTCTAATGATGGTTTGCGGCCGAATCGGCACCTTAGTAGGGAACATAACGTTTCCTATCTTTCTAAACATGGGGTGTGTTGTGCCGTTCTACACCATGTCTGGGATGATGGTTTGTGAGTATTCACCCTTATTTTTACTATTACATAATTAACAGAGAGCACTTAGAAAATAATACTTATTTAGGTTCAGGAGTTAATTAAATTTCAAAATCAGATGTTCCAAAGAAAAAAGTCAATGAAACTCAATAACATGGATGGGACAGCTGTTTTTTTCTCGATTTCCAGGATGGTCCCATAGTAAAAGTTGTTTAAAGTGATGAGCACTAGAAGCCCTTTTAGCTTATCATACTCTTTCCTTATAACCCTGTATGTCTAACCATATTTTTTATGACAGTTTTCTTCTATCGATATCGCATCAATATATACTATCCCCGAGTGCTATCTATTATAAAATATAAAATTCTCGTGTCACAGTTTTCGTTGCCATACTCCTCCGAAACGGCTTGACCGATTTTGATGAAATTTTGTATGCATATTCAGTAGGTCTGAGAATCGGCCAACATCTATTTTTCATCCCCCTAAATGTTAGGGGTAGTCCACCCCTAAATTTATTTTTTTATTTTTGGACAAAATTAATTTTTTTTATAATGTGGCTTATGTGGCAATAAAAATACATACAACCCTAAATTTTCACCCTTCTATCACCAACCCCTATTAATTTATATGGCAAAACAACGTTTGCCGGGTCAGCTAGTATACTATAAATTTATAGCCCTAAACCAGCATGCTACTACCAAGCATACCTAAATACCGAGCATCAGCTAATTGTGTCAAAAAAAAATAGCTTATCTATATACTAATATTATACAAAGGAAAGATTTGTATTTTTGTATGTTTGTGTTGAATAAACACAAAAACTACTAGACCGATTTCAAAAATTCTTTCACCATTAGATTGCTACATTATCCCTGAGTAACATAGGCTATATTTTATACCCGTCCAAAGCCGGGGCAGGTCGCTAGTTAAGAATAAGAAACATTATCTTTCTTTTCAGGCATGACATTCATGTGTTTATTCTTGCCAACACCGCAGAAGAAGTAATGTGGGAACAAGAAAGAAACTTATACAAAATTAATTTTAAAATAATGTAAAATACTCCTTTACGCTCACCGAAGTCGGATTTTACGCTTTAGTTTTAATATTCCTAGGCAATTAAGTTATAAATTAGTTTTAGTTAAACTGTTAAAATAAACAGTAAATTATTTCTGTATTTTTCTTTCCTACCCTATCTTTTATGAAGGTTACCATTTTCTGGCGCAGAATTTTAAAGATGAATACGAAAACACTTGGAAATTTGAATTACCTGTCTTTTGCTCAGGAAGTGAAAAAAGTCATAATAATATTATGAAGGTTTAGTGCGCTTTTTATGTCGAGTTACCCCCCAAAGAAAGCCCCCCCCCCTTTCCTTCTTCCCATCCTTCTAATAGGCTATACTTGTTTTAATGTGAAGATGTAATTAGGTTTTGTTTCTGTTGTCAAATCTCATGGAAAATCTCATTCAACATTACCAGCCAATGTTTGATAGAGTTAGGATATTTCCACAATAGTTTTGACCACATTCACAATATGAAATCGTCACATAATCAGCTAATGTTGGTATAACACCCTGCATGTAGAAAGACTGAAAAATCTTGAGTAGCATCTTGACTCTCTCAATTTCATGCCTAATGGATAGATAAAGTGTTTGATAGGAGTTTTCTGATACAAAAAGGTGCCAAAATCAATACAACTTTTTTTAAATTTAATTAATTATAAATTTTTTACTCTGAAAACTAATGTGGTTTCGACAAATTTTGCTATAACTAACAGTTTTTGTACGACCTTAGAGTCTTAGATTGACCGCCTTGCTTATTGACAAGAGCCGACATAATCGCTAATGAAGCACGCAGCCCTACGCAGACCTAGAAGATACCAGTTCACTCTAAACTATGGCAAACAATGCGTCACCCTTCGACATCATTGGTTATTTCAGATACAACACAATAAAGCTGTGGTACCCTCAGCTCTCGACCATAGTAGAGCATTACAGCGAGGACAGTGAGAACAAAGATCTGTGTGACATGCTGGACTCGTACACCAATGACTTGAGAGCGGCTAGAAATGTAACTGATAGTGATATCTGTGTACCTGTAAGTCTTAAAATTTTAACGTGAATTTGATAAACTTCTTACGCCATAGGTACATTCAAAATTTATACAAAAACGTGTAGTTTTCTGTTACAAAAGTGTCAAAGTAGATTTCACGGCATTTCATTTACTGTCTTGCTACTGTACCTACTCGTTACGTGTGCTAGTTACGTTTCGTTACGTGTGCTAGTTACGTTTCGTTACGTGTGCTAGTTACGTTTTTCTATGTATTCATCAGATTTTTCACTTTTATCTCTGCTTTCAGACGAAGAGTGGAGCAGAAACGTACATCAACAGTATTATTATTGGATGTGCGTGCGTGTTGCCTTACTTTGTGACTGGCATCCTAGTAGATCGAGTTGGGAAGAAGCTGCTCCTTATATGTGAGAAAATTTCAAATTCTTTATTATTATTTTAAGTAACTTTACGGTCAAAGCCAAGAGGTTATTGAATTAAAATTTTAAATAAAAAAAATATAAAATTGTTTTTGGTAACTACTCGTAGTTACTTATAGAAACTCCTACTTACTTACTTTTCTTCACTTATTCAAAGATTGTCTGGATGTGATAAGACCGCCTTTTGCGCCTTTCTATTCTGTATTTTATTTTGTTTGTGTTTTCCTTTTTGTGGTGTCAATAAAGAATTATTGTATTTTATTGTTATCGCTACCAACTATCCGGTAGCGTTTGCTAATTTACAATTGTCGAATTTGTGTCGTATTTCAATGTAGGTTAAGTCTCTATTAATTGTCATAATAGCTTGATAAATTAATTAAAAGTCAGCAGCACTAATCCAGCTGTGTTTAGCTAATTACATAAAAAATTTTTAGTTATTTATTTACCGAAAAGTGTAAATAAATAGCTCGTAATTCCTGCGCCAATGGCGCATGGTCAATTCAGGCGTGCAAATGGTATAAATTCGTGTTATCTTTAGTGTTAGTTTTTTAAAAATATCAACTTATTTGAGCGTTACTTATGGCAGCTAAATTTAATCACTTGCTTAAAATTCTTCGTGTTTTTTCCGCATGTAACATTTCTCGTTTTCCACAAGTTGTGAGAGCATTTTAACCAGAAGACTGCTGATATAATTTCAGCGGCGGGTCTGAACAGCGTAGGTGCTATTTTTGGGATACGCTGGGCGAGCACCAAGTCTGCCATAGTGACACTGTTTTCCATCTCCGCCGCCATCGCGCAGGTCTCCATGAGTTTGATACAGGCGCTCACGGTTGAAGTCTTTCCGACTACTACGAGGTTTGTATCGTTTTTGAGTTTTAATTTATTTTCTTCTTGATACGACTTTTTCTCTTTGAGAAGTTTTAGTATTCTCATTTGATTTTGTGATTGATAAAACAGCCTAATGTTTTTAGATTCTTGTTTTTTTTTAATTTGACCGCAGTAATTGTCAGTCATAAGGAAACATCGATGGAGTGTTTCAAATTGCAAGATAAATATTGATTCCGGTTCTTTAGCATAGAAAAAAAGGAAAGACTATTTAAATTCTCAGCCTAAATGGTTTTTGAGGGTGTAGTATTTAATAACTGGACTTCATGCACAGAGAAACGTTTTTTTTTTATTGGTGTAGCAAAAGGTAAATTAGGTAAGACCCTTCCTACCACTAAAATGAACCACTCTTTCAAACTACCAATTACTAACCGCTACATATTTCAGCACTCAGCTGAAACCCAAAACGAAGACATAATTAAATTTGATTAATTAATAAATCAGTAAGCGTTCTGATTTGAATTAAATACGAATAAGCGAAACGGCTGAAGAGGCAAACTTAATTGTTTCGTTTCAATTGAAAACGTTTCGAGAAACAATAGCACAGACATTAATATAAGCCGTTTCAGTATTTGGAGCCATTTACATTCATTGAATGAAGATAATTATCTCGGCCAGTGGTTCTAAATTCTGTGATTAGGACGCCCCTGAAAGTCTTTCCAGATTACGCTATGATATATAGTGTCACTCGCTGTGCCTCGCGATTTTACTCGCTACCCTATCGGTGCCATTTTTGTTTTTGGGATTGAAAGGCTATGTGTTAGTGTAATAAAGTAATTATAGCTACTTCCATAAACAATTTTATCTAAATCCGTCAAGACACCACAGAGTACAGAAATAATAAACATACAGGCACTCGATTACAGACAAACTTTTGCTTTTATAATTTTAGTGTCACAGCTTTTTAGCAACCCCATCCACTTTATTGGATACAATTTAACAAATTCGACATAGCCAGTTACGTAAAATTGACAGATATACCTATAATAAGATACGTATCATGATTTGTCAATCACCATTAAAAAAAAATTAGCGTTAGCGCTCACGTTAGCGCTAGCATTCAATGGTGTTAAAAGGTAGCAAAAATAATCAAGGAACTAACACAAACAAACGTCAAAATCGTCAAACGAACAATTTTTATCGCAGTCAGCTTAGGTAACTGCACTGTCCTACCTCGCGTAATAACATGCCAGCTAAATTGCCGCTCTTTGGCGAGCTTTTAAAGCAAAACAGTAGATAATCTTATGTCATCCCGCTCGTTGCATGACGCAAATAAGTGAGCGCGAGCGAGATAGCAAGCAACAACCTCAGCCACCACGGTTACCAACACAGTAAGGCTTGCTCGAGAGAGCTTTGCGGAAATAGCTATGTTGCAATATAATCATAGCGTAGTCTGAAAAAACCTTTTTGCTTCAACGATGGGGTTACGTTTTGAAGCGGCTGCGACCTTTTTGCAACTAATTTAACTACAGAGGGCTTTCAGGAATTTGACAAGGGCTTCTGGGAATTTGCAAAGCTTTCTATAATAATTAAGGAGCATTTTGAGTTGAGCTACAAAGAGGAGTTTTAAATAATGTGGCAGATAAGTGTGAAAAGGTTTCGTTACTGGTAACTAAACGTTTGATCGTTTTCTCACTCGATCCCGAACAAATTAATGAGACGACGAAAAAGTTAAGGTGGTATTAATTTATTTAAGATAAAGCACTTACAATATTTTTAAAACAAGCTTTTATTGCATTGTAACTGGAGTTATACATACAGGTATATCAAATTTAGCTCAATAGGACATCGGAAAGTGGTTGAAAATTCAATTGCAAGATTTGACCTTAAATAGTCGAATAACATTGTAAGTTAAATATAAATAGTGTTGTCAAAACTGTAGTACCTACCGGTATCTACATATACCGTACTAAATTAATGTAATAGAATAAAAGTTATCTGCGTCTCTTAACATTTTAGTGAATTAGAAAGGCATGGCATTTAGTTTTAAAGCTGTCAGATTTAATTAAGCTTAGAAAATGGCACCACAGAATTAACGCCATCTTTTTGTTTGGTCAGATTAGTTTAGTTCACTCAATTGTGTTAGAATCGACACCATCAATTGAATAGGTATTCAATTTCAATTAATCTAACTATTTCACAGAATTACGAAACTCGCAACCCGATTTATATCTCATTCGAATGAGTGAGTGAATGAACGAATGAGTGAACATGAGTTGAATAGGCTTAGAGACGTTGAAATAGACTTACCTACTGCCTTTATCTCTTCATTGTGTAGATCGACCTTCCGATACAAAGGCTTTGTCTAGCTTTCAATAAAAGGTCTAAAAATATCGGTAGTTAGCCGTGACACATATTTTTATGGGTCAAAATGTCAATGGTTGGTAATTTCAGTAATTTCTGGCGTCTTATCAGTCTAGACACTCTTTGTTGTACACAGTCAATTAAAGATTGGTATCGTATATTTGTATTTTTTCTTGGAGTGTCGTAGGCGATATTTTGTTATTGTTTGTAGTCTTTGAAGTAAAATGAGGTGTTATAATTAAACACAGGAATACTCACGTAGAAATTAAGTCGTCTACTACGATTAGTTTCGGTCACATTCGGTGACCTTCATCAGGTGAGTTTACAAACGTGACGCGCTCGCGGTTGCGTCTCGCGTCGTGTGTATTCCCGTGTTTAATTATAACAAAAATGTGTGAAAACCACGTTAGTTTCCATAGTAAAATGAGGTGTGTTTTTAATTTAATAATTGTATCTGTGTATCTCTGTATCTGTGTCAGTGAGTCTGTCTGTAGCATCGTACCTCCTTGACAGATGAACCGAGTTTGATATTTTTTTAAAGGTGACTTGATCAAGCTATGATTCTGGAATCTCTTCTGGATGGTTAGAAGATTATCAGCTCATTTTAGTCAGATCTAAAAAAATTAAACTTCCGCTAATAAAGTTTTTATTTTACCATGAGTGTTATAAACGAGTACTAAAAGACAAAAGTTTGATACAATGTATCTACTCTTGATTATGTACGAAAACTGACAAACCCCCAAACTTTACGGGATTAGCTTTGTTATTTTGGCCACGTGACCCTCGCGCTTCGCGGAGCTGAAATGAAAGATCGCCCCAGTAGATAAGTAATTTGATGATATATTTTTATTCTAGATCGTAGCGTAGCGCTCGTAGAGCTTGTAGCGAAGTGCTCGTAGCACTTGTAGCGCTCGTAGTGTAGCTTGACTGATTGTAACCGATCACCGAAGTTAAGCAACTTCGGATGCAGAAGGAAGCAACTCAGACTTCGGATGGGTGACCGCGAACATTTACAATTGAGTGCTACCGTGGGTCAGGTTATAAGTTAAATTACAATTTAACCTACCAACAGGTCCTGTTTTTTTTAAATAAAAGAGTGGCAAACACACGTCCCGCCTGATGGTAACCAAAACCGGTTGTTTGTCTTTTAAGACCTGTCAGAGGCCTTCAGGTGGCCTAAGAACTCTGACAGGCCTACACACAGCCTATACGAGCTAACTAACATAATTCACAACCTGGCAGCACCAAATCGTGGAAGGCTCACGTAGTAACTATTATTCCTAATCTGTGGTTTGCCCACCTTAGCACGGTTACGGCGACGGGGACAAAAAATGAAATGTCCGTCTCTCTTTTTCAACCGTGTTTGGCACTTGCCATCGTGCTCTTTTTTACAATGTAGCAATTAGGGTTCCATCTGTTTAATCTGAGATACTTTATATTTAATTTTATTTTTTGACATTTTTTCCTTTGACATGACATTTTGATGTAATTTCATTATGACATTTTTATACTATATTTAGTGAAATAGGTCAATAAGTTGACATGATTGTTAACTGCACTATATTATTTTGTATATTTATTGTATAATATATTATAATTAATAATTAATATATTATATTATAATTAAGTATTATTTTATGTTTTATATTTAGTAATGACCTGTAATGAATATTACCAATGAAATGATTACGATTATGATTACTTTTTTAAATTCATTTTCAGAACCCTGGCGATATCTCTAATGATGGTGAGCGGGCGGATCGGTACCTTAGTAGGGAACATTACGTTTCCTATTCTGCTCAACTTGGGGTGCGTTGTACCCTTCTACACCATGACTATGATGATGGTTTGTAAGTACCTTTATTTTTAACTCAAAATACAGTAAGCTTCTGGTACAGGGCCGGAAAAGATGGCGTGCTAAAGATATATAAAACCTCTGTGCTGACAAGTGGATCGAAAGTGGTGAATAATGATAAGAGTAACCTTATAAAAAATGTGAGCCGTCACGGGACGCCTGGCAGATGTGAAACATCGACATTATTTTGAAAGTAATATGCAGAACACAAAACCGTTCGAAAATTGAAACTCAATTAGGTACGCGCGTCGTCATTTATTTATTTGCTTGAATATGCGTCGCCACGGCATGCGTCGCCACGCCAGAAATCGGTTTTACGTGCGCCAATAGATGTTTCACATCAAAAGATTATTCTTATCTCTTTGATTTAGAATGTAACTTGCTTTTTATTACTTCACTTTTACAATATCACGTTATTCATCGATAGATTATTTTGCATTCTACCCAACACTTCATGGATAATTGGCTACTAATGTCTGCTCTGATCTTTCATATTCTTTCTATATTTTAACCGACCTTTAAAAATGGCGGTTTTTCGAGATTTTTATTTAATAAAAAAAATGTTTTCTTTTTCAGGCGTGACAGTGATGTGTTTATTTGTACCGAAAATTAGAAAGTAAATACTTAAACTCAATAGGTACTCAATATTTTATTGCACACCATTATGAAATTATATGTAGGTCTTAAATAACATATTTTTAAAAGTCAAACATAATGACCCTGATTGGGTATAAGCAAGATTGTGCGGAGGTTCATTACATAATAGCTTCGTTGGAAAGAAATTCCTCTAGGTCCTAATAACATTTGTACAACTTGTATTTCTACAACATAAATTAAACTTAATTTGTAATTAATATAAGTATTACGGACTACACATAATTATGTTTATCTTGTTTTATTACAAATATTACAAAACTTCTTCTACGATTTCATTTCATAGTTAGTGGATAAATACGAAAATGATTGCCCAAATCAAGCAGTCTACATTAAACTTGGGAATACTCAAGTCAAAGTTTTGACTTTGACTTTAAACAGATTCGTCAAAGCCAAAATTCGATTGGGGTGGAATGTCCAACTTGCCTTTTGCATGGCGAGTGATAAACTAAGTTGTGTGAACTTTGTTAGTCTCGGCCACAGTTTAGATGCTAGCAGAGTCTAAACTTCAAAATTAAACGAAAGCCTTTATTGTCCTGTTCACATACGTGTACATTGAAACTTCAAACTTCAAAATACAAGAATACAATGCCATTCGCTTTCATAGATAGAAAAATATTTAAAACACGAGTATTACGTCCTTGGATACTTTAGTATCCTTCGCATGAAAGCGCCATGGTTTAAGTTTAAAGTAAATAATGGCTTCTAGCTATTTAGTTTAATTTTTTCATTCAGAGCTAACATGGTTAACAAAAAATAACCTTCCCAAAAAACAGACAGATATTATAATTATTATAATTATGTATAGCAATTGTAAGTAGTCTTACAATTGCTACATAACCATTGCAGACCTGAACGTAAAACGATAGTGACATCTGAGTGGATCAAGCCACAATTATAAAATTAACACTAGGGCCTCGCACGAATTTCTATCGAAAAACACGTTGCGAGAATTCAACAGAACAATGTAAAACCAAATGCAGTTTTAAATGACCCAGTTCTAATTGCCATGCGTTTATCTATCGAATAATTGCCATGTAGTTTTCGACATAAATTCCGTGTTAGCAGAACTCAATCGCAGCCAAGTACCTAGCAATGGCAGCCGGAGTGTAGTGGTGTACTCGTATATACACCGCTACATATTTGACTGTATTGTATATTTACGCATGAGTTTTTGTATTAAAACGTTCTTTGTGACGATTGTACTTGTTAATCGTCAATCCGATTTTTTCTAGTCGTAGTTATGTTAGTTTAGCTCACTGTGGTTATATTCTACAATGTCTTATAACTAGAACGTTCAATTAAATATAAATACGAGTATTTTAGAACTATCCAAATAATTCTACTTTATTTATTTTGTCCTTCGGTTCCACATAAATTTATAGTCTTGTAGTAAATTTTTAATCTAAAATGTTTCATTGGACTTTTGTTTTGAAACTTGACGATTGGTTGTTCCTGACAATGACGATGTATAAAAAGAACTTGCTTCTCTTTGCTACATATTATTTAGTTCAAGTTTACATACTGTCTTTTCAAATACGCTAAGCCCAGGGGCACAATGCCGCCCAGTGGTTTTCATTGAAGCCTTGATGGTCGTAATATTTACTAAAGCCCAGTGGACAGCGTAAATTGTCAACAAAATGGATTACGAGTCGAGAAAATTGAGAGAAAATGATCGAGGTAGGTTGCTTAGGGAAAAATGTTCCGCATATGTTAGTTTATGCGTCCATTGGGATTGTTCTGGAACTAAGCAATTTGGCGCTGTATTTTATTTGGGTTTTTGGATGCATTGCGTGTAACGTGCGTTTTTGGAGAGCAGGTTTTTGGTAGTCCTTTCTTTGTTTTCAGATAAATGATAATTCAGATAAACATTCTGTTTTATGTCAAATTTATCGTACTAGTGCCACTAATTTAGGTTTAGTAGTACCATCGTAATAGTGTATCACCAGTACCATAAATGGTAAAAAGTTGTGTCACAAGTGCCATCAATAGTAGGTAATAGCATAGAAAAATACTTATATACGTTAGTTCAACGGTAGGTACTGTTGACTTAAAAACTGAAAAATAACCTAAAATTTTAAGTTTTAACAATATCAAATCCCTCTGAATATTACAGAGTATTAGCCAAATAAGTACAAATAGTTTCAACTTTTCAAATATGGCCGTTCATTAAGGCTGGTTTACATGATGCAAGTTTCTTGTACATTCAAGTGCAATTATTGAATGCAATAAATCAAGTGCGTTAATTGCCCTTCAAGAATTGTACGCAACTGTTTACACGTGGATACAAGTAAAAAAATTGAACGCAATTATTGAATGCAAGTCTTGACAAAAAATAGTTGCAAATGTCTTCTGTTTAGACCAATACAATAATGTTTAGGAGATTATTGCTTTCAAGTTTTGACTTGTCTAAATAGAGAGGTTGTATATGCGTGTACCATATTGACGGGTTGCTTCAAGTATTGCACGTATTTGCGTTGTCAAATTTTTCAAGAATTTTTTTTTGCAAGAATTGCCTAAGAAATTTTTGTATGTGCTGTTTACACCAAGAAAATTTTGGCAAGCAAAACTTGCGCAAAAGATCAAAATGTTACGTACTGTTTAGACCATGCAGGTAATTTATTGCTTCAATTTTATTGTATGCAACAGGCAAGAAACTTGCATCATGTAAACCAGCCTTTAACCTCAAATGAAAATGGCGTACAATACTGGCCATTATTGTGTCCAGTCATTCCAATGACGCTACTTTCCCGATACATTGGTAATTTCCAAATTCTATCGATGGGTTCCCGATAACAATGGGTAAATTAAATTGGATCTACGCACCTTGATTACTAAATAGTCGTGTATAACGAAGCTGGATTTTAGTCGCGGGTTTTCTCATGTAAGCTTGCAGTGAACACTGAAATATATAGTATTACCACCATTTTTTTTTTTATGCAAACATTAACTCCATCTTTGATTTAAAATGGCCTGTGCAAATACTTTAGTTCAAAAAAAAAAATAAAAGAAGATTTTTAATATTTATACAGAATAGCTGTTTTCAAATGCATTTCTAGTGTATTTCCGGAAGTTCATTTGAAAATAGTTATGAACTTCCGCGAAGTAACGCCTGATTCAATGAATTATTTTATACAGAAGTTTTCACCTTTAATTTAAGTTTTTACTAAATCAACCTAAGGTAAGTTAAATTTAATAAAAATCTTTTCCTAGTAGGTACACTTCTGTGTATTAAGATAAATTTATACAGCTTCCAAAATTTAAGTCACGACCAGCGTTTAGGCTGTGCTTTGTCTATCAGACAATTTATCAGGACTTTGTCTTTTAATACTCGTACATCCTACCTAGTTAGAATAATTTTTTACATACAGATTAGAGACGTAATATTTTTTTTCGAAATAACTGCTTTAGGGCAAAATTTTCATAGGTAGGCTTAAGAGTGGACTTTTCGAGAGCCCTAGAAAGCTGACCTGAGGAACCCTTGTCCTAAAATAACAACTGGAACTCTACACGGTTTAGCATTGATATTTCTTGGTAAGTACTTCGTATTTTAATATTAATGAATGTATAGTATGATAAAAAAAATACTAAATAAAATTCATTTACTCTGGTCTTATTTTAACCTTTATAACCTATAATTTTGTATATTTCTGATAACGTGTGTGTACAATTTAATTCTGATCGGTTGAGTAGTGAACGCGTGAAAGCGAAACAAACTCACTTTCGCATTTATAATATTAGTTATAATAGAATTAGGAACGCTAGGATTGAAGAGTCTTTCTCTTCCCTTTATATAAAACAGCAACCACTCTTGTTTCAATAATAATTACTCTGAACCGATTAAACAGCTAAACAAGAACATTATTTTTACAAAACAAAAAACAAAAACCGACTTCAAAAGACCGACTGTTGAGTTATTCAACTATTTGTCGCGCACGTACATAATGCAAATTCGATTATATGGTTTTCTCATGAATACCATTATCAGAACTGGACTGAATGGGACCAAATGGGAAGCGTCAGCTTTCTAATAAAAAAAGAATCATCAAAATCGATTCACCCAGTCAAAAGTTATGAGGTAACAAACATAAAAAAAAAAAAAAAAACAAAAAAAAAAACATACAGACGAATTGATAACCTCCTCCTTTTTTGAAGTCGGTTAAAAAACCTTAAATACTTATCACATGCCTAAAAAGCGACTAAGTTTACGTGCTTCATTTTCGAACACACTGTAGCATACCAACAGGCGATTTGGTTATTCGCGTTAAAAAAGAGAGAATTACCAGAAAACATTCCTAAAATAACTATAAGCTAGTTTTTACACAACTAAAAGTTTTCCAACGTAAATCATCGCATTTAACAAGTGCATGGAATTTAACGTGTCTGGCTTCACGCCCTGCAAGTGAGTGATTTATTTGACAATGGTGAACGGGGTTTCAGCGGCCACTTTCTTTCGTTTATTTTTCTACTTGACAATTTTCTGCACTTTGCTTTTATCGCTTAGTTATGTGTGCTTTTTTAGACTGAATAAATTACAATATACTTTGCTATTACCTACAGTAATTTTACGTAAAGGAGTTGTTACTTTTTTTCGAAAAAAAGAAGTCTGTTTAATCCATGGCATACAACAATATAGTATCTTAAGCCAAACAGTTCTGAACATTATGAGCATTTTTTGGAACCAAACCTGAAATAGATATAAAAATCAGCTGTTCCATAGAAAAATGTCGATGATACTCGATAAAATAATATAATGGAGCAACATTTTTTGCGATATCTGGGTTGGTCCAATAGAAAATATTGTTCATAATAAGGAGTATTACATATGTATTTATAAGGATAAGTACCTAAGTATCGGATAGGTATATATCATATAAGACTTCGTTCATAGTTGAAAGATTATAAATAAATAAATGTTTCACACTCATAGCTCTCCACTAGGATAGCCTAATTATGATAATATATAATAGAATGGATAATACTCGTAGCTTTGTCCCACACCAAACAAATTACAAGAAAAAACAAAGACTAAGTAGAATACTTGTATACTTATTTATTAGGATTCAGGCTGTTCGTGTGGGTAAAATTAAGTTTTTTTTAATGTAAGTGACGAGACAAGCAAATCGCTCGCCTGATGTTAAACGTCACGCTTGCCCATAACAGGTCTGCACCACCCACAATTTTGAACTCACATAATTCAAGACCCTGCGCAGCACAGCACTGCGCTCGTCACCCTGAGATATAAGTTGTTTAATCTCTCATTTGCCCTGTAATTTCACTGGAAACAATGACAGTGTCATTGTCGTAATTTCACAGACATCCAACTATGGTATTTCAAATGCAATTAAGCACAATAAGAAGCCACAGTCAGTTAACACCAAGTAAAAGCTGTCTCCGTCAACAAATCCAATATTTAGACGCCGCAACCTCACAAACTTGTAGCGACGCTGAACTCAATTATTAAACTGTAATTTTGTCTGGCACCGTCCAAGTCACTCGTAGAGATGAGAAACGAATGATTTGTTCGAATCATAATGATGATTGGCATAAAATCGAATAATTAGATAATAATTAATAATGTACTGTGATTGAAAAAATCGTTAGGTATATTGAAATGTCTATGTTCAGATGAAATGTTTTATGAAAGGAACATAAAAAGTTTAAATGTCTGTTCATTGATTTCCGAGAGTAGACGACTTATACGCTATGTTTGATCTAAACTATACTAGTCATACTACAGTACCTACATACTAGTCTTCGATTTAATTTTAATCTCACTGTTAAATCTCATATTTTTATCTACCAAACAAAGTACCCTCAATAATTAATCAAATTTAAGATTATAAATTGTATTTTAGTCCTGTAATGCATTCAAATTTGATATTGAACATGGATTTTCAAGTTGGTATTACCTATATACCTATAGCTTGAATAAAAAACTGAAGTTATAGTTCTTTTAGTAATATAATTGTCTTCAACGTTTCAAAAATGATAAAGCTAATTCACATTTAATACAGTAGTTATAGATAAGGTACTCATGTCGTAACGTTAACTTACGTGAATGTGATAAATTACTCAAACAAAAAACGAAATTCGAATCACGAAATAAAAAAACACAATCACTCGAATCAAAAACCACTCGAACAATTCGATTACTAACCCATCCCTAGCCACGTCATTTCAAAAACAAGTTTAAGTGAACAATGACGTCATCCCGGGAACGAGTTTAGAGCGTCACTTTAGAAATGAGTTCTAGTGAACAAAGATAGCAAGTTCTGGAACAAAGCCTCTCTAATGGGCAGGCTTAGATCAGACTGTTAGCTCGGACTTGGAATGATTAACGGAATACACCTAATGGGAGAAACTCGCTGTTTTTGTGTTTTTAACCCCGACGAAAACTGGATTTAAAAGCTTAATCTGCGTATTGTGTATCTTTCTGCGTCTGTGTCAGTATGTGGCATCGTAGCTTCAACACGAATGATGGATTATCCGTTAAGGCATAATGCTTTTGTTGCGGGTTAATTCCACCCATAAAATCTGTTCCATACATTTTGTCGAGTGTCTTTGACATTTTTTTTTGGAACACCTGAGGTTTTTAATTTTCCATAAATTCCAGGTTGGTCCCATAGTAAAAGTTGTTCTTATTGATGAGTACAGACTATGAGCACATTTCGGCTTAGCATACAGGATTGTGAAGGAAAGGGTATGCTCAGCCGATAAGGAGTCATAGTATTTACATGAACAACTTTTACTATGGGACCAACCCAGAAATCGCGAAAAAAAAAATCGGCTATTCCATACATTTTGTCGAGTGTCATTGACATTTTTCTATGGAACCTGCTGATTTTTTTTTCGCGAATTTCGGGTTGGTCCCATAGTAAAAGTTGTTCATATTGATGAGTACAATGAGTCCTTTTCGGCTTAGCATACCCTTTATGAATAACCCTATATATCTACGTTAGTTTGTACGGTCTTATGTTGCCTGAAATAAATTATTGTTACTTTAATGTAGGGTATCAACATGTGCACAAATCTTCGTCTTCTCTTCACAACCCGCTCCCAAGCTTAATCCTTTGTACAACTCTAGTATAATGTATAATCCAACATTCGCAAACTTACCTTACTATAATACTAACAATTTACTCGTGGTTTGTGTGGGCAGCCTTGTTACAGGAGCGTATAATTTGCTTGTAACTTTAAAGCGTGAAACACTCGATTTCGGAGAATACTTGAGTACTAAAATAACTTCTGAATTTAGCACTAAATTGCACTTTACCTACTCTATTTGCCTTAACTGTGTTACTACCAGTCTTACTGCCAGTAGCATGGGTTGCAATAAGGCTGCTTTTGTAGGTACAACAACAACTTATATCTCAGGGTGACGAGCGCAGTGCTGTGCCGCGCAGGGTCTTGAATTCTGCGAGTTCAAAATTCTGGGTGGCGCAGACCTGTTATGGGCAAACGTGACGTTTAACATCAGGTGAGCGATTTGCTCGTCTCGTCACTCAATCACATAAAAAAAAGGTACTACTAAAGTAAAACTACTTAGTTTTACTTTTTAACCGACTTCAAAGAGAAGGTTCTAAATTCGACTGCTTTTTAATTACTTTTAATTTTAGGAGCAATCTATTCAATTGTATAAAATAAAAACAAAATCCTTTTTATTTCCGTAGTCCGGAAATAACAGGAAATTACAAATGCGGAGGTAAGTTAAGCTAATGACTTAATGAATCTATGTTTTTACGTTAATAGTTTCCATCGACCGCACAATCACGTGAACTACGTTACGTGATATTAGTGGTTAAATGCAAACTTCCATATAATAGAGAGCCGCAGTGAGCCACCTGCATTGTTAATAACGCTGAATTAGAAATATAAAACGCAAGAACGGCTGAAGCGATTTTAAATTTATAAATTTTACTAGCGGCTCGTCCCGGCTTCGCACGAGTAGACACTATAAATTGAGATCTTAAAAAAAAAAAATCTAAAAACTATCCTATCTGTTAAGTTAGATCGAACTGCACACGGTGTGCAAATTTGATTGAAATCGGTTAAGTAGTTTAGGAGTCTATAGCGGACAAACAACTTGACACGTAATTTATAATTATACTAGCTGACTCGACAGACGTTGTCCTGTCAAAAGCCATTGCGTAACTATAGCAACCGTAGTATGTTGATGCTAACTTGTCAATTTATAGTAAAAATTATCAGTATATATATAATTTGCAATAAATTAAAATTGCGACTATAATTTGAGATTTAAACTATCCTATCTCTCAAGTTGGATCGAACTGCACATGGTGTGCGAATTTTATTATAATCGGTTAAGTGGTTTAGGAGTCCATTGAGGACAAACATTGTGACACGAGATTTATATATATTAAGATATTAAGATTTAAAATATGTCTAAAAGGGAACGCTACAAAACGTGCTTTCAAAAAAAATTGCATCGAACCCGTTTAAGAGCTGCAGTGATACTGACGGACAGACACCATAGCGGTCAAACTTATTTATAGCACTTATCTTTTTGCGACGGGGGTTAAAAAAGCTAAAGCAAAGTATGCCATCAATCTGTATATACAAGGGCACGATACGATTCGCCAACCAAGATAGTTTTGAAAAAGTCTTATTTGATATGTCATAATTTATATATAACTGCGAATATGTTCAGATAATTTGGTTTTCGATATTTGTTAGTCAATCACGCGAAATGACTGAACATTGGATAAAATTTAAAGAGGCAGTTAATACATATACCTATGTATATAGAGTAGGTACGATATAGGCTAATTTCATATCATGGCAAAATTCTGAGAGATCAGTGAAACCTGAAATGCCTACATTACATTTAATTAATTCCGTACCTGTATGCAGTAAAAGCGTGGCGGAATATGGCCTTCAAAGGTAGATCTGTATCCCAGCACTGGAAGGATTAAAGGTCGAAAATGACGATGCAGTAAAAAAATATGTCAGGTAAAACCGCGGGCACGACTAGTAAATAACAAAAAACTCTCCTTTTCACATCTGACATTAAAATTCAACACTTTCTAATACTTTTAGCTAACAGAATAATGCATCTCCTGTAGCCAAAAGTGATAGCCAGAAATTCGGGCAGCCCGCCAACTGGCTCCGCCGAATAGTGTCGCTGATTTATTATTCTATTCAGGTATAGATAGGTGGCCGATAACTCTCTGTTTACTTGTGCATATAAATGTCACCTGGAAAATATGTGGACTAGATTTTTAGGAGGCCCTTGGAGCTGTCAGGATTTCGCTTTCACGACTGAGGTGATAATACGGATGACATAGTGCGTTGTAGGACGGATGAGGCGTTGAATTGTAGGTCACGGTTGTTTCTTCTTTAATAATAACCCTCAAGTCTTGTCAGAGGCCTTAAGGTGGTCTAAATACCCTGAAACCAGAGCTAGCCACTCGGCCTATATTATACTTTTCCTTGCTTTTGATGTCGATGAAACGAAAAAGTTGATCAAAGTTTGCTTCTGTTTGCATCCATTTCGTTGCTGTTGTGTTTGTTTGCTTTCTATTCATTGCGTTGGCATTGCATTAGATAGATAGATATTTTTTGAGGTTTTAAGTGCATAAACCGTTTTTACTCCAATAAATTTTAATAATCTTTTGGATGGGTGACCACAGCATTGTTGGTTTACAAACAACCGAAGCACTAAGTGAACCCCTAACGTCTATTTAATTCAAGACTTTATTTCGTTCGGCATTTTATTAATTAACTTTAAATCTCTTAACTACTATCTAACGATAGTTGCCTATTCCAATCCATTTCACAACTGGAACAGCTGCATTTAATTGAATTAATTCAAGAAAATCGTTCACCGAATTAAAGCACTTTATTTAACTTTACAGCCGATTTAATAGGGTTGTTACACTTGCTACCCTTGATGGGGTAGGTCTATGTTTGGATAAGGGTCAGGCCAAAGACAAAGAAATAGACGACGCAAAACTTTATTTTGTACTTAGACAAACCTAGAGATAAAGATTGAGCGTTTGATTTATTTTTTGAGGTTAAAATAAATAAAAGGATAATAAGGATAAGTTCTCGGTTTACCACCAACTCGCCTGATCGTAAGCTACGATGTGGTCAAAGATGAAAAACACAGACCTAGAAGAAATATTCACTCTTTAAAAAGCCCAAGATATATCTCTGTATCTCTCAGGAAACTAGGATGATTGGACGAAGCCGCCAAGATTTTCTATACTTTCGCGTACGTAAACAAGACGCACATATTGACGCATCAAATACTCCTCTACTCGCTTGTCAATTCAGCGATATTGCGCAGAAAACGTATAATAAAAAAACGATTCATGGCGAGATCTATTAGAAAGTGGCTTCTAAAGATAATCCGGAGTTCTATCTTTCCCAGGTTTATTTGCGTTTCAGCGTAACATTGTGTCAAATGCTCACGACGTGCGAAGCCAAACTTTCTATGAAGCGTGTGATGTCAGATTTTCTCGATAAGTCTTTTCGCTGTCGCAAACATTAAAGTATCTTAGACGCTTTTCTGACTACAGATAAGATTTTAAGTTGTTTTAAGTTTGTTGGATAGCTTGAAAGTTTAAGTTACTTTAAAGAAAGGCTTCTGATCACTATGACTTTGACATTAGCACCAGCAACAACAAAAGTAAACCTTAAAAGGTTCTAAAAAGAGTTTTTATAAATTTGTCTCGGTTTAAAATCGATAAATGCAATTTTGTCGGTGAAAGGTGTCGAACATGATAAACATTATTAAAACGAATTTCATCAACGACATAATGTAAAACTGTCGTTCAATTTAATACTTTATTCGAGAATGTGCTATAATTTGAAGTTTACAAATAAAATGCCCAAACTTTTTATTAGGTAGGCCTATTTATTTTTAAAGTACGTATTTGCTTTTTATTGCTGTAGGTAATGTTTTCATCTGTTATAAATATTATAATGCGTTAAAAGTAACAAACTGATGAAAAGATTATGTTTTGTGTTTTTTGATATCATCATTATTAACACAGCCTTTTCTTTCCCTGGGTGGATAGGATTCTTGCTATGCCATCTGCCACAGTCGCAATCCAACCTTGATCAGCAATTTTAACGACACCTACATCCTTACAAAGTTTCCCACTTGCTACATCTAATCTCCAACCCTGTGGAACAGGATAGGTAGTCGATAGTAATAAACCTGTAATAGGTATTAAACTAGACAGTAAACCCTGATTCTGAGGAGCCTGTTAAACTTAATTCCTTCAGTTAGTGCTGATGACTCTATTTTTACATCAAACTTTCGAAATATAATATAAATCATTGTTTTTTAATGCGAGTAAGTCTGTAAGTCTGTCTGTAAGTCTGCGTTTGTCCACCAACACGCCTGATGTATTAAGCGACAAAGATGAAGCGCGTAAACCTAAAAGAGACTTAGGATCATTGAGTAGGAAATAATTATATCAGATTAAAATTACCACTACTTAAACCACGTTAGTTTTCGTGGTAACAGATAAAGTCATTCAAAATAATAGTTAAATGTTTTAAACCAATTTTCCTTTTCAAATCTCGTGTTCTTTTTTCAGACGGATGATGGCGATATTGTGTAATTTTATTAATCATACATAATAAAATGTGCGACTAATTTCAAAAAACAACGATAGCCATCATAATGATCCACGTTCTACCTCTAAATCCAAACGTTTTTTCAGTCGCCTCTACTAAATACCTATAGAATATAATATATGATCCAAGTTTCACGTGCTCGTAACCAACGTAAAAAGGAACGTACGTAAACCAGATACTTCATTTTAAAAACTTAATTTAGAGCATCGTATCTTTTTCATGAGGTGTAAAATTAATTTTTGTGGTCGTTACGCTGGCGTCTAGCGAATAAATTGTGGTCATGATAGGTGTCGTATAAATTTTGGACATAGTAATGATCATTATGCGAGAGGCAAGGAGTGGAGTGGAAACACGGAAAATGTGAAATTGTAGTTTTGTGGAGAAGTGCATTAGTGAATTTAAGTTAATGTTTACATTACTTTTAATATTCCTGCATATAGTTTTAGTTTTCAGGGGTAATTTTAGTGTATTTTTCTTATTTGGATATTAAACATGTTTTAAAATATCAAAATTAACATCATTTACCACTTTCTCTTTGCCACTGCTGAGAATAGATAGGCCTTTCTTAGAGCTTGTACACAAAACTGCGGTGCGACGTCGCATAGCAAAAATCTGCGAGCACGCACGACGCGAATTTCTGCGATGCGATTTCTGCGGCAAAGAATTTTCCTCCTTGATCGCTTACCATCAGGCGGCCCGTTTGCTTGTCTGCCAATTATGGCATAAAAAAAAAAACATAACAGAAGTTACATACGTCCGGAGAAGAAATTCAATGGCGTATGTCACCAACCCGCACTTGGCCAGCCTAGTAGAATACGGCCTAATCACCGTTCGAGGGTGAACCTGTATCCCAGCAGTGGGAGGATTAAAGGTTGCATGTGAAGCAAATAAGTACTTAGCTTATTCGCTTCTTATGGCAGTTTGTATTCCAGTCGTCTTTATGAGCTTTTATTCTCTATTTGTGTTCTTTAACTGCCAACATACCTGAAAACAAAACAAGACGAAGTTTAGTAAAATTTAATACCAGACATATTAAATCAATTGTACTGATTACATTGTATTAAACTAATTTGAAAGAACTAAAAGTATCTGTGTCCGTTTTTATTTTTAATATTTTTAACAACCCAATTTTAACCAAAATAAAATGTTTAGGTAATAGTATCAAAATTGACACCAACTATTTTTTTTGGCAATTTTTATAATACCTTTTTAAGGATTTTAAAGACTATCACATAGTCATTTAACCCATTATAACCTAGAGGTGCCGTTTGGCACCCAATTCAAGGTGTTCATATATTCGCGCCATAAGCGCCTCACGTATAGTGAAGTCCGGCGATGGGCTATCTATGCGGTACTAGAGAAAAATAGCTATCACTTTCTGTACATTGTTTTAACTGGCGAACTTGTTGAGACCGGCACAAGAGTCACAAAGTCAGTATTATGAAATTATTGCAGAAAATGGATTTCAAGTTCAAGTAAGTGGGTCATAATTTACATATTTCGTGAAATCTATCACTGAGATGCATTTTGTTTTATTCTTATATCCTCGTGTGACTAAATTATATTGTAATATAATTTAGTTTTGTTTGCGTGTTTGTTTTATCGTACTTCAAAATGTACGGGTGCCGTATGGCACCTCTAGGCCGATATGTAGTCTATTCCAACAACGTGTGCAATGTTTATTTTTGGTTACTGCGTAGGTTAACAGTGTTTTTTTGTCTTGATAGGGGTTGTACACTCCATGAGGCACTAGCCCTGCTAGAAGAACATGAGGAAATTGAGCCACGGTAGCTATATGTACATTGAACCTCCAGAACCTGCAATCGACTCTGATCAACATTCGGGCGACGAAGAAGGGGGTAGTTTTGTAAATAACCTGACAAGTCGGCAACTCAATGCTGCGGATGTGAAGTGGTATTAGCGTCTACGTCTCTGCCACCACGTCAATCACGCCCCACTAGTCGCGGAAATGCACGGGTGGTACCAGATATACAACCTGAAGTCGGATCATCTCGTACTGTACTGTTATATAAATTCATAAAATAAATGCTGTTTTTATTTATTAATTCGTACATTACATAAAATCATCATCATTTTAGAAATAGACGGTAAAAATAGTTAGCTAATAAAAAGTTAATACATATCTAATAGAGAGATGGAAAGCTTACGTATTGGCCTAGCGGTGCCATATGGCACCCATTGTTTTTTCCAAAAGTAAAAAAAAATTAAAACTTTTAATTATTAAAAATAGCTCAAGAAGCCTTAAGAAACAATATATATAAAAATTGTCAATATCTAAGCCTATAAAATAATTCAGGTCATAATGGGTTAACATTAAACATTTTCAATTCCACCATTAGTTAAAGATCTAACATTTCTCCAAAAAATACAGAAACCACTCCGCCTCCCCATGATAAATCTACCAAAAACCACAGTAAATCACCCGGTGGGAACCTTTTAATGGATTTTCAATCAGGGACATAAAACAAATTAAACTCCTTTATCCAGCTGTATTTGGAACGAGAAATCCGAGAAGATCTGAGGAACGCTCCGGTGGACATCAGATTTGGGTTGTCAGGCCTTGGGCACAGGATATAGAAAAACAGTAGATTTACATTAATAAAATAATAAATATAATAATGCCATACAAAATGGAAGAGATAACATTATAAACGGTGTAGTGACCTGCCCCGGCTTTGCACGGGTATGAAATGTAGTCTACGTTACTCGCTAATAATGTAGCTTTATATTGGTGAAGTTTTTTTTTAAAAATCGGTCTAGTAGTTTTGAGTTTATTCATTAAAACACATTAAAATACAAATCTATCTCTTTATAATATTAAGGTAATTACATAATACTTAAATATACAAAATGAAGAAATAAATCGAAAATCAAATTCAAGATTCCAAGAATAATATTATCTTTGAAGTCTTTACATCCAACACACTTGAAGATTCTTGAATTCGTTTCTTATTCATAACAGTTTTCTAACAAATTCTTTGTAATTATGATTCAGGGAAAGAATAAAAATAGCCGAAGTAAGTGATAAACGTAAGAATTTTAATATGGCATAAGAAATCTTCTGAGTGGAGATTCCATTCCTTTGTTCTAATCTCTGGCAGTAAATAATGAATTCTCATATCGGCTTTCAGAGGGTTCTAAATGGCATATATCCACCTAGCTTATAAGGAGATATATTGCAAATAATACAGGTATTTATTACGTGAAGAGATTGAATTGAAATTTTCGGTTCAACTTTTAAGGTAAAGGTGTGGAGTAGAGACCAAGCGTTTTTTTTTTTCAGGAATAGGCTTACGTTTGACCGCCATCTTGCCAGATGGTAAGCAATAAAGCGGTCTACGATGGCGCACGCTTGCCTAAAAGAAACCGATTCACTCGCGACTTGCATCCTCAGATTATATCTATCGGGAAACACCTACTCCGGCAGAGCTTTCCACACTCTAGCAGTCCGTGGGCAGAACACGGGTCGGATGGGTCTGACGACCCATCGTAAGTCATTCGTAGATGAGATTGGTACGAGACAGGGAAAAATGGCACAAGGAAGGAGGCCTATAGCCAGCAGTAGCTCAATGTTGGCTGAAGATGATTCTGATGACTTATAAATGTTGCTTATATTCGTATTGACAATGTCATTTAACTATTATTATTATTTTCAAGGTTAGAGTGAATAGGTATCTTCTAAGTATGCGTGCTTCATCTTCGACCATATCGTCGCTTACCAACAGGCGAGTTGGTGGTCAAAGGCGGACTTCATAAAGATAAAAAAAAAAGTTGTAATAGGTACTAAAATAAATTGCGCAATATTATCAAAATATATCACTTAACTTAAGTACTAACTGAAACTTAAACATCACTTTAAGCAGTGCATATAAATAAGACCCATATTAAGGTACTAAATACCGGTTATATCCCTAGCATAGTGCTTATTTAATTTAGTTACCCTGCTAGTTTTGAATAGCCAAGTTTTTGCAGACTAAAAGAAAATGGAGATAAGGTTTTCTAATTTTTTCCAAATCTCCTTATCATGATTTTGAAAGCTCTTTCGCATGAAAAGTTGATAAACCGCTTTAATAAAATAATACCATATCAAAACAACCAATTTACTCCATGGTGTTTGGGTGGGTGGGTGCGTGTTTAGGGGAGTTTACACACAATACATCCTAAGGTGAGTACGAGTATGTATCTGTCGATAGAACTCACACACTAACAGAGCCTTGTCCATCCATTTCCTAACTCCTAGGGGTATCAAACTATTATTTACCACACTTTCCACCCAATGCAACGTATCAAAAAATTCCCTTAGGAGGAAATACTCCAAAAAACCCCTCTAGATCCCATGGGTAAATAGATGGGTTTCCTCAATACATGTCATCGAAAAACAACTGATAAACGAGCAAGTTACTCTACTGATTTATTTACTGTTTCACAAGTTGCTCTAACACCAGGGCCAGACTTATTTTACTTTGATTTACACTAGGCTCATACTTATTTTACTTTGATTTACACTAGGCTCATACTTATTTTACTTTGATTTTTAACCGACTTCAAAAAAGGAGGAGGTTATCAATTCGTCTGTATGTTTTTTTTTTATTTTTTTTTTTTATGTTTGTTACCTCATAACTTTTGACTGGGTGAATCGATTTTGATGATTCTTTTTTTATTAGAAAGCTGACGCTTCCCATTTGGTCTCATTTCAATTTCAATTTAGTCCAGTTCTGATAATGGTATCCATGAGAAAACCATATAAGTCTTAAATTTGCATTAAGTACGTGCGCGACAAATAGATGAATAACTCAATAGTCAGTCTTTTGAAGTCGGTGTTTGTTTTTTGTTTTGTAAAAATAATGTTCTTGTCCATTTTTTGCTTACTCACAAGTTGTTCTATTTAACACGGGAAAACTCACGTAAAAATCAACAAAACAAAAACAGTATAACAAAATAATCGTTTCACACTCACAGCTCCCCACTAGGATAATCCTGTGTCGGGGATGCCATGGAAAACACACAAAGACAAGGACAACTGACACCCAGACCCAGAGCAGACATTTAAATTCATCAAAATGTGTCAAAACCACGTTAGTTTTCATATTCACAAGTTATTCTACTGTCCAATGTACTGTGGCAACATTGTCTGATGATCATTGGAAAACAGTCACGTGACAGCTCTGTAAGGTTGACCTAATTACGACGTCAAGTGCACGCCAACCCGGTTCTTTTCATTTCCAATAGTTTGTTTTGTTAAGTTATTTTGTATTCAAAGTTTTGAGCTTGTCTAAAACGTTTGAGCGAATAGGCCCAAATGTAATTCTATTTAGTTTTATTTTCTTTCTTGTAATTTGTTTGGTTTGCAATGTACTCATAACTACATTAATATATTCTATTCTGTTCTATTATATTATTGTCCTTGTCTTTGTATTTGTTTCATGGCATCTACGACGCAGGTTATCCTAGTGGGGAGCTATGAGTGTGAAACGTTATTATTTTATTCTGCGTAATATTATATTCTTAAATTCAAAAGTTATAATGTAACAAGTTAACTTTAAACGACTGTAAAAATGTAGTTTATTTATTACATCCGATATCAAAAAAATTCTGGCAACATCATGCAATCCAAAATTGATCAAGCTGTTTAGACGACAGGAAGTCACATTTCCTTTTAATCTTACTGCATAATATTGTATGTATAGGTATATACTAGTTATATAGCACTGACGATCTGCTTGGTTCAGCGGTTGTATATCAGCCTTTTAAGCCAGAGCTCTCGGGTTCAATTTCCGGCCAAACAGATGTTTGAATGATTTTAAATATCTGTTCTGGGTCTGGGTGTTTGTTGTTCTTGTCTTTGTGTGTGATACATGGTATCCCCGACACAGGGTATCCTAGTAGGGAGCTATGAATGTAAACGTTAAAATATAGTAAAATAATAAGTCTGCACGTGAGCTGTGGTCAATTATCTAGCTAGCCTTAAAATGCAAACCTATAGCGTAATTCAATTAGGTATACGAATAGGGCTGGTGTTTTTAATTATTGTAAAAAATATGTAAATGACGTTATATTGTTAGTAACATGCGAGATTTTTTATAAGTGTTGTAAATTTAAAACTGTATGTGTAAGTCGCGTAATTTAGTTTTATGTTTCTATTATGTACCTGTGGTCTTGGTAATAGACTAGTTTGTGTGAGGGCGTACTGGTTTTGACTACGGTCAGCGCCTTCTAGCTTTATTTGTTCCGAACTAACTTTTATTACTAAATGTTTAAATCAGTATTCAGTATTTTAGCTCTATCCCATTTTCGAGTTGACAGTTGCCTGTTAGCTCGAAACTGACAGAAAACATAATTTTTTGGGCTGTTATGAACTTTTTGTTTTTAGTCTAACTTTCGAAATTCACTTTTACGGTATATTAAAACCAATTAGCTCCACAAAAATGACTTGCAAAATATTTTGTACATGCATAGATTGTACGCAAGATAACAAAACATACCTCCATAAAAAGCGGTTAAAATCACGAGCTAGTTTTCATAATTGCCCGTAAAAATACCGCTTTGTACGAAATCGTTCTTTACTGTAGTTCGCTCTCGCTCAAACCTCGCCGAGTTAATAGCTTTGATGGACTCATCAAAAGTTTGGAAGAAATTAAAGTCGGAACATTGATCGGCTACTTCATCGTTGGTTCCGGGGGTCTACCACAGACGCTTTGCTTCAAGTCTTACAGAAAAGTTTCTGTTTTTCTCTTAACTGTAGATAGAATAAGGCAATGACCAAGTTTGACCTTATTATAATCATTGCTGATTATATGGTAATTATTTGGTCGTGAGATATGAGAAAAAGTACGCTGTTAGGGATTGTGAATGACACCTGACCGGTATTCCTTGACATGAAAGTTTTACTTGCTCCAGAATTCATAGCGGTATGCTGTCCTGATCACACACTTTTGGGAAAACAATATACCGTCTGTTTAACGTTTTACGAACATTAGTGCTGTAGTTCGATAAGTTGTTGTATTTTGTAGATTTGTCATCAAAAACACGATATAGACGAAAAACTATGTGTTCTTTGGGTAGAAGTTTATGGCAATGTTTTAACTATTACCTACGATTAAATTTGATAATAGAGAATAAGAGATTACCTCTCCGTTTATGGCATTCGAGATATTTGACATACCTTTAATAGGTTTGTATCTATGTTAAAGAAGATATTGTACCTCAAATTTCTAAAAATAATCAGGCTTAATTCCAGCCAATTATTACAATCCGAGTCCATTTTCTTCCTGTTTTACAGTTATTAAATCATTCCATTTAGTAATTAAGTCGACTTTCTTCCGATTGTTTTGAGTGAAACTGAGTACTGTGGCATAGATAAGGGACGCCATTACGGACTTTCCTTTAAAATAATGTTTTTATCGTTAAAAGTACGCAATAATGAGTGTCGTAAAAGTTAAGGATTTCCGACTAAGTTTGAAGGAAGACGAATTTTAAAAGTTGGTCAGCTTGACGTAAAATGTTCTGAATGGCTGCCGGTGAAAGTGCTGACGATAAAAATGTTAAGTGTAAAATGGCGTAGCTTGGCCTATAATTTTATTAAGTAAAAAAGTACGTAATAAAGTTTTATTTTTTATCTTTTTTTTCTATTTGTATGCTTATGGAACAGTTTTTATCACCCGACGCAAAATAAGCAGTGTGATATGTTTGACCACTAGATAATGTGTGTGAGTGTGTTTCTGTCTGTTGCACCGTAGCTCTGAAACGTGTGAACCGAATTCCAGTGTCCTTAGACTTGTTTTATCGAAACGGTTCAGCCGTTTCAACATTGGGGCTTTTCAATTTTTTTAATTTATTTCGAAACCAGTCATGCTGGTTTAACACACTGGTGTTTGACATACAAATATATATATAATCATAATTATTAGCACACCTAAAAACCATTATTATTTATTACCTACAATCACACAAACACAACACTACCATATTATCCATCTTTGCACAAATTTATCGTTTTCCCTTTATCTCCTTACACCTAGAATTTTGTACAAACGTGCTATTTTTGTTCGGCCTATGAAAAACGTTGGCAAATATTTCTTCCTGTAAATTTCTCACTACAAAGGCCGAGAGCTACGATACATACGTAAACACCTAGCCTGGCCCAGTTTCTGCTTCACATCATCTCTATGGAAAGGGGAGACAGGGACTGAAGTCGTCCATTTGATTCTGACATTAATCTTTTGAGCGCCAAAGTCACCTATAACGGGCCTAGTGCAATGGGCCTAGTGCAACGACGTCTATAAAAATCACATATTAACGTAACATACTAGCGACCTGCCCCGGCTTTGCACGGGTATAAAATATAGCCTATGTTACTCAGGGATAATGTAGCATTCTAATGGTGAAAGAATTTTTGAAATCGGTCTAGTAGTTTTTGTGTTTATTCAATACAAACATACAAAAATACAAATCTTTCCTCTTTATAATATTAGTATAGATTAAATCTCCTGTAACTACTTAATAACATCCTAAACGAAAAAAAAATGTATGTTATTACGATACATTATGTATACTATTGTCTATATTTCACAGCCTGCAAAGCCGACTTCATTAACAGCTTTTTCTGGTAAATGGCGAACTCATTTTACGCAACATATTAGATAAGGACATCAATACTTTTAGAAAAATTATATCTGTCAACTAAAGCCTTCTTGAGCCCATTCTGTGTATAAAGATAGAACACTGCATGTGGTTACATATGGTTACCGCACTAGTTAGCGCTACGTTGAAACAGAGGGTGTTGCTGAATATATATTTTGGACTTCAAAAGCGAACTACACATAATTATAGCTATATAGGATGTGGGTAAGTTTGCTATAATATTATCCTTTGAATTTAATGGAGGAGAAACACGCTTTGTCTTGGAGATGTCTGAGTTCTGGTCATTAGGCGAGATACTCTCTAGGTAGTTGCATTGTAAAAAGTTTGTGACTAAATTACTTTAACATATGTTTAGGTACTTAGAGGTATTATTGTTTAAATTAGGTATTACAACTGTTTTCAAATGTATTTCTAGTGGATTTCCGCCTTCAAAACCACATACACTAGAATACATTTGATAACAGTTATTTGAAGATGAACTCCCGCGAAGTAACGCCTGATTCAATAAATTATCTAGGTATTCGTAGCCAGATACTCAGTTGAGATCAATAATAGTACCTATGGACAAAATATGTAGATAATTATGCTTGTATATTTGTCTATGGTCATAGTGATAACAATGAGACTATTGTACATTGACTTTCAAAACAACAACAGGTTAGGTTTGCGAGCCACATTCGTGTTCATAGCCGTAATTCATAAGCCGGGTTCCCCATTGACGGACACGTCAAGGAGGACGGTAACAACAACCTGGCGAGTTGGTCAAACACGACTTATTCGCGTTAAAAAACATAATGGTCTGATTCATCACGGGCTGATTCTTGTATAAAGAGCAATCGGAATTGTCTGCTTTGTCGTACTCAATATCAATGCCAGTAAGAAAAGCGGGTAAAGGAAAATTAGCGGGAAATTAAATTAGCTTAGCGGGAAAATTAGTTAAAATAATATGCCTTTTAAGAACATAGTTTTTCTGACTATATTATTAAATTAATTTAATTGATTCTTTTCGTTGATGCAACACAAAGCAGTTTCAATTTTCGTGAACCCACTTTTAGGTCAACTATCCCAGTCAACATACTTGAAAACGTTTTACTTTATCTCGAATGCCAGCTCGCTGAAGAGTGCTCAAGCCAGTTCCAAGGAAATGTCGCCTCACTTAGGACTAATTAAGTGCCTATTTGACTCCCAGCTATTTGGAATGGACTAGTTTTTGGGCTAGCTTCGGATTCGACGTCAGGCATTTTTGTCGAGTGGTACATTCTTGTGCTTTAGATTCAGATTCAGAATCTTATTAAATTTCATAGAAAGGAGTTCCTTATCATTTTGACACGTAGGTAGGACTTTTTTTTGAGATCGGTATCAGAACTTGAGGAATTTACATCCATCTTTGTTTTTTTTATGTAATAATGAGTGACGAAACGAGCAAATCACTCGCCTGATGTTAAACGTCACGTTTGTCCATAACAGGTCTGCGCCACCCAGAATTTGAACTCGCAGATCAAGACCCTGCGTGGCACTGCACTGCGCTCGTCACTCTGAGATATAAGATACATGGTGTCTTTGTCTTTATGTATGACATAATACTCATATCTTCCTTCTACTCGTATTTCATTATGAGTACATTTATTCTGTGATAGGCTTGCGTTTGACCGCTACCTCGCCTGATGTCAAGCGACGTGAGTAACGAGAAGCAGACCTGTCACACAGAGGAAATATCTACATTTGAAGTCTGCCTAAGACCGTTGGAAAGAAAACGATACCCTAGTCCTCCTTTAATGTGATACTGTTCGCAGGACATGCAATAAACAGTACTAAGCGACATCCTGTAACCATAATTTCCACATCCTTCCCACCATAAAAGTCATCTCTATAAAACACTTCGGAACTTTTCATAAACATAGACCACCGACAAACTTAAACATTTACGAAAGTACTACCTAGAGACTCGGGACTCTTGGAACACTTTCATTTTATGTCACTGTCCAAGAAGCGTTGGTCGTACGTACTTGGAGCTAATTGAGTGCCCATCTCCTCAAGTCCCGTTCTGTGGAACGAGCTAATTCGACGCTAAGGGGTCGCGAACTCAGCTATACAGTTTTTAGTGTTATGCGTTTTAGTAGGTGACGGTATGAATACGTGAAGGGGTTAATAAGTATCTTTGTATAGTCCTGATATTAGGAACTAGCTTCGTCCCGTGGTTTCTCTCCATACGCGCTTTCCTAGAAGAACAATTCGTTTTTTGGAGATAAAAAGCAGTATACCTATCTATGTATTGTGTTAACACAACACACACAAACACTTTTGTTGTTTTGTGTTCGCTTTTTATCCAAGAAATACGCTATTTTTTTGCCACAGTATATTTAACTTCGTTACTTTTATTACCATGTGTGAGTGAAACCGCGGAATGCGCCTAGTAAATTCATAAGTCATGTGATATTTTTCTTTGTTGAAGATAAATAATGCTAAAGTAACTTCGGACGTAGTAGCTAACAAGTCTGTTTGAGTTTAGGTATATTTTATTTGCATTGTGTTTATTGGAAACCAATTGAATATTATATCAAAGCAAATGAATTGATTGTACATTAAATCGTATAAAGAAAATTTAAGCAAACACCAAGAATCAAGAAAACTTCTCCAATTTTTAAACAAACGTTTCACACTCATAGCTCCCCACTAGGAATAAATCCTGTGTCGGGGATGCCATGGAACACACACAAAGACAAGGACAACTAACACCCAGACCCAGAACAGATATTTAAATTCATCATTCAAACATCTGCCCGGCCGGGAATCGAACCCAGGGACTCTGGCTTATAAGGCGGATATAATTACCGCTGAGCCAAACAGGCCGACAATTATACTAATGTTACCATAAAATTTACTCGTGTTTTTCCTTTATCTACATATTTTTACATAAATATAATGACTAAAAGAGAGAAACAAAATCCTGAAAAAAAACTATTAAAATCAGCAGTACATTTTAAGTTTCAATCAAAAAGCCGCCGTTGCATTTGCGGTCTGTTTGTTCAATGCATATTTAAATCAGACTAGTAGGTTGTTCAGGCGTATAAACATAAAAAAAACCATTGTGATATATTACTCTGAATAGACATTTTTCAAAATTAAACACGGAAATTCGTCGCGAATATTCCCAGTGTTTATTAATACAACAAAATGTTTAAAGTCACGTTTGTTTTCGATAGTAAAATGCTATAAATAGATTTAGAACAATTGGCACTGGCAACATTGTGAATATTACACCCAACACTATATCCCGAAACGTAAACCCTACTTTACATGCAAACTCGCAGTCCCTTGTCCAACTTTTCCCCAAAAATGTTAAAATATCACCAAAACCCAATGAGGCAGCACCTCACAGCATCTAGATCAGTGACTCTCAACCTTTTTAGACCAGGGATCATGTTGATGTCTTTGTTGTGAGCGACCACAAAGTAAAAGAAAAGAAAAAACTGTCGGTGTAAAATAAAAAACATTAGAAGAACGATTTTTTTTTACTCTTGTGTTTTATTTTATTTTACCTACTGACACAAATAAAACTTATAAGTAAGAAATCAGAATTCGGAAATACCTTAAATAATAGCAATAACGTGTAACATTAGTCAAGTAGTATTTGTGATAGAAAACTCATTTTATTAATTTACTTATAAGGAATAACAATTTATAATAAATTAAATATTTAAGTATGTAGATCATTAGCGGACCTTTTTTAGCTCTTGGCCACTGGTTGGGAACCACTGATCTAGATAGAGCCTCTGATATATCTTTAATAAGGATCCTCCAGTCCCTACATACATATTTCCTGATTATCCACGTCATATCTGCCCAATAATCTATGTTACATAACGCGGTCCCGAAAATATTTAACGTAGGATATTGCGGGCCGCTCGGTTTCGTTATTTTTTCATTGTTTTTTGTTTTCATAGGTTTTGGTGATAGATCAAAGGAGTTTTCGAGTTCTAGTGTTTTTTTGGTTGTGGTTAGAATAGATAAAGCTATCCTACTAATATAATGGGTTTTTTAATTGTGAAAGTTTGTTTGTTTGGATGTCTGTCACTTAATTCTCAGAAACGGCGACCCAAAGTTGGCATTTGATGTCAGAGAACACCATGTCAGTTTTATTCAAGCAAAATCAGCTGAACGGATTTGAATATAATGTGGTAGGTATGTCGATAATAATTATATACCTACCCTGCATTTAATAATAGGCTACTTTTATTCTGAAAAGAAAGCTTCCTGCAATATAGATAGATAAACTCTTTATTGTTCACACCATAAATTACAAACAAAAGAATTAGGTATAACACATACAACTAGTGCGACAACTGGCGGCCTTATCGCTAAGAGCAATCTCTTCCAGGCAACCTTAGGATGGAGAGGATAAACAAAAAAAAATAGAAAAACGGGGTGTGCAATATTGAAAAAAAAAAGAAAACTGTCATAATAAACCTACATAAAAAAGTAAAAAATACTTAGAAATACATTCAAATAAAATACATTCTAATACTAAAACTACCTACATTTGCGAAAATAAACTAATACAGTGAGTAGAACCTGCGGATGTCGCTAGCTACATCCGCATTTACCTAGTTTTAGGCATTTGCAATATTTCTAGGTAAAATCCTTTGATAGAAAAGAATGGATATCGGGTAAACGCTGAAAAATATTCGGACAAAAGAAAGAGCAACGGTAGTAACTTTTTAGTAATCTATACCTGAAAGTGCTGCAAGCAAAATTGGACATTGCATTGACGACTTAGAGCTTAATCTAGTTTGTAGGCATGTTGGAAATGTATCTAAATTGGCAGAAGTAAAATTCGGATCCTTTTTTCGTGAATTTTGATCAAAATTATCAAAAGTGGCGTTATTGGTAAAACTCAAACCAAACGCACCTAATAAAGGCCGGACATGAGAGTAGGTACCAAAACAAGTAATTTATAAAAATATTTTTTTTATAAATTTTTTATTGCATTGTCATCGAAGTAACACAAGTCTCTATACCAAATTTCAGCTCAATCGGATATCCGGAAGTGGTTCAAAACTCAGTTACAAGATTCGACTCAAAAAACAAACAACAAACAGGACAAGCTAAATAAAACCTTGAAACAAAACAACAACCTATTTTGATCAACTCTCCAAAAAGGTAAAAAGATCGAATAAAGAAAAAAAAGTAAATAATCAAAATAATAAATACCGCACTCTCTGCAAAACAAGGTCATCTGCGAAAGCACTCTTAAAAAAAATTAAAACACAACAAGAAAAAAATCCCTTCAAAAACATCTTCAAATTCTTCAAACAAAAAAAAAACTCTCTGATCAATGTTTACAAAATATTTCATCGCACGGAGGAAGGTTAGTAGCCTTCTCTAATGATTTAGCGGAACAAGCGTTTTTCCTTCAAAGCATCGTCCGGGGAGATTACTGATTGGTATAGCTTGACTAGGTTAATCTGTTGCAAATGATCCAAATAATTAAATAATTTGACATGAGGGTTTATCAATAAGGCATGAGTTTTCATGCCTTATTGATATTTATTGTCCAAAAAGTGTGTGCTTATTGTGTAGGGTCTTATTAATAAAAAACAGCAAAGTTAAGATACATTAGTTAGGACCGCGCACTTACTTTATCGTTTATGTTTAAAAGTACGAGCGTAGTAAATGTAGCCATAATACTTTTCTAACTTTTAGGGAAGTTTAATTAATGAACTAGAAACAAAGACACTAAAATTAAAACAATTACGTCAATAAGACATATGAAAGTAAATAAAAGAAATTAGAAAACCAAATTCATTATAACCATATTTTGTGTTAAATCAACATACCTACTTTGTATCAAATCAATATAATTATGGTTAAATATGTAAGCTGACATTCTATTATATTGGAGAAAAAAATCACTGGTAAAAAAAGAAAAGATAACACAGAAAAACAAAATAAAACTTTTTTTTTGTTGCATGAAGTTTTTCTACTGTTGTTTACTAATTTGGGTGCGCTGATTTCAAATCTACTCTCAGATTTTTCGTAGCAGCTCTAGTTAGTGAGATACAGGTACCGTCTTGAATTTACATAATTAGTCGATAGTTTCTATCAATAGCGGTGTAACTTAACTAGTTCCTTTATAAATTTCATTATGTCTTCCTCAAGAAGGACATGTTTAAATAATCCTGATTGTTTTTGTGTTATTTGTGGAGACTATATGTTCCAAAAATTCCGTTTAAATGTGTCGGACTTTGTGAAAAAGGCATACTTGGACTACTTTGGGTTTCCGTTGCCGTCAAACGCTAAACCTTGGATACCAAGTTTGGTATGTAAAAGTTGTGTTGAATCTTTGCGACTGTGGGCAAACAAAAAAAGACCGACTTTTAAGTACAGAGCTCCTATGATTTGGCGTGAACCATCCAACCATCATGACGACTGTTATTTCTGTGTAACAAAAATCATAGGAATAAACCATAAAAATTGCTATAAGTGGATATATCCAAACTTAAAATCTGCCATAAGACCAGTCTTGAGTATTAGGGGTTGATAAAACAGTTCGTAAAAGCTCTTAACAATGATGGCGAATGTTTCAAACACATTGTAAAAGTGTTTCCAAAATTGAGTAGTGAGAAAATCAAAGGTGGTATTTTCGATGGCCCACAAATCAGGAAGTTGATAGATGATAAAAATTTAATCAACCATATGACAGCTGTTGAGAAATGTGCATGGGAAGAGTTTGTTTGGGTAGTGAGGAATTTTTTGGGCAATAGGAAGTCTGACGGCTACATTCAGCACGTTGAACAGTTGCTGATACACTTCCAGCGGCTTGGATGCAACATGAGTATTAAGCTTCACTACCTTCACAGCCATCTAGACTATTTTCCTGAAAATCTCGGTGACCTAAGCGAGGAACAAGGAGAGCGCTTTCACCAGGATATTCGCACTATGGAGAAGAGGTATCAGGGGTACTGGAATGAACATATGATGGCTGATTAATGTTGGAGCATTCAAAATAGTACTCATAATACATCTCACTCTAGAAAATCCAAAAAAAAGGAAATTTTATTCAGAATAAATATATTTAATATTTTTTTTAAACTTAAACTATGCGCATTTTCAATGAAAAATCCTGTCACTTCATAACTCCAAAACTAGAGCTGCTACATAAAAACGGCATATATTTTCGAAATCAGCATGGTAAAACTATTCAGATTCATGTAAAAAATCTCATGCAACAGACATGCTGTTTTCCAGTGTAATCCCTCCAAAAATATCAAAGAAACTATCCTCAACTATCTTTCTCGTTTCCTCAGTAACGAAAATTATCAAACAACTCGACATAACTCACACAACCATCACTCACCATACTGTCATCATTTAACTCATCGTGGTCAACCTTTCCGCTATCTTTGATAGTAGCAAATTGATTTAATAAGACGTAAGATAGTGAGTTGTGCAGGATAAAGATATTTCTTCCGGGCAAGATAGTATGTATGTGTATTTGTGTATGTATGTAGTGATTCCACTGAGAAGCAATATAGTATGATTAACTCTGCTTTGGGGAAAAAGTATTAAGAGGCAATTTTACCCTACGGCTTAGGGAAAAAGTGAAGCTTGGGCCTCCAAGAGATCGCTTTTAATGATAAGACTGCCAGCTATCACGCTATTTTCGCGCTATACTATACTTTTGGGTCTGAATAAAATAGAATTTTTCTATCTTCTCATTTTATTTTTTCTAGCTTAACTTTTTCAGTCTGTGATTGTGGTCTATGGTTCAAGTTATGCTTTTTGCCATATTGTATTTAGGCAAAAGGTAATGGTAAAAAGTATAAGTTTGTTTAGGCTGAGCGGTAAACCCTGGTGTCCGAGTTCCAAAGTAAAAGTTATCTAATCTAGCAAAAATGGAGTCAAAAACAAAGCTCCGCTTGATTCGAGGCAAGTTTGTAACAATTTTAGCACAATAGCTGCGATTCGTAGATGAAATCGTAGCAGTTTGATATCATAATGATCTGTAGCAAATCGTAGAAAATATAGTAGCACTGGCTACGGTTAGTAGACAGCTTCGTAGCACTTTTGCTGTCATAATATTCTAAAAACTGAGATATTAGGTACCCACGGAACCTATAATATAAATTAATTTTGCTATCACGATAAACAATAATCTACATTTACACTAATGTTATGAAGAGGAAAGAATTGTATTATTTGGGAAATAATCTTTGAAATCAGTCCAGTAGTTTTTGAGTTTATTCATAACAATGGAATAAACTCAAAACTACACGGCCAATTTTAAAAAATATTTCACCAATATAAATTATTAGCTACACTATTAGCGAGTAACATAGACTATATCTACATCTATATTTCATAACCGGACGAAGCTGCCGCAGGTCGTTAGTTTTAAATAAAGCCATGGACTCAATTAACATTATTTTCGTTCCAATTTGTAACAATTAAAACGAAACAAATGACTGTGATTTCAGAGTAGAGCTATCATCAAATTACCTAACGTAACCACCATGTATGTCGTAACAACTTGTATATTATGAATAATTTCGACGAAACAACGTCCCCCTGCGCCAGGTTAGTGTCAACACTCAATTAAGGTAAAACAAACAATAAATACAAGACTTGGTAGCTCAGTGGGAGAACAGCCGCTTCACATTCTTGAGGTGGCGGGTTCAAACCCCGACTCGTACCTAGTTCTTTGGGACTTATGTACGAATTTACATACCACTGGCTTTTCGGTGAAGGAAAACATAGTGAGGAAACCTGCATATGTCCGGAGAAGAAATTCAATGGCGTACGTGAATCCACCAACCCGCACTTGACTAGCGTGGTGGAATATGGCCTAATCACCTTCGAGGGTAGACCTGTATCCCAGCAGTGGGAGGATTAAAGGTTGCATATGACTGTTCCAGTGACTTGTGAAGCTAGTTCGTATAGTGGAACACGTGTTGTGTATTCGAAGCGCATCGCGGACTAACCTAGCGGAGTTATATACGGTGAACACAGATAAAGGTGTAGATAAGGAATGTTTGCAAAGAGAGAGTTGGAGTCGGAGTTTCGGAGAATCGGATCTGGATCTAATAGGTACCCTTTGACTGGTTCTTCTATGACAACCAAAGGCACAAAAAAGTGTCATCGTTTTATTTTATCGTATTACTTTAAGGGCTGAAGTCAGTTCTAAAATAGTCTTAAATATCGGGATTAAAAAATGTAACTTTGTATAGTCTTGTTCAAAATATGATAAATTATTGAAAACTCTTAGATAAAGGCAGCTAAAGTCCGGTAATTTTTTCAAGAATAGAAAACAAATGCTATGACTGTTACACTATCTTTTTGTTGTGTTTTTAAATTGTATAAGATAATACAACTTTAAATTAACTGCTAAACCATATCAAAGACTTTCATTACCATTATTATTCACTCCACTACTAGAGCTTGACCATCAAGCGTAAATACTTTATCACCAGAGCTAACCATTCTACCTACACGATCTTATTTGTTACGGATAGTTAACTTGCGTAGTCTACCAACAAGTCTCCGACTAGCCCAGTCCCCACAGCGCTGTATCTAGTACTGTATTCCGAACGCATACATCCACTGAATGCGTAATGTAGCTTGTTTTCCTCTGAAAAAGTACACATCACATCTGCGTGTTAGAAAATTACTCTCTCGAAATAAGATACTTTTTGTTCCACTTTGATTCAGGAAAGGGAAACTCTGAGATGGATTGGTAGCGATTTAATTTTCCACGTCTGCTTTTTGTTACGTCTGTGACGGTGAATCTGGGAAATTAATTGAATGGAAAAATGTGTAAGAAATTGAGGGAACGGTTTTGTGGATTTGGGGGAAGATCGGTTATTTAACCAAGGAAAGGAGCTTTAAAATGGTAGGGAAACTGTATGTATTGCGTGATTATAAAAGCCTTATAGGTTTTCGGATGACATTGTAAAGGTGGTGATAATAAGGCAGTGGATTAGACTTGCACTAGACAAAATAAACATACATATAATTGGAAAACTATACTCGGCAATGGGTGGAATATAGTTGATGGCATTTTTTTTGCGTATAATTTCGCGTTTGACCACCAATTCGCCGATAATAAGTGGTCGAAGATAAAGCACGCAGACTTAGAATATACATACTATAGGTATGTTCTAGGTCTGCGTGACAGACAGTCCGCCGAGTGGGCCCATTTACTGTATCGAGCAAATAAATCATGATTCTTGTGACTGTCTCGCCTCGTCAAACTGTTTATACAAACTGAGTACTCGGCCAAGGGCACTGTCTTGCCTCTGTACTTGTTACTGTAAAACCATAACAAAATATACACTTGCTCTCTCACAAACATTCTCATCAATAATATCGTGATCTTGTTGGACTCTCTTTGTTTGTTTATAGCCTATTCGTAGTTTGCTTTATCCTTGCCTTGATATCCAAGGTTAGGATTAATCTCGAAGTAAATTAAAGCGGATCCTACTGGGACTGAACTTCAATCTTCAGTACCTGCGGGTAAGTAAAGTTTGCCTAAATCCGGATAAACATTTTGAATAATTATTGAATGTTTAGATGAGTTAGGATTATGTTGTACCTACTGCTAGATTAAATTGTAATACTTTGTATGTATGTACATATTTGCTTGAATAATATTAATTTGACACTTAACAAGATCTTATGGAGGGATATGTGTACATAAATCGACTGCCCCTACCCTGATGCCATTTTTACAGAAGAAGGTTTTGAGGGTTCAAAAATACCCGGTCGTTTCAAAAAATTGTACCAAATACATATCTTTTAATTGAAGATTATTTAAATACTCAAGTCATCTTTCCAGCAAAACCGCATCAAAACAGGTTCGACCAAGTCATCGGTAGCTCCCAAACGTATCTCTGTGTGTATGTATCATATTAAATATATAACCCCTCTCTTTTTGCGCCAGGTTAAAACTCCTTCGAAGGCTTGACGAAAGTGCCCTAACGGAAGGCACCTGAATCTAGGATATACTCGTATCATTTCAGCACATTGCCTAAAAATGTCAAAAACAGTTATGACGTAATAGCCCACGTTTTCGTCAAGAGATGTGTGCTCAGTCGAGATTAGTACGTGGCCAATCTAGGCTTCCTGTCCCCAAGGTGATGATATGAAATGCTCCTTGAAATGGCAGATAACTAAAACGGAATAAAGGAATAAAACGGATAACAACTGGTGTCCAAAGTAAACTAAGAAAAAAAAATTGGTTGCCTGTAAAGTCGGTTTATGGGCGAAAGTTTTACGTGACAACGACTTTGAGTGGTAAAATAATTTTAATGTGAATATTCATTCGTATAGTAGGAAGAAGGATGAAATAATAGTAACAATTTAAAACATTTATTTATACAAAGAATTATATTTAAAACATTAATTTATACAAAGAATCTCGCACTGAATTTCATATTAACAAAATTTTATGTCTGTCTCTCTCGCTCTTAGGCGGGCTAACCATGCCCGAGTGGAAGGGACGCGTGCCTCTCACTCGCTCTCGTTGTGAGCGCATAACGTGAGCGGAGCGTAACGCAGTTTCTTGAAGTGTCACCCGGCAAACCAATTTATAAGACGTTGTCACGTCAAAATCCGCTAAAAGAATGTTGAATTCACTTAAAGTTTATCAGCAGCTAATGATACGAGTAGTTGTCACCGTACAGACTGGTGCTAATCATCGTATTTTTTGTTGATATCAGTATGCTTTGTACTTTAGGTGAATCGATCATTCTTTTAGCGGAATTTAGACGCGCATTTTTCTCAGTGTACAAGAACAACTAAAATTAAGACGCTTTATCAAGCTGTTCAATACAACAACAATACAATAATTCTTAATTTAATTTTTAAATCAATGAGCAGTTTATATCTGCAGTTTTATTGAATAGATTTTCTTGAGCGCTCTCTAGTTACCTTTCAAACAAAACTTAATTAAATTAAATTTAGCCGGTTGGATGGTACGATGGCGAAGCCAGACAGACGGACATAAACAATTTTTTGCATCAAAGGTTATAAAGAAAACAGCTTTTACATTCTCATATTTATGCAATCTAATTTATGAAAAACTTCTTGATAACTTCTTGATGAAAAACTTCTTGATAACTAGACATAGTTTCTTAAGAAACGCCAAAAAATAATTTCTTAGTGAAATTACAATCTAGCCTCAGGCTAATAAGTAATTTGAATCTCACTTACTTACTTAACTAAGTGATTACTAAGAATGTGTTTAATAATAACACTTTTCTTATCGTTTCTATTAAGACGAAGACACAATGTTCACGTGTTTTTTATAACGTACACGTTTCCTATAGATAGTTAGATGTAGTACCTACTATTGCTACTAAATATAGTAGATCGAATAAGTTTATTTAAAAAACAAGCTTTTAATGCTTCGTCATTGTAGTTACACACGTGTACCAAATTTCAGCTCAATCGGACATCGGGAAGTGGTTCAAAATTGACTTGCAAGATTCCACCCGAACAAACATACTAACATAGTTACGAGTAGGTACATACATTGCAAGTTAAATAAAAGCTTTTAGAAAGTGTTAGAGCTATGAAAGTAAAGTAACCTTAACCAGATTCAACCTCTTTAGTTTCCTTCGTACTCAATCATTCTAGAGGCAAGCTTTTATAGCAGGCCTCAGCTCTGAAACCTTCGTAGAGATAACGTGGTCGGTCGCCCATGAAAGCAGCTATTCAGGCGTTCCCTTTCAAAGTTTCACCAACATTTCAATGAAATACTTTTGGAATTTTTCGGGGATGTAAAGGGAAGGGCGCAGGGGTCCGAAAGGGTTGAAGCCCAGGGGTATGTGGTGAGGGCGGTAAGGGATGCTTAAGCATTTTTACAAGGTTTTTTTGATACGTTCCTGAATTTGTCGTGGTTGAGGTGCTGGTTCTGAATTAAAACACGAAGTGAGGTTGTACACGTACACCGTACAGTGTATACGTCAATAAACAAAATTGTGATTACCTACTTAGTTCAGGATTATTCTAAAGCTTAATACAGGGGAACAGATCGGAATAATCTAAATGTTGACCATTTTTAGATATCAACATCGATGATAATACAGGGTTATTCATAAAGGGTATGCTAAGCTGAAAAGGACTCATAGTACTCATCATTATGAACAACTTACTATAGGACCAACTCGTTTTGTCGAGTGTCATTAACATTTTTCTATGGAACAGCTGATTTTTTTTCTCGAATTTCGGGTTGGTCCCATTGTAAAAGTTGTTCATAATGATGAGTACTATGAGCCCTTTTCGGCTTAGCATACCCTTTATGAATAACACTATATAAAGTGACTTCAAAAATGACTATGCATGAGACGACAAACATTGTGATGTTTTTTTATAATGCTATGATTAAGTTATTACCCTAAACCACCATCTTGCGGTCTTTGACGAAACACGCTTGCCGCGAAGAAACCAACTCACTCTCAACATGAAACACCCATATTCATCTAAAACCTAAAACCACTTCAGTTCTCTTAATCAATAAAAATCTACAACTAAAATAAGAAATAGACGACGGGCCGTTTCTCACTATAATGTGATAAAGCGCTACACAAATAAATAATCAAGAATAATGGACCCTAAAGAAATACAAGTCTAAATAAATGAAGATAGTCCAAGTCTGCGCTGTCTAAACAAAGTAATGATGGAGACACCGAGCCTCTATTGTGTTTAGTTTACTTGATTTATGGGGTTTGTCTGATTGCTTTACACTGGTAATAGTAGTTTATTTGATTTTTAGAAAGCTTTTTCTAGTGGCCATATTATTATAATAAAATAAGTTAATTGTAAAAAATAGCTTTTATTGCATTGTCATCGGAGTTACACCCATATACCAAATTTCAGCTCAATCGGACATCGGGAAGTGGTTCAAAATTGGGTTGCAAGATTTCACCCGAACAAACATACATAGTTACATATTATACATTGTAAGTCAAATAAAATCTTTTAGAAAAATACTAGTGCGCGTCGTCTATTCGTGTTTTGGTCTACATACGAATGTTAAAGAAAACATTGTATCGATACAGATTTTAGGAAGAAACACGTGCTGGTTAGGAGACGCTGATTCAACAGCAAAACTGTGTTTCGAAACAATATTTTTGAAGGTTTTCATGTAGTTTGTCGACCAACTAAAGCACCCGCTTTAGATACCGGTTAATGTATGAAAAGATTGAAACGGACGCTAAGTTATCTCGCTTCTTCTCGGCATCTAATTTAATTCTACGGTATACATAATAAAGAGTTTCTACAATGTCTATCATTATCGCACATTGAAGATATTTAAAATAATCAAAATATATTTTTTAAATAATTCAGTCAAAATAAAAACAAATCGAAAATGTCTACAACATTTAAAAAGTTGTTGTAGATCGTTTCTTCTGTTTAATTTTTTGTATCTTAGTAATTTCTGTCATAACATGAGAGAAAGAAAAAAGGAATAACTAAGGAATCTCTCCCTTAAGAAAGGTGAAACCGTACATGTACAGAATAAAATATTAATAGGAGGACACTGGACAGTAATTAATCTTTATTCACCGAATCTCGACACAAAGTATTTCTCCTCCGACATTATAGTGCCGAGACCAATTCGGTGATATTTCACTTCATATACTAGGGACATTGCTCACATTTCTCAAGATTATTGTGACAGTGTCACACTCCACGTCTAGCTCGGTGTGACACAGGGTAGCGTAGCGCCTTTGTTGTAAAATAAATATACGTGAACGAATGAATATGTATTTGTTATTCTTATTTGTGGATACTAGATATCAATACTGAAAGGTTTTTTCTTGGACAAACGCAGATTTTGCTTTAATGTTTTTATATTCATACCTTATGATGATTATTTAATACAACAATTTGATAAGCACAGCTTATTATAATATCATAAAGATTCAATCGGGTTTTGACGTGTAATTCTAACTAATAATAATAAATGCGAAAGTTTGTACAACTTTTGGTTATCCACCAAGCCATATCAGAGGGCTTAAGGCGGTCTAAAAACTGTAATACCAGGGCTACCAACTCTGCCTAGACGAACTAACCTATCGTTTGGTATTTTCATATAGATTCCGTAACTTATATACTTATATTATCTCAATTTACTGTAATTGTAGGTACTGTGAAACCGTCGCCCTTTAAACATAATATCATTATAACCGATTTACAACTGATGAAAATATCACAAAGCACAATGAAATATTAATACATTTAAATGAGCCAAAGAAAATGGTTTACCAAAATCGGTCCTTCAAATTTCCGATGAGAAACCCATTTACATTTGACATTTGAAACCGAATAAAACCCATAAAAGCACCAACTCATTGCCGGTATAACTGAATTCCTAATTGCCAACATCAACTGCCTTACAATAACACGAATCAGTTTCATTAGAATACTCGCGAAGAAATATTTTTCTTTTGGGACAATTTTGTCAAGATTTCCATGTCGTAACGAGAAATCTCGCAGGAAATATGACAAGTGTCTGTTTTGGCGTATTTTTTTTATTTCACCTTCAAGTTATGTCCCGGCGGACGTATACGAATGTAGAGAGGGAATTTATGGCTCGACTGAAAGAATATTTTGTAGAGTGACGCTTTTATAGGTGTTTTAGTAGGGAATAGGGACGAAATTTGTTGTTTATGAATATCATCGGTGCATCGGCCCTTCCCTATCTCTCTCGACGACAATATTGTTGTAAATGTTGTTCGAGAAAATTTGTTTTGTTTTTTATAACAAGGGGAAATTTATATATGAGGGTGGCGAGAAATTTACGTGATAGTCCACGTAAAGAGCTAGTAAAATTTAACAACGTTTTTGCTGTATTGGTCAATGGGGCGTGACAGCGGCCTTGCTTTCATGAGGTATTTATTCGACTACCAAAAAGTAGGATAATGTTTTTCGGATGTAAGGACGTCATAGCATGTTTGATTTTACAATAATCTTCTTCGAGTTTAATAAAACTACTAATAAAAATTGATGATATTCTTGAAACTAAAATAATAAAAGAATGAAAGCTAGTATTCTCCCTTGTAAAATTTTATGGTACGAGTATCGTCGTTGTAGTTCAATACACAAAGAAGTTCATGGCATCGAAAAGTCTGTCTAAAACTTGCCACAGTTTAATCACCATTTTATTACAAAAATAAATAAAACTAATAACAAAGTACCTAGTTAAAACTTCAATGTTCATACTTGCCAACAACAGAAAGTCCATTTTCAATCAAAAAAAACTTTCCTCTAATTTTTATTAGTAAATTCAAAATGGTTTGCCGAGCTCATCACTTCAATGGCTCTTCTAATGATGATGATGATAAGTGACTGGTTGCTTGGAATAAATCGTTTTTAGCGATAAAGCCGCCACTAGTGACACTGGCTTATAAGTCTTTTCTGTTTTTGTAACTTTAACTTTATGGTGAGACTGGCCACAATAAAGAGTTTTTATATATCTTGTAAAAGAAAATGGTAATTGCTTCCAATGAATCAATCAATAGCATTCGTAGGAAGTCGGTCGTATAAATATAATTAAGGTGCAGTTCGACCTCCACCATTGGCATTTCGGGATCGATCGCCTTCGTCCTTGACGCAGATTAGATAAGGACAGATGGATACCGATGCGTAAAGGGTTGAATTAGTACTAAACACATTATCCATCGAAGGTCTCATCTTCTGCTCTCATTTAGCAGTCCCAGTTCCTATACCATGATCTCTTAGCACTAGCTTGAAACGCATTGGCTTTTATCTCGCTTTTTTTCTAGCAAATAGAAAGAGAGGAAAGCCGAAGCTGTCCTATTTAGACTTGTGCAAAAACTCATGATACGGATCTTGGAAATGCAAAATGCGAGCTCTAGACCAGGTTCGGTACTGTATATCAGAGCATCTAATCATGTAATAAGAAAGGAAGCACTTGAGCTTGTGCTTAAAGCGAGCGTTCGCCGTGTCTCGTAACAAGTTCGCTTTGGATGATACGTTACAAACGAACAATACCAGTCAGTCTCTGCCTTTGCGCTTGTCGTTGTCACCGCGCTAGCTCCACACTCGACGAGGTCTGGCGAGTTAGATATTATCCTGGTCTCTATCACTCTCATTCGAAATGTCAAGAGAGTGAGAGTGATGGAGATAATGCCGACCGTCCAAGGGTCCCAGGGGCTTCTGCCGCTTCCTAATCTGCGCCCCCAGTCACCCTATCGAACAAATTATTTAAACGACACAAAATAAATGTACAATCGTCGATGGGATCACGACACACTAGCACGAAGGTTCGGATCTGATGTTATCGCGGTTCGGAAACGTTAATGTATTTGTGAAAGACAGTAAAATGTAGGGAACCATTGAAAATGTATCACTGTTTTGATTTTTATTCATTGTTGTTTGTTAGAATATGCTAAATATTAAGATGTTGGGTTTACTTATAAAGCCGAATGCTGAAAGTTACACTGAGGAAAATGTCCATCTATATTCCGCTAAAAGAATGAAGAATTCACTTCACTTCACACAATTCATCAAAATTCCGATGAATTCACCTAAAGTACGGAGCATACTGATATCACCAAAAAGTACGATGATTAGCACGTTTTTACGGTGACAATCACATAATATTATGATGGTTGTCACCGTAAAAACGTTAGGTGAATTCTTCGGAATTTTGATGGCCATTTTTCAGTGTAGTTACTGCTTCAAATGCTCTGATTTGATGCTTGATCTGAGGCTCTGACCTTGTTGCTGACATGATGTCATTTGCAAAAACAAGACATTGCTTTCCATCAGGCAAGATGGCGGTCAAACGCAAGCCCTAAGCGCAAGCCTATCAAACAAAAAAAGAAATAAGACGAAGATTTCTGTTTTATTGTTTTATTAAATTCAGAATACGCACTAATCTACCTTCGAGGGTAGATCTGGTATCCCTGTAGTGGGATTAATTAAATAATTGTGTAGTAGATTTAATTATTTTCGTATTAGGTAGGATCGGTGAAATTCTAAGCCATAGAAATGACCCACAATAATTGATTTTTAAAAACCTCGTAGCTTGCTGGTTATTACAAAATAATGAAACCTTTCTGAGTCGTCTGCTCGTTTGACTCATTATTAAAAAAAACATGTCCATAAATTACAGGGTAGACGTAAAGACAACATTGAAAAATACCCTCGAACAGTTTGACATTTCAATAACGTTCTACACTCCCAACTAAAAGCTGAAAAGGGCATGAAAAAGCCAGAAAAAGCCTGAAATATTCAGGTGTACCTGTCACTTTGGCTTTGATTAATTACTTCAGCACGAAAGTGTGTTTTTCTAACTTTTGTGACGCAGAGTAAATTGATATGTGTATTTTAAACTAGCTTTTTTGCTTTTTACTTACTCACCTACACAAAACCGTTAAATTAAAGCAGAAAAATAAAAAGTACCTAACCTATAATAATTCAATAATACCTTTAGTATAATTCTATAATTTCATTCAAATTCGTTTAACCGTTTTTGCGTAATTGAATAACAAACATACAGACTTTCACATTAAAAATATTAGTTGGATTTAAATGATCGTTAGTAACAGTAACAAAAGTAAAAATTAAGTAGTAGAAATAAATCAAAACTTTGTTTAACATTTTTAGATTTATATTTATTTTTTAGCTTTTCTTGTCCTTTAGTTTACTACTCAACCACTGCAGGTATTTTTATTTACAAAAATCTGAAACTATCTACGTAGTCTAAAAGTTTGATACCTTAATATTTGGGCTGGATAATTTATGATCGGTCTAGACAAGTTGATAAAAAATTGTTATTTTAGGCAGTAGTAAAGGTAAATAACGTTTCATTTAGACTACGTAAATACCTATGTTATTTGTAGGGCGAGTGGATGAATTTGATAGGAATGTCAAGGTTAGTTTTTATGACTGACTTAAAATTAAATATGACTTGAACGTGCTAGTAAAGTCTAGAGGTAATATTTTCTAACCTCTCGTTCGTTTTGTGATCGAAAACAGTGAAATGCCACTTTTGCTCACGATACAATACAACGTGTACACATGCAAACGATTTAGTCATTTTGAACTGTTTCCAAAACGAACGCGAGGTAAGTGACAAAACAACGTTGTTTACCGTAGTTGCTCGCCCGATGATAATCACGCTTGTCTATGACGCCGTTTAAACAGCCTGACTCGTTACATCACGGATCAAGACGCGCGAGTCAATCGGCACGGCTCATTTTTAACCGACTTCAAAAAAGGAGGAGGTCATCAATTCGTCTGTATGTTTTTTTTACCTGCACTGTCCATTTATCATTCGGTGCAATATATCATAATTGGTATTTATCTTATCGGCTTTTATTATACAGTGTAAATCGCGGCAGGAACAAAGAGAGATGCGAGCGATATGCAATGGTCACGATATGCAATAGCACGCGCCGCGATAGACTTAACACGGTCCGCCGCACCACGCGCCGACTAGATGTACACTTGCGTCCGTGATAACGCGAATCGCGCCGATACGGATGCAAGCCATCGGGCGTGGCGCGCGCTATCACTGGTAGTTTAAATGCCATTCCAGTGGACAGGTAGTCCACTGGAATGGAGAGGAGAGGAGCAATATTAACCAATAGTTTTCTTCTTTCTTCTTTTCTTGTATGAATCGCTGTTTGTTAGTCTCGCTAATCCTCGAAAATAGCTGGACCGATTTCAATGTTTTGTTTTGTTTGTTCTAAAACAGGGGTGGTATAAAAGAAAAAAAAGCGAGTGAAAGTGCGGGATGCAGCTAGTATTGCATAAAAACTGATTAGAGTGAGGTTTTAGTAGGCATTCTAAGATAGTGGACGAATCCCAGCGTGATCTAATTCTTGGCAGTTCGTAACACTATTTTCCGCATTTTCGTCCACAGCCGAAAATATTTATAAATACATAGATGAGCCAAAATACCTTGAATAGCCGTTGAATAGATAACCTAAAACGCTCAAGTGATTTACTATCTCTATCATCTATCTTGTATAACTATATAATCTTTTCCATAAAAAATCTCTAGCCGCAAAAAATATATCGTTCAATCAATCAAAATCTGTACGGCCGTACAAAGACTTATTATTGGATTCATCCATCACCGGCTCGGGATTTCAGCTTTGGAGGCGGTCCTAGTCATGTCGTAAAGAAACTGCGGATGTGCCATATTTTGACAACATTGCAGTCGTTTAGTAAGTGAGGTTGAGTGGCCGGTCCTTGTGTTTGAGTTTTTTGGTATGAGTTGGATTTGGTTTAGTTGGAAAGATATTTTGTTGTAGGTACATTTACAATAAAAAGTAAGTTCGGATAAGCCAACTCGCTAATCCTAGTATATAGACTTCTTTGGTCCTTGATGTAGCTTAGCGGTGGTCACTTGGGGACCGTCCTTTTTGTATGTGTTTTGGAAACAACAGCGTATTAACGGTATACGAGTATTATAATGACGTCGAGTTGTATCATAAGTATAAATGAGTTGTATAATAATACGATATAATGATAAGACAAAATTGGAAACCACTTACTATTTGTAGAGTACAAAATAGCAAAAATTCGTATTCCTAATATGTTGATTACACGGAACTAGTACAGTGGCGAGACAGTAAATAGGCACACTGGACCGCGTAAACAAATCATGGCGACTTCTCGCCTAGCCAAAGTGTTTATACAAACCGAGAAATCGGTCGAGGGCACTGTCTCGCCACTATACTCGTTACGTAATATAATCAACCCATGAAACAAATTCTACTACTACATACCTATTACACCGCTTCTCGCCTACATCTATGCATTTTATATACAGCTTCCTACCTCACCTACACAGCATCCTACCTCACCTATACAGCCTCTTACCTCACAAATACAGTTTTTACGCGGCTCCCGCCGACTGTACGTCACTTGTTGTTCCCATCTCATTTATCGAGCAAAATCACTTCCACGTCCTTATTGAGCGCCTTTTACTTTGAATTCCAATAAAAACATGACAATAAGCGCATTTCGGAATGGATTTTTCCTTTTCCGACTTGATGAATTGGCGCAGGCTTGAGAAATACTGTAACCATTGGCTGGATGATTTGAATCTATTTAATCAAAGGGAATCGGAGGGCGTCTTTAGAACAAACAATTGAATTGAGGAATTTTTGATAGATTGATTTCATGGTACATTTTCATCATCATCATCATAGCCTTTTATCTGTCGTTGCTGGGTCTCTCTTTTGTTAAAACGACTTGATCAATTTGAGTATTTTTGTTTTGTTTGCTCTAATACAGTAGTGGAATAAAAGAAAAAAAAAAGCGAGTGCAATCGCAGGGTGCAGCTGATAATTTTAGTATAAAAGGTAGATTTTATTAGACTACTATTTCATAGACTGACATATCAACATACAGCGTAAGCCAGTCACCCTATGTGAGATATTATACCTGTCTCATAAATGTCATAAGAGTAAGAGATATCGAGATAATCTCGAACAGCTCAGAGTACCCCCCAGATCTAAAGTATCAAAGTGTAGCCTTCCGCATCTAAAGGAATTTCACATAGCTTTATGGCCAATAAAAATATTGTTTCAAAAAGAGTTATTGTAACAACGAAACCATTTGATTTGACAAAACACTTTCAAGTTTTAACTATCGTCAGAACTATTACCAATTTAACTGTTCCTATAAAAGTAAATCCGCAATAACAACGATTGGTTACTATGGCGTAAAGTCATCGTTGCCAGTCGTTTTCAAGCTACGTACAGACTGAGTCACAGTATTATTCTAGTAGCTGCGCCCTGCGGTTGCACTAGATAAAAGTACTACCAGATTTGTATATTTTGTTTTTATTTAAAAGAGTGGCAAACAAGCAGACAGGTCTAATGGTAAGAATAACCGCCGTCTATGAACACCTGCAACACTAGCGGCGTTGATAATGGAGAGTTGCGTGTAGACACCCTTTTTAAAACGCCCCATGTTGTAGTTCGGCGAAAAGACCTTCGATGGAAGGGCATTTCACATTTTCCAAGTCCGCGGAAGAAAAGTGTGGTCAAACCGGACGGATGGGATTTGCAGTATTACGAGATATGTATTGTGGATGTGCGAAGTTTATTTTAGAACGATAAAAAGTAACCTATATCCAAATCTAGGGCATGAGCTACGAGTAGGTATCTTCGTTGAAAATTTTAGTTTAATACTTAGTGCCATTTATTTTCAGCGGCTCTTTTTTGGCTATTATTTTAAACATAATAAAAATAAAGAAACACATTACACACACCCACACACACACCACCTACATACCACACACACGCATACATCACACACATACCACACAAAAAATACACTATTTCGTATTTATTATCCTAATAATGTATGATAATTCCTAGTTTCTTTGCTTATTGGAAGTTAGCAAAATTTCCTCGATATTTTCGACGTTGAAACAGTATGATTGAAACTCGGATATCGAATAACTTCGAAGTAACTAAAACCCGACAATTTCGGTATCCGAAATTGCGAAATCACTTCAGCTGCGTCGTCCATCGAATGTGCTGGAAATCGTCGCACATGTGAGTATCGTATTGCCTTCGCCATTTTATTTTGACGTCGGCTGGTCGCATTTTTCAACCAATACTATTTAATTGCTCGCCAAAAATGAAAAATGGTTTGCTCACTTAAATATTGTATTGGAGAAAGTATTTTAACTTTATGCCCAGATACGTAGTTAGAGATCTGCTCATGTGTCTCAAGTGACTTTATTTTTGCTGTTTGATTTTAAATAGTTGTTATTGTAAACTTTAGAAAGTACAACGGGACCTGTGCTGTTCACCAAAGTGGAATAGTAATAAAGGAACAAACGTAAAATGAAAATTTCAATTACATGCACGTTTCAATCGAAAATGTACAACTTTGATATCATACTACTGCCACTGCTGTTATCTATCTGTTGTCCACTGCTGTCTATCTATTATATTGAATTGTTAGTGAATTTTCGCCTTCATAAAAATACACTAGAAACTCAAATGTAAAACAAACTTAAAAATGAACTTCCACAAAGTTACGCCTTATTCAATAAATTACCATAAATTTTACTAGAATTGATGGTAGCATTTTGATGAGCGTTCAACAGCTCTGATGTGCAATAAACTATTATCCTTTTCCATCGGACTATGCTGATAGGAATCAGTGCCCGGGGGATTTGTTTACATATTGAATTTGTTTTGATGCTCCAACAGTTTTGTTACGTACTCTTTTATGCTCCATTGTTAGTTCAAAATAAACAAACGTGAATATCACGTACAAACATACATACAGAATAGTATGAGTAACATTGGTTGATCCATTTTTGTTGTTACAAATAAGTTTCTATATTTCTTGGAAATGGATTCCTTATTCAGTAAATCGGAACTACCAAATATTAGCATGTATACTTGTATAGATTGTTGGTTGGTAGATATGTGTGTACAGTACAGGAACATAAAATGTCTAGAAATATAATCCTGAACTCAATTTTGGATTTCTAACGCAACAGCCTTATAGCGAGTGGTTTAGAGTTTCGAGTTCTGAGATATCGTTTTTTTAAAACACCTATGTAGGTATTGACGCGAGCCATACAAAAAAAAATTAAATTCGTCGAGCCATGTTCGAGTTTTTGCGAGAACCACGCACGGTGATAGATATTTATTGAAATTGATAGGTACGCAGAACTCAGGACTGAATTCTGCAAACTGAACCAAATACACAGAACACTAAACTGTTTGCCTTCGCGAAACTCTATGGATTGTTCAACAAGAACATTATTTTTACAAAACAAAAAACAAAAACCGACTTCAAAAGACCGACTATTGAGTTATTCATCTATTTGTCGCGCACGTACTTAATGCAAATTTAAGACTTATATAGTTTTCTCATGGATACCATTATCAGAACTGGACTAAATTGAAATGGGACCAAATGGGAAGCGTCAGCTTTCTAATAAAAAAAAATCATCAAAATCGATTCACCCAGTCAAAAGTTATGAGCTAACATAGAAAAAAAAAAACATACAGTCGAATTGATAACCTCCTCCTTTTTTGAAGTCGGTTAAAAAATGTTAACCTCAATTCACAAAGTCACTTCCCGTCAGGCGCGTTCACCAACATTAAGATAAGGTCTAAACATAAGCAAAACATCGCACAAGGCATGTCACCCATCACAGATCTCTTCAAAAACAAGATAAAGAACGACTTTGTATAAACTCCGAAATGCCCAGAAGAAAAACATTTCTCAACAAATTGGGTAATTCCCGACACTTCAACACTCCCATTGTTTACTTTCCAAGTTATAAATCCGTATTTCCATACAGATAAGCGGAACTGCAGGGTAAGCTTCCTAATTGAATAGGAATAATTCCAGTCGCTCGCTCCAGTAACTTTCCGGAGATTAAAACTTGGCGGTATTTACCCGGGGGGTGGGATTAATAACCAAATCTATGGATCATGGAAAAAGTTACGATTTCCACTTTTGGCAAGTTTTGATCCGTTTTAGGCGATAATGATTTAAGACGCTCAACTTTTTTTGAATGTTTGGAATCAGAAATCACGCTTCATGGCAACCGTTTTGCTCTTAAATAAGTGAGATACTTACCCACAGAAATTAGCTACTAAATTTCATACATAAAAGCAGTCAGAAACGCGAAATATGAACAATATTATGTTTATTACAAAATGTGTTGAAATACTTGAAGGACTAGAACAGAGACTGGTTAAGCGTAAGTATGACACTAAGTGCTTATAATAGTGTCTTCTTGTTAACATCATTGCCCTGTCCCCATTGACAGGGACAACAAGACTTAAGTTTTTGCAGTTCTAGGGCGTTGGGGACATTGCCCTGACCTATACCTAATAACCTGCTTGACCCTGCCTGTAATAATTTTATTATTTAGTGAAAATAATATTATTTTTTTCTAGATCAATGGGACAGAAAAAACTATTTCTTTTAGTTTTATTCAATTCTTGTTGTCCCCATTTATGGGGTCAGAGGGGATAGGGACAACGAGAATACCCCATATAGTTTTGGTTAGTGATTGTGAAAGTTTTTGCTCGTTGCGCATTATTTGGAAAGGGTTCATGAGATAAAAAGAAAAATCAACCACAGATTACGTTTTCATTGAATTTTTTTATTCAGACTGTGTATTCATAATTTATTTTTTTAGATGAATGGGCTTTCATTTAAAGCCTTTCAATTGGCATTTTTATTACTTGAAAAGACTTAAATTCACTTTGACACACTACTGCACAAAGCAAATGAAACCTTATTGCGTCCAACGATTCGGTTCAATGTTTAATTTTCAAAAGCTTCATTTCGCATTTAAAATTACCGACTTAAAATAGAAATGATTAAGGCTTTCATCCTTAATCACCTTGGAAAGTCTAAGCAGTCCATTAAAAATTAGAATAAAGTACCTTTCCTCTTCAAAGAAAATCCCTACACCTTCAAAGAAACTGATTATTTCGTCCCCTCTATGAGAAAAGAAAAACAATAAAGGCAAATCGAGGTCGAGGGTCAAATAAAAGTGGCCATAAAAAGACCCTGAACTTTAACCATTATTGCTTGAGCTCGGAGAATTAGGCCGGTTTCAGTGCACGGTCAATGCGATACGTCGGTTCACATCAATACCAATGACAAATCAATTTTATTTGTGTCGAATTCAAGTTGAATGATGGTCGATCTTACCAAACATTGTTACTGAAGTCCTAAGGCTTAACAAAATGGTAACAACGTACGTCTACCACCAATTTCTACGGTAATATAAGTGGGCAGATGAAGATACTTAAATTTTCACGCGGACACACGCGCTCGTCACAGTCTCAATTTTTTTCTCAACTCTAATTGGAAGCTAGTTATTATTTTTGAATATGTCACAGTATCTCCTGTAACGGTTACCTCATCATATTTTATCGTATTCAATATGCTCCAAGGTAATGACCAACCTGAAGGTCACGGTTGTCAGCGTTGAGTATATTGACTGACTTGAGCGCTTCGTCAAGCTCTATACCCAGCCTTAACCAATATTGCTTGACCTCAGATTCGCCAATAGACCCGTTCTGAAATAAATTCTTTTGGATCTGAGCGAGATCTTTTCACTTGAAAATTAATTTTCTATTATACTTTTTCTTAATTAAAGTACGAGGTATTTAGGACTGGCTGTGTAGTAGAGTAGGTGTCTTGAATGACGTCGTTCGAGGTTTTTATTTTAATTTCACGAGCTATATTTCCTTTGAGAATTAATGTCAGAAGTCAAAGAAGTAAAGCTCATTGAAGAGCTAATTAATATTGAAAATCTGAATTTACTTACGCTATTATGAAACTATTATAATATACCTACATTAGATACTAGATATATGTATACATATATTCATCGAAATAATCAACTCATATCGCAATCAAACTACTATTCGGAAAAAAAAACTTTTAAAAATTGATGCTGAGTTTTTTAATAAAAGTATTGACAGCTTTTGACATCAGATATTCACATTATTTTATACCTATTTGAATTTTACAATGAAGTTTACAATAAAAAGTGACTCACTGAAATAAAATAGTTTTCACACATTTTGCTTTATTGGTCCGGTATCATTCATGGGACGGATTTTGTACGTTTTATTGACTGGGATGTTCCGACGATATTCCATCAGATTTGTTGTGATTTGTGAGGTGATGCTCTTGTGATATCTATCTATCAACTATTTTAATTAGCTGTTAAAATATAGGTCTTCTATTTAGCGTCTTTTCCAGGCCTGTGCTAGTTTCGACTGCCCCTACCTACGTGTCCCTACAGTAACGAAACTACAAATCGCATTTTCACAGAAGAGCAATTTTTAGTAAAAATTTGACATAAATTTAAATTTGTAGTATAAATTTTACTCGATATCAAATTCGACGATTTTGTTTGTAATTATTTGTTTTTCTAAAACTATAGTTACATTTTTTCGTATAAATTAGTACTCTGAAAAAAAACGTGATTTTGTAGGTTTGAAACTGTACGTAGCAACAGTCCATTTATCCATTGCTATCTGACCAGCTACTAAATACTCGTAAAATAAATAAAAAACCGTCATTTATAAAGTTCTTTATAGTTAAGGAACATTAATTAGTACTGCGCACTACATTTTGGTATTGCGCACAAGTTAAATGACATTTTTCAATCTAAGCAATTACAAAGAAACATTCATAAAGCCCTTGATGTTAATGAAAACCAAATCTTTTTTTATTTGACAAAGAGAAATGACTAGCATAGCAAACAACTTTGTCTTTTGTTTGTGTTGATTTATTTGTCTATCTACTATATAAAAATAAGTCGGGTTTTCCTTCCTGACGCTATAACTCCAGAACGCACGAACCGATTTCCACGGTTTTGCATTCGTTGGAAAGGTCTCGGGCTCCGTGAGGTTTATAGCAAAGAAAATTCAGAAAAAAATTCAACATAAAAGCGGGAAAATCTTTTTTCAGAACAATGTCCACCCGTGCGACGCCGGGATGGGCCGCTAGTCTTTTATGTTTCTATGTTTTTGTGACCCAAAAATATTTTTTCTGGATTCTGTAAATAGGTACAGAGTTATTCATAAAGGGTGTGCTAAGCCGAATCGGGCTCATAGTACTCATCATTATGAACAACTTTTGTTATGGGACCAACCCAAAATTCGCGAAAAAAAAACAGCTGTTACATAGAAAATTGTCAATGACACTCGACAAAATGTATGGAACAGCTGATTTTTTTTCGCAAATTTCAGTTGGTCCCATAGTAAAAGTTTTTCCTAATGATGAATACTATGAGCCCTTTTCGGCTTAGCATTCATGTTCACAATGATGATATTATGATTGATGTACGTTTTTGAGATCCAAAAATATATTTTTATATTCTGTATCATTTGCTAACGACTACGTCTCAAAAAGATCAATATTATTAATGCGCTTGTACTCCCACGGTCACATTTCACTTTGCCATATCGCCCTAAAAACACGTCGCTATTTTTACCCGACCAAATTTGATATTCATACTTAGATAGCAGATCTTTGATCTTTGCTTCATTACCATTACAAAAATGTATTCGAAAAAACACCAGGACATCAAAGGGTAAAAGTCGAAATTGGGACAAAAGTAGTACCTTATAGTACCTTATAGCAACGTACGTTTTATCAGTATTTTAACCTACTTTGATGACAATTTGGGTCAAGTAAATATTTGTTATGGAAAAAACTGACCTGTTATAAATACTCCGGATTACTCATTAAAGATTGAGTCGGATTGAGTTGAATCATTCTTGAGTTAAAAACACTCAGAAAAATTTAATAATCTTTTTTTTCTTAATTCTATTCTTCTCTTTTTTCTCTTTATTGACGTTTCTATGTTTATCAGCTTTCGGGTCCACCAGACCATAATCTTGTATTGATTACTAGCCCCGCGATTTCACTCGTTTTTTTCTTCAACTTTTTGTATCAGAACGAACAAAACAAAAATTTTATGATCGAAGTTCAAATTTGATTGAGCCGTTTTTTGAGTTTTAGCGAGACTAACGAACAGCGATTGATTTTTATTAAATAAAAAAGAAACAGAGAATATATGATCGAGCTTTTATATGCGTATATGAGAAAGATATTTATATTTTTACTCAGAAAACTGGAAAAAACCAGTTTAAATAATGTAACTGAATCCATACGACGCAGCGTTGTCTGTTTTTCATTTTTATCACGCCAAAACTCGCTTACTGCGCGTCCCAGGTGAGAAGGGAAACTAAGGTCCATCAATCCAAATAACCCGACAAAGTAATTCCGCAACCGTGCAATGTAAAGAGAACCGGCGAAATCGAGTTACATTTGCGTTTACTGCCCCGTGGCCGCGGAATGTGCGAGCTGGAATCGACATGCATGTCTGAAACTACTCTCAAAACTTAACTTAACTTCTTTTAATATAATTGAGTGACAAGTTGAGCAAATAGCTCGCCTGATGTAAAGCGTCACGTCTGCCCATAGCAGGTCTGCGCGGCACAGGATTTTGAACTTAACTAGTCAAGACCCAGTGCGGGGCACAGCAGTACCTATAGCGACACTCTGAAATAAAAGATGTTTAATCTCCTATTTGCCCTTAACAAAGCAAACTTAAAACACCCACCTCTCTTAATGCGTCGGGGGCTAACAGTAATAGGTTTCTAATAAAGTACAAAATCCAATGTGTAAAAAATAGACTCTTTTAAGATAAGACACGATTTATTTACGTTCTTTTCGGCACGATTTATGTACAAGACACGATTTATTCGGCACGATCCTTCCATTCAGCTTAGATGTTCCATGTTTGCAAGGTTACGTAATAGGGAATTCCACCATTTTTCATAATTTCGCCGTCCGGTGGTCGGGACCCCCATAATTTACTTTTGTTTCAATTGTTACGAGTTTTTGAAGAAAAAAAAAGATTTATTTGAAGGTTTCCTGCTGGCCCTTTGTTACCGACGGCTGCCACGGTTTGATGAGATTTCTTTCGTTTTTACTTGGATGAATTGACTAGCGGACGCGAATTGTTGGAAAATTAATGATGTTAAGATTTGTGATCGTAAAATTAGGTGTTTTGAAATTAAACAAATATTAGGCTGGGTACTGTAAATTAGAGTATCAAAATTTCAACTCTAAAAGTTCTCACAAACCCAATTGCATTAGTTTTAATGGCAATCCTTTTGCTGTACTTTTGCTTTTTTGTGCTTTACGTATTTTCAATGCATTGTCATTATAGTTACATTATTACTCAACACAATTGGACACGGGAAGTGGTTTAGAATTAAGTTGCAAGAACTTATCTAAATGAAACTAACAAACATAGCAAATTAAACAAAAACTTTTAAGAACTATTTTTTTTTATTCCATCTTCAAAATTCTCGGTTTGATAAAAAAAAAATGGTAAAGAGCAAGTCCCTGAGGTTTACTTGTCCATGTTTTCTTTTGTAAATCCATCTTTGTGAGGCTTTGAAGAATTCGAGACATTAAATTTTACTACACCCTGAGCCGGGCAGTGTTCTTTTGTTGAATGGTGACCAAACATAAATATACAGGATGTCTAAAACCAGGGTAACTAAATCTGGATAAAACCGCTTTAGGTTTTGCTTTTCTAATCCAAACATAACGTTGGTATTGCCCAACATAACAGTTAGTTACCAACTTCGAAACTGTTCGACCGATTTTGACAAAGCTTGTTACGAGTACATTGTGCATTCGAATTAGCAATATAAAAAAAAAAATAATATATTTCCACATTCAAACTAAAAATACACTTGAATTTTAATTTATTTTATCAATTTGAAATTCAATTATTTAATTAACACGGGCTCACGTAAAAATTAACGCAGTGCCAGGCGAGACGCAACCACGAGCGCGTCACGCTTGTAACTCACCTGATGGAGTTCACCGAATGTGATCGAAACTAGTCGTAGTAATCGACGTAATTTTTATGTGCGTATTCTCGTGTTAATTATAACAAAACTTGTCAAAACCTTCCTTACTTCTTCCGCACACAACAATATAACCTCTTAATCCTCCCAACCGAGCCTAAAGCTTCGCCGAAAGCTCCATAACCTACGAAAGTATAAAATATTCAAAAGTATGTACCATTAAACTTGGATTAACGTAAGTACACCCTCATCATAATACATGTTTCATGAATAAGACGGATTATGGACCTTTGAAGGTCAACGGAGATCACTGAGGAAACAACTTTCAGAGAAACAACTCTTAAAACTATAGTTGTACCTACTAAACTAGTAGTTTGCGGTGACCTGAAATCACTCTGTGAGAGAAGTAGTATATGCAACAAAGTATAGCTTGTATAATTTACTTGGAGACAACAAACACAAAATGACAATACACTAAACAACAACAAAATCAATCTTCCAAAAAAAGAAGCTAAAAAACGAAACCAGTTAATAGGCCCAAGTTTGAAGGCTTTTTAAGACAGATCTAAATTTCCTAAAACTATTGGCATCCTTGTCTAATGGCTTGCAATGATAAAGACATATATATTTTTTGTTAGTTTAGATCTGTCTTAAAATGCCTTCAAACTTGGGCCTAATATTATAATATTATAATATTTTTGGAAGAGCTACTAAACTTCATGTATTTTATAGATACAAAAGTTTTGGAGTGAGTCGATTATTTTACCAATTCTTGTATAACACACAACACACACAGGCACACACGGACACGCACACGCTCACACGTTTCTGTTTTGTGGTTGGAAGGGCATTGTTTCGAGTGAAAGTACAGGGCAAATGGGAGATTAAACAACTTTTATCTCAGGGTGACGAGCAGAGTAGAACGACGAGAAGAGTTCAAAATTCTGGGTGGCGCAGACCTGTTATGGGCAAACGTAATGTTAAACATCAGTCGAGCGATTTGCTCGTCTCGTCACTCAATTATATATAAAAAAACATAAATTCTTCAAGAACCCTACTCTCACACATACGCGCTTTACTGTAATGCATAGGTAAAGTTTTACGATGTTTCTCTACTTGAATTTCTACTCTGTGTAGAGATTGCCCAGATAAAGCAGCTCTATCTACCCACATCTTGCTACAATATTATATGTAGAATAAAGTAGTATAAATTGTCTGTGCGAATATAAATTGCCTGGAAACTACTAGATTTTTGTGCAATTTTCGGCAATTCAGAGGCAATCTTCGAAGTATATTTTTGAAACAAGTGCATTTATGTATGTATAATATAAATCTTCTATAAGTATAAAAATGAGTCTCTGTTCGTTTGTCTGGCTATAAGTCGAGAATGGTTGGACCGATTTCGCTAATGTTGAAATATTTATGGAAGTTCAGGGAAGGTTTAATAGTAAAAAAAAAAAAAAAAATATTAAAACAGAGCAATTTCAAAAAATACAAATTACAAAGCAGTTTTTGCCCGTGCGGCAAGGTACCATGTACGCTGACTGCATTTCCGCGCTGAATTGCTAGTGAAATTATTTGTGCGAGGAATGAGCCAGCTCTCTTATCACCTATAAAATAATCGGAAATAATTGTTTAGTATAAATTGAATAGTAGTATTATTTCTACTCTAATTTTTAAACGATTTGCGTCTTTATGTTTTACTTTACCATTCTACAAAAAACATCGAATTTTTCGAGATTTAGTAGCTTTTGTTTAAATTAATAGCTTGAGCTACTTTCAAGCCAAAATTCATTTAAATTCATTCAGACGTTTATCTATGACTAGCTGACCCGTGCCCACTTCGTTGGGCATAATGTTAATTAAACCCGAAGCCATCGCGCGCCGTCCGGACCGTTTTTTCTCCGATTCACTTTGCAAAACGGACTACCACGTAAAAGCCTTTTTATTTTTCGGTTTTTTATATAACCTTGACACTCAGCAATAATGTGGCTATCTATTGGTGAAAGAATTTTTAAAATCGGTTCAGTAGATCCCGAGATTACCTCTTACAATTTAACAAATATACAAACACACAAACTTTACTTCTTTATAATATTAGTATAGATAGTATAGATTGAACATTCAAAACATACAAATTTTGACGTTTAATAAGACACTTTGTAATCTTTTTTTTTCATAAATAATTTACTTAATTTTTGTCGTTTCGTTCTGAGTAGAATGAGAAGGGTCATCATTAAAAAGGGCCCAAACTTTCGTCGAGACAAACAACGCAGTTGACAATGGGCTCTGCTGAGTACACTGACATTTTGTGTTTTGACTCGAGTAATTATGTTTGGTGAAGTCCTCTTGAAATGCGCGGTCAGTGTTTACTTTGGCTGGATTTTTGGGAGAAATATTATGTCCGTTGACTCTTGTACTATAATATTTTTACACGTTTTTCGTTTATTGTGTTTGTGAATTTTCAACTTAATTTAAAAAAATCTTATTCAATGTTTGTAGTAAGATATGATTTGGTCCAAAACTAAGAAAATTGATACCTTCAAATATTTTCTGACCGCACTTAACATATAAACACGGTGACAAGTGATACTTGACCTTGACCTTGATACGTGACCTGAAAGCTATAGTAATTGATGTAAGTTATAGGTACAATTCTAGTATTTATTTCAAGTAAGAAGGTTTTATTTGACAAATCTACATCAACTAAAACTATATCTGTCTTTGTCATTACAACCTATTAGACAAGGACATCAATCCTCAAAAAAATATAGACCTGTCAACTAAAGCCTTCCAACCTGGGCCCATTATCGATCCAAAACTTCAGCTTTACTTTTTAAAACTTTAACTGCTGAAAACACATACCTTGTGTTTTCCTTTGTGCAACGCGAATGCAACACACGCCAGGCACGTAAAACACAACGCATTTGATGATTAGTCGCAGTTAAAGCAAACGCATGTGATTATTAGCAGCAGTTAAAGTGTTAAACTATGAATTACATCAAAACACGTGCAGAACCCTACAATTCTTCACTTCACTCTAATACGCATTGTGTCGTTTACGTAACTCTGCTCGGGCAACCCTTAACCCAAATATTTCGCAGCCCTGCCCCGACGTCGGAGGAGGTGATTTATCCACTATTCAAGGTGTATTATGTGCTATCGAATAATCTGATACTGTGATGAAATTCATAGGTTTTTTCGTGGAAAATGAGATTCTAGTAATGGATGCGGAGAGTGACTCGAGATTTGATGCCGAAGTCGTTAAAGTTAATGTCATTGTCAGGAAAGTGCGTTATTTTTTTGAGCATTGGGAATGTATTTTTTGAACGTAAATAAATTGATTTCAAAATGGGTTTGTAAAATAAATGATTAGGTACCTAGCAAGATTGAATATAAAATTTAATCGAGTTTGTATTTTAGGGCTCCGTACCAAAATGGTAAAAAGAACTCTAATGGTGAGACTTCGGTGCATATTTGACAGTCTGTCAGTCTGTATGTTTGCCACATTCAATTATTTAGTTTCATTCATATTTTAGAGATCAATAGCAATAATGAACTCTTAGAAAAAAAAAATGTTCAATTGTCTGTCTGTCTGTCAGAAAGTATTGTTAGAAATGCTATAGCATTCAGCACTAAATTCAAATGTTTTTTTAGTGAAATATAGCATTTCTAATGTATCAGGAAATTTACTGAATCAGACTTCGCGGAAGTTCATCTTCAAATAACTCATTTCTGCTTTTTGAAGGCGAAAATACACTAAAAATACATTTGAATTTAGTCATTTGAATATATCAGGAAACAAAGGAAGCACATATAACAATTTATATAACTACGCAAAACTGTATAACAATTTGTAAGCGCAGAAACAAGTATGGTGGAAGTATAATAGAGTCGTAAATACTTAGATTACTTTGTTGTTCAGCAACTAATTAAAGAACTTCGAGTATCGTCGATTCTAGAACAAATGGAGTAAATTCTGAGGAAACACTTTCTAGACCGAATTAATCTGAGGGCACTAAAAAAAACCACTTCTCCCTTTTCTTTGATATGTGAGAAAGGAATGTCGACAGTTTTTGTAATGTCAATTCTAATTTAGTTTAACAAATGATGTTATACAGGGTTATTCATAAAGGGTGTGCTAAGCCGAGAAGGGCTCATTGTACTCATTGTTATAAACAACTTTTACTATGGGACCAACCCAGAAATCGCGAAAAAAACAGCTGTTCCATACATTTTGTCACGTTTGTCATGTTAACATTTTTCTATGGAACAGCTGAATTTTTTTCCGCGAATTTCGGGTTGGTCCCATAGTAAAAGTGGTTCATAATGATTAGTACTATGAGCTCTTTTCGGCTTAGCATACCCTTTATGAATAACCCTATATATAGAATTGGTGTCAATAGATTAAAATGTTGAGTCTTACATAAAAATCCTACTTAATCTCTATCAATGTTTAAAATGCTTTGACAACTTTTTGCCGATTTTTTCCATGATCTAAAACGTCAACAGTCAAATTATTTTTAAATCAAAAACTACGTAAAAACTTTAAATACCCACCCAAAATGGATCCACAAAAATAACACAAGTCAATAAAAAAATAATGTTGACAATATTGCCCTTCACGGTTATAAGTTTATGGTACTACCGAGGTTTATAGACAAACTTTTATCGCTTTATGTATAGTGAATTCCACGAATATGGTGATAGTTTGTTGCTTTATTGCCGTAATGCGAGTGGTGAAATAAAATACAAATGTACTTACTGCTCACTTGTTCCTTGTTAGTAAGGCTAACTAAGTTGATATGCCAAGGACTTGATTAAGATTAAAGCCGGGTCCAGATATGTATCATTTGCCCGATCCGATCACCGGGCAAATGATACATGGGTCGGGCCGTATCGTAACGGCGTATCGAGATCTCCTATTATGATACGTGTATCATCACCCGTCCACATATGCGATCATGATACGCGTCAGCGATACGGATACGGTGATCGGATCGGGCAAATGATACATATCTGGACCCGGCTTTAGTTTTTTGTGCTCTGAAGCTCTTTCGGGGAAGAATACTTGGGCGAAACTTCGGTGTCTGTATGTATGTCACTGTCAATTATTTTTATATATGGTTATAAGGAGGGTATGCTACGTCCAAAAGGAGCTTAATAGATATTCATCATTATGAACATTTTTAACACGCTTATATTTTATTAGCTTCACCTGTATGTTTGTAACCGACTCCTTTGGGCGCGATTTTGACCCACTTCAAACGGCCGGATTTCGTTCAAACTTTGTAGATATATCGAGGATCGATGACAATAAATTATTTTACAAAAAAAAAAATATTCCTACTTATAAATAAATTAAAATAATTATATGAAGCTAATAAATTGTGTTTTTGCTCCGAACGCGATTTCTACGATTACTGTTAGCTAAGCTGTGACTCGGTACGCGAATTCTGTGCCTACTGCTGGCTAAGCTGTGGTTCCCCACGGCTACTGGTACATATTCTGCTACGTGCCGCGTTTATCAAAGAGCGATGACAATGCGTGTTTTTTAGTTTTTTAAACTATTCTATATTATTCACTAGGGGATAAACCTGAAATTATCGAAAACAAATTAGCTGTTCCATAGAGAAATGTTAATGATACGCGACAAAATGTGTAGCTGCTTTTTTTTTCGCGAATTCCGGATTGGTCCCATATACAAGAACATTATTTTTACAAAACAAAAAACAAAAACCGACTTCAAAAGACCGACTATTGAGTTATTCATCTATTTGTCGCGCACGTACTTAATGCAAATTTAAGACTTATATAGTTTTCTCATGGATACCATTATCAGAACTGGACTAAATTGAAATGGAACCAAATGGGAAGCGTCAGCTTTCAAATAAAAAAGAATCATCAAAATCGATTCACCCAGTCAAAAAAAAAAAAAAAACATACAGTCGAATTGATAACCTCCTCCTTTTTTGAAGTCGGTTAAAAATTGGTTCACAATGATGATAATATGAGCCCTTTTCGGCTTAGCATACACTTTCCTTACAATCCTGGACATTAGGTATACATTAGTATATAAAGCTTGTAAGAGAAGCGTATGCTAAATGAAAGGGGCTCATAGTGCTCATGATTGCGAACAACTTTTATAGTGAACTAATACTAAAACAGCAAAAAAAACCAGATGAGTCTTTTATGTATCGACTGGTCCTTGAATTTTTTTACGAAACACCTAATTTTTCTTTTAATTTCAGAGTAAAATTTGTTCAGAATTATTAAAAATTACAATTCTACTTTACTTCTTAAAAACATTTTATCTCCGCTAATGTTTTAACGGTAGCATAAAAGAGTTACAACTGAAACGAACTGATAAATAAATCAACCAAAATCAAAGCTATCTCATTTGTAGTATCGTAGCTGTCGTAGCACATTAGCTACGACTCGTAGACCGCCTCGTAGCACTTCGCAAGCGGTGACGTCATAGCAACTACGCTCATAATCTTGCAAACTAATAAAAAAACTGGTCACTGAATGTGGGTATATAATAAAGCTTCGTACAATATTGGACAATATCTAGTAGTGTCCCAGTTTATGATCCTCGGGTCTTGTTTCGGTAATGTAGCTACATTACCTCGTGACGTGGCTTAACTGGCCAGTCTTAATGAATCAACAAGGTTGTTCGTTTTAGTTTTGTGGAAGAAATCTAGCTCTTACTGACCAAAACAAAAAACTCTCTTAATGAATGAATTAAGGAGAACGTTTTCGTTTTGTAGATAAAATAGTTAAAATAAGGTTTTGTGAAGTCAGATTTTGAATTGGCGTTTAAGAAGAATTAGGCTGCCTGTTGCACTACATACTTTTAAGTGTTATTAAATTATTCTTTTGTTTGTGATTTCTGGTGTTAATAATAAAGAGTTTATCCAAGTGCGTAGAACACAACATCTAAGACGACGACTACGTATTATAGAGACAAAGATGTTCCATACATTTTGTTGAGTGTCAATTACATTTTTCTATGGAACAGCTGATTTTATTTTCGCGAATTCCGGGTTGGTCCGTAGTAGAAGTTATTCATAATGATTATAACCTAGAATATCTCGAGTTTCTAACCAGTAAACCTATATTACAAAGGCTATACCAGTAATAGGTACTCTTACTTCAGCTGTTTGACGACGAACTAATGTCGTTGAGAGGTTTTGTTCCAAGCTGACACAGTTCTGGAAAGTTCGAGAAGTTTATTGTAAATTGGTTTACGGCGAGCAAATGAGGATAGTATACGGTTACTGGCAAATTCGATTTTCATGTTTCTATAGGTTTTGTTCTAGCAAACACTAAACAAAGTAAGTGTTTGTACAGACCGAGTGCTGACCCAGGTCCACGTAGCGCAGAGCAGAGCAGATTTTGTAAGGCATGAACGTACTGAGAGCTGCGTACTGTGGTGTAGGCACGTGCGGGGCGGACGTGTGTCTTTTTTTTTTTTTTTTTTTTTTTTTTTTTATGTGATTAAGTGACGAAACGAGCAAATCGCTCGCCTGATGTTAAACGTCACGTTTGCCCATAACAGCTCTGCGCCACCCAGAACTTTGAACTCGCAGAATTCAAGACCCTGCGCGGCACAGCACTGCGCTCGTCACCCTGAGATATAAGTTGTTTAATCTCCCATTTGCCCTGTAATTTCACTGGAAACAATGCCCTTCCAACCGGAACACAGCAATGTTTGCACATTACTGCTTGGCGGTGGAATAACTGGCAAAGGTGTGGTACTTCCCCAGGCGGGCTCTGCAAAAGAGCCCTACCACTACGAAACTACTGCCCGTCTGTCCTGCTCTGCGCATTATGTCGGTCTCGCCTGCTCTGCACTGGGCTGCGCTGCGTCATCTGCGTCTCAGTATACGCTTAGCTTTCACGTGCATACAAGGTATAACGGAAATGTGTGATAATACTTAAGGGCTTTCTTCTACACGTCAAAGTAAACAACTTTTACGACACAAGTTTTCTGAAGTCGAAAAAAAATATCGAGTCTCCAAACAAAATATTTAGTCACGTGATCAATTTTCAATAGATTCGATATATTCTTTCTCGATTTTAGCAAACTTATGTTCCATGAGTTGTTCACTTTGACGTGTAGACGAACACCTATTATTACTACCTAGTATTAGGTACTACACCATTCATAAACATCCGGTATAGTTAGATTATCTTTTTACATACACATTTGTATATCGCAGAACATTTTGTTCAGGCAGCTATAATATTGGTCCGTAACTGAATTAAAAGTTCCTCCAGAGATACGGTTCCGAAGTATGATCTCGAGGGAGGGTCCTAACTACTCTTGTTTGTACAATTTTACTGCGAAATATAGGCCAAGTTGCTCTGCCGTGTTTGCCATTATTATTTAGTTTTATTGCAATTTTTGAGGGATAAAGTTACTCTCAAATTTTTCTTTGAAAAACTTCTAGGCTTATCTTTTTGAACTTTTTTTTTGGTTCTTGGTGTGTAACGTATGTGTGTGTGTGTGTTTTTGTGATTCTCCTGTGTTTGTTGTGTTTTCTTCTGTGTTATGTTTTTAAAATGCATTGATGTAAATTTATAAATGCCAAATTGCTGCACATTGTTATATATAATGTGTGTATTAAATACACACATTATATTAAGTAATTCAAAAATTAGTAGTACAAAATACAAAAAAAAAAATTATAACAGTTTTGCGTTACTTGAGTTGTTTTTAATTGGGTAGACAGATTATGCTTTTAGAGCGAGAGTAGAAAAAAATGTAAGTGGATTCTTTTTTTTTTTTTTTGGAAAAAGTATAAACCATAAACCATAAAACATTGTAGACAAAGGAGCCAAACTCACGAAATATAAATTTGCCTTAGTGTCATTAGTACCATTGATTATGTTGGGTCAAGTTTTACATACATTACTTAAATAGATTTCACTTTGCTCCAGCTACTATGGTTGTCTTAAGAATAATTTTTGAAAGGAAAAAGAATGTAATTACTAATTACAATTTTTGTGTAGATACCTAAAAACCTAGTAAAAAGGTTTAGAACCCGATCTATAATAAATCAAGTCAGATACCACAAACATTTTTGTATCCTATCACATTTCTTCCTGTAACATAGTAACATTGAACCTTTCCATTTTGGTGGTTTATCAATAAGTCTGCGGTGTGACCCTGGCCTTACGCGTGGGTAAATACTGGTAGTTAGGCATTGTCCTTACCCATAGCGATTTCGGGTAAACACCTCCGGCGCTAACTTTACAAGTTATTAGCAAATTAATCACGGCATTGACTATAAATGAGGGTTCCGGCCATTTTGTATTAGATGGCTATATTATCTTAAAGGGTTTTGGTTTCTAAGAACCATTTTAATTACTAGATTACTTTAGGAGACAAGGCGAAAAAAGATTTTTAATTTCGCATAAGTAAATGTTTTTACCGTACACCGTACGTTACAGATGTACACCAGTTTTTACGGTGACAACTATTAATGGTTGTCACCGTAAAAACTGGTGCTAGCACTAGTGATATCAGTAACAGTACAGTACAGTATCGCTCTGTTCCCACTAGTTCTATTGATTGTTCTATTGATAGAACTAGTTGGAATTTTTTGTCCAAGTAGTTCCATTACTTTACGTTTTTCGATGAATGTAACTAACTGGACCATTTTATCCAATTAGTTATATTGCAAGATACGTGATTAATAAAGCATGCATGTCAGTAGGTAACTCGTACGAAACGCTTTGATTCCACTTTTATTGTGCGCACTGCCAGAGTGTGGAATACTCGTCCTTTGCCCGAGTGGGTGTTTTCCGATAGATATGATTTGGGTGTCTTCAAGTCGCGAGTGAATCGGTTCCTTCTAGGCAAGCGTGCTCCATCGTAGACCGTATCATTATGATTGCTTACCATCAGGCGAGATGGCAGTCAAACGCAAGCCTTTAACTGAATAAAAAAAAAATGCTTCGTACTTTAGGTGAATTCATCGGAATTTAGATGGCCATTTTTCTCAGTGTACTTACAAAAAATTAGTCGTTTATTACCTCAGATCAAGTAAAAAGGCAGATAGAGTCCCGCCTTAGATATAGGTGAAGCCAAAAAAAACTACCCTACTGCCCGTGTACGTATACTTCGACTGTAGGGTAGTTTTTTTGGCTTCACTTGTATCTCAGGCGGGACTCTAACTGCCTTTCTACTTGATCTGAGTTTGTTACGACAAATTTCGATCATTTTGATAACTGAGGCTACGCGGGCAAGGCTGCCAGCAAAAGCTAGTGCACGCACGACTCAGCCTAAGTAGATACAACCTAATTGAAATGAGCTTTGATCTCGGTAAATCGTCAGTTAAGCCCGCTTTGGTTAAGCCCGGCTCTGTAAAGCAGGCTCCGGTTAAGCAAGCGCAGTGGAAGCAGACTCGCCTAATTGGGATCTATTGACATCGCTCTGTTAATTGCAGGCGAGGTTAACCGAGGTTAGAAGGCGATTACATTTTTTAACTAAAACTAGACTGTTTTAACTAAAAATAAACTTTTTCAACTTGTAAACAATTTTGACTAAAAATAAACTATTTGCATGACTGAGTTGAGTAGCAAACAATTTGGTAGAAGTTTGCTATCCTAACTATTATTATGAATACGAAAATGAGATTTTGTGCTTGCTTGATGCTTTCACGCCTAACAATTTATCCACACTTCGTGCATTAAAATCTTAAACTTTGTAGAGAGGTCCAGAAAGCGGCCTTATTTCTAAGAGCGATATCTTCTAAGCGCAATACTTCGTGCCTTTTAACACCTACAATTGCTTAGAACAAGCAAAATGCAAGGCTTGCGTTTGAAAAACTGCTTAAAAACTTGTCAAACTCACAAGCTATATCGCATAAATGGACGCGACATCCAAAATCAGCCACAAACGCCTTCAATACATCCACGAAGACGTCACAAAAAATATTATCCTAACCACACGCAGCCGAGACCTCGTTACCAATACGAACCTAATATACGTCTATAACTTTTCGTACCCTATAAATCTTGTTCCAAACGACGCGTACATATACCTACATAAACACGGGGAAATAACATAAAGTTTACGCTGTTTTATAAACAGGCTCTTTGCAACCCGAAGGCAAAGGTTTTTTTATGTAGCTCTCTGTAGTCATAAAGAGGAAAGTCAAAGGCGTTTGTAGACTGTCTCATTTCGACTGCCCTTCCGAACACTAATATCGAAACTGCAAAATCGCGCTTTTTTCATTGTACCAATTATACAAATGTTTAATACTAGCTGCGGCCCCTAGTTTCACCCGCGTTTTCCGGGATAAAAAGTAGCCCATGTGTTAATCCAGACCATGAACGACCTTCGTTCTAAGTTTCATGTAAATCTGTTCAGCCGTTTTAGTGTTCATTAGTAACAAACATACTTACTTTTACCTTTATAATATTATTAAAATACTTTTAGGAAAACGAATAACCCTAATAAAATCAAAAAAGAATTTTTTAAATTAAAAAAAAAATTATACTACACATTATAACTTATTAATTAAGGTCAAATTTTGACTAGCTACTTAAGTAGGTAGCTCTCCTGTTGGTATAAGATATATCTCATGTTAAAAAATGCTATTTGCAGTTTCGATAGTTCGACAGGTCAAGACAGTGCTCGAAAACAAGATTTACGCATAGTTACCTACATTTCAGTATTTCACAAATGTTTTGCAAAGATGTCCACAATAATCGTTTTCGTTTTTCAAATTGCCACACTTCAAAACATTTCTTCGACCGACTCCTACTTGTGGCACTGTACACTTCTGGCATTCAGTCACGTCGCAAGGGATCATAATAAATAGTACGTCGTCGTCAAAATTAGGTTTTATTTGATTCTCCGCACGTTGTGACACCTCATACGCGAGTTGACGCGGAAAGTAATTGCCCCAGATTTTTTCTTCTTTATCACGGCTCGTTTGCTGGTTCAGTGGAAGGGGCTGGTTGAGATTCAGTGTAACCTTGCAGCTAGATGTCAGTTTTGGTCATCGATCTAGTATGTGACTTCGGTGGTTTTGGTCGACACTTTGACAGTTGTACTTGTAAAATTGGTTTTGTCGACAAAAACTGCCAACATTAAAGTTTAGAGTTGCCACGACTCGTTTTATTGACGGCAAATGTCAAACGAGTCGTTTTTGAAAAAAAAACGCATATGTGTAAATTATTTATTTCACTATAGGCTGGCGTTTGACCGTCACCTTGCCTGATAGAACGCAATGATGCGGTCAACGTTGAAGCACGCTTGCCGAGAAAGAACCAATTCACTCCTATTGCATTTTTTTTGTCATACCTTAATCAAGAAAGTTAGCTCTTATTATTATTGCCATAAAATCTAGATTAGTTGTACAACCTTGTTAGTTTTGGTAATATATTCATGACAAGGAACCTATTAGATACCTAAATCCGAAGGTTATGACGAGGAAAAGTTTAGCTGTACTGTGAAGTTGTAGTTTGAAAACTAAAGTAACATGGCCAATGGTCAATCATGGTCATGGTGAAATAGTTGGTAATGGCAGTGCTGGCAGTAGCCGCTTTCTGATGCTCGTTTGGACAACAATGGCACATCATCATCATCATCGTCAGCCTGTATCGACCCACTGCTGGGTATTATAGCCCTCCTCTCCCCTGCGCCATTCTCCCCTTGTCGGGCCAATCTCATCCACGGATGACCCGCGATGGGTCTGATGTCGTCGACCCATCGGGCTGATGGTCTGCCAACAATGGCACGTTTCGAGAAATCGGTCGCCAAGCGTACGTAATAGAGGTGAGGTTGTTTGGTGAGCTAATTCCAATTTCAAAATAGCTGTTTACAATTTGTTCGGGCACATTGCTAGCCATGGCTAGCAACACTGGATGTGTACACCTTCCATCCAGTAAACTTGGCAACATTGCCACAAAAAAACGTCATTCTTGTCAAGCAAAAACCCATCGAACAAGTGAGTCGTAGTTTCTACATTTTTAATCTTCTTTAAGTACCTTGTGAGTTAATCCAATCTAAAGGTGTGCGCAGGAGCGATTTAATACAGTCTCCGCCCGTGTACGGAACATTGGTGACCCCGACGTGATCTCGTAAATACAGTGATTTTGTGCTTTGGAAAACACCGGCCGGCAACAACCCCGCCGCCAACTCATCAAGACGATATCGTGGCTGGAAAACAAGCTGCAATAAGGGAAGTGTCCACCTTTTATCCATCCAATCCATACAATTCTTCAATCCAACACCCATCTCGCGTACATCTGGATATTTATACTGCGCAAATTAACATTTACATTACATCATTTTCAAACTTTTCGCTCACTTTGTTCATTCAATTCACATACATAATCCAGTATTACATCTCTAAATATCTCGATCAAGTCATTTCAGGCCATTAAATCGAGTTTTGTACAATTTCAGCTAAGATACCACGTTGACATCGCGCGAGGTCACAGAAGGTCATGCCGTTGGGTTCAAACCAAAGGCAGCCCCTGTGTACATTTTCCCTCGTTCGACGTGCTGCGCGGACGGATCGCTTCTCAAATTTACGTATCGTTTCACAATTATTTTATTTTAATTTTATTTTTTTTTTCTCTTGTTTTGAAATACGCTCATGATGTCTCAGACAAAGGATGTCTATTCTGCTAAATCCCCCTCTGGGAGTGTGAATCTAGCTGTCCCATCATTACAGCTGACCAATTTAAAGGACTTGAATGTCAAACGTAGTTCCGTCAAGGGCCGCATCACAAAATATAAAAATTTTTTATCATCACTCATTCAATTAAAGTCTGTGACTGCGGTTGAACTAGGCACATTAACCCAGAGATATGACAGATTTAGAGATCTTTCTTTTAGTTTTGATGATCTACAGTCACAAATAGAACTTCTAAATTCTGCAGACCTAGACACCGAGCTTGATATCCGTGAGGAATTCGAGTGCGAGTTCTCCTCGCTGATATCACAGACTCAGGTGTTTTTAGAGAAAAACAAACCTAAAGGCAATGACTGTAGATCACCAACCAATTCACTAAGATCAGCATGTAGTCATGAATGCAATCACAAAAGTGCAGTAAGTTTCAAACTGCCAATAATCAAAATCGCAAATTTTGACGGAACTTGCTTCAAGTGGCTTGAATTCAGGGACACCTTCACTTCACTCATTCACAATAATGACAACATTCAAGACATCCATAAATTTCATTACTTAAATAGTTACCTGGAAGGTGATGCTGCTAGAGTGATCAGTAACTTGAGCATCAGCGCTCAAAACTATAAGGAAGCATGGCGTCTTCTCTGTGAGAGATACAACAATGAGAAACAGCTCATTACAAACCATTTAAACTCTCTCATCAACTTGCAGCCCGTGCCCCGAGATTCAGCTAAGGACTTGCGATTTCTCATTGACCATTTGTCAAAAAATCTGCGAGCACTAAGTACTCTAGGTGAACCTACTGAACATTGGGACACTCTAATTGTTCACTTAGCATCTGCAAAGCTTGATAATAGCACAACATTCAAATGGGAGGAACATAAAAATTCACTTGATAAGAGCCCAACTTTAAGAGAGTTCTTTCAATTTTTGAGATCTCGAGCAGACATTTTAGAGTCAATACAACATAACAAGTCTGAGAATCGCCAATCCACTAGTCGACAGCCTCACTATCCATATCGAAACGAAAAACCTAATGTTAAGTCTTTTGCGGTTTCAGCTGACTCGCCTGGAGTTTCTACCCCTATTTGTGCCTTGTGCAGAGGTAGTCATCGAATGTACGACTGCGCCTCTTTCCTTGCCAAGCCTGTCAAGGAAAGGGCAGCTGAGGTCGTGCGGCTCCGGCTGTGTGTCAACTGTCTCAGGAAAGGGCATTCTTCGCCTCAGTGCAGGTTAGGTCCATGTTCTAAATGTAAATCCAGGCACAACACACTTCTGTGTCAGAATTCTTCTCAGGCTGCAAACAAAACCAACAACATTCACACATCCATAGCCACAGATCAGGAATACCATGACAATGTAGTCACTATGTCAGCCACAAGTGATACTAGCACACTCCTTTCTACTGCTTTAGTTGACTTATACAATCCAAATACAAACAAACACATAACAGTGCGTGCACTGCTCGACTGCGGCAGTCAATGTTCTATTTTAACTGAAAAGGCTAAATCCACATTACAATTGGCACCTCAGCCAACACAAGTCAACATTTTAGGCATAGGTAATGTTCATACATCCAACTCAGTACAACGTTGCGTTGTCAAACTGAAATCGAGGACCAGTCAATTTGAGTCCAATCTTTCTTGTCTGGTGCTTCCTCAAATATCAGGTAATTTACCAAATAAATCCATAAACATCACACAAATAAAATTACCTCGAAACATCCAATTAGCAGACACTTCATTCAACCAGTCCCTACCGGTAGACCTACTGATAGGGGCAGACCTGTTTTGGGAACTCATTCAACCAGAACAAATTCATCTTGGTCACAGTCAACCTATCATGCGCCAGTCAAAGTTAGGTTGGATTCTGGCAGGCCCACTATATACACACAATACAATCCAAAACAAATCCATTACATGCAATCATGCAACAATACAATCCAGCGAAAATGAAATCATTTCCAATGAGCAACTAAATAATAACCTCAAAAAGTTCTGGGAGTTAGAAGAAATTCCAGAATCAAATGATATACAAACTGACGAAGAAATGCAATGTGAGGCTCACTTTGTAAAACACACATACCGTGACAATGAAGGTAGGTTTTGTGTGCAACTTCCTCTTCGTACAGACCCAGATTGCTTAGGTGATTCAATCAAACGAGCCAAACAACAATTTTTTGCTCTCGAACGACGATTCGTTAAAAATCCAGAATTAAAGAGACTATACTCTAACTTTATTCAAGAATATGGTGATCTTGGTCATCTAACAGAGGTTCCTATTGTACCACAGCTATCATACTTCATACCACACCATGCAGTTTGGAAACCAGACAGTGAGTCAACTCGTTTAAGGGTAGTATTCAATGGTAGTCAAAAAACCACATCAGGTTACAGTGTAAATGACCTCCAAATGGTAGGACCTCACATACAGGACTATCTGTTCAATATTCTACTAAGATTTAGACAATATACATATGTGTTATCAGGAGATTGTGAAAAAATGTACAGAATGGTGAACGTCCAGGACATACATAAGAATCTACAAATGATCCTGTGGCGTAAAGACGTCACTGATACACTTCAACTACTAAGATTAAATACCGTTACCTATGGCTATGCCAGCTCGAGTTTCCTTAGCACGCGATGCCTCTGGCAGTTAGGCGAGGAATGCGCAGATCCTAGGATAAAGCAAATAATTCAGAAAGATTTTCTAGTAGATGATTTATTGACAGGAAGTGATGACGTCGACGATTTAAAACACATAAAGCATGCTGTAGAATCTGCCCTACGTGCAGGCTGCTTGAATCTACGTAAATATCGTTCTAATTCACCATGCTTACTAGCTGATACACAAAATACACAACACAACTTAACCATAAGCTCTGCTACACATACATTAGGCATTGGGTGGAATCCCAATGAAGACTTCATTCATTTTCCAAGTACCTACGAAACCAACATCAGAAATCCAACAAAACGATCAATATTGTCAGATTCTTGCAAAATATTCGACCCGCTAGGTCTTTTATCTGTACTTACAATAATTCCTAAAATTTTAATTCAAAAGCTTTGGGTAAACAAGTGTCCTTGGGACGACCCAATTACAAACACGTTGTGTAAACAATGGTGCAAATTTGTAGAAAGTTTAAAACACTTACACACTCTACACATACCTAGACACGTCATGTGCAAAGCGTCTGTCTACACAGAATTACACATTTTTTGCGATGCCTCGAAATTTGCGTTCGCAGCGGCAGTATACGTCAAGTCGGTGAACGCGCAGGGCGACATCACCATCCGTCTACTGTGTGCTAAGGCTAGGGTAGCTCCGGTAAAGCCAACAACCATACCGCGGCTCGAGTTGTGTGCTTGCCTTCTAGGCGCGCAACTCGCGGGCGCCGTATGTCGCGCTCTGCGATGTGTCGTTAAACGTAAGGTGTTCTGGACAGACTCTTCTATCGTTCTATCTTGGCTAGCTATGAGGTACGATAAATTAAAAACATTTGTAGCCAACAGAGTAAGCGCCATCTTAGAGCTAACACCGCATTCTCAATGGCGACATGTACCGACAAAACTAAACTCGGCTGACCTAGCCACACGCAGTGTAGAAGCCGACAAAATCGAAAATTGTGAATTATGGTGGGAAGGACCTCCATTCTTAAGGCAACCTGAATCTGAATGGCCACCCACTCATCCTCATACAAATTCAGACATACATAACTTACCTGAAATCAAGGTACATATTACTACCCAGGACGAGAACACTACACAAACATTAATAGAATTTGAAAGATATTCACAACTTCACTTTCTACAGCGCTCATTTGCATACATATTAAGATTCATACACAATTGTAGGAACACAACCAAAAAACATACTGGTGTTTTGCAGCCTGACGAACTCAAAAAGTCGTTTCGAGGGTTAGTCAAGTTATCGCAAGGTGAATCCTTTCCAAAGGAATTGTCGATTCTCAGATCAAACAAACAACTCAGTTCTACATCGCATATTCTGTCGTTAACTCCATTTTTGGAAGATGATGTGATAAGAGTTGGAGGTCGTCTTGAAAATTCTTGTTATCCATATGAAAAGCGTCATCCAATGCTTCTCCATTCAAAACATATATTGACAAAACTATTATTTCGACAGGAACACCTTCGTCTTTTGCACGCTGGTCCACAGTTGCTTTTGTGTTCGATTCGTGAAACTGTTTGGCCAATAGCCGGCAGAGATTTGGCTCGCACCACTGCGAGGCAATGTGTTGTATGCAGAAGAGTCAGCGGAAATACACCTACTCCTATTATGGGCATGTTACCAGAACATCGTGTCAATCCTGGTTTCTGTTTTGAATTTTGTGCGTTAGATTTCGCAGGCCCTTACTATATTACTGATCGAAAGGGCAGAGGCTGCAAAATAAGTAAATGCTACTTAGCTATTTATTGCTGTCTCAAATACAAATCCATACATATGGAAGCCGTGAGCGAATTGAGCAAGGACGCGTTTGTGCTGTCTCTACGTCGTTTTATCTCTCGCAGAGGAAAGCCCACTCAAATTTTCTGCGATAATGGACGTAACATGGTTGCTGCATCTCGAGAACTCTCAGAGTTCATAAAATCCCACTCTGACGAGATCATGAGCTATACTTCGGAGCAGGGCATTAAATTTGTAACCGCACCACCTTACTCTCCTCATTTTTCAGGTCTAATAGAAGCTTGTGTCCGATCCGCTAAGTTTCACATGAAACGTACATTAGGCAATACTCACCTTACTTACGAGGAATTGGCGACTTTATTTAGTCAGATAGAAGCAATCCTTAATAGCCGTCCTCTTTGCCCACTTTCATCCTCACCTAACGACTTCTGTCCCTTGACTCCTGGGCACTTCCTCATCGGGAGACCGCTAACCTCATTGCCTGGGCCCGACTTGCAAGAAAAATCTGTCTCCAGTTTGGATCGATTCCAGAAGATAGAGCAGCTTCGACAGGTGTTCTGGAAGCGCTGGCAGACCGAGTACGTCACCGAGCTTCAACAGCGGCACAAGTGGCGCGTCCATAGCAGGCCGATGAATGTTGGGGACCTGGTCCTTATTAAGGAGCCCAACATTGCACCAATGCACTGGAGACTCGGCAGGATAGTCACATTAATATATGGAAAAGATAATGTGGCCCGTGTGGCAGATATCAAGACTCCCACGGCCACCTTCAGACGAGGTATACAATACCTCTGCCCTTTGCTGGATTCAGCAGAGGACAACATCTTGGAACCTCAGGGTTCCAACGCCGCCCAACATGTTCGGGCACATTGCTAGCCATGGCTAGCAACACTGGATGTGTACACCTTCCATCCAGTAAACTTGGCAACATTGCCACAAAAAAACGTCATTCTTGTCAAGCAAAAACCCATCGAACAAGTGAGTCGTAGTTTCTACATTTTTAATCTTCTTTAAGTACCTTGTGAGTTAATCCAATCTAAAGGTGTGCGCAGGAGCGATTTAATACAGTCTCCGCCCGTGTACGGAACACAATTTTTGACTATCATCGTCATCTTCTTCTTCTCTTCTTCTTCTTCTTAATATTATTATGTTATGTTTAAAATTAAAATAAATCGGTGTTCGTTGGTCTCGCTAAAACTCGAGATTGCTGGACCGATTTGCACATTTGTTTCTTTGTTTTGTTTGCTCTAATACTGGCGTGACTTCATGGAAAAAGCGGGTGAAACCGCGGGGTACAGCTAATTAGTAAGAAGAATGCAATGCAAAGGTTTTTATTTGTTTGTTACGCTTTCACGCTTTAACGCCAGCCAATCATGTTAAAATATTTTACGCACGTTGTCAAGGGTGCAGAAAAAGACATGGACGCACATAAATGTTTAGGTTTTATTTTCATGATCATCGTTGTTTTCATCACCTTTATACATTCATACTTTACACCATTATCTCATTTAAATAATGATATCATTTCATTTAAATTGAACACATTTCTGAGGCACTCATTTTCAATATCACAACCTTATATTAACCTTATATTAACCTTATATTAACAACCTTATATTTGAATGCCGAGGCGATTTAAAATCTCACCGCTCTTTGTTTCTTCTACTTATATGGCTCAGACAGGCACAGATATTAAGTAGTCGGAGCGCTAGATTGTGGGCGCTCTGTGTACCCTCGTTTACACAGAGTATGTGACCCGATTGTCAAGATAAGTTTTTTAACCTTTTCTAGTATTCTGCATGTCTGCCAACCTAACCTTTGTTTAAGGTGAAAGTGTTACGTGACGACAATTTTAATACACGATTAAATTTAAGTTTGAAATACACGCAACACTTGAGATTAATAAGCTAGTCAAATAAAGTAAGTTTTATTAATGTTACTTTGTTTCTTAGGTATGGGTACATACAGGTACCTAGTTAGAGTATATAATTATATATATATATATTATAAATGCGTATGTGTGTGAGTATGTAAGGATGTAATTGTATCATGTCAGTGTTTTGTAAAAAGGGCAATCACGAAACATTTTGCTTGCGTTTTTTTTGACTTGCTGTCCTACAGAGTCGCTAACTTTTTCATTCATTTTAGCCCATAGTTAAACCAGAGTATAAGTTGCTTTCACACCAAATATCATCCCAACCCGATGACCTATTTTTGCATATTTATGTAACAAACATCTTGTATTGTTATTAATGATCTACGTTCGTAGTTCCTCACCACATTTCCCTGTGTCGATGATTTTATTGCTTTAATTTGATTTTAATGCTTTTTTGATATTCCGGGTCAGCTATAAAACACTAAAGGCCTTCCACTGGCAGCCAAGATACTTGAACCAAACAACTGTTCTACGACTTTCGAAAACAAAGCACCTGTTCCATCCAAAAATTTCATTGACCTTGGACGCAATGTTTGGAACGGCTGGTTTTGATTTGTGAATTTTCGAAAGTCGTAGATCGAAAGTTGCTTTCATCAATGTATAAGCCACCTGCAAAAGGTCTTCAGTGTTTTAGAGTTGAACCTGTATACCTGCATTAACTCACTAAAGCTTTTTAAAGTATAAAAATCAACATCATAATAATCCACAGTCATCCTTATCCCACTGTGCGATCTATAGAAACACTAAAATTTAAATTTACTTAGAAATTTAATTTCAATAATAACTCAACAAAAACTTCAACTAATTTCACTTCGCTCAGTTCAACGCTCCTGAAATTCAGTGGGGAATTCACTAATGACTGTAACATGAATAGGTAATGTCTAACACGCCAACTTTATCGGCCGATAGGTATTATTACTACCATCATACTTATAATTAATCAATAGGTTGTCAAGTGTTACCTCAATAACATAACAGGATATTTTCGACGGGTATTTTAAACCTCAGACCCTTATTAATAAACGTAAAGTAGTTTGAGAATAGTTTTTTTACAGAAATAACTGGCACACAAGCAACGGGCCACCTGATTGATGGTTACCGCCACTTATGGACACTTCCAATACCCAAGGTATCTTCAGTGCGTTGCCCTTCCTCTGAAAAATCTATTAACCCTTCGTTAAATCAGCCAAGCCTATTAGTTTGAAGGAAAAACCGTAGGTAGCCACTCTACAAGACACAGGTGCTTCTAGGATCAGCTACAACTTTGAACTCAATTGTATAAGACAAAGACGGTCAAAGTCAAAGACCGTCGAGTTCAAAATTATAAAGAGAGAATGAAACATATGATTCAAGTATTTCCAATGCTTAGACTACGCGTTCATCAATAAGATTATAAGGAAAGCGTATCTATACAAAGCCTTCGGAGGCTGCACAGAAACCCTGCCAGACTGAATTTTACACCTCTACGAGGTAAAGATTTTTTCCATTAGAAGCTAGTTTTGTTTATAATATGAGTAAGGACGGGTGCTACGAGTTTCGCAGAGCTCTTGCCTTGCCAAGAACAAAACCTAATATGCAAGGCTGACTGCCAATCTTCACTAGTTGAAAGAGCACCTCAAAAATGCTTGTAATGTCAAATTATAACGAAACTCTCAAAAACAGTTACGTTCTCAGTCTTCTTTTTTCAAATATTAGTGTTGTAACTTGTAACCTTGTATTAACGTAATTATTAAATTGACGATAGCTCAACTGACGAATTGGCTCATCATCCGCAGAAAATTATTGAATGAAGATTCAATCACTTTCGTTTTTTCTTGTTTTTTTGTGATTGAATGAATGTTATTGTAACTAAAAATATTAAATTAAAGACAAATTGACCTCTCGCACCATTTTAATATACCTATAATATTCAAGTTTTCGAGTCGTAACCTTTATCCAATGTACTTTGCAATACAAAATCAAATCGATCAAATACTCATACAAACTTGAATTGATTTATCGTGAGTATCGAATACCGAGTCGACATCACTATATATATACCGGTGACATCACTAGTTACGTCGCAATGACAAACGTCCAAACGGGCTTCTTATTTTGTGACGACTATACTTATGGTAAATTACAATCAGTGGCCTATTGCAGTCAAAATAATATAAATGTCATAATGAAATTACCAAAAAGTCTTGACTAAAACATCAAAATAAATGTCAAAAGAAAATGTAAATATAATAATGTCAAAGATTACTCGCTCTCCTAAGAACACATGTAATTAGATTTACGTTCCTTTTTACGTTCTTCTCATAAAGAAACTTGCGTGGGTGTGCAACTGGCTGAAAATAGATGAGTTATGAAAAATAAATTATGCCTACCGTATTAGGAAGGCTAAAGACTTATCTCAAAGATAATTCGGAGAAACTGACTAATGTTTGTAATATTACATGTAGCTTTTCTCCATATTTCAGATTTTGCGTTGCCTAAAAAATATATATCCGGTGAGCTGTTGTAGTCAAATGCCTAGTCTGATACTTAACCAATTTGGTACGATAATGTTTTCTTACGTTTATTCGTTTTTGAAAGAATATTAGCGTTAATTAATATACGAATGCGAATATACGTACCATATCAATACGTCGGTACCACTTCCAGTACCTACGTTCCGTTTTACCGCATATGTTCAATACGTATCTATATTCACACTTCGCCCAGTAAGTTTCATTTTTCCATAACAATTTTCTTCCGCAAAATATGGCAAGAAAACCACTCCACAACATTTCGTAGGAAATAGTTCCTCAAACTTCAGTCTACGTGTTCGTCAAGCCAACATTAAGACGGATCAAGTTGAAAGAGAATATTTTAACTATGCCAACTCTTTGGCAACTTTCTCGGGTCCTTCGAAGATTCAGCTTCCAGCTTTAATATGTTAGAAGTATGCGAGAAGCTTCGGTTGAGTGAAGCTGTTGAAATGCACTGTTCTTAGCGAAGGGTTTGGTTTAGGATTGGTTATATCTTAAGTTTTGCTGCTATCATACCAGCTGGCTTTTCGGTGAAAGAAAACATCGTGTGGAAAGGCAGACGTTCGGAGAAGAAATTCAATGGCGTATCTGCAATTGTGCATTTGCTCAGTAGTGGCGATTACGGGCTGAAAATAATGATGATGTGCATCTAGCAGCCCGCATTTGTCCAGCGTGGTAGAATATGGTCTAGTCACTCTTCGAGGGTAGACCTGGTATTCAAGCAGTGGGATGTATATCAAGGTAGGGAGAGACTATGCTCTGCTTGCACTGAGAAAAATGGCAATCAAAATTACGATGAATCTAAGTACGGAGCATACTGACAATCACCAAAAAGTGGTTCTCACCCTAAAAACTGGTGTTAGTACTAATTATTAGGGTGACAACCATAATATATTATGATACATAGTTGTCACCGTAAAAATGGTGCTAAACGTCGTACTTTTTGGTGATTATCAGTATGACCAAAAAACATAGGCTGGCTAGGTCAAGTAAAAAAAATGTCCGTATACGTTAGAGGTCCCGCAATATAATAATAAATTGCTGGTTGAATTAGTGAGTGCAGCTTCCACCGCTATATTCAAAACTAAATTGAAACTCTGGTTGCTAGAACATCCTTTCTACGACCTTGACGAATACTCGTATCTCGACATGTGATCTGTGAATGATTTTTTAGTGATTGATTAATTAACGAATTATTTTTGAATTTATTACGATTATCTTTTTCCATTGACTTGTAGCAATGCTATGAATAAATATTTCATTTCATTTCATTTCATTTCATTTCATTTCATTTCATCTCATCTCATCTCATCTCATCTCATCTCATCTCATCTCATCTCATCTCATCTCATCTCATTTCATTTCATTTCATTTCATTTCATTCCATTTCATTTCATTTCATTTCATTTCATTTCATGTCATTTCATGTCATTTCATTTCATTTCATTTCATTATGCTCCGTACTTTAGGTGAAATTTTTCAGTTTGGTAAGCTCTGCTCTGCTCGGACCGTTGGTTATCCGAAACTGAGATAGGTCTACCTACGATCACAAATTGTAAAATGTGGGTCGAGGCTAGAGCTCTATTCTGAGTCAGATATTATCTCGGTCACTGTCACTCTCATCAGAAATGTCATGAGAGTGAGAGGGACCGAGATTACCTCGAGCGTCCAAGAATAAGCGGACCTGATTAGCATTAAATTTTACCAAGGTAGAAGGCCTAACAAAAGAGAGGCAGATAGAAGTGGAAAAGAGACGACGGCTACAGATGGTGATGATGTCTCTATTATCTAAAGACTTTTATAACTAAGTGAGTGATGAAAATATCTGAACAAAAACATCCTAAAAATTATAAAATCGGTTCGACTCGCGACTTTGACAATGTCGTCGAAATATTACCTTTGGCAAGTAAAGCTATTTCATAATAAGGCGCTTTCTCACTCTGATTATACTAATTGAATCATAAAGAAGTTTCTAGACTAAGTCGTGCCTAGACTCAGATAAATTTAGAGAGAAAGATGGAGCACTGCGATAGAATTTGGTGAAACCCAAAACTCAGACTCGCAAGACAAGACGCACACATTGACATATCAATAACCCTACTCATGGCTTTGAAAAGTCTGTGTACATACGCATGAAAGTGGAATTATTGGCTTCACCCAAATTTAACGCAGTGCTCCGTTTTTCTTTCTAGGTTTGTCGCTGTGCCTAGGTAGATTTCAGTGAAAACATGTTCTAGATTTATTACTCAACTTTTTCGGTGTTCCCATAAGTTTTGTAAGTAATTTAGTGAAACTAGTATAAAATAAAGGCAAGAAAAGTTTAATAATTTAATAAATTGTTATAAGGCTAATCTATTTTGAAGTTTTCTGAAAAACTTGCTAATTTTCGTGCGTAGATTTCGAAGAGATTTTTTACCTATTTTATTGTGAAACTTTTTTATTTGGTGTTAAAGATAACTAAGGTATGATTTAATCTAATGTACTAATTAACAAAATTTCATTTAAATCTTAGAAATACTTTTCAATGAATGCTTGGAAAGTAGTTTTATTTGTCGAAACAACCCTAAACCTTACGGAACCCTAAAAAGTACCATAGCATCATAACATTCAATACTGATTTACTGAAGCTTTATTAGGGTGAAACTATTATATTATAGTATTTTGCATTAATTATATTTTAGGTCAATGGGCTCAAGTTTGAAATAGCTATCTGCCTTCACTCTTTGTTCTGGAAAAAAAATTGAAATCTATATACAGGGTTTTTCATAAAGGGTATGCTAAGCCGAAAAGGACTCATAGTACTCATCATTATGAACAACTTTTGCTATGGGACCATCCCGAAATTCTCGAAAAAAAAATCAGCTGTTCCATCTTAATATATATAAATCTCGTGTCACAATGTTTATCCTCAATGGACTCCTAAACCACTTAACCGATTATAATAAAATTCGCACACCATGTGCAGTTCGATCCAACTTGAGAGATAGGATAGTTTAAATCTCAAATTATAGTCGCAATTTTAATTTATTGCAAATTATATATATACTGATAATTTTTACTATAAATTGACAAGTTAGCATCAACATACTACGGTTGCTATAGTTACGCAATGGCTTTTGACAGGACAACGTCTGTCGAGTCAGCTAGTAGTTCCATAGAAAGAATTGTGTACGCTTCAAAAACTCAAAAAGTTCTGCACCGATCGAGCTGAAATTTTAGCATGATATATAATCCGCATCAAGGATTGTTTTTATCTATTTTTTTTTATATTTTTTTTTTTTATCCACAGCGAAGCGTGGCAGGGAACAGCTAGTAACTAATAAAATACTTACATTTTGGGCCCAAGTAAGTAGACTTCATTTCACTTAACTCAACTCAACTAAAAATATACCTGTCTTTGTCATTGCAACCTATTAGACAAGGACAACAACATTTATGAAAATTAGATCTGTCAACGAAAGCCTTCAAACTAGGGCCTAATTAACTAGCAAAAATCCACTACACGTGAATCACAATAAAAGACAACCTTATTCATGAATAGAAGCAAACAAATTAATGCGAGACCAATAAACTTTTATGATACCAATTAATATGTTATTCCAATGCCAAAGGTATCCAATTTGATACAATCTTTGATAACTCGTAATAATAAATCGTCGTTCTAATTCGGTTCAAATCAATATTTGGGACAGGATAGAGTGACTAGTGAAGGAAAATATAAATTAACAAACGGCCTTAGTCTTAAACATTGCTTAAAGTTAGTCACTCTTTAAAATTCTCTGACAATTTCTTGCTGACGTGACATGTCATGTGCATAAAAAAATGTCAATGACTCGACAAAATGTATGGAACAGCTGTTTTTTTTCGCGGATTTCGGGTTGGCGCCATAATAAAAGTTGCTCATAATGATGAGTACTATGAGCCCTTTTTAGCTTAGAATGCCCTTTCCTTATAACCCTGTATTAGAATTGTTTCAAAAAAATATAACGAAATAAGTTACGGTTTTCAACATTAAAATACAAAATCATGTTTTGAAGTAAACTCGGGAAAACGTTTAAACGCGGTCTCTAACTTTTCAACTTTTGTAATTTTAACTTTGACCTATCGCGTATAAAATCTACTCAAAATATAAATATGCCTTTGAACGTAGAAAGATAGTTACTTTGGGCGATAAATCTTGGTATGTGAGTCATCCTACTATGCTAATAATATTATAAATGTGAAAGTTTGTCTATTTATTACTCAATAACGAATAAACGGCTGAACGGATTCTGACGAAATTTGGTACGAGAGTAGGTTATACCCTGGATTAACATATAAGTTTCTTATTATTTCGGAAAACCGTGAGGCGCAGCTGGAGATGTATAATTAAAAAAAAAAGAAAGGAAAAAACAAAAACACTGGACACGAAACAAGCAGACCTTAGACTCTAATAGAATATACAACCATCTGGGCCCCACGAAAAAAGCTTATATAGTACCTACTCATCATTATGAACCACTTTTTAACCGACTTCAAAAAAGGAGGAGGTTATCAATTCGACTGTATGTTTTTTATTATATTTTTTATTTATTATTTTTTTTTATGTTTGTTACCTCATAACTTTTGACTGGGTGAATCGATTTTGATGATTCTTTTTTTATTAGAAAGCTGACGCTTCCCATTTGGTCCCATTTCAATTTAGTCCTCCAGTTCTGATAATGGCATCCATGAGAAAACCATATAAGTCTTAAATTTGCATTAAGTAGGTACGTGCGCGACAAATAGATGAATAACTCAATAGTCGGTCTTTTAAAGTCGGTTTTTCTTTTTTGTTTTGTAAAAATAATATTCTTGTAATATTGGGGAAATTCTCAAAAAAATGAACCAGCCGTTCCTCAGAAAAATGTCAATAACACTCAACATAATAAATGGAACCGCTCAATTTTTTTCGCTAATTCCAGGTTGGTCCCATAGTAAAAGTTGTTCATAATGATGAGTACTATGCACCATTTTCGACTTAACATACCCTTTCCCAATAACCCTGTACAGTCACATAGGTTTTTTTTAATATTTAGTAATAGACTTGCATTTGACCGCCATCTCGCCTGAGGTTGCCTGGAAGAGATCGCTCTTAGCGATAAGGCCGCCAGTTGTCGCACTAGTTTTATGTGTTATAATTCTTTTGTTTGTAATTTATGGAGTGAACAATAAAGAGTTTCATCTATCTATCTATGGTGAGCAACGATGCGGTCTACGATGAAGCATGCTTGCCTAGAAGAAACCGATTCACTCTCGACTTGAAGGCACCCAGCTATGTACTCGTACATCATCATATGCAACCTTTAATCCTCCCACTGCTGGGATACAGGTCTACCCTCGAAGGGTGATTAGGCCGTATTCCACCACGCTGGCCAAGTGCGGGTTGGTGGATTCACATACGCCATTGAATTTCTTCTCCGGACATATGCAGGTTTCCTCACGATGTTTTCCTTCACCGAAAAGCCAGTGGTATGTAAATTCGTACATAAGTTCCAAAGAACTCATTGGTACGAGTCGGGGTTTGAACCCGCCACCTCAAGAATGCGAAGCGGCTGTTCTCCCATTGAGCTACCATGACTTTCTCGTACATAAGTCTACAATAAAGCTAACGTAATCTGATACAAGCCGACAAGATACATAATTGCAGCTGATACGAACTAAGCAAGTAATACTATTGAATTAGTCTGAGACTTAGTTTGTATTCTCAAACTGGCATTGATACTGAGTCGACGTATGAATCAAATCAGTATGGTTACTTGGTTATTTTCATGTGTGATGCGGCGAGAACCTTGTTGTCTTGGGCATATTAGCAAAGGGTAAGGACTCCAGACTCCAGTCCTTTTTTAGGATCTGTACCAAAATGGTAAAAATAGTAAGATAGAACCCTTTTCTGTTTGTCTGTATGTCTCTAGGTATGTTTCGATTATATCAGTAATTAGTAATAAAAGTTGACGGTCTAAACTTTGGCATGACTCTAGATTATATTAGCTAAGACAATTCGTAGAAAATATGAAAAAAAGGTATTTTCTTAAAAATAAAGTCCTGAATAAATAAGGACCTATTTTAAAGCTATGGTGTCATGTGTGTTTTGTAACTTGAGTTACTGTTTATGTTCTGTACTGTGCGAGTCTTGAAAGTCTGTTGAAGGGTAACATTAATTTAAGTAGTACGTCAAAGATACAGTAGGTCAATTAAACTGAATTGATCAAATAAATAACTTTGCAACATTCTAAGTCGACATTTACACGGACGATTTTATGTCATTGATATTTTATTTACGAAAAAATCTAAGTTACGTAAGACATGGCTTAAAAGGAACGTATTCAACAGCACAGCTATAGTTTTCGCCAATTTTTAAACCCCGACGCAAAAAGAGGTATGTAACCCTGACTGTGACACTCGAGAAAATGTATGGAACAGCTGATTTTTTTCGAGATTTCAGGGTTGGTCACATAGCAAGTTGTTGAGAATTAATTAATAAATAATAATAATAAATTAATTAATTATTATGAGGCCCTTTCAGCATAGCATACCCTTTCCTTGTAGCCCTGCAGAGTACCATCAACTTAAGTTCAAAGCATATTTCTCCATGTTTCGACGTGAGCCAGTATTAACAAAGTATTGTCGCAAGTTAGTTTGATATGAGCAGCTTAGATAAACCTACAGAAGAAGATGGAGCACTGCGTTATTTGAGTGAAGCCAAGAACTCCTCCACTTTGGCGCGTACGTACCAAGCCCTACAGTGCCACGAGTAGGGGATTGATATGTCAATGTGTGCGTCTTGTGTACGTGTACGCACGAAAGTACGATATATAATATAATTCTTCGAGTCCCTTCTACTTAGTAAACGAGTTTATGAGTAGGTAATTAAGAAACTTTGTTTTATTTTGTCATTGACATTATTTTAATTATTTGTGACTATTAATTGTTTATGTATAATGATTTTTGCAAAGTTAAATGACTTGCCCAGTGTAACAATTTGTTATAAGGCCAATAAATTTCTTTACTTTACTTCTTGGCTTTACCCAAATCTAACACAGCGCTTCATCTTTCTCAAAGTTCATCTGAGGCTATGAGTAACGACGAGCTACTTAATGAGTTAAGTTATTTCATAACTAACAGAGTACAGGGTGTTCGCTAATTGTGTCTCACATCGCATGTGTTGTATATGGTGCTTTATTAATTACTAGCTGTTACTTGCTGTTTTACAAACGATCCGTTTTGTAAGGATAATAAAGAAATGATAATGAAAAAGATTTTAGGGTTCCGTACCCAAGGGGTAAAACGGGACCCTATTACTAAGAGTCCGCTGTCCGTCCATCTGTCCGTCTGTCACCAGGCTGTACCTATCTCATGAACCGTGGTAGTTGAACAATTACAATTTTTACAGATAATGTACTCGTAAGTAATTTCTGTTGCCGCTATAACAACAAATACTAAAAAAAATAATAAAATAATTATGGCCCCCATACAACAAACGTGATTTTTTATAGACTTATTTTTAATAAATCTATAAAAAAATTGGGCGGTTTTTAGTCATTTTTTTTTTAAACAAGCATTTCTTGTCCTCAGGCGACCTAAAATATCCGACACTAGGCCAGCCATTAGGCTTATACGAACTAACTACGTCGTCTCCACGTTTATCGCAGCTTCATTTTACAGCACAGCGACTTGGACAACAAAGGAGAAGCGAAGAAGCGAAGTGCCAGTTCAAGTCATAGAAAAAAATGCTTCTAAAAGACGAAGATGACTAAAAACTGCTCTACTTTTAAAAGCTACATTTTTATTGTATTGTGCGAGGTTTTATCACTTCCTATAAAAATAGATAAAATGGCACGTTGGGTCGACGATATTGTAAAAGTCGGGTTGAACCTGGATAAGATTGACACAGGACCGGAACAGTAAGTAGCGTACATAAAGAGAGGCCTATGCTTAGCAGCGGGTGATTATAGACTGAAAAATATGATGATAATAATGATGTAATTGATAAAAAAAGTATGTTCACTGAGCTTCAGCATAGGGCGTTTTTTAAGGAGCTACCATTGATCAAGGACTTCGATGGGGGTTATTCTCCGAGCCGGCAAAATATCGACCATACTGAGTATTGTAAGTGTTCATAGGCGGTGGTTTGCTTATTACCACGCTGACTATCTGCCTGTTTTCCACTCTTTATAAATACAAAAAACATAAGAGACTAAGTCGTTTAAGAACGGCTAAATTTGCTAAAAGTTGTCAAGTTCGCATTTAATTAAAATGAGAACATACAAATACTTCGTACTCACAAACTTATGAGAAAATTGTACCAGCGCTACAATTTTCAAACGGCCTAATTTCAAAGGGCAATTCCTGTACAAATACCGTTGACGCCAACATAAAATAATATTTAATAAGTTACTCCGAGTCGTGCCTTTGATCAGAGTGGCTTGTTAGTTTAGGCTCTCACAATTACCATTTCTGACTGAAATCCACGATAAATATTCATACGATTTTGTAACGTTCGCGTTTACTATGATAACGGGGACTGGATTCGGGTTCGAATATAGTTTCCCTAATTGAAATGTATGCCGTAATGTTATTTAGGAGTTTTGCTTGAGTTACGACCGTCCTCGTTTGACAATAGGTAGCGAAAATTGCGAGGTGCTTGTTAGTGGTTTATTGGTGCTTTAAAGTTTTGGATCCCTTTTAAAACAAGCTTTGATTGCATTGTCATTGGAGTTACGCAGATGTGCCAAGTTTCAGCTCAATCGGGCATCGGGAAGCGGTTCAAAATTCAGTTGCAAGATTTGACCTAAACAAACAAAGTAACTCCATACATTGAAAGTTAAATAAAAGCTTGAAATAACCAAGAAGCATTTTTGACAGTTCATCATAAACTTTTCTAGAAGAATGTTGCGTCTATAAGTCTGAAGTATTTGAGATCATTCCAACTTTAATGTTAAATTTTCAGACCTGTTCGTCTAATGAAACAACCTTCAATTCGTGCGAGAGACCTTTTAAACGGCCTAAAACCTCTGACATCACGACTCAGTCTACACGTACTTATAGAGACTATACTGCCTGGAATGGAAACAAGTTTTTAAGCTACGTTACCGATGATACACGAGTTTTTGCGATAAGTTGTCGAAATGAAAGCACTAACAAAGCACTAGAAACTCTGATAGCAGAGCTAGCTACTCGACCTAAACAAACATACTTTTATGAGAAAGTGCCCTTTAGCCATTTTATTTCTCTTGACTATTTTTAAGGCTTGATAGTTTTGCGTTTGACCGCCATCTCGTCTGATGGTAAGCATCGATGCGCTCTACGATGGAGCACGCTTGCTTTGAAGAAACCGATTCATTCACGTCTTAAAAACACCATAGTTATATCTATCGGGAACACCCATTTGAGCAGAGCATTGTCACACTTTTTTAATTCGCATTTGATTGCCATTTTGCTAAGCTGATTTTGATAAGCAATGATGTGGTCTACCGTAGAGGACGCCGGCTAAGAGAAAGCAATACTTGGGCTATATCTATAAACATCCACTCAGGCAGAGTATTCCATTCTAGCGGTTTGCACAATAAAAGTGGAACCAAAGCGTTTCGTTTGCGTTTTCTTTCACTGAAAGCCCACGCCCTTTGTTGAGATTTGAACTCGCACCCTGCGGCGTGCGACCGCGTCAACCACTAAACCTATCATAACAAAAAGGGAGATAAACGATCACAGCTTCTCTTTGCTCTTATTTATGTACTTCATAATTGTTTCAACGTAGGTATTTTATAGTAGTTAAAATGACTTTTTTATTAACGAATTAATCCGCGTTTTTCTTTTAATATAGGCTTGCGTTCGACCGCCATCTCGCCTGATGGTAAGCAATAATGCGGTCTACGATGGAGCACGCTTGCCTAGAAGGAACCGATTCACTCGCGACTTGAAGACATCCAGATTATATCTACCGGGAAACACCCACCAACGTCGGTGATTTACCACCAACTCGCCTGTTGGTAATCAAACGGTTGGTTAAACGAGTTAATTATTTGGAGCTAGCTGTTTTTTGAGGCTTTGTTCCTAGGGCAGTGCTGTGTAGCCTTGTACTTCTTAGAAATATAGCCTATAACGATCACTGATAGTGTAGTTCCAAAGATTATTGCCAACAAAGTTTCAATTAAGATAATATAGCCAGTAATATGGGAAATAAAACTAGTACCGTGTTACAACTAGATAAGTGTTACTATACTATAGTAACATGGGTATTAAACCATGTTACTATTGGTGGTAAGACTGGTAGTAACAAAGAATAAAGGAAAGGAAATATACAACTTTAGCTTTTTTTCAGCTTTACCTCTATTCGACATTAATATAGATATCATTGTAATTTCATTAAATCAATGTTCGTTTTGAAATTTCTAACGTAATTGAGAAAGAGAGCTCTCTTCTTCTCTTCTCTTCTCTTTCGAGAGAGATTTTTAAAGAAGTTACATTCGTGTTTTTCAAATTCCCCCAACAAATTGAAAGATATCAAAAGCGCACGGTAGCTATGAAAATTTATCTTCCCCTTGAATATACAGACAGACAAAAGCAATACCCGTGATCCTACCATTATTATTTTTACATAAATTACCGTTATAAATTTTTATTTCCCTTTTCAGTCAACAACGTCATGGTAAACCCATGATTTATCTCAAAATGCAGTACTGTGGAAAAGGCCATAAATTCAAATTATTTGCTTCGGAAATTATACAAAGATAGCATTATTTGCTAAACAAATTCTAAATAGGATTACATGAATTAATCTTTACGCTCCGACACTTCGAATAAACAGCGTTTAATGTGGAACATAGTTGAAGTAATTCCAAATTAGAATTGAAGTAGGTAAGTCGAATGAAAATTGTAGCCATTTATTTGGGTCACGAATTAATAGCTTATTTAGGTATAATCGTTTTGTTATTTATTTATGCTAATAAAATGTAGGGCCACCAGACAAGTTTCGCTTCATATTATTTGATTTTAGAAAGAAAATTAGGACGTGTTTGTCACGTGATAGGGAATTGAAGGGTCTCATGTTATCTTTAAAGTTGAACGATTAATAATATGTGTGATTTTTAGTTACTAGTTCGGGGTAACAAAGTATGACATGCGGAAAAAATCATGTTGAAAGAATTCACGTAAATTGATCAGAATTCAAAATAAATGAGTTTTGAAAAAACTACGTCAGCAAATTTGGTCCCTCCACTTCTATAATAATAGTTACAAACCTAAAAGTAAAGATCAAAGTTATAACTGAGCAAGTTTACAAAGGTAAATAGTAAACTGTGAGTTTGGTCAAAATTGAACGCAAATGAAATATAAAATCTCCAAAAAGCTTTCCCATAACTTTCCCCTATCTAAATCCACTGTGTAAGTCGTGCTAATCCAACCCATCCGAATAAAATCCGATCTGAACGATAGCCGTAACATCCATCAGCTAATCGAAATATCACGTAAAAAGGTGCATCATTTACCATTTTTCTGGACCATCAAACGTGCCAACCGGCCACCATCCACCGACACCACACTACACACATAATACCACTACGCGGCTACAACTCGTCTTCCACATAAAAAATGCACACCAAACACACACACCGACTGTTTTTTGAGCAGATTTCGCCGAAAAAACTGACGTACGGGGACCCGTCGTGACCGCGACGCTGGTACTGCCGCTACGTCGGGCGAAGTAACCCGAAGTCAGCCGGAGAAACCCGAGGCTGCGCTCAGGGTGCTGCCTGAATTTCGCTCAGTCTTTCATATTTTATATTGGGGGATAGAACGGAATTACAGAGTTTGCTCGGGTAGGTTTTTATAGCGAACAGTGGCGGGTCGCTGCCGCTTTCCGAAAGTATTTTTTCCAGCGATATACGGGAGAATTTTTTTCATTGTTTGCCGTGCACCCAACGCTTAGTTCGTGTGATTTTAATAAGGGCGGAGGCAATAATGCTTGGCGGGATGTTTCGGAATGAATTGCCGTGTTTAATACGGCAGGTTCGGGTGTGCAGTAAATGATTTGAATTGGGGCGCTTGTGTGGAAAATTGGGAAGCAAAATTTTCTGTTATAGCACAGATAGGTATATCTTGCGACGGTGACAAGAGAGGTCTTTGTAGTCGTTTTTACAAAATGGTGCGACATCGCACGTGTGTTGCGTTAGAACAAGGTTGTGTCGAGTTCGATGAACATTGCCTTTTTGTAGCGGGGTGGTTCGATATTTTTATGGAGATTTTTCGGTGAAGATATGATGTCTCATGTCATTGATAATACTTTGTGTATTTATCTGATTTGAAAAGTATTCTTCTTTTTCTTCTTACAATGAAATAAATATGAATCGCTTTTCGTTAGTCTCGCTAAAACTCGAGAACGGCTGGACCGATTTAAACATTTATTTTTTTGTTTTGTTTGCTTTTATTTTTTATACGGGGCAGTTTAAAAGAAAATAAAGCAAGTGAAACCACGGGATGCAGTTAGTATTAAATATGTACATACTTGCTTACTTTTACGGTTACTGTGACGGCGTGCAGAAAACAGAGACCTATTTGATATTTTTAATGATGGAGGGATGTCTCTAAATACTGTACCTAAGTCGTGGCGAAGCCGAGGCCCATATAACACGTTTTATAACTCTCAATTACCACGAAGCCCTGTCATGTGTAGGGTGTAGGTACTGCTAAGTTCAGAAAGTGCGAGAAAAAAACCTTTTTTTAATTACTAGGAAAATCTCTGAAAAACTCAGCGTAAACATTTAAGAACCTTCCTTTTATTAGGACTTGAATGAAGTTATTGCAAAACCAATAATTTCCGCCCAATAAGGTTTTTCCCTTCTCAAATTTTAATTGCCCAGAATCATTAGTTTGGAACAAACTTCGCTATTATCCTCCAAGTCGCAAATTATCATGTTATGAAAAAGTATGGTTTAAGACAGTTGTTAAGGTTTTGATAGCCCGTAATGAAACTGTATGCTAGGTTATAAAAGAGTTTCGTATTCATGCCGAGGCACTAAAGGATTTTAAGGAATGGTATCCTAAATCAAAAAGGGCTCATAGTACCCGGAATTACTCTTAAAATTCACGACTTTGCGCGGCACGGCACTGCGCTTGTCACCCTGAGAATTAAGTACACACACTCTTTTTGAATTTTATTTATATTTGATCCACAACCGTAATTATTATCTATAATAATTACTGTTTGTTTTAATAATTACTGTTTAATTATTATTTTTTGTTAAAATGACATGTAACTTTCTTGTTACAAAATTAAAACTATTACTATAACACCGCCTCTATTTTGACGACTTGTTTGGTTCAGCGGTAATCCCCGGGTTCGAGTCCCGGCCAGACAGATGTTTGAGTGATGAATTTAAAATGTCTGCTCAGGGTCTGGGTGTTAGTTGTCCTTGTCTTTGTGTGTGTTCCATGGCATCACGATACAGGATTATCGTAGTGGGGAGCTATGAGTGTGAAACGTTTATTTATTTTATAGGTATAGCAATTAAGAATAGGCTATAAGAGTTATCCAACGTACTGGTTTCCACCGTCAAAGCCGCTTACAGTGTAAGAGCACGAGATGATATGGAGCACTCATTATAAGTTCCGGCGGAAGTTCGACGTCATATGAGACTTTTGTTTCCACTCGCTGGGAAATAATAAGGTTTGTTTTGTGAAATCATTTCGTAGTTTCATTTCGTTGTTATGCTTTTTTAAACGGAGAAATGTACGCGTTTTTCATTGTCTGTCATTTATTTGACTGCTCCACCTCAAGGTTTCGTCCGTGTGATGATGATGATGATGAAAAGTATCTTATTTGTTAATCTACATGGCTATAAAGAAAGGGTATGCTTAGCCGAAAAGGGCTCATGGTACTCATCGTTTATGAATAAAATAAACAGCTTAAGTTACACTTTCCATATAACCCTGTAGAATAGCTATACTAAGCTATTTTTGTTTCACATTTGATCTGTTTCCATTTTGTAGTTTCAATGTAAAAAAAAAAACGAACTTACAGACAAACTGGCCTATTAATAATTTTAATATTAATACAAAAGCCACGACAATATAATGCCATACTATTTGAACTACGTTTTCATTTTACTATTATATTACTACTGGGCTCATTACACTTAACGAGTACAGTGGCGAGTCAGTGCCCTCGGCCGACTACTCGGTTTATATAAACAGTTTGACGAGGCGAGACAGTCGCTAGAACCATGATTTGTTTGCTCGGCCGAGTGTGCCCATTTACTGTCACGTCACTGTACTTGTTACGTGTAATACGTCCATATTATAATGGTATAAGTATTAATAGTCACATTTCGCAACTTTAGGGTATTACTATTTTTAGTGCTGTTAATCCAATTTGACAAGCAAAATCTACATTCAAGGATATTCTAGGAATAACTCAATTACGACTGTTTGTATTTACTTAAGTTAATTTAGACCGGTTCCGTGTCTTTAGAAAAACTATCCTATTACTATTAGTAGGATACTATTAGTAGTTTAAATGTTAAAGTTTGTGTGTCGGTGTTTTGATGTTTGTCATTCAATCACGCAAAAACAGCTGAACGGATTTGGATGAAATTTGGTATGGAGATAGCTGGATTAAGATACAGACCTTGGCTTAGTTTGGGACTCACTGTTTATCTTCTCTGTTTATCTTTTCAGTACAGTACAAATATTTGTTAAATTATTTGTTCATTATTTAGGTAGCAATTTAATCCTAATCTGACGTTGCCTGAAAGAATCACTTTTAACAATAACGCCGCCAGTTGTAGCACTGGTTTTAAGTGTCATAATCCTTTTGTTTCTAATTTCTAGTCTAAACAGAACCTACCTAATCTTAGACTGTTTTAAAAACTCAATTTGAAACCAGTTCCCGATGTCTGATTCAGCTAAAATTTGGTACGCGTATGTAACTCCGATGACAATATAATAAAAGTTTATTTTTAAAAATAGTTTTAAAAATACTTATTACTTTAAATTTAAATATGTTATTTGATTAACACATAAGCTACTTTGTATCTCGGAAAATACGAGAAAAACCTCAAGGCGTGGCTAGTATCGATCTAAACCCAATTTAAATAGCTAGGCATGTTTTGTCAACGCTAATTAATTTAACCTTTATTATTGTCTGTACAATTTCCTCAGTAAATACGGGTATACTAATTTATACCTAAATACCACCGTCGTAATGTCACAATTTCACAAACAAGCGAAATTACTGAACCATTGGATTCGACACTAATTACGTTTTGAGTGCAAAGGACTACGTCACTGACCTTATAGGCAGTAAGGGTATTGTGTGAGGCCATTGTCTTTCTGTTGAAATAATTATGGGTATAGAATACTTGAAATAGTTATAATTACGGTTGAAACGTAGTAGACTACATTATAGTCATTGTTAATAGCTATGACTGTCATAAATATGATTCAACGAAATTTAATGGTGTACCTATATGAATTCAACCCCCACTTGGCCAACGTAGCGGAAAAATAAAGCGTAATGATTACAATAAGTCGCTCGTAGCTACTACAAATCTCGCGTAGCTATTAGATACAAGAGTTGCGCGGTAGGTATGACTACGACAAACTACGCGTAGCTAGTCGATTAGATGTAGCCATCTATCAAAAGAAATGAAGCAGCGTTAATCTCGTCGTCTCACTCGCTCAATCGCACAATATTTCTAGTGCGCACGAGATGACATTATTAACGCTGCTTCGTTTTGTTTCTTTATTAGTAGGGTTTACACGACAAGTAAATAACAAATAAACAAGGTTTATTTTCAATCTGTGACCATTGTACGATATAAGATCGTCGTGACAGTTAAAACACTGCCTAATTTTCAGATCAAGCTCTTTCTTAGATAGTACAAAGAGCCCATACTGCGCACATATTATACTTCCACCGCTTAATTAAAAATGTTGTTATTCAATTATGTTAAATGTAAATTAAATAACATCGTAGAAGCTTTTCGTGTGTAGATATTTATACAAAAGTGTGATGAAATGTTTCCTTTTATAATTAGTTTTTTTATTAGATTTAAGTACTTACTTACTTTTTAATTTATAAGCAGCCATGTTAGTAATACTAGCATCTTTATTGCCTTTCGAAGCTCAATCGGACATCGGAAAGTGGTTTAAAATTGAGTTGCGAGATTCCAACTGAATAAACATAGTTAGAAATGTAGTTAGTTACATATGTTGCTAGTTAAATAAAAGGTTTTTAAAACAGATAAAGTTTGCACGTACGTTTGAAGGTAGTCTCTGTAACGGATATACTGTTCTATTTTAATAAATCTTTTCACTAATGGATATACAAACACTATTCGTCTACTACCAAAGCATTTGTTAGTTTTTACAAAAATTATGACCACCATTGTGCCGAAAATATTTAAAGCAAAATTAAAAAAAGTTTTGTTTTTCAGTTAAATATTTAAAAATTTCAAATAAAAAAAAACTTTCATATTCACAAAAAAAAAACTTTAAATATTGTTGATTGTAGCTAGCCATCATATAAAAACAATCTCCAAAGAAAATCAAATCTACTAAAGTAAACAGAAAGTATGTACGAGTGGTATAAACGGTATTTGTTCTCAACTCCATGCGGTCAGAACTTCCCATGGCTGCGGCACTGAAAGTATGCCACCATTGCCAGCTGTTTGCCCAAAGTTATAACCACTTAAAAATGAAAGGGACGCGGCATTCGCTACTGCCTTTAATTACTTAAGACTTTTAAGTTAATTTTAAGTCGTCTGTTGTTTGAGTCGTTGTCTGGATGTCATCGTTCTTAGCTGTAAGATTGTTTTTTGTGTTCATCTGTTTTATTATTACGGGTTAGGGGGCGACTCGTCCGCGTCAAAAACTCGCCAGTGGACCAATCGCCCCCTTCAAAAACGTTAGGGGTTGACTAGTCCCCGTCTCAAATATAAATTACGCAGCTCAAAAAAATATAACTATGCCATCTCCTCTTCATTTCTGCTCCGTGGTTGTTACGGAAAAAATGAAATATCCAAAACTCTGCCGCACCAAAAAAAGTTAGAAACGGTAAAAATTTTTGACGAATCAAGTTAGAGTTTTTTGTTGTTTTAATTTTTGTAGATGATTGTTTAGGCGCGTGTAATGAAAGTACCTTTCAGCTGACAGCATAGGATTTTGTAATTGTTCGTAATTTCTTTGTAAAGATTAAGTATTTATTTTAAAAAAGGTGGCAGAGAAAAAGAAACAATGTAACTATCCCGCGTTCGTTTTGGAAGCGACGGCAAAAATAACAGTTAATAAATAATATAGAATAGTTTAAAAAACTAAAAAACACGCATTATTGTATTTATTGTCATCGCTCTTTGACAAACGCGGCACGTAGCAGAATATGTACCAGTAGCCGTGGGGAACCACAGCTTAGCCAGCAGTAGTCACAGAATTCGCGTACCGAGTCACAGCTTAGCTTAGAGGCACCAAAATAAACACACGTTCGCATTTACAAAGTAGTAAGGATTGAACGTCATACCTTATTTTGATACTATAATTACATTTTAATCATATTTATGTGCGTCAGGAAACTTCCGACAAAACCATAGATTTAATAGCACCGACGAAGCTTTTGAGATCGATGCAAGTTTTCAGAAAAGCACATCAATATATATAAAAGTGAAGGTCGTGACTGACTGACAGATCAACGCACAGCCTAAACCGCTTAAGCTACAAACTTCAAATTTGGACAAAAGTTTTATATCAAAAAGCGGACGCACACTAAGAAAGGAATTTGCCCAATTCAACCCTTAAGAGGGTGAAAAGGGGTGTTTAAGTTTGTATGAAAAATTTTTTTTTTCTTTATGCTACGATTATCAAACTTTGCGAATATACTAAAGTTAAAAAAATAATTGACACCTATTTCAACATTTTTTTAAAATCAACCCCTAAAGGGGTGAAACGGAGCAATAAAGTTTGTATGAAGATTTTTTTTTTAATGCTGTGGTTATGAAACTTTGCAAATATACTAAGCTTAAGAAAATAATTGACACTTATTTTTTTGTTTTTTGAAAATCAACCCCTAAAGGGGTGAAACGGAGTATTGAAGTTTGTATGGAGATTTTTTTTTTGATACTGTGGCTACGAAACTTTGCAGATATACTAAGCTAAAAAAAATAATTGACACTTATTTTTTTGTTTTCTGAAAATCAACCCCTAAAGGGGTTAAACGGAGTGTTGAAGTTTGTATAAAATTATTTTTTTCCTAATACTTCGATTATTTAACTTTGCTATTGTAATAAGCTAAAAAAAATATTAGATACCTGTTTCATTATTTTTTGAAAATCCACCCCTGAAAGGGTTAAACAGAGTGTTGAATCAACGCATCAACATTAACAGATCAACGTACAGCCTAAACCGCTTAAGCTACAAACGTCAAATTTGGACAAAAGTTTTATACCAAAAAGCGGACTCACACTGAGAAAGGAATTTTCCCAATTCAACCCCTAACGGGGTGAAAAGCGGTGTTTAAGTTTGTATGAAAAAAATATTTTTCTTAATGCTACGATTATCAAACTTTGCGAATATACTAAAGTTAAAAAAATAATTGACACCTATTTCAACATTTTTTAAAAATCAACCCCTAAAGGGGTGAAACGGAGCAATAAAGTTTGTATGAAGATTTTTTTTTTAATGCTGTGGTTATGAAACTTTGCAAATATACTAAGCTTAAGAAAATAATTGACACTTATTTTTTTGTTTTTTGAAAATCAACCCCTAAAGGGGTGAAACGGAGTGTTGAAGTTTGTATAAAATATTTTTTCCCAATGCTATGATCATTTAATTTTGCAGATGTACTAAGCTAAAAAAAATAATAGATACCTGTTTCATTATTTTTGGACAGTCAACCCTTAAAGGGGTGAAACGAGGTATTAAAGTTTGTATGGAAATATTTTTTTCTTAATGCTACTATTATTTAACTTTGCAAATTTACTAAGCTAAAAAAAATAATAGACACCTAAGTATATTTTTGTTTTTGAAAATCAACCCCTAAAGGGCTGAAATGGAGTATTGAAGTTTGTATACAAATATTTTTTTCCCAATGCTACGATTATTTAACTTTGCAAATGTACTAAGTTATAAAAATAATAGATACATGTTTCATTATTTTTGAAAAAACAACCCCTAAAGGGGTGAAATGGTGTAGTAAATATAGTACGGAGAGAGAATTGTAATGACTCACTGACAGACAACGCACAGCCTAAACCGCTGGCCGTAGAAATTTGAAATATGGAGGGTGTGTTTGTCTTGATGAGTAAACGTGTACCAATAAAGAATTTTTTGAAATTCTACCTCTAAAGGGGTGAAATAGGGTGTTAAAGTTAGGATGGAGTAGCATTGTTTTTGACGTCACGGTATTGAAACTTTACAAATATACGAAGCTTAACAAAATAACGAACACCTATTTCACCATTTTTGGAAAATCAACCCCTGTGGGGGTGAAATGGCGTGGTAAAGATAGTACGGTGAAAGAATTTGTTTTGATGCTAACTCAATGAAACTTTACAGATGTACTAAACTTAAGGCGGGTAAACAACATCAGGAAAAAATCCAAAACCTTCAAAAAGTCATATCCTCGAGGTGGAACTGCTAATTATCCTCAAAATTAAAAACATTTTTACCAAAGCGCTGAGACTAAAGAGTCACCAAAATCTCGGACCTTTTTGGAGCCATTAAAAATAACATAGTCGCCTCAAAAACATGGCCGCCATACAAACTTTGAGGGTCTATATCTCCGAAACGGTTGAAGATGGGTGGGTGTTTGACTAGATGTCATAGGAGTTAGCAAGGGCTACTTGATGGTTGTGGCAAAAATCCAAATGATTCAAAATGGCCGCCATTATTTTTTCTATATGATTCGAGGGGGCTGATTTAGCATCTGTTTTGGCATCTGGGGGTTTTTGGGGTCCCTGCTTCCATTGTATGACGCTTTTTACATGTTCTCAAAAAAGAAGGGTTAAATTAATTATCGGTTCCCGAGGTATAGTCCACGCGGGCGAAGCCGTGGGCGGAAGCTAGTTGTGACTATAAAAATGCTTCAGTGCTCCTAAAATGAGCAGAACGCTAATTAGTTAAGATCCAGATGGAGCAACTAAATTAATTTACTTGTGTCCTTTTCACTCCCGTCTCTACATCAATGAGTGAGAGATCACAAAACATAACGTTCAGTATCCGTGGTCAGATCACTTCGATAAATCTAATCACGGTCGCTTTTCAATGTCCCTGTAATATAGCGCACTGAAAACACTGCGGTGTTGGTGTTTTTAGGTAGATAGACCAACTTTTCATCGTTCACATCAAAAATTATAATTTAAAGCCTAATCTCGCTGTAAAATGGCAGCCTTATCGCTAAAAGCAATCTCGTCCCGTCGACTTTAGAAGTTTATTTTCCGTAAGAAAAATCCTAAATAGTTTTGGCAACAATCTGAAATTAAAACATCTACCGTGATTGTAAGTAAAACCATTAATTACTTTCCTACACATCCTTTCAATCTGAATCATAGACAAACTGGCCACCTAAACTTGACACAACCCTGCATAGTCTGACTTTCTATCTGTGGAGAAAACAGACGCCACGGACCTACGTTGTCCCTTATACCTACTGTTTTTAACTTTCCCGGACAAAGTACAACTTAGGTACACTGCGTATTAACTTTCGAAAATTCTTGCAGGAAAAATTCACTTTCGTTTAGAAACAGCGAGCCTCGGATAACAGAGTTTGCGAAAGAAAATTAGAGTTTTTTTCTTTTATTTCGCAACTTGGTGAAATTTGATAGAGTTTTTTTCTGGAAAATCGCGATAATATAAACGGGATTTTGTTGGCGTTTTTGAAACCTAATTTTTGAAGGAACTTTCTGTCAATTTTCCTTGTTCAGAAGATATTTTTACTGGCAGGAACTTTTTCAAGGTAATAAGTATTTATGTGATACTAAACTATATAATATATAAGTGGATAAGTAGGTATATTAGGTAAGTTTTTCTGTTACATTAATGCCAAACTTTCGGTCGTGTATCAATCTATTTATATAAAAATGTTATGTTGGTTTGTGTACGCTTCAAAAACTCAAAAAGTTCTGCACCGATCGAGCTGAACTTTTAGCATGATATAATCCGCATCAAGGATTGATTTAATCTATTTTTTTTTATCCACAGCGAAGCGTGGCAGAGAACAGCTAGCTAGCTGGCTCTTCTGTAACTTAATATAATTTTATATTACTTTTGGATTTGTACTTACTCGTAGTATCTATGAAGTAGTCATGAATTAGAATTCATAGTTTTTGTAAAGTGATAATTTTTTTAACCTGTCGCAAAAAGAGGGGTGTTATAAGTTTGACCAGTTGTATGTGGGAGTGTGTGTGTCTGTGGCATCGTAGCTTTTAAATGGATGAACCGTATAGAATGTAGTATTTTTTATTTCAAAACAGTGTTTCTAACAGTCGTTCGTGTAGATATGTTTTATGAAAATCAGTTCAGCTTTTTCAACATTGGATGCTTTTAAATTTTAAATTGAATAGTTGACAACTCAACATTTTAACTGTAAATTCATTACCTCCATTCATCATACCTTAATAAAGCGCCCTTAACCTTATACGACTTCAACAACCTTCAAGCTAAGGTCAAGTGCGTTCTCGATTAGTACTGCTTAGTATTCTGTGACACACCGACAGATGGTAGAAGGGATGGTGCTGTTCATTTGCATAGGTAAATAAAAACAAGAGAAACAAGGAATGGGTAAAAAGGTCGCGTTTACAGGAATGTTTAGAGTATATTTTTTAATGTTCTTTAGTCTTTATTCCCCTTTACAGGTTGTGTAAGTAAGCTCGGTTAGGCAAAGTGGATAGCCCTGAGTCTTTAGGCCGCCTGAAGGCCTCTGACAAGGCTACTGGTTGTTGTTAAAGGACAGACAACCAACCTACAATGTAACGTATCATACAAGAAAGTGAAAGTGAGTATGAAACATTATTTATTTATTTATTTTATACGACCCACGGTAGCCCTCAGTTCTATATAGGGTTATTCATAAAGGGTATGCTAAGCCGAAAAGGGCTTATAGTACTCATCATTATGAACAACTTTTACTATGGGACCAACCCAAAATTCGCGAAAAAAAATCAGCTGTTTCATAGAAAAATGTCAATGACACTCAACAAAATGTATGGAACAGCTGATATTTTTGTCGCAAATTTCGGGTTGTTCGCATTGTAAAAGTTGTTCATAATGATGAGTACTATGAGCCCTTTTCGGCTTGGCATACCCTTTATGAATAACCCTGTATACCACCCGCGGTCACCGATCCGAAAACAGACTATGTCGTCCTTTGCTTAATTTCAGTGATCGGTTACAAGCACCTATTCGAGCTACGCTTCAAGCGCTTTGTAACAGCTTGTTTGAGCTTTGTTACATTGACTATAGTGGCTATCTGGCTTTGCCTCTCCTTGTAACTCTTTGGCATAAGGCGGGCGCCGCGTCTGTAGTGCCAGGTTAGACGTGACCGCGACCGCGTTACTCTTGTAAACTGCTTGAAAAAGATCACTGAGTGTGATTGAAACTAGCCGAAGTACTCGACTCAACTTTACGTGAGCATTCCCGTGTTAACCCTTAACCACCTGACGTCGGTCTCAGAGACTCCGGCAGTTTCGTTTTTCAAATAACTCGGCTACGATGCATACTACGCCACTGTCTGTCCATGTACTTTTTCTCCTCCTGTCCTACTAACGCGTCGTTTATTCAGTAGCTTCAAAAATACTCGTGTTTATATTTTGCGCGCGGTCTCTGTGACCGACGTCAGGTGGTTGCGCTACTTTTTTGTCAAAATTTTTTTGGTTGAAGGCTTATAAAGTCTGATACATACATATTACTATGGCTATAAACAGCTTATTCAGACTCGGAAAACTTGTGGAATGTAATAGAACTTCCAAATAAAGATTACTGAGAAATACCTAGCTGGGGGTGAATATAAGTAAAACACTGCTGTTAGTAACTCGTCTATATTTCGAATGACATCACAATGGCCGCTCGCCGGCGGCTGCGGTACCTACCCTACATTTGGTATTAACAAGTAGGTACCGCCATACACTACAGTTCCTCCACAATAATTATGGAACCGACAACCCAATATACAATGGTTTATAAGAGTACCTTAAATATATTAAGTAACTAGCTTATCTTATAGGTACTTAAACACTAAACATCAAAACTTATACCTAGGGTTCCTTAATCTACATAGCCTTTGTGGCCTACCCGTGGGGGTATTTGGCGCTGACGAGATGTCTGGGGAACGTTCCGGAGGGGGAGAGTTATCCGGTGAAACTATCGGTTTAATCGGAGTAGCTGATGCCGCTCGCTCTGACGGGCTATTAGCCGTGGACACCGCCGGAGCCTCGAGTATTGGACTAGCCACTAATCCTTCTCCGCCTGGCACAGGACGGTCAACGTTCGGGCAGACCAGCGAGCTCCTGCTTCTCCGTTTTAGCTGATCGACATGACGATGTACCTGATTTCCCCCCTGGCCTATAACCTTGAAGTTTGAAGGACCTAACCTACCTTCTACCGTGCCTGGTAACCACTTTTCCCCTTTTAAATAATGCCGATACCAGACGTCGTCCCCGGGGTCGATGACCCTTTCCGCCCCGGCCGCATCTTCCACCTGCCGCTGCTGCGCGCGAGTTACGCGCCCCTCCCGGTCCGGCCTCAACACGTCTAAGCGTGTGCGCAACCTCCTACCTAACATAAGTACTGCTGGGCACTCCCCGGTGGTCGTATGTTGAGTATTCCTATAATACAAAAGAAACGTATTTAGTGCCCTGTTTACGTCTTCCTTCTCATGAACGGTTTTTTTAATTACCCTTTTTAACGTTTTTACCGCATTTTCTGCGGCCCCGTTTGAGGCTGGATGGAATGGGGCGGTAAAGATGTGTTCAATACCCCTACTTTTATTAAAAACCGCAAATGCTTCGCTCGTGAAAGGGGGTCCATTATCACTTACGATCTGCTTTGGTAGCCCCCAACGACCAAATAGTTCTAATAGTCTATCTATTGTCCAGTTTGCCGCCGTGCTAGGGACTTGGAACACCTCTAACCACTTTGACATAGCATCGACTACTACTAAATATGTTTTTCCAAACATGGGGCCCATAAAATCTAAATGAAGTCGGGCCCAGGGCCGGCCCGGCCAGGGCCAGGGGCGCGGGGTCTGCCGCGGCGGCGCGTCCGCCTGCGACGCGCACGTTTCGCAAGCCTTACATAGGGCTTCAATGGCTTCATCGAGCCCTGGCCACCAGATATAGCTCCTAGCCAAGGCCTTGGACTTAACTATTCCCATGTGTGGTTCATGTACTACCTTTAAAACCCTTTCCCTACAATTCCCTGGAACGACAACCCTGTGGCCCCACATGAGACAGCCTAACTCCTCGTATAGTTCGTTGCGTCGATTAAAATAAGGTTGCCATCCGTTCATTTCGCACTCCTCTGGCCAGCCGTCTCGAACAAAACTTAAAATCCTACCTAAGATTGGATCACGCGCGGTACCTTTTTTAATCTCGTTAAAATCTAATAACAAAGCATCCTGAGCGAAATGTAAGAACGTCTGTTCCGGCGCCTTCGGTAAAACCGGTTCCTTACTAGGCACGGGCAAGCGAGACAATCCGTCGGCGCTATTCTTATCGGTACGAACATATTCTATATCATAAGAGTAAGCAGACAAGATAACCGCCCATCTCGCCATTCTACTCGCCGTCATTACCGGGATATTATTGTGTGGGCCAAATATCGATACCAATGGTTTGTGGTCGGTACGTAATGTAAAACGTCTACCGTACAAATATTGATGAAATTTTCGCATACAAAAAACTATAGCTAATGCTTCCCTATGTATTTGCGAGTAGTTTTTCTCGGCACTAGTAAGCGTCCGCGAGACGTACGCGATGGGCCGCTCCGCCCCCTGCGCGTCCGGGTGACTCAATACCCCGCCGACTCCCGAAGGACTCGCGTCGCAGGTTAAAATTAACAATTTATTTGGGTTATAATGCACTAGTACCTGTTTACTCGCTAAAATTTTTTTCATGTCCTGGAACGCGCTCTCACATTCGTCCGACCAAACCCAGTCTACGCCTTTTTTTAGCAAATTGAAAAGCGGTACCAACCTGAGACTATAGTTATTTACAAACTTTGAAAAAAAATTAGTCAAACCTAGGAACGACCTAAGCTCCGGAACATTTTCCGGTTTCGGTATTTTCTCAATCGCTTCGACCTTTGCCGGATCGACCTTAATGCCGTCCTTGGACAGGACGTACCCTAGGTATGTAACCTCCCGCGCTAAAAAGACACATTTACTCTCTTTTAAACGTAAGCCGCTCGATTGTAATCGCTCGAATACCGCCTCGAGTGCATCCAAGTGCTCCCGTCTCGATTTCCCACCGATTATGACGTCATCGATAAAAATACCTATATTCGGTATACCCTTCAGTAAATTCGTCATAATTCGTTGAAAAATTCCCGGGCTGGACGATAATCCGAATACCAGCCGATTGTAACAAAATAGTCCGCGATGAGTGTTTATTACCGTGTATTTCTTCGACTCGTCCAATTCTATCTGGTTATAGGATTGCGATAAATCGATTTTACTGTAAAACTGCGAGCCGTTTAACGCGAAAAGAACCTCCTCGATTTTCGGTAACGGGTAACGGTCGATCAGCAAAACGGGATTCAGAGTCGCCTTATAGTCTACACAAACCCTGAGCGAGCCATCGGGCTTATTGACGGGCACGAGAGGCGAGGCCCAGTCGGAGCTGTCGACCGGGTCGATGACCCCGGCGGCGAGCATGGCGTCCAGCTCGGCGTCCACGCGCGCCCGGGTGGCGAACGCCATGGGCCGCGCGCGGTGGTACACCGGCACCGCGTCCTCCCGCACACGGAGCGTCGCTCTTCCCCCCGTGAACCTTCCCAGACTTCCGTCGAACAGCTGTTTATATCTGTGTAACAAAACCGTTATCTCATTACTCAGTTCCCCGTTCTTATCGTGACCGATATTGTTACAATTCACTGTGGGAACTCTAATACCTAACTCGCCGAGCCATTGTCGGCCCAACAGTGACGTCGTTCCTCCTCTGATAATAAACAATTCTAGACTTTTAACGGTTTCCCGATATTTCACAACCGGTTTAATTATACCTAGCGGTCGGATCTTCGACCCGTCATAAAATTTAATACAAAGGTCATAGGGTGTAATTTGATTTTCCTTGAAATATTTAAGATAAGTAACTTCACTGATGCAAGATATTGCTGATCCCGTGTCAATTTCCATTGTTATCATCCGGTTGTTTATCGATATTGGTAAACTCACCGGCTTGTAATCTCCCAGATTCAATTGATGTAAATCCACGCAATCGTCCCACGACAAGTCGTGCTCCTCTTCCACCTCCGTGCTCCCGAAGTTGACTCCGGCACCTCTCCGCGCTCCGGGTCCCGTGCCGGCCGTTCCCGCCTGGCACACCCGCCGCAAGTGCCCCGTTCGCTTGCACTGGCTGCACACATAGTCCCGGTACCTACAGTTCCCGTAGTCGTGACTTGTGGCTCCGCAGCCCTTGCAGTTGGACGGCGCTGACCGCGCATGTCCCGTCTCCGGCGTCTCCGCCTGGCCGTGTGGCCGGCCGCCGTTCCAGCGCCCCCGACGCGCGCGTCCTCCGCGTCCGCTCGTCCGCATCGCATGCACCGCACCGGTCTCCGCCGCCTCCGGCACCGGCCGTGCCTCCACCGCCGCCGCATCGCGCTCCGCAGCCTCCAACGAGCTCGCCATCTTCGCCGCCTCCGCAAACGCCAATGTGTCGGCCTCCGCGAAAAGCCGTTGGCGGATGACGTCACTCGCTATACCGCACACGAATTGATCTCGCAAATTCTCGTTCAATACCGCGCCGAATTTGCAATGCCGCGACAACTTCTTGAGCTCCGCTATGTATTCACTGACTTTCTCCCCCTGTCGCTGCCTCCGCTGCCGGAACCGGTAACGTTCCGCGAGCGCCGATGGCATCGGCTGCAAGTGACCGCTCAATAACTGGGTCACCTCCGCATAGTCCAACTCCGCCGGTTTCCTCGGGCTGGCCAGGTTTGCCAACAGTTCGTATGCCTCGTCTCCCATCAAGGCGATGAGCGTTGGCAACCTCATCTTGTCCGCCACGTCGTTGACCTTGAAGTAACTTTCAAGACGGTCAGCATACGCCGACCACGCACCATTCTTCACGTCAAACTCGCTGATTTTACCGATCGGCATTACTTGCCACTTATTTACGCGGAATTCAAACAAAAATCCTCGTCGCCACTGAGAAATACCTAGCTGGGGGTGAATATAAGTAAAACACTGCTGTTAGTAACTCGTCTATATTTCGAATGACATCACAATGGCCGCTCGCCGGCGGCTGCGGTACCTACCCTACATTTGGTATTAACAAGTAGGTACCGCCATACACTACAATTACAACGACTTTAGAAGTTGTTCTGGTGGATATCACTATCGCAAGGGATTTTTAGACTGTAAAAGAAGAGTAGGAGGCGATTCTGAGCGTTTCTTTCATAAAAATGAATACGACACCACGCTTCCAATGGAAGATTCATCTTATGGCTACGATATTTCATTGGAAAGGCATATAAACTATGGGTCTGGAAAGATGTATTGTGAAACGCGTGTTTGAAAACTGCAACGCACTATTCGCCGCAAATTAGGAAATTTAGTGGATTGTAATTTTGCAATAATTATGGCTCGATTGTGGTAGACATGATTTTATGGTATAAATTATACATGGAACTGGTCGTAAATAAGTAGAAACTATTATGTCAATGTCATAGTGAAATTTTCTACTGAAATCTCAGGTTTACGAAGCTACTAGCTATTTTCTTAAAAATAGTATATTTGTGTTCGGTGTTGATTTTTGAGATGTAAATGGATGCAAAAACATAGTTTATACACAGATGACGATAAAGATATAATGAAAATACAAATACGACTTTAATTTAATGCAATATTTTAAATAATGTTTATCAAACATGGAAAATACGCAAGCGGTCTCCAGGACCGACGTCAGGTGGCTAAGGGTTAATTATCTGTTTATCTATGTTTATCTATGTTACTTTGTGTAACAGTTACATTTAAAAACCTTGTGTAGCAGTTACTTTCAAAATCAAATGTCAAAAAATCATTTACACACATTTAATATCCATATTTTTCACCGTAACACATACAAGAATACAAAGCCTCAATTTATAAAATGTTCATCGGATAAATCGAACCTGTAAATTCTAAAGCTTTTGACGATATTTTAGTTTATATAAAAACTCAGCTTTGTTTCCATAAAAAGAGTTTTAGTTGCTCTAACCGTTGAAAGGCTCGATAAAAAACTTCAATCGGAAGAGTAGATTTCATGAGAGCAAAAATAGCTAACTTGCTTAATGCTGCTTAGTTTTATAAAACACTAGCTGACCCGGCAAACGTTGTTTTGCCATATAAATTAATAGGGGTTGGTGATAGAAGGGTGAAAATTTAGGGTAGTATGTATTTTTTAATGCCACATTATAAAAAATAAAAAAATAAAGATTTTGTCTAAAAAATAAAAAAAAAAATTAGGGGTGGACTACCCCTAACATTTAGGGGGATGAAAAATAGATGTTGGCCGATTCTCATAGATACCGGATAAGCACAAAAAATTTCATCAAAATCGGTCAAGCCGTTTCGGAGGAGTATGGCAACGAAAACTGTGACACGAGAATTTTATATTTATATTAGATAATCTACAATACTTAGATAGAGTGCCTTTCTATTTTTTTTTTAATTGAATAGATATGAGTAAAAGTTAACTTTATGACAAAATTTTGTAATGACAGCTTATTTATTGTAGGTTATAAAATTCCAAAAGTCAGATCTTTTAACGATTCTGAATTTTTTTCTCATTTAAATTATGAAAAACCTTTTAAACTATTTAAGTTCAAAAAAGTCATGTCAAATTACAATTAATCAATTCATTATAAATAAACAAAACAAACAATCGAAACAATAAACAAACACAAAATCATGAACGTCAATGAAATAGCCCGCCCCTTACTGTTCCCGGTGCAAAAGTTAAAAAAAGAATGATTTCAACACTCAAGAATGTGATCTTAAACGATTTCTGAAATCTACCAGCGAAACAAACTATTCAGCGGGCTTTCCTCGACTTTTTCAGGTCATTGGTTTTGTATAACGGTAAACCCCTTATACTGCGGGAAATATTATCGAGCTTAATATTAAAATCTCACGGTTTCGGTATGGTGTGGCCTGGTTACGGTTACGGTACGGTTTCCGTACATTTTCCAAGATTGGATGCACGCTCGCTCAACCGGGAAAGTTACAGCTCTTTTTTAACTTTCTCTTTTTTCTTCTTTCGTAATTTTTTTAACTTTTTCATTAAAGTGGTAAACGCACTAATTGCGTTTAACTCTGATGAAGATAGAGTTTGCTTTTGCGTTTTATTAAATAGGGTTGGTGATCAAAGAGTTTTTTTTAAATCGTTTACGGCTCGGAACGATAATCTCTGCGCTTTAGGTTAAGGCTGGCTGTTTGAAGGGAAACGGAGGTTTTAAGTGTTTTATTAGATAGTTCTTAGTTAGCCATTTAGGTTTAATTATTTATCAAGTAGTACCTACTGGGTAAATAGGTATCTCAACTAGTTTATAAATGGGTAAGTTAGTTCGTTTGTTTGTTATGCTTACACACTTTAGTAGGTATAGGTATACTCAACCGATCATAATTTTCATATTCTCGTTGTCATAAGTATAGGCTACTTTTTATCAGCATCCACATTTGCCACGGGAAAATCCGCGGGGCGCAGCTAAGTCTATAACTCATTTAAAAGGTGTTATGCACCACTAAAGTATTATAAGTTTTCGGAATTCTTTCTTTGCCCTTTTTTTATCAAAAAGCATCGCATTATTTCATGTTAAAAAGTACCTATACTTAATTGTAATAATTATGCATTCTTTAAACAATAATAACTAACACAGAAATTGTATACATATTTGATATTATCAAGTGTGTTAACATTCTACGATATGAAAAGATAATTTAAATTGAATTGAACAATAATGTACAAGTGTTACAGTCGCAAATAAAGTGCCAATAATAAAGCAAAGAGACTAAAAGACCGAATGAACTCACCAAGTACGTTCACTCATTCACTCAATCTTCCAAGTTTATACAGATACAAAACGAATGGACAGACAGAATGCAAATCGGCATCGCGATAAACAGCCAACAAGATCCGAATTTAAATTAAGCAATCGTCTAATGCGTTTCTGCGAGATCTCATTTACAGTGCCAACTTATCTTTCGACTCTAGTGGCGCCACAATCGCATTATGTAAACTAAAGTCATAGACCGTCGTGAAAGATTTTAGTTCACTCATTTGGCCAAATGTACTGATAAGTTTGTTGGTATCCACTTAGAGCTGTCTCTCGAGACTTTATTTAGGGGACTTAGATACTGATTATGTTAGAGATAGCTGTTTATAATTTATTGGTATGAAATAAAATTTACATCAATATTTTCACGCGAAATATTTTTAAGAATGTCTAATAAAATACCTAGGTATTCACGTTAAAATTGAGTCGTATGCCCCGACTGTAGTTTTGATCACACTGAGCGATCTTTTTCAAGGGGTGGTTCTCTGACAATGCTTATGGTTCTTTTTGGAATGTCATCGTCATCAAGCAAGGGTTTACCGTATGATTCTACTAATGATAGTACCAGCAAATATATATTGACAAACATATATATACAGGCCAACTGTCTGCCTGTTAACTCTAATGATAAAAAATAATAATTAAATCTTATAAAAAACTTCTTTCTTTTAAAAATCTTCTTTGTCGGCCTGTTTGGCTCAGCGGTAGTGTATCCGCCTTATAAGCCAGAGGTCCCGGGTTCGATTCCCGGCCGGGGCAGATGTTTGAATGATGAATTTAAATATCTGTTCTGGGTCTGGGTGTTAGTTGTCCTTGTCTTTGTGTGTGTTCCATGGCATCACCGGCACAGGATTTTATTCCTAGTGGGGAGCTTTGAGTGTGAAACGTTTATTTATTTAAAAGACATTTTCTTCTAGCATTAAGTACAAAAAAGAAAACTCGATGAACGCAATGCAGTATTAGTAGAACTCGTAGCGTAGCTTGACTAGGTGTTCGTAGACGATCACCGATGTTAAGCAACGGACGACACGGTCAGTCTAAGGATGGGTGACCGCGAGTATACAGGGTTATTCATAAAGGGTATGCTAAGCCGAAAAGGGCTCAGAGTACTCATCATTTTGTACAACTTTTACTATGGGACCAACCCTAAATCCGCGAAAAAAAATCAGCTGTTCCATACATTTTGTCGAGTGTCATTGACATTTTGCTATGGAACAGCTGATTTTTTTTCGCGAATTTCGGGTTGGTCCCGTAGCAAAAGTTGTTCATAATGATGAGTACTATGAGCCCTTTTAGGCTTAGCATACCCTTTATGAATAACCCTATATACTACTAACCTCTACCGTAGCTTGTATGGCATGTTAAATTTAAGGCCCTGAGACCTTATTCTGGTGAATGAGTTATTATCTCGGTCACGGTCGCTCTCATTAGAAATGTTATAACAGAGAGAGTGACCGAGATAATCTTGAACGGCACAGAATAACCCACGAGTCATTTGTCTTATAATAATTATAGAAAATAATTTTATGTTGTTACCAAACACCGCCAATGTTAGAAGTCTGTAGGGATCTAAAAACTCTCAACACTCGGCCCGTAAGAACATACTTTTTATTTTAGTACTATAAAGTAAATATTTTGGGTGTCATTGTCCTTATAATAGGCAAAGTTGGTTTTAAATTTTAAAGCTAAGCGAGTCGGCCCTTTCTCACAAAAATGAGTTTATTTTGTATTTTACGCTACGTGGATTTAGCAGCTGGATTTCATCTGCAAAGTTCAAGTGTTAAAGTAGATTTTATTTATTTCGGGTGCCAAGTCAGGCAGGCCTGTTGGGGCTATTCTGGGGTGGTTAAAGTTGAGTCTGTCACTCACATTTCTAATCAGAGAGACAGTGAATCTCGATTGAGTTAGAATATTTAGAATCTAAAATGTGAATAGTAAATTAATTGGTGGAAATTATAGCTTAGAGCTCTATTTTAAACTATTTTGGAACTGAAGAAGTACTTCGACACATTTTTTTCTTTTTACAACATAGAAGACATGCGTTTGACCACAATCTCACCTGATGGGAAGCGATGTTGTGGTCGAATATGTAGCACGCTTGCCTAGGAAGTACCTGTTCACTCTACTTTTAAGTAGGTAACCCTGAGTTGAACTTTTTCGGGAGACAAACGCCGTCAATGAGTTCCTCACCTCTTCCGTTCGAACTAAAAAGGTGGAATGGAAACGCTTAGTGCGTTTGAACGGAATATCCGCCGTGAGAGGGTTATAGCTTAGGTACAACATGCTCAGGAAAAAACTCCGTTAGCACCGACACCGTTGACATCGTTATTGCATCGCTTTAAACTTCAAAGCCCCACCATTAGCTATATAATCTTCACCAGTGTTAGGTGTTAGGTGAGAAGTAGATCAATTTTATACAGAACGTTCGACTTCCCATTTCTTTTCCTTAACTGCCACAAAATGCTAAAAGACAATACAAATATATAGATTAAAGAGTTTTTTCCAAAAATATGTTATCTAGGTCTATTGAAAGTCAAAATTAATAAACCTCTTCTTAATTCGCCTTTTTAATTATCGACTACCTTCATCATTGCTAATGGGTTGAATCCACGTAACGAGTACAGTGGCGAGACATCACCCTCGGCCGAGTACCGGTTGTATAAACATTATGACGAGGCGAGACAGTCACTAGAACCATGATTTGTTTGCTCGGCCGAGTGTGCCCATTTACTGTCTCGCCACTGTACTCGTTATGTGTAATCAACCCATATGCAAGGAAAGGTGACTGCCAAATGCACGCTTACGCCGTAACATCTACATGAACCGGTAGGATGTGGAACGCTTTGCCTGAGTGGGTGTTTCCCAATAGATATAATCTAGGTGTCTTCGAGTCGCGAGTGAATAGGTTTCTTCTAGGCAAGCATGTTCCATCGTAGACCGTATCGTTGCTTACCATCAAGAAAGATGGCGGTCAAATGCAAGCTGAATAAAAAAATATGCTTAAATCCATGACCGTAAGAGAACCATGTCGATGATATCACGAGGCGAAGCTTTTTTTTTTATGTAATTGAGTGACTAGACGAGCAAATCGCTCGCCTGATGTTAAACGTCACGTTTGCCCATGAGCTAGTTACTACACGTGTCCAAAAATTATTACTGAAAATAAATACCTCCCTTTTTGGCACGTCCACGAAAACTAACACAGTTCCCCGAATTTACACGAAACTTTAAAAAACTTTGAATTAAAACGGCAATTTCTCGATACAGCCGCCAGCAAATATCCAAGCCCTAATTGGTTCTGTGCTGAGCCATCGCAGAAATTAGGACAATACGCCTACAAAAAGGTTAAAAACTGCGATCCATAGATAAAACAGCTGAAAATGGAAACGCTAAAGCACTTTCGGTCTGTTTTCGTTGGCGCTTGATTTTTTCGTTTTGTTGGCCCGTTCTTTATTATTTCACTTTGGGCTCGGATTGGAGTTGATTGCCTAAGTAATATCTACTTGACAGCGGCCGAGTTCATTATGCTAAATGAAAAAGTACACAGTTATATCCGCTACTAGTTGTGCCCTGCGGTTTTCCGCGTGATGAAAAATGGTGACAATGACAAGCCTATGTGCTAATTCAGGGTATATTAACTATCTCTATTTCAAATTTCATCAAAATTGGTTCAGTAGATACGGAGGTACGTGGTAACAAGCATTCACACACACACCCACACAATTTCACATTTATAATATACAGATGCTGCTCTCCGCTATGTATGACACCAAATCTAAAAACAGGGAAACAGTAATCTTATCAATTCGTGATGTACTCGTAAAACTGGCCTAATTTATTTACTTCGTTAATTAAGTATGAAGGTAAAATCAACAGTCTAATTAAAATGGAATAAATACAAATTATTGCACAAATCATATTAGCAGGTAAATGGTATGCTTATTACTAATTCAACTTTTAAGAGTCTTAAATAGAAGACAGATGTCATATAGCTTATGGAAGTAATTACAAATATTAACTAAATTAAATTTAAAAACCGCAACATTGAAAGGTAGAACCAATTTAAATAAAACATGCCTAAGAACCTCCGCTAGAAAACTTTCTTTCAAATAAAAAAAAACGCATCCAAATCTGTTCACCCGTTTAAGAGCTACGATGCCACAGACAGACACACACACACATAGCAGTCAAACTTAGAGCACACCTCTTTCTACGTCGGTGGTTTAAAAACAGCTCCACCACATTTTTGACGTGAGAACGTCTTATAATTCGATGGAGCCGGCTGCACGCACGAAAAAACATGACGCATGCGGCGTTACCTCGCTCTGAGGCGTTCCATTTAAGGCTTGAAGTGGAAGCGAGAGCGCGCAACGAGCGATAAAGAGGCACAATCGGCCTCCGCGTTCGGCAGCGTTCGACATCGGTCTCTCTCTTACTTGAGTGAGCAATGCGTCCGCGTGGACAGCTGCTATCTATCTATCTATATATATAAAAATGAAACCCGTTTTCCTTGCTCACGGCATCACGCGTGAATGGCTGGACCGATTTCACTAATTCTTTTTTTGTTGTATTTGTTATTATTAGAAGAAGGTTCTTACGGAAAAAAATATTAAGAAAATCTCTCAGAAATATTGAAAAACCCTAAAAACAGCCCTTTTCTTTTTCCCATACAAACGTTTTCTAACTAAAACGAGCTTTATTGCTATTGTATAAAGTTCATATTGAATTGCAAACACTCACTGTTGTTTAAGCAATGTAGGTATGTTCCTAACGTCCAAGAGTGAATTTGCACTTTATTACCTCTGTACAAAGTTCAAATTCAATCATATCTATCAAAACAGTGTGCGTTGGAGCACAGATAAAACAAAAAAAAAGAAAACGAAATCGAATAGTTCATTCATTTGTTTTAAAATTTCGAAGGATTTGACTCCAAGTCAAATCAAATTAAAAAAAAGTTGAAACAACAACAGACTGTCAATGTCAGTGTTTTTTTTTTCATGGATGAGTTTGCTTTTGTCAACTGATATACGAAACAAATTCGTACCTATAATTGTAATATATTATAAGTATAAAATTGTAAATAGTGTTTTGTGCAGTGTTTATATTTAATTAGTCAGTACCATAGAGAAGTACTGTATGGCAGTACGAAGTCTGCCGGGTCAGCTAGTACAATAATACATTTACATGTTTTCGTCAAGTATGAAGTGCAGTGAAAAGTGAATGTGGTGTCAATTGTTTATAGCAACGATAATTGCGGTGATAAAGGTAATGATTCTTTCGATATTATATATAAATGTTCAGTGATATATTGTCGTAATTGTATTTATGCGTACAAATAAATATAACTTGATCAATTCAATTGTGATTTCCATTTACCTCCTTCTCTATATCCATACAAAATATCTATCAAACAAATAAAATTAAAATTTTCTTTTGAAAAATGTTGTCACGTCATGTTGTCACGTTCAACTATCCTCAGTAAACCGACTTTACAGACAATCTATTTTTTAACCGCAATTTACATGTTGATACCCTGATTTATAATCCACAGCTCCCTAGTAAGTTAGTCCACAACATGGCCTGTGCCGCGATAAAACCAAGTGCTATGAATAAAAACCGATCTGATGTCTCGGCAAAATAAATATGAAAAAATACGGTACTCGCTATGAATGTTAGCTGGCTGAGTCATCTTTACACTTCACGATTTTATGTTCTTCCTAAAAGCTGTAGTGTTAAAAAGACTGGATAGAGAATCAGAATACATAAAAAATTATATATCTGTACTTAGACAAGATCATTTAAATTCATGAAAAATGTGCATAACCAGGCATACAGTTTCAGTCAAGAGTAAATGCTCGCCATCGCCAAGATGGCGGACAAAGGTAAGTTTATCAAGGAACAAAAAATAAACAGACTCAAAAACTTAGTAATACAAGTAATTTGAGGCAACTTAGAAATTGAGAGCTTTTACAACTCATATCCTTTAGTCAGCCGACCAATTCAAAAATACTACTGATAAAATTCACCATATTGTTCAAAAATGAAGACATGTTTTATAAAACCCTGTTTAAATAAATAATACATAAAGAAAACATATTCTGTCGTGTCGTTAATAGAAATTGGTTTACAAAACTTGCATTCAAAGTTGCTTTCTACCTCGAACCGTGTTGCAAACCTGGCCTCAAAAGAGCAACCTGAATAGAGTTGGTTGCTTCATAAAAGAGATAAAAAACCTTACCTGCTTCAAATAAAATTCAAAACTTATAGATTGGCAATAATAGTTACGTATTTTCTGTGTTGCAAAAGAAGTTTGTGACCACTTCTGCAAGATTGGTTTCTGCAAGTCGCGCATTTCAGTTTTAAAATTATCATCTAATTTTTTGTAAGGTCTATTTCAAAATGAAAACGTAATGATTAGATTGCATAATTGCATTTCTGGTTATTTTGCGACCGACCAACCAATCAACGAACTTTTCAACCGTCCAATCTTCTAACTAATGGACATACAAACTCTACCTACAAAAAAATCTTCCTTAAAACTACTCTAGCCAATCCCTTTCTTTATCAAAGAAAATTAACACAATTAGTTGACCTAATTGGCAAAGCCAACAAGCAATTAAAAGGCATGAAGCATCATCATCCAGTGAAGTGTTCTGAAAAAGCATGTTTCATGTAAATCAGAGCATTGTTCAAACAAGTAACCAACCATTCTACTTATCAATCAACCAACCAACTAACTAGCCAATCAACTTAGCAAGAACCAACTTACCAACCAACAACCTACTAACCATACAATCTACCAACAAACAAACAAATTCATAATTTCCAACAAGGAAATTTTCCTTACTAACCACTCGTACCAATAAGGCGCTCTTTACAATTCTTCAATCCCTCTCCATCAGAGAAAATTAACTCAAATAGTTGACCTAATTGGCAAAGCCAACAAGCAATGAAAAGGCATGAAGCATCATCATCCAGTGAAGTGTTCTGAAAAAGCATGTTTCATGTAAATCAGAGCATTGTTCAAACAACTTACCAACCATCCTACTTATCAATCAACCAACCAACTAACCAGCCAATCAACTTAGCAAATAAACAACCTTCCAACCAATCAACTAACCAACTTACCAACCAACCACCTACTAACCATACAATCTACCAACAAACAAACAAATTCATAATTTCCAACAAAGAAAATCTTCCTTACTAACCACTCGTACCAATAAGGCGGTCCTTACAATCCTTCAATCCCTCTCCATCAGAGAAAATTAACTCAAATAGTTGAACTAATTGGCAAAGCCAACAAGCAATGAATAGGCATGAAGCAACACCATCCAGTGAAGTGTTCTAGAAAGGCATGTTTCACGTAAATCAGAACATGACGTCAAATAAGCATAGTTCAAGACCTAGTGCGTTGTTACTATTATTGTTATCTGTGTCTAGCTGCTCTAGGCGTCTCGCCCACGTAATGAATTTTAACATTGAATAGGCAAATGCCACTCGGAGACAGTATACACAGTTTCAGTAAGCAATTTTCGGCGAAAGTAGGGCGTTTTGATTAATTGCTAACATTACATTGATTTCCCAAAATGCCTTAATTGATATTAAAGTATTTTGCGAAATTAACGTTAGCAATTAATCGTAGAATTATTAAAATTACAGTTATGTGCAAAAATAAGGCAATTTTCAATTGTTTCACGTTAGATAGGTTCTTAAAAAACTATTAGGTATCGTTTTCAATGACAAATTAATGTTTAAATCGGATAAATATTATATGGATAAGTAAACCATTGTATTCTACTACATTTCAAAAATAAATTACGCTTAGTTTGCACTTTAGCTTAGACAATTTTAAAACATCGTTTGCAGTTCCCATTCCCACTGATTAATTAGTTTTAAATTACCTTTTGAAAGTTCCCCTACTGTTCTAATAGGTACTGCAAAGTGAACCAAACTACAAGTTACATAAATCAACAAGTACCTTGAGGCACATTAGCTGGTATTCTCGTAAATTACTCAACTGTGGCGAGACAAATATGTAATTAGGAACTCTAAAAGCATGAGAAGTAGGTACTACTTGCTGTGAACCATACGTCTATAAGCTACGGAGTTTGTTTGTAATAACTAGATTAATTACTAGAAGGGTATAGTAGCTATGTATTTTGGACTTTCAATTAAAAAACAAAACAATTATAATTATCATTAAATATCCATAAAATTAAAATTTTAAAAACACCCATTGTTATCGGTCTTTGACAGGTGTGCAAAGTTTAAATTAAATCTGATTGTTCAAAGTAGGGCAATATCGAGTCCAAAAGGGTCGGTTACAAACATACAGGTGAAACTAATAAAAGCGTGTTAAAAAGATACGTGTTCACATACACAATCTTGACGATTTCACGCTCAAGTAATTTCGTTCTGCTTTTAGGACATTTTGCGAATAGGTCCACTTTCGAAATAGTGTGATGCGATACCAAAATCAATAATCACACAACCGTCGGCCTGTTTGGCTCAGCGGTAGCGTATCCGCCTTATAAGCCAGAGGTCCCGGGTTCGATTCCCGGCCGGGCAGATGTTTGAATGATGATTTTAAATATCTGTTCTGGGTCTGGGTGTTAGTTGTCCTTGCCTTTTTGTGTGTTCCATGGCATCCCCGACACAGGATTTATTCCTAGTGGGGAGCTATGAGTGTGAAATGTTTATTTATTTATTACTAGCTGACCCGGCAGACTTCGTACTGCCATACAGTACTTCTCTATGGTACTGCCTAATTAAATATAAACACTGCACAAAACACTATTTACAATTTTTATACTTATAATATATTACAATTATAGGTACGAATTTGTTTCGTGTATCAGTTGACAAAAGCAATGAACAATGATCCATGAAACAAACAGACACGTCAAACTTATAACACCCCTCTTTTGCGTCGGGGGTTAAAAAAAAACACTGACATTGACAGTTTGTTGCTGTTTCAACTTTTTTTTAATTTGATATGACTTGGAGTCAAATCCTTCGAAATTTTAAAATTCCTTGGTTTTGATAGATATGATTGAATTTGAACTTTGTACAGAGGTAATAAAGTGCAAATTCACTCTTGGACGTTAGGAACATACCTACATTGCTTAAACAACAGTGAGTGCTTGCAATTCAATATGAACTTTATACAATAGCAATAAAGCTCGTTTTAGTTAGAAAACGTTTGTATGGGAAAAAGAAAAGGGCTGTTTTTAGGGTTTTTCAATATTTCTGAGAGATTTTCTTAATATTTTTTTCCGTAAAAACCTTCTCCTAATAATAACAAATACAACAAAAAAAGAATTAGTGAAATCGGTCCAGTCATTCACGCGTGATGCCGTGACCAAGGAAAACGGGTTTCATTTTTATATATATAGATTATTATGTATTTTATTTATTTGCGATCTACTAGCTTCTTCTCTTGAATAGGCTAGCTGTGCCCCGCGGTTTCACCCACTTGGTGACGAAAAACGTTGGCGATAAGAGTAACCTATTGTTAATACAGGCCAGCTACATCTCTTTTCTTCCGAATTTTATCAAAGCTTTAGAAAATACGGAGAGACGTGGTAACAAATATTTACACACATACAGACACAATCTTTCGCTTTTATAGTAGGTATTGTAAGTAGGATAAGTCTAGCGTGATATGGGTAGGTTGACAGGCTTCGCTTACCATCTTTTTTTTTTGTATGTTCAGCCATTCCTTCCTCGGCAAAGTTCGGAGACATTATTCAGCAAATCACAGTTGTTTAACATCTTCAGATTTCCCGTTTGCTTTTTTATCATATTATATGGCTTTTAAAAAGCAATTTTTTTTTAATGTAATTGAGTGACGAGACGAGCAAATCGCTCGCCTGATGTTAAACGTCACGTTTGCCCATAACAGGTCTGCACCACCCAGAATTTTGAACTCGCAGAATTCAAGAAACTGCGCGGCACAGCACTGCGCTCGTCACCCTGAGATATAAGTTGAAAGATAAGAAAAGTTGTTAATAAGATAAGTATTTTCATATAAACTGAATAGCTTTAGTACTTAAGTTATAAGGCAGTTTTCCTTTCAATATTCGAATCAAGAATCTGAATAGATGTAGCCTCCTTGGCTTCTCATAATTCGCATTTTACTCACTCCGCTCGAATCGCGTATCTTGGCAGTATCTCTTACCGCATTCACACATGCGTGCGCCCGTCTAATGAGTTGACGAAACTTTCGACGAATATTCGTGAGATTCAAATTATATTTCCGTTTCTTACTTATATTAGGTATAAATGCGAAAGTTTGTTAGTGTGTAAATGTTTGTTACTTATTTTTGCTGCAACTAAAATTGTGATAAAATTTGAAATGTACTTAATTAAGGTTCTGAAATTACATAGACTACTTTCATCATTATTGTCACCGTTTTACATCATCGCGCGGGTGAAATCGCGGGTCGCAGCGTAGGTCGTATGTGTCACCATCAGTTTGGCTTCGAAAGTGATTTGATAAGTTTTCAGATGCGTGACGCCACGTTCCAATATTGAAAACCACTGAGTAAATAATCGCTACGTTCATGTAAAGTCTTCGTATGAAGAAAATAGTCACGCACGAGGCACACCAAGTACCTACATAGGTTTAGTTTTGTCTTCGACAAAATCGGTTTTAAAATTTCTAAATGTCATAAATTTCACTCTTTTATTTACAATTTTTTCTTTTTATATTTTTTTGTTTGTTTTATTGGTGCGAAATATCCTATGTATCGATTTTTGGTTCATAAAATATCGTTGTTCATAACTTTTAACTTACATTGTAAGTTAACATGTTAGTAAAATTAACAAACTTTAGTGAAAACATCTAACTACTACTATAAGACACATCAAAACTGTTAGATCAATTGCTTCAAACTTTTTTTTAGATCAATAGTTCCCGTCTTCGCCCTTCGCTTCGCTCGCGACGCGCGACGGTGTAAACGCGGTAAGTACATCAAACAATCGTGTATTCGCGACACGTGCTCTCGTTCCCAGAAGCACTGAATGCCGGAGCCTGCTTTGTATAAGTACTGAGCTACCTTAGTGTGTGCCTACTTACTGACGTCACTAGTTATATCTATGTGTATATGAGTATAAGGTGTATAAGCCTCTTAAGAAGCGCGAACCTTTTGTATTTGTATAAAATGAACGAAATGAATACAAATCTATCTTACAAATATTAAAAGTTTTAAGAAAACTAATGTGGTTATGACGTATTTTTGTTAAAATAGAAATATAAAAAAATGTACTTGAAAGTTTGTTTCATTTGAATGTGTTACTTCAATCATGTAAAAAACGGCTCAACGAATTTCGATGAAATTTGGCACGGAGTTTATATCGCACATTTAGGTACAAATAGGCTACTTTTTATCCAGAAAATATAACAGTTTCATCAGGATAGCAAGAAAAACTGCAGGACACGGTTAGTAACTTAATGTGACCTTTCAAACAAAAAATAGGAAAACAAAATCTGTGGGCCTAGCACAACTTTGACGTAAAAGTACGTAGCGAGTATTCGATAGAAAAGTGTACGCCATTTACACCCGTCAGGAGCACACTTGACAGGCGTAAATGGCGTACACTTTTCTATCGAAAACTCGCTACGTATTTTTACGTCAAAGTTGTGCTAGCCCCACTGATCACCAATTCCATAGCTGCGATACGACAGACACTAGAGACACAGATAAAAAAATATATACACACGGTTAACTTAAAGCACCCCTCTTTTTGCATCGGAGGTTAACAACCAAGACCCAAAATTTGCCCATTGGAGTACAACAAGGTAAGCAATTCAAACCTGTTATAATATGTACATACCTACTTTATCACTATCATCATCAGCCTGTCGACCCACAGCTGGGCAGGCCTCATCTCCCTAGTGCCATTGTTCCCTATTTCGGGATAATCCTATCCACGTGTGACCCGCGATGGGTTGACCCATCAGGTTTGATATAGCTAAGGTACTTGCTGAGCCATTATAATCATTATGTTTAATGCAACAAAGTTCATTCTGTAACAGTATTCAAACATTAATAGAGTTGACACGGCATGGAACTTTTATTTACAGAAGAAAGCCTTTCATCATACCAACGCAAACGGTGCGTATGTTGCAGGTATATTGAAAACTGAAATTATTATAAACTAGCTGACCCGGCAGACTTCGTACTGCCATACAGTACTTCTCTATGGTACTACTGCCTAATTAAATATAAACACTGCACAAAACACTATTTACAATTTTATACTTATAATATATTACAATTATAGGTACGAATTTGTTTCGTGTATCAGTTGACAAAAGCAAACTCATCCATGAAAAAAAAAACACTGACATTTACAGTTTGTTGTTGTTTCAACTTTTTTTTAATTTGATATGACTTGGAGTCAAATCCTTCGAAATTTTAAAATTCCTTGGTTTTGATAGATATGATTGAATTTGAACTTTGTACAGAGGTAATAAAGTGCAAATTGACTCTTGGACGTTAGGAACATACCTACATTGCTTAAACAACAGTGAGTGCTTGCAATTCAATATGAACTTTATACAATAGCAATAAAGCTCGTTTTAGTTAGAAAACGTTTGTATGGGAAAAAGAAAAGGGCTGTTTTTAGGGTTTTTCAATATTTCTGAGAGATTTTCTTAATATTTTTTTCCGTAAGAACCTTCTCCTAATAATAAAAAATACAACAAAAAAAGAATTAGTGAAATCGGTCCAGCCATTCACGCGTGAGTCCGTGAAGGAAAACGGGTTTCATTTTTATATATATAGATATACTTTTTTGTCGGGACTTTCGGAAATTTTCTAGCAGTATCGATTTTTCACATAAAAAAGTTAAATGCAACGAATTCTAAACACATAACCCTCAATGATTTATGTTTTATGACTCATTAACCCCCGACGCAAAAGAGGGGTGTTATAAGTTTGACGTGTCTGTTTGTCTGTCTGTCTGTCTGTGGCATCATAGCGCCCGAACCACTGAACCGATTTCAGTTTAGTTTTTTTTGGATGAAAGGAGACTTAATAAACTTAAATTAAAAATTTAAAAAACCCCCGACACAAAAACCTACCTAAAAAAAGTACGAAATAATAATTTGATTTATTTAACAACCTGTACATAAAAACTAAAACACCGCTAAAAATATTAATAATTACAACAAAATATTAGTTAGTTACAAAGAAAACGTCGCGTCGGGGGGACCGTTTCTAAATATTAGTATTTACAACTAAGCTACCACGATGAGTATAACTCCTGACTGATTAGTATACCCCCCCTATTAGTATTTTTAGCGGTGTTTTAGTTTTTATGTACAGGTTGTTAAATAAATCAAATAGGTTTTTGTGTCGGGGGTTTTTTAAATTTTTAATTTAAGTTTTTTTAATTAAGAAATTAACAGAACTCAAAATACGGATTGCAAACAAAAGACAAGAATAATTATGTTTTTCACTTTATCTTGCTAGTGCTAGATTATATCGATTGAATCCAAATCTCATGTGATATAGGTATAGGTAGAGCTCGAGATCTTCAAATTTTAAAATGAACATTTACAGTAACAACCATTTACAGTACACGGCGATAAATATTGCACATCGACCTTTGGAAAGAGAAAATCGGCTAATTTCGGCTTCGTAGAGCGTTATCTCTATCGCACGAAATACAAACAGAACAAAACGACTGCCAAAACGTCACATAATATGTAGTGTGCAACAGGTTCAATGACAGAGAGCCACACCATGTCAGTCAAAAACTCTAGAAACACAAAAATTCTCCGAGGTAACGTTTACATAATTCAACAAAAGCCAAAAAAAACTAGGACTGAAAATATCCGAATTTCACACCAGTCCCACAACATACCCACTGAAAATACCCCAAGTGTCAACGTAACGCATTCGTTGGTTCAAACAATCATTTTCCACGTTCGGAGGGCGCCGGGCGGCGAGAATCGCGAAAGGGGCTGTAAGGGCCCTTTCAAAGGGACACTGTCAAATAATAGAACAGCGCGACAGATATGCAAACGATGTAGTACTGCGCTGATCTGTGCTCGTAGATAGAGATACAGCGGGGGTGGTTAGGGGTTATGGAAACTATGGAATTATAGCTATGCCCTCTTAAACCCAAGAGCCCTTAAAAAATGATTTCTGTTTTTTCACGCATCATGCGTAATTTTCAAGCCACCTGATGCGTGAAAAAAAAATTTTTTTTAGATACCGCTCTTGGGCTTATGAGGGCAGTATTTGTGTATAATCTGTTAGTATTTTTTGAGTTATATTTCTGATGAAGAGTTATGGTTCATTATTGTCTTGATTTGTAAAAAATAAGAAATACGTAAAGAGTTAAAGATTATCAAAAAAGCGCCATCTTGTTTTATTCGCTATGAACTAAAACATAGTTCCTCACCAACTTAGTATTTAATAATATATGTATATTTTGAGTGGTACTTTACCAAAATGGTGAAATAGTAAAAGTAGAAATTTTATGGTAAGATTTTAAGGATGTCGATGAAAAGTAGGTGCCTGTTATAATTCAGAATAAAAGCTATTTTATTCCAATTTCATTCAACTCCGTATAGCCGTTTCAGCAGAAACGAGTTACAAACATATAGACAAACTTTCTCATTTATAATTTTAGTGTGATAGTGTGATACCATTGTCACACTGTGACGTCATTTAAGAGACGTCTACATTCCCCAATCTGTGGACGCAGGTATTTTCTGTGTACCTATACGAGTATTGTACGAGGCAGCAAAGAACGTTGGAAGACGATGTCTACCTTCTCACAATAGGTGACATTCAATTTTATAGATTGGGGAAGCTTTTGTGGAAACATTGTGGCATATTTTTGTTTACATTAGCAAGCATATTTTAATTTTCGAAAATTCGTACTGCATTTAAAATACTCGTAGGTAGGTAAAAGTTATGAACCGCCTTCTTTATGACGTTAGTTAAAAAAAGAGATACTCGTAACTATTCATCTCTACCAGCTACGCCTTACGGTTTCACCCGCGGTGAAAAAGTTGACATGTGTTAATTCAGACCAACAAAGACCTTCATTCTGAATTGCATGTGAATCCGTTGAGCCGTTTCAGCGTTTAGTGATAACATACATACATACAAACTTCCTGTTTTATAATATTAGTGAGATGAGATGAAGCCAAGAGCTCAAATACACAATACGTAGCGGTGGTGGCGCTACATTATTTAATATTATTGTATAGAACATGCGGCGGCACTGCTCAGTCGCTACGCAGCCGCTGCAGCGCATCTTGTAGCCTTGTTCTGGTAAAGGGTGACGAATCAACATCGAGCTGTGCTGCGCTGTACTGTGCTGTGCTATGTTTGGTCAACTCGCTCGTCTAATATTTCAATGAGGATAGAAACAAAACATGCTGTGCTGCGCTGTGTGAGGCTACGCTCTGTTTGGGGTGCTAGGTCGGGTAACCTCCTCGTGGTGCATCCTGGGCAACAGCGTGCGGTAATACTGCAGCTTTTATGCAGTATTACCGCACGCTGGCATATAACCCTACACGGTGGGCCCGTCCGCGTGTCCCTCTGACTAGCAGAGGGCACAGCGTGATGGCTTGGACGGTGGCATTGCTGCCACCAGGGGGGTTTTCCTTGTGCTCCTCGCCGCATATGGGTTGCGGTCGGGAGTGCAAGGAAAGGAGGAGGGTGGACGCTGGAAGCGTGTGCCGCATGGGGCCAACCAGCGGCATACGCTTTCGGCCTACATAGGCCGAAAGCGTATATCTCTCGTTGCCGAGCGTGGTGAAAGCCGTGCTCGGCGGCGAGAGATCGTGGCAGGCCGGGGTCTCCTTCTGCGAAGAGGTGATGACGCAGAAGGAGGCCGCGGAGCGGGTCAGAGAGGACGACGCCCGATCTGACCCGCTCCGGCGCAGACGAGGGAGCGAGGAGGCGGTTCGCCCGTATCCTCGCTCCTCTGCAGTGGGGTTGCCGGGAGAGTCGGGGGACTCTCCCGGTCTGCACGACCCCACACTGACTGTCTGGGGGGTGATCCTGGGGAACAGGGTCACCCCTCCATATACGCGGGGGGCCCTAATCGGGCCCATCGCCGGGGCGAGGTGGCGATTGCTAACGCGACCCCACCTTGCCCCATCTCAGGCGGATGCCGAACACCCCAGTGGTTTTAGTGGGTATGCCGCCGCAGGGCGGAGACTCCCACATAACCACCCTGCCTCCCCCGGGGCGGGCGTGGTATCCATAAAGGATTTCCACTGGGTAAACAAAAAAAAAAAAAAAAAAAAAGGCTACGCTCTGTTTAAAAACGCAGCAGTCTCGAGCGAGACGCGCTACCCGCCGTGCTGAGCCGCGCTGTGTCGAGCTGTGCTTTGTTTTTTATGGATTTTTATGTGCTGATTACTTTTATACTGAGCTAAGCAAAGCGCAGCACAGCTTGATGTTGATTGTTAAAAAAACGTAGCTTAAGAAACACAGCACAGCACAGGGCAGTACATCTCGATGTTGATTTGTCACAACATACCTACATACAAACTTCCTGTTTTATAATGTTAGTGACATGTAGCCTAGAGCTCGAACACACAATACGTAGCGGTAGTGGCATCACACTATTTTGTAAATATTATTGTATAACTTTGTAAACAATAAAGAGTTTTAAGTATGTATCTATCTATTATATCTTTACAGCACAATTCCAAAACGCCAACAGCGACCGATTCGTCCACTCAAAAACCAAAGCAAAAACTTCTGCACCTGTTATCTTAAAGGACCAAAAATCAATCAAGCAAACTTTGAATTAGCAACTCCGAGGTTTTCATAAATAGGGACCTTTGAACAATCAGCGGTAGGGTTCATTAGTCCCTTTTTTATGCCCTTCAAATGTTCACAAATTGGAATTGATTTCGTGAAACGTTGAAGATTTTTCTTTACTTATGAATTTTTTGTAATCGAGGTCAAGACGGAGAGTTGAAAATGTAAATCTCATAATGAATAAAATTAATGGAATAGTCTGCAGATTTTAACATGAGTATTGTAGAGTAATCACTTTAATTTCTGTTTTTAACCGACTTCAAAAAAGGAGGAGGTTATCAATTCGACTGTATGTTTCTTTTTATTTTTTTTTATATGTTTGTTAACATAACATAACATAACTATTGACTGGGTGAATCCATTTTGATGATTCTTTTTTTATTAGAAAGGTGACGCTTCCCATTTGGTCCCATTTCAATTTAGTCCAGTTCTGATAATGGTATCCATGTGAAAACCATATAAGTCTTAAATTTTCATTAAGTACGTGCGCGACAAATAGATGAATAACTCAATAGTCGGTCTTTTGAAGTCGGTTTTTGTTTTTTGTTATTTTGTAAAAATAATGTTCTTGTTAATGTGAAAGTTTGTGTGTGAGAAGGTTAGCGTATATGGGTATGTTTATCACTTTTTCACGCTGAAACGGTTTCATGGATTGGAATGAAATTTAGAATGGATATTATAAATACATCAGGATATATAGGGTTATTCATAAAGGGTATGCTAAGCCGAAAAGGGCTCATAGTACTCATCATTATGAACAACTTTTACTATGGGACCAACCCGTGCTGTTCCGTAGAAATAAATGTCAATGACACTCGACAAAATGTATGGAACAGCTGATTTTTTTTTCGCGAATTTTGGGTTGGTCCCATAGTAAAAGTTGTTCATAATGACGAGTACTATGAGCCTTTTTTGGCTTAACATACCCTTTATGAATAACCCTATATAGTACATTATATCAATATACATAAACAATATAGGTTACAGAAGGTTACAAATAGGATACAGAAGCATATTTTTTGTATCAGAAAAAAAATTGGTTACTTACCATATGATAGCGGGTGAAGCCGCGGGGAAACTAATAAAATGTCATAAGTAGTACATCATTTCCTAGTAGTATGTACTTACATTGTACAAGTGTTTTTAAATAATTTTTGATCGGTTTTCTAACTAGAAACTTTTTTTTTACATCGGACTAGGCAAGGATAGGATTTTGTAGTGGTAGGGCTCTTTTGCAGCCCCTCCGAATTGGGTTCCCGCCTTTCCGTGGCGGGGGGGATAAGTAGCCGGGCCGCCTTGCCCGGTGAAACTAAGAGGAACCCTAAAGGTGGAGGCTCGGGCCGGCGCCCTGGACATTCCGGGAAGCGGCGGTCTGGGCCTAGGAGCCCTCCCGTATACCTCTCCGTGGAGAGGGAACGTGGTAGGGCTCGGGGTCGTCTGCGGACGACAACGGGGGGCACATTGTGCCCTCCAGAGGGGTAGACTCGGCCGGCGTCCTGGACAGTCCGGGTAGCGGCGGTCGAGTCCCCGAGAGGGAGAGAGCGGGAGAGAGAGAGGGACCCTTTCTCTCACCCGCTCCGCAGAGAGAAGAGCGGACACGGGGGCGAGTCAGGCCAGAGGGGCCAGTAAGGCTCGCACTCCGTCTCCGCTAGGAGGGCCTGGAGTGGCGGGTGCGGGGACACCCGCTGCTTCGCATTGGGCCCTCCAGGGTGGTCGACGCGTCTGATGTTCCGACGCGTCGCCACGAAGTGGGAGGGGGTGGCCACCCCTTACACGAGGTGGGTCTGCCTCACGGCGGACATAGGCTGGGCGGGGCTGCGGTGATTTAATGGGCCCGCGGCTCCGTCCATTGCCTGGAGGAACTTCCCAGGGTTTTTAGTGGGTATGCCGCCACTAGGGCGGAGACTCCCACATAACCACCCTGCCCTCCCCGGGGCGGGCGTGGTATCCATAAAGGATTTTCCCTGGGTCAAAAAAAAAAAAAAAAAGGGCTCTTTTGCAGAGCCCGCCTGAGGAAGTACCACACCTTTGCCAGTTATTCCACCGCCAAGCAGTAATGTGCAAACATTACTGTGTTCCGGTTGGAAGGGCATTGTTCCAGTGAAATTACAGGGCAAATGGGAGATTAAACAACTTATATCTCAGGGTGACGAGCGCAGTGCTGTGCCACGCAGGGTCTTGAATTCTGCGAGTTCAAAATTCTGGGTGGTGCAGACCTGTTATGGGCAAACGTGACGTTTAACATCAGGCGAGCGATTTGCTCGTCTCGTCACTCAATTACATTAAAAAAAAATAAAAGCGTTTGACTACAATCTTACCTGATGAGTAGCGACGATGTGGTCGAAGATGTAGCACGCTTGCCTAGGAAAAACCTATTCACCAACCAACCAACCAACCTAACCAACCCACTCTATACCCCCCCCCCCCCCCCATTCTATTTCACTCTATTTTTGAGCAAGCTAGGTTTGAAACTTTCTCAAAACCCTGTTATTAGTAAAGCAGGCGCGGCGCTCAACATCATACAAGCAATTTTCTCGTTCAATTGTATAAAAAGCTCTTGGATTAGACATCGGTAGACAGATGATCTGTCAGTAGACACGGCGAGTGATGGAGCGGGACAATCTAGTGAAAGCATCGATCTATGTGTCTAATGAGGTCGGAATAAGGCCGCTTTCATATTGGGCGGAAACAATGCCTTAGATAAATACATCAGGCTATCTACGCCCCGCAGTTTCACAAACAAAACAAGAAAAAACTCAAATCGGCCAAGCTATTTTGGAAATTTAGTGAGATTAACGAACAGTGAATGATTTATGCATAAGAAAAAAATGAAAACTGGACCCCGCGGTTTCGCGTTGTACAGTGAACAATTTAGAAATAAAAATAAATAAATAAAATAAATTTATTAAATCAATTAATTAAAAGTCAAAATTGTCTAAAATCAAATTATCCAAATAAAAATGACAATTCAAATAATAACAAGTTAATAACTAACACATTATATATTTATGATTTACAGGACCTACGGCTATTTTTCTATCACAACACAATCATTATCACCCTATTGCACCCTCTAATGCTGGGGCTACATTAGCGGGCGAAGATTCGTATCGTGTTGGCGCGACAAAAACATCGTGTTCGGACATAGGCGATGTTCTTGTCTACATTAAGGCAGGCGAAGATTCGTGTCGAGTCGACGCGATGCATCGTGCCGGATTGTGTTGTGAATTGACACTGAATTGACGTAGGTGTAGCCACCCAAGCGAATATTGTCGCGACAAATCCCTTTGATACGTGCCAGTTTACCGACAGCTCCCCGAACTACATCGTCTTCGCCCGAACACTACGCGATGACACGATGTACCCGGCCACATTAATCGCGTTAACACGAATATTCGCTGTAGCACGCTAATGTAGCCCCAGCATTAGTGAATGCCAACAACTACATGGTAATAACAAACACACGACTCCGTTCACGTCGTGAACCAACTTGATTTTGTGGTTGTGGCCTGTACTATTACTTATTCTATGATTGCGGTGAGCGGACAGACGGACACATCGTACACACAGTTACAGTAAGCAGAAATTTCAGAACGAAAATATTAGTGGAATTATAGGGTTATTCATAAAGGGTATGATAAGAGCCGTGGTAGCTCAGTGGGAGAACCGCCGCTTCGCATTCTTGAGGTGGCGGGTTCAAACCCCGACTCGTACCAATGAGTTCTTTAGGACTTATGTACGAATTTACATACCACTGGCTTTTCGGTGAAGGAAAACATCGTGAGGAAACCTGCATATTATGTAGTTCACGCAAAAAGGGCCGATTACCGGCCTAGTTGCGGAAAAAGAGCCCGCTCTTTATCTTATCTTTAAGGGTTATGATAAGCCGAAAAGGGCTCATAGTACTCATCATTATGAACAACTTTTACTACGGGCCTAACTCGAAATTCGCGAAAAAAAAAATCAGCTGTTCCATAGATAAATGTCAATGACACTCGACAAAAGGTATAGTTTGAAATGTTATTAGACGCGATGCTTGGATCATCATCTCTAAATATTTAACTCAATGGTTCTTGATCGCTTAATAATTTAAATTTTTGCAAGATAGTAAGTAAACGTAAAAAAAAGTTTGCTGTTTTATTTTATGTCCTATAATAATAAATATGATTAACACGAGAATACTCACGTAAAATTAGGTGGTATATTACAACTAGTTTCGATCTCATTCGGTAATCTTCATCAGGAGATTACAAGCGAGACGCGCTCGCGATCGCGTTTGATTTAGATTTTTTCGAATCATCTTTTTTCTTAAACCACGAGTATCCAGTATAAAGGTGAACAAAAGAAATATAAATTGGTCTAGCCATTTTCTACACCAAGTAAGTATAGAGACAGCAAGAAAAACAAAATATTGGACAAACCACTATCTAGTTTTTGAAAGACTAACACTTCATTTACAAATATACACAGATTATCCACTGTCCAAGCTGACTCTCAATTCTTAATTCACTGCAAAAAACCGACTCAATCCCTCGCAAAATGCAGCATAACAACTCTCAAGTACTTTCGCATTTACTTCGCATTCAACCATTCATTCTATAGAAAACATACTGTAACGAAATTACAAACTTCACTGCGCCATCTCTGTCGACCCTATTCCGTGGAACGAAGCCCGGTTTTCGTATAACAAGATTGAAAGTTTTAAGTTGGTTAAAGTAACGAGTCCGTCGAAGTTGCGTTAGGCTTTTGAGCAGCTCTCATTTTAATAGTAGAAGTTTTGTCTCACTTATTTTCTAGGTTCGAGTTGATTTCTTCAATTGGTGTAGGTATTTGGGACAGGAGAAATGTTTGGAATAAGAAATACGTTAGTAAATAGGTACATTTTACATTTATATTTAGTATAGGCGAGTTAAATGTAGGCGAGTTATATGGTTTGCATATAGCTATACAGGGTCAGCTTTAAAACACTGATAAACTTTTGCAAGCGGCTTCTATGTATTAAACCAAGCATCTATCACTCTACTAACTTACTAACTTTCGAAAATATAATCAGTTGTTCCGTACATTTTGTCCAAGTTTTTTTATGGAACAGTTAATTTTATTTTTTGTGAATTTTCAAAAGTCGTGCAGAAGTTGTTTGGTTCAAGTATCTACCTACCTTTGGAGGGCCAATAATGTTTTAGAGTTGACCTTATATAGCTGTGAGAGAAGGTCAAAGTAGTTTCGTGTCAGATGGATGGAACCTAACAAAAAATAAAGTTATATATTCCAAAGTTGAGTAGATTTCTGCAAAATACTAACAAACGTTGAACGCACGTTGCGTTAGTTATTGTTTCATGCACGTCGCACTACCCTGGTGACTTATGGACACGTTACACTACTTGTTTTTGTACAATGGCTCTGAACGTTGAGCCGCGTGGCATGTTGTGCATTTCAGTCATGAGATTGTCATATCAATACTTGATATGACAATCTCATCTCAAGTAAGGTTTATAGTCGTCACAAAATAAGAAGCCCGTTTGGACGTTTGTCATTGCGACGTAACTAGTGATGTAACCATACGACTCGGTACTCGATACTCACGATAAATCAATTCAAGTTTGTATGAGTATTTGATCGATTTGATTTTGTATTGTAAAGTACATTGGATTAAGGTTACGATTCGAAAATTTAACTTAAACTTGAATATTATAGGTATATTGAAATGATACGAAATGGTGCGAGAGGTCAATTTGTATTTAATTTAATATTTTTAGTTATAATAACATTCATTCAATCACAAAAAACAAGAAAAAACGAAAGTGATTGAATCTTCATTCAATAATTTTCTTCGGATGATGAGCCAACATCGTCAGTTGAGCTATCGTCAATTCAATAATTAATTGGTAAGTTGGGTAAGTTACAACACTAATATTTGAAAAAAGAAGACTGAGAACGTAACTGTTTTTGAGAGTTTCGTTATAATTTGACATTACATGCTACCATAAAGTATGCGCGAAAAGTGTTCCAAGTTACATTCTACGGTCTTTCTCAAGTGTCCAAACGGGCCTCTTATTTTGTGACGACTATAGAATTGACTGACTTACTTAAATTTAAGTAATTCCTTAGATTGGATTAGATTTTATTGTTTTATTATATCACACGACATGTTTAGGCGTTGCTAAAATGGTAATTGGACTTACCCTCAATAAGCTACAATCATATTATTATAATATGATAAAACGTCTACCTACTGTAATAAATCGTTTAAAAGCTATACTCACCTCATAAGCTCAAGAACGGTATCACAAACAAACTGTTTTTTCATGCATCTGATAGCTTGATAAATTACGCATCTGATGCGTGGAAAAACAGAAATCAATGTTTTTTAGATATTGCTTTTTGGCTTACGAGGGCAGTAAACATCATCATCATCATCCTCTGCCTTATTTATCCCACTGCTGGGTATCTCCTTACTGTAACATTTTCTTCAATCGTGTGCCAATCTCATCCAGTCTCAACCAACCGAATCAATATAAACAAAGGCATGTTCAATCATTTCATTCATTCGAAATAAACATTCCGCAAAAAAATAGAAGTAAAATACGAATTACAAAGACACAAACCATTTTATCCAAAAACCTTCCTAATTTATTTATACGCATTGTGCCGGAACACATTCAGCTTTATACGTATTTAATGTTACGTGTGTCAGTATGTCATACAAAATGAAACAATCGTGTCCTGCCTTCCCTTCGGCAGGGACGTAGAAATTGTGGAATGTTCGCGAATTGTTGCGGAAATATTAAATCTACATGTACATTAAAATGTAAGCTTCCAAATATATGTCGGCGTAACTTGAATATCTTCTTGTGTTATGAAACAGGATTCTGGCTGTGACATAATCGGTTCAGGAATTTAATTTTGTTAATTTGATTTTGCTGTAGGTTAGGGGGCAACTTGTTCACGGTTGAAACTCGTCGAAAAGACCAGTCGCCCCTTTCGAAAAACGTTAGTGGCCAACTTGTCACCACTACTGGACGTTGCCCGTCAGCTTAGCAAACTTCGCCTTATCTTGAGCTAAGCGAAAAAGCTATTTAATGATGGCTATGCTTGTCAACTCTCGGATGTTTCACGACAGTGTGGTTTCTTTCTTTCTCCAAGCGTATGGTTTGCCCTTAATCTTACCCATCGAATATAATGCGAAACTTTTTTATATTTTATTCAGCTACCAAGAAGGAGTTTCTTGAAGTGGTGGCGTATTTGTCAGTATGTATGTTTGTCTGTCTATGTGAGCTCTTACCGCAAAACAGTCAAATCTTAAAATTTTATGGCCTTCCTCCGAAACACCTGAGAAAATATTCGGCTCCGAGGCATCGTTAGGTCGTTACATTCATCTTTTTAGTGTTATGAGCTACCTTTTGCAGTCGTTTTTTTTTTTTGTATTGCTCTTAATAATAATGCAGGTTTAATAGACGCTACAGTGCGACATGGTACGTAGTAATTTTAACGAATAGCATGAATTTAACACATAATGTACTTGACATTTTGAGACGTAATATTTGAATCACTGCGCTCCGCTTCTAGATAATAAATAACTATCTATAATTGCTACACTTCCCTTATTATTGATAACGTTACTACGATTAGCAATAACCTAGTCAAATGGAAATCTCCACTAAACCAAACGTAAACAATCGCTTAATTTCCTTATGGGCTCTATTAATAGTAAGATGATTCATAAAACAAGAATTATTACCTAATCTGCATTAACCTAACCATAAAATCTTACAACCCTGACCTATAGCTTTGAACAACAGCAAAAAGGCCGATTACAAATTAATAGTGTACCCGAAATTCACCATTAACAGAGCCTTCTGCGCACCCCTAGAATACATTAGGGACACGGAGAAAATAAATGGAAGAGGTGGCATTCCACTGTCGGTGGCAAAGCTGCTTCCAAAGTAATCGAGGCAGTAGACATTAAAAAGAGGTGGCACAAGGCTGAACGGGACAGACGTATCCATATTATCGCCTTATCTCTCTAACGCAAAGAAAACTGGTGTCATCTTTTTACATTTTTGTCCCGACGTGCGACGATTTTAATTCAAATTCCGAAAAGTCTGTGTATTAAAATCGTCAAAAATTCTAAACCTATAAACTAAGTACCTATCCGACTCAAGAATTTAGTAGAAGTAGACCAATTTGGTAATAATAACATAAATAATTGTGAAAAATGTGTGTTACATTATATCGTTTGCGAATAAGATTCCTTGGTAACTAGGTATCTATTTGAACGTAACACAAAACTCTCTACAACTATGAACGTTACGAACGTTATAAAACACTTGAAAACAGCAGCTCTGCGCGCTTGTTATTTCGCCTCTCTCATAGAATATGTTTCCAGCATCGTGTTGTTTTCATTTCGCTAGACAAGGAGTAACAATTTTATGGACAGTGGATGATCTAATCCACTGTCCATAAAATTGTTACTCTATTTGATATGCTAAATCACAGTGCGTCTGTCATCTACAGAGAATGAATATTGAAAAAGCAGCGTGTGTGACGTCAACCCACTCAGTGTCGAGAAATATTGATATGCCATATCTTCTCTTTATGTGCTCCACGATTATAGATCAACCATCATAAATTTATTGCAACCTTCATCAGCTTGCAGTTTCAACTCTATACCACAGGTGATAGAGTTTAGAATTGCGAAGTAAAAGCTTAGGGTTGCCAATTAAATTGATTAGGCGGTAATTCTGAAGCCAATATGAATAATTCAAGGGCTGGTCGATAATTTTGTTAACAAGAATGGGTTTGGATGCCTAGGAAGTTGGTTGGTGATCTTGAAAATTGAATGTGATAGACATAGCTGAGTCTCTTCCTTTCTCACTCTTGCCAGAGTCGTGGTTGCGTAGAATCATACAAAGATACCTTATGCCTGGATTAATACATTGGTTACTTCTTATTCCGAAAAAAAAAAGCGGTTACAATAGGTAAAAGCCCAAGGCGCAGCAAATATGATTTATAGACTACCTACAAATTATTAGGTTTTGCAAAATTTTGGCTGATAGCAATTTCCAACCAGTTATGAGGCAAAATTATTAGGGCAGAAAAAATGGCCTTGATACTAGAATTCCATGCAAAACTAAAGCCAATCATTTCTAAATCACTCTTTACACGCAATAATGGTCCTTAAAACGAACCCCCTCTCTTCTTTAGATCATAAAGAGTCATAACCGAAATGGGGGCTTCCAAAGTTCCCCCATTTGGTTTATAAACAAGATTGATCAGGCAATCGTGCTGGCCACCGGATTCTGTCCGATTATCCGGTATGGAAACTTCGGTAACAAGCTTTGGATACAGAAATGGCAGTAGGGAAAGTTATCTCATTTCTTTGCTGTATCTACTATTTTTCAAGCAAGCTGAGGCAGATTATGAATTTATTATGAATTAATTAAGATTAGATTATGGAGTTCTATTGACCACGATCCTCAGAAATCAGGGAACGACTGAAAAAAAAGAAGCTTTGGTTAAACCCTTAGCTGGCCAAGTAAATTTTAAACAAGCTTTTAATGCATTGTCATCGGAGTTACACTGATACAACATAAACTCAATCGGACATCGTGAAGTGGTTCAAAATTCTGTTGCGAGATTTGACCTACAATAACAAGGGCAGGTACAAAAGATTTTAACAAAACGGTTTACCGGTTTAAAAGCTACGGTAACACAAGCAGACATACATACACACAACACCTCTCTTTTTGCATCCGGGGTTCAAAACATTGCGATTACTTTTGACATACCTAACTCAAAACTACCGTCAAATTTTGATACACCTCAAAACTAATGCTCCTTGTTTCGTTTCCAAAACACAGAATCATTTGTTTGCACTTCCCAACATTACTCACTGCTATCGTTTCGCTGTGAGGGTCGGCTTCTGGCTATTACGGGAAATTGCGTTCGAGCTTGAAGTGTCACATCTTGTCTGTTAGCATAATCTGGACGCTAGGGGCGGTGGTGTGCTTAAACGTGTGCACGAGACTTGAGAGTCGGGATTCAATTAAGAGATTTTGGTAGAAGATAATGATGCTTGGATTTTTGAGGTGAGGTTCAGTCGTACAGCGTTTAAAGCTAAACGGTTATAAACGGTTTAAAACGGTTGTCAGCTCTTCCGTAGATTTAAGTTTCAGGGTAAGGTATCTCAGCCTTCAGACTTAAATCTACGCTCTATCTAATCTATCTAATTATCTCAGCCTCAGAATGACCGTAATTCTGAGGCTGAGATAAAGGTAACAGCTAGTCTTTTTCCTGCGTTAAAGATATAAAAGCACATTTTATTTTGAAATACGCATTATAAATATATTAAAACTACATTTTTTTAAAGTTACATCTAATAATTTTATTGGGTTTTTTAAATCTCTTCTCAGTGATTTTATTCTACCAATATTATACATGCTCAAGTTTGTATGTGTGAATGTTTCTTATCACGTAACTACTCAACCGACTTTGGTAAAATTTGGAATAGAGTTAGCTTATGTTTTTGATTAACCCATAAGCTACTTTTCATTTTCATCGCGTTGGTAAAACTGCGAATGAACAGACACGAACTCTCTGGTCTTCTTCCTTTCTTCTTTATAATGGTATTCATAATTAATATTGACACTTTATTATGTCGTACAAGGTAGTCAAACATCTTGCCCTTTCTATATTCCACGACCGTCAAAAGACACTATGATTCCCAACTCTATATTCTACTAATTTAAAAACATTTCATCGCCTAAAAGCAACTCTCAAAGAAAACCTCGCGCTAAAGGGAGATGCGACAAAATTCTGAAATCCAGGTGAAAATGGCGTACGCCGCTTGAAATACAATTCACGTCGTGTATACCAATCAGCCACTGTGGCTCGGAATACCGCTCTCTGAGGTGCATCTCAGACGTGGACAAGAAATTGCAGAAGAGCATGTTAGTACAAAATTAATTTACACAGTAAAACGATTGTTTCAGGGTACATTTGGAGCTTGTAAGTACATAAGCAGTTATAAGTAAAAGCTTGTAATATAACTGTATAGGTATGTTTGTAATTTGTAAATTTGTTTATCGATATGTGAATGATTGATTAGATTTTCAAGCAATTTGTTTGAAATTATGGGCAAAGTAATTCAAGCAAACACCGTTTTTAAGTTAAATAAAACATATTTTATCGATGGGTTATGAAGTGTTCTGAGATCACATTTCGGGGCTAACAACTAGTAATATATTAGATAATTGAAATTTTCTGTAATAAGTGATGGTAATGTAATTATTATCTACTGCAAAATGCAAAGTGCGCTGTGATATTGGCGGCACAAACCCATCAGCGTAACAAAAGTATGATATAACCTACGATAGTGCTACGCATTCGTAGCGATACGTAGGCTGTCGCATTGAAACGCCTACGAAAATATCAAACTATACATAACACACTCGTGTAACAGTGTGACTGGTTGGGAAAAAAATTCCCAACGAGTCACACTGTGACTCGTTTTGGTGTGACTGGTTGGGAACCCCCCATATAAACTATAAGACTATCCATGTAGGAAGCCATGCTTAAAACGAATACCCATTCAAAGAAGCAGTCTTAGACCACGTTATTGTCATAGAAAACGCAGTTCCAGTCCACAAACAATTGTACCTAACGCCAGAACTCCAGTCTAATCAAAGGTGGGCTGCGTTCAAACTTTGACCGTTTTCAGCAAACTCGCTCCGAGCGTGTACTTAGCGAAACTCTGCATCCATTGAAATCGTACGTGTGAATTAACGGGGCGTGGGTTTGAGCACGCACGGACATTTTTTAGGTCCCGAAATCTAGGGACTCTTGCGGCCATATTTTCATTATTTTAGTGGCAGTCTCGACTCCTAGAATTACGAACTGTAGATAGTTAGATAAAAAACTCCTAAACTATCTATAGGTATGTTACGTGAATATATTATAGTAAGAAACTATATGGACAACGATTTCACAATGGACCCAAGTTTGAAGGATTTATTTGACAAATCTAAACGAACTACTCGTATAAAATACTCCCATATCTGTCTTTGTCATTGCAACTTATTGGATAAGAAAATTAGTACTTAAAAAAAACTCAAAATTACTACTCTAATCTAAGCTATCTGGTTTTATTTTTTCGCTATTTCAGGGTTGGTCTCAAAGTAAAAGTAGGTAGTTCATGATAATGAGTACTACGAGTCTTTTTCGGATTATCATACCCTTTCCCCTTAACTCTGTAGTCCTTACTGTGAAACCTAACGTGGTTTGGTTTTTGGGTTTCGTGACTTTTTCACGTGGTGGTACTTTACCTACTGCACCCACCTTCCCTGCACTCCACTTGGAGCATCCTCTACTTGGTTTTATTGGGTCGAGATGTGATAAATAGCCCGTCCTCGCGGATGCCCCGTTCTTCTATAAAATTAGCGTCGGTACCAAATTGATGGTAGTTCTCCACCATTTGGGTCAATTGTTTAAAGTTTAAACTGGGCTGAAGTGGTTCCGTAGCTGTTTACGGTTTTATCTATCATTAATCTAGGTGCTGTTTTGCAGTGCTGTCTTCGATTACGTGGAGTATTTTTTTTTGATATCTATTTATTTTAAATGGAATAAATGGAGCAAATACGTAGGATAAGTGTAAAATATGATGATGATTCATTTATTTTAAAGCAATTTCGATTTTGATTCAAACAAATTCGTTATAAAAATATAAAATAAAATGTAGCTTTATTGCACACAAAATACTTATAAATTACGACAAAAAACTGGTTTCAACGACCTAAGATTTATATTCGTAACTTTATCAGTATTTTCAAAATTTATGTAAATTGCAGCTCACTAAAAATAGTTAATTCATGAAATTAGACTAGACGCAACCTCCATACTTTTAAATATCTTCAGTACTGCAGTAAAAAGTAAAACTAAAATTAAAATGAGTAAATATACACTATAAATTAATAAAAAACGCAGCAAAACTCTATAATTAACGTATTTTAGAAAGCCGTGCTTAATTTGTAACTTTCTTAATTTTAATCATCAAAATTAACTAAGTTTCTAAAGTCTCATCAAAACAACTTGCTTCACTCACTCACAACTCTTCACATTATGTCACAGGAAGCTGAGTAACCCTTTAACGGTTACGTCGCATAAAAGCGACAAAAAGTCGTCTGAACGTTTTGGACGATACGGCTTTTTTATTAGCTGATGCTTGGACTTTGTGCCCAGACTCAGTGTGCTGCTCGACTTTTGGCCTCGCAAATTTGAAACTGTAAAACATTCAGTGATACTTCTTACTGCCAGTGGAGTTTTCTAATAGTGAAAGAGTTTTAAAACCAGACTATTATTAGTTCCAGATTTTAGACCAAATAAACTTTAAAAAATAATTTGTAGCACTGTAGTGTCTGTGTAAAGTAGATTGCTCGATTGATAAAGGATAACAAGAATAATATTTTTATTGTCTGGCTAGTTGCGTCCCGCGGTTTCACCCACTATCCTTAAAAAACCGTGTAATTTTCCGAGATAAAAAGTAGCCCATGTGTTAATGTAAAATACACGCTACTTCTATACATAAATTCGTGCAAATTCGTTCAGCCATTTTGGCATGATTGAGTTACAAATATTGAAACAAAAACTTATTAAACTCATTAGTAGGATCTGTAAGCCACTGAATTAATGCTTATGCTTACATCTTGGCATGTAATTTTAAAGTTATAGGCAAACCGTTAATGGTTTCTTAGCGAGACAACAAAAAAAAAAAAAAAAAAAAAAATACATATTAAAAAAGATATTAAACAAGAACTCAAAACATAGACTTGGCATAGACAAGCCGCTTTTTCTTCACGACCCGCGCCGCCCATAGGGTTAAAGTAACCTAACCAGTCTAGCTCGCAGGCGGATCACGTTTCGATCATAGCTCCAGTCTATCCTATAGGGACTAACGGCAGATTCCGGGATATCCCAGCTCACTCCGTAATACATGTTTGATGGCCGGACCGATCGATTGAAACACTCAAGCGATTGTTGAAGGATTAGACGGGGGATTGTGTAACATGAACTTGTGGAATTAATATATCGACCCCTCCAGGATGAAACGTCGTAAAAGCCATTTTGGCCAAAATCTGTTTTTAACGGTTTCTTAGTCAGCATCGCGCGCTCTATCGATCTGTATATTTAAAATGTTAAAATTCGCAAAAAAATGTCTTTTACAACACGCTCCGAGTCCCTCTCTAAACCCAGTTTTCTTTCTTTTTAATGTCGTAATGAGCAATTTTTAAAGTAATTTTTTTAATTTTATGTAGTAAGAGACATATTTTTTCATTTCATGGTTAATACAACATAATATAAGTACAGTATCAGGAAATAATACTATTGAACATTTTGTAGTAAAAGACACGATATTATCAAATATGGCTTTTACGACATTTTTTTAAGTAAAAATTTACAAATGACCGATGTCATTTACGTCGCAATATCCACGACTTTTAAAAATATGGTTTCTACGACCATTTTATTACTAAGAGACTATTGAAAAGTAATGCTAACTTTGGTCTTATAGAGCATGACGCAAAAACAAAAATGGTAAAGTTTATTTCCTGTATATCTTTTGATTTACTTAATCTATAATAAACCACTAATAAAACTCATTAAGCTTAGGTTTTCGAGTTGTTTACTAAATATAAACTCAAAATAACCTACATTCATTAGTTCCAGAGATGGCATGGCTTTTACTACAAAAAAAAAAGTTGTAAATGGCTTCTACGACATTTTTCTTCAGCTTGACAACTGTAAGCTTTTTTTTATTAAGTTGTATAAGACTTCATAATATGTTTTATCGAAGGAATTTTTGAATTAAAAGACAATTGTAATAAGAAGAAAGTGTAATTTAGTGTAGTAAATGCAGCACACATTTATGACCAAAATCATATTATTTAAATGTTTTTCATTATTTTAAAGTAATATTGTACTTTTTCTGACAAACACTAATAAAATTATCGAACTAAAATCAACACAACCTCTAAACTATGCAAAAATAGGCGTAACATCGAACCAAAAATCTTCTAATCTCTTGTTTTACTCGTAATAAACTACGTGATGCAACTGCGCGTTGTGCGCACACGAAAACAGGGAAGTATTTAACAATAGCATCTCTTAAAACAATCAGTACTTCGTAATAATAATTATGGCTAGGTAATCAGTTAAGTATTTTCGAGGAAAACTGCATAAGTACATATTCCTAAACTTATTAAAGAAATATCAAACTATCTTAGTTATTACACACGTACCTACTAGTTTTATACGTAGGTACATTTAAGAAGAAACGTAACGTATTATTCGATCACGTCTTCATCTTCTTCATCGGTCTCCATCAAAGTATCATTTTTATTACCACTGTACGGCATCTCTAAAAAATCTTTGTGAAACCTTTTAGGTATCGTTCCGTCGGTGCACAATTTTATTAAATGTTTGTGCTTTAGTGCAGAAATGGGAAGTTTATCCACATAGGATTGTTGCAAGTTTATGTTATTTAGTTCTTGTAAATAATCTGTATCTTGTCTTTGACTTATTGCAGGTTCTTCTGTCTTCTTTGTTTTTTGCTTTTTCAAATAGTTTCACTTTCTCGCTTACTGCATCTTCGTTCATTGAATATTTTATTTCCATCTTGTTTAAGTTCTTTTTCTTGAAAGTAGCTGTCCGAATGCTCTTGAATTTTATATTTTTTTATGTTTCTTTTGTAAAGGTTTGGGCCGCTAAGTCGTCCCAGTTGATGAAATCTGTATGTTCCATAACGCTGACTTTATAAGACTTAGGTTTCTTTCTTGCAGTCTCAAAGTAGGAAGCCCACTGAGTTGGGACTCCATACAATGATTTTTTTGACTTCCGACTCTATTGTAGCGTGAACAGAGTTGGCAGGCATGTAAGTATGGCCTGGAAGTAGATAATTTATTTGGATTACTTGCAGATTGACAGATTTCAGTAAAAATAAATTCAATACGGATAAAACGACTCTATTTTTGTTTTGACCTGTACATGAATCACAGTACAAAAGCGCTGTTTCAATTCCTCGATTGTCCAATTCTTTAAGATAGTAATACAAACAAGGAAACTATTTGAAAAAGCAAAAAACAAAGGGAAAGGAAAGGGGAAAGGGAAGGGAAAGAGCAAGAAGACAGAAGAACCTGAAATAAGTCAAAGACAAGATACAGATTATTTACAAGAACTAAATAACATAAACTTGCAACAATCCTATGTGGACAAACATCCCATTTCTGCACTAAAGCACAAACATTTAATAAAATTGTGCACCGACGGAACGATACCTAAAAGGTTTCACAAAGATTTTTTAGAGATGCCGTACAGTGGTAATAAAAATGATACTTTGATGGAGACCGATGAAGAAGATGAAGACGTGATCGAATAATACGTTACGTTTTTTCTTAAATGTACGTATAAAACTAGTAGGTACGTGTGTAATAACTAAGATAGTTTGATATTTCTTTAATAAGTTTAGGAATATGTATTTATGCAGTTTTCCTCGAAAATACTTAACTGATTACCTAGCCATAATTATTATTACGAAGTACTGATTGTTTTAGGAGATGCTATTGTTAAATACTTCCCTGTTTTCGTGTGCGCACAACGCGCAGTTGCATCACGTAGTTTATTACGAGTAAAACAAGAGATTAGAAGATTTTTGGTTCGATGTTACGCCTATTTTTGCATAGTTTAGAGGTTGTGTTGATTTTAGTTCGATAATTTTATTAGTGTTTGTCAGAAAAAGTACAATATTACTTTAAAATAATGAAAAACATTTAAATATTATGATTTTGGTCATAATAATAATAATAATATTATTATCATAATAATTTGTGCTGCATTTACTACACTAAATTACACTTTCTTCTTATTACAATTGTCTTTTAATTCAAAAATTCCTTCGATAAAACATATTATGAAGTCTTATACAACTTAATAAAAAAAAGCTTACAGTTGCCAAGCTGAAGAAAAATGTCGTAGAAGCCATTTACAACTTTTTTTTTTGTAGTAAAAGCCATGCCATCTCTGGAACTAATGAATGTAGGTTATTTTGAGTTTATATTTAGTAAACAACTCGAAAACCTAAGCTTAGTGAGTTATGGTGGTTTATTATAGATTAAGTAAATCAAAAGATATACAGGAAATAAACTTTACCATTTTTGTTTTTTGGCCGTACTGAAATATGGCATTTTGGCTTTTACTACGTTTCATCCTGAAGGGGTCGATATCAGTTTCTGGTAAAATTGGTTTGTAGCCGATTATGGCAAAATGAGATGAGATTGGCACAAGACCAGGATGAAGAAGCAAGCCTATCACAGCAGTGGGCGATTGGGCTGAAAATGATAACGATAGGAAAACCCTCGTAACTACTAATCGACTGTTAAACATTCAAGTATACTACATCCAATCGAATCCCGAATTCGATCTTACAAAAAGTATTATAACTTAGATTCTAAAAAAATTTGGAAAATAATAATGACATAATATTAAGTAATTTTATTAAACATAGATACGCCGAGTATCTGGGCCCATTACCAGAGTTTATTTACCCAAAATTTTGTTGGTATGTTTGTAACTTCTTCACGCTGAAGCGACTCAACAAAATTAGACAAAATTTCGAACAAAAACAGCTTTTATCCTAGATCAACATTTAGGCTACTTTTCATCATCATCATCATGTACACGATTGAAACCGCAGCCGCACCTAGTTTACAAAATTAAACGATTTCCAGCCATCAATCCCCAACACAGAAACAAACGGCATAGATATTACGCCGCCTAAATAAATCTAACTTTAACTGCCGTTATCGAGATTAACTTGAAGTTATTTATTATACCCATATGTTTTGTTGAGCCGCACTGACAATTTGTGGATGGTTAATGTAATTAAATGCGGTTTGCGATCGCTTTGACTACGACTTTGACGTGACATTGGTGTCAATTTGTGACGTAATAGCTTTTAATTGTGTACCTAGAGTTTTGGTAACAGAATATTAAATTCCTTCCTTAAATATGGTGCAAAGCAATTGCTTACATTGATAAATGTGATTTAACTTGAGCAAAACAAAAATGAGGTACGCAGCGTTATGTTACTAAACTTTAAGAAAACTTTACAAGCAACCTAAGTTATAATAAAATTGCTTTAAACAGCTTTAATTGGCTTTAATTTTTTTAATACCTGGCTTTTAAGGGTCTCACTTATAAATATTGTCTAAAGTTAATCACTCCTTTATATGCTACGGCCTGAAATGCCAGGTGCGAAATGAAAACGGAGAATTTTAAGCAGTAATTAAGTTTAAGCATGGTAGTAACTAACATACAAAGTGACCCTAGGTATACACAAAGTCTAACAGAACGGTGTGAAAATACTAAAAATTGTTTATACATATCAGTTTAGGATTCATATACTTAACAAACAAAATCCAAATCACATATTACATATTATGGTATATCATACAAAAATATATGTTTTTAACACGCTTTTATTAGCTTCACCTGTATGTTTGTATGTATGTTTGTAACCGACTCCTTTGAGCGCGTTTTTGACTCACTTTAAACGGTCGGATTTCTTTCAAACTTTGTAGATATATCGAGGACCGATGACAATACACTAAACAAAGCGTGTTTTTTAGTTTTTTTAACTATTAATTTTAATTGTTTTCTTGGCTACCCGGCTAACCAGCGGACACTGGCCGCTCTTATCAATTTGCAGTCACACATACGCGTGTGATATTGTCAGTCAAGGCCATTCATCTGCTGATAAGCTATTATAATGTTCCCCAATCACGCAAAAACATCCAAACAAATTTGGATAAAATTTGCTATGAAGGTAGCTTATACCCTGATTTAACATAAAGGCTACATTTTATCCCGGAAAATGCGGGTTAAACTGCGTAGTTGTTTATTGATACCTGTTCTTACATCTTATTACGAACTCACGTACCTACTTAAAAGAATTTTTCGTACCTATTGTGCTCGTACGAACCCACAAACATTTTGCACCCATTAAAAAGTTTCAGCGTTGCACCGCCTTCAAAGGAATAAGCGGAATATGTCGGCGGCGCTTCGCCGGATTTGCTAGTTGCCAGTTTTCGCTGTTAGTTTTCCAAAGAGTTTTTTTTTTATTTTTTTTAAATATGGGAATTGTTTATTACTTGAGTTACATGCGTATCGTCGCCGTATCGTTGGATTTACGCTGAATGTTAGTTTTTGAAAGAGTTTTTTTATTATATTTCTTTTAAAGTCGATACTACTTGAGGTGTGTATCGCGAAATAAATAAATTTAATTAACGTTATAATGAGCATTGTAATAATAGTAATTTAACTTAATGTATTACAGTCATGTATTATATTTTAATTTGTAAATAAAATAAGAAAATAACAGAATTTCTAGTGAGTGCAGTTGGAGTTGGGTTGGAGGAAGTTATTTTTACACGTCAAACATTCAACATAAGTAAAAAACTATTCTATTATTAATTATTATTAATGGAAACCCTAGTAAATGACCGCCAAGCCTGGAAATTACAACACTGCACTAGAGCATCTCTTAATCCTGATACTAAACTCTACTGATAATATTATGATGCGCCTAACGAAGAGTTTCAATCTACACAAAAAAAAAACTCACGTAATAAACATCAATAACCAACTTCCCCAAAACACTTACACAAAATTTAACGATAAACACCGCTCATTCAAAAAGTTCGTCTATAAAATATTCCTAAACTCTTAACTGCATCACACCGTCTCAGCAGGGATTAGCCGCAGTCGCCAACCTTTCACCGGCTTTCGAAAAACTCGCCCGATCCGGATCAGACCGGATCAAGGTGAATATAACCGGACGCCGCCGGATGGACGGTAAATCGCCCCAGAAGGGGTAATATTTCGAGTTTATTTTTGGAAGGCGGGCTGCGGTTGCCTTTTTCATTTCGGTTATGGGTATTAGAGGGTGGACACAGACGTGAGCGATATTATTTACAATAGCTTGTAGTTTTCTTGTTTGGGTTTCTAAAGTTTGAGATTGTATTTTGGTTTGAAGTTTGTGGACGGTGAGATAAAATCTAAGTCTATATATCATGAGAATGAAATTGTATTTTTTTAACTGTTAAGTTTAATAGAAATGCTATTTTGTAACTTTAACTTTAATTTAAGTACAATTTATGCTTCGATAAAACCCAAATCCCACGTCGACGAATTTATGCTACGCCGTAGTGGTATAGCTACAGCGCTACGGCGTAGCATTGCTTCCATCAAAAAAAATAAGATGGTTGTTTTTTGCAATAGCATGATGTGAGTGAGTTCAATAACGTCATGCCTATTTGGTCCGATACAAAAATCGACCACTTTCTCAGGTATACAAGGTGTAACGGAGAGGTGTAGTAATGCTTAAGGGTGTTCTTCTACACGTCAAAGTGAACCACTTTTGCGAGGTCCTATACAAAATATTTAGACACATGATTGATTTTCTATGGTGGTTCGATTCATTCTTTCTCGGATTTAGCAAACTTTTGTTTTAGAAGTGGGTTATTTTAACGTGTAGAAGAACACCCTTAAGTATTACTGCACCTTTCCGTAACACCTTGTGTATTTAAAGGTAAATAATAGTAGAATGAATTAGTCATTTACCGCAAATCCGCAATGCGATTGAACTTATACTACGATTCAACAATAAAACAAAAAAAAAATTAAAAAAAAAAATGTTTTAATGTAGTAGGTATTTCGTACAAATTGACTGGCTAGCCCTAGTGTCATACTTTTTAGACCATCCAACTCACTACAGCGCTTTGTTCTAAATGCCACGGTCACCCATCCGAAGACAGATCAAATAATAATCTAATTTACACACACACGTAAACATTTCAATGGTATTCAAAGCATTGTTACGTCACGACAAACACAGAGAGGATGTAATTACACGTCAGCGGCAAATAGATCAGTGGAGAAACAAAATTATCAAACAGAATAAACGTAGCACAGTAAGGACGCTGCTGCTTATATGTTATTATCGAAGACAATTAAAAAAGTAACTGCCTAAGTTTAGTTATTTAAGTAAGTTTTGTTAAGTAAGTTATAGTTGTTTAGTTATTACTCTACATTCAGAAACCAAGCGCTGGAATTTATTTGATTTTTTGACAAGTATAACAACAATTTTTTTTTATTACTTGTTTTCTGTGTCTCTCTTTTCTTTTTTGTTGTGTTTGAGTTTGAGTATTAGTATTGTTCTTTAAATTACTTCAAGTTTTTGTATTCGTTCAAATCACTTACATCTAAATACTCTAACCACGGCGTTTGCATACTACGGATACCAAAATCTCCATAGACAAGACGTAACTTTTTGGATATCTTTTGTATCCACGTAGTGTCTACGTGCAAACCACCCATACTGTAGTTACATTATCACGGACGGTATGGATTACACTCTGTGGTATATGTTTAGTAATCACAAATCAGTGTTTCTCTAATCCAACTAATATTATAAATGCGAAAGTTTGTTTGTGAAAATGTTTGTTACCACGTATCTCCGTAACTACTGAACCGATTTTAATAAAATTTAGAATAGAGATAGCTCAAAACCTGAATTAACAGATTGGCAACTTTTCTGTACAGTTTTTCATCTAAACATGGGTGAAACTGCGGGGCAAAGCTAGTCGTTAATACGATACCGCATACACTGAATTAATGCCAAGCAAATACTGTCGATACAAAGCGATAATTTACTTTGTTATGTACGTTGATTATTGTAATTGATTGTGCTTTGTATCTGTCTAATTTTAGAGTACCTGATTGTACTATTAAGTTATTGATTTTGAAATGATTGGAGCTTTGTGAGCCATTTCAAGTGGTTTCTGCTTGGATTACAGAATACAGAATACAGAAAAAGAAAATAATATATATTATGATAATAAAACACAGGTACATGATACAAACTATTTTTACTATTTGGCAGCTTATCACTCAGATAAACCCAGAGAAAGATGGAGCACTGAGTTAGATTTAGGTGAACCTAAATCCGAAACCAGAAAGATCTTCTCTACTTTCGCGTATGTACACAAAACGCACATGTTGAGTTGAAACATCAAACACTACTCTACTCACTTGTCAGTTTTTAGCGACGTTGCGCAGAGAACGTCAACAAAAAAAAAACAGTGACAATTCACAGCACACATATCGAAATGTGGCTTCAGTCGGATAACCGCAATGCTCTGTCTTGCCCTCTAGGTTTGTCTGAAATTTACCACAACATAATGTTTGCGCTGGTTTATAGGCAGCATTTGTTCAGGGTAGGTAGTGCCGGTTTTAGGGTCAAAGGCGCTGATACATCGTGCACGCAGACTTTTATTTTTCTTTTTGTATATTAAACTAGCTGCGGCCCGCGCTTCTACCCGCGTTTTCGGAATAAAAAGGAGCCTATTTGTTAATACAGGGTATAAGCTACTTTCGTAATAACATTCTGATCCATTCAGCCGTTTTTTCGGTTGGGTCTCAAAGACCCCGCTGGAATCGGCCGTCTTGGAAAAGTGTTTCAAAAACAAACACTTTTAAAGTTCAGCGGGGACGTTGAGACCCATCCGTTTTTTCGTGATTGAGTAACCAACATACAAACTGTTCACAAATGTAATATTAGTAGGATACAAACAACTATGTTATGTGTTTTGTATGTTTAACTATGTGTCTAACTTAGAAAGTTTTCTTAAAGTTATGTTACATTAGTACTACGCACTACATTTTTGTATTGTTTACAATCAAATTACATTTATAATTTTAGGTATACTCGTATGTTCTGAAATAAATTATTTGACTTTGAAAATTTGGCAATCTAAGCAATAGCTAAGCAACTTTATAAGTAACATACTTGTACATAAGTATTTATACATCGTATTTCGTTAAACGAATACTAGGAACTAGGATATCACTATATTCATTATCATGACCACCTTTTACTACAAGACCAACTCAGAAATCTCGACAAATTCGGCCGTTCCATACATTCTGTTCCACTTCCATTTCTCAACTGTTCTAAGCATTTTGTTCCGTTTCCAATCCTCTCCAAACTCGACCATTTATCTAATCAGTAATTCCCATTGCAAACTATTACCTGCACTTGCAGGCGGGCATTGAATCTGATCATTAGTCATGAAAGCGCGGAGGATAATCCGGCTCGATAGAGCACTATTACGAGCGCTCAGCGTTTCACTGTCATGGAACTGTGACCGGTTTGGGACTCTATTCGTGGGTGATCGAGTTTTTTTATGCAATTGGTTGCCTGATATTAAATTTCTAGATAGAGAAGATAGTTATGGTGGCTCGGTGGGAGAACAGCCGCTTCGAATTCTTAAGGTTGCGGGTTCAGACCCCGACTAGTACCAATAAGTTCTTTAGAACGTACTTATGTACGAATTTTCATGCCATTGGCTTTTTGGTTAAATAAGACATCGTGAGGAAACCTGCATTCAAGAGAAGAAATCCAATAGCATACGTGAATCTACCAACCCACACTTGGCCAGCGAGGTTGAATACAGCCTGGTATCCCAGCAGTGGAATGATTAAAGGTTGAGTAGTTGTTGAATTGATTTAAGCTTCACGTTTGCTCATAACAATTCTGTGCCACTTAGAATATTAAAATTCTCTTCAGCAAAAGTTATGACACTCGCTGCCATAACTTGTTCTAACACATAAAGTTTTCTAGGGTCAGATATAGTCCTCAATTAGTTTTTTATTTTCTAAAAGTTTTCTACTTATCTCTATCTTATTAACGTTATAAGAGTGAGGCTGATGGAGAAAATCTCGACAGCCTAAGAATAGGGCTCCCGAACAACTGTATAGCTTACGTATACTGTGACCCGCTGTTGATACATGTATACCTACTGTTTGTGTTTATTCTGTGAGCTGAGCTCGGACTGAGCTGAGCTTTCTGTGTAACTGAATTCATCTGAAACTACGAGTAGGTTAAAAATACACACATAGACAGAGTGCGCTGCCTGAGTGAGTGTTCCCTGATATACCTATTATTAAAAATTTAATAAAATAGTGATAATAATGGTTAATGAAAGGTTACGGTAATACGGATAAGGGAAGGAAAGGATGTACTAAGCCGAAAAGGGCTTATAGTACTAATCATTATAAACCACTTTTAATATCTTTTCGAAATGAGGTACCATCGCCCAAACCTGGTTACGAACATCAGCCAGGAGTTGCTTTGCACACATAGGAACCCAATGGACGTCGCGTATGCGCTGAGGGAAATATACTCTGGTATTTATTCCTCAGCTCCCCGTATTAAGTCTCTTGAGCAAAGACGGTACAAGGGAGCGCAAATACCCAGCGCCCTTCCCGACACCCTTTTCTTAGTTCACACGCAAGAGGAAAAGGAGGCCCTCATTATCCAGGGCTATGGGAAAGGCACGGGGTCACGCACCCTTACCATCCATGAAGCTCAGGGACTAACATACGAGTCGGTAATCGCCATTAAGACCAAAGCCAATATGAAGCTCCATGAAAGCGTTCCACACGCGGTCGTAGCGGTATCACGGCACACCAGGACCTTCATCTACTACGCTGACGACACAGAGAACGACGCCATCAGTCGATTTGTCCGGCGTGCATCGGCTGCGTCTCCGAAGACCATCAAAGACTACAATCTGCAGATGGCCATCAAAGATCGGAACGCGGCGGTGGTGGAGGCCTTGGGCCGAGAGGAGGCGATAACTGATTAATAGGACTTAGTAAATGTGTAAAAATAAAAAATTGTAATCATAGCGTTAAAATGTGAGGATTGTGTGTATGCCCCGAGCATTCATGCTCACCATCGAAGGCTCCTTCTTGCGGCGGCGTCATGTGCCGGGTCGTTCTCTTCCCTCAAATATGGTTGAGGAGGGCGATGGCTGGCACATGCGTCACACTCGTGACCGGGTGCTGCTTGCGGGTCACTGGTCTGCTCGAGGCAAACACACAATTCTTTTGTAGTTGTAAATATTTAATTATATAAATAACTCTTCTTGTCGCACTGCCTAAATTAAATTAAGTTGTTAAAATTTGTAAATGTTAATAAATTAAATTGTACTAGTAAAACTCACGGACCGTGGAGTCTGTGGTGTTTAATAAACTTTATAAAAAAAAAAAAAAAAAAAACACTTTTAATATGGGAACGACCCCGAAACCGCAAAAAAAGTATCTGTTCCATACGTATTGTCGAGTGGCATTGACATTTAAATGGAACCTTTCGTTTTTAATACGCTTTTTTTTTCTCGATTTCCGGGTTGATCCTATAAAGTTGTCCACAATGATGAGTCTTTTAGCCCCTTTTTTAGCTTTGCATATTCTTTCCTTATCCTTTCTCTGTATTAATTAAACTATTGTAATTAACTTTGAGTGTATTCTAGTAGCGAATGGATCGATTTTCTCTAGGCAAGCGTACTCCATAGACCGAATCCTTGCTAACCATCAAACAAGATGGCGGTCAAATGCAAGCAAAACAAAAGTAATTCAGAAGAAAACGTAGTTCAAATAGCCTTGTAACAGTTATCCAATAAAATGGCCACTATAAATATAAAACAGAAGCTAATTAATCTAGCACCGTTAAAGTAATTGGCACGATGCCTTCTATCCGGCTTGGCTTGGCCAGGGGCCCGATTCTGGTAAGTAAGATATTATCTCGGTCACGGTCACTCCCATCAGAAATGTCATGGTACTGAAAGAGACCGAGATAATCTCGAGTGCAGGAGAATAGGGAACTGGAACGGCTTGGCTCTAATGTGTTTATTTTCTGATTATCTGCTACTAACTTCTGAATGCGACTCTTGTATAGACGCAGCCCGCGGTTTTACTCGCGTGGAAAACTGACGTTAGCTATTGATTTTTTCGTGACGAAAAGTACTCTTGTCACTCTAGAACAATATAGTACTTACATTGGATGCAATACTTCAATATGATCAGTTCAGTACTTATGGCATAAAAACAAGAAACAAGCACAAAAAAGCACTTTCGGGTTTGTAATATTACTTAGGTTTTTAGGAATGACAAGTGCATTTAACAGCTATTTTTGCAGAAGATATTTAATTTTGTCGTTATCATAAAGTAAATACGCTCATACATAGCAAATGGCAGGCCCTGGTGTCAGAGTTTTAGGCCACTTAAAGACCTCTAACTTGGCTTGACAGGTGTTTCTGTTTTACTAAAAAGCCTAACAAAATATAATAATCTTCATAAAATCAGTGACAGGCCTCCCGTTCATTTCAGTTATCCACTCGGGAATAAAAGTCAGTTTTTTGATTAAATTAATTAAAATACATCGCCGTTCCCATCTTGCTTTCATTCCCAGTGTATATTAGCAGTAATTAATCATAGCAAAGTTAATTAAAGTGCGCGTTTCGCAGCTGCCGGCGCAGCGGATAATGCGGGTAAGTAGTTGTATTGCGTTATGGACGACTTTTGGAGCGTTTTATTGCGAATATCGAATTCAAAAAGGAGTTTTTCTTTTTTGATATGTATCGGCATCAACCTTGAAAAAATGTAAGGCCTAGCTGGCTTTCTTCCTAATTTTCGGCGTTCTTTATCGGTTTCTTTTGGCTTGACATGTTTGTTGTTGTTTTGGTTTTGATATTTTGGTTCAAAACTATTTTCAAATTTGTAATTATATGGTATACTAAACCTATATAATTTGCAAGCTTTTATTCTTGCAATGTTTTACGTATGTAACTATGTATGGGTCAAATCTGTCATGTCGGATTAAATCTTAGTGCTGAAGTTTGAACCACATCCCAATGCCTTTGAGCTGAAATTTGGTATATCTGTGTAACTCCGATGACTGCGATGTGCAAAGATTATTGTGTTCCGGTTGAAAGAACATTGTTTCCAGTGAAATTTCAGGGCAAATAGGAGATTAAACATCTTATATCTCGGGTGCCGAGCGCAGCGCTATGCCACGCAGGGTCTTGAATTCTAAGAATTCTGGGAATTAATTCAAAATTCTGAGTGGCGCAGACCTGTTATGGTCAAACGTGACGTTTAACATCAGGCGAGTGATTTGCTCATCTCGTCACTCAGTAGCATAAAAAAAGCCTATGCAATAAATGCCTACTTTGAAATTATATTTTTATACTACGCTTTACGTTTAAATTACTAGGTCATGGCTCTTAAATGAGGTTGCCTGCCTGCCGCTGCACTTTGCAATTTTATTCCTGTTTTTGTAAATAGTTGAAACTTTTCATTCATTTTTCTCTCCATATTTCTTATTCAAAAGGCTAAGTGGCGAGCTTTAGTGTCAATTTGGCTGCTTCTGAAAGCTTCAACCTTTAACTTCAACTTTATATGTGTAGATACTTATTATACGAGTAGGTATAACAGGTATATAGTTGCGGCAGGACTTCGTGCTCGATGATGATTGGATTTCGGACTGTAAAATATAGCCTATATCACTCATTGATAGTCAAGCTTTCTATTTGCGAAAGATTATTTTAAACGCACCATGACTTTCGGAGTTTACCTTCTACAGACATACTTACAATCATACACATAAACTTTATCTCTTTAAATGTAAATCTATCTTTACTCGTAAACAAAGTTTAGATTTCAGATGAATCTCACACCTCAGTCCTTCATTTATCAGCGGAAAGCCATTTAGCCGAGCGATGCTCAAGATCGACACACAGCCCGATTTCTCGTGAATTAATCGCAAGTCGGTGCGAACATGAAATTGTTTGAAACGAGCACGCGTTCAGCACTTATCACTACAGTACAGAGCGATAACAGTATGTAGAGCCCGTATGACTTGACAGACAGACTGCACCGCATGTCACTTTGGACGTAATGGCGTTATTTCTCCTCTCCCTCTTTTGCACGCGGAGACCGCGGGGCGGCGCGCGGGGCAGCGGAAGGGTCGCATTCCAGCGAAGTGTAATTAAGTCGTACAGCTTGTATGGTGGTCTAGTTTTAGTCCAATAGTCAAAATTCATTTGTAAAGCTGAGGTTATAAGACTGTATTTTCAACTCTAAGGTGTATTTTTAAACTATGTTATGAGATATGCAAGAGTCGCGCCGACATCTCCTTACTACCTACTATTGCCAAAATAACTAGATACACACAGGTATTGTGCATAAAGCAAAAAAAGCAAAACAAAAACAAACAAAGACAGATAGAAGCCAGTGTTAAATACCACCTAGAATCGTAAGTTATAGTGCAAGATAGAGAAGGATAGCTTTTATTATCGGACGCTCACTTAATTCGGGTAACTGCGCACTGCGCCAACAAAGTTACTTACTTAGGTACCTACTATTGTACAAAGTAATCCTACTGTTATTGACTCACAAGTAAACATTATTTTGTCGCCTCGTGATTACCGGGCGTGGAGCCTAATTGATGGGATAAACGGAAGACGGATCGGCGAAATGTTGTTTTTATGAGATAAGTGCGTTGTTTTGCTTTTATGTCGGTTAAGCGCTTTACGGGCTTAGGAGTGCCAAGTCGTTGATTGGCGGGGTTTGTTGACAGCGTTTGTGAATGGGATTGGTTTTAAATGTGAGTCACTTGTACTGGTTAGCATCTTTAGATTCTGAGATGTGTAAGGTTCTCAACTTATTTTACATCATATGCAACCTTTAATCCTCCCACTGCTGGGATACAGGTCTACCCTCGAAGGGTGATTAGGCCGTATTCCACCACGCTGGCCAAGTGCGGGTTGGTGGATTCACACACGCCATTGAATTTCTTCTCCGGACATATGCAGGTTTCCTCACGATGTTTTCCTTCACCGAAAAGCCAGTGGTATGTAAATTCGTACATAAGTTTACATAATATTTTAATATTTTACATAATATTTGAAATAACTTTGGACATTTCCCCTTTCTTGACTGGCAACACTCTGGGCACTTGGCAGAGCGCGTGTTTTGACAGATGGTTTTTGAGAACAGAACAGTACAGACGGATAAGAGGGAACTGAGACACCTTATGGTGAAGATGATGTATTGTAAATCGTGACGGTTTATACTGAATATACCTACCAGCTTGTACAACTCCCGAGTGTTTTAATTGTTACTAACGTTCGTATCTGCAATAATATGCTGATTGATCTTACAGAAGATTGAACTGCAAGGAATCGGTCAAAATCACAATATTATGTGCTCAAATTACCGTCGGATGCAAACATACAAATACCGATTGGTCCCATTTCACTCCAAGACTCCAAATTAAAAAAAAATGTTTGCATTTTTCGTCATCATTAGCTTTATTTTTTATTCCACTGCCATATACATAAAAGTATAAATATATAAATATCTCTCTTGCTGTGGCAAACGCCTGGATCCTGTGCCAATCGTCCAGCGAGTGTGGCTAATGTGCGGTTTTTTGTGCAATTTCAGGGCATGACCCTTAGTAAAAATAGTTCATAATGATGAGTAGGTACTATTAGCTCTTTTCGGCTTAGCATATCCTTTCCTTATAACCCTGTATAGTGTAATTAACCGTCAAAAGACACCTTGTACAAACTAAGAAACAAATCTCCACTCCCTTAAAGTTACTCCAGCAAAAAACTTATTTAAAAACTCTTAAAGCCCGACTAGCCGACTACCTAACTCCCGGTTACCGTTCCAAATCGAAGTTTAGTTCCCAAACTGGGCACTAAACCAGCCGTTAACGGCGCACTGGCTGCTTATCTGGAATCTTTAACGAGTTCACACATTAACTGCCGATAGCAAGCGGTATCTTTATTCTTAAGAGTGAGAACACAATTGTCGTACTGTCTCAATTGGACGTTTAATGTTTTTTATTAATAAACAATTGTTTAAAGTGAGTGTTAAATAATTTAAAAAAGTTAAATTATTCAAAGAGTTTTCCTTTCTATAACGTTTAGAATTTTCAAAATAATGCAATATGTAACTATCCCTAAAATGACTTTCTGTTTTCACTACGGCTCAGCTTTAAATAATATATACCTAAAAACGCATAAATTACATAAATTGAAAACATAACTAAAACATGTTTGAGTTTTTAAAAAGAAACCGTTTCTAAAAACCTTTTCGAAGATCACCTTTAGCATATTTTATTACAAACTTTTGTTTAACTGGAAATGTACAGAGCTACATATAAGTATAGTTTGTTTGTTTAGGTCTATTGCAACTGAATTTTGAACCACTTCCCGATGTCTGATCGAGTTGAAACTTGGTATATTCTGTTAGCCCAATGATCACGCTATAATAGAACCTTAATATTTTTAAATGTGTATCGTGTTGATAAAATTATAAATATTTATTTTCTGAGACAAGAGAACGCGAAGAGTGTCAAAGCATCCTTAAGAGTGTTTTGCGATGGTATACATGGAGAGAGCAGCTTTAAGGGGTTCGATACGGCTTTTTAAAGAGCGGTTAATACGATTTTTTTAGTATGGCATTTTTAGTAATAACCATTGAGTTATCAACATGGATGATCGTAGAGGTAACTATCTATAGATGGGTGATCAAAAATGCATGAGGGTACTTGTAAATTGTTGCTTCGTTTTTTGTACTAAATACCAGTTGTCTACATGTGAGATTTGCGTGTGTGAGTGTGTCTCGAGGGGGCCGCGATGTGCACGTCCATCTAACAGCGCGGGTTGTCTACGACTAAGTTCACGACTATTTGAAATAGTTTCCTATATGCATATACCCGATCTCTACGAAGGTAGAGGTAAGGTACAATGTAAACAGAAAGAAAAAAAGAACAGAAAAGATTTTACTCGGAAAATTGACGTACCTTACGTTACACAGTGGCACACACTATGACACAGTGAACAGACAAAAAACAAACATACGTAAAAATAATACTTTTGCATTGTTTTCACAACAAAACACAACAACGGTTACGGTGTGACGGTTACGTCACAAAAGGTAGTATCTACCGCTAAGAGCAAGTTTTTCAGGAGGTACCAATAAAACTAATATAAAACTATACTTGTTACCTTAATTGGTTCTGATTCTAGAAATTGTCGTCTCCATAGAGAAAATCGTCCATGAGAACACCATGTAAAACCATAAAAGTTGCCGTCAAGTTGTTCCCAGCTAGTCGCTTCAAAGAATGTGCCACTTGTTAATAACAATAAAACCTTATGGTATTACGGAACTCATTTCAGATTCCGTGGGCTGGCTTAGTGGTTACATGTAGCGTTACGTAACGCTATACTGGGCTATATGGAAAGGGTATGCTAAGCCGGAAAGGGCTCGTGGTACTCATAATTATGAGCAGTTTTATATTATGGGATCAACTATGAAATCGCAAAAAAACAGCTCCATTGAAAAATGTCAATGATATTTGACAAAATGTATGGAATAGCTGGTTTTTTATTCGCGATTCTCATAGTAAAAATTGTTCATAGTAATGAGCCCTTTTCAGCATAGCATACCCTTTCCTGATATACCTGTGGTTATCCAGCCACAGCACACCCGTGTGTCGTTTTGTAAGGATATAAAGTCGGAAATATCATAGAAACTAAGAGAACTTTGGTCTTAAAACTGAGCCTGTGGTGACAAGCATTTAAAAGGTAAGTTAGGTGCTTTAGTAATATTATAATTAAAACTAGCTTACCTCACAGTCATACAAAGAAACTGACATTTTTAAAAGCTTTTATTTAACTTGCAATGTATATAACTAATGTATGATTGTTCGGGTGGAATCTTGCAACTCAATTTTGAACCAATTCCCGATGTCCGATTGAGCTGAGTATACTTGTATGACTTTGATGATAATGTAATAAAAGCTTGCTCTAAAATGAAAATAAAAATTACTTGTTCCACGCTTAGAAATGAACCAATGAAATGTAACTTTTATAGATTACTAGCTGCACCGCGTGGCAATGATGATATTGAAAAGTAATTTAGGTACAGTTGATTAAGTTATTAAATTTAAACTCAATTTGCCTGCAAAATTATATGAAAATCTGGATTTCTGTACTTTAGTTTTTTGTCTGGCAAATATACGAGCATACAAACCACAATTTGTTTCATTACACTGAGAAATATAAGTATGATGAATTCACCTAAAGTACGGAGCATAGTTATATCACCAAAAAGTACGATGATATAGTTCGGCCGTTCAGAGAATGCGTTTGACGTTTGACACTCAGTTTTTCACAAAATTATAACATTAATTGATTATTGATATATAATGTTGTTTTAATGCTCATCAATTGTTAAAACGGTAAACAACCAGCAAAAATATTTTTATCGTAACTGCAACGCCATTACAAAGTTACATCGTCAGTTCAATCGCGACGTGTCAGGAACGCATTCTCTGAACGGCCGTATTATAGTACCAGTTTTTACGGTGACAGCATCGATCTGGTGACAGCTATTTAACTATAGTGGGCCGAAGTTTGAAGGCAATATTTCTAAAAGTAATAATGTCCTTGTTTAATAGGTTGCAATGACAAAGACATACATATTTTTAGTTAGTTCAGATCTGTCAAATAAAGCCTTCAAACTTGGGTCCATTGTACGGGTCACAATATCTGTGCACCTGACCTCGTGCTAGCAACTCAATTTTGAGCCACTTCCCGATGTTTGATTGTATTATTATCAGATCAATCGTTACAAAATACAGATGTAAGTATACCAAATTTCAGCTCAATCGAACATCGGGAAGTGGCTCAAAATTGAGTTGCTAGCACGAGGTCAGGTGCACAGATATTGTGACCGGGTTATAGATTCAAAATCCTACGCTTTGCTTCAATTAAGCACTCGCAATAGATTTGTCCCCCTAAACTCTGCAACCATCACTTCGCCCGGTCAATTAGGCGCTCGTAAGCAATAAACCTTGCATCCAGCAACGCCGAGCATCATAATGATGCTTATTTTGCCACTTTTTCCGCGACGCCTTCCCAAAGTGGCAGAACGCCAGCTTCTGTCACTTTGAAAGACGATTATGAGCCGAACGACACCAATTTAGTCATTCTTTGTCCTCATTAGAGCTTGAAGCTTGTTCCATTGTAAATTGACCTAATTTCTCGCGATGAATTTGACTGAATTCGCGATTTTTGTTTTTGACATTAGAAAGGATAATTGCTACAAGAATAGAATAAAATCGATTGTTTTGTTTATTTTTTTACATCAAACTAGGCATGCCTTTGACCACGATCTCACCTGTGGGCCTTGCACAAATTCTGACGTAAAATACATAGCGTAGCGAGTATGCGATAGGAAGCGACGATGTGGTCGAAGATGTAGCACGAATAAGATTTACTGTCACTTAGTCCCAGTCACATTGCATTACTGGATTAGGACTGTTACTATTTGGGCCCGCTTAAATGTACTCGATATAAACCGGGCAGGCATTGTAAGTCTCACTTAGATAACGACAGTAGTAAAAATGTGCTTTATACAGAATATTCCGGGTTCTTTTTGTTTGTTTATATTTGAAAAATTCGGGTTGAAGGCTCGTAAATCAATGAGTTTATTATCTAACAATAATAAACTCCTTGTCAAAGATACGACAAAATGTATACTTAAAATAATACACACTTTATTAAATATTTGACAATTGTATATCCCTACCAACATGTTATGTTTTCCCCTAAAACTGGTATAAAACAAACCAGAAAATGAGACCAATTCATTCAAATATTAAAACTGACAACCCCAATTCATCTTCCAAAAATGCCCTCAATAATTTATAGTCCAGTTCTTTATCCCCGGATTGAAAGACAAAAATAAAATCCCCGCTTTAAACAACACAAATAAACGCGAGTTGACAACGACCCCCTTATCCCCCCTCCCTTCTCCCCGCTTTACCTTGAGGAAAATACACCAGTAGGTAAATAGGCCCCTATAGTATGCGAAGGTACTGAATAATAGCACAAAACATTGCGAATGCAGAAGGTAAGCTTCATAGTAGAACGTTCGTGTTACGCACACACGGACATCGCTCATGGACAAGAGCCTCGTATCAATCGGCCGTGAGAATGCACGAGTGCATAAGACAGATAGGTACAGAAGTCAATCGTATTTCAAGTTTTTATTGGTTTATATTTCCGTTCTTCCTGTTTTATTCTCAACAATAAATCAAGCAACTAGATACGAGTGCCACTACCACGACAGTTTTTTGTGCATAAGCCAAAGTTGAGAAGCCTAGCGCGATCACCGAGCGTAGGTGACTTCGATATCAATAGATAGGTAATAGTAATAGGTAATAGATCCGACTTCGGTGATGAAAAGTGACGTACATACCTTTTGATTGGCTTTTGTATTTATCTGTTTTGTGATTGGCGGTTGAGCCAAGACTCGTGTCCGTAAATGATGTCTATGAGTGCGTTGGTAGTACAAGTACCTACATAAAATATAATATGAGAGATGTCTAATTGTCTATGTGTGCGTTACTCGAGCGTGAAGCTTAACTTCTGTACTCCCTATGTTTTGTGATAATAGGCTCGGTTCTCAGATATAGACGTGATGGATGACGCAACTTCGGAAAATAATGGTGTTGAATACGCTGTACTTACGCGTACGTCGGTACACGTTCACATGACGTGCCATACGCTAGCTGGAAATTAATGAAACGAACTTGCTTGAGACAGTTACAGCAAGTTTGCAAATTACGCCATTTGAATTTTAAAGCTAAAGTAAGGTTATTATTGTTATTAATCCGATCACGCGCAGCCAACTTGCTCTCAGACAGTTATTGTGCACAACATGCTAAATCCGCGAAAGAAAAGAAAAGAGATCGCTCGTAGCAGTAAAGCCACCGATTATCGCACAAAATGTTAAGCGTTTTTATACGTTTGCTTGTAATTTCTGCTTTGAACCTTAGATTAAAATAAAATTTATTTTAGTCTAAGCTTTGAACAATAAATAATGTATCTGTCTAAATATATTTAGACAGATACATTATTTATCAATCAATCAATCAATCAATCAATCAATCAATCCTATTATTATTACACATAATGCGAAAGCTTGTGAGTGTGTGTAAATATTTGTCACCGCGTATCTCAGCAACTTCTAAACCAATTTAGATTAAATTTTGAGTGCTTAAGGAACTTAAACATTACCATTTTCATCACCTCTACTTCGGTGAAATCAGTTGCATCTAGTTTAATAAATAAAAAACCAAGGCAGTTGCTAGTTTAAAAACCATACAATCACAACAACTGAACTGCCTACCGGCCAGCTCGACTGAAAAACGTAATCTTTTTATTTTAGATCAGCGCTTCACTCAGATAGGGCAGTTTTCGACATTGTTAGAGACTTTTGCCTATTTCACTTCGTAAAACGTGTTTTACTTGCCCGACGGAACTTTCTCGATTTTGACTTTACTCAATTGTGTTTAGTTTAAATGAATGACTTGGGATCTAGTGGAGACTGTCCACTGTTGGAGGAAAAATGTCGTCCTATAATTTTGTTTGGATTGTGATTGGAATTTTGCCCTAGAATTTTTAGGGTATTTTATTTTTTAATGGCTGTAAAGTTTTTTTTTTATATTGGCGGAATTTAAGGTGTTTGATTTATGTTTATATTTTGAAAAATGTTGTCTTTTGGATTTCCGGTGTTTATGGAAAATTTTGTATGAATTATTGTTTGTATTGTTAGAAATTAAATTTTTCTGGATGTGTCCCGCGGGTTTACGCGCTCACCTTGCAGGAACCATAGTTTATCCAAAATAAATATAGTTATTTACCTAAATAATAAATAGCCCAGGTTTGTTTAATTTAGGATAATGTCGGTTAGGCTACTGGTACAAACTACCTCAAAATAAAGGTATTTTTATGTATTTTTTAACGTGAACAAGTCCGCGTTTGACCACCAACTCGCCTGATGGTAAGCGACGATTTGGTCGAAGATAAAGCACGCAGACTTAGAAGATACCTATTCACTCTGACCTTGAAAAGCCCAAGATTGTATCTCTCAGGGAACAAGGAAGCCGGCAGTCTGTTCCATTCCTTGGCTGTACGAATCAGAAACGTAGATTCGAAACGTTTTGTGCGAAGGTAGTTATGAAAAGCTTTTATTTAAGTTGCCGTCTTTTGGCCGTGTTAGTATATTTGTTTGTATGGGTCAAATCTCGGAAACTAAATTATTATCTGTCCATCTCTTCGCATTTAGCTACAACCGAAAAACTCGCTGCTATCGCTGACATATTCTAAGACGCGATAAAACGTCGTGCCCCATAAATTATTCATAAAAATCTTGACTTTCCCTCGCACACCGCGAGTACACTCTGCCGCACTGTCTATCATTAATAACGAAAAGCCTTCATCCTGAAAAACAACCTTATTTTTCCAAAAATAAGGAGTAATATCGTGCAAAAGTGTGCCGTAAGTTATGAACTCAGTTTTCACCCATGAGAGTTGTGAATGTATGACATAGTCACAGAGTGGGGGGTGGGTAGTTTTTATTTGGCTTGTATTTGCAAACAAGCTTCCAATTTGGCACTTAGGTCTCTCAGGCTGTTTTATTAAACACACAGAGCTTTGCGTGTTATTTTGGAACAATAAACTTATTCATTCTTTTGTACAATGCCTGAAACTATTTAGGACATACCTGGGGTCCTATTCGGAGTGAGATTATCTCGGTCACTGTCGCTCTCATTAAAAATGTCATGAGAGTGAAAGTGACGGAAATAATCTCAAACGCCCAAGAATAGGGTCCCCAGGTGTAACAGAAACATTAGATAATACTTAAAAAGTTGATACCGAAATTAATTTAGAATTAGCCCCGCAAGGTCTCCTAATCGTCAACATTTTAAATCACAATTTATCATAAGTTAAACTTTTACATAAACTTGGTTTGTGCATCTCTAAAAGCTAATCAGTAAGAGTACGGCCTTGATAAAAGCGACAAATATCATCATACCATTATCCTATTATTCTCTATACACTATACGCGCATCTCGGAACTATACTCGATAACTAACTAAAAACTATTTTTACAGATCAATGCTAAAATCCTTGTACCAGTTTGGATTTAACGAATGTAAGCAAAAATACGAAGAATTTATTTCTATCGTGCTTTGTTGGAATCGGTACAGTCGGACAATATTCATGTAAATTGTGAAATTATAATTCTGAAAAATCTGAAAGTTTGTATTTCTGTTACTCAATCACGCAACAACGGCTTAACGGATGTGGATGAAATTTGGTACGACGGTTGCTTAAAGCCTATATTTACATTTATGGACTACATTTCATTCTGAGATGACCGATTAAATGCCTGTAAGACACCAGGTAAAACCGCGACGCGCAACTAGTTGTTTCATACATACGCTAAGAATTTGCCTAATTTAGTTTTGAACCAAGAAAATTCTAGCTTAGGTTTGAAGACAAAGAAGGATAAAATTGTTTTACTGAAATTCGCTGTAATCATAATATATGACGGCATTAGTCTTAAGATTACAGCGAATTTCAGTAAAACAATTTTATGGGACATAAAAGATGCCATCTGAAAAGGATCTGAAAAACTTCTGAATATTTTCTTACCACAAAAAGTTTTTTAACAACCATTGTAAAGCCGGCTGTGCTTTATTGGATGCTTATACAGGTAATACAGACAGACAGGTATAAGATAAACCTTGAGTGGAAAATGAAGCACTGCGTTAGTATGGGTGAAACCAAAACTCCTTTACTTTCACGCGTAGACAAGCTCTGCAGTGTCACGAGTAGGCGAGTTAATATGTCAATGGGTGCATCCTATCCGTGATGTTACCGGTGCTAGAGGTACCCATAGACGACGGTGATGGCTTACTATAAGGCGGCTCGTTTGCTTGTTTTTTTTATGCAATTGATTGACAAGACGAGAAAATTGCTCGCCTGTTTTCAACCTATGACAAAAAAAAGTATGTGAGTTCTTGGCTTCACCCAAATCTAACGCAGTGCTCCATCTTTCTTTCTAAGTTTGTCTGAGTAGACAGGTAAACAATATTCGGCACAAAATGTCAGGTCACTGCTCGCTTTACGGCCCGCTGGTTGGTGCTATCGCTAAATCTGCGGCCCGTATGGGTGGATTACACCTAGCGAGTACAGCGGCGAGACAGCGCCCTCGGACGAGTACTCGGTTTATATAGGGCTAGAAAGGGTGTGTTAAGCCGAAAAGGGCTGATAATACTCATCATTGTGAACCAATTTTACTATGGGACTAACACGGAATTCGTGAAAAAATAATCATCTGTTCACCAACATGTTGTCGAGTGTCATTGACATTTTTCTATGGAACAGCTGATTTTTTATTCGCGAATTTCGGGTTGGTCCCATAGTAAAAGTTGATCATAATGATGAGGACTTTGAGCTCAATTTGGCTTAGCATACCCTTTCTGTTTAATCCTGTATAAACAGTGACGAGGCGAGACAGTCACTGGAATCATGATTCGTTTGCTCGGCCGAGTGTGCCCATTCTGTCTCGCCACTGTACTCGTTACGTGTAATTAACCCAGTAGCGAAATTGTTTGCTGAATTCTAGTGGTGGATGAATTACTTGCTTGTTTGTTAGAGTTATTTGGAACACGATTTATGACGTGTTAAGACTTTACATCAGTATCAGGAGCCTTATTCTGGCGAGTGAGAAAATATCGCTGTCACTGTTGCTCTCATTAGAAACGTCATGACAGTGAGAGTGACGGAGATAATTTGGAGCAGCCCAGAATAGAAAAGTAGAAAATGCCCTAGCATTCTCTTTTTGCTTATTCGGGAAAAGTAGAAAGTAAGGGAAGAAAATGCTAGGGCATTTTCTACTTTTCCCGAATAAGCTCAAAAATAAACATACGACAATACCAGAATTTTTTTTCTTATTTCAGTCTATTGCCAAATTAAAAATTAAACACATAATAGTATTTGTCCAAGCGAATTAAGGTCTCTGAACTTAAGGGAATACATTGGCAAATTGAAATAAGTCGTTTTTAACAAACTTTAACAAAATTATGCCGATAGACTTGTTTTTTAAGTTTCAAAAATGTCTTTTTCTATTGTTTGTTAAACTCTATGAAACCTCCTTTTTTGAAGTGCATAAAAATATACCTACCTAAGTAAATCATCCTCTGTTTGTTAATCGTCAAAAAACAACTATCACAAAGATCCACTAAATGCAAAGCGCTCCACATAATTCTTCTGAGAGAAAAGACCAAAGTTTTCGATTCACTCAACTCTGCGGAAACTCCAAGTTTCAAAGTAAAGTTAGAACTTTGCATACTGTATTTGTTGAATCGATCGTTTAAGTGCAAGATTTAAGTATCTTTATTCTCTTAAGTTTCTTGTTTTTAACTTGTAATGCAACTGTTTATTCTAATTTTTTGGCGATTTTAGACAGAGCGAAAGGTCTCAAAGTTTGTGGGAAAAATTGGTATTTCCCATCTTTGTATGTTTCTATATTTATCCGACGTTATAACTGTACACAAGTTTACGTTAATCTAGTAGTCATGAAATTTTGCAGCCAAGTACCTGTTAATTACAATATACATTTTAAGTTCAAATATGAGCCATTTTTTAACCGACTTCAAAAAAGGAGGAGGTTATCAATTCGTCTGTATGTTTTGTTTTTTTTTTGTTTTTTTTTTATTTTTTTTTATGTTTGTTACCTCATAACTTTTGACTGGGTGAGTCGATATTGATGATTCTTTTTTTATTAGAAAGCTGACGCTTCCCATTTGGTCCCATTTCAATTTAGTCCAGTTCTGATAATAGTATCCATGAGAAAACCATATAAGTCTTAAATTTGCATTAAGTGCGTGCGCGACAAATAGATGAATAACTCAATAGTCGGTCTTTTAAAGTCGGTTTTTGTTTTTTGTTTTGTAAAAATAATGTTCTTGTAGTCGAACGGTTGCGGAACTAACTAGTTAACTAGTAGGTAAGTGTAGTGAACTAGAAGTATGATTTATACAGTTGTACCGGAATTCCGTTGTGTAATCCTGCCAACCTGGCATGTATCTATAGGCACATGCAGGGTTATACGGAAAGGGTATGCTAAGCCGTTAAAGGCTCATAAGCCTCATCATTATGAACAACTTTTACCATGGGACCGAAACGGAAATCGCTAAAAAAACTGTTCCATATAAAAATGTCAATGATACTCAACAAAATATTTATACTTAACAGTTGATATTTTTCTGGCAATTTTTGGGATTTGTCCCATAGTAAAAGTTGTTCATGTTAGTACTATGAGCCCTTTTCGGCTTAGCATACCCTTTCCTTATAACCCTGTAAAGATACTACATACCTATAGGTATATAGATGTTCTATATACACGTAGGTGTTTGTGTAAATCCGTTTCAGTAGAGACCTATTTACTTTAAAGCGAAGGTGTTAATTCAATAACGTAACATTTCCAACCGCAAATATTTGTTAAGGGCCAGCTATTAATAGATATTGAAATCCAATCAAAGTGCTGACCTTTTCGTGTCTCCAAATAGAATTGAATCAAACCGATTGCGAAGAACGAAATTGTTATCTACACATCTGTAATGTGATACCTATACCTATTATGAATGCGAAAGTTTGTGAGTGTGTGTTTGTGTTTGTTACCTCGTCATACTCAAACAGTTACGGATGACGAGAATATTGACATCAATTTGCCATAGTTGGCAGACAAGAAAACGGGCCGCCTGATGGTAAGCGATCACCGACGCCTATGGATATCTGTAATATTGGAGGCACGGAGTCACGGATACGCTGCCGCTCATAAACAGGGATTATTTTAGTCTATACGCATTGATTGTTTTTATCTAAGCAGCATCCAGCTTCCGTGCTTTTGCAACGACACTCAACAAAACATTTGTTTTGTTCATGATTTCAGGATTGGTCTGATTGTAAAAGTTGTTCATAATAATGATTACTATGAGCCCTTTTCAGCTTAGCATACCTTTCCCTTTACTATCTACATCTTTGTGATAAGATAATAGGCCCAAGTTTGAAGGCTTTTTAAGACAGATCTAAATTTTCTAAAACTATTGGCATCCTTGTCTAATGGCTTGCAATGATAAAGACAGATATATTTTTAGTTAGTTTAGATCTGTCTTAAAATGCCTTCAAACTTGGGCCTAGTAGGTATGATTGTAGTCCGTAGCGTCTCGTTGCGTCTATATAGTCTCCGAGCTTCTGCACTCGCATATCGCATAGTATGCGCCATTTCCAGCAGTACCAGCTCTTACTGCTATCATCTGCGCCCGTATGTGACTACAACGCAGCGAGCGACACTGCTTTATTGTATCCTATCAGCCGGCTCGCATGGCGGGGCCGGGACACGGTCAAAAGCGGGAGCGGGAATGAAATTTTAACATTAAAGTGTAGGTACTTATTTTACTAAATTTGACGACCCGTTTGGCTCAGCGGTAGTATATTCGCCTTATAAGCCAGAGGTCCCCGGGTTTGATTTCCAGCTTGGCAGATGTTTGAATGATGAATTTAAATATTATACAATGGGTCTGGGTATTATTTGTCCTTGTCTTTTTGTGTGATCCATGGCATCCCGACACAGGTAATCCTAGCGGGGAGCTATGAGTGCGAAACGTTATAATAGCAAAAAAAAGCGCCGGGACACACGACTGTAGGTCACTGCAACATCGACATTAATATGTAGTAACTTTGTTAAATGATAACCGCTAGGACATTTCATTGTGAGAGGTAACCACCGCTTTTCGACGCCTTTAATACTCGAAGCATTGCTAATGTGTTGCTTACTTTATAACTCGCGGGAAAAACCAGAGATGGTTAGTCATTCAACAGGCTACAGGTTCGTAGAAAAGACAATCGATGGAATCAGACAGTGCGAGACTTTCACGCATCTATGTTTATAAAGATAATATCGACGTAAAAGCAAAATAAGAAAGTTGTGGAGACCGAGTGGCTAGGGCTAGAGTTTTTAGGCCGCCTGAACGCCTCTGACATGGTTAGTACATCGGTGATTGGGGTACACCTAGTCTAGCTACGGTAGGCGCTATGTGTTGCTCGATGACACAAAATCAATAGATATAAAATGGGTATCCCAGTAACACCAAACGAGTCCACGCTGTTATTTGTATCGAATTATTTACCCATTGAAGAAAACTTTTATTTGTTTGAAATCGTTTTATGATTGACATATCAAAAAATCAAACGAAACGCTTTGACTCCACATTCATTTTGCAAACCGTACGAGTGTGTGCTCTGCCGGGGTGGATGTTCCCCCATGGTTATAATATTAAGGTTGTCTTCAATTCGAGAGTGATTTGATATCTTCTAGGCAAGTGTGTTCCATCGTAGACCGCACCATATCAGGTCACCTCATCAGGTGATGTTGGTCAAACGCAGGCCATTCATTGTTTTTTTTGACTTGACAACGTCTAATAAATCGATGAACGTCGGGTGCACGCACGAAAAAGTGTCCCGTTACGCTCATTGTAACGTTGTCATTGTTGTTTAGTATGCAATCATTTCATCAATGTTTTGTTATGACGTTGTCACGCTAAACTATCGTCCGTAAACCGACGTTACAGACAACCAATTTTTTTTTCTTTAGTTTCTTTTCACCACAACCACGGCCTTACCAGCTGCGAATAGCAAGCGCCAACGTGTCCCAAATACAAACAGAATGCACTTTTGTTCTTTCGCAATTGACTGAGAAGATATTGCCAGTTTAATGCTGCTACTATGAAGCTTCAGTTATTACTTCGTGAGAATTGTTGCGGGATTTTTATGAAGTTATTTCGCGGAAGAATGGAATATTGTTTGAAAATGGTAATCTCAAAAAATTGGAAAAAGTAAGTTCATAAAGGCCAAATATTAGATTTTTTAGGCTGTGTGAAGGCTGGTGGTTATTATATATTATTAAAAATAGCCAGACCTACAATTTAACACACAAACCAAAGTAGCGCTGTGGTAAACGCCACTATGATCACCCATTCGAAGACTGGCCGTTTCGTCTATTCCGATCGGTGATTGGTCGAACTACTCTACGAGCGCTACTAAAATTATTGGGATAGCGTCTAGCGGTATTATTTAGCTCGGTAGTCTATTTCCAAATGGAGTTTCGGAGAAGCGTGAATCGGAATGAACTGATAAGTGGTTTTGGTGGTTTATTATAACAAAATGGTTTCAGTTCTTAATATAGTTAGATAATTCATTTAAAGTTCAATTAGATTTACCACAAACCTTAATTAAGTTTATCTTTAAACAGACTTTTTATCAAGATAATAAAAAAAAAAGGATTTAGTTTCGATACTAAAAAACTATTTTACATGTACCTATTTTATTAAAACAAAAGACACCCTGGGCATAGCTAGACCTTAATTAAAAAAACTGTATGCGGTAGGCTTGCATTTGACCGCTATCTCGCCTGATGGTAAGCAACGATGCGGTCTACGATGAAGCCTAAAAGAAACCGATTTATATCTATCGGGAAACACCCACTCAGGCAAAGCATTCCACCCTAGCGGTTCGCACAATAAAGGTGGAATCAAAGCGTTTCGTACGAGTTTTTGGTACATCAATCATGAAACGGTGTCGCTTTTTGTTTTTGGTAGATTAGCAGGAAGTAGGATTTATAAAACTTAGTACTACACGACATAATATTTCGCTATAACGTACAGTACCTACATACTACAAACTCACTATTTCGTTTAATTTATAATTCTAGAACAGTAGTCCGGCTTCGCACAGCGTTTAAGTTTATTTGCGTCTTCTAAGCTGAAGTTATCTCGTAAAACGTCGACAGACAAGAATATGCTGTACATTTGTTCAAAGCTACGAATTCCTAAGTTTGCTATTTGAATAATACAGTTTCTGAAGTACAAAGTTTGTGTTAGTACTAGATTTTGGCACGAGCTAACACGTTTTGGGGTCTTTGTTGCGAGTTTTGAAGTTTAAAGGGTTTTCATACTACGCTATGATAAACAACACAATACAGTGCAGAAACCTGATTGGGTTTTAAGGCCATTATTGTAATAAAAAATACACTGTAATAAATAAATTTAAAAAAGAATCTTTATTTACAACACAACCATTCATAGGTATTGTGATCAAACGCATGTCTAGTTATTTGAAAAAAAAATCTTTAAATACATACGAGTAAGTTATAAAAAGCGGTCTTGTCGCTAAGAGCAATCTCGATATAATTTATCGTACTAGCGTTTATTCGCGCCTTCACCCGCGTAGCCCACAGTTCATACAGGGTAATAAAGAAAAGCAATGCAAAGCCGAAACGAGGTCATTGTTCTCGTCAGTACCTACTTATATATACTACTTATGATATCTCACTCGCAGGAATAATGCCCCAGTTCTGTTCTGTTCTGCGCCGTTCTATGCTGTGCCTATCGTTGTTCTGGAATTAATGTGGGATACGTAAAGAAGCTAAATGATACGTTACAGATATCATTATCAGTTCCCAGCTAATTTTTGGTCATGGTTACGCTTGTCCTATTCATAAATAGGAGTTGCCCGTAACTTCCACGCAGGGCAGGTGTGTTGGCAACCGCAGATCGTGCCTTGTGGCGCTCTTTAGGAGAGGCCTATGTCCAGCAGTGAACAATAATCCGATAGGCTGATGATGATGATGATGACCACCGTTTCTGTTAAGATACATTGAGGTTTCGATCGTGCGCCTTCATGTAGCTATTTAGTACCCTATTTTTACAGAATCATAACATAGTATGAAGACGCTCCAAAAGCTTTGAATGTGGTAAACTTTGGTGACATTAATTATTTCATTTGGCCAACTCATATTTCATTCTAATTTCGTTACGTCATTATGTTTGTAAGTGAAGACATGCCTGCTTAATTTTATTAAATTTTTATTGTTTTAGCGTTTGTTGATTTACAACATTAGGACCAAAAACCACGCCTAATTTTCATAACATTTTTATTCCTTTCATTCCAAACAACGCCAAATTTGTAATGTGTTATTTTAGCTTTATGTAAACAAGGATACGCCAAAAAACAAAATAAAAATTAAAAAACAAAATTTTACAGTTGACTAAAAAGTACTCATAAGTTATTCAAATTAGAGTTCAAAATACTTTATCACATTTTGACAGCACCAGAGAACTGGCCATGTGACATCACCTAGTCTACACTACAAATTTGTACCGTATTACATTACATGCACATTCACGGTACACTACGTAGGTAGCTTAATTAATGCAAAATCGCCAACTGTGCCTACCGCAGGCTAGCTTAATTAGACCTCTCTTAGGCCTTGCCACGCGAGGGCACGCTAGCGAGGCTGTTTTGAAAGTAATTTAAAAAAAACAAGCTTTTATTGCATTCTCGTCACGAGTTTCATAGGTACATCAAATTTAAGCTCAATCAACGGTTCAAAATTGAGTTGCAAGATTCCACCCAAACAAACATAGTTACATAGCAAGTTAAATAAAAATCTTTTAAAACAGAGTAGTAGAAAAAAGAGGAATAAAGTAATTTATTAGCCTTACAACAGATTGTGAGACTGGGGAAGTCATTGTACAAACTAATTAATTTATTTATTCAAATAGCTTGAGCAGCTCCGGGCCTAACCCTATGGCCGTTAAAATATATAACTTCCCATGAAATTAAAAAACATTGAAGACAATTTTAAATTCATAAAAGCCCTAAAGGAAATACTATTAAACAAATGTTATTATACCTAGTGGAATTTCTTTCTGACGAAGCTATTATGAAATGAACCCACTCCACTCCGCACAACATTGCTTATACCTAAGGGTCATTATGTGTGACTTTTATAAATATTTTATTTAAGACCTACATACAAAATCATAATGTTTTGCAATTAAATATTAAGTATTGAGTACACGGTACGCGCGCGTGCGGCGGGTGTCCAAGCGCGGTGGGTGCACGGAGCGGGCACCGCCGCGGGCACCGCCGCGGGCGCAAGCCTGTGGCTCAGTACCTGGCCTAATACTACCAAAACTCGTACACTTACTGCAGTCTTGGGCTCTTATTAATAATGAATTGTAAACACATTATGTTCAGATTCCTCTGATAATCTTTGGCTGTGGCTAACGAGCAACTCCATTAACTCTTTGTGTTGTGGCTTAAGTTACAAGTGAGAACTGAAAAAAGGAAAGTTATAGTTTGATTTGTAACTTTACTGTGATTTTTACTGGAAAGTTTTCAGTGACGGCTACGAGCAGAGTAAGACATGAGTCATTAAAGTCTACGATACGTTATCATTTGTCGTATTGCTCAATATGGTTAAATCAACTGTTTGTGTTCGAATTACTAAATTAAACACAATAATTATTTGTTAAACCATTATTTTCAGATTTTTATCATAATTCAAAACCAACAAATAATAAAATTATACATAAACCAACTTCAAGACTACTTGTACAAACTTAAACTAAAAAGTACAAAATAAAATTTAAAAAAAAACGTACTCGTCGAATTGAGAACCGTCTCTTTTTTGGAAGTCGAAGAGAAAGATTTTGTATAATACTAAAATAAAATATAAAAGTGACACAAATTATTTGTATCTCTCTAAAACATATCATATTTTATACATAATGCTAAATAAGAACCAAGTGCATATAACATACTTTCCTTCTGTTTTTACAAGTGGCCAATCTAAAAAGCTTTTCTTTGCAAATAACTATCGCTGCATCTTATAACTTGCAGCTAATGCAGCTGGGTATCGGTCGAAGAGTACTCTTAACGAGTTTTATGAACGCACCGCGATTAAAGCAATTATCCGGAAGGAGTTACGGCGGCCACGCTAGGGCGGGCGGAGAGATATTGGAGGAAGTGCTCGGGACGTCTTAGGGAAGTTTTTGAAGGGCGGGTACAGGTAAGCACCTCAATCTAGGGTATCTTTTTAGTAGGAATGTCTCAATTTGCGGTAGCTTTTCAGTAGGAACGTAATCAAATGATGGTAATGATGATTATATTTTTTTAAATGAATTAATTATGAACCATATAGATTTTGTATTCTGGTTTATTATTATTATTATGACATTCTATTCTATTTTTATTTTGATTTTTGTGCTAAATTATTTGTGTTTTGTTTTGTAATAGAATTTTAATTGTCGTAATGATATTTGAGTAGTTTTAAATTTATCATTGGTGTAATTCGTTTAAACGGTGCTGATTGAATATAATAAATAAATAAATAAATTACACGTAACGAGTACAGTGGCGAGACAGTATATGGGCACACTCGGCTGATCAAATAAGTCATGCTCCTAGTGACTGTATCGTCTCGTCAAACTGTTCATACAAACCGAGTACTAAGCAGTAACCGAGTATAGACATAGAAAAAAATAGGAATTAAGGAATTATCTCAGAAGAAAATAGGTCTCCAATTTGTTTTGTAGTCTATTTTTGATTACTTTTTTGCATATAATTAGGTATGCGTTTATAACTAAAAATATTATTTCGTAATTTTGAGTTAATAACTTAATTTTTATACTTTGAACTATGCCAAGATTATTTTCTATATTTAAGATTAAGTTCCTGACATGTTTAAATTTATAAATAAGTTTTCTTACTTTAATTTTGAGCAATAGACCTAAATTCACCTTTTATACCTTCTAGAAATACTTAACTAAATTTATGCATAGCGAAATCACCAAGTAGCTCTCCGCATTAAATTTCTACCAAATGTTCTGTAAAATCTAGGCAAGATCGTTAAATAAAGGCCTACGAATATTACTTCCATTAACAACCCCAGCCATGTTTGCAAACGTTGTTTTCTTAAAGGAATTACAAAATAAGCCCTTTGTTCTTTGCCGGTGAATAGTTAATTACCCTTTCTCCGCAAAATAACAATGAACTAAGAATAACAAACTGATCTTGGTGGGAAGAGGAGAAAATTAGCAGAGAAACAGTTCGAAATCATCTACAATCGTCATAACCACAATCAGCATCTTATGTTTGTCTAAGAATAACAAAGTGATCTTCGTGGGTAGAGGAGAGAATTGGCAGAAAAATAGTTCGAAATTATCTACAATCATCATCAGCCTATCTTATGTCTGTCCACTGCTGTATATAGGCCTCTCCTAGAGAACGCCACAAGGCACGATCTTCTTTCTGCCTCTTCTGCTTTTCTGTTTCTTCTTTTTATCTATAAGGCAAGTATATATTGATAGATAGACAGATGAAACTCTTTATTGTTCATACCAGAAATTACAATTACAATTTATGGTGTGAACAATTGATGTGATAATTTTTAGTAGTGGCAGGGCTTTTTGCAGAGCCCGCCTGGGGAAGTACCACACCTTTGCCAGTTATTCCACCGCCAAGCAGTAATGTGCAAACATTACTGTGTTCCGGTTGGAAGGGCATTGTTTCCAGTGAAATTACAGGGCAAATGGGAGATTAAACAACTTATATCTCAGGGTGACGAGCGCAGTGCCGTGCCGCGCAGGGTCTTGAATGCGAGTTCAAAATTCTGGGTGGTGCAGACCTGTTATGAGCAAACGTGACGTTTAACATCAGACGAGCGATTTGCTCGTCTCGTCACTCAATTACATAAAAAAAAAAAAACAATAAAGAGTTTATCTATCTATCTATCTATCTATCTACAAGCAAAATGACAATAAAGCTTAAAACTAGTGCAAATACTGGCGACCTTATCGAGGGTCTTAGGGTCGAGGTAATAATATTAATAGAAAAGATAGAAAAATAGACAAAATGGGTGGAGATATTGGTAAGTGATGCAAAGATTTAATTTTATGTGGACGTTGGAAATTTAAATTCAGAACGTAGTAAATAGTTTATACAATCCGAGAAAGACCGGTTTTTCTTTAGATTTTATACTCTATCCTTCGAATAACAAACTGATAACGTAGCTATGCCGCAGCGTCGCTTCGTAGTTATAGCTACGGCGTAGCGTATCTCCGTAGCTATAGCTACGGCGTAGCAACTATATCTACGCCGTTACAACGCCCAGCGTAGCGGTAACGCCGCACGTACCGTTGCGGCTTCGCTACACCGGAAGCCTGCAGATCGTAGTCAGATATACAATTCATTTTGTTTGCTTTAAATTATGGCCAAATGTAGCAGGTCGTATCGCAACATAAACAACAATAAATAAGCTAGTTCGAAAACAACGACTTCAAATCCTATAGACATCACATTAAAATACAATAAAAAGGTTTATGAGGTGCGCGGAATGGAATACTGCACGCTGATTGGTTGGTTCAAGGTCACGTCATCGGTACGAGCATGCTATTGGCGGGTTAGGTAAGGAACGAAGTTCAATAAAACTAAGTTTCTTAACAGTATAACTATGCTCATAAGCTATGTTTCTGTCTTCAGACACACTCTCTAACTAGTTCGCGAGCCTCTGGGATCTATTCCATAGTTAAGTATTTACTGTGCCGCAAGTTCTTGCATTAGTTTTAAGTGTTTGATGCTTTGTCTTGTAATTTCTGGTGTGAACAATTCAGACAGTTTCTATCTATCTACATTCATAATTTGCCTCAATAAACAATTTACCTATAAATTACACGTATAATTTACAAGATTATATTTTATTATCGCGATTGTTAAGCGATGATGTGGTCGAAGATGAAGCACGCAGACTTAGAAGATACCTACCCAGTCTGACCTTGAAAAGCTCAGGGTTATATCTCTCAGGAAACAAGGATGTCTGTTGTTGATTATTGTCAATTTATTATTATCTATTAATGCTAATGTATTGACTGAAAATAGTTTTCTATGCCACGTCTAGGTATTGAAAGGCGTTTGTAACAGAACAGTGATATTTTATTTAACTTTAAGGCATTGTGGTCGGTGTAAACGGTTTTTGTTTCGCTCGATTTATTCACGCGCAGCCAGAAATGAATTAAATGAATAATTATTGGAGTTTCTCGCTTAGTTTCTATACGGAAAGTTTTGCAGTTTAATTATTGTCTCATTATGGAGCCAAATTGTGTTTAATGAGTTTTAAATGAAGTTGAAACAGTTAATAAACAGTTTGAGCAGCGCAGTTTTCAAGTAAAGGTTGCGTGATGTTAAATTTTTGTACTTTTTTTTTAATGGGAAGTAAATTGAAAGTAATGTAAAAAGTTGCAAAAAAAATTTTTTTTTAGACTTAGAGGTAGAATATTTTCTGTAATTTGGAATGGTTGTAATCACAGTTTAAACAAAACTTTTAAAACCCACTTCGTCTACTTGGACGCGAGTCCTTAGAATTGAGAGCTTCCTCTTTTTTTGAGTCGGTTAAAACGGAATGGAAAACTTTCTATCTGTCTGTGTGATGGCTCAGGTTTGAACATTTCTACTATTTCTTAAATTTCATAGTTATTAGCGTCTTTCACAGTCAGTTGGTTTTCCTTCTCATCGCTGATGACGTCAAACCAACATGGCGAACATTTTTTTAATAGATTTATACAATTTTTTTTAACACGAATGAGTCTGCATTTGACCACCAACTCGCCTCATTGTAAGCGACGATGTGGCCGAAGATGACACACCCAGACCTAGAAGATACCTATTCACTCTCATTTACCATGCTAATTACCGTCTTCTTTATTGAGTTGGTTGACCCTCACATCTGTAATGCCGTCAAACATGGCGTCGGCAACTGGCAACTCCAAAAACCCCCGAGCCAGAACACAACCTGAATTCCAAAAACATGGCCTAGGCCATGTTTCTACATGTTCCGTCACGTACTTGAGAACATGACCTGACCTGACCTAGGTTTGATGTTCTCGGAACTTTACTACCTGATATTATACTCGTACCTAATGTGTGTTACAGATCTAGATCTTATGACAAGATATCCAGCTATAATAATATAGGGGTTTTAAGGTATGCTAAACTGAAAAGGGCTTACAGTACTCATCATTATGAACAACTTTTACAATGGGACCAACCTGAAATTTGCGAAAAAAATCAGCCTTTCCAGACAGTTTGTCGAGTGTCGTTGACGGTTTTATATGGAACAGTAGATTTTTTTGCGATTTATGGGTTGGTCCCATAGTAAAAGTTGTTCGAAATCATGATGTTGTAATCTTCTGATCATCACATAATTTAAAATTGACGGTCAAAGGAACCAAATATCTTGTTACTGTTTTCTTTTAAAGGCTGGCCATATAACCCGTTGACAGATCACATCTGTGCCCCTTTCACGAAAATAATACCCTAGGTACGAGTACATCTAGGGCATAACCAATCGTCTATGATTGGCCGATACTTCGAGTAGACCAGTTCCAAGGCAGTGACTTTTGTAGAGAACCAATCCGAGCGCAGTGAGTTTGAAGGCCACCAAAAGCTCTGATAATACTTACATCATCCCCCGACCAACGTGGTAAGTTGTAAGTTATAGTGACCTAGCTGCATCCTGCAGTTTCACCCGCGTTTTCCGGGATAAAAGTAACCTATGTGTTAATCAAGACCATGAACCACCTTTATTCCAAATTTCATGTAAATCCGTTCAGTCGTTTTTGCGTGAAAGAGTAACAAACACACATCCATACCTTTTTACAAACTTTCGCGTTTATAATAGTTAGTGATGTATCAGCATGCACCAGGGTAGCATCTAATCCTCCCATTTTGCAATGATAGTTGATGACCAAAATTCCTACTGAAAATGTCTCGTATGCACAATTCGAAGCTGGCTGCACTTCCTGTCACATTGCCTCTGATACACGGAGCGCTTGGTTAGCTTTGTTCAATCACCCGCTCGATATTGCTGGGAATGGTATTTGCAAATGAATGCGATGCCACAAAACATTGAGAGGACAGAAGCTAAACTTCATGGTATAGCTCGACCAACGCAAATACAGGGCTATAAAAAAGGGTATGTTAAGCGGAAAAATTACAGGGCAAATGGGAGATTAAACAACTTATATCTCAGGGTGACGAGCGCAGTGCTGTGCCGCGCGGGGGCTTGAATTCTGCGAGTTCAAAATTCTGGGTGGTGCAGACCTGTTATGGGCAAACGTGACGTTTAACATCAGGCGAGCGATTTGCTCGGCTCGTCACTCAATTACATAAAAAAAAAAAAAAAAAAAAAAACCCGGAATTCGCGGAAAAAATCCGCTGTTCTGAACATTTTGTCGATCGTCATTAACATTTTTCTATGGAACAGCTGATTTTTTGTTAACAAATTTCTTGTTTGTGTTTAAAAGTCGTTCATAATGATGAGTAGTGTAAGCCCTTTTCTATTTAGCAAACCCTTTTTTATAACCATGTAGGTATATAAAAACTCGTGTCCTTGAGCGATGTCCATGCGTGCGTTGGCAATAACTACAAGTACATACATGACTTTTACTTCTGGATTATCTATATTTTGTGGCAATGTTTTGTAACAAAGTTCAAAAAAAGAGAACCTTAACTAGCTAGCTTTATTTACGATCTGAAAACGGTGTCGATGCTTTTGTACTACCTATATTCTTAATTGAACAAAATTTGCCACTAAAACTATTGACATCTCCTTTCTTTACGGCTTGTAAACCATTGCCATGCTAACGAGCCTCGTTATCATGATAAGTGATTCAGCTGATTGACCTTTTCAGACTCCATTAACAATTTCAAAAGCCTTTTTTTTCAAACAACTTGAAGATAGAGAAAATATGCATTATTTTAATTTTAATTTTTACTAGTAGGTAAGAACTTTTTTCAAAAAAAATAAATGATACTTATAGCCCGGTCACATTATCTCGAGACCTCGCTGGAATACGAACCTCCGCCCCGTTCTCCTTTCACCTCCCCGCGCTTGCCACGGCGCGTCAGCACTTTCGTTGCCGATACGCGTCGACTTGTTTTCGTGGTATATTTTTAAACATTTCATTGTTACGTTTGGACTTTTACGACGACGCCAGGTCTCGAGATAATGTGACCGGGTTATAGCTTATTTAACTTATCACGTATTTCCAGGAAAATAAATGTTACCTTATAATTTACCTTTAATGCAATAAAAAAAGTTTTCTAGCTCAAATAATCATCAATTCGGTATTTCCCAACGGAACCCTGAATCCTACGGAACACAACCCATTCAGTTTGTCAGAACAAAAGAAACGCGGACCATAGAGTTGCGGTAGTTACCGACCGATTCACGGGTTTACTCGTACATTTGCAGGACTTAGAGATGGGGTCGGATTAATTTTGGCCGGATTTTTAGCCGGATAATTGTAATAATTTATCTTATGCGGCTTATGGTAATTTATGTATGTGCCATTATATTGTAAGGTATAGATTAACTCTAGATGAAGTTATTACTTACAGTTTCAATAAGATTTTGATATAGTGATTTTTTTTTTGTTTTTTACTAAAGAACAATTTGTCGATTATAAATGTTGCTTTTAAGTCTAATATTCTGTTTTAATTTAGTTAGCTGAAAATACTTAAAAAAAGACAACGTTTTGTCATCTTCGGACACATTTATTGTGTAAATACAAAATGCTGATGTAAAATTTTCATATCAGTATTTTGTTTACATCAGTGTCTCAATCTTTATAGCTTCATTAAATTATAGCTCCTAGTTTATTTCTATAATATATTCTGTAAAATTATCCGGCTACTTCAGCATCTGCTTTGTCCTTTCTTTTATATTATTCGCTAAAGGTGTCCGGCCAAATCATCGCCAAATGCACTAACCCATCTCTAACCAGATAACGGTGAGAAGCTCAATACTCTATTTTTTACTGTAAAACCGGATGTGGACGTACTGTTCCAATACAGCCAAGTACAATGTAATAAGCCTGGGGCATACTGAGCGCAGGTGAAGCTGTGGTAGCTCAGTGGGAGAACAGCTGCTTCGAATTCTTGAGGTGGCGGGTTCGAACTCCGACTCGTACCAATTAATTCTTTGGAACCATTTTGGAACATATAATATATATTATTACTAGCTGACTCGACAGACGTTGTCCTGTCAAAAGCCATTGCGTCAATTCTATGTCAAATGTCAAAAGATACATTAAAAAAGTTTACATTGTCCAAAGCGCTATAAGGTTTAAGTATTTTTAAATTTTCTAATTTTTCATGTTTTTTTACTATAAATTGAGATTTAAACTATCCTATCTCCTAAGTTAGATCGAACTGCACCCGGTGTGCAAATTTGATTGAAATCGGTTAAGTGGTTTAGGAGTCCATTGAGGACAAACATTGTGACACGAGATTTATATATATTAAGATTAAGATGTGTATGAATTCACATAATAATATCATTGGCTTTTCGGTGAAGGAAAACATCGCGAGGAAATCGGCATACGTGAAAATAATCAGCAGTTCGATTGGAGAATGTCATTAGCACTCAATGAAATGTATGGATAGATCTGCCATTTTTTTTTTTGGGTTATGCTTGTGATCAGGATAATAATATAATATTATATTATAATACTTTCTTCCCAAGACCGCCAGAACTGGAAAAAAATGGGGGAGACCTTTGCCCAGCAGTGGGACAGCATAGGTAAGATAAAAAAAATGCTTGTAATAGAAAAAAACAAACTCCTTGATAAAAACACCAAATGTGATCCAACACTATACTCGTAGTTGGACTATCCGAATCTATCTTACTCGTAATATGAGTAGTCCTTTATATTCAACAAGATTTCAGAGTTAGTCTCGTAATAAAAGTTGTTCTATAAAACTACGTACTACTTACTTTTCTGCTCGGTACACCCTCGACCTTATAGCCCTGTGTAGCTGTTTCCTGTATTCTTTTTCTCTTTCTACCTGCGCTACGTTTAAAAATGTAACAACAGTTCCTTTGGTACAATAGAAGTGCCAAACCAAGTAGTGCACCGGGATTTTTAACTCGATGCAGTTTGTAATGAAACTACTTATTAAACTAAATATAAAAAAAAAATGTGAACATAAAATTGTAATAGTAATGTATGTATGTATGTAAGGTAAGCATTATAATCTTGAATTAACAGAAGAATAGGCTAATTATTCCACCGCCAAGCAGTAATGTGCAAACATTACTGTGTTCCTGTAGTAAGGGTATTGTTTCCAGTGATATTACAGGGCAAATAGGAGATTAAACATTTTATATCTCAGGCGACGAGCGCAGTGCTGTGCCGCGCAGTGTCTTGAACTGTAAGAGTTCAAAATTCTAGGTGGCGCAGACTTGTTATGGGCAAACGTGACGTTTAACATCAGGCGAGCGATTTGCTCGTCTCGTCACTCAATAGTTTAAAAAAGTATAATATTACAATGTTGGGCTTTTCAAGGTCAAAGTGAATAGGTATATTCTAGGTCTGCGTGCTTTATCTTCGACCACATCGTCGACTATCAGGCGATTTGGTGGTCGAACGCGGACTTATTCGCGTTAAAAAAGTGTAGTTTTGTTCACACACTTTACTAGTTGGTTTTTTTTGTTGTTTCGATCAACTTATAAGAATCAACAAACAGTAAAAATTACTTTTGAGATACATTTTTTATTATGAAATGGTTTCGTAAGACGCTTATTTATCAATTTTCTCTGTTTTTAAGCCAAGATCTTTTTCTAAGAACAAAAGATGATCCGTCGACTGGTTTCCCGTTTATTTATTTATAATGTTTTTTCGACCGTCCACTTAAATTCGCCCTTAGCTTAGCTGTACCTCGCGGTTTCACGAGCGTTGATGAAAAATGGTGATGAAAATCATGAAATGAAGCCCATATCCTCTCCTGTACCCTTGACAACATGTATGCAAAATTTCATTATTATCGGTAGAGCAGTTAAGGCGTGAAAGCGTACTAAACAAACAAACTCAGTAATCCTAATTCTAATTAGGATAAGTAATTAGTAATTTAGTTGCTTGTAGCTTTTCAATTGTTACCTATAGACTAACAAGACGCTTACCGTCAAGCAAGCGACTTGCTCGTCTCTTCACTCTGACACAAAAATAAACAAATAACAAGAGCACGTTTCCTCTAAAATAGTACAACAAACAAAACACTTATAACCGTCCAACTTCAAAGTTGAAACTTCCAAACTCGAACAATAGTCCGACACAGCACTACGAATACAAGCCTTGTCTGACTGTAATTAGTACGAGGTCATCAGTAACACTTAAAATTCCCGACTGCACCAAACTTGAAATAAATGTTTTCCTTCGTGTTTCCGCTGAAAGAATGTTGCCCACATTAATTAAATTCTGAGAATTCTTTCTGACTCTCACTTGTACAGTCACGAGCAATACAAGGGTCTAAGAGAAAGGTATGCTAATCCAAAAGGGGCTCTTAGTACTCTACGAACAGGTACTATGGGACTTTTGGTTTCGCATTTTGCCTAGTGTCATAGTTGACATTTTTTTTTCTATAAACTGCTGATTTTTTCGCGTTTTCAGAGTTGGTCCCATAGTAAAAGTTGTGCAATATGATGATTACTATGAGCCCTTTTCGGCTTAGAATATCCCTCTTCTTATAACCCTGTATGTGACATTGTAACATTTTTTTAAATATCTAACTTCTACCATTCAAGAAATAAGGGTATGATGTGTTCTAAATTACCTAACCATCAAATTGTGTCAACTGTCAACAGATTGTCCACATGTTTGACTCAGTGGTAGTTTTTTTTTTTTCAGTAATTGGCTTGCATTTGACCGTCAACCGTCGTTTATCTGCCTTGTAAGCTAGAGGTCCCGGATTCGATTCCCGGCCGGGCAGATGTTTGAAAGATTAATTTAAAATATCTGTTCTAGGTCTGGGTGTTAGTTGTCCTTGTCTTTGTATGTGTTCAATGGCATCCTCCACACAGGAAATCCTAGTGGGGAGCTATGAGTGTGAAACGTTGTTTTTTCACTTATATCTTAAATGTTAGAAGTATTTTTTTGAAATGTGACAATGTATAAATATTACTGCTCGTGACTGTACGGGCCCACCACCGAAGTCGGATTATACCAGGATAGCTTGAGCTTTTACACCCTTCTATATAACCAAATTCAGGTGAGCTTGAAGAGGTTCTATACAAAGCCAGAGCTCAGGTTATGATGGTAAGTGTAAGTTTCACTTAAAAATATAAAAATGGTTTTCATTTCAATCTTAAAGAGGATGTTTGTAACAAAATGTGTTTACTCTTTTCAAGGCACTAGTTTTAGTCCAGTTTATTATGAAATTGGAAAAGTACGCGTTTCGTGTTTGTGGGGTTTTTTTATTCTCTTTTTAATTAACAGTTTTTCTGATGTAATGTTATGTTTTGTATATTTTATGTTAATTTTAAAGGTCACGTTTTTCAAGACTTTGTCTATTTTATAATTTGCATAATATAATATTATACAAAGATACAAAATCAGCAATTTACATTTTGTATGAGACGTCAAATTGTCGGCCTTAGTTGTTAGTCCTGTAACAACAGCAGCTCAGCCATATCAAAGGCCTTCGGGCGGGTTAATGCTCTGACCCCGGAGCTAGCCACTCAGCCTCTACGAGCTCACTATTTTTTTTTTTTGTTAAAACAAATATTTAAAATCTGAATACTAATAACCTTTTTCGAAGTAAAAATCGTCATTTTTACACCGATTTTGTAGCATTTTTTTTTTAATAATAAACACGTAAAAATTAACTGTCAGGCGAGATGCAACCGCGAGTGCGTCACACTTGTAACTCACCTGATAAAGGTTACCTATAGATCAAATCCGACTTCGGTGAGGTCACTGGAAGTGATGAAAACTGGTCGTAGTAAACTACTTTATTTTTACGTGAGTATTCCCGTGTATTATATAACAAAATGTGTCAAACCACGTCCATAGTAAGATTAAGAAGCATTTTAAAATAGTGACTAGAAACTCGCCATGCAAACTTTCTTACTTACTAACTCAAGCAGTCATCTTGCAAAGTCTTCAGCAGTAAATATTGATTGTTTGCGTCTTAACTGTATTAAATTATCGTTGGAAACAGTTCAAACTGGAATGCAGAACGTCAGGTCATTTGATTCCGTAAAACCAATTAGTGAACTTCGGCCATTGCTTACTTGGCCACGAAATTTCGGCTGACGCAGAGACACACTACTGTCGCAACTCGATCGAGATCTACCATGCAAAATTCGAATTTATGGTAGGTACAGAAATTTAGAAAACTTTATATGCGTAAAAAAACCCATTTTCATCCACATTAAAAAGAGTTTAATGAGATAAACTAAGTATTAAATAGAAAGTCAGAATAGTCGATTTTGAAGGTCTTGGTTGACTTATTTTAACTTATTAAAAATAAAACTGTCTCTATCATTAGGTCTGTTACACGAAGACATCAACCCTTTTAGTTTCTTTAGATTTATGTCTGTTTAAATATTTGCCTAGCTATAAGTTCTAATAGATTAAGTATTTAAAAAACTGTAGAAGAAACCAACCAAATTGTGCCTAAATTGTGTAAAATCTGTCTGGGACAATACTACTAGAGAGGGCGGCTCTCTGTCCCCCGCGCCGTCATACCCCCCGCGCCTCTGTACCGCGCAGGCGAGGACTAAGATAAACGGTTTGTCTAAAAATAGTTTTTTGTACTGTTTTTTTTACACTTTGTTGTTGTACACTTTTTGTATTGTTATTTTGTACAAGTTTAAGAATAGACTATAGTGTTCGTTTCCCATAGTAGGGGCTAACTATCGGTAGTTGAGAGACTAGTTTAAATTGAAATTTATTGATTAATGATTCTGCTAAATAAACGTAAAATTGATGACCAAAACACAGAATGTTTTGGGACAAAACTCTCGAAACCAGCACGTTGTTGTTGTATTTTTAATCGGATTTATCCCCGATATTGAACAAACATTGTTTTAGAACAATACTGTTAAGATAGGATCGGGATTTTGCTGGTTTATTCTGTGTTTTCATAAAGGTGATTGCAAATAGTCGGGTTTTGGACAGTTCAATGAACTGTAGGTTCTGAATGTTTGGGTAATTCCTCATAGAGCTACCAAATAGCTAGTTAAATCGGTGTCAACGTGAAGTACTGAAGTATTGAAGTATCGAAGTACCAGCAGTAGCAAATTTCCAGCAATACTCCAAGGAATTTAGCTCAGAATTGTTTACTAATAGATCAACTGCGAAGTTTTGTTTCTAGTAATTGTACCAGTAGAATCATTACTGGAAATTACACGAATTGCTTTGACAAGCTTTTATTCAAGATTCCTTGATAGTGTAGGTCAAATCTCGCATTTGAACCACGGAATTTTCATTCACTTCCCGATAACCCATTTAATGACCGAGCGAGCGAAGCGTCTCTGCAACGACTGTCCTTATGTTTGTTTGTTTGTATGTGTTGGTACTCGCGTACAGGTCGCATTTTTCAACAAATCTCAACGAAACTTGGTATATAGGTTCAACGATTTAAAAGATTTTTGTCGTCGGAATTTTTTGATTGGGGGGGTATTTCCCTGAAAAAGGGGGGAAATTTGCTGCAGCGCCATTTACCGACCGATTTTGACAAAATTTAGTAGAAGTATTAACAACGCAAAAAGCATTACTTTGTGTTCAATTTCAAAGTAAAGGCAAACGTTTCCAGTGCGTTGACTTCGTTCAAAACTTGACAAGGTACGAGTTTAGTCCTTGTAGCAATTCAGAAGCGACCTCACACGAACGCGTCTCGTATTCGAAGGAATAGTTTCGGAGTGCACGGTGCACCTTATTACCTGTACAAAGCCTTATCTATCGCAGAATTAAAGTTAAAACTGGATAAGAAATATTTTTTTAAACTTATGTTAAAGGTAATGCAGATTATGACATTTTAGCAAAGAATACTTATTCTGGTTTAAATGTTATGATAGAAACATACGACTAAAATGAGATCTCATGTTAATACACCATTGATATAATTTTACAAGTTACAAGATTCTAAACTTAGCTTGTAGCACCTTTTTAGCTTTAAAATCTGGATTTGAGTTTTTTTATTAACAACATTCCTGTATCTGTCTCGCTAAAATTTTGCAAGAAACTAGTCTGTTAAACAAAAACCTTCTCTAAAACCGCAAAGTGTAGCTGGTCATCGTCATCATCATTTACAGCCTTCTACGAGTATATCTCCCTGCTTGATATAAGCATCTCTATTTTTATATCGAATACAAGTAAAATGATACATTACCTAACTACACTCAAGACTCCATTCAAACCACGCTGATATCGACTTTCCTAAATCCATACCCCATCTAGCTTCCTAAATCTTTGTCACACACCTTTACTTCAATCTGGCGTGAAAATCCCGACTCTTTCTATTCTACAGGGTGCTCCACTACATCCCACATAAGCTTTTTAGCAGCGCGAGGCACGTACCAGTTTCGTGTGCTGTAATAAAAAGCTTATACAGGGTGCGGCAAATAGAAAGAAAACGGTTTTTTGCTTGCGTGGTAAGAAGTGATCTGTTGGGTGTAATAGGTTGTAATTTTGGGTGTAAATATTGAAACGTATTGTAAATGGGTTCGTGGAAATTCTATCAGAATTTAGAAATATTACAGACTTTAAATAACATTGAATGTTATGAGTAGTCTCTTTTAGCTATTTTAGCTTGAAAATAAATTAAATACCTAAAGTAAAGCTTAAGTAATATGCTGATAGTATGTAGTATGTCTGTCGCATTACCAAAATCAAGTCCTTAAATTGAGCAACGTAGCCTTAAGCCGGCGGCCTTAATGTCTAACTAGTTCGTTATCGGAAACGGCTTCATTTTGTCACTTAGAGCTTTATTTTAAATGTGTGTGTGTGAGTGTGTGTGTATGTGTGTGTGTGTTTTATTTTAAGCTGATTTCAAATACAAATCAGTAAATTAATGAGATTGCTTGTCACATCCTTAAATGACAAAATGGTTGGTCGTATTCTCGAAAATGTGAGTTGTCAAAAATATGCCTAAAGTGATGATGATGATGATAAAAAAGTTAAAAAATTCAGAAACTGTAGCTAGATATATCGTAAGAATCTATTTCATCTTAATTTGGTAGATACTTAAAAAGAAAGGTACTTATCAAGAAAAAACTTGACCTTTCATTTTAAAGAACATTTTAGAAGTGAAGTTTGCTAAGTGCTAGTGCAATCCTACACCTTAAGAGCAAGGCAGCTTCTGAAGTTCACATTTCAAGGTTATTTTCAGTACCCTTATTGGTAGGTATCTTTACTTTGAGAGGGTACCTTTTCGTGACTAACACCCACACATAATTAAAACTTCAACTACACACAAGGCTAAGAAAAGGGTACGCTAAGCCGAAAAGGGCTCACAGTACTCATCATTATGAACAACTTTTACTATGGGACCAACCCTAAAAAAGAAACAGTAAGTTCCATACATTTTGTGGAGTGTCTTTGACATTTTTCGATAGAATAGCTGATTTTTTCGCTTATTCAAGGTCGTCCGATAGTAAAAGTTGTTCAAAATGACAAATACTATGAGCCCGTTTCGGCTAGCATACTTTTTTGATAACTCTATATACATATGTAGATATTTTTTTGTAAATATTTATAGGATTTTAGCTTTTTAGCTTAAATCATTGAACTACGAGTAAATTATGCTGTATACATTGTGTACCTTATTCTGTTATACATATAATTATATGTATGTATGTATAGTAGACGCAATTCGTATAACAATAACACGCCTATACTACTCACACTACCACAAAGAAACGCCGACATTCAATCTAAAAAATCCCCAAGTATCTTTAACTCAGTGAAATATTTTCATTTATTCTGGAAACTTCGACAATAAGTAGGCGAGTAAAGTCTTTAGAATTGAGAAGTTTTAATTGAAACCTCACCGTTTTGCGGAGTTTGTTCCGCTGTTGGGAGTTATCCGAACATGTAACATTCTAGCCAAGCTTTGTAATGAAATGTTCACTACGAGTATCCGTGAACAATACGTTTGCACTGTAACATTTACTCGTATACTATTGAGCTGGTAACACTATACAGGGCTATAAAGAAAGGGTATGCCAAGCCAAAAAGGGCTCATCATTGTGAACAACTTTTACTACAGAACCTTTGGGCTTACATCTCATAATTATCGACGTTTGGAACCAACCATGGAATTGAGACAAAAAAACAGCTGTTCCATAGAAAAATGTCTATGGCACTGTACCAAATGTATGGGTCAGTTGATTTTTTTTCATGATTTCAGGGTTGGCCACATAGTACCTAAAAATTGTTTTTAATGAGGTTTACTAAGAGCCCTTTTGGGCTTACCGTATCCCTTTCTTTATAATCCTGTATAGACTTGGCATGTATCATTAGCAAATGTATGCGCACTATTGTATGTATCGTTTCTTCTAACAGACGAACAATTGGTCAATCTCGGATTTATTTGCGATTAAAAAAGGATGATATTATCATAGTTACTGTCTCTTTCTGTCAAAAGCCGCGGGAGTGAGAGTGATTGAGAAAATAACACAGCAGAGTAGGACAACAACAACAAACTCAAGAACATGTTTTAACAAACTTGTGAATCGATAATATGGGTGTAATCATCCTTTACGTGACAAATTGTGGTTGTTAATCGAAATCAGGCCATGGAAAATGAATGGATGACGTAAAACCTCTCCCTTTAATTACAGCTACAGACGGACCCGACATTTTGCTTTTGTCATATCAATTTCGGTCCCTATTACATCACGTTGAGTTAGATACAGAAATTCATCTTTGGACAAAAGTTTAAATGTCAAATCTTTACGTTCAACTACCGTTCGATTTTTAAAAGATCTGTCCCTATTTCTTTTGTTATTCTGTTGTTTGTTTGCTTTTCATTTGTTTCGTTATCTCTCATAACTACTAATTTAATACCATTAGTGCACGGTTGTGTTATTTTCTTATCTCACAGACGTGCACAAATGTTGAATACAATATTTAATCAATATTTGTGCCTTATCTACCACACAGCTGAATAAACATAATATATTTGAAATATTATTTATGTCAAGAAACTAAGACAGATTTTAAAATAAATTATTATAATTATAATATAACTAGATGCGCCCCGCGGTTTCACCCCCATTTTCCGGTATATTTTTTTTTTTTGTTAACAGATCTGATGTCGGTCGACCTCCAGCCCGTTGGGTCGACGATAAAACAAAAATTACGGGCAGATGATGATGATGATGAGATATTAATTTTGGATTAAGTTGATATAACTGGACAATGAGGTTGCTAATCGGTTGATTACACATAACGAGTACAGTGGCGAGACAGTAAATGGGCACACTTGGCCGAGCAAACAAATCATGGTTCTAGTGACTGTCCCGCCTCGGCAAACGGTTTATACAAACTGAATACTCGACCGAGGGCCCTGTTTCATCACTGTACTCGTTACGTGTACCTAATCAACCCATAAGCGATAAAGGTATTTATATATAGCTACCAATATCTTGCAACCTCAAAACCGTCCCAACCAAGTCTCTGCTTCTCCCTTCCCTGCAAACCGAGTTTCTCCCTACGACTACCCCAAATCAAATAAGAGTAAATTGTCCATCAACCGATTGAATTTTTCACTCGCAACCGAGCACGATTCCAATTTCTGGATACTTGATGCCCATTGTCAATAGCGGTCTGTCTATTTCATTACTTTCTTTGTTTTGTTTTCTATTTCAGTGCGGCTGATTGATAGATCTTTGAGACATGTACCAGTGTACCTACTAAGTTAATTGCGTCTTTACTTTAATGGCGAAGTGTTGATAATGTATTTGACCTTTGTTGGTGGAAAAATCTCGTAAACAGAGAAAATGTATGCATAAAATAAAATCGTGCGAGCCATTTTTGTGCGAGCATCACTTAAAAACGGATAAAAGGATTCGTATGAGATACAGAAGTAGCTTATATAACTAACTTATATAATACAAGGTTATAAGGAAAGCGTATGCTAAGCTTAAATGGGCTCATAATACTCATAATTATGAACAACTTTTACTACGAGAACAACCCGGTATTCGTGAAAATAAAATCAGCTGTTCCATAAATAAATGCAATAACAATCGACGAAATGTATGGAACAGCTTTTTGTCATTATACTATTGTAGTACATAGGATCTATAATAATATAGATTATTGAAATGTCATTCCCATACATGGTCTTAGTTTTTTATAGCGTCATAGAATTGCAACTTGGCTAGGCCTACTTAACTGTTTGCACGTAGTAGCTGCGTCTACATTGCATACCTAACATCTGTTATTCCCAAACGCTTATCTAATACGTCCGTTAGCCCATATTTTTAGGATAACACACTTACTTTACCCCAGTACCAAGCTAGGGTACCTTTATCTAAAACCACTTAAGGAGATAAAAGGGGTCGATGGTCTGGTTATCAGCGTAGACCTGGATATTCGACAGTCCAGAATAATCGATGTACCTACTTGCTTATGTAATAAATTATCAGCATCTATAAAATTCTACTATTCTAAAAATTAAATAACAAAGAACAGAGGATCATATAAAAATTATTTTATTTCGATTATAAAATACGAGTACATATACGTTATGTTACAGAAAGGTGTGATAATTAATTATTTGCTTTTAAATAACTGTTTTATATGTATTTAAAAAAATGAAAATTTTGCGTACAAATTAATATTAATATCTATAATACCTACCAATCATATAATTAATTTTTTTTTTAAATCTAATTATTTGCCTTTTTTCGACAACCATAATGAGCTCACCGGCTGCGCTTATCACACCGTATGCATACAGGACATTTTACACACTTATCATGCCGCCTGATAAACTTTTGGGGTTTTACGGTTAAATACGTGGCATTTCACACTGAACCCAAACGATAGGCAAGCATTTTCAGGAATTATTTCACGAGCTTTTGAATTAGCTGTCACTAACGTATATTAACAAGTCACTTAAATCTAGAGGTACATATTCAATCGCATACGTTTTTATAAATCAGTACATAAAATGCACACTAATAGAAAGTTTCACAGTCTAGCTGCCACCGAAGACTAGATCGATGCTAGCTGCAGATTATATCAGCTGTCAAAAGTGACGTGTCTGAACAAAAAAAAATTACTCGACGTGCTTCATATCGCATACATTTAAGCTTTTATATAACTTGCAATTGCAAAGCTCCTAAACTATCTCACTCAGAGTTAAGATTTAAATATGCATTTAAAGCAAATATCCTGTATTAAAAAAACAAATAAAAAAACTGGTTAACACATTGGTTCTTTTTTATAGCATAAATTTATTGACTATTAGGATACATAAAATATATTTAGGTACATCTTAAATTATAAATATGCTAAAATAACAACCTAAACTAAATAGAACTAAGAAATTTACAAAATCTAAAAATCAAAAAGTAGTTTTTTTTTTTAAATCTAAGTATCTGGAAAAAACATAAATTTGTTGTGTAATTTATTTTTTTCAAACATTTTTTTACTAATAGGTACAGAAAAATAAAAAAATATATAATTTGAATCTAGATTTATTATCTACACTATTAACTAACATTTGAGACTACTTTTGTGTTTTAAAGTCTTCTACTTTGGTAGATATTGTTAAAATAATACAAGCAGCTACGCTTCACCAACAATTTTTTTAAAGTGCTGCCATTATTGATGGAGAAAAAAAAATCGTGATTTGTTGATAAAATTAATTGTATTTTAACCCCTTAAAGTATCGGACGTCGGAAAACGGACACATTGTTTAAGAAGATTAATGAAATTCTCACAAATATAAATTTTCAGTCTATTTATAGTCGCAGATTACATTAGCTTTCAAAACTGACGTCTCTGAACAAAGAATTTAATTCCACATTGCATAAGTTTTATAAATGAATCTATAAAGTGCACACTAAAAGTCCCACACTAGTTACAGATAGCTGCACATAATGGCCCGTAAATACCGCGGCCGCGGAGACTTTCAATTAAAACTTGAGCTCTTCGATAAGTAGAGAAGTGGCGTGTGAGTAAGGGATGTTGAGACAATCAAGTTCGAGGGTGTGTTGCCTTTTGTTGGATACGAAATTCTACTATAACTAGCTGTACCCAGCGGTTTCACCCGCAGATTTTATTTTTGTTTTCACTTTTAAACCTTCCTTGAACTTCCACAAATATTTCGAGATCAAAATTAGCGAAATCGGTCCAGTCGTTCTCGAGTTATAGCCAGACAAACGAACAACGACTCATTTTTATTTATAAGTTGACCATGCCTCATCTGTACAGGGTTATAAGGAAAAGATATGCTAATCCGATAAAGGTTCGTGGTACCTGCCTACTAATCATTACGATAAATGATCGAAAATTTGATAAAAGCTTTTAAAATAAAAGTTGCGTTACTGTACCAGCTGTAAGTTTTCCGATTCGGGAAATCGGGATGGCTATTAATTTTATCGAAGGTCTTCTTTTAGAGGGTAGCTTTTGTCTTTACTCTCGGACACTTCAATACTCTATTATTGTTTGATACTTGAACGTTTCGATTTTTGTTAAATAGGACATTTTGTAGGAAAGGACTTGGGATAAAAGTTTATTGATAGCTAGGTGAAGGTTGGCTGGAAGAGATTGCTTTTACCGATAAGGATGCTAGTCGTTGTACTAGTTTTTGTAAGGTGTATCGTTTCGAATGTACGTTTCTGATTCGTAAAGCCAGGGAATGGAACAAACTTCCGGCTTCCTTGTTCAATCAACAAGGTCAAATGAGGTTTTATTCGTAAAGTCGTTTTATTCAAAAAGTGTAGGTAGGTTGTAAACTTCAATGCCGATATTTTCACCATTTTTCGGTTAGTCCCACAGTAAAAGCCAGTCACAAAATATACTATTCACTGTACTCATTTTGTGACAACTTACAAAATTAAAATTTAACTACTCACTCTCACTTTTACTTCATTCGGTTATGTAACCTTGCTGTGCTGCCCTGGACCTTAATTTAGAATTTCGCGGTTTGGTCTACTGCCAAATGTAATGGGCCACACAAAAGCCATGACCCATTAACTTAGTAAGTAAGTAAGTGTAAACAGAGTTATCCCTAGTTTAAAGATTTTAAGCCTATATATAACCTTCGACATGGTTTAACCCTCCGGTTGGGAAGCGCCATTGTTTGTTATTCTGTGCCAGCCGAACTACTGTTTTCTGATACAATGTTTACCAAGCCTATACATTTAATAAAATAACATGTCTTGGTGCATATGGACCAATTCAAGGTTAGGGATAGGGTTTTTGAATTCGTCCACATTTGTACAACAAAATCAAATTGAAAAATTAAATGCAATAAAATTCGTCGTCAAATGTGCACTCGCTAAACGAAATAAATTTTACTTGTTTAGGATATGGGAAATTAATATTTATTCAAGTCAATGAATTTTTTTATGTGCCCAAGTTTCAAGGCTTTTTAGTTGATAGATCTAATTTTTCTAAAAGTATTAATGTCTTTGTCCAATAGATTGCAACGACAAAGACAGATATATTTTAATAAGTTTACATCTGTAAAATACCTCTAAAGCTTGTGTACAACTTGGACCAAATGTATGATTAAGTTAATTTATAAAATAAATAAAAATAGAATTATAAGTTCGAACACACTACCAAATTAATCGCAGACTTCGCTTAGTCAACAAAATTCTGTTTTTTTTTTTAATTTTAATTATTCCATTTCTTTTGAATTTATTTAAACAAAGAATTTTTTATACTTCAACGCGTAATTAAAATTATCACGCTCTATTTTGCATTTTAGTTCAATGTAAATAACAGTATGAGCATTTAACACAGTCGGGTCGGATTTTACGTCTCCTCTCTTTCCGTCGGTGTTTGTATCTTTCCTCTCTCTTTTTCTTTTAATAAACATTAAAATAAAACACACAAAAAAACATGTTGTCATTGAAAGTTTTCTATGGAACAGCTGTTTTTTTTTGCGAATTCCGCGTTGATTCCGTAATAAAAATTGTATAAATGATGAGTCTTTTTCGGCTTTGGCTTAGCAAATTCTTGCCTTACCGTATTTAGGATACAGGTGATTTTTCCCACATTAAACATTGTTATGAAGACTTTTTAGTTAAGCATAAAGCTGTAATAAGATGAGGTTTCGATTTTTTTTTATTAACTGAACCCACGCGTTGAAATATGAACAAGCGAAAGGAGTAGCCTCAAATATTCGTCCATACTGTTTCTTTCAAGTTCATTGCATTGTATAAAGTTTCTAAGACGTTTTAATTAACTAAGGCAAGTTAAATGACGGCTCATTTTGATGGTTTTCAGATATTAATTATAATCCACGCTGGACGTGTTTTGCTTACAGATTTCTACTTTACTATTAGGTACTTTTCAACTAATTTTCAACTTTGTGCCAATGGAGAAAACGATGAAATTCGCTTGAAGGTTAAGACGTTGCTGCCCTTGACTAATGAAATCTAGAATCGAGAGTAAAGTGCCTTGGGATGTTTAAAGTAAGCTTGTAGTAAATACGGTGTTGAGCTTTCAGCGATAAATGGTACATGTCTGAAAAGAGGCATTTTGAAATACGTATCATTTACGAAGTGGAGCGGACTGAGCTATCCGCATGCATCAAAATCGGATTGGGATCAGAAAAAGTCTATCCTACAGTGAGCCTAGCACAACTTTGACGTAATACGTAGCTAGTTTTCGATAGAGTGCACGCCATTTACCCCCGTCAGAGTCGTCCTTGACGAGCCGAAAAAGGCTCGAGTACTCGCTACGTAACGTGTCAAAGTTGTTGTTCATAGTAATCTCCAAACTTTACTATGAAGATGGATCAGCATAATTATCATTTATCTTTTACTATCAGGTAAAAACATCTTACATCACTACGACTCCGTAAATACTAATTGTGTGAATGCAAAAACTGTTTCCATGAGTACGACTGAACCGGTTTTGATGAGAGTAGCAGAAAAAGTGCGAACAACGCAGCTCAATTACAACTTCAAATTAAACGCGAGAAAATTAAGAAAAAAAAACAGCGAAATAAAGTTACTTACAATTAGATCTCATAATCATCATCAGCCTATCTAGCTCAGAGGATTAGCAAGCTGAAGTGGCAATAATAGATAGTATAATTAAATTATGAATACAAAAGCTAATGTGTTACTATTTTTAACATTTTCCCACTCAACTACCTAACCTACTTTACAAGTATTAAAGTAATTCCAACCCAAAAAATCCACCCGTACCTTACTCCAAGAAATTCCGATTTTTACGGAAAATTGCAAAACCTGCCTATTTCTAATAAACCTTCCGTTCATGATGGATAGCCAATATTTTCTCATCCCCGGAAAGGTAACCATAAGGTGCCTTAATAATAAAGATTTTATGGTGTTTTTGTCCAACTAAGGGGATTGAAAATGAAGGGGTGAAGTGCGCGTTGGGCTGTAGCTTTGTGGCTTAGGAGCAAGGGGGGGTAAAGGGGTGGGGGGGGGGGGGGGTAGGGGATTTAAAGAGGTAGAATATGTAAAGCATGCCTTTTGTTGAGTATGATAGTAAAATGTAGTCTAGTTTATGTAGTGGTAGGGTTCTTTAGCAGAGCCCGCCTGGGAAGTGCCACACCTTTTCCAGTTATTCCACCGCCAAGCAGTAATGTGCCAACATTACTGTGTTCCGGTTGGAAGGGCATTGTTTCCAGTGAAATTACAAGTCAAATGGGAGATTAATAGGAGATAAGTCTTTTGAGGCACTTTATCATTAGATCAATCTAGAGGCGCTCAGATTTTTAGAATAGTATGTACTATGTAGTTTTAAGAATAACGCCTAAAAACTTTTCAAATGACCAGTAAAAGTCAAAATTACCAAATTAAAGGGTGGTGGGTACCACCTTCACAGCAAGCCACGCTCAGTTGTAAATGTCAGTCGCGGTCACCCATCCGAAGACTGGCAGCGATTCATGATCGTTTACTGAACCCAATCCAGCGCTTGTTAACATTTTGAAGTAAAATTTTACCTACACGTGGCCCGGTGTCCAGACAAATAGAGTTATCATCATCATTAAATACATATATGTAATCTTCTCATATTTCCAAATACTTATAAAAAAACGCTGTTCGTTATTCTTGATAAATAACTCAAAAACGGCTGTACCGATTTAAATATTTATTTTTTTGTTTAGTTTACTCTAATAATAGAGAGGTTTAAAAGTAAAACAAGCTAGTGAAACGCGGATCAAAGCTAGTCTATAATATAAATATGTATATCATTCCAAAACACTCAATAAAATATCACTTTGTTTAAATATTTCCATTGACCACTCCAGTAATCTATGATAATTGATAAAATTAAAATGGATACAGGATCACAGACCGAACTGACCACTGTAAAGGATTAATAACCAACACTGTTTTTACCTTTGATTTATTCATTATGGAGATACGTCTTTCGTTTTGATCGAAAGGTCGCACAAAATTATATTTCATGTTGTGGGTGGTGCAAACTTGTTATGGGCAAACGTGACGTTTAACATCAGGCGAGCGATTTTCTCGCCTTGTTACTCAATAGCATAAAAAACAGACGGACGGACGCACGCATTTCAAATCATAGTAACTAATCTAAAAATGTTAACATATTATCTCAACATTAAATGACTGATATATAACTTATTATAAACTATGAAACCCCATCCATACTAAACTGTGAAAATAAAAATAAATCAAAGTAAAACTGGCATACTTTTTACGTATCTTTATGTTACTCGTATTTACTATCCATTCAAGAAAAATTTAATTAACATTATTTAATTTCACTTATTCAAGTACACAATCGTTTTAATTTGCTATGATCGATGCGAAAGCAAATTTCGATTTTAAACCCTTGTTTATTTAATAAACGGAACGTATTTATTTACTTATTGATATTTTAAAAATCATTTTGTTTTATTGCAAGCTTTTATTTATAGTTTCAGCTATCCTTGTGTCGGCATGTCTGTATTCAATTTTGCAAGTTAAAGAAACGCTGTATAATTTCGATGACAATACAATAATGTGGTAGGTACCATAGAGCTGTACTGGTGATGGATAAGACTGCAAGAACTTCGTAAACTTCTCAAACGAAACATAATAACTCTGTCGTGTTTCGGCTCGTTTGATTTGTCTGGACGAATACTTTTTATCCTCTCCAGATATTTAAATTTAAATTTAATACAGCTTGTTTTTGACATATATTTATACTTCACGACCAAAGTTAAAAAATTTTGGTCGAGACTGCTGCAGTGCAAGTACGGACTTCATTTTACCGATTATAGTCGACACGACTAGTTCGACTAGATATCGATTTTTATCGACAGTTGCAAGTACGCATTGGATTTTACCGAATCGATAAAATAACTATTATTTATAATGGCAACAAGCCTATATTTCATCTTGTCAAATACAAAGTTTATTACCCACATATACTTGATATTTTATTATAGGTACCCACCTATTATAAAATAAAAAGACACTGACTTTTAACGTAACATTGGCGTAGTTGTGAATAATCTTTCAAGAGTAGTTTTCTGTCAAGAGCTACTCGTACAAAGAACAGTATATAATACCTATATATAATAAAAAAGAGTCTTAACTATAAAACGATGTATTAGAATGTCCTTGTATTAGGATGAGGGCAACTTCTTTCGAAATCCTGAAAAGGTTCCGGAACCTATCTTCTGCGAGGTCAAACGGATGGTTGGCATCTCTGAGGATTTGTCTAGAATTTTTTTCGCTATTGCGGATAGCCCTTTTCTCGTCGTCTAGTAATAAAAGGAAACCAAAATCCATTGAAAAATGATTTGGCCACTCGAACTTTAAAACCGAAACCAATTTGAAATACAATAAACTTGAATAAACAATTACAGAAAATTATTTACAGTGTTGCCAGGTCTAATTTTTAATTGTGACAACAACTTCCTATTTTTTTCCCTAAAACGACACTTCATGGAGAAAAAAACCCCAAAATCGTCGTGAAAAAGTGACCTAAAAACAAAGAAAACACAAAAAAAAATTCTCACGCTGGGGGTGAAATACGTGCAGCGTATGTGTAGCAAACCCCCAATCTGGCAACTCTGCCAGTAAAGAAGTAAGAACGCGGCGCCCGCGCCGCCGGGATGTGTGCAAAGGAAATTTGGGTTAAAGGAACGTAAATTAAAAATAAGTTAGAAACATATATTTCTTAGAGACGATTGAATTCTTTCAGTTAAATATTGCCTAGAAGGTGAAAATTGGCAACGCACCGCATTAAACTAAGAAGTTATTATGTAAATGTTTATTTTTTCTAAGTTACCAATTAAGTAATTAATTACATTTTCGATACATATTTATAGAAACAATATAATAAAAGTAAAATAATTGAATATACAGGCAAGTATCTCACAGGTAATACTGCTAAACAAAGATATTCGAGCTCGTTAAATTTTATCCACCTCATTTCAGACGTCGTTAAGAGTCGGTTAAAACCTATAAAATAAAACTAAAATAAATAATACCAACAAAAAGGAAACGTAAAATTTTGACGTTTATAGTCATGTTTGAATGTCACTCTAGCGATCGGTAAAATTACATTTTTGCGCTCCATACATTTTTATACAAAATGTAGAGTTGCCCTAAGTAAAAATTGGCAAATACGACTCTAAGGCAAACTCGATAAATTTATCGACGGCACGACTAGATCGTTAATTTCAAAACCATAGACAAAATCATAAACAAACGATGGTTTCGTCGAATTTTACCGATTTTAAACGTCAGTTTACCGATCGATAAGAGTCCGTACTCGCAGTGCAGCAACAGTGATGTGTGCAACAAAAATATTAAGATTTACAAAAATACTTAATAGGTAACTTGGTAGACCAAAGCATTCACATAACGGTGGCCGCAGAACCAAAAAGCGATCATCGGGCAGACTACCATCCCAGTAGTCGGTGACATTGTAAAGGCGGCAGAAAGGCAGTGGAGGAGACTGGTACAAGACCGGAAAGGATGACGCAATGAAGGGGAGATTTATACTCAACAGTGCAGTGGGTTAAAAAGGTTGATGGTGATGATGAGGTAACGCGAAAATAGTCAGCAAGGTGTGTGACGCCAAAATTTTCTCAAAAGAAGAACGTTTTTGTTTTTAACATAAAACGTGATATTTTCGCAAAATGCCAGCGCAAATGTCAGCAACATCTCAAACTCAGTCACTATTATCGCCAAATTCATTTTTGATGTTTCTCTCAGTTCGAAACTTCGGGCTTACTTAACGACTTGGAAAATACTTTGTAAATACCTAATTATCTATTTTTCAAGTTAGGACTAAGCAAACAGATTGTCTCGGCAAGTTTAACGAAGTTTGGCCGAAAGTTCGAAAATAACAGTAAGTTCAATCTTTCAGGTATTTTAGTATTTTAATAAAGAATCTATTGTGATAAGTTTTAATTAAATTCTGATTATTTATATCAAATTTAATTTATGGATCGGCAGTTATTTTAAATATCTGAGTTGGGATACTTTTTACAAGTTGGTTTATTTAATTAAGAAATTTAGAGGCTAGTTTGGGTTAGCTATTAGAGATCATTATTTAGATTTTACCTCTAGATGATGGCAATAAATAACGAAAGAGTTTTGAACCTAAGTTTGTGACGTGTTGAAGATGGCGACACTTGGCCGCAATGTTCCATTTCAGTTGAGTTACCTTACTCAACTTCACACAGTCACTCGCTAGACGCTCATTACAAGCGTGTTACGTTTGGTTTGGGTCAAATTTTTGAAAAATAATTTTGATTCACTTACCGATATCTGATTATGCTAAAATTTGGAATACCTACCTGTGTAACTCTGATGACAATAAAGCTATAAAACTATTTAAAAAAATTATTCATTGTTATAAATAGGTAATTCATTTGTTTTACTGTTAGGTCATAATGTTCGATTAGATCATATCAGTAAAGCTGTACTTATCGCAGTCACGATGCTCGGTCGAGTGTCGGGGTATCTTTCGCATAATTCGCATAAAATTACGGCATAATTAGATCGCTGTAGGCCTCTGTTTTATTTTACGCTCTCTAGAGAGTCACCTCTCTCAAATAGAGTACTTGGGTATGTATGAACGGTAAGGGTAGAGAAAAAAGATTGACTAACGACATACATAAGAACTTATTTGATTTCACATCCGAGGTCTTCTCAGCTGATTACTGATACCTATGGGTTGAAGCAGTTAGGCTTTAGGGGATGTGGATAGTCTTTCCACAAACGATTTTTGCGACTGAACCTCGTCCGGCCGATCAAAAACAATAACAAGAACATTATTTTTACAAAACAAAAAACAAAAACCGACTTTAAAAGACCGACTATTGAGTTATTCATCTATTTGTCGCGCACGTACTTAATGCCAATTATTTAAGACTTATATGGTTTTCTCATGGATACCATTATGAGAACTTGACTAAATTGAAATGGGACTAAATGGGAAGCGTCAGCTTTCTAAAAAAGAATCATCAAAATCGATTCACCCAGTCAAAAGTTATGAGGTAACAAACATAAAAAAAAAACACAGACGAATTGATAACCTCCTCCTTTTTTGAAGTCGGTTAAAAACAGGCTCACCTGACACTCCTCGCCGCACACGCAATCCAGGACGTCGAAGAAGTGACTCTGATGATGATCAGGGTATGCAGACACTCACAAATGGCTTCTCACTGCGTTTGTAATTAATCGAATCCTTTCGAGTTCAGATTTGCAAAGTACGTTTAGCGGGAACTTTGAAAAAGGCAAGATGATGACACATATGGATTGGGTTTGCTTTGCCATTTTTTCTGGCTCTTATCGGCGATGCAAAATATACCCACGTAGAACACTGCATGGCGGTATAATAGTGTGGCGTGCTGTGCACAAAATATTCATAGCGTGGAAGCAGACCAGTTTTTGGAATTTTCTGTTTTTTTTGTTTTTGTTTAGAAATAGGCTTGCATTTGACCGCCATCTCGCCTGATGGTAAACAACGTTGCAGTCTACGATGGAGCATGCTTGCCATAAACAAACCGATTTACTCGAAGACAACTAGATTTTCTAGATTTTACAGGTTACCTCAACACTAGTGGTGACTGTCGGTAATACTTCGAATTTAACATATATTAAGCTTAACTAAAGAAACTGAGCCTTATCCTACGACAGATAAAAGTACATTTAATGTATCTTTGTATATATTTACCTTCCTACCATACGGCAAATCTTATTTTTTATTTATTTAATGGAGTGACCTGATGTCAATTTAAAAAATATCCGAAACAAAATCCATTTCGGCCTAAATATCTCAGCACATTTTAACGTCAAAGCATAGAAACATTAGAAACATGCAAAACAAAAATGAAAATATTTCATAAAAATAAAATACCTTTTTCTCTGACGGTATCCACTTCAAAGCATGAAATATGGCACAATTTATTCACAATGTGTAATAATGAGATAACGTGATAATATTGACACTCTGAATCTGCGCTTAGATCTATTTCGGGCTTATTTTGTAATCTTTATTACGAACACTTCTCATAAATTAGATGGGAGTTTAGATCGGATACACATTTCAATGAAAAATATGATTTCAAATTGTCAAACATTTTGTTCGCACTGATTTTTTCGTTTTCATTGTTAGGGAATGAAAATGCTTTTGATTAAGCGCGCTTAGATAAAATTTACTGTACTTTTTTTAAATCTAAAACTAGCTGACCCGACAGACGTTGTCCTGTCGTAAATATTGAATTCGAATTGTCTTCAATTTTCTAATGTTCCGTGCAAATCCTTAATATTTTCTTTAATAAGACCCTTCTCCTGACAATAAATAACACAACAAAATATATATTTATGTAGCGAAATTGTTCCATCCGTTCACGCGTGACGCGATGACCAAGGTGAATAGAGATTCATTTTTATAAATATCTAGATATAATTATAAAAACTTTTTCTTTTATTTTAATTTATCTTTAACGCTTTTTTTAATTTAAAAAATTAATAAGTATAATAATTGTGGCTAACATAAATCAATACTATTAAATCCGTAGTTCTTCTTTAGATACATTAAAACAGTTGTTAATCCTTATATAGACAGATAAACTCTTCAAGCAATAATCCTGTATGATCAAAGACAAATGCCTTCTACGTAGTTAGGTACAAGTTGCCATATTTGAGCGTCTCATTCTACTCAGCTTCAAAAGCGAGCAACAAAACGGTATCCAAAGCCGTGTATATACAGCTTTAGCCCAGATGTAGCAGGTTTATTTTAAGCCTATTCATGTTGTGAGTAGGTATTTATTATGAAAACTAACGTAGTTTTGACACGTTTTGTCCTAATTCAATATATCGTTAGTACTCCTGTGTTAGTTATGACAAAAAAGTTTTTATTAGGTAGGTAAGATGATTTTGAAGAGGAGAATCTTTCTTATATAACAAAAGAAAAACGAAAAAAAAACATATGATTAATTTATGGTATAATAAAAAAAAAACAATGTGAAATGTCATCAAAAAATTGGGGTTTGGTAAAACAAAAAACTTTTCTGGCAACACAATGTCATGTGGCAACACAGTGTCATGCTTGGCAACGTTCGTTCCCCAGTGTACACACAGCCTTATTCCTAATAGGTAAACAGAGGCGAGCATGCCGCGGCACCGACGATAGGTAATTAGTTTACTTGCCAGGAATTTACCGAGTTTCATTTGTGGAAACAAACTTGATTAATTTGTGAGACTAAAATAGTGAAGCTTTTTATCAGTTTTGGAGGAAAATGTGGGTTTTTCTTTAGGAAGGTTGATGTGAGGTGTGGTTTCGTGATGCGCTGCGGGAGACGGCGGAAAAACTATTGAAATGTAAAGTTTACTTATATTCAAGGTGGTTAGGAACGTTTTATTGTGCACACCATAATCATCAAGTTACAAAATTAAAACAATATTCATTTCTGGTACTTTGACACCCATTATTTTACAAATTTTAGTGCCTAATTAAAATGTCAAAACGTAACTAAGTTTACGAGTTTACGATTTATCATTACTTTAGTAATGAATATTTTTTTAACTTTTATTTCAGTAAGTACAGATTTTTTTAAATAAATCTCACTAATATTATAAAGGTGAAATAATGTATGTATGTTTGTTACTAATTAACGCTGAAACGGCTGAACGGATTTACATGAAATTTGGAATGATTTAGTTCGTGGTCTGGATTAACACATGGGCTACTTTTTACCTATCCCGGAAAAAACAACGGTTGTGGCGGGTGTAACCGCGGGCCACAGCTTGTTCTTAATATTTTTCTTAATATGGAGGCATATGCCCTAGTTTGGGAAATCTTTACAGGTAAATAGCATTGCTAATTTAAATTTAGTATTCTCAGCAGTAAGCACTTAGCAGAATAGCAGAAAATAATGATGCACGAGTCTATTGTCGAAGTAGCTGACTGGAACGCGTTGTACATTATTGAATCTAGACTCCCTTCGGTTTTGCCACGGAGCTGATACAAAAAGGAGTCGGTATGGCAATATTTTTTCACATACCTAAATGCTTGGTACTATAAAGGCGGATTGAGGTTTCAGGTTTATATTCATTATTTTTCACGATATACTATTGCGACCTTTAAATTGGTTAGTCGCAAGTGAATCGGCTTCTTCTAGGCATCGTGTTCCATCGTAGACCACATTATTGCTTACCATCAGACTAGAATTGGCAGTCAGACGCAAGACAATTTTGTAGCTCTATTTACTAAACATTTTATTATCGTTATGGTATTTTACTTTAAAGCTACCTCAAAAAAGGAGGAGGATCATTTCTTTCAATTTTCATTTTCAAACAATTTCCAAGCTGTAACTACGCGATATAGAAATATTAGTCAAACGTGACAAAGCCCCATTTCACGGTACACATGAGTTTTCAACCAAGCGGTGCACACTGCACAGTTGTAAATGCCACCTCCCCTTTTCAATCCTCCACATCTCTTGGCTGTTCCGTTCCCAACATACGAATTTCAACTGACAAGAACTATTGTAATTCAATATTTCAGATAGCACAAAGCCTGCAACCGTAGGAACATTATTCAGAATGCTCAAGAAACCAACAATGTTTACGCGAAAGTGGACTTTACGGCGTTGGCTTAAGAATGTAGTAAGGATAGAAGGGGTTTTAGTCTAATGGAACTGACTGGAATTTCAAATTGACGGATCTGTGTTGCTTCAGAATGTGAGATATTGTAAGTCACTGTTGCATCTGAGGTACGTAAATCTTAGAAATCCTAACTATTTGATTTTTGATAAAATCCGTACTACCGATAATAAAAAATGCAAAAGTGAGTTTGTTGGTTTGTGACGCTTTCATGACTTTACTACTCAACTGGTCTTCATTCACTTCATACAATTTTGCATACAGGGCGTATCAGCAATACAAATAATTACGAGTAATAGTTAAAAAAACTAAAAAACACGCTTTAGTGTATTGTCATCGGTCGTCGATATATCTACAAAGTTTGAAAGAAATCTGACCGTTTGAAGTGGGTCAAAAACGCGCTCAAAGGAGTCGGTTACAAACATACAAGTGAAGCTAATATAAGCGTGTTAAAAACAAGCTATTTATCATCATCATCATTATCACACGGGGTGCAGCTAGCAAAATATTAAAACTATTATTTGTATGAAATTGTCTTGATACGTTCGAAATTTTAAATGTATTAAGTACGCGTTCTAATAAGTTTCAGATATCTTGCAAAAATTTAACAATTTTGTGTTTAAAAGTTGATTATGTCTTTCCCCATTTTTGCTGCTATCAGCTTTGGCTAAATTAGTATAGATCCGCGAGCTTGCAGAGTGATTATTTTTCTTTTCATACTGAAAAATGCAAATGTACTGTGATTATTACAAATACAGATATAATGGGTCCAAGTTTGAAGGCATTTTAAGACAGATCTAAACTAACTATAAATATATCTGTCTTTATCATTGCAAGCCATTAGACAAGGATGCCAATAGTTTTAGAAAACTTAGATCTGTCTTAAAAAGCCTATAAACTTGGGCCTAATATGTAGATTAATTACGTAACTAAGAAAAATTACTAAGAAAAGGGTATGCTGAGCCAAAATTGGCTCATAGTACTTATATTTATGAGCAACTTTCACTAGACCCTCAACCACGAGAAAAGCTGTTCCATAGAACAAGAACATTATTTTTACAAAACAAAAAACAAAAACCGACTTCAAAAGACCGACTATTGAGTTATTCATCTATTTGTCGCGCACGTACTTAATGCAAATTTAAGACTTTTATGGTTTTCTCATGGATACCATTATCAGAACTGGACTGAATTGAAATGGGACCAAATGGGAAGCGTCAGCTTTCTAATAAAAAAAAATCATCAAAATCGATTCACCCAGTCAAAAGTTATGAGGTAACAAAAATTAAAAAAAAATAATAAAAATAAAAAAACATACAGACGAATTGATAACCTCCTCCTTTTTTGAAGTCGGTTAAAAATATCAATGACACTTCGGTAAAAATAATGTATGAAACTCTTTTTTTTTCGCGATTCCCGATTTGGTTCCATATTATTAAATATTTTTCATAATGAAAAGTTTCCGCTTGAAGGCGTAACAAACATACAAACTTTCGCATAAAAACCTAATAGGGCATTCACAGAATTCACATTACCGAATCGTTTACCATTATTATAATGGTTTTCCGCGTAGTTCACTTCATTCAACACAGTATCAAATCACCAAAACAATTATGTATATCAAATTTACTAGCAATCCAAACTAGAACAGTCTAACTAGACTTTCTTTGATGCATGCAGAATGCTGATACACTGCTTTAATATCACGACCGTACTGTCTGTCGGTTCTCGTAAACTAAATTGAACTTTACCCGCCCAGCATAAAGTTTTCAATTTGTTGGCACACGAAATTGGCTTAATGGCAAAGGGTTCATTGTAGTTGACTTCCAGTAGAGTAACTGGGATAGACAGCTTCGCTTGCAGTAATGTCTAAAATCTAAACTCTGAACTAAAGTCGCTTGGGTGTGATATGAATTATGAGTAGGTACTTAAACTATGTACACGGTTTCACTAAACCTTACGTTTGTTTTAGATTCTGTGGCAAAAATAACAGATAAGTGTGACAATATCGGTTTTTTTTATGCTCTTGAGTGATGAGACGATCAAATCGCTTGCCTGATGTTAAACGCCACGTTTGCCCATAACAGGTCTGCACCACCCAGAATTTTGAACTCGTACAATTCCAAACGCGGCACAGCACTGCGCTCGTCACCCTGAGATAATTATAAGAGTTTGCATTTGTACACGTTCGTATGTCACACACGCGAACGATTGTGAACATTAGTAGCATTTTTCAATCCCAAAACAAACGCGAAGATAGTAGGTACACTCCAAGGTCCCAACACAACAAAACTGGTATCGACTTTGACATTTAGCCATGATAGTATGTCCCAACAAAGAACTAGCTTTTATGGTTCTTGAGATAATTGGCTGTGAGGCTGTGACAAACAGACGTACGGGCGCACGAGTCTCTCCATAAGAGTTATTCCCCGAAGGAAGTTCAGAACTCTAAAATCCAGAAAAAAAATCAAGATAAGCTACTAGATTTAGTTCCACTGTGCACTGGCGGAGTAATTTGCATGCACCCAATGTAACTGTTATTGCACCCAATTGGACAAAGTGCGAAATGCTCGTAACTTGGAATGCGACACATGCTGTTAAAAATTGAAAGGACCTATTTGACTGACGACTCGTTTCGTGTTTTCGAATTGGCTGAATATTTCAGTTTATGACGTGGCCCGTAAATGGAGCGATGACCCTAAGGCAGTCATGTTGTTTGAAACAATGCTCCATGTTGGGCGCCAATAATTAACAGGCTAATTTTGGCCGTTACTAAAATAAATTTCGAAACTAGTCTCCGCGCGAATAAATATTAAATTTTAGTACCCATTCTCTTCGCTATAGCTTACAACACATTGCAGATAAAATTACTTTTGTCATAAAATGTGGTTTGACATTCTGATTTAAATAATGTTTGAGCTATTGTAAAACAACTTTAATTTTAATACCGAACTCAAAACTTGAAAAGGGTTTCATGAAATCTACATGGCTATGGATGAAAAAGTTGTAAACCTAAGCTAAGTGGCACTTAAACCCACTTTTCATCAACTTTGAGCATGATATTTGTTAACATACAGATGCCTCTTATGACTAATTATATGTACGTTCTTGTCATTGCATATATAAATCATTATATGTAGGTAAAATTATACAAACTAAAAAACATTTCCGTAAATCTACACGGCTATCTGTAATTGCATCACTTGGGGAGTAGATGTTGTCATTAGCATAGTAAATAAAACGGCACTTACAAACTCTCTCCCTCCTTGGAAAGAGCCGAAGCCAAAGCCAAATCACTTGGAATTTCCCTAATCATAACAAAACTCTGTTTGCAGTCTGCCCGGCCGAGATAAGGCGGAATGTAAACACACGATTTTTTGCGGCTTTTGTTTGTCGAACCAACAATGAAGCCGACCAAATGAAAATAATTTGTTTGTACTTTCACGCCGTGTCTCGTTCAGGCATTTTAAAACAAAAAGATCATCCACATAGCAATCGCTTTTAAATAGTTTGCCGTAAACGTATAAAGTGGCAAATGCTAAAACAAAATTTAAAATTACGACCAAATTTATATTCAAAGGCGTTTTCAAGCCGAAGAAAAGAATCCAAGATGAAGAATATCATGAATATTTTACATAACATTACTTGCAAAAAGGCTTATCACATATCCATATTATCCATAATGGAAAACACCGTAAAAGCTCAGACAGAATACGCCGATGATGCTATAATCCTTTTGCAATCGCGGCTCACTTAATTTTTGGAATATTCGTATGCGTAGCCAACATGGCGATGATTTAAAAAACGTGACACACAAACCAAGAGGGAATTGTAAAACCGGTTGGAAAAAATATGTCTGAAACAAAAGCAGGAACAAAAACGTGAACATTGCCGCGGCGGACGTGTGCGGTTTTCTAAACGGTATACAATATAAAATATAACTTTACGTACTGAAAAGTCGTGGAACGCTGTTGACTACATGGCACACGAAGTTAATACGCAACAAAATAAGTTTCATAATCTACACCAAACGTAGTCAAAATTCGCTCATCTCAATTCTAATAAAAAAAAGACAGGGAAAGATTTTTATCTTTCCCTATCTTTTTTTAAACAGCAGTCAAAATTGGGACTCTCGTTTGGTTTCTATTTTTAAAATTGTATTTTTTTGCTATTCCTTTTTCATCAAAACGTAAAGCCAAATCATTCCATTACACCCAAAACATAAAAACCAAATTGTCTATCTTAATTTGCCCAAAATACTATCATGTGATTCGTAGCTTATAAATTTATTTCTTACGACTCAACTTAGCAAACAACGAACTTTGCCGAGTCCTTTTTAAATTGCAAATATCATTTCAAGTATCTAGACTAGAATATCTCTTACAAATCTACAATAGCCTTTCAGACCGTTGTACGAGTGGATGCCATAATTACTGCAGTAGCAATGGCTGCCCGTTTAGGCTCGACCCTTTACAATTGCACCGTCGTCGCTAGGTAGATCCTACAGGCTGTGAGTTGAGAAGCTTTACAGAATTACTGCTCTTAGGGTAAAAAATAAAGATAATAAGGTGACTTCTTTTACCACAATATTAAATTCCTTTTCAGCTTTAAAATTGCACTTCATTTGGTTTGGTTTTTATTTACATAATTAACTATCTGAGCCCTGCGGCTTCACCCAAGTTTTTTCGAGATAAAAAGTAGCCTATTATGTTTATCCAAAGCATAAGCTTTATACTTTTTCGTGATTCAGTAACAAACATCCAAACTCACAAACAAACGAACATTTGATCACCCACGCTTAGATATATTTATAACATTAGTAGGACTAGCCGATAGTCAAGATTTTGTAAGAGACTAATCCTGGAATTGTGAAAAAAAAACAGCTGTTCTGTTCCATAGTAAAATCTCAATGACACTACGAAATGATGGAAAACCTTATTCAAATAGAGTGAATTGGTTTTTCTTAGGCAAGCGTGCTACATCTTCGACCACATCGTCGCTTCCCATCAGGTGAGATTGTGGTCAAACGCATGCCTAGTCCGATGTAAAAAAAGCGGTTTTATTTTTTTGTTCAAAGTGATGAGTACTACGAGCCCTTTTCGGCGTAGCATTCCCTTTTTTATAATCCAGTATACGACTAATAGTTTGTAGCTGTTTCTCTGGATCATCTACTCAGGGCTTGTGTGTAGGTAATCTAGGTATAGCTTAGGTATAGCGCGAGTCTGAGTGTATTTCCCCGCTCAATTGTAAAAAGAACTTCGTAGTTTTGAAATGGCTTGTTTTATTTGCTTCATACTCCTGCAAAATCCCATTTTAGTATAAGCTTTTACGGGTTTAGTTAGGTTAGTATTGTTAAAATTTCGTGTAAGTATAGGTGAGTGGTCGACCAAAAAGGGACCTCAAGGGAAAATAATTGATTTCGAGTAAATCGCGTTTGAAATTTCGTGTAGAAACAAGTTTCGACTCGTGTCGGCTCACAAAAAAAATCATTAAAAAAACACTACGGCACCTAAAAATATTCAGGTTAGACCAAAATAAAGCTAAAAGACCACAGATTAAAAAAAAAAAAATAATAATAACGGTTTCCAATCCCTCCAGGTCCCTTTTTGGTCAACCACTCACATAGGTATTTTTTAATTTGCCAAAATTTTGTATTTTAGTTGTTATTTTTTTGCATTACGCAGACTATAATTATAATCATGAAAGACTTTAAGATTTTAATTTGTGGCATTTAAGTGACTATACAAGGTTTTAAGGAAAGGATATACTAAGCCGGAAAAGGCTCATAGTTCTCATCATTATGTACAATTTTTACCATGGGACCAACTCAATATTCGCGAAAATGACACTCGACAAAATGTAAGGAACCGGTAATTATTTTTCGCTAATTCTGGGTTGATCCCTTAGTAAAAGTTGTTCATAATGATGAGTACTATGAGCCCTTTTCGGCTTAGCATACCCTTTCCTCATAACCCTATAGAGTGTTTGTATGAAAGGTAGCATATTATTTAACCTGGATTAACATAATTATAGGCTACAGTTATCCCGGAAAGTTTAACGATTCTGGTATAATACCGGGTAAAACCATTGAGCGCATTGATAATTGACTTTAGTTCTAACAGGAATTGACAATACAATTATTGTGATAAAGAAAATTAAGCTTCAAAAAAGTAGTGCCTATAAAAATAAAATCACGTCGTATTCACGTTAGTACCTGATTTGATATTCATAATCTTTTTCAGGCAACTTTCGTTTGCACGAGGATTTTTTGAGGAAAAACATTTTCCCTACGAAAGGAAGCACGCGTGGTTTTAATAACAAATCTTAGGTAACGTCGTAACTAAGGGAGCCAAGTATTTCCTGTTTCAAAACACCAGCACTTTTAGAAAACTCCAATTTCACGAGACTCATTTTTATCTCTTGTATTTCATCTTTTTGGCCAGACGTGTCTGAAACGCCAAAACGAAGCTAGCTGAAATCAATCTTATCAGTGAAGCAATAGATTGTAAAGTAGCGTGAATGCTGTGTGGAGTTGTTACGTTTTAAGACACGTGAAAAGGATACATTCACGCATAATTTTTAAGTTTCAAGGTTAAGGTGTTAGAGAAACAATAAGTTTAGCAGATTTAAGGTTCTAATGCATGGGATTATTTCCCGTATGAGATTGGATTTAACTTACTTCTTTGGTCGATTCAACAAAAAGTCCAGGAAAAAGTTCGAGTAACATTTTCTTTTCTTTTGCTTTTGTTAGTTTTGTTAGCTTGTTACATAAAGTAAGTAAGTCGATTAGCTGACTTTTAAAGTGAGACTCGACTTTTGTATGTGCAAACATAACTTGGAAACTGCTAGATGTAGCGCTCGTAGCGTAGATGTAGTGCTCGTAGCGTAGATGTAGTGCTCGTAGCGTAGATGTAGCGCTCGTAGCGTAGATGTAGTGCTCGTAGCGTAGATGTAGCACTCGTAGCGTAGATGTAGTGCTCGTAGCGTATCATGACTAGGTGTTTGTAACTGATCACCGATGTTAAGCAACGGACGACACTCTCATTTTGGGGTAGGTGACTGCGAGGGGCATTAACAACCGCGCACTGACAAGTTAAATTGTTCGCCTCAGTTGTTTGTCCTTTAACAACAATCGTTAAGCCATATCAATGGCAAAAAAGCAACTTAATTTGACGTGAGTATTTCCGTGTTAATTATAACAAAACATATCAAAAGCCTTAATCTAAAAATTCTGACACCAGAAAAAGCTATTCAAACCATTACTTTTAAGTTGCTGCCAGGTGCAAGTGCACATAAAGGTAAATATACAAATATTCTCACAACCTGGATTCTCTTTAGCTATGCTTATTCCAAGTGCAGGTCTTGCAGCTGCAGGCTAAACAGCTGTACAGCTGTCACAGCCTCCAGGCAATATCTCGAGCTCACGTTGCCATCCTAATATTGCATCCAATCGAATGCATTTGAATATTTAATACATTCTACCAATATTCCGGAATCGGTCTATACATATTTATGAACTGTTCTGGAATGTGGGAGACAGTAGCTTGTTTAAGAAATGTATGGGTTTTTGTTATAATTAACATGGGAATAAACGCGATTTTGAGTCGGATACTTTAAACAACTAAAGGAAATACAAAAAAAAATAAACAAAAACATAAATGTGTCAAAACCTCATTAGCTTTCATGGCTTCTGGCTTCGTTCTGACTTTTTCTATAATTTTCTGTTCTAGTCCACTCTCTCGAGTGTATAAGTACGTAAGTAAGTACGCACATACATGTATAATTAGGCTGCACTTAATTTATTTTCTTAAAGTTAATTGACTTTTTTATGCAATTGTCATTAGATAGTACTGCGCCCTACTTTTTGTATTGCGCACCGATAAAATGACATTTCGTCGGCTCGATGCAAGAAATCATTTGCAAAATCAGTGCCAGGCTGGACGGAACTTCGAGTGCATCACGCTTGTAATCATTCCTTGAAAATTATCACTGAATGTCATTGAAACTAGTCACAGTATTCCACTCAATAAAACTTGTGTATTTAATTATAGCCAAAACGTGTAAAACCACGTTAATTTGTATAGCAAAACTGTTAGTTACTTTTTGCAGTTAATGACTTCTTGTTCTAAGCCGATGATTTTGTAATCTAAGCAGCGCTTAATGCTTACAATTTTCAAGCTTAGAAAAACGCAACTTCTTTAACTGCCTTCTAATCCACGACATTGCGTTTCAAATCGCAATGACGTACCATTTTCATCAATTTACATTTCTCTTGTCTGTGTTTACTTTGCATAATTTCGAATTATTCTTGAATGAAATGCATGGCAGCGTCAGATAAACCTCGAAAGAAGATGAAGCACTGCGATTTTTTCTTTAAACATGCCTACATTGCCTAGTTTTAGTATAGTTCTTAAAATTAAATATTGTGATTTCTTTATGGCAAAAAACAATTAGAACTATTTCTAGATTTGGGTAAAGCCCAAAACTCCTCCACTTTCGCGTACGTACACAAGATCTAAAGTGCTGCGTGTAGGAGTGTTGATATGTCAATGTGTGCGTCTTGTGTACGTGTGCGCAAAAGTAGAGGAGCTCTAGGCTTCACCTAAATCTAACGCAGTGCTCTTTCTTTCTTTCTAAGATTATCTGAGATGGCAGCTGAGTGAAACCATTCCTCCGGCTATATTTCGGAATTGGTATGTCTGATGGCTGTTTTATTTTAGTTATTCTTTGGAGAAGATTAGCTTTCTAAATGTATTGGATAAAGAGTTAGATTTGTAGTTTTTCCTTGCATAGTTCAGTGTCTAGTCATGTTTTATCACCAACTAATATTATATTATAAATGCAAAAGTTTGCCTGTATGTGTGTTACTCTTTGACGCTGAAATAGTTGGACGTATTGGGATGATATTTGGAAAAGTGATAACTTATAAATAAATAAATAAATAAACGTTTCACACTCATAGCTCCCCACTAGGAATAAATCCTGTGTCGGGGATGCCATGGAACACACACAAAGACAAGGACAACTAACACCCTTATATCTTAGAATAGTCATTAATAGAGTCGTATTGCTCCACGAGCAGCGGTTCGAATCGTCCGAGTACTTATTGAGAATGAATATATTGATATGATAATAATTATAATGATGAATGATAATGAATATATATTGAGAATGGGTTGATTCGGAATTCGGAACGCAGTAGCGATCAGTTTTTTTTTACTAACTTAAAGAAGGTTATAAATTCGATACGTTCACTGAGAAAAATTTTCGCAGCATACTGACAATCATCAAAAAGCACGATGATTACTTAGAATCAGTTTTGACGGTGACAACTATCAATATATGGTTGTCACCGTAAAAACTGGTGCTAGTAATAGTTTTTACAGTGACATCCATTAGGTATGATAGTTTTTAGTTTTTTTTATATTTGTTATGGAGAAACAAATGATGAGTATGTGATTAGAGTCTGCTGAATTTATGTAAAATGGACTGGCTGTTAAATGCAGAAACTTTGTAAGAAACATCTTAAAATCTTACCGCGTCGTAGGTTTTTATCTTTCCTTTACTTTATCTATTCTTATGGAAAGAAAAAAACAACGCTGTCTTTTTCCTCGTATTTGTTTGCATTTAACAAAACGGTCTCCATTGTTTAATTTTATGAATGCTTCCACAAAATACTATTGTTGCCTCCTCGGAAAAAGTCTTGGGCTTTGAGGTTTTGACAATGGTGTTCGATTTTTCTTTAAGAGAAATTGCACAGTGCCTATTGATTTTATAGACACCTCACCAAATAATAACGTTTCACACAAACGAACACTCACAAAAACAAGGACAACTAACACCCAGACCCAGAGCAGATATTTAAATTCATCATTCAGACATCTGCGCGGCCGGGACCTCTGGCTCATATGACGGATATACTACCGCTGAGCCAAAAAGGTTCGACATATACTTATTAATATAGATCATTTATAGATGTGTCTGGTTGTCCATCATAGAGGAAAAGTAGAAGGTAAGAAAGGGCCTGGAAGATTAAGGAAAACATTCTTAGACCAGTAAAAATAAAAGAGAAGGCAGATGTCATACCGTACAAGGAGTCAGCATAAAAACTCTGACATCAGGGATTGTCCTGACTTATTTTTACGACTAAACTTCCAAAGAATACTAAAACAAATCGTGAGAGCACTGAACTTCATAAACACAAATGTAGAATACTTTACGTCCCAGAAAATATTAGCAAATCCCATCTATGTTTCAAAAGCTCGTACAACGTTAGCGTCAGAAAACTTTAAGTTATTCATACAAAAATTCCGAATAAAAAGCTTGTAAAAATTACATAAAACCCTGAACTTCCAAATTCTCACAAATATTTCAAACTAATCCAGTTTATTCCAATTCATAAGCCAAGTTTGGGCAGCGTTTTTGCAAATAAAACGAATTCAAGTAGCAATGGCGGTGGGCGTTTGTAAAAATGTAAATTTTATTGCCTAAAGCAACGAGAAGATATAAATATTTGAAGTTAAGCCGGCTGCACACAGAGCATGCGCTCGCTGGATCGGCAGCTTACACCGAAGTGTAACGTGTCTTCCTCCTTGACGTATCTGTCATTGGCGAACCTGGCTACGGTTATTTGCACGAATGTGGCTCGCAAACCCCAAATTTCGTAGTTTTGTTACAACGCAAACAAAACAGGAACCACTCTACTTCCCATAAATGTATGGGAATGACTATAGAAAACTTGGAAACTGCTCCTAGTTCATTGCAACTTGGCTTAGTAGGCAGGTTAGGTAATAGTTAGTACGTGCTGCGGTCCTAAAGTAGCCGACTCAATCTTACCAGCGTTTCATTAGCTCACGTCCGCGTCGGTGTGAGCGTCTCCCACCGGTCCATGTGCATTTACATCACTGTCCGCGAAACGTGCCTCCTTATGCATCGTTAATCTTGTTTATTATGCTATTTATTATCTCGGAACGGGCCAGCACTCAGATACCCAAGACAACGGGATATTTTTATACCACTTTAAAATTTACTATGATTTAAAAGGGGATCGTACCTGGATTTCAGCTTTGGGTTTATTTTAAGTATTATGCACGTCTGGGAAAATTGTATATAGAAGGTGAAATGTATGAATAATGGATTCGCAGTGAATTTTTCCATAAACAATCTTGACGTAGTTTGGTTTTTCATGTTTGGTTCAGCTAGGCAAACGTGAAGTTTAACATGAAGCTAGCGATGTGCTCGTCTCGTCACTCAAAAGTATAAAAAAATATATATCATTATTCCATTGACAGCTTAAACACCTAACTCTTTTGTAACAAAAAAGTGACACAGTTCTATATGTCTTACTTTTAAAATTAGATTCAGCTTGTCCAGGTAATGAGTTCTTGACAATCAGTAGATCGGTAAACATGCCTATTATTCATAAATGGTATGCTAAGCCAAAAAGGCTCATAGAACTCATCATTATAAACAACTTTTATTAGGGACCAACCCAGAATTCGCGAAAAAAAAAACAGCTGTACCATAGAAAAATGTCAATGGCACTCAACAAAATGTATGGAACAGCTGATTTTTTTTCGCGAATTTCGAGTTGGTCCCATACTAAAAGTTGTTCCATACTTTTTGTTGAGTGTCGTTGTCACTTTTCTATGGAACAGCTGATTTGTTTCGGAAATTCCGGGTTGGTCCTATATGGTAAAAGTTGTTCATAATGATGAGTACTTTGAGCTCTTTGCGGCTTAGCATACCTTTTCTATATAAACCTGTATTGAGCGGTAACTTAAAACCGAGATAAATTTTCAACATTTCTAAATTTTCCATTAAATTTTTCTAGTCGAGGCGTTGTGGGAGTGATGTGCCCGTTAAAAAGGGTAATACATCCGAGAAGCTACTATTTCATAATCATTTTATCCGGGAACTGAGTAAAACAAATGAGCGCCAACACCGTTGGGGCACCAAGGAGGAGATTCAAAGAGGAGATGGTATTTTTAGCTTCCGAAACAAACAGAGGGGTGCTATGAGTATAGATAGATAGATAGATTGATAAACTCTTTATTGTTCACACCATAAATTACAAACAAAACAGAACAAAACAGTATCTGTGTTTGTCTGTGGCACGGTAGCTCCCAAATGGATAATTTTGTGTACATACTCGTATTTCAATGCGAGTTTTGAAACTAAAATCTCGTTAAGTTATTATGGTAAGTAAGTACTCAGCCATTATATGCTAATTGATATTTTGCATCATGCTTGGATGTTCGTACCCGTTGCTGCTCGCCCTTTGGCTTCGCACGTTTGGGTATACAGCCCACAGCCCTCAGGGATTGTGTAGTTTTTCATTTGAAAATACACATTTTTAAAATCTGAACAGTAGTTTTGAAACTGTCACATAATATTAGTAGGATAGAATGCTAAAGTTTGTGTGTGAATGTTTGCTACTAAACCGACTTTGATGAAATTTGGAATAGGTACAGATAGCTTATTCCCTTGATTAACGCACATGCTACTATCATTATTACCATTACCTATTCATCACCGCTCCGTTGAAACCGTGGTACCACAGTTAGTATTCGTACCGATAATATCTCAGTAAACAATATGCCACCTCCACTTCGCACCTCCTCCTAGCCGCAGCGAGCGCACTGCGCCTGCAACTGGTATATTTAATTCATGCTGAAGTAATTTATTTAGTGGTGCCGCATACGTAGGTACGGATGACGATTGTTCGCAATTGATTGTCTACTGGATATGACAGCGTAATGATGTATGCCGGCTTTATAATGCTCTTTAATTCTGAAAATTCTGGGTGGCGTAGGTGTGGGTTTGACCACATAGTCGCTTACCATCAGGCGGCCCGGTTGCTTGTTTGCCATCTCTGGCATAAAAAATCGCGTAAAAATAATAGTTCAACTGTACCTGCTGGGAGCATAAAATTTAAACAGATAAGGATTAGTATACGAGGTGTTATCGAAAGATGTGATAATATTGAAGGGTGTGCAATTGTGCATGGATATCACGATTCGCATTATATACCGAAATATCAAAATACCAAATCAAAACTTTATTTTACAATACAAAATTTTTAAAAATATTATTCGTAAATCACACGACTGAATTCGCAGGCCAGTGGCAGTTAAAGTCTGTGCGTTCCTAGTATATTTGGTCAGATCACATATCAAAGTATTAAATTTATTTACCTATATCCATGGACAGATATCCAGAAACACGAAAAACCTATCGCTTTGACATTGGTTGTATCATGTCACATCCATTATTCAGTATGAAATATAGAGCAACGATTGAAATATAGGTAAATAAAATTCACGTAAACATTGTGGGAATTTCGCGAATGGCTAGCGGAAAATGTCCTAAAATATCCGATCTTTACTGTTAAGGTAGAGTTTCACTGCTGCGACAATCTAATTTCGAGTTAACTTATCAGTGGCGAGCTGGCGAGTCACTAAAAGATGGTTTAAAGTTCCTAGAGGAGATGGAGCCTAGTTTAACACATTTGCAGTAAAAAGCGAAACAAATACAAAAAAAAATCTTCAAAATTTAATGCAAAAAGTTTTGTTCTCACTACCAAACTGGGTAAATACCCGTATCTTGATCAGTGAGGCTTTCCAGACATTTGTAATTGTGTAGGTATAAAAAAAAATGTGAAAATACAATAAAAACAAGTCAACTAAAACGAATTTGAATAATAACGCTAAAGCGTCACTAATTACAACAACATACCTACAGCCCGCCCTTTAGCGTAAATAAATATACAAATATACCGACAAACTTTCGCATTTCATTTTAAACTAACTAACTTTGTTGGCGCCGCAGCCCAAATTGAGTCTTGGCCTCCGATACTTACAGATAATAATAAAAAAATATAGTATTAAATAAATAGTAAGTAGATGGTAGTTTAAAATAATAGAAGGATAGATTCTTATGTTGCATGTAACCAGACCACACCTTAAATCTTTATTATTATACCATGATATCATGTCCCAAAGGTAAACAGTTACAGTTGTCCACAACATTTAAATAATTTAACGGACAGAGGTTTTAATGATGAAAACAACTATGTTTCGTTTAACAATAACAACGGTAGTTCAGTTTATTAGCATCAATTCCCACGACGAACTCACTAAACGAAACGCAACGCAATCGCTGTCTTTTACTAATAGAAACATAAATGTGAGATAGCATGAATTTTAGTGCAGTCAAAGTACTTTATCGAGTACGCTAGTGGGCCCAAGTTTGAAGGCTTTTTATGGCAGATCTAATTTTTTAAACTATTGGCATCCTTGTCTAATAGCTTGCAATGATAAAGACAGATACATTTTTAGTTTGGATCTGTCAAGTAATGCCTTCCATTGACACTTTAAAGTTGTTTTTAGTCGCCCGTTCCTATTTGTATGGAAAACTTAGATGTGACTTATTTGACAGCATTTAAGCACGCTATCTCTTTCTAACGCTTCTATTAGTAAAAGACAGCAATAGCACTAAGTTTAGTTTAGTGAGTCAACGTGGAACCTCGGCCATTGTGTGTTTCATACCTATTGAAATGCTTAAGCCATGTCTTCATATAAGATCACTGGATTTATGATTTCTGTGGAGTACTTATTTATTAGGTATCGATTTGGGAAATTGCTTTTCTTTGTTATTTTTCTCGTTCTACTTTTTTGGTACGGCATGATATCATTTGATGTGGTTTTTTAATGTTGTTACTATGCTATGCTGGAGAAAAGTTTCATATTTTGTTATGCGTTTTTTTTTTCTGATCAAAAATATAGATGACACACAAAATAAAACGACCTTCCCTTTCTTTTAATGGCTCTTTTCTTGATAAAAAAGCACACCTCGAGCCCCTTGAGCTAGAGCTTATCAGCAGGCCTTGAGGTCTACTGATAAGCTTTTACGATTGCACCTGACCAAGTTTACGTAAAAGTTGAACTTGCGATAACTTGTTTTCTAAAAATGTAAGGCTATGGAGAACTTACGAGATGAATTTTAAATCAGACGCGGCATGCACTATTTGATTATTTCTTATACTTTTCTAGAGGTATTTATAACACCTTGTACTTATTGTATGTTTTATGTAATGTATGTACCATGTGATGTGTGGCACGAATAAACGTATTTGTATTCTGTATTTCTTGTACAAAAAAGACGTAGCACCAAGTCTAGTGTCCCAGCATAATAGCTCAAACTTAGCTTCTAGAAAGTTCCACCGTTAAAAAGGAAGCAGTCATTCTCGTCTGCAAAATCAACTTTTAATTCCCCTGCCTCCGCGAGCACATTTTTCACCGCTCTTGTATTTTCTAGTTACCAAGTTTAACCTCAATTTCTTCTTGTTTAATTTGCATGCTCTCCTTTACATAATTGGCTCGTATATTTGTTACAATCTCGGCGCTTTGCTAAGTTTCTTACAATTCTTTTCTTGCTAATTTGAAAGTATGGGGGTTTGTTTGAAGTCTGGATTGTTCTTAGTCTATGGTACCGTTTAAATGTCGTTTTTCTTTTATTGTGTCTTTCTTGTAAGGCTTGATTTTAATTGACTAGCTAGGTGATTGACCAGAACGTAGTTGATATTATAGGATGATGCTCAAAGGTGATATAATATCTGTAGCTAAAATAAGGCCACAGCAATGTATCATTTTCAATGATTAACGACAAACGAATAAAATCTATATTTTCTAAGAGATTACGTTAATGACCAAGGGCCTTAATACGTAAGCGTAGTAGCAATGTTCATCTCGTTCCGTCCTGCTCCCGCCAACTTACTCGCGCCATACGAGCGAGCAAGATGACACTATTTTCATCGCCTCCACGCTTACAAATTAAGGTTTGTTGAAGGCCTGTTTATCGACGCAGTGACAAACTTTGATAATAAACACGATAATCATCACAGGACGCAGCACGATCCCTTACGAACGGTTAACCCGATAATCGGCCACTATTGTTCGTGCGGTCTCGCAGACCGGCACCCGCGGGACGGCGGTTGACAGGTTAATAACACTAAATCAAGCATCGAGGCGATGTTTTCATTTGGTGTTTAATAACGGCCAAAATGAAACTTTATTGTTGTTGCATTGAAGGATTAATGCTTGTGACGTTTTAATTTGAAGTTTTAAAACTGCAATAATATTAACAGATTGTTATGCTATCGGGGCTTAACTTATAAATGGTGCTTAGCAGTTGCTAAGATTGAAAAATGACAATTAACTGTGCGCAATACAAAAACAAAATAGTTTAAAAAACTGAAAAACACGCATTGTCATCAGTGCAAAGTTTGAATTAAATCTGATCGTTCAAAGTAGGGCAAAATCGAGTCCAAAAGGGTCGCGGTCGATTACAAACATACAGGTGAAACTAATAAAAGCGTGTTAAAAATGAAGTGCGCATGCGCAGTACTAAGAAATTTCACATAACTTTCAGATTACTTTATAATTAAGGACCTCTACGGTGGCTAGCAAGCAGATCGACCGTCTGATGGTATTTGGTTACTGTCGCTTAGGATACCTTGTAACACCAGAAGTGTCACGAATAAATTAGGTTCTGACTTTTTAAAACTATTAACAACCCTGTAAAAGAACTATTTTGTGATAGCTATTCAAAAAACCGGCAGTGGAAACTAATTTTATATTAATTTCTCAGGTGTTGTCAAATGAAATGGCTTTAAATATTTCATATTTATTTAATTAACTGTGTGTTAAAACTTAATGTTTTTTGTCAGCGTGCTGTGAATTTAACGCATTTAAAAAAATACAGGTATTTTTAAACAGAATTCGACTGTCTAAGCAATAACAGCACTGGCAAGATACTCGTTCATGATATGGCAGGTGTTCTTCCCGCGAGTGATCCTGAAGTACCCCTGCTCCCCAAAGCTAGTAGACCAGGAGTTCTTCAAAGTCCAGAATGGGCCTTGGGCATTATCTGGAAAAGAGAACTTATATTTAATTACCTATTTAAATACGGTTAAAAAAGACAATAGAAAAAAATCATGCCTTCTCACTAAGAGCTATCTCGACCAGGTTTTCAGTCATTATTATTTCAATTTATCTTTCACTGTCGTTTCAATATCAATCAATCAATCAACGCTTCACATTCATAGCTCCCCACTAGGATAAATCCTGTGTCGGGGATGCCATGGAACACACACAAAGACAAGGACAACTAACACCAGACCCAGAATAAATATTTAAATTAATCATTCAAACATCTGCGCGACCGAGAATCGAACCCGGGACCTGTGCCTGTGACTTATAAGGCTGATTTATTACCCACTGGGCCAAACAGGTCGTCAAATCAAAATGTATCAAAAGAAGAATCTTTAGGAAACGACTATACCAAATCGACTTTGAATAAAACATGTCTAAGAACCACCGCTAAAAACCTAGTTTCAAATTTAAAAAAAAAACGCATACAAATCGGTTCACCCGTTTAAGAGCTACGGACACCACAGATCACACACAAAACGGCCAAACTTTTAACACCGCTCTTTTTGCGTCGGGGGTCTAAAAACCATAGCGAGTTAGATAGAAAAAATTACCAATGCCATATCCAACGAGCAGCACTGCGTGGTCTATTTTCCCAGGGCAGCTATCTACAATTCCTCCGTGATATGACATCAAAGCATCGGATGCAATAGCTGTAACAGAAATAAAACAAATTTTCTTTCCAAATTTTTAATTTTTTTTAATTTAAAATATATACAATTTTACATTTATTGTAAATTCTTTTAACGAAGGATTCGGAGGTGAGCGCTACTACTCACGAGACAGTTTTTTAACTGCTGCGGGTAGCATCGTTTTTTCTTGTTATTAGCCGTTAAGTTTTTGTGCAAATAAAGATTTTGAATTTTTGAAAGGTTAGTGTTTTTTAACATAATTAAAAAAACACATATTTTAAAATTGTGTTGTTTGTGTATATTTACGTAGGTATTTATTTAAACATCTTGAGTAAAAAATTGGGGAGTGTCAAAACTGTTTAGGAGAACGATAGCTAATTTCAAATTAGCTTTATGTACGAGTACCTACCTAAGTAGTTCTCGCTGTTAGAAAAACACAAATCATTAATTCGTGTATTGTTTGTGTTTAAATTATGAATTTGTATTTTTATATATTCAATTAATATTCGTTAATCAATTCCAGTATAAATAAATTATTTGCATTTGCATTTTAATGTTAACGCGGTGATGTGTTGAATTAAAAAAATAAGAACGAGAAAATATTTTTTTTTAATAAGGGTGATAAAATGTTATTCACAGAGACTTAAATTTACTAAGAAAATACATTTGAATTTAAAAATATAATTAAATAAAAAAACTAAACTAATCTAAAAGGCTGCTGCCTGTGCGGGAATTGTTCTCAAAATGCTGGCCCCATTACCACGTTGTATGGCGATGCTCACCCTTTGGGCGAGATAGAGGCCAGCATTTTGGTCACGTGTTGCTTCGACCAGACGAGAAGAGAGAATAATTGAATAAGAGAAAAGAATTGATTCTCAAACGGTACATGCAATAAGTTTGAGAACTTCAGAACAAAATACTTCAAAAGTATTAACTTTAACTGCTGAACACACACACCTCGTGTTTTCCTTTGTGCAACGCGAATGCGGCTATAGCTATACACGCCAGGCGCGTAAAACACAACGCATGTGATTATTAGCCGCAGTTAAAGTGTTAAATCACTTACCGACAGCAATCGGTCCATGTTTGTTTAACGCGGTGATGTGTTGAATTAAAAAAATAAGAACGAGAAAATATTTTTTTTTTAATAAGGGTGATAAAATGTTATTCACAGAGACTTAAATTTACTAAGAAAATACATTTGAATTTAAAAATATAATTAAATAAAAAAACTAAACTAATCTAAAAGGCTGCTGCCTGTGCGGGAATTGTTCTCAAAATGCTGGCCCCATTACCACGTTGTATGGCGATGCTCACCCTTTGGGCGAGATAGAGGCCAGCATTTTGGTCACGTGTTGCTTCGACCAGACGAGAAGAGAGAATAATTGAATAAGAGAAAAGAATTGATTCTCAAACGGTACATGCAATAAGTTTGAGAACTTCAGAACAAAATACTACAAAAGTATTAACTTTAACTGCTGAACACACACACCTCGTGCTTTCCTTTGTGCAACGCGAATGCGGCTATAGCTATACACGCCAGGCGCGTAAAACACAACGCATGTGATTATTAGCCGCAGTTAAAGTGTTAAATCACTTACCGACAGCAATCGGTCCATGTTTGTACAGCACTTGTTTTAACTTTTCCTCGTCCTGCATTTGATAATTCACACAGCCGCTGAGTTGCACTTTGACTAATTCTTTTTTAAAAGTGCAGGGGTGATCAAGGTCGTCATTAGAGTTCAGGTACGGGTAATCAGATTCTAATTCAATACCTCCCAAATCAATAACATCCCTGTAAAAAACATTAAAAATTTAAGTAAATTTTTAGGGAATGAAATTTAGGAAATAGTATGCTAAGCCAAAAGGGGCTCAGCTCATAGTACTCATTTTTACTACTTTTACAATGAAATCAACCCGGAAAACGTAAAAAAAATGTCCCATAGACAAATGTCAAAGACACTCGACAAATTTATGAAACGGCTTTTATTTTTGCGAATTCTGGGTCGGTCCGGGTTCTGATGAGTATTATGAACCCTTTTCGGCTTGGCATACCCTTTCCTTATAGCTGCAGCTGAAGGGACTTACTCCATGGTAAAGGCCATGACTCCTCCTTGACATGCTGCGTTTTTCGAGGAACAGCTAACTGCCTCCTGCTCTGATAGGTCCAGGTGCTCTCCATTATGTTTAATGGCATATACACTTTCTATGTTACCTAAGAATTTATTTATTTAACAATTAATAACTTTTGTATACAATTTTACATCTTAAATTAACACTTTAACTGCTGAAAACACGTACGTTTGTGTTTTCCTTGGTGCAACGCGAATGCGGCTACACATGCCAGGCGCGTAAATTACAACGCATTTGATTATTAGCCGCAGTTAAGGCAACGCATGTGATTATTAGCAGTAGTCAAAGTGTTAAGTTAAAAAATAAATAACTCAACCAAAATAATAAGAAAAAAATAAAAAAAAAACAGGTTTTGTCCAAGGGCAAGATACCAAGAACGCTGGCTGCATTCCCGCGCTGAATTGGAACGAAATTCTTTGCGCGAGGAATGAGCCAGCTCTCTTATCACCAGCGGCGTCGAATAAACGAGGTGAGTTTGACAATTATTTGTACTAAACTTTTGTACTTTTGTTCTACCTGTTTTCGTAAAAAGAGCATAAAATGTCCTTTGCCAATAGGTTTAACACACATTATATTACACACACACACACACACACACACACACACACACACACACACACACAAAACATTTTAACACAGATCATACCATAACGGTTATAAGGGTTTTAAAGCCTTACCAATTATTTTAAATACGTACCAACAGCGGAGAATGCATAGCAAGAACCACATCTTCCTTGGTTCTTGACAGGGGTTACCATTTGCTGGTCTCTCCAGTCGAAAGACTCTGGAGCATCGTTATTAGTTACGTCAGTTTCTCTGATAGCGGTACAGGATGAACCTTTTGGTGACGGTATAAATCCAGTACATCTGGCTACAAACTCTTTTCTAGTGAGATCAGAAAATTGGTTTACACCTGGAATTGAAGAAATAGCATTAGGGTTTTGGGTTTGTAGGAATCATGCTGAAAGAACTTTCTTAACCCACTTGTTTCAGCTGTGTCATGAACGACAAACCAACATTTTTTTTTCTTTTTAACAGACTTCAAAAAGGAGGAGGTTATCAATTCGTCTGTATGTTTTTTTTTTTTTTTATGTTTGTTACCTCATAACTTTTGATAAGTGAATCGATTTTGATGATTCTTTTTTTATTAGAAAGCTGACGCTTCCCATTTGGTCCCATTTCAATTTAGTCCAATTCTGATAATGGTATCCATGAGAAAACCATATAAGTCTTAAATTTGCATTAAGTACGTGCGCGACAAATAGATGAATAACTCAATAGTCGGTCTTTTGAAGTCGGTTTTTGTTTTTTGTTTTGTAAAAATAATTAACATACACAAGGTTAGAAGGCAAGGATATGGCTTCGGGGTTGGTCCCCTAGTAAAAGTTGTTCGTAATTAAGAGTAAGTAGGTACTACAAATATTATAAGCCTTTTAGCGGCTTAGGATAGGATACCTCATAACCGTGTATATTATGTAAACGAAACAAATCATTTGTGCAAAATAAGTTGATTCAGGAGTAAGTGGGTTGATAGTTAGTAGGTACCAACTCGAGGGTATAATATTGGTAAGTTTTTTTTTTTATGTGATTAAGTGACGAAACGAGCGAATCGCTCGCCTGATGTTAAACGTCACGTTTGCCCATAACAGGTCTGCGCCACCCAGAATTTTGAACTCGCAGAATTCAAGACCCTGCGCGGCACAGCACTGCGCTCGTCACCCTGAGATATAAGTTGTTTAATCTCCCATTTGCCCTGTAATTTCACTGGAAACAATGCCCTTCCAACCGGAACACAGTAATGTTTGCACACTGCATGGCGGTGGAATAACTGGCAAAGGTGTGGTACTTCCCCAGGCGGGCTCTGCAAAAGAGCCCTACCACTACAAAACCAACACCAATATGGAACTCTATGGTATATCCATACTGGTACTGATATGCAAATGGTCGCATATCTACCAACTTTCTTGGTAAGTCAAGCGGTAATAGTATTTATTTTTTGAAAATACCTTTAGCAGTTTAGTTGTCACGAGGAAAACATAAGGACAGACAAACATGCATACATGTCAAACACTTCTCTTTTTTGGTTTCAGCACAGTTGGGTTATTACCCAACTGTGCTATAATCCTTTTTTGGATTTAGCATAGTCAAAAAAACAACGTCAAAATACTCACGATGAATAGCCGTATCCATAGCGTTCCTCTTATTAATTTGAATCAAATTTTCAGTAAAAATCTTCAGCCTGTCCGACTTTTCATCTTCACTTCCGTAATTAATGTTATATGTTTCAACAAAATCGTTGAAATAATGTTTAGCGAGGTTTATGTCGTAAAACGGCTTTTCAATGCTTACGGAAAGAGCGAAGCCACATAACAGAGACAGCAATATTAACATTGTAATTTTTTATTAGTTTTCAAATTGAGGAACAAAAATTAAACAATTAGAATCAATATAAAAAATAATAGAATTAGTATTAGATTAGACCAATACGTTTACTGATACTCAATTTTGGAATATGCTCGTTATATACGTTTTTAAAAGCAAAAATATTCTTACAATGACATTCTAAGAGATTATTTGCACATTAAAGTTCAAATATTTATTTATCAATTTAGGTCAATTACAGTTTACTTGTTCAGTTTCGATGGGCAAGTTGCAAATATTTGAATAGATTAAGAGTTATATTATTTTTAACGCTTGAAGCAATAAACAAAAATATGTAGGCACAAATTCAAAATAATCTTCGAGTAAAAATGTAGAGTACTTAACATTTTTTTTTCTGCATTTTTAGGTTTTGTATTTAACTGTGTACCGAATATTTGTAATTATTTGTTGGAATCAAGTTACATTTGTTGGTTAAAAAGTAGCACTTTCCACTTGCATAGCATATCTTATGGGTTGATTACACGTAACGAGTACAGTGGCGAGACAGTGCCCTCGGCCGAGTACTCGGTTTGTATAAACAGTTTGCCGAGGCGAGACAGCCACTTGAACCATGATTTGTTTGCTCGGCTGAGTGTGCCCATTTACTGTCTCCACTGTACTCGTTAAGTGTAATCAACCGATTAGGTTTTATCAGACAGAGAGTAGTCACTCGTTCAAGCGTTCCGGGTTCGCGTTAGATTGCTTGCTGTGTGGGCATGTCTACGAGTATGTGGGTCATTCTACTTTTTAGTGCAGGTTTTTGTGTCCCCCAGACAAAAAAATCTAGATTTGCCATTTTCTTCATAAAATTTAAAAATATTGCGCAATACACGAAACTTCCGTAATATTTCCTTTACTTCTGTTAACATTTATATTTAAATATTTTGCCTATTTTAAGATAATTAAGGGTAACAAAGTGGAGTTTTATGGTAACATAGTTGGTTTCCATAGTATTGCAAAGTGTCCCCGACCTAATACGCGGACTAACTTAACCAAAAAAAGTATTCTTATTGCAGTGTAGTCCTATGTTTAAAAAATTTATTAAGTTTATTTGATATGTTTGCGTTTTTTATGTAGGCCTCATATATTTTTAAACGATTTATTTCTTTTTCAAAATAATTACTTTAGTTTTGTCCCTAAGGAAGAAGCTCAATACGGTACTACTATGTTACTGGTATTTCTTAAAAAAATCGTTAGATGTCGCTGTACCGCCACTGGTCGGGTCGATTGGGTAGGTTGCGCATTACAAGAGCGGGGTGGAGGGGAATGGCAGTAAGCCACGTGCCGGCACTCAGTCGCCGCCATGTTGTGAATCAAGACGCGTGTGTTTATTTGGTGTGCACTTTGTTACCCGGCGAAAAGGTAAGTTTCTAAACTTTTACTTTATGTTTTAACTGTTGAGACGTGGCATTTATGTCACTTAATTGTATTCTATTGTTGGATTTGCAAATTATATGGTCATTTCGTAAATATCAGGTAGCATCATGTTATTTTACAACTGTGTTACCGGCCACTTTGTTACTCTGCTGTGGTAACGCAGTTGTAAAGATGGTAACGCAGTTGTAAATATACTCTGTCACTGATTCTTTCTAATTTTATTTAACTTGATTAGTTCGTATCGACCCATAGGTTAATATTTTAACAATTTTACAATTGTTTGCTGACTTACTTTAATTGTTGACGGTAAAATTAGTACTACAATGCCATGTTTTTATCTTTTACAGAAGATCATGCCGCTAACTCCAGCCGAAAAACAACGTCGGTACCGAAACAAGCGAAAATTAAACATTTGTGGTAAATAAGAGACTGATTAGCTATTTTTGTAGAAGAGAATTCTCTATTGAAACAACTTTGTTACTGTTGAACAACTGTGTTACCATTATGTCCCTATTTCTAAGTAAAGGTTTTTCAATTTGAGTTGTACAATTGGCATAATAAGCTACATTACAGATATATCAGATGCAAGATAATATTTTTTAATATCAATGTTAAATACGTTGTTAAGATATTTTTACATATATACATTTTATGTCAAATCTTTGTAAACAAAAGTGCACAACAGTAACATAGTTGTCATTTAAATGTGATTTATAAGACTTAATAAATGATAATTTCTAATTTTAGTTATGAAAGAGAAAGATTTATGTTCCTAAAATACGTTTTGTTAATTATTTGTTTGTAATGAGTGACTAAAGCTGCTCAATAAAAATATTTAGATTGGTAACAAAGTGGTATGATTTTTCTACCTTGGTCGCCAAAATCTTTATTTTCAGAAAGAAATATGTAAAAAATTCGCTGCTGGCAGTTAATTTCAATTGTGTGGGGTATAATTACGCATAAATACAGTTACATTACTTCATTTATCTCTAATGATAAAATTTTTAAAGCCCACTTTTAGCAGTGCAAAAACCTGCACTAAAAAGTAGAATGACCCATGTAACGTATCGTAACGCAACCTACCGCAGATCGCAAACTACAAACGCTTAGACGCAAGACCTCTCTCTGTCTAAAACAACCCTCAATCGCCGTTTGACCGCGCCTTAGTAAATACATCTTTTGAAATTAAATCATCTTTCGAAAAAGTCTTAACTTTAGCTTAACTATAGTAAGAACATTGTGAGTACGAGTTTACTAGTACTCTATCCACTATAGTTGAAAGCTTGATCTAACCGCCCCTTACCGTCTAACCAACTGACCCCGCAGTGAAGCCAGCCGACTAACCTCTCACACAAAAGGTTAAAAACGCGCCAAAAGCCATTCTCAGAAGTCCAGCAAAACCTGCATTTACTTCTTGCACAAAATAAAAAGAGTACAGAAGCTAAGCTTCATGGCAAAGAAGTTCATAGTAAGTAGTTAACGCGTTCGACAAACGCACACAGACATCGCTCACGGACACGAGTCTGGAAACATTCGCCCGAGTGAGTGAGTGAAGACTTTATAATAATGTACCTTTTAAAAGTGCCCCTGCTCCATTGAGCAATTTGAGCACAATATGATGGCGCTACTCTCACCAAATTTCTGGCCAGGGCTAGTATTCCGGCGTTACCGGGAGACAGCACAATATATTATTTATTGAATACTCCATTGTTAGTAGACATGAATTAGTAAATATTAACAAATAATAAAATTATAAATTTTCATTATTTTCAAATCAATAATAGTAGTCCGTCTTATGCTGTCGAACTAATTATAGGTAGACTTATGTCCATCTGTCACGCGCGAGCGACTCGCGTGTGTAAGCGATGTCAATGTGTTCGTTGCTCGGGCGCACTTACCATGAAGTTTAACTTCTGGACTCTCAATACTCTAGTCTGTGCTTCTTGCCTCACTTTTGTGGCGAACTCTTTGTTACGAACAATGAAGAATGCTCTCAGAATTCAGAAAAGTAGCTGAAGTATAAATTAATCGGAAATGTGGTCGAGTTGTTTTGGAAAATGGTTACAGTTGAAACTTAGTAAACGGAGGTGATGTTTTTGTTTCACAACAATATAAACATAATTATAGGATTACAAATTAAAACTAACTTATAGCTAACTTTAAATGTAAAAGAATTACTTCATAACTAAATTGTTGACAGTGCGATTCTCATTAGTCCTTTGCTCCGAACAGTGGACTTGTGAGCTTTGCTCGTATTCGATTTTTTTAAGCTTTTATTTAACTTATCGTGTTAGTTATGTCCTAAGTATGATTTCTGTGTAGGTTAAATCTCGCCAGTACTGAATTATGAACCACTTTCCGATGTCCGATTGAGCTAAATTTGGTACTTCAATTTAATTTCAGTTCATACCTGTGTAACTCTTATGATAATAAAGCTTGTTTTTTCTTAAATATTTTTTCAATTTATTAACCTACTCAAAATATACAGGGTTATTCATAAAGGGTATGCTAAGCCGGAAAGGACTCATAGTACTCATCATTATGAACAGCTTTTACTATTCTTTTGCGATTTTTTATTCGCGAATTTCGAGTTGCTCCCGTAGTAAAAGTTGTTCATAATGATGAGTACTATGAGTCCTTTTCGGCTTAGCAGCATACCCTTTATGAATAACCCTGTATTTGCTCGAACCACTAGTCTACAACATTTTTTTAATACCATTCAGCAACGGGAGGAGCATATCGCTCGCCTGATGTCAAACGTCACGTTTGTCCATAACAGGCCTGCGCCACCCAGAATTCGTGAAGATCGGATCTATGGTTCGCAAGTTATAATAGTCATCTAAGCAAAATTAGTACTTAGAAAAAACGTTTTCTTTCGACATTTCTTCCAAAACGACTTCCAATAAATTAAATAAATAACAAAAAACAACGTTGTCTTTATTCCGGGATTCCAAAAAACAAAACCTCCGTTTCCAATCTGATTTCCACCTTGTTCCATGGAAAAAATTCCATTTTCCATTTCTCAACAGATATAGATAACTGTTAAACAACAATAGCCGTTAGTACAACAAACAGTTGTTTCACGTCATTGTTCCAAACAAGTTTATATTATTACGTATCGTGGACGTACTCAGGGATGGTCTTAAGAGGGGGAAGGCTTGTGGGACCTTATTTCAAGCTTAGAAATTGAAATATGCTAGGTTCCTCAATACGTTTGTGTAAATCATTACAACATTGCATTATCTCAAGTCTTTTTCTGATTTTTGACTGTTTTGAAAGAACAGACACACACACGTACACGACAAACATAAAACACTTCGTCGTTTTTGAGTCGGGGTTTAAAAAAGGGTGTTATAAGTTTGTACGTTGTCTGTCTGTACGCCGTAGCTCGTTAAACGGATAAAAGTTTTGGAAGCGGCTTTTTTATTTGATAGCAGTGGTTCTTATCAAAATTTGGTCAGCCGTTTCAACGGAACTTTGAGTTTCTTTTAAATTTTTTTTGTAAACATGTTTAGCTTTATTACCCACATTTTTCCATCCTTGCTCCGTCCCCACGTCTCTACATTACAGACGATGAATGGACCTTTTGTGAGCGACTTCGTTGTGAATTTATCGCGCTGTAAAACGGAAGCTTATACGCGTACATTGTTAATTCTATTTTATCAAGATATTAACGGAATGAAGAACTACTCGTATTTTGTACAAATTGGATTCCATATAATCAGGGTTTCATATTATCTGCATAACTGGGTGGTTATAACTTTCTCTCATTGTCTGTTTTCACACTAATTTATTGTCTAACTGTTGAATGGAATACATCTTTGTAATGTCGTAAAATAGGCCGCAGTTCTTACAATTTATAGCTCGTACAAATCGACTTGAATGAAATTGGGTTTATAGTTTAGACAAGATGTAACGGAAAGTTGTTGTAATACATAATAGACGTCAAAGTGAATAACTTTTGTGACACAATTTGCTAAATTTGAAAAAAAAAATATCGAGTCCCCTACTCAAAATATTTATTTATATTAAGTCATATCAATGTTTTATGGACCTTCGATATTTTCTTTCTCGAATTTAGCAAACTTGTGTTCACTTTGACGTGTAGAAGAACACCCTTAAGTATTACTACACTTTTTCATTACACCTTGTACCTATATCGATACTTGTGCAAGAACTTGCAGCAAATAATTCACATTGTTTTATCGGTCGATGTGTATCTGGCTGCACATGTCAGTCACAAGATGCTATATCACTTGTGGTGTGTATCTTATTCGGTGTCATAAATCATGCTATATCGATTGAAGTGTAGCTGTGGCTTCACCTGTCACATATCATTAGCAACCATTAATCCTCCCACTGCTGGGATACAGGTCCCTCGAAGGGTGATTATAGGCCGTAATCCACCACGCTGGCCAAGTGCGGGTTGGTGGATTCACATACACCATTTAATTTCTTCTCCAGACATAGGTATTGCAGGTTTCCTCACGATGTTTTCCTGCACCGAAAAGCCAGTGGTATGTAAATTCGTACATAAGTTCCAAAGAACTCATTGGTACGAGTCGGGGTTTGAACCCGCCACCTCAAGAATGCGAAGCGGCTGTTCTCCCACTGAGCTACCACGGCTCATCCCTCTGTCACAGATACAAAATGCTATATTGCTTGAGGTGTTACCTGGTTGCACTTGTCATAGTCATGCAATGCTAAATCGACTGAGGTATACTTATTATAAAAATCGTTAGTCGAACGTGAACAGAAATTGTCACAAGACCGGTATAAGCGGCGTCCAAGAATTCAGGCCCATCCTCAGCTGTGGGCTATCACGGACTGATAATATCGATAGGTATAATATAAACCCAGATTTTTTTTTCATGTCGATGGTTAATAATGACGATGATGAGAATGCCTCGAAGAGATCACTCTTAGCTATAAGGGCGCCAGTTGTTGCACTTTTTTCTGACAAATAAATCTGTCTACCTCTAAGATGATGGTAGCTATAAGATGATGATGGTTGAAGTTTACCTTCTAAATGGCACCAACATTGACTAAATATAAACCTAACAAAAACACTAAGCAATAAACTTAGTTATTACCTACATTTTACTATTCTCAGTCATAAAGTGAATTATGTAGTTTATGTAAAGTCTAGTTAGCTAGAACTAGCGTTTTTCTTATCTTAAAGTTTATGACCGGGAAGGATATTACGTAAGTGGTCATAAAATATTAACTTCTTTCGCTATCTTCTCAGTAGGGAAGGCGGTAATTGACGAAGAAAATAGGTTGCTAGATGAAAGTAAATTTTTTCGACCAATTTTTGAAGGCAGATCAGTGTTTTTTTCGCGTAACGCACCCGAAGGGTAGCACGAGACCCTGTTACTAAAAGCATAAACAGACGCTCCGATTCGGTTGGTGCCAACCATCCGACCACGACCAAATCGGAAAGTGAAGAGAGCGGTCGGTACGACATAATTATTATTAATATTGGTTGGACGTGGTCGGATGCGCCGGCGATCCGACCAAACCAAATTCCTATCCAGTCCAACTAAATTGGAACGTTTGGAAGCTTTGTTCCGACCAGTGTTGCCAATTTAGCGACTTAGACGCTAGAACTGGCGACTTTTGCTCAAGTCTTAGCGACTAAAATAAAGTTTTGACGACAAAAATTGTTTAGCGACAAATCTGGCGACTTTTAGAAAACCAATTATCAACCAATTACCAATCATTCGAAGATATGTTCGGAAATCTTCATCATCCAATTCCTTAAGGAGCCGCATATGACTGTAATATTCTCTATTTCTATAGTAGAATTTAGCCCATTCTCTTCGTTTTTTCCTTGGTTCCTTTTGTAGCGGTGCTGTAGCAACAATGATAGCAAAGTCAACTGACGGCTGGAAGGCCAACCGTCGGACAATCTGTAGCAATGTTGGAATGGTTGCTATGTCGGTTCCAATATGGCTGGCACCAACCGAATCGGAGCGTCTGTTTATGCTATAAGACTCCGCTGTCCGTTCGTCCGTCCGTCTGTCACCAGGCTGTATCTTGTGAACCGTGATAGTTAGACAGTTGATATTTTCACACATGATCTCTTGCCACTATAACAACAAATACTAAAAAATTGAATAAAATAAATATTTATGGGGGCTCCTACACAACGAGATTTTTTTGCTGTTTTTAAAATAACAAAGTTTTAAAATATTGAAGTTCGAAATTTGAAGGCCAGAGTAACGTCATCTCGAGCTTGGAGAAACACGTTACATTACGAACATTTCGAAGAAGTTTACCTATCATAGGTAGAGGTACTTAGCGTAAAAATATCATCCTCGTTTTGGCAGTCGGTTGACAAGCCTATTGGCAACCCATTGAACATTCCCCAAGAAGACTTAGTTTAAAAACATTTCGTGACTTTACGCATAATTATTGAGCAGTGCGTTGCCATTTTTCACTATGACGTAGAAATGCGTTAGCAAGTAGGGTCAACGTAAACGTTGGAAATATAGATACAACATTATTTTTTTCCTTTTTTGTATTTTTCTTTTGTGTACCTTCACAATGACATGTAGGAGTTTAGCTTTGACTATTTTTGCTAATATTATGTACAAGCAAAATAAAATGAAAAACTGAATAAAAGTTTAATTTATCATCTCATCTTCATCTGCCTTTGCATTTGTGATATTAGTTTAATGTTAAAGTGACATTTTACATACTCTCTATCTAGTAATATTTATATTATAGGTACCTACATAGTTTTATTAGGAAAGAGATTCGGACTATTCTGATCAACAAGAGCACATTGATCACGGCGGCGCGCGTCGCGTCGGTTCAAAACCTATCTGGCTTCTGTTTTTGTATTGTGATCATTGATCAATATGATTTAAATTGTTCATTGCGTTTTAGAATCGTATCTGGTTTCATGTTTTGTATTCTGTTAATATGGCTTAAATAACATTATTCACTGTGCTTTAGAAACCTATCTGATTATCTTTAGTATTTTGATCTACATGACATAATTGTTCAAGGCGTTATAGAAACGTATCTGGCTTCATCTTTTGTATTCTGATCAATATGAACACACATTGTTCACGGCGTTTTAGAAGCCTTGCTCCATCTTTTGTTGCGAACGTTACCATCGAGTCGCGAACGGCACCGTCCGACCCTCGTCAGTGGCACTAATTAACGATCCGGGCCGGCACGACAACGGGACGACAGCGAATTATTAGCGGAACTATCTATGTCATCGGTAATGATGAGAACGGTTTTAGGTTAGTTTTCGGGGAGCAAGGGCTGTGGTGTCGACCCTAACGCGCAGCGATGAGGTATTGCTTGTGTCACTAGTAGCGACCGGCTGTTTTACCCGCGCGGAGATCACGGTGAAGATTAGATTGATGATGGATTGGGAAGGGTTTTTCTTGAAGAATCTACATTCCAAATTTTATCTAAATCCGTTTATTAGTGGCGGAGATACGTGGTAACAGACATTCAAACAAACACATACACATACTCGTAAGCTACACACAAAGTTTTGCATTCGTTCGCAACTTTTATCAGATACTATTTTCATGCTTAGAGCCTACTTTTCTTTCCTCTTTCTACTTTCTACTTATTCTTCTAGGATTCGGAGGTCAGTTTTATAAACTTATTCGGTTCTCAGGTTTCGTACTTCAAAAGTTTTTCTTAAGATAACTTAGGTGTAATCCTGATTCTAGCCATTTAGCTAGCCATTTCTCTAGCCATTTAGCTAGCCATTTCTCTAGCCATTTCATTGCCTTTTTTGCCTGCTGTCCTAGGCTTTTCTTCCCCGAAACACTACCTTCTTTTTTCTGACTACTTATTATTAGCTGTTTTACAAATCATTAGTGCAAAGAGATAACAAGAATCAGTGTATCAAAACAACTAGCTTTGAGAACAGTGCTAGCCACTGGACCTCGACAAAGCCACTTTTTTAAATCCGTGTAAAAGAACTAATAGTAAGGTCAACGAGAAATTTATGCAAGAAGCCATTCAATTTTCTCTTTTGCTATGCCTTATGTAGCAAACAAGCAAACGGACGCCTATACCTACAGTAAGTAGGTAATAAGCATGAGTAATAATTGGTAGTAAGCAATCACCGTCGACTATTGATACTTGCATATGGATACCTGTACCTAACACCGGAGACGTCACAGATACGCTGCCGACCTAAGGCTCACGGTAATTCCTAATTAAAACCAATCAAAAAGTAGCCACACTCAAGTCCATCTTATCTTTCCAAAAACTCAATTAAGGGTTACACAATAAGAGGCGGAGTGCCACGTCAGTCAAGGAAAGGGTAACAAACAGTTTAAGACAGAGAGGTCGACGTAGCCTCTAACACCTTTCGATAGGGTTGAGAGTTAAGGCCGCTTTCAAGGGAGTAGGGCTGTCGAAGATCTGCAGAAAAACGCTGGTCTTCATGAAATCATGTCGCGTAAATTAAGGAATTGCTTTGGAGCTATTTGACGACCTCTCAGGATCAATTAATTTTTGTTTTATATTCTTCAGCGAGAAGTAGACCGAACTTTTTTTGGCAATAGAAAAATAAAATAAAAAGTTGATTATTTAATACATGGATCATTAAATAATGAATAAATAATACCTACTCGTTTTAATTTATTTTTTATTTAGAGTGTGAATATAAAAATAATTGTTATTTGAAAAGTTATCTCTTTGAAAATAATTATGAAATTGACAACAATTGATCTACGTATTACTTGAAGGTCTATTTGTGTGATAACTACCAACCAAGCTACATCAGAGGCCTTTAGGCGAACTTTTTTTTTTAAATTCAACTATATAGGCTTGCGATACTACATAATTCAACTTATAACTCTGTGACCAGCCACTCGGCCTCTACGCACATACTATACTTACTACTCAAACTTTAGTCATCCCACTAGGACACAGGTCTTCCCTCGAAGGGTGAATGGCCACGCTCCACTTCACCACGCTGGCCAAGTGCGGGTTGGCGTCTCATACGCTTTTGAATTTCTTTCCGTACATCAGCAGTGGGCCTAGCATAAATTATAACATAAAATACGTAGCAAGTATTTGATAGAAAAAAATAAATAAAATAAAATATGAATAGGAAAGCGAAGACGCTGTCGGGCTTAAATGAAAACTACATAATATGGTCGTACATTTTTCTACCAAATACTCGCTATGCATTTTACGAGTAAGTCAGAAATAATGCTAGCCTAGGTTTCGAATTACTAGAAACATACCACATGAAAGCTCTTTTTTCATACCGGAAAGGAAAATGCCGTTTAAGGCAGTCAACCCTACCAGGAGTACATGTAGGGACCCTTAATTAAGGGCTGTTCCATTCCAGCTAAGGCCCGCGACGCACCCGCGCGTTCAATTACTTTTTAATTAGTAACAAATACAGAAACAGCTACTGGTAATGTACTTTGTTTTAATTTTGGATGCTTTTGCGCGGTTTGGGAGCATAATAATCGTTAATGGGTTTTACTGTATTCATGGGGATTGCGAGGGAAGCAGAGAGAGAAGTGAGCATCTTCCTATCCTTATCCTATATGCATTTTTTAGCTACCACTCGTGTTTTCTCTCTGGCGAGGATGCAAAATGGTGATGATAATGATGATGAAAAGTATTATATAAGTAAATTCAGGGCTTAATCTATCCTTACTTTTAATTCATCCAATTCCATCCAGCCGTTTCAACGTAAAAGAGTAACAAACAATTATACACACAAACTTTCGCATTTTATTGACTAACGAATTCTTAAATTATCGTTGGACAATAAGCCATTGCGTCAATTCTATGTCAAATGTCAAAAGTTACATTAAAAAAGTTTACATTGTCCAAAGCGCTACTTATATGGTTTAAGTATTTTTAAATTTTCTAATTTTTCATGTTTTTTTTACTATAAATTGAGATGTGAGCTATCCTATCTCCTAAGTTAGATCGAACTGCAACCGGTGTGCAAATTTGATTGAAATCGGTTAAGTAGTTTAGGAGTCCATAGCGGACAAACAACGTGACACGTAATTTATATATATTAAGATATACATATATACGAGTACAAACGCCATTATCTTAGTTCACCTAGACTTTGAGGACTCACTTATGTCTTGCAGTTTCCAGTTATTCTTTTTTCTCTTCATCATTTCATGGCAGTTGTGATTCTGTTTTTATTCGGCTTTTCATGGGGGTGTGTGATGTTTGAAATGAAATGAGACACATTCACACATAAATTATGAACTGTTTTGATGTTACACGGAAGCGTATTTGTGTGGCAAATTTAATATTGTGCAAATTAAAATAATAATTAATGGCGTTTTGGGTTCAAAATAAATTGCTGATTATTGACGGAGCGAAGCGAGGAGTCATGGCCTACTGACACAAATTGGCATTCGTATGTTTTTAACCGACTTCAAAAAAGGAGGAGGTTATCAATTCGTCTGTATGTTTTTTTTTTATGTTTGTTACCTCATAACTTTTGACTGGGTGAATCGATTTTGATGATTCTTTTTTTATTGGAAAGCTGACGCTCCCCATTTGGTCCCATTTCAATTTAGTCCAGTTCTGATAATGGTATCCATGAGAAAACCATATAAGTCTTAAATTTGCATTAAGTACGTGCGCGACAAATAAATAAATAACTCAATAGTCGGTCTTTTGAAGTCGGTTTTTGTTTTTTGTTTTTAGCAAAAATAATTATTATTACGGTGACAACTATCATAACATATGGTTTTTACCCTAAAAACTGGTGCTAGTACTAGTTTTTAGGTTGAGAACCAGTACTTTAGGTGAATTCATCAGAATTTTGATTGCCATTTTTCTCAGTGTATATCTGACCGACCATAACTTGAGTAGGGGATGATTTAAACTTCATGAAATTGTGCAAGCTGGTAGTTTATTTCAATACAATTTATAAGTTTAAAGATCGAGTAAATCGGTTCCTTCTAGGCAAGCGTACTCCATTGTAGACCACATCGTTGCCTACCATCAGGCAAGATGGCGGTCAAACGCTAGCCTATACTCGTAGTTCAATTAAATTATTAAAATTATTTATTTAGAATTTTGTTTGCTTTTGATGATGGGTACATTTAACCTGAAATAAATTAATTTTGAATTTTGAATTAAAAAAAAAGTCAAATATGAGCAAAACTGTTTGAGCGGTTTTAAGGATATAAAAGGCGGCAAGGTCTCAATTTGCCGCAAACTACTACTACAAAACTTAGAAATATTTTTCCGATTTCGTCTCACTAGTTCAATATGTTACCAATGAAATCGGACTACTGAGGTTTTTACTCTTATCAAATAGAACCACGATCAAACTTCGAAGAACTGTTGAATCAAACTTCACGCTGCTATGATGACCACTGAGGATAACTTTAATAAAATTCAGTTGACGCAACAGAAACATATCGGTATGTGATACGAGTATATAGTGCTAGAATATACCCATAAATGAAATTTGGCACAACCTTTATGGTTTTACAGCATAGTATTTCGATGGCACAAAAATCGGACTATTGGACTCAGCCTTTCAGTTCAATATTTACTTTTTTTGAGTGCTTTCTATCTTTGTTTTGACGCGCATCCGGGAGCAACAACTAGTAATAACAATCCGAGCACTCAGCACGCCGCTAACTTATTCAGATGCTCGGGTTCAATTGCCTCAGAGCGGATATGCAGCATCCTGGGATGAATAAGATTAGAGGACAAGGACATGGGTGCCGCCAGGATTACTTTCAGGGCGGTCATCTACATATTATGCTGTTAACTAATATAAAATATAGAATTATACGTGTAAATTAAGAAAACAAATGTTATGTCAAATTTAAATCGCGCGGGTATTTTAAATGGCGCCATCAAACTCGACACCTAAAAACATGTATATTTTTCTATGTATTTTCTTCCTAACAGGGGGGTGCAAGTGCACCCCCTTGCACCCTGCTGCCAGCGCCCATGGACATACAAGGACCCTTTAGGTTAAGCGTATGCTGTGACGTAGGTGACGCAGCACGGCACTGAAAAGATTTTGCAGGGCAGAGCAGGCGAGACAGACATAGAGCGCAGAGCAGGGCAGTATCGAATATTGTTATGCATGAACGTACCGACACCACACTTATCTCCACAACTCTTCGACCAATTTGACTCATATTTTACATTTAAAATTGTATTAAAATGAACCACTTTGTTTCAAAATTGCATTGAGTAGTCCACCGCACTTAACCGTAGTCAATTTATTTTTCGGACATACGAGTATATCTATACTGACATACAAATTCTATTTTGTTCCTCTAGGCACAGAGACCTTACATCGCTCGGTAAACAAAGCTGTCTTCAGGACATCACAACTTTTAGTCTTATACATCAATACTTTTAATAAATTCAAATCTATCAACGAAATCTTTCGATTTTCTGTCAGTTTCTTTTAAACTGAAACCTTCCTATTCCGCCACTCCGACCCGCTGGTTTTACTCGTCCCCAGTTTTATATATCCGTGGTAAATCTCCTGTAACATACATTGTTGGCTGACCTGCTCGTACTCCAGCGAGATATAAGTTTCATAGCTAAAAGCTCTACTACCCTTGTTTTTAAAAAGCTTTATTAATTTTTAAGTTAATAAATTCTACAAGTGTAGTAAAAAGATGGACAAACATAAGACGTCTTACACCATTCCAGTATTCACATCCAACTACTTAAGACTTTATGAAGGTTTATATAAGTTTTCTTCAATATTGCACACCCCGTTTTTATATTTTTTAATCTATCCTCTCCATCCTAAGGTAGCCTGGAAGAGATCGCTCTTAGTGATAAGGCCGCCAGTTGTCGCACTGGTTTTAGGTGCTATAATCCCTTTGTTTGTAATTTATGGTGTGAACAATAAAGAGTTTATCTATCTATCTATTTACATTCATCAATATTAACAATTATTTTTTTTATATACAACAGCGGCATATAACTAGACAGTCAGCCTGATGGTAAGCGAGCCTATGAACATTGCAACACTAGCTGCGTTGATGATGCTTGCCAGACTGAAGAGATGCTTGTGGATCCCCTTTTTAAAACGCCCTATGCTGTAGTTCGGCTTAGACCTTCGATGGAAGAGCATTCCACATCTTGCAAGAAAAGAGCGGTACTATGAATCAAACCCTCAAGCCGAGAAAAAATCAGCTATTTCGGAGATCACGGTGAAGATTAGATTGATGATGGATTGGGAAGGGTTTTTCTTGAAGAATCTACATTCCAAATTTTATCTAAATCCGTTTATTAGTGGCGGAGATACGTGGTAACAGACATTCAAACAAACACATACACATACTCGTAAGCTACACACAAAGTTTTGCATTCGTTCGCAACTTTTATCAGATACTATTTTCATGCTTAGAGCCTACTTTTCTTTCCTCTTTCTACTTTCTACTTATTCTTCTAGGATTCGGAGGTCAGTTTTATAAACTTATTCGGTTCTCAGGTTTCGTACTTCAAAAGTTTTTCTTAAGATAACTTAGGTGTAATCCTGATTCTAGCCATTTAGCTAGCCATTTCTCTAGCCATTTCATTGCCTTTTTTTGCCTGCTGTCCTGGGCTTTTCTTCCCCGAAACACTACCTTCTTTTTTCTGACTACTTATTATTAGCTGTTTTACAAATCATTAGTGCAAAGAGATAACAAGAATCAGTGTATCAAAACAACTAGCTTTGAGAACAGTGCTAGCCACTGGACCTAGACAAAGCCACTTTTTTAAATCCGTGTAAAAGAACTAATAGTAAGGTCAACGAGAAATTTATGCAAGAAGCCATTCAATTTTCTCTTTTGCTATGCCATAAGTAGCAAACAAGCAAACGGACGCCTATACCTACAGTAAGTAGGTAATAAGCATGAGTAATACATAATTGGTAGTAAGCAATCACCGTCGACTATTGATACTTGCATATGGATACCTGTAACACCGGAGACGTCACAGATACGTTGCCGACCTAAGGCTCACGGTAATTCCTAATTAAAACCAATCAAAAAGTAGCCACACTCAAGTCCATCTTATCTTTCCAAAAACTCAATTAAGGGTTACACAATAAGAGGCGGAGTGCCACGTCAGTCAAGGAAAGGGTAACAAACAGTTTAAGACAGAGAGGTCGACGTAGCCTCTAACACCTTTCGATAGGGTTGAGAGTTAAGGCCGCTTTCAAGGGAGTAGGGCTGTCGAAGATCTGCAGAAAAACGCTGGTCTTCATGAAATCATGTCGCGTAAATTAAGGAATTGCTTTGGAGCTATTTGACGACCTCTCAGGATCAATTAATTTTTGTTTTATATTCTTCAGCGAGAAGTAGACCGAACTTTTTTTGGCAATAGAAAAATAAAATAAAAAGTTGATTATTTAATACATGGATCATTAAATAATGAATAAATAATACCTACTCGTTTTAATTTATTTTTTATTTAGAGTGTGAATATAAAAATAATTGTTATTTGAAAAGTTATCTCTTTGAAAATAATTATGAAATTGACAACAATTGATCTACGTATTACTTGAAGGTCTATTTGTGTGATAACTACCAACCAAGCTACATCAGAGGCCTTTAGGCGAACTTTTTTTTTTAAATTCAACTATATAGGCTTGCGATACTACATAATTCAACTTATAACTCTGTGACCAGCCACTCGGCCTCTACGCACATACTATACTTACTACTCAAACTTTAGTCATCCCACTAGGACACAGGTCTTCCCTCGAAGGGTGAATGGCCACGCTCCACTTCACCACGCTGGCCAAGTGCGGGTTGGCGTCTCATACGCTTTTGAATTTCTTTCCGTACATCAGCAGTGGGCCTAGCATAAATTATAACATAAAATACGTAGCAAGTATTTGATAGAAAAAAATAAATAAAATAAAATATGAATAGGAAAGCGAAGACGCTGTCGGGCTTAAATGAAAACTACATAATATGGTCGTACATTTTTCTACCAAATACTCGCTATGCATTTTACGAGTAAGTCAGAAATAATGCTAGCCTAGGTTTCGAATTACTAGAAACATACCACATGAAAGCTCTTTTTTCATACCGGAAAGGAAAATGCCGTTTAAGGCAGTCAACCCTACCAGGAGTACATGTAGGGACCCTTAATTAAGGGCTGTTCCATTCCAGCTAAGGCCCGCGACGCACCCGCGCGTTCAATTACTTTTTAATTAGTAACAAATACAGAAACAGCTACTGGTAATGTACTTTGTTTTAATTTTGGATGCTTTGGCGCGGTTTGGGAGCATAATAATCGTTAATGGGTTTTACTGTATTCATGGGGATTGCGAGTGAAGCAGAGAGAGAAGTGAGCATCTTCCTATCCTTATCCTATATGCATTTTTTAGCTACCACTCGTGTTTTCTCTCTGGCGAGGATGCAAAATGGTGATGATAATGATGATGAAAAGTATTATATAAGTAAATTCAGGGCTTAATCTATCCTTACTTTTAATTCATCCAATTCTATCCAGCCGTTTCAACGTAAAAGAGTAACAAACAATTATACACACAAACTTTCGCATTTCATTGACTAACGAATTCTTAAATTATCGTTGGACAATAAGCCATTGCGTCAATTCTATGTCAAATGTCAAAAGTTACATTAAAAAAGTTTACATTGTCCAAAGCGCTACTTGTATGGTTTAAGTATTTTTAAATTTTCTAATTTTTCATGTTTTTTTTACTAAGTATAAATTGAGATGTGAGCTATCCTATCTCCTAAGTTAGATCGAACTGCAACCGGTGTGCAAATTTGATTGAAATCGGTTAAGTAGTTTAGGAGTCCATAGCGGACAAACAACGTGACACGTAATTTATATATTTATATTAAGATATACATATATACGAGTACAAACGCCAATAACTTAGTTCACCTAGACTTTGAGGACTCACTTATGTCTTGCAGTTTCCAGTTATTCTTTTTTCTCTTCATCATTTCATGGCAGTTGTGATTCTGTTTTTATTCGGCTTTTCATGGGGGTGTGTGATGTTTGAAATGAAATGAGACACATTCACACATAAATTATAAACTGTTTTGATGTTACACGGAAGCGTATTTAACTTGTGTGGCAAATTTAATATTGTGCAAATTAAAATAATAATTAATGGCGTTTTGGGTTCAAAATAAATTGCTGATTATTGACGGAGCGAAGCGAGGAGTCATGGCCTACTGACACAAATTGGCATTCGTATGTTTTTAACCGACTTCAAAAAAGGAGGAGTTATCAATTCGTCTGTAGGTTTTTTTTTTTATGTTTGTTACCTCATAACTTTTGACTGGGTGAATCGATTTTGATGATTCTTTTTTTATTGGAAAGCTGACGCTTCCCATTTGGTCCCATTTCAATTTAGTCCAGTTCTGATAATGGTATCCATGAGAAAACCATATAAGTCTTAAATTTGCATTAAGTACGTGCGCGACAAATAGATAAATAACTCAATAATCGGTCTTTTGAAGTCGGTTTTTGTTTTTTGTTTTTAGCAAAAATAATTATTATTACGGTGACAACTATCATAACATATGGTTTTTACCCTAAAAACTGGTTCTAGTACTAGTTTTTAGGTTGAGAACCAGTACTTTAGGTGAATTCATCAGAATTTTGATTGCCATTTTTCTCAGTGTATATCTGACCGACCATAACTTGAGTAGGGGATGATTTAAACTTCATGAAATTGTGCAAGCTGGTAGTTTATTTCAATACAATTTATAAGTTTAAAGATCGAGTAAATCAGTTGCTTCTAGGCAAGCGTGCTCCATTGTAGACCACATCGTTGCTTACCATCAGGCAAGATGGCGGTCAAACGCTAGCCTATACTCGTAGTTCAATTAAATTATTAAAATTATTTATTTAGAATTTTGTTTGCTTTTGATTATGGGTACATTTAACCTGAAATAAATTAATTTTGAATTTTGAATTAAAAAAAAAGTCAAATATGAGCAAAACTGTTTGAGCGGTTATAAGGATATAAAAGGCGGCAAGGTCTCAATTTGCCGCAAACTACTACTACAAAACTCAGAAATATTTTTCCGATTTCGTCTCAGTAGTTCAATATGTTACCAATGAAATCGGACTACTGAGGTTTTTACTCTTATCAAATAGAACCACGATCAAACTTCGAAGAACTGTTGAATCAAACTTCACGCTGCTATGATGACCACTGAGGATAACTTTAATAAAATTCAGTTGACGCAACAGAAACATAACGGTATGTGATACGAGTATATAGTGCTAGAATATACCCATAAATGAAATTTGGCACAACCTTTATGGTTTTACAGCATAGTATTTCGATGGCACAAAAATCGGCCTGACTCAGCCTTTCAGTTCAATATTTACTTTTTTTGAGTGCTTTCTATCTTTGTTTTGACGCGCATCCGGGAGCAACAACTAGTAATAACAATCCGAGCACTCAGCACGCCGCTAACTTATTCAGATGCTCGGGTTCAATTGCCTCAGAGCGGATATGCAGCATCCTGGGATGAATAAGATTAGAGGACAAGGACATGGGTGCCGCCAGGATTACTTTCAGGGCGGTCATCTACATATTATGCTGTTAACTAATATAAAATATAGAATTATACGTGTAAATTAAGAAAACAAATGTTATGTCAAATTTAAATCGCGCGGGTATTTTAAATGGCACCATCAAACTCGACACCTAAAAACATGTATTTTTTTCTATGTATTTTCTTCCTAACAGGGGGGTGCAAGTGTACCCCCTTGCACCCTGCTGCCAGCGCCCATGGACATACAAGGACCCTTTAGGTTAAGCGTATGCTGAGACGTAGGTGACGCAGCACGGCACTGAAAAGATTTTGCAGGGCAGAGCAGGCGAGACAGACATAGAGCGCAGAGCAGGACAGTATCGAATATTGTTATGCATGAACGTACCGACACCACACTTATCTCCACAACTCTTCGACCAATTTGACTCATATTTTACATTTAAAATTGTATTAAAATGAACCACTTTGTTTCAAAATTGCATGGAGTAGTCCACCGTACTTAACCGTAGTCAATTTATTTTTCGGACATACGAGTATATCTATACAGACATACAAATTCTAGTTTGTTCCTCTAGGCACAGAGACCTTACATCGCTCGGTAAACAAAGCTGTCTTCAGGACATCACAACTTTTAGTCTTATACATCAATACTTTTAATAAATTCAAATCTATCAACGAAAGCTTTCGATTTTCTGTCAGTTTCTTTTAAACTGAAACCTTCCTATTCCGCCACTCTCACCACGCCACTCGCCACTCTCACTATTTTTGTAGTGGTAGGGCTCTTTTGCAGAGCCCGCCTGGGGAAGTACCACACCTTTGCCAGTTATTCCACCGCCAAGCAGTAATGTGCAAACATTACCTACTGTGTTCCGGTTGGAAGGGCATTGTTTCCAGTGAAATTACAGGGCAAATGGGAGATTAAACAACTTATATCTCAGGGTGACGAGCGCAGTGCTGTGCCGCGCAGGGTCTTGAATTCTGTGAGTTCAAAATTCTGGGTAGCGCAGACCTGTTATGGGCAAACGTGACGTTAACATCAGGCGTGCGATTTACTCGTCTCGTCACTCAATTACATAAAAAAAAAAAACTCCGACCCGCTGGTTTTACTCGTCCCCAGTTTTATATATCCGTGGTAAATCTCCTGTAACATACATTGTTGGCTGACCTTTTTTTTTTTTTTTTTTTTTTTCTTTTTTTTTTCGTGACCCAGGGAAAATCCTTTATGGATACCACGCCCGCCCCGGGGAGGGCAGGGTGGTTATGTGGGAGTCTCCGCCCTAGTGGCGGCATACCCACTAAAAACCCTGGGAAGTTCCTCCAGGCAATGGACGGAGCCACGGGCCCATTAAATCACTGCAGCCCCGCCCAGCCTATGTCCGCCGTGAGGCAGACCCACCTCGGGTAGGGGGTGGCCACCCCCTCCCACTTCGTGGCGACGCGTCGGAACATCAGACGCGTCGACCACCCTGGAGGGCCCAATGCGAAGCAGCGGGTGTCCCCGCACCCGCCACTCCAGGCCCTCCTAGCGGAGACGGAGTGCGAGCCTTACTGGCCCGACTGGCCTGACTCGCCCCCGTGTCCGCTCTTCTCTCTGCGGAGCGGGTGAGAGAAAGGGTCACTCTCTCTCTCCCACTCTCTTCCTCTCGGGGACTCGACCGCCGCTACCCGGACTATCCAGGACGCCGGCCGAGTCTACCCCTCTGGAGGGCACAATGTGCCCCCCGTCGTCGTCCGCAGACGACCCCGAGCCCTACCACGTTCCCTCTCCACGGAGAGGTATACGGGAGGGCTCCTAGGCCCAGACCGCCGCTTCCCGGAATGTCCAGGGCGCCGGCCCGAGCCTCCACCTTTAGGGTTCCTCTTAGTTTCACCGGGCAAGGCGGCCCGGCTACTTATCCCCCCCGCCACGGAAAGGCGGGAACCCAATTCGGAGGGGATTGTTGGCTGACCTGCTCGTACTCCAGCGAGATATAAGTTTCATAGCTAAAAGCTCCACTAGCCTTGTTTTTAAAAAGCTTTATTAATTTTTAAGTTAATAAATTCTACAAGTGTAGTAAAAAGATGGACAAACATAAGACGTCTTACACCATTCCAGTATTCCCATTCAACTACTTAAGACTTTATGAAGGTTTATATAAGTTTTCTTCAATATTGCACACCCCGTTTTTATATTTTTTAATCTATCCTCTCCATCCTAAGGTAGCCTGGAAGAGATCGCTCTTAGTGATAAGGCCGCCAGTTGTCGCACTGGTTTTAGGTGCTATAATCCGTTTGTTTGTAATTTATGGTGTGAAGAATAAAGAGTTTATCTATCTATCTAGTTACATTCATCAATATTAACAAAAATTTTTTTTTATATACAACAGCGGCATATAACTAGACAGTCAGCCTGATGGTAAGCGAGCCTATGAACATTGCAACACTAGCTGCGTTGATGATGCTTGCCAGACTGAAGAGATGCTTGTGGATCCCCTTTTTAAAACGCCCTATGCTGTAGTTCGGCTTAGACCTTCGATGGAAGAGCATTCCACATCTTGCAAGAAAAGAGCGGTACTATGAATCAAACCCTCAAGCCGAGAAAAAATCAGCTATTTCATAGAAAACTCTCCTAATCGAGTATGAAATTCTATAAACTGTATATGCAGAACAGCTATTTTTTTTACGATTTCAAGGTTGGTTCCACAGTAATAGTTGCTCATAACCATGAGTATCATGACCTTTTTTCAGCTTAGCATACCCTTTCTTTATAACCCCGTAGTTACGTGAACGGACTTAGGATGGGCAACCAATTATATTAAAACGCCGGAACCCATCTCTTGCTATCTTTCAAAATGGCTATTATCTAAAATAGCACTTTATTTCGAGACTCCGTTTCGTATGGACAATTTAATATTGTATAAAACACGTTTATAGGGCGAATAGACAAGCAATTTGCGGTTCAGGCGGAGATGTGGTCATGAGCGGAGCAATTTTTATTCTTATACCTCATTAACCATATTAAATAAATAAATAAACAAACATTTCACACTCATAGCTCTCCACTAGGATAATCCTGTGTCGGGGATGCCATGGAACATACACAAAGGCAAGGACAACTAACACTCAGACCCAGAGCAGACATTTAAATTCATTATTCAAACATCTGCCCGGCCAGGAATCGAACCCGGGGCTTCTGGCTTAAAAGGCGGATATAATTATTACCGCTGAACCAAACAGGACGACGTATTAATTTTAGAGGTAGTTTACCGCCAATTATAAAGTCTCTACACAATACATGTTATATTAGAGTGAAGTTTAAAATAATACCTACTCTGGAAGTGGGTATGGCGGGTTGTTATTTAGTAAAATAACATATTATTTTGCGAGCGATTTGAGTTCCAGATTCAATTAAAAATTAAACGATGGGCACAAAGTAACGACAATAAAATTACGTAAATTAGTGCTCCTCGGTTTCAACCGTGCGGTGATAATGATGATAAAAAGTAGACTGTGCTAATCCTAGGTATATTTTATAAGCTAACTCTAATCACAATGTCATCAAATTTAGTCCAGCCATTTCAGCGTAAAAGAGTACCAAACATTTAGACAAACCTTCACATTTAGGGGCTTACTTTGAAACGGTGCTTAGCAGACAAGATTGACAAAATCATTTAACTTTTGCGCAATACGAAAATGTAGTGCGCAGTTCTAAACAACGTCACTTAACTTTCAGAAAACTTTATAAATAAGTCCCAAAATTTATGACTTGAATAAGCAGGATTGAGCTTATTTCATTTCGGTTTGTTAGGTTAGTACTTACTGTAGGTACTGAAATAAAAATACTTGAAACACGCTCCGCTTATGGCTATGTGCGTAGCCGAAAAGTCGTGCTTCCTCCTTACGTATCGTTTCTACAATACGTTTACTTTCAGCACAGAGATCTTATTGCTTCTACAGTAGTTTGTAAGGCGTGCTTTTTATAGTTATTATTATTTTTTTAATTAACCTGTGATGTCCCACTGCTGGGAATAGTTATAGAATTGTGAAACATTGTGACTATATCTTTAAAGGAGAGGTGTTATAAAAATATGAAGAAAACAAAAAGCGGACAGCAAAATGAATGCAGCTTGCAACACTTCGGTTACAACGAATCTAGTATACAGGGTTATTCATAAAGGGTATGCTAAGCTGAAAAGGGCTCGTAGTACTCATCACTATGAACAACTTTTATTATGGGACCAACCCGAAATTCGCGATAAAAAATCAGCTGCTATCCAATTTTGACGTTTGAAATTGGAATTGAGTCATGTGACTTAGGAAACTGAGTTATTAGAAAAGCATTATTATTAGGAAAGTCGTGACAAAACTGTTCGATATCGAAACTCTTGGATACAATTTCAAAATAGTCATTGAGTAAGAAACAAACCTTCCCATTTTAACACTAAAATGGGACAAAACTATTGCCATGCGTTAGTCTCGTAAATACTCGGAAACGGCTCGACCGATTCATGTTTTTCAAAAGATTCTCATTACAAAAGTAAAAAAAAATGGAGTGAAACAGTGAAAGTTTGCTTTTATTTATGTTATTAAAAGAAATATTTTGTAAATGTTTAGTTGTAATTTTAACACTGTTTATAGGTACTTATTCATTGGAGACTGGTTTTGCATATAATATATGTACAATATGTAGGTACATACTTTCTGAAATTTACCTATAGATATAAAAATAGTTGAAAGTCTTAGAAAATTAGATAAAATAAATAACTAAAATGTCCTCGATAAAAATGTTGTAAAATAAAAGAACATAAAAACCATTAAAGCTACATTATTAGTTCATTGTTGGACTAATTGAAGTGTAAAAATGATATTCCTAACTTTATTACAATTTTCTACGTTACTACTGGTTCTATCAGTAGGAATGGCCTTAAAAATTGAGTCCAAAGATTCAGAATCCTTGGACTACAGAAAACTTGGACTGGTGGGTAAAGTGAGGAATCAAGGGTCTTGTAATGCTGGTTGGGCGTTCGCTATCATAGGTAAAAATATAGATTAAAAAACTCATAAAATTCGCATTGTCATCGGTCTAACAGGTGTGCAAAGTTTGAATTAAATCTGATCGTTAAAAGTAGGGCAAAATCGAGCTCAAAGGAGTCGGTTACATACATACAGGTGAAACTAATAAAAGCGTGTTAAAAATAAAGTTAATCGTTACTAATTCAAAACCGTTCAGCCATAAATTAATCTTTGACTATCAAAGATCTGACTGTTCTATCCTGTTAACATTGTTTTGGGCGAAACTACGTGTGTGTAAATATTAGGTACCACGTAGGTATTTCTGCAACTAGAAAACCAATTTGGATAAAATTTGTAATGTAAAAATAGCATAATTATACCCGTGGTATTAAAAAGCCGTGGTAGCTCGCTTCGCATTCATGAGGTGGTGGGTTCAAACCCCGTCTCGTACCAATGAGTTCTTTGGAACTTATGTACGAATTTACATACCACTGGCGTTTCGGTGAAGGAAAACATCGTGAGGAAACCTGCATTAGTGCAAACGTCCAGAGAATAAATTCTATGGTGTATGTGAATCCACCAACCCGCACTTGGCCAGCGTGGTGGAATACGGCCTAATCACGCCCTTTTAGAACTGTGCATCCCAGCAGTGGGAGGATTAAAGGTTGCTGATGAATTATACCCTGGATATTAAAGCCGCTTTAAAACCGCGAGGGTGCCACTAGTTATAAAATTAATACGATAGAATATTAGGGTAAGCTAATCAATTTATTTATATGAATATTAGGTCACATTGAGGGTCAATATGCGAAGAAATACGGGAAGTTGGTCGACTTATCTGCGCAGGAGTTGGTTGACTGTCTGTACGAATGTGGCGGTTGCCGCTACAGTGATGCTGGAACAGCTATGGAGTACGTACCCACAGCTATCATTCATTTATCATTTTTTCAAGTCTCTTTGAACAGCGGCTTAGGTTGTGCTTTGATTTATTAATCGCGACTTTGAATTCTAAATATGTTTAATGATTGAAAGCGGGGAGAAACTATTCTCTTACGCTGTTTTTGATATTTGTGAAGATATAAATCATAAAAATAACATACACAAGAACATTATTTTTACAAAACAAAAAACAAAAACCGACTTCAAAAGACCGACTATTGAGTTATTCATCTATTTGTCGCGCACGTACTCGTACTTAATGCAAATTTAAGACTTCTAGGGTTTTCTCATGGATACCATTATCAGAACTGGACTAAATTGAAATGGGACCAAATGGGAAGCGTCAGCTTTCTAATAAAAAAAGAATCATCAAAATCGATTCACCCAGTCAAAAGTTATGAGGTAACAAACATAAAAAAAAAAAAAAAAAAACATACAGACGAATTGAAAACCTCCTCCTTTTTTGAAGTCGGTTAAAAATAATTTTAAATGACACTGTCATAAAATAAATGTTTGGTTCAAAATCTTTTAATTTTACGAAGAAGTAGAATTCAAAGAAATTCTATACCATTGCGATTTGTTAAAAACACTTTTACTGTTTTGAAATGGTATTCGTTTTTGTTTTCCTTCAGTGATTTAATATCTTCAATGTGCGAAAGAGATACCCGACAACCTTTTACCTCTACCTTAACATAGTTATCTTCTTCGCAATTCTGGGTCTGGGCATTAGTTGTCCTTGTCTTAGTTGTGTTCCATGGCATACCCGACACAGGGTATCCTAGTATCTATGAGTGTGAAACGTCATTCATTTATTTATAGTTCATTGCGAAACCTTGGTGGCATCCAGCTAGACGAGGACTACCCGTTTGTTGGTAAACAACAACGTTGCCATTACAAACCAGCCATTTCAATAGTGAGGGTGACAGATTACACCATCCACAAGCAAGGCTGCGAGAAAACGCTCAAGAAACTTCTGGAAAAGAACGGACCGCTCTATGTTGGTGAGAGATGTGGTTTGCAAATAATTTTTATGCTAAAGGTGAAAAACTAGCAAGCAAGCCTTCTGATGGTACAGAAGAAATAATAATACCAGCTGATGGTAAGCGATGACCGTCAGCCGTACTGGTTACGTTCAGTGGCGGATTTACCAGCAACCTACTCGAGGTTGGAGCTTAGGGAGGCAGATTAGGGGCGGCAAATTCAAGGCCAATTTGTTTTTCCTATAAAAGAGTAATTGATGTGAGCAGGAACAGGGGGGGAGGGGTTAGTGGTATGTATCGAATTGTAGAGGTCAATAGCCTACTGACGGCAAATGTGTAAAGCCTACACTGGGTATGTACGTTGCCGACCTTGGACTCTATTTGGGCGCTGTGGAATATGTGTATACACTGTGGAATATACATTTCCCTCGAAAGCGATCATACGAGCCAACCAACTCCTTGAAATACCAGCGCAGCGCCTTTTGCAATCTGAGAAATATATATTTATATTGGTTTGTTATGAAAGTTAATTTACTGGTAGCTGTACTTGTAATTGTTCATTGTTAATGAGAACTTATTGTCTAGACTCGCCAATTGGACTTACTGGGCTTTTAAGGCAATTACTGTTTTAAAATACGAGTATATACTGTCCTACTAATATTGAAGCCGCGAAAGTTTGTAAGAATGTATGGATGTATGTTTGCTACTCTTTCACGCAAAAACGGCTGAACGGATTTACATGAAATTTAGAATGAAGGTTGTTCATGGTCTGGATTAACACGTAGGCAACTTTTATCCCGGAAAACGCCGGTGAAACCACGGGGCGCTGCTAGTTAAAATAAAATAAAACTGACGATGATGAAAACCCCGTGTATGTTAATTATTTCCAAAAACCGCCGCGCCGCGCGCCGGTTCGTTACACATTTTGCAGGTGCCTGGAAAAACAAGAACATTATTTTTACAAAACAAAAAACAAAAACCGACTTCAAAAGACCGACTATTGAGTTATTCATCTATTTGTCGCGCACGTACTTAATGCAAATTTAAGACTTATATGGTTTTCTCATGGATACCATTATCAGAACTGGACTAAATTGAAATGGGACCAAATGGGAAGCGTCAGCTTTCTAATAAAAAAAGAATCATCAATATCGATTCACCCAGTCAAAAGTTATGAGGTAACAAACATAAAAAAAAAAAAAAAAAAAAAACATACAGACGAATTGATAACCTCCTCCTTTTTTGAAGTCGGTTAAAAAAGGAAAAGAAGAATATAATCAAATTTGGAATATGTTATTGATTGACAGCTATTGATGGTGATGCTCTCCGTGAATATAAGGCCGGCATCCTGGACGACTGCCCTTTCGAGCAGTTCAACCATGCTGTCTTACTCATCGGATATGGTTCAGGTTGGTACAAAGTCATAGACATTTATCGTTTTTACGCATAATATTTCCAAGTATTTTATTGTATTTTTTATCTGTATTTTTTTAAATGTGTTATTGAAGATTCATACAGGATTATAGGAAAAGGAAACATAGTACCTACTTACTCATAATAATGAACAACTTTTACTCGCTCCCGACCCGTGGTCCAACCGATATATCTAACTGGTTGTACCACGAGTAAGTATTATGGGACTAACCCTGAAACCACGAAACAAAATAGATGTTTCATATAAAAATGTCAATAGCACTCGACAAAGTGCATGGAAGAGTGCATTCATAACGATGAGTAGGTACTATGAGTTTTTCTGCTTACCATACCCTTTTCTTTTAACTGTACTTGGTACAGTACTTACTTGTCTTGATATTCCAGAAAACGGTGTAGACTACTGGCTGATCAAGAACTCGTGGGGTACAACTTGGGGTAACAAAGGGTTCGCGATGATCAGACGCGGGGTCAACGCATGCGGCCTTACGAACAAGGGCACTGTCACTGCTGAAATAAATGATGAACAAATTATGTTATGGCGACGATAATTTGTCAACTTTCATGCGTTGAAGATATAAAATGACTAAGTGGATATTTAAACAAGAACCGGTAAAATCGTAAAAATAAACGGCTGTACCAATTTGATTTCGTTTTACTTTTTGATATTCGTATTAAAATTGTGAAACGGTGTCTGTCTATATGTCACAACCAAATTTTTTATCAGACAATTATTTGAAAAGTGGCTTGAACGAGAGTTATGATTTAAAAAAATCTATTCATCCATTTAAAGATATTCAACTGTTTGCTGCCCTAATCATCTATGTTTTTCATTCGAGCAATTGTTTCACTACGGTAGTTAAAAATGAAGGAACAAGAAGACAGAAAGTAACGTTTCAAATGCTAACAAACATGTTCCATAACCACAAAGCTGCAACGTGAAAATGGTAAATGCGCCGACTGCGCGGTGCCAAAATCCCAAAAACCCTTAACGCGGGATAAAGAAGAAAGAAAAAAAAACATGTTACATAATCTATGGTCCTTTATAAATTACGTCCTGACTCCAAGCGATGAAGGTACAGATTAAATAAACGAAGGTTTTTGATATTTTCGTCTCAAGTCTTTGTTATTATAATTCTGAGATCCGGCTATTCCCCGGCACGTTTCTTAGAATGAATTGAACATTAGTAGTCGAGGAGCTGCTGGGCAGTTTAGTTACTTTTCCATTTAACAGTTGCATGAGATTTTGTAGACTATTTCTATTTTATTTTATTGTTGATTGTCTGTGTTGCTGGTTATAATTTAAGCCTTTTTTATTTGTCAGTTCTCTATTGGTATTAACTGCCATCTTGCTAATGAAATATCTTTTTTTCTATCTCTATTCGTGCTAAAATATTAAATTCTCTATTTTGGTATTCTTTATTGGGGTGTCTCTGGCTATTATGATGATGATCTTAATGGTCATTCTGTCTCACAATAACAAAAATATTTAATTCAATAACAAATCAAATTTTGTAATGAGGTATTTATTTTTGTAATTAAAATGGTCACAAGCTCCTGAACTACACCGTATCCGCATACCATTCCCAAGGCAGACTGGAAGCTCTACGGCACGTAAGCAACATACCTAATTTATTTTCAGGACGTGCTAACTTTTCTAGAAATCTTGTTCTTTACAGACTTCTCTGTAATATTACGTATCTACCTACTTCTGAATAATAAGTTGTCCTTTTTATTAAAGGACGTCGAGTAATCTACTATATAAAAATAAGTCGGGTTTTCCTTCCTGACGCTATAACTCCAGAACGCACGAACCGATTTCCACGGTTTTGCATTCGTTGGAAAGGTCTTGGGCTCCGTGAGGTTTATAGCAAAGAAAATTCAGAAAAAATTTCAACATTGTCCACCCGTGCGACGCCGGGATGGGCCGCTAGTCTTGTATAGAAAATGGCCAAACAATTTTTTGCTGCAAAGTTTTTTTTTTAAGTGGATTGAGTGGCTAGCTAAAGTTTATGAATTTGTTAGAATCGATGCAGTAAGACATGTGCTTTCATTCACATACTTTTCTACTGCATGACTGATTATGGGAAATAATGGCATTTAAAACTTTGTCTTTTATTGAACAAAGGGTTTTAAGAAATCAGATATATTTTTATTGGCCTTTAATAACATTGCATGTTATAGGTAAATTACGTTCACAAAGATATTTAAGAGTTTTAAGATTGAATAATACAAAGAAATTTTATGATCAATGTACAGAAGTTACCGTAAGTTAGTTAGCCTGAACCGGATTGGCGCGAGAGGCGATAATGAGATTTAAAAAGCTGTGAATGGTGATAATAACGACGCAGTTCAGCATTATCATAATGATTTAATTTTGAGTAAGTAACTATCACTTCCCCTAAAATTAGTACAATAATAATCCCAAAATTGTAAACTTCCGTCAAACTAGAGGCAGGCCGCGGGCCTAACAAATCAGAACAACACCCCTAACACAGCCACTTATCCCTCCTTTTACGCCTTAACAAGCCACCCCCATTTATAAATACTAGCACGGTACATGCACACAAAAAGCGCTCTTATTACTCCGTGACATGGGATGTAAGCCAACCACTGAACATAGAACTCCCATCTCCTTTATATTCCAGTTAGTGAACGGTCTATGGAGTTGGTCAGCTATGGAATGAAGTTAGTTGACATGGGTTCCTCATTTCATTTGGGAACGTGACGTCTAGCTTCGAGCTTGCAACGTGTTTGGGTAATTTTTAATAAGTACCAAACTGGCGTTTTCCTTTGATTCTTAGGAATGGGTTGGAAACTGAAGTTTTTTTATACCATAGGTGGCAGACAAGCAAACGGGCCGCCTGATGGTAAGCGATCACCGTTGCCTATGGATACCTGTAACACTGGAGGCATCACAGATACGCTGCCGACCTTTTAAGATTCTATTAACAGCCCTTTTGAAGAACCCAATATTGTAGCCAATATTGTTGTTGTTGTTGTAATATTGTTGGTGTATATTGTATTGTTGTTGTTGTATTGTTACCGAAATACGTAGCAATTTGCCACGATGTCTGCAAGTTCCAATTTAAAGCTTTAGAATGCTCTTCATTTTCTAATAATAACACATACTTCAGAATAAGACTCCGGATTTATTTTGGCGTATGCGATATCAAGTTGGACATTATCAGTATCGTGACTTTTCAATGGAGTCATTTTCTACTCACTGATGGTTAAATGCCTCAACTATAGTTTCAATCACATCCAGAGATCTTTTATAACCATGTCGGTCTTCACAGTAAAAAGTTAGTTCGTTTTACAATCTATAACTATTTTAATTTGCCTTATTAGTGTGTAAATCTTGCAATTGAATTATGAACCACTTCCCGATGTCCCATTGAGATGAAACCTACCTGTGTAATTCCGATGACTTGTTTTAAAAAAATAAACAAGAAGAAGTACTAAAACATTTCTTTTCATTGTTTCACAAATCTTACTCCAACAAACTTTCATTAAGTTCAAGCAATTCTAGTCTTTAATTCCTTTACTTATCGCCGAAATTAATGAAGCATTAACTTTTCTGCGACAGGAATATTTTTTTATCGCATTTACTACTATATCAAGCGATTTTGGACCTAAAACGCTTGGTATTTGGGGTAAAGCCGCGTGATTTGTGTGCAACATATTTTTGCGTCAAATAAGCAAATAAAACCACCAAAGCTGGGCGGCAAACATGTTGATAATTTTAATCTACCCACCTTTACAAAGGGTTGTTTGCTGAGAGGGCGCTAAAAGGGTTGCCAGGTTGAATTAAGGGCTCTTTTATTTTGGGCATTAGGCCCATTACAAGGTAAATAAAGGTAAGCGTCTTGGGTACTGGAATTATTATGTTGGACTATCTGAGCTCTTAAGAAGAAAATGCTTAAGGTTGGTACAACGACTTAAATTGCTTAACGGAGAAAAACTCCGCGAAAAATTGGTTTTATTTTTTGTCCGTGCTCTGAAGTAATAGTACCTTCAATACTCTGTCGCTGTTAAGAGCTACAGACGTCCGACTTGGAATTGGTGGCCGATAAAGGCTGAGATAGTGAAGAGAAAAGGAAAACTGTTGGCCGAGTTATATGACGAGGCAAAGTCCTTTACAGCGTGCCTGGCACGACTTTAGTCTGAAATCCTAGTAATATTATAAATGTCAAAGTTTGGATGTTTCGATGTTGGTTACTCAAAAACGGCTGCATGGATTTGGGTAAAATTTGGTATGGAGGTAGCATAATATATCTTGGATTCAATTCAATTCAATTCATTTATTTCGGATTACAATGTCCATAGCTATAATAAATCATATTAAAAATTAGGTACACATACATATTTTAATAATAAAAACAATCAATGAAGCTAATTCTAATAAAAAAAAAATAAAAAAAAAAATGTCAAGGAATAAATTTAAAATCAATCAAAAAATAAAATAAACATCAAATTAACACAAAATTATCTCAATCTAAATTTAGACTGGGACCCAGAATGCTCAATATGCACCTTGGTCCAATGCTGCATTATTGGGCAGTCCAGGTCCATCCGCCACGCGAACAGCTGTACAGTAGGTAACTGTTGGAGCTGCCCCGCACGCGGCACATCAGAGACGCAACACGTTTACGCATGATTGCGGCGAAACCATCTACATGCGCCTCCGCAAACATCCCCGATGCACTACAGTACGATGGCAGCCCCATCAGCGCCCTAAAGGCATTATTGTATTGGGTACGCAAGGCTATATATGACTTCTTGGTATGTTTGACCCATAGGCTGCACGTGTAAAACGACTGGCAAAATGCTCGAAACAATGTTGATTAATATATAGGCCACTTTGTATCCCGGAAAATGTGGGGGAAACCTAGGGTCGCAACTAGTATTATAAATACCAAAATTTGAATGTTTGTGTGTTTGTTGCTCAATCACGCCAAAACAGCATTTTGGATGTTATGTACCTAGGAGGTACCTCTTACCCGTCATTAACATTTTAGGCTGCCTTTTATCCCAAAATGCAGGTGAAACCGCGGCCACAACTGGTATTTTCATAAATCTCTCTCTCTACCTGCGGCAATAAGATAATATACTCTTCCGCCACTACCAGTAAAATAAATTTACAACTGCGCAATATTTTGCAGCTTTGTGGAATGCCTGCGACACGAATAACGATATACAATGCACATGACTTTCCAAAATGAGTACCATAATGGAAAGCATTATGGTACAGTAGGAAAGGAGGTAAGAGGGTAGAAATCTATACCCAGTAGGGTTAGAGGTTAGGTATTCGTCTGAAGGTTTCTGCATGTACGCTGAGACGCGAACGACGCAGGTCCACGCAGCGCAGAGCAGAGCAGATTTTGTAATGCATGAACGTACTAAGAGCTGCGTACTGCGGTGTAGGCACGTGCGACGCAGACATGTCTGTCCTGCTCTGCGCACTATGTCCGTCTCGCCTGCTCTGCCCTGCAAAATCTGTTCTGTGCTGTGCTGCGACTCTTGCGTCTTAGCATAAGTTATGCTGAGATGAGAGCCGGCAACAGTGCCTACACGCTTCAGCCCAATTTAAAAGGCGGCGTGGTGTTGTGATTTTCCGACTAAATGAAACGTAATTTTTCCATCCTAATAAATTTTAATGGAAAAATATTAATGACACTGGAAAAAATATAATTATGGAACAACTGAATTATTTTCCGCAATGTCAGTCCCATAGTAAAACTAGTGTGTTGTTGTTGATGAGTACCCTAAGCCCTTTTTGTTTCCGGATACCCTTTCCTTAAACCCTACAGATAATTAAAACGCTATTTCCCACCCTATGTCCTCCCCCGAAACGCATGATTTCATTCGCGCAACGTTCATGGTTTTACGTCAGCAATTATCATGATTAGTAGGCTAGTCCGATGCTAATAAAATATATCCACGGAGGCGATTTAAGAGGTAATTAAACCGGGATTGTATTTAAACACGCTTAATTGGAGCGGGAGGGAGATGGCATGCTTTTGGTAGAGTATATCGGGTTTTGAGAAATGCTGGTGTAAGACACCGCGAAATATCCATTGATTTAGGGTCTTACTATTTATAAGGAAGTCTTTGACTTGTTTTCGTACGTGACATTTCCCGTAAGCGAAAAGTTGTCAGATCATAATATTAAGCAGTAATTTACTTTAAGTAGTCTTTATAAGAAAGACCCTTTTCCTTAAGTACCTAAGGCCTTGACGACCTGTTTTGGCTCAGCGGTAGTGTATTCGCCTTATAAGCCAGAGGTCCCGGGTTCGATTCCATTGTCTTTGTCTTTGTGTGTGTTCCGTGGCATCCCCGACACAGGATTTATTGTTAGTGGGCCCAGCTATGAGTGTGAAACGTTTATTTATTTATTTAATAAGGCAGATACAAATTTGTATGTGTACGGGAGTTATTTTCAGCTCGATGCAAAGCCCGAAAAGGGCTCATAGTACTCATCATTATGAACAACTTTGACTATGGGACCAACCCAGAATTCGCGAAAAAAAAGCTGTTCCATAGAAAAGTGACAACGACACTCGACAGACAGAATAAAATTTCGCGAATTCCGGGTTGGTCCCATAGCAATAGTTGTTCAAAATGATGATTAGTATGAGCCCTCTTCGGCTTTGCATCGAGATGAAAATAACCTCGTCGATTAAAGAGATTTGATAACATTTTAATTTAAGACTGCTGAAAGTTAGTCACTTCTTAAATTCACGACTTAGCTGACATGAAATGTCACGAGCGAAAATTAAATAATCAGGTAGCTTTAAGCAGGCTTCATACGTAAGACCCAGAAAATATAGAACTGGCCTTCAGAAGCTTCCGAAACATCGTTAGGCTATTGTCGACAGATTTGTTTCCCAAGTAAACATTACTTAGGAGTCTAAAGGTATTTCAGCTCGCCAAGTAAAGCGAGTACCTAACTCCATAGATCATTTCTAAATTCGTTGATAAAACAATGCCGCATTTAATATCGGTGATAAATTACAGTTTTCAGTAAGGGTGAGAACGCACTGGGATAACATGCGACTAGCTTGCTTGATTATGTCTGACTATCGATTATTTTACTGTTCTGATGAGCTCTGCAGCCCTAGACATACGGTCTTATACATATAATGCGCCCACCACACTATGCTCCTCGTCATGCTCCTCGCGCTGCCGCATCGCTGCCGCGATGTTGCCCTGTCTGTCCACACACTGCTCTACTCGCGCAATTAATCGCTACGCGCCGCACTTGTCTATTCGTCGTTGCTACACAATGGACGTTGAAACTGTGGTGGCAGCGAGTGCGTGTATTTGTAGTATAGCTAATTATATCAATGTTATGCTACAAAGCAATATACATCGTCGACGTCGTCGGCGTCCTCGCCAACGGAGATGGTGGATGACATCTATTCATCGCAATAGAACGATGTAACTGCGGCCGCGCTCGTATTGCCGGTCCTTTGACTCGCGGTCCAAAAACCGACAAAATAGGGAGCGATGGGCAGGACGAGGAGCATGACGAGTGGCATGACGAGTAACGTGGCCACACTACGTCTCTGCCTACTTTCCTCGCTACTTCCCACGCCACTCGTCGAGTGTGTGGCGGGCCCATAAAGGGTTATATATAAGGGAGGGTATGCTAAGCTGAAAAAGGATAACCAATACTCATCATTATGAAAAACTTTTACTATGAGACCAATCCAGAATTCATACATCAGCTGCTCCATACATTTTGTCGAGTGTTTTTGACAATTTTTCTATGGAACAGCCGATTTTTGTTTCGCGATTTCCGGGTTGGTCCCATAGTAAAACTTGATCATAATGAGTACTACGGCTCCTTTTCGGCTTACCCTTTCGAACCCTGTTTGAAGTGACTCGAGCCGCAAAGCATAGTCTAGTAAAGCTTCACCCTAAATAGCCCGCCAGTTTCACGACAGGGCCGGCGGGAGGACAGGGGCGGGGTAATAATGACGTCAGCCAAAAAGTAATTTTCGCAGTGACTTGCTCGGCCGTTTCGTACAGTCACTGAGTTGACACGGATCTGATAATTAACTATTTTGCTCGAGTTCTGACCTTTGATAAGCGGATAAAACAAGGCGGGGGGGGTATTCTGTTTTGGGTTTCTGGCGGCTTTAAGCCGGAGCTCGACCGCGAAAAGAGCGAGGCCATTAATGAGCCCGCACTTGCAATGATAATTTTCATAGTTGAGGGTTGACCGCGGAAGAGGCTAGCGGAGCGGTCTTACTATGAAAATTATCGTTGCGAGTTAAGCGGGCTCATTATTGGCCTCGCTCATTACGCATTCGAGCCCCGGCTTTAGCATTGCAAAAGAGAAATGACACTCGCAAAATGACATGCATATGACACACCACAATACTGTCTGAGCAATGACCTATCCTTTGTATAACCCGGTCAGGCCCCCGCTTCCCCTGTCACCTCTCCGCGCACTCCCCGGTGCGACAGTGCGACTATATAAGGCTATACGCATTCCAGCGAGGTGCACAGATATTGTGACCGGGTTGTATAAAGTTAGTTCGATAAAATAATATAAAATAACGTTTTACACTCATAGCTCCCCCACTAGGATAACCTGGGTCGGGGGGACACAAAGACAAGGACAACTCTAACACCCAGACCCAGAGCAGATTTTTAAATTCATCATTCAAACATCTGCCCGGCCGGGAATCGAACCCGGGACTCTTATGAGGCGGATATACTACCGCTGAGCCAAACAGGTCGTCTACGTATCGTATATGCTGAGTGGCTGGCCCTGGTGTCAGAGCTTAAAAGGCCTCCGCCATGCCTTGGTGTTACTGTTATACTGTTATTGGAAAAACAACAGGACGCTACAATTTTTATTCGTTCACTCCGAAGTTCATCTGATAAAGACATGCGACTCCTCAATCCTCAGGTATGATAAAAAAATATATTTAAACCCAAAAAATAACCATAGCACTGTGGATTGGCCCGAAACAGGCAAAATAGCACAATTGAGAGGAGGCTTATACCCAGCAGTGGGTCGATACAGGTTGACGATGATGATGATGGAACCGTCATGTATAGCACAAAAAACCCCGAAACAAAAACAGATTAAAAAAAAAACAAAACTGTAACTTGTAATAAAAACTGCGATGATCGTTAAATTGTTTTTAATTTATTTAAGTTATACCTAGGTATATATATAGGTATGTATTATATTATACAAATATATATAACTAGCCTTTAGCAGTAGCCGGAGTGAAGCTCGCTAATCCCCAAGAACAGCGCATAAAGAATTCAGAGAGTAATAAGCATTGGAAAGAGGGTGCATTATTAAAGACCACTTGACCTGCTTTCCTTGCGCTTTTGGTACCTACTGTTGTTGTATAGTTATCGAACCAAGTATACCTACCTATATGTAATACAGGGTTATTCATAAAGGGTATGCTAAGCCGAAAAGGGCTCATAGTGCTCATCATTATGAACAACTTTTACTGTGGGACCAACCCGAAATTCGCGAAAAAAATATCAGCTGTTCCATACATTTTGTCGAGTGTCATTGACATTTTTCTATGGAACAGCTGATTCCCGCGGTCAAAAGGTTAATATGAGTTTTCTGGGATAAAAAATGTGAAAATATGTTAATCCAGATCCAGATCATGAAAGATTTTCATTCCAAATTCCATGTGGATCCGATGAGCCGTTTCAGCGTTTAGTGGTAACAAACGTATTATAAACTTTTATAATATCATTATTATATAAAAAGTGTCCTATGACATAGGCTGAGAAAGGGCCTATGTCCTTTCTCAGGCTCTAGACTATCTCTGTACCAAATTTCATTTAAATCGGTTCAGTAGTTTAGGCGTGAAAGCGTAACAGACAGACAGTTACTTTCGCAATAATATTAGTAAGGATAGTGAACACTGACTGGGTTAAGCTATTTTCGCCACTTTTAGAATACAGAGCATTTCATGTCCATCTAAATTCCGCTAAAAGAATGATGAGTTCACTTAAAGTACGGAGCATACTGATAATCACCAAAAAGTACGACGATTAGCACGTTTTTACGGTGACAACCATCATAATACATGATTGTCACCCTAAAAACTGGTGCTGAACAACACTTTTTGGTGATTTAGGATGTATGCTATGTACTTTAAGTGAATTCATCGGAATTTTGATGGCCATTTTTCTCAGTGTATATAAGCTTTTATTTAACTTGCCGTGTTAGTGTCTACTAGTATGGGTCAAATGTTGCAACTGAATTTTAAGAGGAAAGACCTTATTTGAGACATTAGAAATGAGGTGTCTCTCAAAGTTAATTCTGTCGCGCCGCATGGAAGTCTTATTATTCCGAAATGAAATGCGCGGAATCGAGGTTTCGTACTCCCCTGGTTCTTCCTCCAAATCCAAAACTGATTTTAGTATTTTTTTTAACAAGAACATAAAAAAGATTAATTATGGTCTATGCCACCTTCCTACCTTGATTTAAAAAAATATATTCATTGTTTGGAAGAATTGTCGTCGAAGCGTTGTCAGCTAGATACATTTTAAGATATTCAAAGACTTCAAGCTTCTTCCTATAAAAAGCATAATTTATATTTATGTAATATGGCAAAAAAATTAAATGTTGATGCATGCAACTATCAAGTATCTATCTATTTAAACTCTAAAAATAATTGCTCTAGTCTAGTACCACAATCCTGGAAGGGAAAAGGGGATTATGTTTGTATTAAGAAAATGACGAATACTTAATTCCTAACCAACTGTCCGATTTCCAATTGAGCTTGAATTTGATATACATAAATGTGTAACTCCAATTGCAATGCAATAAAAAAGTTTTTATTTTGATTTTTGTTGTAATTAACTGCTAATAAATGCTAGTTTCTTTATATATGTCATTCCCATACATTTTCCTAGTTTTCTATACCGTTTTTTTTGTCGATAATAGAATCGCAACTTGACTAGGGGCAGGATCTCCATAGAAACGCAGGCAAAAAGCACCTAACTCCCAACTTCACAGCCTTTCGTGCCATCTTCAACGATTTCATAAACGAACTTCCTGAAACTTTCCTGAATTGTAAGCGGAATCGTCGCGAACAAAGTTTTTGGACCACATGGCGCTTGACGAATTAATGCAAACTTTTCTGTTTAGAAGTTGCTTCTGTACCTTCTGTAGCAGAGTTGGAATTACTGTTGTTTACTCGCCGTGAAGAGAAGCTTGTTGCTTACGTCAAAGCGTAATTCAAAGCGTAAGCGTATTGAAGCGTAAGTCTTTTAGGACGACAAAAGGGGCGCCGCCCGGTCGTCAACAACCACGCTGGTCGCTGTCGTTGCCTAAAACAAATGTTGTTGGTAATGGCAATTGAAATACCATTAAAAGGTAAATCCTTTTTAAATTAAAATATAAAAATTATCTTATAAAATTACTAATTTATTTTTTAAATTAGAAGAATCAATTTAACTTCCATCATTAAATTACTTTAAAAACATAAAAGTTAGAGCTGATAGTTAACATTTTAAGTATATTTAAAAAAGTGTAAAAAGAACCTAATTACCAACACATAAAGTTGAAATGTCATTTCATTATGCGAGCCAAGGGATAAGGCTAGGCGTATACTGAGACGCAGGTGACGCAGGTCCACGCAGCGCAGAGCAGAGCAGATTTTAATGCATGAACGTACTGAGAGCTGCGTACGCTGCGACGTCGTCGGCACGTATAACGCAGAAATGTATCTGACCTGCTCTGCGCCCTATGTCTGTCTCATTTCTGCGTCGCACGTACCTTCACCGCAGAAATTTGTCTATCCTGCTCTGACACTATATGCATTGACGTGAAAAATTAATATATTTTGGACCTATGTCTGTCTCTGTCTATGCAAAATCTGCTCTGCGCTGCGCTCGCTTAGCCTAAAAGGTAAAAACTTCTCCCTTTCACGGGTCTGCGAAGTGCGCAAACCCGAGCCACACAAAAAGCGTGCACTGCTAATTGGGTCTTTTCATTGCGAACCCTTTTTGCCACTCTACGTACCTTGTACGTGGCTAGGTCTTTTTTTTACGGAGTCTCATAATTTATCTAGTCTTTAGACCAGCCATGGAAGGGGCGTCGACAGCGAGAAGCTTCCGTCTACCAACATTATACGACCACGACCACTTCCAAGAGTAAATTACCAAGAAGAAGTCTTTGGACCAGAGAAATCGTACGTTTTTCATGCATCATCAGGCCGTCTTTTATTGAAGTTTTGTGGTCACTAGGCTAAACTTTTTGCATCTCTTGCTTCGTTCTTCAAATGCTCAGCCCAGCCCAGTCACAGCCCAGTGCTAGCTCAGTCTGCTCTACATCTTGATGTCGTCCAGTCATTTCCGTCTTTGAGAAGCACATCACGTATCTCACCATTTACCTCTAAAAACCGTACCTGAAGGCAAAACTTGACGTTTCAAAATTATGCAGCTCTTTTTATCGGGTGTCTTAATTCTTCTTCTTCTTTTAATTTTATTTATTTATGATTGTTTTATTATTGTTTTATCACGATGAAATACTTAGACTAACTTGCATAAAAATAACTGCAAAAACTAAAAACGCCCATTACATTTTACCAAACATTTTACGCAGGAAGTTAACATTTACATTGAACCCTTGTAACTAGCTAGTTACTACTATTTCACCCCTTTGCAAATTATAACGATCCTCCACCACCCCAAACACGTCCAGGTGACTTCATTTATTTCCCACTATACATTGCTGTTGATGTTAGATTTTTGTTCTACAGTCGCAAGTGGAAGCTTCAGTGTATAGCGTACATATTGAGAAAGTTTTGGTTTCAGAATAGTGTCGGGTACGGTACCGCTGTCCAAATTAAAGTCGTGGCTCACTGAAAAATAGTTGCCACTTATACGGTTGTACGGCAATACCTTCGCCAAGTCAAGTACCTACTAAATACAGCTGTACTCTACTCACTCTCACACTAAAATAGTGTAAAATGGTGTAAAATGTTAAGTTTCTTGTAATAAGAATAAATAATTTGAATTATTATCAACTTTAATGTTACTACAGGTATAGCGAATTATTTTTGAATTTATTACGATTATCTTTTTCCATTGACTTGTAGCAATGCTATGAATAAATATTTCATTTCATTTAATTTCATTTAACAAATGGTCCAATTACAATGCCATTTTTCTTTGGAACAGCTATTCTTGCGATTTCAGGTTTGGTCCCATAGCAAAACTTGTTTACAGTGATGAGGACTATACGCCCCTTTTCTTCTTAGTATATCCTCATAGCCCTGTATACCTAGCCTAGGTACTTGATTAACTTAGTCCAAATCCAGCTCAACATCTCGGAATCCAAACAAAATGACATCAATGTGTCACTGAAGCACATTCTTTATTAAAATGTCCATTTGGAAATCCTTTTTACATCAGCAAAGCTATTGGGTGGATCTTCAGAGCAAGTTGAATGCGGTAGAACAGTTTTAGCAATACAGTTTTACTATGGAACCAAACCCGGAATTCGCAAAAATGTAATCAGCTGTTCCGTAGAAAAATGCCAATGACACTCGACAAAATGGTTTTTTTTTTCGGGAATTCCGGGTTGGTCACATTATAAAACTTGTTCATAGTGATGAGTTCATGAGTACTATAAGCCTTTTTCGGCTTAGGATTTCCTTTCCTTATGATCCTGTACCTACTAGCAACACACAGATTAAATCAACATTGTATCTGTATGTTTGTGCTATCTTCGTGCCTGCATGAATGTGTGGGTCAAAGCATGCTTTTTTATTAGCAAATAATTAAAATTTTAATGCCATTATTTGTGATCTTTGATTTATAGTTGCGTGCCGCGGTAGTGAAAAGTGGCCCTTTAGTTCTTCTCCTTGCCTCTGAGAACGTGTAGGTATGTATAATTTCATGATGATCGATTAAGTAGCAGCCCGACTACACACTTCTCCCCTCTGCCGCGCCGCTTTCCCGCTTGCGGCGTGCTTGCGGCACTAAATTCTATAGAAAAATCCAACATCTTCGCCCGTCTCCGCTTGATCCTTTTCCACCGAAGGTAAGCGGAGAGAACATGTTGTAGAGATAACAAAATCTGATTGGTTATTCAAAACACATCTCTCGTCTCCGCTTTGGTGGATACCAGGCCTTAAGGTGGACCTATAACTACGCATTCAAAAAAAGTTTATGGACATTCTATGTTGTTCAAAGCAAGTGCCATCAGTCCCTTTGTTGTCGTAACATAATTAACAGTGTAGGGCATTGTTTCGACTTCGCGTAGAATGATAAATGATGTTTTTGCTCCAATAAAAAAGTGATGTTTTCGCAAAAGACGTAAATTCTGTTGCTTTTATTTGACTACTTGCTGATACCGTTTTGATTACGTAGACGAAGTGATAACTGGGATCCTATACTTGGGCCCTCGAGATTGTCTTTTTCAGCCTTACTGTTATGACATTTCGCATGAGTGCGACAGTGACTGAGATAATGTTTCACTCGCCAGCATAGGGACAAATGGAGTAAGGCAGTGACAGAATGGTGGCCGAAGCAAGGTGAGCGCAGCGTCGGTCGAGCGGCTCCAAGATGGACGACAACCGATGGATGGATTAAGATGGTTCGTATATTCTCGCTTGTGCCCGCTGGCCTCATCTCCACCCCACTGGCGATAAGCTCAGAACGATCGAGACTAAAATAACTTGTGGTCGTTGGGGTAGACGGGTTCTAGAGTAGAGACCACGGATCGGCAAACGTAGAGTAGGGTGCCCTGCGGCCAGGTGGAGCAATATGATGCTATGTTAGTAAATAAATAATATGATAAATATCTCAGAATATTTAGATGACTGCTCAAAACCTAGGTGCTACAGATTTTTTTTTATAAAAATTAGCAGTAAACATACAGACGGTCATCCTAATGATAAGTCGTATAACCGCCGCCTATGAACACCTGCAAAAGATTCAGACTCAGATTTTTTTTGCTTATTGGTACAGTTTTAGTCTTAAAAACAGTAACAGTGAAAGGCTAACAGCGAAAGGTCGCCTACCTCGGACATGTGCAGCGACATGACTGATTGACCGGTACCAACTTTTGCAGACAATGATGGGAAAAATACGGGGAAAGCGTATGGTCGTAAAACGTAAGACGTCGTGGCTCCGTAACATCAGGAATAAAGACAGTAGAACAACTGTTCAGACTCGCGCTGGACAAAGATAACTTCAAGAAGCTGACTGCCGACCTTCATTGATGGAGAGGCACTTAGAAAATAAGAAGTGTTGGTAGGTATAGATTTTTTTACAACAACCTAGGTATGCTTTTGACCACAATCTCACCTAAATTAAGCGATCAATTAGGTCGCTTTCATTGAATGAAAACGTAGCCACTTGATGACGGTGATCGTCATCAGGCGGCTCGACTGCGTATTGGCCATTTATAGTATAAAAATACAAAAAAGAAGAAAAAAACGCTATTCTTGAGGTGACTCACATTGCCGCGAGTAATAAATTGCCAAAATAAAACACAAAGTTAGAATACCTTCGTGAAATAATTTCACGAGAACCGTCCGCTCGCGAGGTGCCATTAAAATTTATTCTAATTTATATTTTTCTTTAATTAAATAAGACGCGAGTTCGAGCGTGACCTGAAGTGGAGCGGAACCATTAGACGTAAAGGTTTGGCCTCAGATTCAGATAAATTTCTTAAACAACTGATACATTGTAGTGTATAAGCTAGATGCCAGTGCATGGATTGAAATTATTGGTTTACCCTCATCGGGCATTCAATACAGGGTTACAGGGTTATTAGGAAAGGGTAATTAATGCTAAGCCGAAAAGCGCACATAGTAGTCATCATTTTGAACAGCTTTTACTATGGGACTAACCCTGAGAAAAAAAACACTTAATACTAATTACTAATACTAATAGGTAATTTCAGTTTGAGTTTTGAGTGTCAAAATAAAGTCGATTACCAGTTTTAAGAGTTAGACATTAAGGTTTGAGTATCTAAGTAGCTACAACTTATAATGGTGTTTTGTTTTAATTAAGTTATAAGCTTAACCGCCATTTTGCCAAAGCAAGCTCTAACAGTTACCTACAGCTGCTCGCCTGGCGGATGGACCTGGACTGTGTAAAAACCCCTACCCTATTATTAAAAAAACATATCTACTTATTTATTAAATCTATTCTAACTACCTATATGCAAATTATGTATTACTAGCTATACTTAAATTTTCCGATTGCTAACGTTAACCTACTGTTTTGGCCAAGTGATTGTCTAGTGGGAAAACCATGCATTGTGATCGTAGAACCTAAGTAACGAATAAGTATGAGCAACCGAGTTACCTGAATAGATTTCCTAACAAATTGACTTACTCTAAGCTACAAGATTCCTACTACGTAAGTTATATAGGGTTATTCATAAAGGGTATGCTAGGTTTTAACCCTTAACTATTTTTCTTAGTATTTGTAATGTAAAATTGACTTAAATAATTATCAAATATGATACGAAATATATTCTAAATTATAGTTTTGGACTAGTTTCAAGCCTAATAAGTTCAGAACAATATTTTACTAAGACTTTACTAAGATTTTACACCAAATATTTTTTTGTTATTTATTTTATGGTTTTTATGTATTATGTTTGTATGTATTTGTACACATAAATTGTTGGCTATGGCCCCGCCCCTCCACCGCGGTAAGCAATGTGTTTCGGCCCAGACTGGATACACTCTTCCGTTTTTACGTGTACAAATACACACCTCTGTGTGTTCCTAACATTAGAGCGCCTGACTTAAACGTCGTTATCATATTCAACTATCATATTCAACATATTTGAATATTATAACAACCCAAAAGCTAAGAGAAGAGGACATAATCTTTTGGCAAATGTCAGTCAGTCTGTCAGTCATTACATCCTTCATTTTTACCTTTCACACATTTATTCATCAAGGAGCTTACTCATTACCTTAAGGTAATGAATCTGGTCCCGGAAGAACGAATGCAATCCCTTTCGATCCCTACCTAACCACCTAACTGCCTAACGCAATATAGCGACTGCAGTGAACAACCAACTAGAATATCGTTTTATTCTGAAGTTAGTGTGTAAATACATACTCCGGAACCTTTATCCAAAAGCATCTAATTAGACAACCAAGTCTAACACATAGTGTGATAAAGATGAATGTAACTCTCCCGTTACCATCTCAAGTCGTCAGTCTCAGATAGAACTTTCTATCAGTAGATTATATGAAGAAGACTAGCAATTAAGAAACCATCGGCATAATGAGGTGCCTGTCATCCCGTTGGAATCAAGGGTAACCTCGGAAACATAGTTCCATGCTTAGGTTAGATAATTACCAGTAAGGTACTTTCCGTGGAAGCCTTTAGTATCTTACGAAGACAACCAACAATCACTAAACCATAGACATAAGAGGTGCCTGTCATCCCGTTGGAGTCAAGGGTAACCTCGGAGATATCGCTCCATGTTACAGCTCAGATAATTATCAGCAAAAGGATCTTTCCATAGAAACCTTCGATAAAAGTAGTGTGTAAAGAAAGATCATCGTTGACCTTCGAATTGAAGAGGTAAATTGACTTAAATGTCATCGTGTCGATTCAGAACCTATGTTCCATTAAATGTAAGACTTGGTGAGTCAAAATATAATATGTAAGACTTGGTGAGTCAAAATATTATAATATGTAAGACTTGGTGAGTCGAACATCACGTGAATTCACGTTGTGTAAATTATATTAAAATAGTAAAGAGACTTCCGATCTACTTTACATTTATTCGTATATTAAATAGTTACTCGTCAAACTATAGTTGGCCGCTCATCTGACAGCAACTATTGTCAACCATTCGAGATAGTTCGTATAACTTCGAATGGCTAACTTGGCAAACTAATCGGCTGCCCGATTTACTTTAATTGTAGGCATTCATAATAGATTCGGCAAACTGATCGGCTGTCCGATTTACTTTAATCGTTAGCTTATATATTTTATAGTATATTCTACAAACTGATCGGCTGTCCGATTTACTTTAATCGTAAACGTACCTATTTACTTTACAGTAGATTTCTACAACCTGATCGGCTGTCCGATTTACTTGAATTGACCAAGACTTAAATTAAGACTTGACTAAGCTTAACCTTAACTAAGACTCTGCTAATAACACATCGGCCGGGAATCGAACCCGCGACCTAACATAAACGTAATCGTGTATACGCTATAGTAGATCCTACTAACGCCCAGACTCTAATAACATGTCGGTCGGGAATCGAACCCACAACCTAGCATAAACGTAATAGTGTATACGCTATAGTAGATCCTACTAACGCCCAGACTCTAATAACATATCAGTCGGGAATCGAACCCGCGACCTAACATAAACGTAATAGTGTATACGCTATAGTAGATCCTACTAACGCCCAGACTCTAATAACATATCAGTCGGGAATCGAACCCACGACCTAGCATAACCGTAATAGTGTATACGCTATAGTAGATCCTACTAACGCCCAGACTCTAATAACATATCAGTCGGGAATCGAACCCACGACCTAGCATAAACGTAATAGTGTATACGCTATAGTAGATCCTACTAACGCCCAGACTCAGAACAGGTACTCAAATTCATCACTCAATAACCGTCGGATCAGGAATCCAACCCGGGACCTCCGGCCCATAGGATGAACACAATACCACCGTTTATACCGTTTACATTTATTTTATTATTTACTGCACCGAATTGAGCTAGCTTGAACTATTTTATTTTATTTTATTCTGATTTTACTTTGTTTGATTTAATCTAATTTTATTTTATATTAATATAATCTGATTTTACTTTATTTGATTTAACTCTATTTAATTTATTTAGTTTGATTTAATTTGATTTGATTTGATTTTATATTAATTTAATCTAATTTCACTATATTTGATTTAATTCGATTTTATTTTATTTAGTTCGATTTTATTTGATTAAGCTATTTTGTTTTATTTTTAATTTAATCTAATTTTACTTTATTTGATTTAATTCGATTTTATTTTATTTAGTTCGATTTTATTTGATTTAATTTAATTTGATTTTATTTTATTTTAATTTAATCTAAATTCTAAAACAAACACACATGCACAAGGAATAAATTCAATTAAATAATTGGAGTTAAATAATCTCAGGAATGTAAGCTCCCCGTCGGCAGGAACAGACCCATAGGAAAACACATCCTATAAACACAAAAGGTCACAAGTATCTTCAGTCAGTGACTAAGACTATGTCCTAATCGCTCCTTCTTTTGTATTTACATAATAGCAGACGGGTACCATCAACCCGAATTTGCAGTGTAAAATTCACACAATTTGAAACCTCCATATAAAGTTTGTTGTCGGACCGAAAGGAAGTCCAAAATCAACCATCAACGATGTTTATGATCTTTGCTTTTTGCAAATACACGATCCTAAATCAAAACTATTGATCAATATCCATAACCAAACCTCCATCTTTAGTGGCCCACATCATTACGTTATGAATTTAACTTTTAAACTATTTTAAAATGATCCCTGAATTCTAAAACAATGTAATCACTGGTATGGAAGTACACATAGTTAAAATGCGCACAAGAACTCCTCAAGATATTCTAAGGTCACTCACCCCGTGCGGCGTTCTCTTACGACACGGCGACTCGACGCAATACTTACCACGTTGCAGTTCCATCAAACCTTTTAAAAGTTCGGCAGTCCATCTTAGAATCCTTATCTGGCAACTCCCGACGGCTGGAACATCGCTTACCTATCTTCTTTTCTACCTGTACTTATTGAATCACACCTAAATTCCTATTCTTAAACTTTGAAAATCTACCGAAATAAAAGCAATCCAAAAACATGGCCGACGTCTCTCAAGCCGCTCGTCGCTCTCTGTCCCCTTCGTTCCAAGCTCTGCTTAACCATCCGTCGACGACCAATCACAATCACATATTCTCCAATGCTCCCTTATGATTGGACGCTCGACCAACAAGCCACCGCCGTCAAGGACGCGCCTTACATTTCTGGATTTCAAATCAAGTATAAATAATTGGCGCGTTTATTCATTTTCTCCCTGTGTCTGAGATCTATCCACTAATGTGAAATTTGCGATTGAGATAACTAATTGATTTATTGTTTTGTAATAACCATGTACTCATATTTAAATAAGAATGTTTCTTTATTTGAATTTTTAAAATGAATACCTTTTTGGCTAGAGTACCTGCTACTGAGCATCCTGCCGTGTTAACTTATTTATTGTTGATTTAAGGTTTTAGTTTATAATAATAAGACGTAACAATTCCTTATTATAATAATAATGTATTTTGAGATCTTCGATATAGCTCAATACCTGATATTACTAAATTATGAAAAATAACGTATCTTAATTACTTCCTAGTGACCACACACGTCGCTATTGCAAAAACCGTTCTACGCAGATTTATTTTGTTTTAGAACTTAATTCTTAACAAGTAGGTAATAACGGACCGTTCTTTTCTACGCAGTTTATTTGTTGCCATGCCTTGGATTCTAAAAACCCAGAAAATTAGAATGTTGCCATTGCATTATTTTATGTTTCTAACAGGCATGTGTTATTTTAATCTGTGAGTCTGGCGAAGGCGCGAGACTGATATTTTAGTTCTAAAACTAATTCCCCGCTGTCGATGGTGCAGATTGGATTGATTACTCCAAAATAGTTCCAAGCTAAGCTACTAGATGGCAGTGTTAACTAGTCGTGATAGTTTAATCTTAGATATTCCAATGAAAGTCTTAGTTTGCATTTATGAGACGCAACAATTCCTAATTCAATATTAAAATACTTTAAAATCCCTAATTTTAGCTCAACAAAATACTACATAATAATATTGCGATCGCGGGACATTCTACAGGATTTGAATTGATTGACTGGTTTTTACTTAATGATAGACGGATTCTAAATATACCAAAATCCGTACAATTAATCTTATTTTCTTATTTAAATAATAGTTTATCAGTATTAACCTTTATTCGCATCACTTTTAGAGTCTGCGTTCGATCCTGAGCAACCTTTGCAAAACACTAGAGCATTGCTATGATTTATCAAAAATCAACCTGTTATAAATATTTTTATTTGTTATTTTTGTGAGAGATACGAAGGCTGTTTCGTTACAACTGCCCAATAATGCAGCATTGGACCAATGTACTACTTTGGTCCAATGCTGCATTATTGGGAATTCTGGGTCCCAGCCTAAATTTAGATAATTTTATGTTTAAATTGATGTTATTTTATTTTTAATTGATTAGAAATTTATTCTTCGACATTTTTTATTTTTTATTAGTTTTAGTTTCATTGATTGTTTTTCATTATAATACGAGTATGTATGTACAACCTAAGTTTTTAATATACATTGTATACCTATTATTAGGCGATTCTCCCTAGAGTCGATTAATGGTTCGCTATCAACACATCACTACGGCGCCGTACAACACTACGCCGCTTGCGAGCGAGCGAGAGAGACGATTCCCGCGCGATCAAGGAAGATGGCGTGCCTCCTTTGCGATATCATTGTTAATAATTAATCGGTACCTGACCTAAAGTAAACCAATACGAGTTCAAGTAAAAACAATGTTTTAATAACTAGTATCTACCATAATGTTGGAGCAAGAAAGCATCTAACAGTTTTCAGAATCGGGATCTGAGCAAAATCGCCCGCGAGTTTGATTGTTTCAGCTTTTAGGTTAAAAGCAAAGGAACGAAAGAAAGCTAATTGGAAGTCGTCATGTGCTGTGATTATTGCTTTAGTCGTGCAAAAAAAGTACGCATCGAAGTATTCGCAGTAAACCATCTACAATACCTACAGAAACACGCGCGTCGTAACATGACGCTACTGTACTGCAGTCGGATTTGACAAAGTCTACAAGCCTGGAATACATACAAGTTTGTAGTATCTTGTAATTTCACCAAGGATATTCAGAGGTAACACTAAAGAACATTGCTTTGAATTGGTTTGTAAAATACCACGAATTATGATGAGACTACACATGAAGATTTTGGAAAGTAAGGTTGCTGATATATAAAATATTACAAGAACCAGTAAAATGTTGCAACGTTATGATGGAGATGTGGTGACTGTCTCTAGTCTTATTTGCAAATTTCTAAAGTTACCACTAGAGGGCGCTGGTATGTAGTGTGTGAGTATGACCGCATGCGATCTTCGGATACGCATGTCCATTAGGGAACTCTTCGGAGTATGACCGCATGTTATCTTCGGATAAACATGTCCATTATCGAAACTCTTCGGAGTATGACCGCATGCGATCTTCGGATACGCATGTCCATTAGGGAACTCTTCGGAGTATGACCGCATGTTATCTTCGTATAAACATGTCCATTATCGAAACTCTTCGGAGTATGACCGCATGCGATCTTCGGATACGCATGTCCATTAGGGAACTCTTCGGAGTATGACCGCATGTTATCTTCGTATAAACATGTCCATTATCGAAACTCTTCGGAGTATGACCGCATGCGATCTTCGGATACGTATGTCCATTAGGGAACTCTTCGGAGTATGACCGCATGTTATCTTCGGATAAACATGTCCATTATCGAAACTCTTCGGAGTATGACCGCATGCGATCTTCGGATACGCATGTCCATTAGGGAACTCTTCGGAGTATGACCGCATGTTATCTTCGGATAAACATGTCCATTATCGAAACTCTTCGGAGTATGACCGCATGCGATCTTCGGATACGCATGTCCATTAGGGAACTCTTCGGAGTATGACCGCATGTTATCTTCGTATAAACATGTCCATTATCGAAACTCTTCGGAGTATGACCGCATGCGATCTTCGGATACGCATGTCCATTAGGGAACTCTTCGGAGTATGACCGCATGTTATCTTCGGATAAACATGTCCATTATCGAAACTCTTCGGAGTATGACCGCATGCGATCTTCGGATACGCATGTCCATTAGGGAACTCTTCGGAGTGGACCGCACCGAGAGATGTCTACATCATTGGGTGCACGAGTTCTACGAGCAGCATGGTGTGAGCTGCTACTGGGTGAACTTGCTGCTGAAAATGAAGCGTGCAGCACTGCACCCGATGAGCCGCACAGCCCGTCTGCTGATGGTGCTGTTCGAGTATGGTTGCCAATGACGGCGACATCTGCATGAAAATGCACCATGCACCACCATGACTACCTGGAGCAAAACGGTGATATTATTCTGGATTGTACGGTAACATGAACAAATGGGTCTGTAAATGACTGTCCTTATAGAAGTATTATTGTTGATCTGTCAATTGAATATAGACTCATAAATGTTTGATCTTATTATGGCTTAATGACATCAAGTCTTACCTGAGGATGCTATGATGATCCATGTCTTATAGAATTGTTTCCAGCTGTCACCATTATGTAATATCTAATTGAATTATCATGTACACTAACATAACGAGTACCGACCTCAACAAAGTTCTGGTGGTACAACGCATGGTTGTGGTCGAGTAAGTTGTCAACTTCTATGCAACAGAAGTTGAAGTTAACATTGGCTATGTCTGTGAACAGTGAGTCCGTAGCTTGGCTGCTGAATATGAAGCAAGCAGCACTGCACCGGAATGAGCTGCACAGCCTGTTGGCCGATGGTGCTGCTCCAGCATGGTTGCCAGCGAGGGCGACATCTGGACGAGAATGCATCATGCCATCGACATTTGAAACAATACGGTGTTAATCTGGATTGGTAACATTCATCCATGGGTCTGTAAATCAGTGTTTTCCTATGAAAGTCGTATTCAACACTCAATTGAATTTTGACACACATGTGTCTGATGATATAATAATTTTTAACTTATGAACACTATATTTTATTTGATACTATATGATCTATGTCTCATGGCATTAATTCACCTGATGTTGCCATGACAATATCTATAATAAAATTTCAGATCTAACTGAATTTTCATAACAATAACTGAACGATTTGCGATCAACAGAATCGCGAGTTTGATGCGACACCACATGGTCATGGTTGAGTAAGTTGTCAACTTCTGTGCAACAGAAGCTGAAGTTTAACATTAGTTATATGTTTGTGAACAGTTGCTTCTGGCGCTATGGTGGTCCATCGTCCAGAAGACAGGCTTCTAATCCCGCGAGGGCGCGTGATGTGCAGGATGGCCGAACTATTAGGCGATTCTCCCTAGAGTCGATTAATGGTTCGCTATCAACACATCACTACGGCGCCGTACAACACTACGCCGCTTGCGAGCGAGCGAGAGAGACGATTCCCGCGCGATCAAGGAAGATGGCGTGCCTCCTTTGCGATATCATTGTTAATAATTAATCGGTACCTGACCTAAAGTAAACCAATACGAGTTCAAGTAAAAACAATGTTTTAATAACTAGTATCTACCATAATGTTGGAGCAAGAAAGCATCTAACACTATGGACATTATAATCCGAAAAAAAAATTGAATGGATGGAGCACGTTTGTCTGGAACAAATCTCCTCTATTTTTGTTATAATTAAACACGGGAATACTCACGTAAAAATTAAGTCGACTACTACGACTAGTTTCGGTTTTTGGTTGCGTTCGTTTGTGCCAAACGAGACGCAACCGCGAGCGCGTCACGTTTGTAAACTCGCCTGATGAAGGTCACCGAATGTGACCGAAACTAGTCGTAGTTGACGACTTAATTTTTACGTGAGTATTCCCGTGTTTAATTATAACAAAAATGTGTGAAAACCACGTTAGTTTCCATTGTAAAATCTCCTCTATTTGAATCGACTTGAAAATACAGATTCAACAGAAGAACTAGTCAACAAAAGAACTTCAGCCATTCGCTACCATCAAGCAGCTATCTACTTGTTCAACCAATATTTATTTATTAAGCTATTGCATAGCTTCTATCGCGGGCCTTGAGCGTGGAGACCGAATTCAGAAGTTCCGTAACGAAAATAACTTTACAAAAAAGGAAGATATAAAAACTTAACATTTTTTTTAAAATAGAACTACGGGGGTACACTCGGAAGAGAGAGTCATGACGTTTGAAAAGTCAACGAAACCTTACACTCGACACCTAGAGGCGAGTTGCTGAACTAAAGAGACAAGCGTGATATTTCAAAAAGTCATTAAAAGTTCTGCTATTCATGATGGCAAAACTAAAAAGTATCACCGTATGCAATAGCTTTACCGCAGCAGTCCCCGAGTGCCACACGTCTTTTTGATCTACCTATTTATTTGTTTGATGATAGGCAAGCAGCATAAGCTGTGCCTATTTCTTGCAGTATAGAAATTTATTTGAAGATTTTATTTGACAGATCTACTTTTTCTAAAAGCTGATGTCTTTGACTAATACTCGTTTAATAGGTAGCAAAGACAAAGGCAGATAATATATTTTTATATAGTTTAGACATTGGAGTTGTCAAATAAGGCCTTCAAATTTGGCTCATTATCAGTCAGTATTTATCCATCAGCACAATTTTCATTTAAATAATCCACAAGTCTAAAAGTCTAATTTATTTTTAGAAGTGTTCAAAGTCTTCGCTGATATGACATCTGGCAATCTGTTCCAGTTTATAAAACACTCTGTTGTTTAGGATGTGGTGTGCAGGAATAACAAAAAAAAATTACATTATATTTTTAATAAAAAGATTATTCAAATGCTCGAATAATTAGCAAGATTTTAATTAAACATATTATTATAGTAACACTACAACATACCATTATACCTAATCTATACACATTATAGAAATATATGTGATCGCTGTCTGTACATTTAAATTTATGAGTAAATCTATAACTGATAAGTTTAATTAATGGTGAAAAATACAACTTATAAAATTTATAATTCAATTACAATCACTCAATATTTTACAAATGAAGCGCAAAACTCAGGTTGTTATTTGCGGGTTAAGAACCCAAAAGGCTGGCGACGTTAAATAGGTATGCACTAAATAAATAAACATGCACAAATAAATAAACATGTTACTGAATATGCACCCCCATACAATACACCAGTGAATACAAGTAAATTATTCAACTCTTGTTTCCTGTTCATCACTTTGACCAGAATTTTTTAATTGGAAATAATTGCCTACTAGAATATCTGACACGGGTTTATCGGGTAAATTATTCTTAATGTCAGTCAACTGTTCCCTAATATTTGATAGCTTATAATTCGATGATGCCATAAATTGGTCAAGTTTTTTCTGATTCTGGTTAACAATTTCGACAAGCGTATATACGGATTGGCTATTATTTTCAATTGCATTTTTTAATAACGAAATCAAAATGCATGAATTAGATTTAGGATTGTCGGAAACACTTATTACATCTACGATTTCATTTAAACAAGAAATTCCGTTAATGTTGTGCGAATTAAAATTAAAATTAATCGCTGTCACAATACGATCAAACTTTTCCGAAAATTTTGAGTATTTAACAGCAGCAAGTTCGTTGCACGTGATAAGGTTTCCGCCTATGCTTAATTCCGGTATTCCAGTATCGAAAAATTCTGTGAAATTTATCTTAGCAATAGCATTACCATCCAAAACTAGTTGCGATAGCTTCTGTAGGTTCTTCGATGTTGCGTAATTAGTATCAATAAGTTTTGGAAGCTGGTTGAAAATACTTCCAACTTCTTGCAGTTTATTAAATGATAGATCCAGGGTTTTCAACTGTACTGTTCCTTCAAACGCATGATTACCTATGCTACTTATCATATTATGAGACATGTTCAAGTGTTCAAGCTCACTGAATCTTCCTATAAAGTTATTTGGAACCGTTTCTATGAAATTATAGCTAAGATCTATATCTTGAACGGTACTATGGCTACTTAAGTTTTCATGTGTTTCAATCACAATAATTGTATTGTAAGCTAAGTTAATCCGTTTAAGAAGCGGAAGCGGTAAAAAGTCATTGAAATTTAGTTTGCGTAACTTATTGCCTGATATTTTAAGATCCGTTAGTTTGACCATATTATATATTTCTCCTGGAACAGTGACCAAATACCCATCTTTTATTGTTAGATCGGTGTAAAGAGTAACGTTTTGTAAAAATGGATTTTCGTCCGGATTTTCAAGAATTACTTTAAATGTATGGTCTTTTACCGGATCACCATTTCGTTGCATATCTACACAAAATTTATCATCATAATTCACGGTAGAAAAGCAGTGGGCTTCCAATGAATTAGTATTACTGAGACAGTTCCGGTAATCATTACGTCCATATGGCCACTGACACCGTGCCATGGCGTATGTCAAAAATACTGTGATTAACAGCCCATCTGAAATAAAAGAAAAATACAATCAATATTTTTAAAAACACATTAATTAATTACATTACTTATAAGGTAATTAGTAGTGGTAGGGCTCTGTTGCAGAGCCCGCCTGGGAAAGTACCACACCTTTGCCAGTTATTCCACCGCCAAGCAGTAATGTGCAAACATTACTGTGTTCCGGTTGGAAGGGCATTGTTTCCAGTGAAATTACAGGGCAAATGGGAGATTAAACAACTTATATCTCAGGGTGACGAGCGCAGTGCTGTGCCGCGCAGGGTCTTGAATTCTGCGAGTTCAAAATTATGTGTGGCGCAGACCTTTTATGGGCAAACGTGACGTTTAACATCAGGCGAGCAATTTCCTCGTCTCGTCACTCAATTACATAAAAAAAAAAAAATTAAAAAATTTACTAAAGTTAATTGCTTGGACTATAGGGTTATTCATAAAGGGTATACTAACCCGAAAAGGGTTTATAGTACTCATCCTTATGAACAACTTTTACTATGGGACCAACCCGAAATTCGCGAAAAAAAAATCAGCTGTTCCATAGAAAAATGTCAATGACACTCGAAAAAATGTATGGAACAGCTGATTTTTTTTTGCGAATTTCGGGTTGGTCCTATAGTAAAAGTTGTTTATAATAATGAGTACAATGAGCCCTTTTCGGCTTAGCATACCCTTTATGAATAACCCTGTATAATAATTATAGATAGATAGATAGATAAACTCTTTATTGTTCACACCAAAAATTACAAACATAAGAATTATAACACCTAAAAACTAGTGCGACAACTGGCGGCCTTATCGCTAAGAGCGATCTCTTCCAGGCAACCTTAGGATGGAAAGGGTAGATAAAAAAAATATAAAAACGGGGTGTGCAATAATTTTATACATTTATTTATAAAACTTACTTTATTTTTATTGACATTTTATGTAACACTTTTGTTATTAATAAAAACTGTGAACTAAGTATGAACTACTTTCCATTTAGGCCAATTTGAACTGTAACTGTGAGATGACTGTGTTTATGTGTTTTGTGTGTTGCTTGTTGTCACTTTTAACTATCTCTCTAACCAATACGAGAGCAGCTATGATACAGGGGTACGAGTAAAGAGTATGCTAAACCGAAAAGGCGAGTAGTACTCATCTTATGAACAAATTTTACTATTTTTTTACTGTTTTCGACGAATTTCTCCGTCAAATTTTTATATATAAAGATTTCTTTTCAGCGGTATTTTTTTCACAATGCTCGAAAGAGTTTGCCGACATCCGCCTACTAGATTATATAGAAGTCAGTCAATTTTAAAAACAACCTCATGTAAGTATATATTAGCATTGTCATCGGAGTTACACACGCATATCAAATTTCAGCTCAAATAAACATAATAATACTATAAACAACACACCCCGGGGTTATACCTAACCTGGGGTTGTTTAAAAGTATCGTGAATAGGTATTTCGTAGGCAAACGCGCTACATCTTCGAACACATCGTCGCTTCCCATCAAGTGAGATTGTGGTGAAACGCATGCTTAGTTTGTTGTAAAAAAAAAGACAGGTACAACATAGTTACATACATATATTGCAATTTAAATAAAAGCTTTTAAAAAGAACCTATAATACTTACAGGTAAATAACCGCGCCCGAAGTATCATTGTTTCCGGTTTAAAACTGTTAACTGTTAAAAAATTGATCTGATGAGCAGAGTCTTGATAGTAAGATAGTTTTACTTCAAACTTAAGCCTCTATAAGTCTGTAATGAGAGTGGTGAAACTCCTGCTTCATTATTTATATAGCATCGCTTATCAGAAAGCTTATCAGTTTGACACGAGGCCATTTTGTGACCGCCCACGACCCTTTATACTTACTTATAGACTACGATCCGGCTGCATGGAATCTTACCCAATAAGGTACCAAAATAGAAATGAGCAAAGGCTCAGATCAAGTAGAAAGCAGATATAGTGCTCCCTTAGATCCAGGCGAAGCCAAAACCTACCCGAATGGCAAAATCTGCATTCTACTCGATTTGATGGGTGAGATATGTTCTTGAAGAAAAATGGAGTACCTATTGGCTGAAAACCAAGCTTTACAACCAGTGTGTCCTGCCCACAATGACTTACGGTGCTGAAACATTGACGCTAACTAAAGAGGCTGTGCACACAATTAGAGTCTCACAAAAGGCAATGGAGCGTGCCATGTTAGGCATTAGCTTGAGAGATAAAGTCCGTAATACGGAAATCCGATGTAGGACAAATAAGTTAGATGTCGGACACCGTATTATGCGACTAAAGTTGCGCTAAAGGACACATGGGTAGGCGTGGTGATGGCAGGTGGAGTAGAGCCCTGACGGAGTGGTTACCGATTGCGGACAAGCGGTCAGTTGGCAGACCATCAGCCCGATGGGTCGACGTCATCAGACCCATCACGGGTCAGCCGTGGATGAGATTGGCCCGAGATAGGGAAGAATGGCGCAAGAGAGAGGAGGCCTATACCCAGCAGAGGGTCGATAAAGGCTGACGATGATGATGATGAGGTAAATTTATGCGTTAAGACTTAGGTATGCGGTGGGAGCCTAGTCTATTTTTTACATTGTTCTAGGCAACTGCGTGGATACAGACAGGGTGATATTGATAGCTCTAATTGTGTCAATAAGCAACAGTCTTACACATTGTAAAGGATTTATCGTTACCAGAATAAACCAGACTACGCATATTCCTAGGCTACATTTTGCAATCGGGTTATTATTCTTCTTCGTTTCTTCTTCTTTCTTCTTTAGATATAAAAATGAATCGCTGTTCGTTAGTCTTGCTTAAACTAGAGAGCGGCTGGACCGATTTGAACATTTATTTTTTTCATTAGTTCGCTCTTTTACAGGAGTGGTTTATGAGGTAAAAAAGCGGGTGAAACCGTGGGGGTGCAACTAGTTTTTGATATAAAAGAGTGGCAAATAGGCAGATGGAGAAGAAAAAACAAATATTATCTAGTTCTCTTATTTCAAACACAAATCTCTCTCTTCGTTTTGGATTCATTTTTAAATTTATATTGTATAACTAGAAGTGTAAAATTGTACTTTTCACTTCTCCTGCTCGTAAAGTCCTACTTTACGCCCTGTATAGGCGGACTAAAGCGACGTTTTAGGCTCTTGTGCTTAATTTTTTATTTAGGTTACTTGTAACTAAAACTTTTATTTATTTAAGTAGGTAATTTTTACCTTTTCGGCAATAATTGCTATAATACCATTTTTACCATCCCATTTTGTTATTAGAGGTGGCCACACAGTTTCGGGGAATGCCCTTATAATAAAATGTAGACCTAATGACCCAAGCACTTCTTATAGCAGTGGTGTCTGGTGACACTAGGGCCACTGTTATCGTTTTAGGTTAAATTTAGCATTATCAACGCGTTTCCGGTGAAAAAACATTGTCAGGAGGAACAATTTCAATGGCGTACCTACTTAAAATATGGACATTTTCTCGAATGTCATTGACATTTTTCTACGGGACAGCTAATTTTTTTTGGCGATTTCAGAATTAATCCCATAGTAAAAGTGGTTCATAATTATTAGTTTATAAGCCCTTTTTAGCTTAACATACTCTTTCCTTATAATCCTGATATAATATTTTCATAAATTAATGATTTATATTCTCTTCAATTTTAAGCATTCTTTCTAATTTCAATTTTAATTTTTATTATTGTAAAGCTCACACTAATGGCATACAAAATTACACATATAACTACGCGTATAAGACCAGGACAAGACAGGCCCTCGTGGGAGGCAAGTTCCGTACAAAATGATGAATAATATACACACTAATACACAGGTGAGTGACAGGCTGTCCATATATTAAACGGCCAATAATGCATAGCCCAATAATGTACGGACCGTTTTACGCTAACAATTTTGTGAAACCCGATTTTACGAAGTCATACACGAAAAACAGGCTGTTCATAATATAATTGGTCGTAGAAAACGAGCTGTATAATAATCATACATTATCGTCTCCCATACACAAAAACTGACCTTGGATCGGGACGGGGCAGACTTACCTACCTAATGAGTCCAGAAGGGGAATCACCGATTTTGAACTACATTAGCACGAGTAGTAAGGCCACGGTCAAACTAAAAACTATAGAATATAAAGTACTAGCTGCGCCCCGCGGTTTCACACGCGTTTTCCGAGCTATAAAGTAACATATGTGTTAATCTAGACCATGAATAACCTTTATTCCAAATCTCATGTAAATCCGTTCAGCCGTTTTTGCGTGAAAGAGGAACAAACATTTTTACAAACTTTCGCGTTCATAATGTTAGTAGGAAGAGTAACATTGTGGTCTGTTTTTTTTTTGTAGATTAATCAAGGTAAAATGCCAAGCTAGCAGACAGTGAACCAATATAAGACACTTTCGAATAAAAATGCATAAATTAAGAACAATAATCATTGAAATAATTTTAAAATTGTTGTAAATGATACCTAGTTTCATCTTTAACGCGTGGTCTAAACACACAAACACTTTCTTTATTAAAAAAATAAAATTACCGGAATCGACAGTAAACAATATGACAGACAGTGCGGGTAAAATCGCGAAACGTAGCAAGTAGAAAATATAGGTATATTTACTAAAAATCCTAAATTTGAAAATAATGGCCACACTTTTAAACTGGCAATGGCAATACCTACTTGACTGACTGGGAAAGTTCCTAATTGTGCAGAATAAACATAATAGATAAGAGCCGAGGATACACTTTTATACTTTGATTTATTATAAATAAACAATTTAAATTGTTTTGTTACATGTTATTATAAGCTTTTATTTAACTTGTGTAAGTATCTTTATTGACAGTGTGGGTCAAATCTTGTAACTGAGTTTTAAACCTCTTCCCGATTGAATGACAATGGAATAAAAGTTGTTTCTTTTGATTTAACTTTTTTTTATTTTAACTGTTTGATAAAAATTAATCAAAATTCAATTCAATATAAAATCTCCTTTTATTTTTTAATAATACATATTTGTAAATCCAGGGTATGAGTTACATCAATTTATGTTTTGAAATACAAACACCCAAACATATAAACTTTATAATTTTAATAATGTATGTAATAATGTTTTAATAATGTTTTAATATTTTTTACAAAAAAAAAAAACAAAAACCGACTTCAAGAGACCGACTATTGAGTTATTCATCTATTTGTCGCGCACGTAATTTAAGACTTATATAGTTTTCGTTTTCACATGGATACCATTATCAGAACTGGACTAAATTGAAATGGGACCAAATGGGATGCGTCAGCTTTATAATAAAAAAAGAATCATCAAAATCGATTCACACAGTCAAAAGTTATGAGGTAACAAACATAAAAAAAAAACATACCTACAGTCGAATTGAGAACCTCCTCCTTTTTTGAAGTCGGCTAAAATAAACCAATCTAAATATAATTAAAGGAACAGGTCCTGACTCACTGACAGACAAGGCACAGCCTAAACCGCTGGTCGTAGAGATTTGAAATTTGGAGGGTGTATTTGTCTTAGTGAGTAAACGTGAAAAACGTGTACTAAGAAAGGGTTTTTTGAAATTCAACCCCTAAAGGGGTGAAATAGGATGTTAAAGTTTGTATGGAGAAGCAGTGTTTTTTGACGCCACGGTTTTGAAACTTTACATTGCCCTATCCGTGGAAGACTGCCACACTGGCGGTTGTGGCTTTTTTCTTTTATTGCATTTTTGGAATCCTTAAATACATACGCATCTACTCACATTTTCAGAAAATCGGAAAATCCTGTATTTGATATAAAAAAACACGATTTAAAATTTTGACAAAAAGCCACGCTCCAAAATACTCCGTAGAATACAGCCACTAACGCCACTGCGTCCAAATTTATCCGGCGATTACGGCCACACTCGCCTGCGCGGCCGTGTTTGACGGTAAAAGTTGCTTGGGGAGTCGGCCGACAGGGTCGTAAGCGCATCTGTGCCATTACTTGACGGATTTACCGGGCGTGCGGGCGCGTTTGAGTAATTAAACGTTCCAGGAAATTGGTTAATATGTCACGGGAGGGTGAATAAAATTCAAATATTCTATATTTTGATCTTCATTTTTTATTTGTGCAATAACTTAATGGCTAAAACCAATGCTACTCACAGTAGATAAAATCGAAGAAAAACTTGTTTTCTAATGCTATTGGGAACTGGGTGTACATGAACTACAATTTTTAAAATATGTTACATTACAAGTCACGCGCCAGTCAGAATCAACGCTAAAGGACTAAACAAAAATAAACATCTTTGTATACCTACATTTATATATAAAAAAAGACAATAAATTAAATAAATAAGTCTATATTTCTTCTACCTTATAAATACTACATAACATTTAGTTTTAATTAGTTTGTATCATAGAAGTGGCCTCTGCGGTGTAGGCCTCCCCTAAAACTCTCCACTCTTCTCTCTCTCTCTCTCGTCTTCCTCGTCTGGTCAGTATTGTTCCGTAAATAATATTATGTCTCTCCATCTGTTCTTTTGCTTTCCCTGGTTTCTTTTTTTATATCTTGAAATACATTCCGTAACTATTTTTGTCCATCTGTTGCTTTCCATCCTACATAATTAGGTATGTAGCCTGCCCATTATCACAGACCACATATTTAAGTAGTGTTATCGTTGTTGTCTTACATCTTAACATACTTACATCAGGTACTTTGATTTTGTTTCTTACAAGTTATATTTAATCTGTCTGTTTTTTTTTTATATCTGATAAACTTTTCTGCATATTTCTCTTGTAGAACTTTTTCTTCATCCATTTAACTCAAATACCATGTTTGACACCCATTTGTTAAGCATTTCTTTATGTCTTTAATTCATGATTTTTCCAGTCTGATGAAATTCTTATGTGTAAGTACCTCTTTTTCTGTACAATCATTAAAAGAAACCAAATGTCCGAGATAACATAGATGTTCTCATACTCAATTTTTACACCTTCAATGACATGAGACTCACGATTAGTAAGGTAACTTTTATTTTTGTTGCATTTATTTCTAGACCAACCTTCTTGCTCTCTATTACTAGTTTGCTAACCATGGATTCCAAGTCTAATGCATTTTCAGCAAATACCACATTCAGCAAATCGTAAGTGGCTCAGGAAATATTCATTTGTTTTGTTTTTTTTTTTCCCATTTCAGACTTCTGGAAACACGCTCTATCACAGCCGAGAAGGTTTTTGATGAAATAGGGTCGCCTTGCCTATCTCATTTTTCCATTGGGAACTCCATGCTTTCCCGCTCTAATCACATTCTGGCTATGCCTTTAGAGTATAATTATGTTGCAGATCACGTTAATGTAGGGCTCTTGGCTGGTCAGTGCTTTGTTATTTTAGTGCAGTCCAGATCATGTTGTGGTCTACAGAATCGAATGCTTTTGTGTAGTCTATAAAAAGCACATAAATAGCGGTTTCCCGTTTTCATTGGATTTTTTATCAATTGAAAGACTACCTGTATGTGGTTCATTGTTGAAAACATTTCGAAAACCTGCCTGCTCTCTCGGTTGGTTTTCGTCTAGAGTTATTGTCAACCGGTTGAGTAAAAAAATTGAGAATATTTTATACAAGTTTGTCATTAGGCTGATTGGTTTATAGTTTCTAATGTCACATGGGTCTCCTTTTTATGTACAAGTATAATAATAGACTTCGACCACTGTGCTGACGTTGTTTTTATTTCAATAACTATGTTAAATAGTTGCCGTAGTGGCTTTATCAACAGCATTCATAATGATTTTAAAATTTCGTTAACTATTTTGTCTTCGGGGGCTTTAATATCCCAGTACAAATTATCTAATATTTTCGTTGGATGTCTTTAATTCCAGAGTTGTAGTTTTATCCAACACGGTTTTAAATTTTAAAATATTGTGTTTCAGAGGTTTTGTCATTAAGAACCCAACCTCGTTTCTTCCGTTTGTTCACTTTGTTCCAGGGGTGTGCGGAATAGAATAAAGTCCAAGTATTCTTCTATGGTTTTTTTTTATGTCTGTGGTCTTCTAGTTTCGCATATCCCTAGGATGTCCCAATTTATAGATTTTATAGAAAAACTTAGTTTGGTGATCTTACTGTCTACGATTAGAGTGTTTGCATTAAGAAAAGCCTGAGTCTTGCGGTCTGGTTTAGCGGGTGCTGGCTTACTCCTCTACGGTGACTAAGCGATTTGAAAGAGTCTTTTGGAAGAGCCTTTTGGTTTTTCCTTGGCTAGCAGTTGCTTGGGGGCTAAGCAGTCAGGGTCTTAAGGAACCTGTATGTCTTGCGTCTTATTTATTCTTTTTGGTAGTAGTTTTGTGTTTCTTTCGATTGTTGCACTTCTAGCCCCTGCTTCTTCAGGAGATTCTGACATAAACCTCTTATTGAAGTATTTAGATCCCGTCGCGCGTCTTATTTGTTTGTGTGAGTCTAGTACCACTATTCGGTCATAACAAAGAGCTACTTTATACATCCACAATCAATATACATGCGTACATACACACATAAATACATACATATCCCTCTTTTTTAGCTTCGTTGCAGTTGGGTAAAAAATAAATCATCTCGCGGTCAGTCGACGCTACTTTATTGAAAACTAGCTTCGACCACGTGGACACTACACTTTAAAAACCGTTTATTTTTTTGGGGTTAAATTTACTTAACCCTCCTTTTTTGAGAGTATGTCAAAAGCGTCATAATGGAATTAGGGACCTTTAAAACCCCCAGATACAATAAATCAGCCCCCTCGGACCATTTTGAATTTGTTATCTTGGATTTTCGTCGCCACCATTTAGTAGCTCTCGCAAACCCCTTTAACCCCTTGACAGGGAAGCGCCATTTTGCATAGTCTCTAAGGTGGCGAGGGGGGGGGAGCGCGCAAAAAAAATTTTTGCACGACGTCGCCGCGTGTCACTAAAATCAATATTTCTACATGGTTTTGGATGAAACTACCTATGAAGCTTATAGCATTGGAATCGTCCTGAATGCAGCTATCAGATTCTAAAACATTTAATGCAATTTTGTAGCCATATGTATTGTCAGTCTATGCTTAAAAGTAGAGAGAGCGAATTTTTGCCCATTCCTCATACATAAGTCTGAAAAAAAAAAAAAATGAAGCTATTTTTAAGAACATTATTGCTTTATTTACATGATTATACCCCAATATACATTATTCAAACGAATCGTCGCACCTTTCAATACATTTTTTTCACACAACAAGCTTTCAAAACCATACCTCATAAAACGCAACCCGAGCGTCAAACAAAAAATAGGGCAATGTTTATGATTGAATTCTGAGAAAAGTATGAGTCAAATGCTTTGTGTTTTACATTTGTTTACAAGTTCGGTTCAAATACTTATCCCACACAAAGGTTCAGCTATGACAAGTGTTTAGGTTATCGTAACACGAGCCACTTCAAAACAGCCGATTCGAGTCAAGTCGTTGACCTTGGCTACAAAACGGTAACGGCTTTTTTAAAGTTATCTTTATTTGGTTGAATAATGACGAAAGTTAACTAATTGAACACTTGATATGCATTAAATAATGTTTTTTATAGATGCTAATATTGTAAATTTGCTCAATTTAGTGAAAATTTCTTGAAATATAAGTCCAAACGTGAAGCAATAGCTGGCCAGTCGGGTCATTGACCTGGCGCGCAAAACACTGACGGCTTTTATAAAGTTACCTTTATTTTGTTGATTAATGACGAAAGTTACTAATTGAACACTTGATATACATTAAATAATGTATTCTATAGATGCTAATATTGTAAATTTGCTCAATTTAGTGGAAATTTCTTGAAAAATAAGTCCAAACATGACGGCAGCCGGCAAGCGGGCTGGGTCATTTTGGATGAATTATGACATTTCTACAAAAATATCGACCAAATAAACAAAATATCAGTCTAGTGCTGTTAATAACTTACCTGTCCATGTCGTATGATGTCCAAAATAGCCTAGAAACACTAAAACACTAAGATTAAACACTTTAAAATTGCTTCTGTACACACACCCACTCACTCGCGCGAACGGATCACAACTGGCGCCAAATTTCGATAAAAGTTTGTTTGGGAGATACTTGGAACACTACCTAGAGCATTCCTTGTCTTTGAACGAACAATCACAGATAATACAACCGGATCTATTCACGTTTCACTATTAAAAATAGCAAATCTATAGAATGCGACGAATCGGCCAGTTCCTGGCCGCTCCGCCGATGCGGTCTTTTTTTATCGACCAGATACTGGTCGGTGCGCCGTCAGGCGGTTAACATTTGGTCAAATACACTACCTTCAATAGTTTCGGGAATATAGACCCTCAAAGTTTGTTTTTTTTATTTTGTGTTGTTTGTTGTTTCAATTTCCCCAAAAAAGTTTAAGGTTTTGGAGTATTTTTAGTCTTGGCGCTTTGGTAAAAGCGTTTTGAATTTTCGAGATAATTAACAATTCCAGCTCGAGAGTGTGACTTTTCGAAAATTTTGGGATTCTATTATAAATTTAGTACATCTGTGTAAAGTTTCATTGACGTAGCATCAAAACAAATTTTCTCTTCGTGCCATATTTACCACGCCATTTCACCCTCATAGGGGTTGATTTCCAGAAAATGGTGAAATACGTGATCAATATTTTCTTAAGTCATATTGTAAAATTTTTAAATTCGTGGCATCAAAAAAACAAAACAAGCTTCTCCATATACACTTTTACACCCTATTCCACACCTTCAGGGGTTGAATTTCAAAAAATCCTTTCTTAGTACACACCTTTGCTCATCAAAACAAATACACCCTCCAAAAAATTTCTACGACCTGTGGTTTGGCTGTAAGTCGTCTGTTAGTCAGTCAGTCAGGACTTGTTATTTATATTTAAAGATTAAAATATATTCTGATATAATTAACACGGGATTACTAACGTCAAATTAAGTCGTTTATAACGACTAGTTTTGATCATATTCGGTGATCTTCATCAGGAGATTACAAGCGTGACGCGCTCGCGGTCAGGTCAAAATAAAAAAAAGTCGCGCACAATTATAATATCTAACATCCAACCATTAACAAAAAAAAAAAAAAATACAAACATCCGAATTTTAGAACCTCCTCCTTTTTTTGGAAGTCGGTTAAAACAACATTGTTTTTCATCTCTTGTACACGAACACTAAAAATTAAACCGCAAATTCTAATATTTTTGTCGCAAGAAGGCCACCACCCAGCTTTTTACGTGGAATAAGGGCGCAATGTCTCTTAAATTCACCGCGTTTCTCATTTCTCACTCGGAAAAAAGCCCTCATGGCGGTTAAGCCGACGTGATCTTGAGAAAATTCCGTGGAGTAAGGTATTAAGGGACAAAACACGTACAAATACTATCGTCAAAAATTAAAAAAAAATATGATTCACTGCCTGTTGTGTCAAGGAATTGTTTAGAATACTAAAAAACATACGTTGTCTAAGAAATTTCTGAGATAATCAGAAAAAACCGCCTCCTGGAAACCTAGGGTTTTGCAACTGTGGCTGTCTTCCACGGATACGACGAATATACTAAGCTTAGACACCTATTTCACCATTTTTGGAATATCAACCCCTATGGGGGTGAAATGGCGTAGTAAAGATAGTACAGAGAGAGAATTTGTTTTTTTTTTTCATTTTTCAATAAACCTTTACAGGTAGGTGTACTAAGCTGAAGGTAATCCACAACCCTCGGGAACCCTTAGAAAAAATCCGAAACCTTAGAAAGTCACATCGTCGAAGTGGAACTGCTAATTATCTCGAACTAAATACATTTTCACCAAAACGCTAAAAACTAAATATTTACCAAAACTTCGGACCTTTTTGGGGTAATCGAAAAAAACATACAAAAAACATGGCCGCCGTACAAAATTTGAGGGTCTATATCTCCGAAAAGATTAAAGATGGGTGGGGTCTGATTGACCAAATGTTATAGCAGTCTGCGAGGGCTACTTGATAGTGATGACGAAAACCCAAGATGGCGGATTCAAAATGGCCGCCATTTTTCGAAATGGTCCGAGGGGCTGATTTATTGCATTCAGGGGTTTCTGGGGCCCCTTCAGGGGGCCCTGATTCCATTATATGACGTTTTTTACATGTTCTCAAAAAAGGAGGATTAAGTTAATTTTCAGGGTTTTCAAGTTAATTTGAGGGGTTTCTGGGGCCCCTTCAGGGGCCCCTGATTCCATTATATGACGTTTTTTACATGTTCTCAAAAAAGGAGGATTAAGTTAATTTTATCCCGTAAAAATTTACGGTTCCTGAAGAATAGTCCACGCGGGCGAAGCCGTGGGCAGGAGCTAGTACCAAATAAATCTGTCAAAGCAAAAACTTGCATGTCGAGGATTATGAATCGAGCACGGAACCCTAAAATTTTTAGATCCCCATTTCAGTACCCTTTTCAGGTAAAGACCTAAATAAAACAAAATGAAAACAATTTAGTTAGAGTAACATAATTTTATTATACCTGCTTAAAACTTACTATAATAATATTTTATAAAGTTTACAAAATATAAAAAAACAATTTATATGTACTAAACAAAAAACGTACAAAAATCGTCGATAAAAAATCAATGAAGATAAAAAAACATAGAAATATTTACAAATATTTTTAAAGCCAAGAATAATTAAGCACATAATCCTACTATAAGTCAACACATAATTCTAAGGATGTGTTGGCCCTTAGTTTAAATACTAACTTATTTTTGCCGACATTATACAATACAAATACACGATAGAATAATATCAGTTACACAACAAAATCATAATGAATAACTATCATAACATAACATCAACAATTTTATAAAGGAGAATCCATAGCACCTTGCAGCTCCCTTGTGCTAACAGAGAGGCGTTGTCTTACAAAAATCCTTGACTTATAAACTTTATATAAAACAAATCCGACTAATATTACTAGTATCAAAGCCACACACGTTTCTGTGAACAAGCCCTTCGAATCATCTGATACACTTAATTTTTCATGTTTTGGTGTTTCTGCTGAAAGCAAGATGTTATTCTGATTTGCATGTGAGTTAGCTGCTAAAATTTTGGCCTCTATTTTAGCTCCTATTTTTGCCTCTATTTCATTGAGCATGGTATCTTTGTCCATTTGAAAAGTATCTTCTAATTCTTGCTTAACTTTATTGATATAAGATAACAAATTTTCGTAAGTCGCATTATCTTTAGTCACCTGTACTGGGGGTGCTCTGGCGGCTAAATTTAAAGTTAAGACTCTCAAAATTTTGCTAAGCAGAACAGTTGTGTCATTGTTTGCAATCGTAGCTTGAATTTTATTTAACTGATTATTTGTCTCATTGTTTTGAACTACTGCGTTTGCTGTAGAGTTTAAAAATAAAGATAATTTCAGACTAATGTCTGCATTGGATGATTTAATTTGATCGGTAATATTTGCCAAATAATTTTCATCGAAATTTACAGGTGGTTTGCTAGTTTGTTCATTTTTGAAGTGATCGAGCATGATATCCCTAATACTTAGAAGAACTTTTACATTATCAGCAGCATTGGGATTGCTAATATTTGTTATTTTATCATACATATGAAGTTTTCTATTGCATGTAACGCCGTTTACATTTTCATCGTTATTTTCATATAATTTACCCGCTGTTATCTCAAAAGGTATATCGTTTCGTTTTAGGTTTACTAAAACTTCACATGGTATAGGGTTTCCACCTATACTGAGCTTTGTCAGACTAGTTCCAACAAACTCTTCTGCGGTTATGGATTCAATTTTGTTATGATCCGCAATTAAAACACTCAAACTCCTAACTTCATAAAATCTTTCATTTTGTAAATCGTTTATACGGTTATATGAAATGTCCAACGAGCTTAAATATATTAACCCGTGGAATATTCCGTAAGAAATAGCAGTCAAATAATTATGTGACACATTTAATGATACGAGCATCGTGTTATCCATAAATATTCCAGGTTGAATCTCTTTTATCTTATTGTGACTCAGATCGAGGAATCTAAGAGTACTTATATTATTAAAACTTCCGACTTCTAATTTAAGAATTTCATTGTAGCTCAAATTAAGATCATCCAAATGGCGCAGTTCATTCAACTGCATTTTTTTGACATCTGTAACACTAGAGTTCGTAACTGCCAAATGAGTTAATGTTATATCTTTCATGTTACCAAACGATATACCTGTTTTTATCCCAGATAGATCGAGAATACCCAAGGCCTTTGTCGCATTCAACAAGGACATGGTCAAATTTAAATTTGGATTAAATGATAGATCTAACAAATGTAAATCATTTTGGTTTATTAAAACATTCGAATCCATATTTCGGATCATGTTGTAAGATAGAGTTAATTGTGACAAACTCAAAATATTTTTAAATGTTGAAGTATCTAACATTTTTATCAAATTGTTATTTAAGTAAAGCGTTTTCAAGTTGACTAGCTCAGTGCTATTAATTTTGAAATCTTTGAGCTCATTAAACGATAAATCTAGTATCTCGATAGCACCGGTGCGAATAAAGGTATTGTATTCAAGAGTGTTTATTTTGCTGTGAGACACGTTCAAGTTATTTAAATGCACCATACCAACAAATGATCCATTCTGGACATATGATAGCAAGGTGCAAGATATGTCAAGACTAGGAAGAGAACTAAGACCGTCAAAAGTTTTTTCTTCTAAAGTTCCCTTTAGAGGATTGTTTGATATCTGAAAATTGATTAATTCCTCTAACGAAACAAATGAATTCGATTCAACTTGTGTAATATTATTGTCTGAGAGGTCTAAAAATTGCAAAGAATTCAAACCGTGGAAATTTTCTTGATTCACCACAGTTAAATAGTTGTTTCTTAATGAAAGTGAAAATAAATTGAACATGTCATCCTTTTCAAACTCTATGCTTTCTATTTTGTTAAAAGATAAGTCTAAGCTCTTTAAAGTTTGTAGAGTTCTAAAAGATTTTGGGGTCAACACTCTGATTTTGTTCTTATTAAGTAAAAGTTCTTCTAGATGAGAAAGGCCACTGAAAGCATAATCTTCGACTGAATCTAAATGCTGATTACTTAAATCCAGTTTTTCTACAAGTAGCCCTTCAAGCATTCCTTTTTCTAAAGAACCTTCCAATTCATTGTCTTTAATCGAAAATTCATAAATTCTTTTACTTTTAAACAAGCTTTTTGGTAATTTCTTGAAAACGTTTTCTGATAAATCAATATTTTTTAACCGAGTCAAATAATTAAACGTTTCTTCATCAACATCTCCCAGTTTATTATTATTCAAATAAAGATTTTGTAACAATGGCATATTGTTAAATGAGTATTTATCTATATCAGAAATGAAGTTAGCATTCAAATCGAGCGTTTCTAAATTTGTCAATTTGCTGAAATCGGTGGTTTTGATAGTTTTAATATTATTGTTACTTAAATTGAGTACTTTTAATTTTATGAACCGAAACAGAGAAGAGTTAATATCATTAATTCTGTTATAAGATATGTTTAAATGAATCAATTCTTTCATACCTTCGAAAGTAATTGAACTAAGTATTTCAATATAGTTGTGAGAGATATCTAACGTTTCCAGTTCATTGAAGGGATCAAATACAGCTTCTGGAATTTCAGTTAAATAATTATACGACAAGTCAATTTTCTTCAGTCCTCTGTATGTATTACTGAAGCTATATCTTATATCACTTATAGTGTTGTGTGATAAATCTATTTCATTAAGATTAGGAAAGTCCATCGTACTGGATAGTTCTGCGACCGTTAATGCATTTTTTGATACGTTAATTAGAGCCAAGTTATTCATATCGCTGATTTGTGGGATAAATTCGTAGTGATTGTCACTCAAATCTAGTTGTGTAATTAGAATATTTAAGCGATTATGAGGTATCTGTAACAAGCTTAGGTAATTTGTTCTTCTTATTGCAAGATGTATAGGACAAAGTGGATTTGATCCATATTGGTTGTAATCGTATACATAATGATTGCAAATTGCTGTCATTCCATTATCATCAGAATTTTGATCTCTATTCTCATCATTTCTATCCAGATATTCCTTGCATTGGTAATAAGATGACTCATAGAAATCAAAATTTTCTAAAACGTCGCAATAAACATCATAGGCACATTTCCTGTAGTTGTAAGTTCGGTTGCAATCACTGACAGCTCTTCCAATGACGCTGAGTATTATACCTGAAATGATATAAAATCGTGTTACTTAATAGATATGTGAAAATGATCCCACGAATATTATAAGTTTGAAAGTTCGTATACAGGGTTATACAGAAAGGCCGAAAAGAGCTCATATTACTCATCATTTTGTACAACTTTTACTATGGAACGAACGCGAATTCCGGGTTGGTCCCATTGTAAAAGTTGTTCATAATGATGAGTACTATTGAGCTCTTTTCGGTTTAGCATACCCTTTCTGTATAGCTCTGTATTTGGATGTTTAGTAGTCAATCTCGCATACATGGAACGAATTTGAATAAATTTAGCCTGGAGATAGACTACACCTTAGATTTACTAACATAAGGCTACTTTTATGCCGGAAAACATACAAACTTTAACATTTTTAATTTTAGTAATTTAGTACGATACTTATGATACTTACAGAAAGTTATTCCTGTCTTTTGAAACAATAACATTTTTGGGAAACTAATATTTTCGAATCTTGTAAAAATACTACTATCCTATACAATGCTTCTTTTCATCATCTAGAGTGATCTATGTGTTCTTATATAAATCCGGAACCTGAAAAATAAAACAGTTTTTTTTTTGTTACAATATTATCGGCAAGATGGGCGAAGATCGTTACTCATCTCTTAGTAGTTAGATCTTCGTAGATTCCAGCCCGATTGGCCCACCTTTGCCGAGAATAGGGATGCATGGAGGGAGATGGGTTAGGCCTTTGCCCAGCACTGGGACACAATAGGCTGAGAAAAAGAAATTATAATATTATTTGAAATGGACTCGAAATAATAAGGTTGAGTAAGTAGGTATATAAAATTGTAATTTTGTAAACTTCTATGTACCTTAGCAACACCTAATGGGGCCTTACTTTTAAAAGATGCTCAATGTTGAGTGATATTAGTTATTTCTTCTTAATTCGCTTTTTTGTTGCCAAGTTTACATTTCGTCAATTTTAGCAATGTTTAATAAAAGCCGTAGTAGCCGTAGCCGTGTGGAGTCGAATAGGTATACTTATAGTAGGCTCGAGGTTCTAGTATCGAGCTTCAAATATCGTCGACATTAGTCGGACTCGGAACTATCCTTTATATCAAAACATACACGACGACTTGTTTTGCTCAGCGGTAGTATATCCGCCTTATAAGCCAGAGGTCCCGGATTGGATTCCCGGCCGGGCAGTTGTTTGAATGATTAAATTTAAATATCTGTTCTGGGTCTGGGTGTTAGTTGTCCTTGTCTTTGTGTGTTAAATGGCATCCCCGATACAGGGTATCCTAGTGGGGAGCTATAAGTGTGAAACTTTATTTATTTATTTCATTTATAGGTAGATACCATTTAATTCGCTAGGTATTATACGTCTTCAAAATTATGAAGTTCGAAAATTTAATTCAAGAGGGGCGCCTCTTGTTCCTCGCTTGAGGAAAGATTAACAAATTTCTAATTTTATTAAAGCCAAAATCGTACACTGATCGAATCAGTTAGTCGATAGAGCCGCGTATTCTGTGTTCTGTGGAATGTTCGAGTACATTCTACAGACTACTAGGCACTGGATTATTAGGGTTCAGTACAGCTAAATGAAACGAGAAAACTGTTTCAAGTTCATATAACAACTCATATTTAAAACGATAGAAATTATTTTACCCACGAACGGAGAATAACCTAGGAATAAATAACATTTTAAAAACCCCTCGACTAAAAAGCCCGCAGACTTTTTTTGCCTCCTTTTACTTGGGGTGTTTCAAATATCATTCATTTCTTTTCTTATTACAAAGTCAACATACGTCATATCTTTAAAAAAAATGTCTTTGTTATGTTTTTTATCACCATAAATCTATTTAATAATTTTTAAACGTTTTCAAAATCATCAAACCATTTCAGCAGTAATAAAAGACATAAAATACCTAATTATAATCAAAAAGTGTACAAAAACTCACCATTTCTAATGACGGGAGTTGACTAAAACAAATAAGTAACTAAATAATAAAAGTAAGTTTTTTCCTCAAAATCGGTGAAATAGACACTACTGCTTGCATGAGGCGCAATTCAAAGATAGGTACTTTGGCTCGGAATATGCGAACGTGTCACAATAAATATTATAAAATAGGGTACTGTTGTAAAATATGAAAGTATTTAAAGTCTATCTAATGCAAATAGTACCTTTATTACGCGAAAACTTTATACTTAGGACGTAAAAGTAATGTGTTTATGTATTGCTCTGTAAAATTGTAATTTGTAGGTCCCAATTTTCGGTTCTACAGGGTTATTAATAAAGGGTATGCTAAACCGAAAAGGGTTCACAGTTAGTGCTCATCATTATGAACAACTTTTACTATGGGACCAACCCAGTTGGGAATTTAGGGTATAACGACAATCGTTTTGATGGTTTGCTGCATTATATTCGAACTCACTATGTCGCTCATAAACCGATTAAATATTAATCTCTCCTAAATAAAGACTTACATATTTAAACTTAACCATTCCTACATAACCGGTAAAAAATGGCGTACAAAGTGCCAAAAACTTTCTTAGCGCAAACACTCAAGTGATCACTTGAGGCACTTGTTCGTAAGTCTTTTCCGTTTTCTACCTTTAATTTTGCACAGTAAAGCGTTAAGTTATATCTATTACACAGACGGTTACCATAAAATATTAAAAAAAAAAACCTAACCTAACCGGACACGATTAGTACATTTTTTTAGAAATAACATGAATTTTATTCAAAATTTTTGCAAACTTTGAAAAATCGAAGCGTAGGTATTCAAAATTTCAAATTGAATTTTTATATTATTTTATTCGTTTTATTCGCGTCGCGCTGCATACTTGGATTCCTATTTTTAAGATTCCTATTATTAGCTTGTTACCATAATATATATTAGCTAATCATCCAATTCATTCTTAATTTTAAAAAAAATTGAATAAATGTATGAATAAATATAATTTATTCGTCCAGTACCCGTACAAATAGTCACTTCGTTTGTTCTTTTGTACAAAAATAGTGCTATTTTGTACGGAACCACAGTAGGTGTACAAATGCACCCGCTAACAGTTTATCAGTTTTGTCGACAGGACGTTTTGTTAGATATCAGCATTTGACACACTCACATGTACAATGAACAAGTTGTTCTTATTATTTTCTACTAATTGTTATACAGGGTTATGAGGAAAGGGTATGCTAAGCTGCTGGTTGCTGCTGCTGTTTTTTACTTTTTTTTATATGACAGTTTTTTTTCTCAATATCGCACACCCCGTTTTTCTGTTTTTTGTCTATCCTCTCCATCCTAAGGTTTCCTGGAAGAGATCGCTCTTAGCGATAAGGCCGCCAGTTGTCGCACTAGTTTTATGTGTTATAATTCTTGTGTTTGTAATTTATGGTGTGAACAATAAAGAGTTTATCTATCTATCTAAGCTGAAAAGGGCTCATAGTACTCATCATTATGAACTACTAACCCCACTAACTGCTACTAATACTATGGGACCAACCAAACAATAAGTAATTATGTTTTTTCTTGAATTCCAGGTTGGTCCCATTAAAAAAGTTGATCATAATGATGAGTACTATGAGCCTTTTCGGCTTAGCATACCCTTTCCTTATAACCCTGTATTATGTATCTACCTACTGGTTGTTTTTTTTTTTTTTTTTTTTTTTTTTTTTTTTTTTTTTTTATTTATAAAATAGCTGATTCCCCGAATATATTATGTTCAGGATTGGAAGGCTACAAAAATCTTACAAAACCATAACTTATTCTAGGTACTTACTCTACTGCTTAATTACTTATTCTAGTGACTTACTATTGCTACGGTTTATCTACAATTATTATATAACATAGCAATTGCTTATTTATCTAAGGTATTGTTTCTAGCTATAACTATTTTACATATTTCAGTACAGTAGTGCACAAAATCTAAGGAGGTCGCTTTGCCAGTAATGATGCTACTTAGATTTCAGACTTCTATTTTTTCTCCTAGTTTTTGTTCTAGATTATATCTCAGTTTTGCGTGAATCGGGCATTGGGTTATGATGTGCGGTATATCCTCAATAGAGTCAGGCTCACAGATGCATGATGGGCTCTCCTTGCACTTGAATCGGTTCAAGTACTGAGAGAACCCACCATGCCCCGTGAGTATCTGGGTGAGCACACCCCCTGGCTTGACCTTTCGTACGAACCGATAGGCGCACCTTACGTCGGGAAGGAACAATTTTGTTACTGACGCGGTGTCACCAGCTCTATACCTAGTATCCCATTCTGTCAAGAATGCATCTCGTATCAGCCGTTTGACATGTGAAACTGGACACCGGTCGTAATCTGGCTTTTTCCTCGATTTCAGGGCAGCCTCCTTGGCCAGATCGTCAGCGCGTTCGTTGCCCGGGAGTCCCGCATGAGCTTTGACCCAGAATAAGGAGACATCCTTTCCCTGGGTCAAAGCCTTTTGCAAGTTTTCCCTAGCTTCGACAGCTAGAGGGTGGAGGGAGTCATGGTTAGCGACCGTCTCCAGTGCGGCCCTCGAATCGCTGTATATACCAAAACTCACCTCCCTCCTCTTAAGGATTACACTCGTAGCCTTGCATATGGCCAGCAGCTCCGCCTGATAGACTGTGCAGTACGCGGACAGACTGAGTTTGAGGTTCTGGATCTCAGCTTCACTGTTCCACAGGGAAAGTGCAGCTCCGACCTTTCCCTCAATCTTGCTGCCGTCGGTGAAGATTCGCACCTCCTGCACATTGTACCTGTCCACAAGGCTTTGGTCTATCAGTCGGGTAAACTCCAGGTCCATATGCTTAGCTGGGTGAGGAGCCTCTGCAAACCGTACCGGCCTCTCGGTCTCTCTATCTCCTAGGTAGCTTGAGGACAACCCTCGCTTTGCCTCGTACAGAGCGGCTGCTTCTTGTATCCTAAGGTCGAGAGGCAGTATCCCCGCCAATAACAGCGCCGAGTGTAAGGAGACGGTTCGGTACGATTTGCAAAGCTTCTGAGCGAAACCTCTCTGAACTGTGCCGAGCGACTTACGCACCCCGATCCTCCTAGCTGCGGGCGCCCATACTGGTGCTGCGTACATTATGATGGGCTCTATTGTAGCAGTGTAAATCGTGCGTATGACTTCGGGGTGTAGACCCCAATCTATTCTTGCGGCTTTTGAGGGCTGCTTATAAATGTCGAGCGCTTTGCGACATTGCAGCGCGACGTGAGTCTTAAAATTCAGTTTGTCGTCGATAGTCAGTCCTAGGATCTTGACCTGGCATGACATGCCAATACTCACTCCTCCCATGTTCAGCAGCGGAGTGTCGTATTTAAGTTTTTTGGTTATTACCATTGCGCAAGTTTTATGCGGCGCGAACTTCAACTTGTTACGAACACCCCACTGCTGCACGTGGGCGAGCGCCGCGTTGGCCTGCCTCGACACGTCAAGTCCAGTGTCTCCGTCGAAAATCAAAACTACGTCGTCAGCGAAGGCCTGCACATACACTCCATTTCCCTCCAACTCCCGCAGCAGAGGGTCCAAAAGAAGGTTCCATAGGATGGGACCACCGATTGACCCCTGCACGCAACCTTTGTTGGTGCTCCTGGTGCATTCTTCCCCGGCGAATCTTACACTGACTTTTCTGCAGTCGAGATAGCTGTCGAGTAGCCTCCTGATATTGACCGGGCACTTTTCCTCAGCCAGTCGCATTCTGATAGTTGGCCACCACGCGCTGTCAAAGGCCCCTTCTATATCCAATGACACTAAGGTTACCAGCTTCTTCAGCTCTATCTTACCTTTGATACGGTGTATTAGAGTATAGAGGGCGTCCTCGGTGCTTTTCTGGGGCATGAACCCGAACTGACGAGTACTAATTCTCGGTACTAGCTGCCATTTGATCCTTGCTACTGTCATCTTTTCCAGGACCTTCCCCAAAACCGGCAGTAGACCGATCGGTCTGTAAGCCTTGGGGTTCGTGTAATCGTCCTTGCCCGGTTTTCTCAGGACTACCACGGTAGCCTGCTTCCAGATGTCCGGGAAGTGGCCAATCTCTAGGCACTTGTTGAAGAGGGCAAGGGATGCGTCCAGGTCCTGGTATAAAGCTCTGCTGCAGATGTCCGCTGTGAAGCCATCCGCTCCTGGGGCCTTCTTTGGGTTAAAACTCCCCACCGCAGTCTTAAGCTCCAGCAGTGTAAACGGTGGGTCATGGCTCTCATCATGCTTCCATTCGTTTACCCGCTTTGCCGCTTCTCTGGCGCGGCGATGATCTTCATTGTCAGTTTCCTCCAGGTCTTGTGGGTAGAATGTCTCCGCTAGTAAGCTCACCGACTCTCTTGGGTTTAGATGTGCACCTTCTTTGGTTAAGGTCAAGTCGTCTTGTCTCCTCGTGGTCCTTTTAATGATCCGGTAGATACCGTCCCATACTCCTTCCTTGTCCTGTTTACTACAGAACTCCTTCCAGCTGTCGATTTGGGCTTTCTTGGCTTGGCACTCATATTCCTTTTTTCTTTTCAGGTACTCAGCTACCACTATTTCTCTGCGGTGCGGTGCAGCGTTTCTAATCTTGCGCCTGAAGGTAGTGGTAACTTTCTTCAGCCTTGCGAGCTCATCATTCCACCATGGGACCTTGAGTACTTCCGTACTCTTTTTTGTGGGCATGCTATCTTTACATGCGTTGGTAATGACGTTTGTAAATTTGGTAATGCAGACTTCAAGTTCGTTTTTAGTTACTATGTTATTTATGGACTCTATGTTCATGTTATTTTGTGATTTTAATTCCAAAATTTTTGTGTTGAATAGGTCCCAGTTAGCCTTTTTTGTGTTGTAAAGCCTCGTCGTTCTTTGCACTTTTAGGCCTCTATTTCTTCGGAGACTTACTTCGAACAAAATGGCATTGTGGTCAGAGCTCGTCATCTCCTGGTCTACCCTCCAGTTATCTACCAACTCCAATAGATCCTCCGTGCAGGCTGTAATGTCTACTATACTGGTGTATGCTTTGTCACCCCTCACGGTGTCAAAAGTAGGCGTATCACCTCTGTTGAGTACCTGAAGTCCCGACTCTTCCAGGGTCCCGGACATCTCAGCTCCCCTGTGGTCTTCTATAGTGCTGCCCCACCAGGTACTCTTGGCGTTGCAATCGCCTCCTACAAGCAGTCCTCTTGAGCCCAGCTCCTCTTTAATCTTCTTTATCTGCTCCAGGTATGGCTCTATGGGCTGATCAGGCTCGAAGTAGAAGGACACCGCCGCGATTTCCCAGGCGCTGGTTCGGATCCTCACTACAACAATATTGTTGGTCGTGAGTTTCGGGCACTGGACCACATCAAGTTCATGATCGAAGACGACGATTGCCGCCTTCACAGTCCCATCTCCTACAGCTACGCACTGGAAAATTCTCGCCCCACGGTAGTCCTTCATCCTTCTCACTGCGCCCACATAAGGCTCCTGGATGAGCGCGAAAGCGAGTTTTCGCTTGCTGGCTTCTAGCATTAGTTCCGTGGTTGCCAACTGTTTTCTTTGAAGGTTTGCTTGGGCTACTGCATATCTTCTGGTGGGGTCGCCTACCCCTGAGCGACTTGGAACCACTTTAGCAACAACTTTAGCAACCTACTGGTTGTTGGTTGTGGTGAGTGACTGGCTTATCCCGAATTCAACTTCCAAGATAGCTCAAAGGTCTCTGATGTGATAATGGTCCTTCCAACGTACAATAGTTATTTATTATGTCTCTTCAATATCTATACTTATACATAACAGGGTCAACCTTAAAATAATGAATACCTTTAGCAGGCAGCTTCACAGGACATAGGATATCCTAGTGGGAAGCTGTGACTGTGAAACGTTATTTATTTATTATTTATTTATCCAAGCAATTTAAATGGTTTGGCTCTATAACATGACATCTTATCTAGAAACATGTGGAAGGTACGTGTGTGTGATGTAGGCACCACTAAAAAAATTATTTGCAAAATACTACCCTAAAGGGTATGAAATGGGGTAATATGCAAAAAGTAGCAGCGGGTAATAATATTATCTACATTATTTACAGTAAGTTACACTCATAAGCTAGTCAACAAATAAAAACTGCTACCATCTCAAAATGATCTAAAAAACTAGAATTATTTAATTATTTTAAAATTCATATTGCAAATGAATTTAAACTAAAAGGTGCAATGCAGCAGGTATTTTATTAAAACAAAAATTAAGTAAAATAAGTATTTTTATTCATAATACGAGTATAGTTGAAAACAAAATCATTTTAATAGACACTTAGAGCGATAAAAATTATACCTAAGACAAACATTTTATTCGATTTTAACTGGTTTAAAAATATATATTTCGAAAAAACGGCACAAAAAAACTAAAACACAAACTTGCTAAATTAATCTTATTTTTATTGATCGCGATCAAAAATCATAATATAAGTTCTGTTATGTAGTTTTCATAGTATTTTTGATCAAACCTAAGAGTCTAATGAAAAACTCTTTACTTACTATTTTCTTTGCCAAAGTATGGTGTTATGATATTATGATCAAAGATAAAGTACAAATCAATATCGTTATAATAATCGCGATCAGCCTACAAATACAAACAAAAAGAAATCAATTAAACCAATTCTTTAACCGTATTAGCATCGACCTGGATCGTATGCCAGACATACTTTTTCAAATAGTACGTTTGTTCCCTAACTGCTTCTAGTAATTTTTGAGTTGTCAACAAAAGTCTTTCGTCTGCCATGACAACCGAACTTTGCTCACGAAGGTTCTGTAGTTCAGTTCCCTCTGGAATGCAAGGGATCCCTTCTAGAGAATTTCCAAACATGGACCCACTCAATACCGTAGGCTTCATTTTCGTGTAACCATTGTTGTGGTTTTTCAGGGCATTTGCTAACCAATCGCATGTAAAGTTATTGCCGTCCAAATACACCTTCAAATCGCATTTGTGTCCGAACCAACCCTCGTCGTTTATTGCTTGGATCCCGTTGTGTCCCAAATTGAGAACAGTAAGAGACTTCAAGTCCAACATCAGCTTGGAATCTAACATGCCAATTCGATTGAAAGAAAGGTCTAAATGCGACAGTGAGGTCAAGCCGCGGAAGGCACCATACTCGATGGTCATGAGACTATTGTGTGCCAATATAAGGGTCTTCAAATGCCAAACGTGGAGGAAAGTTGACGGCGCAATTCTGTCGATGTTATTGCAAGTCAAGTCTAAGAAAATTAGGCTAACTGGCAGATGAAGAAACGACTTCTCATTAAGCTCGGGAATTTGATTCCGACTCAAGTCTAACGTCATCAGATCATTTTGAGACTGCAGATCGATTAAGGACGCATCGGTTATGTTGTTCGAATGAAGAATCAGATAACTAAGCCGTGAGCGGTCTCCGTATGGAATCCTCAGCTTTGAAATACCATTGTTAGACAGATCGAGGATACCCCCATTAAGATGCAACATGTTTATATTTAAATCATCAAGTTTTTCAATAGCGTTAAATGTCATATTAAGGTGTCTCAAGTTATAGTTTTTGTGGAAGGTCTGACCAGGGATGTATTCCAATCTGTTGGCCGACAAATCTAGTCTCTCTAAATTTTTCATTTGTGAGAAGCTTTCCGGATACAAGCGAGAGATGTAGTTGCCGCTCAAATTAAGACTCTTGATGTATGCAAGGTCGTTTGCGTTGATAAAGAAATCTATCAGTTTGTTATGAGAGAGATTTAGCGTGGTCAGCCTGGTCAGAGACTGGAACGCGTTGTACTCTATGTTGGATATGTCGTTATCAGACAAATCTAGCTCCGTGAACACTTCGGCGTAGATTCTATCCGTTAGCAAGTGTCTTTTGAATTTTATGCTAACCTCCCTCGCGGTCGTATTAGGAATCGACGAAAAACTATTACCTGATAATATGATCTTGAATACCGTGCGACTGTTCAAATGCTCCCAATGCCTCAAAAACATAATAGAGCTTATAGCGTCCAAGTGATTTGAAGAGACGTCAAAGGTTTCTAAGTGGTTAATAATTTTTAGAGATTCCTCGTCAATATTTTCTATCTGATTACCTCTCAAATACAAGTGTTTCAAACTGTGGAGATTGTTAACAGCGCCATTGAGATCAATTATGTTGTTGTTGTTCAGTCTGAGAACTTCAAGGCTCGTAAGATTTGAAAACGGCTCCACTTTAAGATTCGAAATGTAATTGTACGAAAGATCGAGTTCGATTAGAGATGTGAGTTCAGAGAAAGCGTCAGCGGCAACACTTTCGATTCTATTATGCGAAAGGAAGAGCACCCTGAACTTATTCGGTTGCAGAATGAATTTAAACAGATGATCGACCTGAGTGAGCATGTTATACGATAAATCAACAAAGCTTAGACTGTTTAAAAGGTAGAAGGGTTCGCCAATGATTCTTTCAATTCTATTTTTGCTGAGAAGCAGGTTTTCGAGGCCAGTGGTATTTTCGAGTGAGGCGAGGTCGGTGTGACGCCAGTTCGCATAGATTCTTAGAGTGGTGATGGTGGAGAGGAACTCTTGGTCGATTTGGGTGCCGAAGTGTTCGACAGCATTGGTGAGGGTGAGGTCGACGGTGACGCGCTCGTTGGTGGACTCCCGGCAGTAAGACGGTAGTCCGATCCCCCTGACGTCTTCGTGGCATTGGATCCGGAACGAGCAGTTGCCTGTAGTTTGAATCTTGTTGCGGGGACAGTAGCCGGCGACGACAGTTGCCATCGCTATGATGGCGATGACTTGCTTCACTGTAAAGAATAATACGCATGAGATTTTAAATAATTTAAATTAATTATTAAGATACTGCCTGTGCCCTGCGGTTTCACCCGGGCTGCTATGAAAAATGATGATGATTAAAAGGAGCCTGTGTGTTAAACTATCTGTTTTTCAAGATATCAAAATCAGTTAAGTAGTAACGGAGATACGAGGTAAAAGACATTTACCGTAATTTACACACAAACTACACTATACAGCATTTACAATATTAATGGGGGTAGAATTAAGTTATCTGCTTTCTAAGGAAGTTTTAACAACAGGCTTTTTTCATTATTGCACAGCCCTTTTTACAGCCTTTTTGCCCCCTATCACTTCTATGTATCCTCTCCACTCAAGGGCCTGGAAGAGATCGCCTTTACCGATAAGGCTCCCAGTTATTCCTCTCGTTTTAAGTGTTATAATCTTATTATTTGTTATTTATAGAGTGGACTATAAATAGTTAATTCTTTCTTGATCGTGAGAGGCAAAGGCTTTTTTTAAACCTATCGCTTTATTTATACCTATTCTATGAGAGAAAAAAAAATCAAATTGGTCAAGCCGTTTCAGGGCAACAATAGATTTTTATATTTTAAGAAAAGAAAAGAAAAATTATCAAGGTAATATAATTACAGAAGTCATAATTTATTCAAATACAAAGATGCTTTGTGAAAGATGAGATAAATAGGCAAAAACAAAATATAAAACTACAAATAAAAACAGAGCTTAGGTTAGGGTCCGCGGGTAGGGTACCCAACAGGCTGGCGACGTGGCGACGTTACCTCGTTCAATTGCAATACTAATTTTCTGGCCGAGGTAAGAACTAGCCCTTTGCTCGTTTGATCTTTCTATCAGTCGCTTACACAGGTCATAGAAGAGCGTCCAAGCGCTTGGACCCCAAGGACCTAACGTTTCGACCCCAAAAGGCAGAAATATGTATCCATTTCCGAGGGATTCATATTTATTAAGATATATTAAAAAAAAAAAACTTTATTGCCTTGAAAATTTTGAAATGCCTTGTCATCGGAGTTACGCAGGTATATCAAGGTTATATTGTATATAAATTATATATTAGGTATATTAAGGTTACCATCAGGCGAGTTGGCAAACAAACGCGGACTAGTACACGTTAAAAAAAATTTAGCTCAATCTGGCTAGGAAAATAATCTTTGCAAGATTAACTTCACAAACATACCTTCAATCTATATACTTAAAACAAAAGCTTGTAATAAAATAAATTAATGAAAAAGTCTGGGTTTGTATGCTTTTAAGTTAAAAGTTTTTAAGCTTAAATTAGCCGTGACATACGGACAGACGAATGAACAGACGGAGTCTCACTAAAAAGGGTTTCGTTTTACCTTTTTGTTACTGAACCCTAAAAAAGGACATAACGCAGATTCGATAATATGTACCTACTTGTGTACAATTAGAGAATTTATAAATAATGCCTTATCTAATAAATAATTATTTCAGGGATAACGATACGAGGGCCGTAACATACACAGACAGGATACAGGACTCTTATCGTAAGGGGTTGTATACTATCAGTACGAAACCCTAAAAAATAAGGAAGTGTATTCGTACTCACTGGTAATATCGGCCATACTGATTCAGGACGCGACGTGAAGCCCTCTGAATAATATGTCTCCTGAAAGATAAAAATTATGTTATATTGTGGATAAATATTTTTGACAAGCGCAATTTTTTAAGTTTTTGACAACTTTTTTAAAACACAAAATTTCACATTTATAACACTAGGCTGCGCACCGCGGCCCTACCCGCTAGCTGATGATGATAAAGTAAGCTATAATTTTAAGCTATCTATAAGCTATCTCTATTTTAAGTTTCATCATATTCCGTCCAGCAGTTTTAGTGTGGAGTAACAAACATACAGATGAACTTTCCAATAAACAATACTAGCCTGCGCCCGCGGTTTCTCCCGTATTCTCTGTGTAAAAATAGCTCACGAATAGCAATCTCACTCTTAGGATTCTGGGGAATAAGCTACCTTTACACAAAATTTCATCTAAATCCGTTTAGCCGTTTTTGCGTGGTTGAGGAACAAACATCCACACATAAAAACTTTGACATTTATAATATAAGCCTATATAGTGGGATATCTACATATATTATACAGGGGTATGGTGTGGTGTGAGAAGTGAAATTAATATTAATTATTAATAAATAATAGTAAAAACTCACCTTCAATTATCCATGTGGGTGATTATTCCAACGATGTATTTGCACAAATATCAAAGTCCAAATGAGACATCCGTAGAGCCAGGAATTTATGCTGATCCTCTGAAACTGGAACTGTGATGCCACACAGGTACTTTTTACATTGTAATAGCAGTAGGGGTAATCCATGAGTACGGCTAGCGTTGTTAGACGCTTTATATTAGCTTCACTTGTATGTTTGTTTGTAACCGACTCCTTTAGGCGCGTTTTTGACCCACTTTAAACAGTCAGATATCATTCAAACTTTGTAGATTTGTCGAGGACCGATGGCAATACACTGAACAAAGTGTTTTTAGTTTTTTTGAACTAATAATAATAATAATTATTATTTTTCCTACTTGTTCTATTCGTAAAACAAATAGTAGAATAGATGGTAACTACCCGCATTTTTTCTGCCGTTTTTATTCCACAGGCAAGAGACAAACATATTCTATTAAAGTATAGACTTAATTAAATTTAAAAAAATAAAAAATTAGGTGTCAAAATTAAAGCACCCATATTAATTTTAACTAAGCTAACTTAATTAAAACTTAACTATACATAATAATATATATACCTACTAATGTAAAAAATTGGTTCAAAGCCGACCTATCCAGTTCACTTATCTATTTATACCCTTTGTAACAACTACGCCTGAATGAAAAAGGGATAAAAGACAATTTGTCCGCGCTAGCTTTCAAATGACAAGCTTCTATAGCTACAACAACTGTGATATATATATTGTAAACCCAGATCTCAGCTTCACCAGTTCGGAAATAGACGTACTTGCGATCTTTGCGACTCAAACTGAATAGAAAAATGACAATGACACTTAGAAAAGTACGAAACAGCTGTGTTTTTGCGACTTCAGGCTTAGTTCAATAGTAAAAGTCATTCACAATCATGAGTGCTATGAGCTCTTTTCGGTTCCATAATTATAGCCCCGTCTAACGAAATGTTTTTAATTTATCATAGTATATTATTTGTCGGAGAATCCTTACTGCTTTTTTGAATATTTTTGTAAGCAAAGTTGGCTGGCTTGATATGGCTAGTAGCTACTCAGAACAATATTTATATACAGGGTTATTCATAAAGGGTATGCTAAGCCGAAAAGGGCTCATAGTAGATACTCATCATTATGAACAACTTTTACTATGGGACCAACCCAGAATTCGCGAAAAAAAAAATCAGCTGTTCCATACATTTTGTCGAGTGTCATTGACATTTTTCTATGGAACTGCTGATTTTTTTTCGCGAATTTCGAGTTGGTCCCATAGTAGCATACCCTTTATGAATAATCCTATATAGCTTCAATCATTACCTATCGTATCATTATCTAATACATACATACCTAAGTACCTACGTATTCTAATGTTTTCTAGGAAAGTCGATAAAGAGTTCGCTAGGTACCTATACTTCCATTTTAATGTTAACTTTAGTTGATTGCATTTAGTATTAGGTACCGACTTTAGTATTTCTAAGAATAGGTACACAATCAGCATTAAGGCAGAAACAAACGGTCACCAGCAGTCATATCTCTTTCGCGCATTAAAGATGAAAAATAAATAAAATAAAAAGTGTAAATGACATGACCAATTCCTAACTTTGAAGTTGTAATAAAATAACTTTTATGGCATTAAACTCTTTAATTAAAATAATTTCTAAGCACTTTTAGCTTTTGATAGTTTTCCGAAACGATCAAATGTTTCGTAAGGTTACCTTATAAGTACCTAATAGTTCCTTCACGTTTCCGCCAGAGGCGCTCATGTATGGAACCTTACCTTACGAAACGTTTGATCGTTTGAGAAAACTATCAAAACTCATACTAAAGAATAATAAATAATTGAATGAAAGAAGGGTTACACAATCCATAATCTAACAACCGTAACTAACAACAACGGCTTGAATAAAAGATCTAAAGTTGCCCAACAAAAGAATTGTAATGATACCTAGCAGAACAACTTTAATGACACCTAGCAACACAACGTTAATGACACCTAACAACTCAACTGTAATGGTGATACCTAGCAACACAACGTTAATGACACCTAACAACTCAACTGTAATGATGATACCTAGCAACACAACGTTAATGACACCGAACAACTCAACTGTAATGGTGATACCTAGCAACACAACGTTAATGACACCTAACAACTCAACTGTAATGATGATACCTAGCAACACAACGTTAATGACACCGAACAACTCAACTGTAATGGTGATACCTAGCAACACAACGTTAATGACACCTAACAACTCAACTGTAATGATGATACCTAGCAACATAACGTTAATGACACCGAACAACTCAACTGTAATGATGATATCTAGCAACACAACGTTAATGACACCTAACAACTCAACTGTAATGATGATACCTAGCAACATAACGTTAATGACACCTAACAACTCAACTGTAATGATGATACCTAGCAACACAACGTTAATGACACCGAACAACTCAACTGTAATGATGATATCTAGCAACACAACGTTAATGACACCTAACAACTCAACTGTAATGGTGATACCTAGCAACACAACGTTAATGACACCTAACAACTCAACTGTAATGATGATACCTAGCAACACAACGTTAATGACACCGAACAACTCAACTGTAATGATGATATCTAGCAACACAACGTTAATGACACCTAACAACTCAACTGTAATGATGATACCTAGCAACACAACGTTAATGACACCGAACAACTCAACTGTAATGATGATATCTAGCAACACAACGTTAATGACACCTAACAACTCAACTGTAATGATGATACCTAGCAACATAACATTAATGACACCTAACAACTCAACTGTAATGATGATACCTAGCAACACAACGTTAATGACACCTAACAACTCAACTGTAAAGATGATACCTAGCAACACAACGTTAATGACACCTAACAACTCAACTGTAATGATACCTAGCAACACATTTTAATGACGCCTATCAACACAACGTTGATGACACCTAAAGACACAACTGTAATGACACCTAACAACACAACTGGTATGATACCTAACAACTCAACTATAATGACGCCTAACAACACAACTGTAAAGTCACCTAACAATTCAACTTTAATGAAAATCTTCAAGCTCGTCGTATTCGTCGGCGTAGTCCAACGGAAACATGCTTGCGCACTCGTCTTCACCTGCCACAGAGTCTCGACTAACGTGTATGGGGTTCAAGTCCATCAGTTGTAGCAAGGGTATGTCAGATTTAATCGACAGCATAAATACCAGTTTTATTTCTATCCTGAAATAAAACAAAATCACAAGACGTGACAATAGCGTTACGTCCAATCAAATTCAATAAATATTATCTTTAATTTTAATACGAAAGATTCCCAATGACCATCTAGATCTTTCCCCATTAGGATTCCGTAATATTATAATTTAGAGCAAACTTATATCCCTACTAATATTTTGTGAATGTAAGTTTGTTTGTTACGCTTTCACGTGAAATCTACCAAACCGAACATCATAAATCTTTGTACACATATTCTTGGAGGTATTAGAAGTAATATAGGATACTTTTTATAAAAAAAAACTGTTTTACGAAAGATTAAACATTGTTTTTCAACAAATCTCAAAATCTAGATGTCCGAGCGAAGCCGCGAATAAAAGCTAGTTAGAAATAAATAAGTTAGCTATTTACGTAACAATGTAGACTACTAACAGGTTCGTAGAAATATTCAAGGCGTCAAATTGCTTGACGCTGTATGCGATCAGATTCCCGTTGTAAGGAGAAGCCACTCTGAATATACCCATCTGCAAACAAGGCCTCGTATGACTTTGTAAATAATTAACTCTTATAATATTAATAAAAAAAATATTATTGTATTGTCATCCGAGTTTCACACGTATACCAAATTTCAGCTCAATCGGACATCGGGAAGTGGATCAAAATTTTGTTGCAAGATTTGACCCGGAATATACATAAAATAAGTACATACATAAATACACATGTAGAAGCATTGCTTTGCAAGTTGAATAAAATCTTATAAAATTAAATTAAATACGTAGTGCGCATCGAAAATGTGTGGCAAATACAGTTTCAACTTATCATCATTCCTTTTACAATAATAATTATGAATGTGATTATGTTTACATGTATAATAGCACTGGTGTGATTGGCCAAAGCCTCTATTGCTTTGTATCGCTTGGGTATTTCGAGCATCACTAACAAATGGGGGGGCAGGAACTCTTCTTCAGGGGTCACGTAATCTTCCACTATCTGAAAAGTTTTATAACACAGCTTAGGAAAAAACGACTGAGAAGGGCACAGTTCTCATCATTATGAAAAACTTTTACTAAACCCGCCAAATAAAAAAAATAACGTTTTACATATATACTCTTCATAGCTCCCAAGTAGGATAACCTTGTGTCGCGGTGCCATGGAACACGCAAAGACAAGGTCAACTAACACCACAACAGATAGTTTAACAGCTGATTATTTTTTTCGCGAATTCTGGGTTGGTCCCATAGTAAAAGTTGTTCATAATGATGAGTACTATCAGCCCTTTTCGATTTAGCATACCCTTTCCTTAATTTACCCTCTAGTTCCAAGCGTTAATATTTTAATATTGTAACCCTTGGAAACAGCAGTGCGAGCCCGTTAGCCTTCGCCACGTCGTTGGGCGGCGTGTAGAACCCTGGAATGAGCAGCCCGGGGGGCGGCATGTACTCCGTCTCATCTTCTTCGGAACTGGACTCCTCAGCCAACTTGTCTGGCAGTTCCTTCCAAAAATATCGTTTTATGAAGAACACGTGAACATTGTGTCTTCGCCTTAATAGAAACTATAAGAAAAGTATTGGACACATTCTTAGTAATTAGTTGCCTGAGGTTTGATTGTAATTTTATTAAGAAATTTATGCTATTTAAGCGTTTCCTCAAAAAATAAAAAAGATCACAATTATGACGCTTTTTCGATCAGCAGCCATCATACTAAACTAAATTAAACGTGTATCGTTAACAAAAAAAAAAAGAAAAAAAAAATTGTCTGTATGAAAATAGTTACTACTTATTAATAATATAAGTTACTAATACTATACTCCTTTCCTACATTTCAGGTTAAAAAAGGATGCTCGATTTATATTTAAAGATTCCATACTATATTACAGAAATGTCATTCCCATAAATATTATCTTAGTCATTCCCATAATGGGCCCAAGTTTGAAGGCATTTTAAGAGTGATCTAAACTAACTAAAAATATATCTGTCCTTATCATTGCAAGCCATTAGATAAGGATGCCAATAGTTTTAGAAAATATAGATCTGTCTTAAAAAGCCTTCAAACTTGGGCCTATTGTCTTGCTTAATTTTTATAAATGCGATAGTATGTATGTGGATGTACCCATGTACTTCTTAGGTACGTCGTTACATCAGGCGAGCGATTTGCTCGTCTCGTCACTCAATTTTCATTAAAAAAAAAAAGTTGAAACGGCTCAACGGGTTTAAGTGATATTTCGAATAGAGATAACCATTTTTCTAGCACATCAGCATTTGCATTTTTTTTTCATCAAAAGAATAAGAATAATAAACAAATTGACAGACCTCTGGTACTTCAATATCGATCTCCTCATCATCAGGCTCTTGGTCGAGCTGTTCTAAAGCTTTCATGTTCTGGAAATAATAAAATAAGGCATCTCATTCTCAACAAACTATGTAATAAACCTAAATAATAAACTTTGTCTGTTTATATGGCTACTATGGCCACGTCTGACAGCGTAGTCCGATCAATCGGACTATGTGAACTTTTTTCTATTTGGTTCGATCGCAGAGTCGGACCACCTGGTCTATTAAATCTCAGGACCACATAGTCCGACCTTACAGTCGGAGGACCACAGCGATTCAAAAATTCTAAATTCAAAATAAGTTCCTTTTTTAAGAACAATTGCATTTTAGTCAGAGTTCTCTACACACATATGCCAAACAGCTAAATCGGACATCGAGAAGTGGTTTAAAATTCAGTTGCAGTTTCATTGCTTTTGACCCGAGCCCGAACACATAAGTATAAATATTGCAAGTTAAAATAAAAGCTTGTAAAATGGTGTCTTAAGCCCGTGGATACTTTGGTATCCTTTGTATAGTTCGTCTGCAAGCGCCGTGGCTTAAATTCTTAGTAAAACAACGGCCACGCCCATACAGAGTCCCTTTAGGGTAGCGAGTAAAACTGCGGGGCGCAGCTAGTCCCACTAATATTATTCGTGTGAAAGTTTGGATGGATGGATGTTTGTTACTCAATCACGGATATATAAATACGGATTTCGATTCAATTCGGCACGAGGGTAGTTTATACCCTGGATTAACAAATAGCCAGAAAACACGGATGAAACTGCGGGGCGCAGCTACGAGTATCACTTTATATTTTCCAAGTTCTTACCCCAGACTTCAACAGTTCCATTCTTCGTTTTACCTTCCCAGTTTTCTTAGCCTCGACCGCGTCTTGTTTGGCCTGCCGCGCCATTCTCTTCATTTCTGAGAGACGCCTCGCTCTCTGGCTCAGTTCTTCTTCCTGTTTTTTTACTGATTTTAGGGTTACGTGTCCACGTCATACGTCAGGCATGACGTGGGCATCTTATAGTGTCTCTGGTGTCTGTTTGGCTGTATGTCACAGTCAATTCTTTTTTCCATGAGTGTGTTTGTTTTTACCATGTGTATGTGTGGGGTGTGTGTGTAATACAGAAGACATAATAATACTGGTATTAGAGCTTGTACACAAAACTGCGGTGCGACGTCGCATCGCAAAAATCTGCGAGCACGCACGACGCGAATTTCTGCGATGCGATTTCTGCGGCAAAGAATTTCCTTGCCGCAGAAATCGCATCGCAGAAATTCGCGTCGCAATTTTCTGCGTTGCGGCATCGCATCGCATCGCATCGCATTGCAGATTTGTGTACAAGCCCATACTAGTGGTTTGCAGTGTTATTGTGTGTCATCGCTTCTAATGTCTCCGTTAATGATTTTGCTCAAATTCGAACTCATAAATTGTGTTGGAAAAAACTTTCTACAAACTTTCATCAAGATTCCAAATAATTTATTTGGATCATTACGTCGTCGGTTGGACAAACATACAATCATACAAATTCCATTTTATTTCTAGATTCTGAGTCCTCAGTTCACTCGATTAATAAAGTGAAAAAGAATAAATTAATTTAAAAAAAAAATTCAAGAAAATGTTTATAATACATTTTTTCTATTTTGATTAGGTACTGACCAAAACCAATTATGCAAGTCACTGCGCCAGCTAAATAAATATCTACCTAAATATGATAAAATTGTGCATAGTTACACAAAGTCCTATGTACCTGGCATTGCATTTCATTCCCCCGGGGAATAACCGCAACGCTTCTAAATGCACCGGTTAGCATGAAAACCGAATACGAAACCTAGATATCAGTGCTGAGTCAAATCTGGAGCCTAATTCTGCTGAATGAGATATTATCTCGCTCCCTGTCGCTCTCATTAATAATGTCATGACAGCGAGAGTGACAGAGAGAATCTCGATCGCCCAAGAATAGCGTCCCTGTTTCTTAGAAGACGTCGAAAGATGGTAGGCAAAACTTGTTAGGCATAATAATTAGAACTCAAAACTGTGCCACCCAAGTATGTTATCTTTTTTATGTTATAGATGGCAAACAAGCAGGCGGGCTGCCAAATAGTAAGTAGCCAATGTTGCCTTTGGATACCTGTAACACCAAAGGTGGCACGGATTGTATCTTTCACAATGAACTTCACGACAAAGCTCACTGATGATCTTCACCAGTGAGTTCCAATGAATCGGGAATAAGACAGGTTCCTGCTTTATCGCTGTCATAAAAATTGGCTGATTTTAATGTCAGAACACACAATCAACTTTACTTTTTTTTTTATATATAAATGAGTGACGAGACGAGCAAATCGCTCGCCTGATAATATTATAAACGTCACGTTTGCCCATAACAGGTCTGCGCCACCCAGAATTTTGAACTCGCAGAATTCAAGACCCTGCGCGGCACAGCACTGCGCTCGTCACCCTGAGATATAAGTTGTTTGATCTCCCATTTGCCCTGTAATTTCACTGGAAACAATGCCCTTCCAACAGTTTCCAACCGGAACACAGTAATGTTTGCACATTACTGCTTGGCGGTGGAATAACTGGCAAAGGTGTGGTACTTCCCCAGGCGGGCTCTGCAAAAGAGCCCTACCACTACAAAAACTTATTACTTATTCCTATCTTGAAGTTCTAAAATTGAGGGCCAGAGTGACGTCATCTCGGACATGAGGAAACAAACACAGATTGGCCCATTTTGAATTTGATGAAGCCAGAGCTCAGATAAACCTAACGAGAAAGATAGAGCACTACGTTACATTTGGGTGAAGCCAAGAACTCCTCAACTTTCGCGCGTACGTACCTGCACAAGACTCACACATTGACATATCAATACTCCTCTACTAGCGGCACTGTAGAGCTTGTGTATTATGTGTATGCATTTAATAAAATATGTAGAGTTCTTGACTTCGCACAAATCTAACTACGTGATCCATCTTTAGCCAGAATCAAACAAAGTAAAGATGATAGGGCCCTTGCTTTACCCTCCGTCTGATCTTCTCTTCCCGTCTCCTCTGCCAAACTTCTTGCCGGGTTAGGCTGAACGTCTTATACATATCAAAGGCCGTCACTCTCGCAACCTGCTGCTCTGGAGGCTTGCTCTCGTCGTAGACGGGTAGATCTTCGTAGAGGATTTTTCTAGCGAGCGCTGGAAATTAGTAGCTTATGAATCCATTCAGCTATCACAAAAGACACACAGATACAGGATAAGGGTAAGAAGATGATGAGTATGTTTACATTGTACACCTCGTTCATTCATCTCTATCATTCGTCAATTTACTTCCCTTCTTTTCAAGTCATCTTTCACACAGTTCATCTGTACATTTTTAGGTCGTCCTCTACCGCAATGCTCTTCACACTCAAGTTTTATTTTTTGTAGTGTGGTCCTACTTTCTTACATAATAGGCCCAAGTTTGAAGGCATTTTAAGACAGATCTAAACTAACTAAAAATATATCTGTCTTTATCATTGCAAGTCATTAGACAAGGATGCCAATAGTTTTAGAAAATTTAGATTTGTCTTAAAAAGCCTTCAAACTTGGGCCTAATATGCCCGTAAAACTATGTTAAAACTTTTTCTCTCAGCCGTTTGTGTCCCAGTGCTGGGCTTAGGCCTCCCATCTTCAGATAGTGAATCTTGTTAACACTAACAGACGAAATGTTTGTCCGTGTCCAATATCCTGAAGCAGATGGCCAGCGCGGGTCCTGACAGAAGCTTCTGCAGCGACGCCTCGTTGAGCGGCGCGTCGCCCGCATACAGGATGTCGCGAGCTGTGTCCTCCGTCAGCTCTATTACTTCTCTGGCCACCATTATTATGTCTGCAAGGAAATAAGTTAATTTAAGAAATTAATATTCTTTAAGCGAGCTTTTATTGCATTGTCATCGGAGTTACACGGGTATACCAAATTTCAGCTCAGTCGGACATCGGGAAATGGTTCAAAATTCAGTTGCAAGATTAAGTACATAAAATAGGTACCAAATATATACTCCCATAATTACATTATAGATACAAATATTGCAAGTTTACTTAATAAAGATTTATCAAAATACCGTTTTTGTTTTTTAGCTTTATACTATATAATACTTAGGTATCACATATTTTATTACAAATCCCCTATCAAGATAACTTATAACTTCATCAAATCAGAAGGCACTAATGTGGCAGATAAAGATGGCGCGCTACAGAAACCTATACTCAGTGGGTGAAAAACGGTTGATTTGATGATAATGATTCTTTTTTAGGTATATGGGGATTGGGGAACGTAGATGGGTAATGGGTAGGTATTCAATTCAGTGAAAATTCGAACAAAAGTTATTTTAATAAGTACTGTTTAAAAAAAAGCTGCCTGCAAAAGCTTTTTGGTCAATGAAAACCCTATACAGGGCTATAAGGAAAGGGTATGCTAAGCCGAAAAGACTCATGGTAGGTACTCATCATTATAAATAACTTTTACTGTCCGGTAGCTGGACTGCTAGACTTTTTCTTCTGCAAGCTTGTTTAAAAGCTACGAAAAGTTTATAGTAAAAAAAATCCAATTAAACAGTTACTCAACTATGACGGTCCCAACGCTCATACAGCTCCGGGTGGGCGTGGACGCAGTGAGGCCAGAAAAGGACGAAGTTGATGGTGCCCAGGTGCGGCACCATCAGCTCGGCGCGGTGCCGCTTGCGGGCCGCCTGCTGGGAGCTGCGCTTCGCTTTGCGGTAACTGGACTGCTGGAGTTTCTCTTCTGCACGCTTGTTTAACCAGTCCTGTGAAACCAACTAGGTACATTATACTACAGACTTATGAGTAAAGGGTATGCTAAGCCGAAAAGGGCTCATTGTACTCATCATTATGAACAACTTTTAGTAAAGAACCAACCCTGAAATCGAGAAAAATATTTTGTAGTTTTTTCATAATAATGAAATATCTACTCTTTGAGCCCCTTTTCTCTTAGCATACCCTTTTCTTATAACCCTGTGTAATAGATAGATAAATAGATAGATAGATAAACTCTTTATTGTTCACACCTTAAATTACAAACAAAAGAATTATAACACATAAAACTAGTGCGACAACTGGCGGCCTTATTGCTAAAAGCGATCTCTTCCAGGCAACCTTAGGATGGAGAGGATAGACAAAAAACAGAAAAACGGGGTGTGCAATATTGAGAAGAAAAAAAAACTGTCATATAAACCTACATAAAAAAAAAGTAAAAAATACGTAAAATACATTCAAATAAAATACATTATAATACTAAAACTACCTACATTAGCGAAAATAAACTAATATAATTATTATATATAAATATATATATAAATATATATATTACTAATAGGGCAGAAAAAAAAATACATAATAATTAAAAACAAAATAACAATTACTAGGTAAATTATAAATAAATAATCACTACAGAGATGGCAAATACGACAAGTGATGTTTTTTTAACTGGTCTTTAAAAGATGCAAGCGATGTAGCAGTTCTTATTAACACTGGCAAATCGTTCCACAGCTGAACCGCCTGGAAAGCAAAGGATTTGCCGTAAAAAGTTGAACAGCGAGCAGAGGGTGTTGTGTTTAATAGATGTAAAAACTAACGTGGTTTTGACAATGTTTTTGAGTAGATCATCGACTCTGCTGCATTTATCATACATTTTTAAATAGATACTTACCTAGTAGTTTAGTTACCATTTCAAGCTAGGCCGACTAAATATTAGCAAATCAATCGAGGCCAACCATTTCGTCGGGAGTGGGTTCATCCAACTCATACATGGTCCGGTCAAACGAAGATCCTTCTAACTTCTTCTCCCAGAACAGTAGCTCTCTTTTCGCCACTTCCGCCAGCTTCAAACTGTTGACGCCACGAAACACTTTTGTTACTTTCCCTCTCTGCAATAATTTTTTTCTAATATAATTTTAATCTTGCGAAGAGATATTATAATTGTGATTACAGTTAGGTATTAGACTACTCATTTTCCGGTTACATTCTGACGGAGGTCGGGTAGTTTCATGTTTTCATGCAAACGAATTACGATAGGACTATTTTTTTAGTCTATTTTTTCAAACTATTTGTTACATTTGGATCTTGATCAAGAAATGGATATTACTCAGATAGTACGCTGGGGGCTATCCAGTTTTTAATTCTACATTTTTAATACTTCGTTTTTAGGATAATAAAATTTACTTGGAAATCAAAAATAGCAATAAAACTACACCTTTTTTTTTTTTTTTTTTTTGGGGGGTGGGAAATCATCAAATGACCCCTCCCACTCTTTGGGCAGAGCGGAAGGGAGTGTCAGACTTCTACTGACCAAAAACCACCCATGTTCCTTCTACGCCCTTGTGACGCCGAGGCCGCGGTAACTTCTACCCGCAGCCCCGACGGGCATGGGCCCTTTCGGGCCCCTTCCATGTTGCTGACATCTCTTTGAGGCGCGCGTGGAACACGAACGCGCCGTCGACACGGCCTGTGTCGTCATAAGACGGACGGACAGCGAGCTAGCCCAATAGCTCACCGTCCACAGGCCCGCGTCTACGGTGGCCGGAGGTCGTCACGTGACCCCCGACGCCCGGAGCGCCTCCCACGGCGGCGGCTGGGACGAGAGGTTCTCTCCCTCTCACGTTCCGCCACCTCCTTCGCTAGCATCACTGCTTCGCAGAAGGAGGCGACGGCGTCCCATTCCTCCTCGCCCCGGACCATGGCTTGCACCAGGGCCGGACGCGAGAGATCGCCGCCGCCGATCGCCGCTACGAGAACACGGCGGGGCTCCACCCAAGCGGGGCAGACCTCCACGGTGTGCTCCACCGTGTCCTCCGGCCGATCCTCACAGTGGTTGCATCCGGGCGTTAATAAAACTACACCTAGGGCCGATATCTGAAACTACAATTAACATTATTTTTACTCCGGCTCTATTTGAACCTGTTGCGGCATAGTCTTTATAGATGGCGCTAAAACCAATTAAGGCAATCCGATGTGTCAAAATTGCCATTTAAAAAAATATTAACTCTGCCAATTGGAAAAATGGTAATAGTAAATGGTTTTCTTACTAGAATGAACATGTAGATTGGTTCACTTTGGTCTCGAAATCGTTTCAATGCTTCGATCTCATCAGCAGGAACCTGAATCACAACATTTATAATTAGTAATTGGCAGTCAAAAGTCCCTAATTGTAGGAAACAATTTTTGTAATGTTAAAGAAAAAAATTAGGATACCTTTAGCAGGATCATCTTCCCGTTACTCCAATCAAGTTTTATTGTGGTGAATAGTCTATCCAGAGCATTGCAATGACCAACAAAGTAGCAATAAATTTCAGCACCTGTGAATTATAATGGTGACAGTTCCGCTATGATGTAACCTACTACCCTTCTCAACCATTATATCCGTACCTAAACTACTCACAGATAAGAGTATTTTCATTGTTTCGAAGTACAGTCTCAAATTCTTTTTCATTGCGAATTTCGTCAAATAGTTCAATTTTTCGCCTTGCAGCCATTATTTCTCGACAAATACTAAAAGTTACCTGCGCGATTTCATAATGTACTATCAAGTTACCAAAATCTACGTGGCCACGGCCAGTTGACCATGTTCGCAGACCTTTTTCAAAATCGACAATTTTTGATAAACCTTTGCCGTCATTGTCATTTAGCACCTAAACGAAAAATGCTATCGCTATCTTACCAATTGAAACACAGGATAATATGAATTTAGCGCTATCAAACTAGTTTACCAAGTACATCAGCGCCACAACTTATGTAGGTACTTATCTTGTTTTTATTCGTACCCAGAGAGAGGCTTAGCATAAGCTTGAATGGAAAACAAAAATATAGTTTATTTGACACAATGCATGCTTTCTTTCTTGTATTTTCATTACCTAAAAGACACCATTCGACAAACTTTTGACAAACTTTTGTTTGAATCAGCGCCGGCAGCGTTCGGAACCGTACGATAATTATCGTACATGTACGATAATTTCATGGCTACATACGATGTACGATGGTACACGACTATCGTACGCAGATTGTACGATAATTTTCATTATGATGCAAAATTTGATAATTACACCGATAGTCGATTCCCAATAACAATTACAGTTGTTTTTTACTGTCAGCGCCATCTATTGGATCATTTCTTTCATATGAACACATTAGGAACACAGCATTTGCAACATAATTATTTTCACGCGTTTCATACGAGTATGATTTTTTAATGTAATTAGCTATTTTCCTATTAAGATAATTTTAATCCATATTATTCCCTATACGATAATTTTACGGCCCTGGTACGATAACTGCCTTTTTTTTTTTTTTTTTTTTTTTTTTTTTTTTTTTTTTTTTTTTTTTTTTTTTTTTTTTTTTGGGTGGGTGGGAAATCATCAAATGACCCCTCCCACTCTTTGGGCAGAGCGGAAGGGAGTGTCAGACTTCTACTGACCAAAAACCACCCATGTTCCTTCTACGCCCTTGTGACGCCGAGGCCGCGGTAACTTCTACCCGCAGCCCCGACGGGACGATAACTGCCTGGCTTCAGGTTGTGAACACTGGTACGACTAAACTGAGAGGTTACGTGAAATTGACGCTACGGATGGATCGAAACACTTTATCGGTACTATTATGTAAAATCACTCAAATAAGTTTTATTCGATCAAACATAACTAAATTCCACCAGTAGGTATACCAATCCTATTGAATGATCCGGCACACGGCACATGATTGTATTAAGTAGCAAGATTGGGAAAATTTACTATTGCAGCTGGCAACATAGTCGACGGCCATATTGAATTATTTTATGCGGCCTCCAGACTCCCGCGAGATTCACGGCGTGAAGTCGCGCCGTGATTCGTGCGCGAAATCTCGCGCGTACGACGTCGGCTACACATTCACGCTAGGGGAACATTTTCACATTTGGGAACGAGGCGCGAACCCGCGAAGAATATGCGAATCCAATCTACACTCACGGTTCGCGGGAAGTTCGCGGATTCGCGCGCGATCCGCGCGCGAGTGTGGAGAGCCCTTTAGTGATTCGGAAATTATCGTCTGCAATGGAGTCAAATTTTTGCATTTCAAATTCTATCAATTTCGTTGGGAAATCGCCAAAATTATGTCATTTGCCTATCGTTTCTCAATCAGACCGTGTGCATTGCAGAAAAAGCTCGATCGTTTGACAATATTCGCCTGAGAAATATTGCTATTAATTTCTCCGACGACTCCGGAGACATCTTGTGATAAAAGCCATTCTTGCGGCGAGTTGATCGCTGTCTGACTTTGTGTTCACGTGAAACGGTAACAAAATTAGATTGGTGCTATTTAGAAATTCATAAACATGGAGGTGTCGTGGGGTAAGCATTGTTTTTATTTGCGCAAATGTTGATAATTGCAAATATAGAATCGCGATGTCATTCTGAAAATCTTTGCAGACGCAGATAACTTTGAGCCTAAACTTCCGACCACGTTGACTAGTTCTAATAGATGGGAAGGCGAAGACGAGGAAGATTCAGTCAAGGTAACATTTCCCTTGCCAAAATATTCTATTTGTCATGATAGATTGCTTTGTTGGTCATGATATTGTATTTATTCGCAATTTTGCACATAACCTCAATGTCGTGGCAGAGTGTTGACGTCAGTGATTTTGCAGGAAAGTTGGGAAGACGAAGAAGAGGAAAAAAAGGATGAAGAAAAGACCGAGGTCGCGCCGCCCGCACCTAAACCTAAAAAGAAAATTCATGACAAAATAGCCGAAAAAGAGGTGAGCCAACTTTTTTTTACCATGCTTTTCCTGAAACATATGATTCGTGAAGTTCGTGCCGAATGTCGACACATTTCTCTGTTATGTTAAACTCAAGGCCGGAATGTATGTTTGTAACGTCAATTGCAATATTAGACTACTTGAAATCCTTGAAAGTACCTAACAGCTGTTCCACTTCAAATATTAAATTTTCCTTATGGTCACAAGAAGATAGGTAGTGGATTAGATAGTTATTATAAAGCTAATCAGTTTCTTGGCAAAATAATCTTTATTCTGGAGGATTTATTATAATGCTTCCCAATAATGTGGCAATTGTTGGATGATTCATGCTCTAACACCAAATGATAGTTCCAACAATAATGTGTTTACGAATTGATAATGATATCTTTCCAATTATAAGTCTAAGCTAATATTAGTCATTTCATTTGAGATAAGAATTATATGTGATCCTAGACCTGTGGGTCATACCCGGATTATACTTCGACTAATAGATGTAAACTTGAGTCAACATACATATGTAACAGTTTCAACATTCATCTACACTAATACTATAAAGAGGAAAGATTTGTATGTTCATAACAATTGAAACCAAAAACTACTGAACCAATTTAAAAAAATCTTTCACCGTTAGAATAAAACATTATCCCTGAGTAGCATAGGCTATATTTCATACCCAAACAAAGCCAGGGAAGGTCGCTAGTGATTATTTTGGTTTTTAATATGACTAGCAGTAGGGAACCTCTAAAGATTGAAACTTGGAGGCTACATTAGGGGTTTTATGGATAAATATTTGTGGGAATAACATGTTAGAAAGGGGGTGGGTGTGCATTATAAAGAACACACTTTTTACCTGTAAAATCTTGTAAAACCACAGGTTGGGATTTAAATTTAAAACTCATATTACAGTGGCACACATTAACATAAGTGCCTAAGCACTATTATTTCCTACATAACAGCTGTTAGAATGGTCGTCATCATCAGCCTTTTAGACATAATATTTATCCACTGCTAGACATAGGCCTCTCCTAAAAAAGGTTAAAAGGCACAATCTTCTGTCTTAGACATCCAATTGTTACTCTTCCTAAAACTGTGATGCAAAACATAAAGAAAAGAAACCAGACATTTTATGCCAAGGTATATTGGGAATGTATGCCAACAGACACCCAACTATAGGATAAGTAATTAAATAGTAAATACTAATGCTCATGTCCGAGTTTGATCACACAATTACTATCACTATTGCAGCGGTTGGAGCGTGAGAAGGCCGCTCGTCTAGCGGCTGAAAAGGCCGAGGCAGAGCTGACGCCTGAGCAGCGGATAGCAGAGAAGCTGCGCCAGCAGAAACTGCAGGAGCAAGCCGACTTGCTAGTCGCTATGGAGACATTCGGTAACAAACTGCAGGCTTGGCATCAGCTGTGGACAAATTGTCTTTCACCGTTTGGATCCTGCAAGAAAGAGATATTCCTATCCTAGCTTTGTCACATCTACTATTGGATCAAAATTGTGGAATGACAATTTGAACAGAGCTCATGCTTGCTGTTAGATCTAGCTTATGAAGAAGAAAGTACACTCCCAAACTAGGCCAATCATTGCAAGCAAATTAACTACATAGGCCCTATTTGAGTGAGATATTATCTGTCACTGTCACTCTCATTAGATATGTCATAACAGTGAGTGGCCAAGATAATCTCGAATGGCCTAGTAAACCCCCTCAATTCAATACCCGGCGTAGTCTTGCCACACTGCAGTTCTCCATAATTATGCACTTGCGTAACCTATTCTTCAAAGTTTGAGCCACTTTCTGCCCTTTCTGGAAGAAGTTAATCATCATAAGGGCACCGGTTGTATTATCGTTGAAACATTATTATCCATGTTTTAATGCAGAATGCACCCAAAATCTTTGTTTTTTAAATGTACCGAATATCACCTACTTGAATCTTAAATATAGTGTTTTATGTTTGCAGGCATAACTTCCGAGACTGTTGGTAAACTGGACTGCTTCCATCCGACGGATAAAGCGGAGTTTGCAGAGTTTGCTGATCTGCTCAGCAAAAAGATCAACATGTACAAATCAAAGGAGGAATTCCCTGAGTTTGTTGATGACTTGGTTAGGAATATCATTGTTCAAAGTAAGTTTCACTCTTTTATTTTTTGTTTTATGTTTCCTTGAAAAAAATAAGACTGGTTTTTGGAGTTTGCCAAGTTCACCAAAACATTATCTTTAAAAAAAGCCTGGGTTTCACAGTATACAAGGTGTCCGAGGTAGGCCCAACAATATTTAGAGGTACTTATCTACATCATGTTTGGAGTCGTTGACGTAAATGTTAGCAATGCAAACGAATTTTTTTTTTTCCATACAAAATTAAAAAATATTTTATTTGTGTTTTTTTTGGCAACCCTAACTACACATGGTACAATAAACGCGGGCCGCTGTCTTTGAGAGTGCCGCGCGCTGCGCGCGCATGAATTCCCCGCGCGCCCGCGTCTCGCTCGCCGCCGCATCGCCACCCCCGCGCGCCGATTACCCCTTCCCCTCACCTGCACGTGCCACTCCTGGCGCTAGCGCAACTAATCTACTTTCGAACGTCACCCTAACCTACTCTGTGGCCTAAATTAGCATCTGCCTAGCCCTAACTGTGTAACCTATTCGTACCTATGAACCTCATTATGATGGGAAAATGATTTATCCAAAATGTAACTTATGTTTCATGTTATGATTCTAACCTGGATAGATTAATGTCAAATTCTAATTTTACTCTCCTATCGTTATCGTATACCCTAATAATATCTAGGTACCTACATTGCTTATCATAGGATAGGTTGTGAGAATAATTAAAAACACCAGTACTTCAATTAATTATGTTTAATATTACATACATGATTGGTTTATTATTCACAACAATTTTAACAAAATAGTTAGAGTACTTACGACAGACGTCATACGTTTCACTTTTTTTAAACCACTAGGTTTCACTGATTAAGTATTTCACTTTTGCTTTAATTTAATTTAAAGGAAAGGCTCAAAGTGCTGGCCTCCCTTCTCGATGCAGAGCCGAGCTCGACGAGAAATCGAGCCCATCACGTTTTTCAACATGTGTGGGGTTACATTGCTGAAAGCCTCTGTGATACGCGGTATCATTTCTTCTCGTGTGCTGCACGGCTTCGAATACACAATATTTTTGATGTAGCCCCACAAAAAGAAATCCAAGGGCGTCAGGTCCGGCGAGCGCGGAGGCCACTGTCTCGGCGCATCTTGGCCGCGGCCGATCCAGCGGCCGGGAAACCGAGCATGTAGGTTTTGGCGAACGCGTCGAGCAAAATGCGCTGGCGCTCCGTCGTGTTGGTACCACATGTCCCGCTCCACAGCCAACGGCAAGTTTTCCATTTGGTCCTCCAGCTCACCTTGTAGCAGCTCCAAGTAGCCTGCGGCATTCAAGGTGACAGGCAAGAAGATAGGGCCGATTAATCGGTCTCCGATTATGCCCGCCCAGACATTAATCCGCCACTTATGTTGGAAACAGCTCTCGGTAGACGCATGCGGATTTACATGTGCCCATACGTGCTCATTATGTATGTTGGAGAGTCCACTTCTGGTGAAAGTCGCTTCGTCAGTCCACAACACTTTCTCGACGAAGGCAGAATCCACAGCTACTTTTTCTTCTATCCACTCGCAAAAATCCACTCTTGCACTGTGGTCTGATTGCAGCAGTTCTTGTGTTCGACGGAAGTGATATGGATGCTGGCCGTCTTCATGCAGAGTCCTCCAAACTATTCTGTGATCGACGCGCAGCCGCGCGCCCGCTCGACGCGTGCTAGTACGCGGGTCTTCGGCAAAATGCTGCAGGATTTGTGTTTCCAGGTTTGCACTGATGTTTGTGCCGGGTCTTTCGGTTGCTGCTCCATGAAAACTTCCGGTACTGTGCAGACGTAAGCAGAGTCCACGGAAGCACGAGTATGAAGGCAGACGTCTTTGTTCCGGAAGCGGCCTGTCGTCGACGAACCGTTGACGGTACAGCTCACGCGCCCCGTTGCAACTCCCGTTCGCAGCTCCGACGCAAAGTATCATGTCGTAATACTCTGCGTTTGAATAAGACATCGTGATTTGGATAAAAAAATCGAAATGATAATTCGTGACAATACACGACCTCGAAGTTCGAATGATGAAAGCCGAGTGGCGATTTTCAAAAACAGAAAGCGACACTGCGGCTTAGTCAAAGCGAATGCATTTAGGGTTCCATTTTTATTCTTAAAACAATTTCACCATGTACACTCAATACGTTTTCAGTTATGGTATAACATCATTATTATTTAGGTACAACATCATTTTTATTGTTTTGCAATTGATTGTGTTGTTGAGTTGCAGTTTACACTAGAGCACGGTTTTTTTTAAGATTACATTTTTATCAAGTTAACTCAAGCATTTGTTTTATTTAAAAATTCATTATGCTCTTGACTCTCAACTCTCAATCTCAACTCACCTGATGTCACGTGTTACAGTGTATCACGCTTTGTTTTTTGAATAGCCTTTGTGAGATAGTAAAAAAATAAAAAAATAAAAACATTTTGTACAGTTTTCATCGAAGGATATTTTGAAAAATAAAAGTTTGTATTTTTGAAATAATGACATCCCGTAGGATATTTTTATTACCATTCATTTAATCTTCGACAGCCAAACTAAGGAAAATAAAAATAAAAACTATCAACAAAAATAATTATGACGGAACCCGAAACAACAAAGTTAACTAATTTAGCTAAAAATGGGCGAACAACGGCCGGCCGTGCACGATTGGCTGCGGCTGTCTTTGAATAACAGCGCGGTGATATTATTGGCTAGCGGCATTGTTCTGAGAATCGGCTTAGCGCGCTATTGGCGATCGGCAAGCGTTAGAGTTTCTTTGTCGGCTAGGACCGAAGCCGACGATTCCGCAAAGACTAACACAAACACAGATGTGTAACTCAATCTTTTTAGTTTATTCAAAGTTTTGCAAAATTGAAAATAAAATAAAATTGTTCGTTTCCAAGTACTACTTCGATCATTTACAATGATTAGAATCTTGTTTGTGAACCGAGCTCAGCTGACTTTATTTGTTATCTTGCCATGTAATGCGCTTTATTTGATAAAAATAGGGCACAATTAGAATTTATTTCTGAATAAAAATTGCCCGAAATTAATCGCATAAAGCAATACGCTAATTGCCATATTTTACAGAGAAATTCAAATAATAGGGTTCGAAATAATGAAGGTAGGTCGATTTTGAAGTATAATTTCTAATTCCTGTAATGAATTGAAAAAAACCTAATTTATGTAGTTGGTTAAATTTTGTTAAGAATTGAAATAGGCATTCTGTAAAAACATAACCTTCTGTACACTAATTAGTCTTTGACAGTCGTGGTCGTAGGTCGGTTATTCACCTTTTTAGGGTTGTACCTGTCCAAATTAATGCCAAAGTTTGATCTTCAATAACTCGTAAAATAAAAGATTAAGGAGTAAAAGACCTCTGGGGAGGGCTTCTAGATATACGTAAGTATGTGCTGTTTGAATATTGTTGGGCCTCCATCGGACACATTGTATGTATTATAATTCAGCTTATAGACCTTAGACATATGGTATTTATAGCTTTCGCATCTAATGAGTCTGCCATGGCGATAGACAAAAAAGCTGGTAGCGGTATTACATCCGCTTTATTAGCCAGAGGTCCTGGGTTTGATTCCTGGCCGGGCAGATGCTTGAATGATGAATTTAAATATCTGTTCTGGGTCTAGGTGTTAGTGGTCCTTGTCTTAGTGTGTTCCATGGCACACCCGACACAGGTTATCTTTTTGAATATAATTAGCAAAAAACAATTTGAATTTAATGGCTTCAATTTCCAGTGGCATCAGGCGACATAAAGAGGATAAAAATGACCGTGGACAACCTATACATTGAAAAGCAGAAAGCAGAAAAGAATGACAAGGGGAAGAAGTCTACCAAGGCAAAGGGCAAGGCCAAGTTAAAAGTCGAGGGGGAACAAGTGAGTAGCAAAAATAGATTTCTATTATGGTTTTTAGTAAAACTTGACCAAGTGAAAAAATATTCTCAACATCCACATACTAAAGTTCTGATTGAATCAAACAAACTAGTCTGAATTACAGTCAAGTCAACCTGTTGGCTCTAAAAGCATGAAAAGCTACTGAGACAAGACATTAGACTTATCTTGTTGTATGTACACATTCTAGATTCTTGTGATAACACAATCAGCGAGTGCATGTTCTATCTATTTCACTTATCTCAATGATTAATTACTGTCAGTTGTGTAATGTTTCTGATAACATGCATAGATTGATTAGGATTGAGAGATTTCGTAAAGTTTTGTTTACAAATAAAGTTTTATTACTAAACTTTTAACTAAATTGAAGTTATTACAGACATTTTGTCGAGAGTGAAGTGAAATTTTTCTAAGGAATGGTTGTTTTTTTTCAAGATTTTGGGGTTTGTCCTATAATAAAAGTTGGTCTTATGTTGTAATGAAGTGAAAACAAAAATATCCTATATTATAATGTGTAATGAACACAATCACAGTAACATTTATAAACTTTTATTTAACTGACTTTAACTAACTTTGATACATACTATCAAAGCGAGTCAAATCTTGTAAATGAATTTTGAACCACTTCCCGATGTCCGATTGAGCTTAATAGTTTGGTATACTTGTGTAACTCCGATGACAATGCAATAAAAGCATAATTATTTGACATATTAAATTTTCTAAATATCATTTTTTTTTTTTGTTTTTCAGAACCATCTCACAAACTACGATACTTACGGCAATTTCGACGACGATTACGACGACTTCATGTAAACACGCTCATATCGCCTGGTGTCTCAGCGCCGATGGACATACGCCTCGCTCTTATTGTCTTAGACGTAAGGTATTGATTTGATTGATCCATATTCGGCTGTGAGTTGTAGCGTGACGGTTAGTAGTAATGTCGGTAATCTACGGTCAGTCAACGTCGGTAATCGACGGTCAGTCAAGGTTGGTAATTGACGGTCAATCGTAACGTCTGTAATCGACTGTCAGTTTGTAACGTCTGTAATCGACGGTCAGTCAACGTCCGTAATCGACAGTCAGTCAAATTTACTTTCATTGTATCATTGTTACTGAGTACTGACGTTATACACTGACCGTTGATTACACCTGGATACAGCCTTACTCTTCACACTTTCATCTCTTCTATTAGCAAGCTAATATAATTCGAGCGAGGCGTACAACCTTTTTGTATGGGTGATTGTATGAAATGTATGGAATTTGAATAATAATCTGTTGAATTATCTGGTCATTATAGCGAGGGGTTCCCAACGAGTAACACCAAAACGAGTCACAGTGTGACTCGTTGGGATTTTTCGGAAAAAGAAAGACAGCAGCGCCTCAAACTTAGGTGGACTAAATTAGAACTAATTATTACCTTTTTCAGTAACGCCGCGAACTCCAAATGAAGTAACGTAATTTTACATACATATTTGTAAATGTAATAACGTACTTAAATATTTGTACTTGGCCTTAAAAGTTTCCGAAGAACGAAATCTTTTGAATAAATACTTGTAACTTAGTACAAAATGTATTGTGGTTATTACGAACTCATGATTGATTTTGTACTTTGCCCACAGTTTTGACGCTGTAGTCTGTTCTTTATGCCCCGTATTTGCGCCAGATTTGTATTTGTTTTGTATAAATTTGTTGAACCTGTGTCTCGTTTTGTTTGTACAATTATTTTAGTTGTAAATGAAATTGGTGTACACCCATGTTGAAAGGTTATGTCTTTCCATAATAGAATAACTTATTTTAGGATTATGTATTCATTGTATTGTTTTGCTTCTCTTTTAGACACCAGGTTCGTTTAGGTTCGAGTTGCATCTCACTGGGCTCAGACAGGTTTTGTTATTGAAATTTGAGCCTTAAATTCGTCATGTATGGCTATATTTCTAAATGAATGAAGATCGTTTATTTTTTGTTTCAAATGCACAACGTTTTCTGTAGTTGGAAATTTCGTTCTATGCCTATAATTCTTAGAGTATAAACATGAGGTTTATTTTTCAATGACAGGTTTCTAGTGTGATATGACTCAATCTGAATAGGTCCAAGATAACTTTTGATTCGCCTAATTTTATCTGATAAAAATCGAAATAAATACATTAAAATATATTGCATTACATGTATTGTGTGTTAATCACAAATTATATTTATTGTTTTATTCTTAGTCCTTAGACAATTTTGGGAGTCAAAATGTAACTTGGCCTGAAGGTGGCATTCTGATGTTACTCGCTCGTGGATATCTGTTGATTGATACCATTTTAGTCAGAATGATATCGTAGGTCATGTAACGTATCATTATTGACGGTCAGTTAGTATTGGTTGTAGTGGAGTCCAGTACGTTTTGTCGGTACTGAGGGGTGTTACGTCGGAGTTGACGGTCAAAAACGTCAGTATTTACATTAGGTAAATGACGTTACACACACGTTGATGACGATTATCAATATAATCGATAAATAGCGACCGGGCAATGCTTACATTCATTCTCTAGCTCGTATAATCGAAAAATAGTTATAAAATTATGAGGGTAGTTTTGAAAATGTTTATAAAACATTTTCTTCCAGCCTTTATCCGAATGCTATCTTATTCGTACGTTTAGGTATTCGCGACATGGTCACATTGGAATGTCACTTTAGACGTTTTCCTTGATTATAGCAGTTTGCAATCGAAATATCTGGTTTCTGCACTTATCGTCAACGATACTTAAAATCTTAAAAGTCATATATCTATCTTAGAAATTTCTTAACTTAAATGCTATATATTTTGGAAAATATCTGCATTGCCATGTAGCCTATATACTATTTTACACAATGTATAAAATTCACTTAACGGTTATGTGTTACGTTATATAGATAATAAATTTTTTATTGTGATAATCTTGTGTTTATTTTTAACAGCTATTTAGTTTAGTAATGGGTCTGACTGATATACTAAGAATCAAGAGCATTTTATATTTCTGTCTCGAGGTAAACAGATCCTTTCTACTAATAAATAAAAAACAAGTAGGTAAGCATGCTCTATCCCAAACAATCAAATAAAAAAGGAAAAATTGTTTCAAAATTACTTTTGCATACAGTGTTATGAGGAAATGGTATGGTATGGTAGGCCGAAAAGGGCTCCTAGTACTCATCAATAAGAACGACTTTTAAAACGGCACCAACCCGGAATTCGCGAATAAAAAATGAGTTGTTCCATACATTTTGTCGAGTTTCATTGACATTTTTCTATGGAACAGCTTATTTTTTGTCGCGAATTCCGGCTTGGTCCCGTCCGTAGTAAAAGTTTTTCGTAATGGGCCCTTTTCGGCTTAGCATACCTTTTCTTTATGAGGTACAGTACGTACGTTTCAACATTAAATACTTAGTAGGAGTTAATATCGTTACCGCAAGCAGCCTTGGACCGAAAAGCTTTATATTTCTGTCATGGGCATTGTCTTAGGCATCTTCATTTTTCAACCGCTTCAATACCACAAATTGATTAATTAATCTTCAAGTCGGGGTCAAGATAATGAACCATGGTTAATCTAGCTATGTAAGGTCTAACGCAACTTCAAACCAGCTGCCAGAAACTTGCGTCAGTTGCGTTTGATTGGATGCGTATGCGCATGCAAGTTTAGTTCGATTTCTTCATTTTAATTGAAGCTTTCGAAGTCGAATCAGCGCTCTCAGAATTTATTCTGACGTAAAATACGATATTTTAATAGGTAATATAATTTATTTATGCTGGGCCTACTGTATAGTATTATAAAATAGGCTAATTTTCATCCCACGAGGCACAGCAGGTTTCAAATATCTACGAAATGTTTCACACATCTATGACCGAGATTCTAGTCTCGGTACGCCCCTCAGCAGCATTTTGCAAGGGCCCAACCTTTTTAAGGGACATAGAAGATGGCAGATAGCTTGTTAGTGTAATTCACAGGTTCTCTTACAAAATGTCCGAGACATAATAAAGTGGGCGTTCTGTAGGTGTGAGATCGCACTGATACTACGGGTCAAGTACGAAACTGAACATACAGTTTGACATAAATGGGGTAAACAATAGTGGGCTGGGAACTGTGATGCAAGTTGCAGAAATACTTGTATTAAATCGGGAGATTTAATCTGTAATATATCGCCGCTGCATGGCTGGAAATGCGCAATATAAAGACGTCTTGTGCAGGCGTGGATCCAGAATGTAATTCAGGGGCGGCGCACTTTTATTTCAATTTATTTTCAAGCAATACGCGAGCGAGGGGTTGCCTCCCTGTATCCGCCTAGTCGTGTGTTACTTTTCTTAGTTCTAATTGATACTCGTAAGTATAGCTCTTCCGCGGTCAGTGGATCGAATCAGTCCCAGTTACTTTTCTAGATCTTCAAAATAATTCGTTAGGTCAAAATCATTCAGCTGTCTGACGGTTACAAATTTATCTAAGACAATAATTGAAAGTTTACACAGGCATAGATTTTTTATTTATTATAAATAGATACCTAGACACTCTTAATTGTGCACACCTTAAAATGAACTTGAGAGTTACAAAAAAATGGAATACACATTTAAACTAGTGGCGCCCTTATCTACAAGCAGGTACTTATTATCTCTTCAAGACAGCCATTGGATGGAGAATCTCGTTAGGTTAAAGTGTAAATACTCCGACGTTCGTATTTCGAACTCCGAGATCACAGGCCCTTCACCAATTAGGAAGCAGCTTCAGACACTGCAATAAGTTTTAGAGATTGCAATATTTGGTAGCAACATATATACTTAATTACTAGCTGCACCCCGCGGTTTCACCCGCGGTCATTTTTTTTATAAAAAGTATCCTGTTACTTCAAATTACCTCCAAGAATATGTTTATAAAGTTTCATGATGATTGGTTAAGTAGTTTTCGCGTAAAAGCGGAACAAACACACTTACATTCACATTTATAATTATTAGTAAGTAGAGATGTTACTTAGGTAGGTATAATTATGCCTATAGTTATGATTAGACATCGGATTATATGCAATATCAAAATGCCAAAATATGCATGCAAATATGCACAATCAAAAAACATTTGCAAATAGAATTTACGTTTATTAATCACATTATAATTAAAAATTATTCATATTTATTAGTTATCTATTATTATTATGTAATATTTAAAAAACTATAAATTATTATTACGTAAATAATAAACTTATTTATTATAATTCTTGTGACAGTAAACAATAAATATATTTTTCCAGGTTTTCTGCAGCAAACTTGTGACGTTTGTCACTTAATATTTATTTATAGGCTGAAAATGACCTTTCAACGTCTACTGACGTTACCGGACAGAACTTGAAATTTGGCGCCATTTCTACAGAGACCTCTTCAGGCAGAGTTAGTCCAGTGCCGTTGATGAACGCGTCAATTTTCTTTACGCTTTCAAAACCGGGGTTTTTATACAAAACTGCATTTAATTTTCCACGAATCTTCTGCGATAGTGAACTCGGAAGGGCGTTACTCTGTTTAATCATTTTTTCTATTATTTCCAAGGAATGGCACAGAGGAAGGTTTTTAGATTCTAGTTAACTACTATTTAACTATTGAAATAAGCACAATCAATGAAAAAGTACCAAAATATGCAATAACCCTATAAAAATAGAATTATATGCATTTGCATATGCAAACATGCAAATGCATATAATCCGATGTCTAGTTATGATGATGATTTTGTTAGCGCAGTGATCCAATATTTGTGTCAAAGAGGCATTCTTCTCTATCTTGAGAAAGTTTATGCCAGGTAGCTTAGTCACCCGTCGGGGCTGCGGGTAGAAGTTACCGCGGCCTCGGCGTCGCAAGGGCGTAGAAGGAACATGGGTGGTTTTTGATCAGTAGAAGTCTGACACTCCCTTCCGCTCTGCCCAAGAGTGGGAGGGGTCATTTGATGATTTCCCACCCCCCCAAAAAAAAAAAAAGGTAGCTTAGTCACTTCGTCCTTTCCTTTATACTTGGGAAAGCCGACAGACCTTCAAACCTTTGACAATTCTAAGTAAAATAAGCCATTCCTAGGTTAATAAGCTATTGATAAATATAGTTACTGGGCTTAAAAATATGGAGCCAAGTAGGCTGGGCCTCCTCAAGTGGGGATCGAGTTCTAAATTTATTCCGTAATTCGTCGAAATATGTGGCAGCCATTTTCCACTTAGATGGTAATATTTCGCAATGATTGTGCCCAATTCAAATCGGATGAGAATTACTTACCCATTCATGGTGAGGTACACGAATTTTTGTAGGACGCAATACATTTAGTGAATTTTAATGGTAGGTAAGACGGAGTTTTAAACTCGGTTCTCCGAGTTAGTATGAAATATTTTTATAGGCTCTGTAACTGCTTTGGGTACATTAGGCACGTCTTTATTTGCTTAAGTAGTTAGAAATATAATCAATATAGTATATTATTACATATATTTTTTTTATAATTTATGATGATGGCCTAGAGGGCATCGTCATTATCAACAGCTCTATTTTTCTCGCTGCTGCTTTGTCTATATATTCACGACAAAACGGCTGAACATAATTGGATGAAAATAATAGAGATATGTAGTTCATACCTTGGATTAACACTTATGCTACTTTTCATCATCATCGTGATCATAATCACCGTTTTTATATAATAATAGAAAAGCTAGCATTTATTTTAGAATCCAAAAAGTCAGTTTCACATTTCAATTATTTTAAAATAAAAAATATTGCGACTCAATTTGGACTAATATAAATCCTTAATGTGACACCTAATGTAAATTATGAAGATTATCTTACTAATTTATTCCTAACAGTTGTCTTAATGACATCAATCTCGAAGATATGTAGTAGGTCTAAACTAATTTTGCCTTTCTAGAACAGCTATCTAAGGATTATATCAGACAGAGCGGTCAAGCGTTCATACTTACTTCGCGATCTGCGTTACGTTACGTTACATACACATGCCCACAGAGTGGCGGATCCAGGGGAGGGGAGGGGAGGGCTGGCAACCCCCCCCCCTCCAAATGTACCCCAAATGCCTATAAACCCTACCTTTTTATACCCGCACCCACCCAGAACTAAAATCCGGATCCGCCACTGTGCCCTCAGCAAGCAATCTAAAGAACGCGAGACCGCTGTATGACAGAACCTCAAGTCTGTCGAAACCTCGTAATCTAGGCACTCCAATAAAACAGCTCTCATCACAGATCTAGGCCGCTGTACTCCTAACCAGTTTAATTCCACGTAAGTAGGTACTTAATTACAGTCGGACCTACTAGTCTGTGAAGTTTGTTACATTTTTAAGTAATTAGGCAGCGGTTTTTCTTTGGTTATAAAATATAATATAGTCTACAATCTTAAACATTGTTATTACTAATTTTCTACTAAAAACATCTAGACACATAAAAATAGGTTAAATAGGTAGGTAGATTTTTACAATTCTCGTGAATCGCTAATTTGTTTCAGACATAGAAGAATATTAGAAGCCTTCGCTTCGCTTGCTAAAATATTATAGTGCGTCACGTAAAAGAGAACACAGACTTTTTAGATAATTGTAACTTTTTAGAAACATATTTTATTTTGTTTCTTTCATTAAAGAGAGAACAAGACGACACCAATTCAGCTACTAGGTACTCTACTTTTGACGACGATCATTGAAATGTCGCACTATAAACAAGTCGTTACACTGTACCCCAGACCGGAAGCGTCCGGAAGGCCGGATATCTTTATCCAACAATGGCCGCGAGCCCGTCGCGGCGCTTGCGCAACTACTTTATTTTGTTTTGCAGCTTCCTAGATCGTTATCACTTACACTGGCGACTACTTGTGATAATTCGCTCCTCATGTAACTCGATCAATTAGGTTAGTCGATATACAGGGTTAAACAGAAACGGTATGCTAAGCCGAAGCGGGCTTATACTACTCATCGAAATGAACAACTTTTACTATGGGACGTGGGACTAAACGGGAATTCGTAAAAAAAAATGTTGGTTGAAATTTTTTCGAGTGTCATTGACATCTTTCTATGGAACATATGTTTTTTTTTCGTGAATTCAGGGTGGATCCCATAGTAAAAGTTGTTCATATCGATGAGTACTATAAGCTCTTTTCGGCTTAGCATACCCTTTCTGCATAACCCTGTATTTAAGCAACACTGCTTAAAATGCTCTGATAAATTCTGTTCTTTTTTCGTTTTCATAGATCGATATAATGCGGATGTGTGCCTCTCTCCGTAGTGTTTCGGATTCACCCAAAATGAATTACTCATTATTAATCCATTTGTTCTAATGGTGTAATAAATAAACGTGACGACAATTACTTGAAGCCCATATGTTGCTAGCTAAAGCGCCGTTTCCACGGACGATGCTGCATGACTGCGATGGTTCAGTGGTAGCGCTTTTTTAATGCTATTGACGAAACGAAGAAATCGCTTGCCTGATGTTAAACGTCACGTTTGCCTATAACAAGTCTGAGCCACCAAGAATTTTGAATTCTCTGATTCAAGACACTGGCACAGCACTGCGCTCGTCACCCTGGGAATCCTGGGATACTCGTATGTACCTAAGTTATTTAATCTCCTATTTGCCCTGAAATTCCTTCTTCTTTTTTGGCTTCGCCGCAGTCAGGTATTTTGTCCTCTCAATTCAGTAAAAAGTAGGTCCTTACTTCCAACGCCAACTTTATAGCTAATTTATAACCAATTCAAAACTTTCTATAATAACAGTAGTTCGACGACAATCGTACGCGTAGACAGCGACTTAACACGAAAGTGACGAAAATTCACGATACAATAGCATTTGTTGTAAGACTTCATTCGCTCGCCTCACACGCCCTATCGGATATCGTAGGAATTAAGATGGTCATTGATACGAGTAAGACGTGTTAATTAATACAAGTCTCATAGTAAATCACTGATAGAAGTGATAAAAGTCTTATACAGAGTTATTCATAATGGGTATGCTAAGCCGAAAAGTACTTATAATAGGTACTCATCAGTATGAACAACTTTTACTATGGGACCAACCCGAAATTCGCGAAAAAAAATCAGCTGTTCCATACATTTTGTCGAGTGTCATTGGTATTTTTCTATCTGATTTTTTTTTCGCGAATTTCGGTTTGGTCCCATAGTAAAAGTTGTTCATAATGATGAGTACCATGAGCCTTTTTCGGTTTATCATACCCTTTCTTAATAACCCTGTATAGACTGGTCTGAATGCCTCTCTCTCTCTCTCATCAATGGTTTCATATATTTCTACAGATATTGGTAAATATCAGTTACAAGCACACGTACTATTAGCCCAGTCGTTAGTAGATAGCAATTAGTGAAAGGTCACGTGCCCTGCATTAAGCGCAAAGAATTGAGTAACCTCTTAAATAACAACAAACAAACTTTTGCAGAAAAGAAAACCTACAGAAGCACCGCAAGACTTTACCATGACTTTACCCGAGACAGGGTTCACGGTTTACGATTAAAAATATTTGTAAAAAAACCTGTCCTAATAATATATTATTATAAATGCGAAAGTTTGTGTGTCTGCGTGTCCGTCTGTGTGTAAATATTTGATACCACGTATCTGCCTAACTACTAAACCGAATTTATAAAAAAATAATCATCAAAATCGGACTACTTACTCTGTAAAGTTATGCGTGGTCATACAAAAACAAAATATTTAAACGTCGACAAGAGAACCTCCTTTTTTTCGTCGGTTAAAAATTAAGAACAGAAATAGCTTATGCCCTGGATTGACATAGGCTACATATCATTATCACCGTTTTTTGTCTCGCGGTTGAAACGGCGAACTCAACACGCAGCTTTTTTTTAAGAAGAAGTAAATTAAATCAAGGAACAAATCTATGGCTCTTGTAGGATAATGTGTGAAATCGTGAAGCAAAATAAGAGGCAAAACTCAGAAATCACCATTTCTCAATCTCCTCAAAACTTTTGTTTTGCCGCTTAACCCAGTTTCATGATAGTAAATCATAGGAAACAATACGTAACTTTGCAACTGTTTGACGAACTATCCTAATGATTAATATCCATGATAGCTGAGTATTTTGCAATTTTGTACAAATGAGTTGGCTTTGAGAGGAAATAATTATTAACTATACAAATAGATACCACATTATCCTAATCCTAAGTTACTGTATTGTACTAATATTATAAAAGTATATTATAAAATGCGAAAGTTAGTTTGTTTGTTGCGTTTTCACGCTTATACTCAACCGATCAACATGTAATTTTGCATTGCACGTTGTCAAGTAACTTTTCATCATTATTATCATCAGAACCGTGCGGGTGACCGTTTCATCTCCGGCGGGTAAAATCGCGAGGCACAGCTGGTAATATAACAAATGTATTGGTTTTCTTTGGTTCGATAGTAAAGCGATAGAGACAATCCTGTCCATCCATCGTAAATTGCTGTTACTCAACTAATAATAATTGATTAATTAGCCAATACTGATTGTTCAGAACACAACAACAAACAGAAGATTAAACATCCAGCGAACTGTGTTACACTGAAATTTCAGGGCTAATAGAAGATTATATGTGTTTTATCTCGGGGTGACGAGCGCAGTGCTGTGCCACAGATGGTGGCGTCGACTTGTTATGGGCAATCGTGACGTTTAACATCAGGCGAGCGATTCGCTCGTCTTGTCATTCAATTATAAAAACAAAAAAGAAATTGCCCAAACAAATTGAAAATGCAGTGCTATAAATTAGACAGATAAGTATTAAATTCCAGATATAAAAACCAGTTGAAAAAGTAAGCCAGTAGTTCATTAAACTATCACTTTACACTTACATACGACTTGCATTATATGTCACAATAATTACTTAATGCATTATGTAAGTAGGTACGTACCTAATGAGAATCAATAAGAGCGAGACGTATCTGTTACTGGATTATATGGACATGAGATGATGTCTTTATTGAGGAGTTGACCGAGCGAGTCTAGGGAAACAAAGCGGCGTTTGTATGTTTGTATGTCCGACTATGTTGAGTATCGTTAATTCGATCTTGGTGAAATTTTGCTGGTAAGTAGTTCATTTCAACACAATTTTTAAGTTTCAGTATGAGTAAAATCGGTTCAAGGGTTGAGGAGATATAGAGGTTGCGAGGTTCAGTTCGCCGCGAACCTCTAGTTATTGACTGAACGAAGCAAATGTCTTGGAAATAAATTGAAGCAATTAATCTTAAAGAAATGTTGAATTGAATTTGACCTATGTTTGATGAAAATCGGTTCAGCCGTTTTAAAGTTGGGGGTTTTTAATTTTAATCTTGTGTTACAATACCTACCTGTGTTCTTCTCTTAAAGGTATTCTCTAAGGTCAGTCTCACCATCGTTAAGTTACATTCACATAAAATCGGAGCTTTTATGTTCATTTTGCAAGAGATAAAGTTTTCGATAAGAATTTCACAAAGCGTGTGTGACCTTGCCAAAAAACGTACACCTTTTACTCGAAGAATGCTGTATTTCTTAAAAATGTGATGTGTAACGGCGTGAGTTTTGTTGCCATGTTATGCAGGGGTGCCAATTATATCTACTTATACTAATATTATAAAGAGAAAAGATTTGTATTTTTGTATTTTTGGATGTTTGTGTGGAATAAACTCGAAAACTACTGGACCGATTACAAAAATTCTTTCACCATTCGAATGCTACATTATCCCAAAGTGACATAGGCTATATTTATTACCTGAAAAAATTAGGGATCCTTACTAAAACTTCAATAGTGTCCCCCCGTGTGAAGCCGGGACGAGCCGCTAGTTGTAGATAAACAAGCTTTTTTTGAGTATAAGGGTGACGAATCAACATCGAGCTGTGCTGCGCTGTACTGAGCTGTGCTGTGCTGTGTTTCTTAAGCTACGTTTTTTTAAGAATCAACATCAAGCTGTGCTGCGCTTTGCCTAAGCAGCTCGTGTAGTCGTTTATCTCGTAAAAAATGACTTTATTTTAAAAAAAACGTAAACATTATGACATAGTGAGTGAGTGAGAGAGACGTCTGAGGGCGATGGGGGGGCACGCAGCGTGCTCCATGTTTGAAAAACTTAGCACAGCTCGACACAGCGCGGCTCAGCACGGCGGGTAGCGCGCCTCGCTCGAGACTGCTGCGTTTTTAAACAGAGCGTAGCTTCACACAGCGCAGCACAGCATGGTTTGTTTCTATCCTCATTGAAATATTAGACGAGCGAGTTGACCAAACATAGCACAGCTCAGTACAGCGCAGCACAGCTCGATGTTGATCCGTCACCCTAAGGCAAATAAGAATTAGATAGAGACTTTGCCTTTGATTTTCCGAGAAAAAAAGTAGCCTATATAGGTATGTCTTATGGATTGAAATCATTACAGGGAAAAGGCCTCACGACCCTACCTTCTTTCCATTGGTCCCTGTCCTGAGCTATAACTGTCCAGTCCTTTCGATGGTTGTCGAGGTCGTCCCGCCATCGCTTCCTTAGTTTGCAATGCGTTTCTGATCTGGCATCTACTGGCATCTAGGTACACAGCCATTCCCATACCAAAACCCGTTTCAATGTGTCAATAACAAACATACCTACAAACTTTCGCATTTATAATATTAGTGTGGAAAATTAGGAACCCTTTTCATAATTAATTAGCAACAACCATCGCGGTAGCCCTGGTTCTGAGCCAAGTTTTACCGATGTTTTGAAAGTAGACTCGGCAAATAGTTTTGAACGGTAAGTGTGTGGTCGTTACGCAATTCCTTTCACGGCTGCCCAGACCCGCCGCCAGACCTGGGCCTTATCCTCGGGTCACGATGTGCGATGTAAGTACATCTACCTATATATTATATTTTTTGACTGACTGAAGAGCTTTCTGAGTCTAATCGGACTTTATACTTATACTTACCTATTTCTGTCTCTGACAAATAGTTCGGGTTTTTTATTCGATTATGGGTTTGAGTTTGACCGCCAACTTGCCTGATGATAAACAATGATGCAGTCTACGAAAGAGCACGCTTGCCTAGAAGAAATCGATTCACTCGTCACTTGAAGACACCTCGATTAGGGAAACGCCCACTCAAGCAAAAGCGGACTCAAAGCGTTCTTTAAATAAGGTGTTTAAGTTTAATATAACTTTATTTTTTTAGTTTTGGCTTTCTTAGCCCAGTTATAGGTTATAGTTAAAGGTAATGTTCTAATGTCCAACCAGGAAGCGCGCGTTACAAGGACGCGCGCTTTCACCGATGCGCCTTTCTATTCCGCGCGTGTCGCCGCCGCTTGGGACCGCGCACACGGGCTGAGAGGCGAGCGAGCGTGTTGGTGGACTTGGTGGGCATTTATGATTTGGCTGTAATTTTTGACATGGGTTGATCGGGTCAGTAACCGCGTAGAAGGGGAGCGGCAGGGGCGGTCCGCCCCGGGATCTAAGCACCAAGAGATGACAACGACTCACTCGCACAGCCAGACAATTTTTGCAGAAAAATTACTCGTTTCGCAAACATAGGTACCTACCAATAAATAAATAGCTACCCTATTATCTACCTGAATACTGATTCAGGTTATAAAGAAAGGATAATAGTGTACTACGAAAATGTCTCATAGTACTCATCATTATGAACTACTTTCACAGTAGGACCAACCCTGAATCGTGAAAAAAATTTGCTGGTCCAGACATTTCATCGAGTGTCATTGACATTTCTCTAGATCAAAGTCTAAAGTTTTATCAGCAACTGACTGAAACCGTCGCTACAAAACATGTGATAAATGTGACGAAGAAAACTTGCTCGTTATTTCTACCGACCGTGTGTCACGGACTACCGTGCTAGCCAATACGAGTAAGTCAGTGTCCTGCGGCCAGTACTACTTATTAAAAACAATCGAGTTGAGTTTACATAACTAAGTTACTAACATAACATTCATAACTCGAATCGAATTGAATCGATTATTAAGTATTTCAAGCATGATTCATGCGTTTATTCAAAATGCTGTGCGAGGTCCATAATCCATAACTGATTTGTGTGTGGTATATTTTATTCCACTGCTTTGGAGCTCGATTACTGAATCTTTCGCTTGCGTGTTTCTTTTGAACGAAATCCCTGTCGAATTTCGTTAGAAAGTCGGTCATTACGCTTGAAAATACTTACAGGAACGTCCCAAAAATGACCCCTGGAGATAAATGTTTTCGTATGTTTGTAATTATGTCAGTTTGTTTGTTTTGTGTCACATACGCTGGTCTACCTATATATTCAGAAGTGAGAGACAGAAGACTGTATATTATGATGATGATGTCACCCATACAATAAGTGAAGTACTTTTCACTTTGCACTTACGAATTACAACATCAAATAATGACAATTTTTGTTTTTACAAAACCTGCAACTTCACTTACAAGATATGTAGAGCATACTTAGATAAGTATCTAACATAACTTAACTGTAACTTGCTTATAAAGTTATTTGCATTAAAACAATAGCCCGAAAATTGCCTCCTTCATTTATCGAACCAATCTCTTTGTTAGTTATGTGTTGTTATATTAAAACATTGTTACTGTTAATACTTTTGTACATTTTTTCTCGATCTCTATTACTTCGATTTCACAATCGGAACTCGTCGATACCCAATCCATCCACCAATTTATCAATCAAGTGTTGAAGTGTTATTATTACCTTTAATGTGCCGTAAAAGGTATCCACTGAGAGGTGTCTCGCAACCTTTAGATATCCTCTTCTGTCTAAGAGCACTTGTGAAGTTATAAATAAAATTACATGGTAGTAAAAGTACATATTTTGCGTGGGATGCGGCCCATGCGGCCCGCGGGGCGTTTTGATAGTGAGCGTTTTGATAAGGGTTAATTATTAGATATCTATCATTTGAAAAAACAAAGCAATGAACATAATACAGGGTTCTAAGGAAAGGGTATGCTAAGCCGAAAATGACTCATAGTACGTTTTGAACAACTTTTATTCGTAACAGTTGTTCAAAATGATGAGTAATTATTTTAGTTCAGCATTCCACGATGAACCTCTGTATGTGCTTAGGTGGTGTGTAATATCATACCACCGATATATTTATACGATTGTATTTTACTTAGAATTGTGGACCCCGACGGGCACGGCTTAATTAAGTCATTTTACTATGGGACCAACCCTGAAATTGCGAAAACACTTACGTAATAATTTGATAATAATCTTGACCGCCATCTCGCCTGACTCTTTTCATAGATTTGCGAACTTACCCGGTTTTGCAACCGATGGCGATGCTGATTCACCCCTATCAGTCACAGAGGTCGACATCTGAGTCAGAATCGTATTCTCGACCGCTCGAGAATATTGTCATCACTGTCATTCTTATTAAACATGTCAGGACATTGAGAGAGTTAGATAGAATCTCGGCTGCACCCGAATTGGGCTCTAGGCTCTAGCTACTTTCTATTTCTTTTTACTTATAGCTTTAAACAAAAAGCGAAGAAACTATTGGATATGCTGTGGTGTGAACCTTGGTTGTGTAATATCAATTTAGGCATTTAGTGTTGGAATGCTGACCATCTGTCTCGGCATCTGTGAAGATCCGCTTTTTTGTCGGTTTGCAGGTGATTTGATTGCCTTTAGACATGGATTGAATTGGCTATAGCTGTATTGACATATTGAGTATCGAGTGACGAATAGATTGACATTTTTGTATAAATACTCTATCGAATATTCGAAAAGGATGTGCTATGTCGAAAGGGGGTCATAGTATTCATCATTTTAAACAATTTTGAAATTGATATCTAGGTCCTATGATATTTTTTCGGCTAACCCTACCCTTATCTTATAGCCCTGTATAGTAATGTTTTCGATTAGTTACCGAATAAGGGTACCTATAACTAAGGTATCTCAAGTAATATACCTTATGTATGTACATAGTAAGGTAAAATTTAATACAGTCTGAGTCAGGCAGGTTGTAGAGGTGACCACACTCGGTTAGTGAAAGGATGGACGTGGTTGCCAATAACTTTGTTTTACGACGTTATACTTAGATACTATTACAAATATCTATAGTTAGAAACATGTACGTGCCTACATACATTATCAATTGCTCTTGTCGGTGGAGTAAATAAAATAATTAACCGTTCAAGCGCCCGTCACCCAATGTTTACAAGGAGTCAAGGACTAATGGACCTTGAGCGCCAACGTCGTCCATACTTGACTAAAAAGCAGCACCAAACCAAGACTTAATTAATTAATTAATTATTTAAATACAGGGTTATTCATAAGCCAAAGTACTATGAGCCTTTTTTGCTAAGCCCAAAAAAGGCTCATAGTACTCATCATTATGAACAACTTTTACTATGGGACCAACTCGAAATTCGCGGAAAAAAATCAGCTGTTCCATAGAATAATGTCAATGACACTCGACAAAATGTATGGAACAGCTGATTTTTTTTTCGCAAATTCTGGGTTGGTCCCATAGTAAAAGTTGTTTATCATGATGAGTAATAAGAGCCCTTTTCGGCTTAGCATACCCTTTTCGAATAATCCTGTATTTAACAATTTTGTTTTAATTTACAGTCTTGACATGGTCTTGGCGATATATTTATTTAGGCCTGTCTGCTTGTTGCCAATAACAGCATAGCGGTCCACTAATGTTGTCACCTCCTTGTACGACATGACATAAAATATGCCGTCTCTGTTATCCGGTCAAATTATTATATGATCACCTCCGACACACTTACGTTGACCCCTCGTTTCTTAGTTCCAACCAAAAGAACCGAAACAAGTAACATTTCGAGTTAAAAATAATTTATATAATCATTTCAATTAACCCTTAAATTTTACGCGATAAAAAGGCAAAGGTTACCATCATAACGGGTTGACGACGCTGACATAATGCGTGTATCCATTGTTATTATCTGTTCCAAAGAGCGTAGCATCAGGTTGACGGCTCAATGGACAACCTGTTGACAGATTGAAGACGTTTCGAAACTACTAGATGACATGACACTTTAGGATAACATTTGGCTTCAACTTTTATCGAGAAATCATTGGGCCCAAGTTTGATTTTATGATAGACCTAAATTTTCTAAAACTATTGACGTCCTTGACAAATAGCTGGCAATGATAAAGACAGATATATTTTTAGTTAATTTAAATCTGTCAAATAAAGCCTTCAACTTGGGCCCTATGAACTTTTAACACAGCAGGGTGTTCCCCGGTTGACATGATCTGGGGAATCGGTAACTTCTAAGCAACCATACTCTATCGTAGACCGCAACATTGCTTTTCATCAGGCAAGATGACTGTCAAACTTAAGCCTATCTTTGAATGAAAAACTAGTTAATAGTACCTACTTAGTAAGGTACGAGGCACTATACGAGTATCTCCTCTCCTGGGATGTTGAGAGAAGTTAATTTTTAGTTACTACTAGTTACGCCACCTGGTTTTACCCGCTCAGTGATGGTGGTAATAAAAAGTAGCGGAGCCTATGTATTCTGTACTCCTGAAAAGTACATTATGATGATCGATTGAGAAGTTGAGGCGTGAAACCGTAACAAATAAACAAATAAATTCACATTCGCATTCATAATATTAGTTAGGATCTTAGGATTAAGTATTTACCTTAGCAGTTACCTAGTTACCCTTATTTTAGGCACGTAAACTAAACAGTTTGTAAACGGAGCCACGCCCAGCCTTTTTAGGCTAGCTGTAAGTACCATGTAGGATTACCAAGTACCATCATACCGAAAACATCACAAGATTACAACTAGTTAGGTAGTTATTACGTAAAACTCGATTTAACACGGCCATCATGATCAGATTAGGGTATACAAATACAGTATAAACTTTTTCAACGCTTTTTCAACGATTTTCATAACGAAACCGTAAAACGGGGAAAACCTACTTTGCAGAGCATTCCACATTCTAACTGTTTGCTCGATAATAGTAGAATCAAAGCTTTGTTTTGAGTGACTCTACAAATTTAAATCTTTATTGTGCATCCCCGTAAAAACTGAGTAGCGTTAGAAGTTTAACCAATAGTGTGCAGGTATCTTTGTCTGTCCCGATTGGCTGAACCAATTTTGATATACCTAGTTTATATATATTTTTTTCATTTAAAACGTGATTAAGAGGTTTCTTTCTTATCAACGTTTCAAGAAAATCTGTTGAACCGTTTGAAACTTGTCTAGGATTTTAGTTTTGCAATCTTGTTTTTCATGTACTTTCCTTACTGTTTCTCTATTGTAATTTTCTCATTTGTTGCAGATCATTAGATCATATTACCTAACTGTTATGTTAGTTATCTCATTCGGATTCGTTACCATCTGTAAAAACAGGGCGTAGGTTTCTCACTTTTGGAAGTGCTTATTTTGGAAACACGATTTTTAATAAGGTTCACATATTTCAAACAGGAAATAACAAAAACAAAACAGCTTATGGAGCTTCGACTGAATTTTACACCTCGCTATCCAAGATCACTTTATTACAAGATTTTTGCCGTTTTACTACGAGTATGTGTAGGTCAAAACTCAACTGAATTTTGACCAACTTCCCGATGCCTGATTGAGCTCTTTGGTATACCTGTGTAACCACACTAACTATGCAATAAAAGCTAGTTTTGAAATTTATAGTTTTAGTTTTTTTTTTTTTTATTGCTAAGGTTAATAACGTTTGTCAATCTTAACAATGTTTCAAAGTAAAGCAGTAAGTAGGTAACTAAGTTATTATGTTAAAATGAATGCTCTACATACATCTATTTATAAATAATGCGTTTGCTTCCTACACTTGTCAATCTAATTAGATTTGAATACGACACACTGACCCACAGATTACGCAGTAGGCATAAAATTAATTACCGGTTATCAAGTTTTGTTATCCATGGGCTATTTGAAACTTATGTATGAAATTTCATTCCACTGGCTTTTCGGAAAGTAGTAGTAGCGGTAGTAGCTACCCCACGCTATTTAAAAGATCTCTTCGCTTTCTGGCATGCCTCTCATTCCCATACCCTTCGATCTCAAGATACCCTCTCCCTTAAAACACCCTCTGCTCGCTGTTCAACTTTTTACGGCAAATCCTTTGCTTTCCAGGCGGTTCAGCTGTGGAACGTTTTGCCAGTGTTAATAAGAACTGCTACATCGCTTGCATCTTTTAAAGACCAGTTAAAAAAACATCACTTGTCGTATTTGCCATCTCTGTAGTGATTATTTATTTATAATTTACCTAGTAATTGTTATTTTGTTTTTAATTATTATGTATTTTTTTTTCTGCCCTATTAGTAATATATATATATATATATATACTTATATATATATTAGTTTATTTTCGCTAATGTAGGTAGTTTTAGTATTAGAATGTATTTTATTTGAATGTATTTTAAGTATTTTTTACTTTTTTTTTTTTTTATGTAGGTTTATATGACAGTTTTTTTTTTCTTCTCAATATTGCACACCCCGTTTTTCTGTTTTTTGTCTATCCTCTCCATCCTAAGGTTGCCTGGAAGAGATCGCTCTTAGCGATAAGGCCGCCAGTTGTCGCACTAGTTTTATGTGTTATAATTCTTTTGTTTGTAATTTATGGTGTGAACAATAAAGAGTTTATCTATCTATCTATCTAACATCGTGAGGAAACCTGCATACGTCCAGAGAAAAAAATCAGTGGCGTATGTGACGTCAACCCTCACTTGGCCAGAGTGATGGAATACGGCCTAATCACACTTCGAGGATAGACCTAGTATTTCAACAGTGGGGATGATTATAGGTTGAGTGTTAATAAAATAGTTTTCCTGCACTGCTTTAATTTTATTATCCTACTAATATTATAAACGCGAAAGTTTGTGAGTATGTTTGTTGCTCTTTCACGCAAAAACGGCTGAAGGGATTTACATGAAATTTGGAATGAAGGTTATTCATGGTCTGGATTAACACATAGGCTACTTTTTATCCCGGAATACGTGGGTGAAACTGCGGGCCGCAACTAGTTTATTATTATCCTAGCCTACTTGTATATTAATATGTGTGCGAATAGGTCTAATGTACTCAAAATGTTTGCGATTTATATTGCGGTGCTGTAAATCTACCTTCACTTCTGATTTCGTAGACTGCATCATTGCTCATCATCGGGCTAAATGGCGATAAAATGCAAGCCAATCTAATAAAAAAAGAAACTATAGATAGCGCTGTCTACCGTATAGCACAGCGTAGGCAGCAAGGTCGATTGACCAACCGCGATTCAACTTTAATTTTGCCCATAATTAGCAATCATAGATTATCATATAGCGCTAATATAGAAGTGCTAAATAACGCTTCAATTAATACGTGTTTCTATGTTGTTTTTGTGCTAATTGATGGTAAGGTTAAGTTGACCCTCACATCAAATCGTTTTGAATTAACATTAGTGAAAGTTGTTTTGTTTGCTTTTTTATACAGAAAGCGGCACCACACCTCCACGCGGTTTTTTTTAACCATAACTGTTAAACTCATATTTTGCCAGTTGAAGTGGACGACTGGACATGACGCGATCGACTCGCTGAAGCCCATGTATTTATTTACCAATACATTTATGTGTTATTATTTTGCAACAACGCTATTTTGCAGAAAATGGAACTCCGTGATTGACAATGACATTTTGTTTTTTTTTCTGTTCTTTTTTTAAATCGTTGCATTATTAAGGTTGTCAAATAAGCCGCGTTGCACCTTACATTTTGATGTGATTACATTACTTCATATCTATATTCTACTCCATACAAATATGTCGATGATAATTATTATTCTAACCACGCATGGCCCTTCTCTAGACCTACTGAACCCAATCGAGTTCAAAGTTCTTCAAATTTGTGCCAACCTTTTACTTTTAACAAATATTTAGTTAAAGTCGACGCAATCGACCAAAGCTTTTATATTTTTTTAATTATTATTTTGTAACATAATATAATAGATACATTCTATGCTAATCTGCTGTTAACGAAATATAAGTTACTGCCTACTTTTTATTTCAAAACTGTTCATAATTATACGTTTTTTGTTTGTTGATGGTCAGATTATAACGAACATTTTTTTAGTAATTTAGAAATATGACAAACTAGCCATGCTCCACGGTTTCACCAGCTGTCTTACAAAAGTAGCCTCGGTGTCAATATAGATTTTAGGCTATAAGCTCTACCAAAATTAATCTAAACCCGTTCTGCCTTTTTTGAGAGATTGAGAAACAAACATTCAAGCATACAAACTTTCTTATTTATAACTAGCTGACCCGGTTTTTTTTAAACCTTCCCTGAACTTTTACAAATATATCAAGATCAAAATTAGCGAAATCGGTCCAGCCGTTCTCGAGTTATAGCGAGCCAAACGAACAGCGATTCATTTTTATATATAGGTAAGAAAATTAGCAGGATAGTAGGAAGTAGGATTCTAAATCAGCTACGGAATTTGAAAAAAAAAACCGTATAGCCGTTATATATTTTTTTATCACTTTTGTGAAAGAAAATATCGTGAGGAAGCCAACATACGTCTGGAGAAGAAATTCAATCCCGTACGTGAATCCACCAACCCGCACTTGGCCAGCGTGGTGGCATACGGCCTAATCACCCTTCGAGGGTAGACCTGTATTCCAGCAGTGAGATGGTTAAGAGGGCGAACAATTGCAAAAGGTGTATTTTTAATTACCTACACGGTTTAATGGTATCGAATATTAATAACCAATCAGATTAAAAAATAATCGATGTAAGAAAAAACCTGTAGAAGTCAAATAATCAAAGAATTTTGGAAAATAATCTATTGGGATTGAGTTAAAACGAAATCCTTATTAGTATTACAATGTCAATTAAAAATAATATTTCTAAAAGGAAGGTCAGCAAAAATCGTGTTTAAACTTTTAGTTGCGACCATTACTTCTATCATGTCTGATGATCCAGCAATATGAGTATTATTAAAAAAAACTTAATTACCAACCTTCATGTAATTTCGCAAACCTATTTAATATCATTCGGATTTGAGAGGAATTATTTCGAAATGTACTTGAGTTTAATTTAAGTAGAGATTAATTAGCAAATAATGTAGTTTTAATAACTGGTAACACGCGACCTTAAATAAACTGGGAGAAAAGAATATGAGAAAAATGACAATTCTTTTTCGTACACCTTTGCACGAAAGTTTCTATAATGTTCTCTTTTATCTAATGTTAACATTATGTACATTACTGATTTTTTTACTTGTCTTTCTTCTGTGATTTTAGTCATTAAGCTCTAAGTTTATAAAATTTGTCTTTGGTACCAAATATTTTTTTTTAAATTTTTCTTGTCTAAGTTAAACAATAATTATAACAAATAAAACATCATTGAATTCTTGTGCTATATTTTTAGGTGGTAGGTATCTGTCATGATATCAATTTAAACGTAAGCCTCTACTTTCTACTTTCTGATAATATACTTATCTAAATCAACCAAATTCAATTTAAGTAGTTATGTAGTTATAACGTACGTGAATGCTCCTTCTCAATTGCCGTTATAAAGCCATTATATTATTTTATGATCTTCGAACCGAAGGGAAACGTTCAAAAGTGATATCTATATTTCAAACTGCCATTAACCTTTGCCGCCCCAGTCCATCACCATTGTTACTACTAATACGGATCAAAGTACGTTCATTTCACGCGACCATTATCTTCATAATGCACTTGCGCTTTTCAACTTTACGTTTTTACATAATGTCCGAATGTGAAGGTAACGGGGAGGCTGTATGCGGCGGACGCGCTAAGCCGCAGTCGCGAGAGACGCGCGCTTGATCGCGCTAGTGCAGTGCCTGGTTCAATTTCGTATTTATTTTTTTAAAGTGCCAGTGCTCGGATACAATGAGGCTAATTTTTTTGGTGAGTAATATTTTTTTTTATTTTTTTTTTTGGAGTTTTGGAATGAGCTGTCAAAGTGTGGTCATTTTTGGCGCGCCCTGGGCGAGTCCACTTTCTTTAGTGAAAGTTAACATCATCGATTCATCATCGGCAGGCGGGTTTTTTTATCGGTTCGGTCGAGTGTCGCGAGAGCTATTTTAGTATCGGAAACTGCGAAGTCGTGTTGCTTTCATGTCGGAACTTAGATCGGTTTGAAGATGGTCCGTAGGTTGAAAGAGAAATGAGGAAGCTATGATGGTCGTGGAAGTATTAAACATTGTATTCTTCACGGCTTCTAGAATACAATTAATTTACTATGAAGCACGAGCGGTTAATTCTTTGATGAATCGAATGACCCTTCCGCAGAATTAACAGCTATTTATATGATAAGTATAGAGTATTGCCAAACTATTTTTATTGAGTATGGAAAAGGATTTAATTTTAGCAGTCTTTATATCTATAAATAATCATGGTCGACATTTTAGACCTTCGTTATGTTAAGACAGCAGAAAATTTGAATTTGAAAACGAATTAATTTATTTATTACCCTTAGAGGGGCTTACAAAATATTTTTTTATTTAGATAATAATAATATCAATGCATAAAGATGACAAGCACATTGTAGTGCCTTATATATTTTAGGGTTTTAAACTGTCTAAGTCTCACCATCTCACCATGATAGATGAGACTGGAACTGTAACAGGAAAACATAAAAAGTATCAGGCGAGTTACTTGCTTGTCTCTATCCTGCCCAAAAGACAAAAGCATTTTTATTGAAATAACGCTCTAAACCTAAAATAATAAAAAAAGTAAAAATATAGACGTTAAATATACCAACATACAAAAAAAACTCTTTACGTGCATTTCAATATGCAATAACATAATGTAACATATTTTCGTACAGAGACGTGCCTTACAAAACATACTGCACTCTAATTGACCCACCACGACTAGAACCGCATACCACTCTCTAACTGCATCAAAATTACACATTACTCAATAAGTTAGCAATCTTAGCATCCTCTCTAAATAATATATTACGTAAATTTACAAAAAAATGTGTGTGGAAGTATGTCAGGCGCGAGATTCGCGAGGCGGAACTCGGTGCAAAAGACTCCAACGCGCGGCCGGTCGCCGCCGAGCGGTTTCTCCTTGCTTTGAGATGTTGGTAACACGTTTTGGGATGGGTTCGATTTATGAATTATTTTTTAATCAAAGAGGCTTTACAGGAGTCTTTATTTAACCTGACAGAAATGAGGTTAATATAAGGCTAGGGATGGGATTGGTTTGAAATTAAGTTTTTTCTTTTGATAAAAGTAGAACAAAAGTTCGCACATACATATATTTTACCTATAAGATTTGAGATAATTTAACCTCGTATTTTGAAAATGTATAAATCGGCGTTGTACTTGTTTGCAAGATCATGAAAGTAAAAATATGTACCTACTTAGTAATAAAATAATGACACGAAAAATTAACTTATTAAATTTAATTTTTAATTTTATAATTGTAAACGCATTTCAGCTCACTTAGTCAAAACCAGGCCAAGTTTGTAACTTCGAAAATTTTCAAAATTATTTCATTAAAACTTGTTTCGTAATTATGTAATAAAATGATTTCAGTAAAACTAAAAGACCACTCAGTAAAAGCAAAATAAAATCTAAAATTAAAACGGAAGCAAATTAATATTTGTGTATTACTTCCTAAGATGCAGACATCATTAAATAATTAAATCATCTTAAACTCAAAAAGTATTCCACTTACAAACAAAAAGTAAAGTAGGCCAGTCCATTACAAAGTTTACAGTCTTTCAAACATAAAAAACACTACTATAAAACATGTAATAAAAACTGTAATATCACATTACGGTAACATCTCCGGTCTCGAGTGAACGTTGACATGACTTCCGGTTTATGCAACATGCTAAATTAATGCTATTATTAGCATTAGCATAAATGAATTATATTTAATAGCAGTTTAGCTGTTTTATAACGGTCACTTTGCGGTCTGAAATGACAGCGAGGTTTGAGTGTTGCTATAGCGGTTGCGAATACTCGTACTTCAGTATTCGTAATGTTTGTCTTATGTAACCAATTATTGAGTGGAATTAAGGAAAACGTAAGTTAACTTCCTCAATCTTTGATGTTTTCAGAGTTCGATAATTAATTTGTTAAGCTTTTGCATGATGACTCGGTTTTACAAACTTACTATAACTATCGATAAGAAAGCATCGACACTATCTATCCTCATCACTATCCACAAAGTCGTAGCTACTGTCATTGTTGACACACCACCTTTTTAAATTGATTTTAAAAAAGGAAGGAAATATTCTTTTTCAAGACTAATAAAATGTTTATTTAAAATTTTAAAAAAATCTTTTAAAAAACTAAAAATATCTAAGTAAGTAGATTATTTTTTCTAATGTATTCACTTACCTTGTTTTTGTTTTGTACTGAAAAAAAACATACAGTCGAATTGAGATCCTCCTCCTTTTTTGAAGTCGGTTAATAAAAAAATAAAAATCATAGACAAGTTTAAAATGACACAAGACTTTACACAACAGATCATGTTATTAAGAGTGCATGTCAACCTAAATAAACAAACATGCAAATAAGTTATCATAGGTACTCATGTTGTAACTATGTAACTGTGTGTAACGTGGGTAATGATGTGTGCGTAATGTTGTCCCAGTGAACTCGCGTCTTTCACAAATTTGGGCAAAGTGGGACAAAACTCAAATTAGCCGTAAAATAAAATGATGTTTTATTTTTGTTGTTTCTATTTATTGCTGTTTTATTTCAATTGTTTTGTATTATTGGGGGTTTTAGCAAGCTATTATACCTAATATAGTTACAATTTATAGTATGGATACAGTTTTTATACGGTATTATTTGTAGTTAAAAGCTTTTAGTGGAGCTTTTCTACATCTTAACAATTTTCTTTCTTTAGCTAAATTCAGATGTTACTTAACAAGGCAAATTGAAATCCTATTTACCTAAGTACTTGTAAATAGTTAACTAAGAGTTAACGCTTATTTTAATCAAAAATTTTTCATCGATAACGCAATGTACCTATATATTTTTTTAAGCCTTTGGTCACAAGTCACAACGTTAAAATGTTAACATGGAGTTTCTCAACATTTATATGTTCGACATGAAATTTTCAAACATTTAAATGCTAACATGGAATTTTCCATCAAAAACAAGCGTCACGGTGTTAGTTACAACCATAGTAGTTATTTCTATGTTATATCACCATAAGTAGGCGGTCTCAAATTATAATAGTTATGTATGATTTAATAATTTAATTGTTTCGAAGTATTTTTATCTGTTGTTAGTTTTATGGCTTCGGACGGTCGTTAACATTAATTTTACTTTAATAAGCGATGTGAGACATATTTTGTGTAAGTTTTTATTGCTTAATTTATAAAGAAAATACGTGGGCAGGTGATGAGCCTTGTCTAACAATAATGGTGTAGTTTTTCAAAAGCAATCTCGAGTATTTCGTCACCTACCTTTATTTCCAATTTCTTTATTTACAAGAATATCGTATTTTTGGGGTAAAATTAATCTAAAATCTAGTTAAATGGGTCAAATGATAGATATACTCGTACCAATGGCGTCAATTCATTTGACTCACTACATTACTACTTCTTTTCTTTTGATACTTTATATTTGTTAAAAGGGGGTGCTAACAGTTATGGCGCTCTTAAATTCAGTTCAGTTTGAATATTAGTAGGCATATTAAAGAATCGACGTCAATGCAAACGTAGTTTTTATGACTATAAGTTTATAATGAAAGGGTATGCTAAGCCAAAAAGGGCTCATCTTTCTTCTTCTTATATATAAAAAATGAATCGCTGTTCGTTAGTCTCGCTAAAACTCGAGAACGGCTGGACCGATTTCGCTAATTTTGATCTTGACATATTTGTATAAGTTCAGGGAAGGTTTAAACGGTGAGAAACATGAATAATAAGTAAAGAAAAATACTAAAATCGACAATTTAATTTTCCAATACAAACTGTTCCTACCTTTGAAACATTTGATGTTTGGTACCGTTAACTCGGGATGTACGAACTCTTTTGTCTTTTAAGAAATAAAAGGTTGTCAAATATTTATAGGTGTGTTCATAAATTGGTACAATCTTTGTTGTTGGTTTTTGTTTTGTTTTGTAAAAAAAAAAACAGCGAGTGAAACCCCGGCTGCAGCTAGTTTTGAATAATTCTTACTCGAGTTGGCAAACTCTTTATTTATAGTTCTGTGGCAAAAAAACAGGCCAGTTTTAGTTTCTACCTGCAGCAGGATGTGGCAGGTGCGTGATCCGAGTGCTAAGCCACCTCGGTTCATTTAATCGCAGGAAAGTGGCACTCACTCGGCCTTTGGAGACTTTGCCGCTTTTGACAGTTTGGTCGACTGCGGTGACCTTGTAGGAGGTTATTGGGTGACATAAAATGTTTGGTTGAGAAAATATCTGACATGTTAAACGAACTTTGAAAAATATTTTGCACTACAGTCCTTTACGTTTTAAGACACTATTCTTCAGGACATAATAATATTGATCTTCTATTTAAATGTAAAAATACAATGTTATAAGATCTAAAGTCTAGTGACTTTATAGTGTCATTGACATTTTTGTATTGAACAGCTTTTTTTCGTGATTTCAAGGTTAGGGTTAGAAACTCAACTTGAAAGGGCCTTATTTATAAACACTATTTAAATTTTAACACTGTTTAAAATAATGTACCTACCTGTCTTGTTTTCACGTGACATTTCACATAAGCACGTTGTCAGAGCTTTTTAAGCAGTGATCAACTTTAAGCATTGCTTATAACTAAAGCTCACATTTATCAAAGTGAAATGTATTAACATACAAGGTGATAGTCCAGTAAGGTTAAACCGTTGGCCGTGCTTGCCAATGTCGCCCCAGATACCTAAAATGTGTGTCAGGCATTCGAAACTCGCGAAGGAGCAAAATACATCTCGTATTAAATAGATAATAATGCGGGGTTATAAGGAAAGGGTATGCTAAACTGAAAAGGGGCTTATAGTACTCGTCATTATGAACAGCTTTTACTATGGGACCAACTCCAAAATTGCGGATAAAATACCAGTTGTTCTATACATTTTGTCGAGTGTGATTGTCATTTTTATATGGAACAGCTGACTTTTTTTCTCGACTTCAAGTTTGGTTCCATAGTAAAAGCTGTTCGTAACATTAAGTACAAATAATCCTTTTCGGCTTGGCATACATATCCTTTCGTTATAGCTGTAAAAGCAATAAAATGATCTGCATGACTGAACCGATTTTGATTTTTTTTCGAACGTAACTTATCATTTATTTTAAACTATTTTGGTCAAAGAAACGTCTCCTTCTTTAAAAGATCATTGACATAACGTCGTCTCAGTGCTTGTTTGGTCTATCTACCATTGGCTACTTTCTACAGCAGACGAGTTTCTTTCTCTATTTTAAAAAAGAAGCTATAATTATAAGACTTGAAAATCTTTCATAATACATTGGTTACCTTTACCAATGTATTATGAAAGATTTTCAAATCCTATAACTATAGCTTCTCTTTTAAAATAGAGAAAGAAACTCGTCTACTGTAAAAAACAACCAATGGCAGATAGACCAAACAAGCACTGAGACGACGATAAGACTTTTAAGCAAAAGTCGTGCGTAACCGACACACTCGGTTAACTTTACAGCCATACTAACTATCGTGTATTCTACATCCAGCCAGTACTAACTGCCGCCTATTCTGTGTGCAGCGTGATTTGAGGTGCTTACTGACTGCTAGCTAATCTGTTGATTTTCATAGTAACTATTGGTTATTCTGTACAGCCTTGACATTGTGGTACAAGTGGAGTGTGACGAAGCTTCCTTTACAACGGTATTGGGTATTGATACTATTTATTATACAGGGTTATTCATAAAAGGTATGCTAAGCCGAAAGGGCTCATAGCACTCGTCATTATGAACAACTTTTAATACGGGGCCAACCCGAAATTCGCGAATAAAAAATCAGCTGTTCCATAGAAAAATGTCAATGACACTCGACAAAATGTATGGTAGGTACAGCTGATATTTTTTCGCGAATTCCGGGTTGGTCCCATAGTAAAAGTTGTTCATAATGATGAGTAACTATGAGCCCTTTTCGGCTTAGCATACCCTTTATGAATAACCCTGTAGAAGTTACAGGTTATTTATTGTACCTAGCACTAGCTACGCCTGCGGTTTTACCCGAAAAGATAAACGAATTAAATCAAACAGTTAATTCATAACATTGCTTAACATTTATAAATTTATTGTGATGCCCAAAGGTGAACTACTAAAAACTGTGCTGCAGGAAAGGTGATGATGATGATTAATAATAATAAAGAAATCATTTATTTCAGGCATAAAAATAGGGAAAATTGTAATTAAATTAAAAAAAGTATAGTTAAAATTAAATCTAAAAATACTTAATAATGGTTATAAGGGGTGTAACCACGTCCTTAAAAATTTAAAGGAGCAAAAACTTGTTTGACTTATTTTCATTCAAATCAATTCACCCGTTTTAGCGTGAAGGCGTAACAAACATACAGACAAACTTTTGCATACATAATATATTACTGTGATAGTATGGTAGATAAGGCTTATAAATAATTCTATAAACGCACTTTAAGATAATCTTACTTACTTGAAAAACGAGTTTCAATTTCATCATTTCTTATCTAATGGATTTCCGAAGTTAACTTCGGATTACATATTTATACATATTTTATGTTATGTAACTTTCTTAGTCCATGTTCACATTCATATTTATTATTAACATAGGTACATATACCGACCAATTTATGTGTGGAGTTGGGCAAATGATGGAACTAAACATTTTCTATGGATGCATGTCGGTTTTGTATAGAAAATGCTATTTACGCGCCGTTGTGCAAGTGCACAGAAATGTTGGTCAAACGGGATACGTTTCCAAATGTGTGGATGATTATCCGAAGGTTAAAGATTATGTTTATGACAAAACTCCTGTCGTTTTATGCTAATTTTGTTTTTATTTTCACTCTGTATGTACCTAATAAATTGGATAGCTCAGTGGGAGAACGTCCGCTTCGCATTCATGAGGTGGCGAGTTCAAACCTCGAGCCGTAGCAATGGGTTTAGTTCTTTTAAGTTTTCTTTGGTACGGAATACGTACTTTAATTTAAAACATCTTATTAAAACTATTTTTTCAAACACGGTTTGAAGATTATTATTATCTGTTAACTTACTAAGTTATTTGCGAAACGACAATCTTTTTTTCTTTTTAAAAACTAAAGAAGAGCTTTTTCTTATCTCAAAAATTGCAGGTTTCGTCTTACATAATATTTATATTATGTAAGACGAATTATATTATATTGTTCCTGAGTCGATTTAGAGAAAGAAGCCCTCCTCTTCTAAATTCTACCAGGCGGTGAGGGCAACATCGGACCGGAATAGATGGAGACAGATTACCCGGCTAAGGGGTTCCGGTGACCACGATCAGAAATGAGGGAACGACTGAAGAAGAGTCGATTTAAAAAGACGAAAGGTTGCAGACAACGTTTAAAAGCTTTTAACAATATAATGACTGTATCAAACTTATACACCTATTATAAGATTTAAAGAGTGAAATCATTGTTCATACGCCTACCAGAATACCTAGTTAGCTAATTGCGTTAATAATTTTATTTTCAACCACACATGCACCGTAACTCCAAAAGTGTATTTAATTATGATTTAATTGTACCGACAAACAGTTTGTAATCAACAAATTGTCCGCTGACAGATTGTTTTCATTACACAATTGCTATTGTGCTTGCTCTAATCGGCGTTCGATTCACGCCTGTAAAACAAGGAATGAATGGAGTCGCTTAGCGATTTGATTGGCTAAAATTTTTCATGTGGATGATCGTATGCAAACTTACGTACACTAAATTAATGTCCATGAGCATGTTTAACTACAAAATAAGTACTAACATAGTCTAACGAATTTCGTGAAATAGTATATTGATACTAAAAAAATAAAATGAAGTCTAAGAGATTATTGTTGCCTTGCAAAATTATTGCTATAGCGTTTTTAACACGACTACTTAAGTTTTATTTTTCATCTTATATTTAGGTAATTTTTCAAACAATCTGTGTTCCATTATCGTTATCGTCAGCCTATATCGACAGCTGCACAATATCTTCTCTCCTTCTCTTTTTTCATTCTCTACCGACCACAGCCACACATTCATATTTGATCAAATTAATAATCAATTACGTCAACAATTTCATAAAAATTATATAAAACTTAAAAAATACAGCTAACGAATCGATCAACTTAGTAAATAACTTTCCCAAATCTGATTTATTGATGGATTGGTGCGAATAATTTGTAATCAAACGGAATCAAAACAAACCAATGAATAAAATTAGTCCTAATGCCCTCTCCAACCTTGTTCCGCGCGACCTTCCTAGAAAGTTCATAGTCGTACAGAAGAAGACACGTAATCTCAATTTGAGCCGCTGCGCAAGTTTCAAGCTCAAACGAGTCTCAACTTTAACCATTAAGAAATAAGGGGTAAAATGTCGTGTGTCACTTTAACTTTTACTTTTTTATGAGGCGCTAACAACCGTCGCAAATACACAAATGTTATGTGTTAAGATTCACTTTCGTACGGTTTTTAGTTCTGATTTTAAGAGTTCAATGAAACGTAGGCACTCTTCTACAAAACGGAAAAACTGCTTTTTCAGTAACGATTTCTTAACTAATCTTTGGTTAACTTTTGTGTTGAGCTAAATAGTTTTAAACGGTGACAAGACGAGTTTTCCATATTTCAAATGTTTAAAGACAAATAATGGTTTATTTATTTTCTAAAATTCATTCTCAAATCACCGAAATGTTTTAAATGCATAAACGTCTAATTCTCAATTAGTTCAGCTTCAACAAACAATTAAGCAAATCAATTCAACCGATCAATTTTAAAATCAATTATGTACTTAATTAAATTCTTCAAATTAAGTTATGCAAATGTTTGTTGTATCCAGCCCAGTCTTCGTTTTACCAGTTATTGCATGTACAATTGTACATAATCATAATTGTACTTATTTTGTAAGAGTCAAGTCATGCATGACTACTTGACTAGACTATGACTAGCTCATAAGTCAAATCTCATACAAATCAGGTCGTAAAACACAGAGATTAAGGTCTGTTATATTTTCCAACGAGTTAAGAAGGTAGAGTAACAAAATTACGTTATTTATCGTTACGTCACACGGGATGGGCCTCATTATCTTAACGAGGGCCCAAATGGGGGAAAGCTGTGATATACTCGCATGCGAGACCCAGAGAGAGACCCTTTATGTAATTATCGAGCCTCCGACTCGGTGACAAATTATTTTTGGAGATTATTATCTTGGCTTTAATTTAACGCAACGGGTCTGAGATCGAGCTTTGTAGAATCTCAGATAGTATTAAAATATCTAAAAAAACCTAAAAATTCTCAATTCAAGGTCATAATCTTGCATTGAGACAAGAGTTTAAAATTAGCTTAAGAGAGCGGCGATAAAAATAGTACCTATAGGTACATACCTACTTTACTACTTATATATTTAGATATAACAAAGGCCAAAATCTCTTTCAAACTCAATTTTTTTATGAGTGACGAGACGAGTAAATCGCTCGCCTGGTGTTAAATGTCACGTTTGCCCATAACAGGTCTGCGCCACCCAGAATAAGCAAAAAAATCAACGATTTTGAACCTAAATTATTTTGTTTAAAAATAACTAAACTGAGATGACGTTATCTGCAGCCTGCCCGATTTATGCAATACCCCAAAATTGCCATAAGATTTTCTAACAACAGAAGAAATAAATCTCCAAGTCCATCATTGAGCAAAAAACAGTTAATCCAGAAACTAATCTTTCATAATGGTTAATGGCGTATTTGTAAACACTATCTCGGTCTACATTAAGGTAATCATGTCTTCCTACATTACGTGGTTATTGATGACTCTCAATGACCACCTATTTGCCGAACCATTATTGAACAATACCTATTGGAGCTGGTCTTTACGTAAGACATTATTATGGAAACTCTGACTCTATTCAACTATGATTTGACAGAACTAAACTGTTGAGAGAATTATCGAAAGTCACTCATAACACAGAATAAATAATGGATGTACAAACCCATAAAGATTTTATAGAACTTCTGGAAGCCTTTGACAGGTCCAAACTTACTGTGATCTATTTGACGAATATAATTATTATGAAAACATAATTAATTTAAATCACTTAATTAATTTAGATTGGTCAACCTTAAACCTTAAACGTACTTAGGTGATGGATAAAGCCTTTGGTTAAATTGCTGTCCCAAAAAAGTATTGAACTAAATTAAGACCCTCAGATCCCTAGATTTGAATAGTTATTTGTTATACAAGAGTGCAAAGTTGCTTTTTAACCGCGTGTTCAATTTTGATGACCGAGCAAGCGAAGGATTCTAAAATTGAATCACGAGCGCAGCGAGTGATTCAAAATTAGAATCCTGAGCGTTAGCGAGGGAATCAAAAGAGCACGAGGTCAAAAATCTTTGCACTCGAGTGCAACACGTAACTTTTCATTCCACCTCAGCGAGGAAAGAGTATTTTTAATCTTCAATATCTGAGTGGAAAAGCTCATTTGTGCATTATTAACAGTTTCAGTCAATTCTGTTGGCGTCAAACAAACTTCCTCGTCGCTAGAATCACTCATTTTAGTTTTTTCACTTGTTTTCAAGTTTCTTGTTTTTAATATAAGGTTTAACAATGACGTGAAAAAATGCCGCGTAAAGAACCGCGTACAAAGCAAATTGAAAAAAGAACACCAAGAAGGTTCCGAGTCTGAGTTTTTAACAAATTAAAAAAAAGTTGTATGATATATTCGGCACCAAAGAGGTAGCAGTAAATAGGTTTAATGTTTTTTTTAATTCACAAACTTAGTGCACACGATGTTCTAAATTCAATTTACTTTATCCTCTAGAGAATAAAAACGGCTTTTCCACTCAGATATTGAAGATTAAAAATAGGTACTCTTTCCGAGATGGTGGGATGAAAAAGATACTTTAGCTTAGTAATAGTTTAGTCAAAAGAAAAAATCTAAATGCCAATTTATTGATTGTTATTTTTTTTTTTTCATTTTATTTATTATTTTTTTAGGTTTAGATGCTATTTTAATGCTAATTCAGAATGTCTAGTGATGGCTGCAACAAAATCGTCTCCATTCTTCAAGCTATAAATAAAGAGCGTTGCTAAAGTTACCGACATTCCAAGGTAATGTAGGTGACCTAGCCTCACCGTGCCCGACTGATCCACATTTCCAATACATCCACAGGTAATTATAGCCAATCCAGCATGTACTAACTTATTAAGTACAGACTAAGTCAAGCTCATGCTGCTACTCCATAAGCGACAGTGTAGAACCGGTCAATTTCACATAGTTTTCACTCATGGGAAATTCTGCCGGTCACTAGAGATGTCGTGCTTTATCGATGTTTTTGAGAATTATCGACTTTGTTAATACGACTTTGTTCATGTTACTCGTATTTAGGTTTTAGAAGTCGGGCCTTTTTGATGTTTAATATTAAATGTGAAAAATTATTTGTCCAGATCTTAGGTACCTACGGTAAAACAAGTTTATTTTAATAAAGCAATTAGAAAAATAAAACTAACAACTTACTAAAAAATCTTTAGTTCATCAGACGATTTTCCGAAATGTGTAGTTTTCTCATACATTTGTCAGCAGGAAAACATAAAGCACCTACTCATTTTTATAATATTTCCCGTTGTACAGTACCTATAAATAAAATATTTACTCATGTATGTAAATAGTTTTATATTCCCATGCATTGTCAACCAAGCCTATAAATGAACTTCGATTAAAAATCGATACTTTCTACAACTTTTATCGTGATTATACCCTTTGGCGAAGGATGTGAGCTGGATCCAGTTTTAGATCGAGTAATGCTGTAATTGCGCCAGTAACTGGTAGACCAGTAGACAGTAACTGGTATACCAGTACTATACAGGGCTATAAAGCTCGGGGTGTACTGAGCCTAAACACGTTTTAGTACTCATCATTCTGAACAACTTTCACTATGGGAACATCATTAATGTTCTATAGAAATTGTCATTTTGTCAAATTGATGTTCAACAAAGTTATGGAACAGCTGATTTTTATTTCGCGAGTTCAGGGTGGTCATAAAATATTTCAGGAAATATTCCCAGCCCTCTTATCTAAGGTATTACTATCCCTTGGTCAGAGGGACATCAAATTATAACTTTGAAACTGTTTATATTTTACGAGATGCACTGCGCGGTTCCACCTGCTATCCTACAGGAACCGTTAAATTTTCAGGTATAAAAAGTATCATAATTATAATCCAGGTTATCCAGGGTATAAGCTACTTACATACCAAATTTCGTCCAAATCTATTCAGCCCTTTTTGCGTGATTTCCCAACATCGACATTTACAAAATGAGTAGTAGTATTTTATAAAGCCACGGAGCTCTGCTAGCTGTTAACCGGTAGCCCAGTAGGCCTGCAGATTGGCCATGGTAATAACTAGTAAATAAACTTGTAATTGGACACAGCCAATCATTTAATTGCATATAAACTGTCGCCTGCCGGAGATTATCTGCATGGTCAATGGTTCGATTACTAGCTGAGTGGCGGATGATTGGAAAAGCAAATAAATGGAGACGTGACGTTGGCTATTTATCCTGCTAATACCTATTATAAATATCAATTTGTATGTTTGGTTTCTTGCTATATCACGCAAAAACGGATGAATGGATTTGGATGCAATTTGACATTAAGGTAGCTTATACCCTTGAAATTTCAGAAAATGCGTGTAAAATTGCGAGGCGCAGCTAGTACAATTCAAAACAAACTATATAAGTAATACAATGAAACAGCAAAAGTACCTACTTATCAGCAAAAACACCGAAAACGGCGGCCGGTGTTTTTCGGCTCTACGAAAAACACCGATCTTCGTCGCCTCAACTAATTCAAGACGTTAAAAGGAAAGCAGCCTAAGCAAAGACTTTCAATTAATTCGATGCTTAATGAATGGAATGTTATCTCGATGATTTCTCTCGATCAACATTAAAGTCCGACTAAGAATCCGCAAGTTGGAAGGTAAGTTGGTAGGTATTTTGTGCACGCACGCTGCGCCGCCGCTTTCGCAGGTCACAATTGGCAAACTGCCTGCGGTAGTAGGTTATTGCTAGGTGTTGACAATGCGGTCGTTACAATATAGTTGATAGACTAAGTAGATACGTGTATCTACTTTTTTTATACAGCGTTACATAGGAAGGGTAGGAAATGAGCTCAAATTTTCAGAGAACAAATTTTACTATGATACCAACCCTGAAATGGCAAAAACTAAATACATACATTTTGTTGAGTGGCAGTTATATTTTTCTAGGGAACAGCTGGTTTAATTTCAGTGATTCCAGAGTTGGTTATTTAGTGTAAGTAGTTCATAGCGAGCTTTTTGACTTACTCGTATATACATACTCGTACCTACCCAGCAAACACCAAAATATCATTCAAATCCGTTCAGCCATTTTTAGCAATAAATACTCGTATACCTATATATATTCAAACTTTTACACTTACAGTATTATTAAGAAATACTAGCCACTTATTACTACGTAACGTAACACACTTTTATCACACCCGATTTGTATGCGACATCACTCGCGAATTTCCTCCCATCAGCCAGCACGCCCAGCTCCGAATCGGCGAGCGCAGCTTTCTAGACATTCCGGACCGACCTGTCCGCTGTGAATCGCAGACAGACTGTCTACTCATAACTTATGCCTTATTTAAGTATAGAGTAGGCTTAAACCTACTCGGATTCAGATTCAGATATGTATATTTATTGAACAACTGATATATTGTAAGTTATAAGCTAGATGTCAGAAATTGTTAGTTTACCTACATTGGGCAATCAACATGTACTTACACAGTCAAATAGTTTTAGTAGTTTTTAAAATAATGATAATTAACAATACTCAACACAACACCTCAATACACTATACTTAAATAAGCGTAAGGCAGAAGATCGTGTCTTCTGGCGTTCTTTAGGAGAGGCCTATGTCCAGCATTAGGTAGGCTAATGATGACGATGATAGGTTTATCAACTGTTATGGTACAAAATTCTGGACGGCACTAAGCTGTTATGGACAAGCATGACACATAATCTGGCGAGTGAGTTGCTCTTCGGATGTTCAAATATATCAGTTACATAATAGTTGTTTTGTGTTCATGGATACTGGTGTGTTCGGATGCCAGTTTAAATTGTACTGTTTCTGGTGTGAACAATAAAGAACTATCTTTCTACCTATCTACAGAAAACGAAGTACTCTAACCTGTATCAAACTTATGGGTTTCTGTCTGTCAGTAACCTATCAGAAGTGAGCAGTTGAGCACCCTTGTGGTGCGGTGCGGTATGGTGTCGTTAGAAAGCCCAATCACAGGTCACGTTTGCATTCACTCGCCGCAGAGAGAGGCGATGGCTCTGAGCATGTAAACGCGTAGAAATCACAGAAAAACACATCGTTAGCAGTCTATTGCTTTTAAAATGTTTGAATAGGTTTCCCTGTCTTTAAATAGGTGATTTGTGCGTGTGTTGCCAGTAGGTACTCTGTAAAAGCGCTTCTTTATTTACGTAGATAGATGAATAGAAATATAGACATACATTTGTTCGCTTCCGAAATGACAAACAAAAAGAATAAAAATGCTTAACATGCAGCCTTATTGCTAAGGGCAACCTCCTTCAGACGTAGTATGTTTACTATAAAAAATGTTTCTTAGAAGCATAAGGTAACATATTGTAAAGCATATTGCGCGTATCAGCACAATTTAATTTGTATGTACCTACACTTGTATAGTATAGCATATTGGCATGCAACAAAGGTTTTCTATTACTCCTTTTCATAACATACAGAATATACCTACACACACAAAATGAATGCGAAAGTTCGTTTTCCACGTAATAATAACCTTCTTACGAAAATTACATCATCATCAAATCAGACTAACGGACTAACTTTATTGTGCTAATTTTATCCATTTTCTTAAGTAAAAGTAAATCTAAATCCCCTTAAAACTAAACGGAAGAACGTGTCTAAAAATAGGCATTCCGCCATGCTCCACTGGGCAACACGGACGGTCACTGTCACTGTGAAATGGTGACCATTGACCGCGAAATCGTTTGTTTACTTGTTCAGTCAGAGAGTCAGTTCGCTGAATGAACTATTGTCGTCTTCCAGTCAATGAAGACTTTGATTTGCATTTTGACCGCTTGAAACATTCTTTTGGTGTCATTTCTTTGTTGGTTTTGAATGAAGAGCAAACACACGTGTGCTAATGGTGTGGTTTTTAAACTCTTTAAAAAAAAACAATATCAGTAGTAATATTGGAGTAATTAATTAGTAGATAGTATCCGTAATATGTACCTACTGTTGGAGATATTAATATAACCAAACCATAACCTTAACATAACATAACATTTGTATAACAAAACACTAAACCGATAGGTTCAAAGTCTAGGAGACTCTTTATGAATGTTTTGAGCTCTTTTTAAAATTATGTAAGTCCTGCTTCCGTTTGACGGGGACTTGAAAACACCACTCTGAAAATAAAGTTTCTCACTCATAGCTCCTCAGTAGGATACCCTGTGTCGGGGATCAAAAGGAAAAGGAATAATTTAATCGGTTTCTTTGCCATGATGCCCTCGATATGTCAAACCACGTCCGTTTATAAAGTCTATCTATCAAATCCAAGAGATTACATCATTGTTTACTAGTTTTAATACAATTGCAAGACAATGACGGTGCTTCAAACTATTCTGACATAACAGCTCCTACGGAGCCCCTATTGTGTCCGACAATAACGTTTTTTGCTCCTTTCTTTCTTTTCACATTCACTTTTTATCTTTTGACATCGCAATTATGATATTACTTTGATACAATTTTAATTAGTTGTTGAAAAATATTTGTTTTGTTATATTTTCCAACTCATCGTATTTTCCTCGTGGTTTTATCTGCACGTGTACTTTTTTTTGTTTCCAAAAATTATAATGATTAATGAAATTGTAGTTCATGTAGTGTAATCGACTTTGAAAGCAAATACTTCCGTCCTTTTATGTATGTCAGAGAGTCACAACCTTGTATGATTATATGACCGCATAGAACCGCAGTGACATTGGCTTGATATAGAAAGAGATTAAATCAGAAGGTGGTGCATACATAATACAGATAATGGTCCACTCTCTTTTGAAGTAGCGCTGAATTATAGCTGAAATATTCGCGAATATAGCCCGAGAGAAATAAAATTACTATTTAAGATTTTAGATAACTATTTCTTGGAATATACCTTTTGAATAGAAGTAGATGACGCGGTGAATTTCAGATTTTGATTTTGAATTTTGAGATCAGTTTAGATTTTTCGATTCCTCGGCTGTTTCTTTGCTCTAATTTTCCATTTTCCTAAGCCGCTCCAATATTGAGACGAACAAAACAAAGAAATATATTTACGAGTAAATCTTTTATGATTTTAGAGTTTTTGCAAGATTAACGTACGGCAAGTCAATCATAAAAATTGGATTTACCTACTGAGAATGGACGCCTACAAATGCTTATTGCATACAATGTATAAATTGATGTGTTCATTACATAAATAAATAGAATAAAAAGTATTTTACCAACATAATTATATAAGGTCTTTCTAAAGAATCAGAACGGTTTTGAAACCAAAAGTGTGGTTTAGCGCGTGTTTATTTGAAGTTTTTTATCGACGTCGGCGTAATATACTCAGATTTTCACTCGTTTTTGTTCAAGTTATAAAAAAAATATTAGAACATCAGTGACTCACAAACATTTTATTTGACACTATAATATTTATATCACGACTCTACAAAATTTTTATTTGACAGAACATTTTTTTTTTCAGACTTTAAAATGCAAGTTACGCAGACCCACAGATAATACCTTACAGTATTATGTCACATGCATAAACAAATAAAATATAAACTTACTTAGATAACAAGTAGTGATATCATTAGTCACTATTTAAACTGGTTTTACTTTTGAAAAATAGGTTTGTTCCGGAAAAGATTTCGTTTGTAGATAAACAAGCTCGAAAATCCGCATTTCGTCATAGTTAGAAAGTTTTAATTAAAATTTAATTCACAATGTTCGAAAGCAAAATTAAGTAATTAATGAAGTTGGTCCCTTTTATCGACATTCTAATAATACGGGTTTCTATTAACATTTCCTTTCCTTAGTACTACCATATTATCAATTGCGATAGTCTGTGAGTGCATGGGACTATTATATAATAGGTACATAGCCCCGTCTTAGTACGTATAGATTCTATAGATATGTATGTTTGTTTGTATTTTGTACGTATGTTTGTTCCCATGAAGCTCTGGAACCACCAAAATTAGTAGAATAGGAGTCAGTTTATATTAATAGGTATTACCTTACCTTAGATAACTCAGAACCGTCTAAAAAATGGAGGAGGTTCTCAAGTCGACGCGTAGTTACCTATTTATAATTTTTATTTTATTTTAGCTGTCTGTAATTGTTCCTGAAGGATTGCTATTTATACCGAGCTTAAGAATAACAATAACACTGACAATTTTGATATTAAAATCACTTTAAATTAATAAAAAATACAGGTATTAGATGGTAATGGACATAATCACTAGCATAGAGAAACGAATACAAAAAATTGAGAAGCCAAAAAAAAAACAACCATAGCAAATCAAGAACATAATTTATACCATCTCTTACTTTCCACTTAGTTACACTTGTGTAACCAAATTATTCCACAGACCGCCCAACATGACTGATGCGTGCTGTAATGACTGACCGGTTTGAGAAGAATGCCTGATGCTTGACGGACTGTCCGTTTGATTGACAGTGGCTAACCCAAGCGGTGTTAATTGTACGAAGGGTATTGGGGAGATAATTGCTATGGTGGTGTATGTTGTGTTACGATTGTGTAATGTTGCTACCAAAGTACAAATTAAAATAACATTGTAACAACCGCTGAGCCTTCACGAGGCCTAAAAACTGACACCAGACTGACTGACTGATTAGACTATCTTACTTACTTTTTATAAAACAAATAGGTACATAATAGGGTCACAAGAAATGGGTATACTAAGCCGAAAAGGACTCCTAGTTCCTATCATTATAAACAATTTTTACAAAGGACCCAAACCTAAAATCACAAAAAAAAATTGATGTTCCATAGAAAAATGTCAATGGCACTCGATAAAACGTTTTTAATTAATAGATATTCTCAAAAAAAACAATTCTAGTTTTTCGATTAAAAATGAAAATTGTAGTGCTTAGGATCCCATGCACATAACTTTTTCTTTCACTAGCCTTGCCTTAAAACATAAAGCACGATTATAAAACAAAACAATGCCTAAGTACCTACCTACTTATGTTAAATAAAGTGAAAATATTTAGCAACTTTTACATAATCATAGAAACGGCAAATCTCATAATTCAGCCGTCAAACCTGCGCATGCGACGCGACTCCGTAAAAACCTTCGATAGATTTGCATAACATCTATAGAGAAATGCCATTTAGCATTTGCATATCATTCCATAAAGCAAGCTAAATTAAACCCTATTTCCAATGCATACGATATACGACGTTAAACGAAAGTCAAAGTTTGTATGAGGTAACAGTATTGTTTTTTTGTTCTCACGGTGAAGATGTCGAAGATAAATGGCTAAATCTTAATTTGAAAGCTTTTTCAAAGTGTAGCGCTGTGTTATATCGCAACAGAAAACATGTGCGAATTATACGAATTTATATACGTAATATACGAATTGCTAGCTGCGAGTCGCGGTTACATTAGTGATGATGATGATGATGAAGTTAGCCTATGTGTTAATCCAAGAAAAGCTATTTACATTCCAATTTTCATCGAATTCCATCCAGGCTTTCAAACTTAACCTGTTGATGATAAAAAAAAAGAAAAAACTAAAATCATTTTTTTTTTGGAAAAAATTGTTTTATTTGAAAAAGAAATTTTAAAATTTAAATCTCTCACGCTTAAATATTTAATTGAATGTAAACATAAACACTATCTCTATCATAAACTTGTTCGCTACTAACACTTGCATCTAAACAAGCAGATAGCATCTGGTAAATAAATTAGCATCATTAGAGCTGACAGTATCGAATGGGAATCAGTTTGACCTGCACCTGGGAACCTATTCTTGGGCGCTCGAGATTATCTCCGTCACTCTCACTCTCAAGACATTTGTATAGAGAGGAACAGTGACCGAGATAACATCTCACTTGCCAGAATAGGACCTCTGCACCTGTGTAGCGCAAACTCATCGCACTTTGTAAGAGGGGAGGTGGGGCTTACTAAGATTAGGGCCTTTTAAGAAAAAGTTTTATCGCAATTAAACTAGTGTTCACATGCAAAGCGGCTTTGGTTTTTGTAAGAAACTTTATTTGAGATATTTGCTATATTAATATAAATATAGAATCAATTTGTTCAATATGGTTTTGTATTAAATAAATTAGCATCATTATAGCTGTCACCATCGAATGGGAATTAATTTGACCTGCACCTGCGTGGGGCAAACTCTTCTTACATTGTAGGCCGGAGACAGACGTTTCAATTTAAAATGAAAATGACCTATTGGTAGTATTCTCATGTACCAATACCTACATTTACTTGAAAAAATTAAAGTAAATATTTATGTCTACTCATAATTATATTTATGTATGAAATTAATTATGATTACTAAAATTATATTTTGCAGAAGCTATAAAATACGTTTTTTGCGAGAATCGAAACCATAATTTCGATTCCGTATGCTCTTTTTTTCATTAAAAATAAAAATTGGATTACTTTTTAAAATTATTCACTTACTTCTGAGACTTCAATAATGTTGTACGTACATCCCAATCAAAATTATTACTTCGTGTACATAATGATGCTCTAAATATTTCATCCGAACACATTAAGACTTGTCATAATTTTATAGACCAGTCGACCTCTCGAAATGAGTCAGACAGCTCCCAGACAATCACATTTGCGTAACGCATACAATATAGATTTGACCGTTCTCTCAGCGCTTGAGCAACTGGCAGGATGTGACGTAATCAGGTATTATTTTACGATTCCCATATAAAGGAGATCATTTGACCCACTTCCGTAATGGGCCATTGTGTCAAAGTTTGAGAGCAGGTCGCTTGAGCTAAGTACCTCGTTAAGTAGAGCTATGCAGATTCTAAGTATGTGCTTATACTAAACTTACATTGTGACCGCTGTAATTTATCTTAGCGACAATAAGATAATCCGGCTTAAACAAGATTTATTTTATAATTCAACAACTCTACGTTTTAGTTACAGTCTCTAAGTGCATGTTATGTAGAACTAAAGACTAAGCTAAGACTAAGCACGTGCTTTTAATGAACTAGGAATATATTTATAAATGTTATACGTTTATCATCTGTTAATATAACTTGGTAAAAAATCCGGCTAAGTCGGGCTTTATTTTTGTTTATTAGCAGCTTAAAGCTTAACTTTTATTTAATGAAAAGTGTTATTTATTTCTCTAATATATCAAACTGTTAGGTATATTATATTTGGCCTATAACAAATCGATCTTAACGATGACCCAATCATGACGATTGCTTTGTGAAAGTTATTTGTTTGATTGTGATAGTAGCTAAGTACAAATTATAACTTCGTTTGTCGTATTCGTTTTGACAAAGACAAAAGTAAGCAAAGACATCAACAAACTCTTTGGTAATATTATAACTCTTTTTTAAGTTAGGTACCTACTCCTTATACTTACTATAGGTACTTATTTTTAGCCATTCTTTTATAATTCACAGATTACTGCATGAACTTAAAACCTTTGCAATTTTGTTTACAATTTGTAGGGCTTCACTTCAAAAATGTTTTCTTTAATCTTTATTGACTTCGCACGGGAAGTGCATTCGGACAAAGCGACCATAGAGCCATTAATTCAATTCAATTGCCCGCTATCAGATGTTGCTTCATATAATAAAAGCCTTTCCTCGTAATAGTTTTAAATGTTCCTACTTGCTCACAGAGTAGAACCTCGAAGTGAATGCATTCAATGCAATTGCATAAAGCACTTTATTACATTTTCGTTGAGAAATACATACATTATGTCTACCTCTTTTGACGGACCTCTCGCAGTAAAATTGCAAGACGTTGTCATAACAATTTAATTTATGATTGCTTGGCAGTCACTTTGTGTGAATAGGTTTGAATAGGATGTCTTGTGCTTAATCTAGAACTAACTACTTACTTAATTTAGTCGTGAATTTTTGGGCAATTTTATTGCATCATATTTACTTTATAAATTATTTCAAAAGGTTTGTAGAAGAGCAAGTAGGTGAATCGTAAGCTTTTCTGTCTCTGTTATATTTTTTCCTTAACACAGACGAAATCTTTACAAAATTTTGCACTGCTTTAGGGTGATAGGATGATAAGTAGATAGGATTATACTTACACACTAAACACCCACCTTCCTTCCACCCCTCGTCCCGGTAGCCTGCCTTGGCGCAACTGCGTTTTATCTCCTCTCAAGACGAGTACATACCTACTGTCCCAAAATACAGTTACATATCGATTATTCAAAAGTGTAAAAAAGCCATAAAATTAAAAAAATCTTTTACGTTTTTAAATACATAGATTCAAAACAGCTGTCCTGTCTAGGTGCATTCGGCTTGGGATCGAAAACAGTTAAAATGCTACTTTTGCATTCAATCGTCCAAATGTATCTACTTGTTACATATATTATTAATTATGTAGGTACACTGTACAGTGTACAGTGACAATTGTCATCGAAAGTTGCGTTTTTAACTGTTTTCGATCCAAAACCGAACGCACCGTTTGTAATAATATTTGATAGCAAACTCTGTCTTATTTTACTAAGGATACCTACTTAGGCAAAATTAATTGCTAAACCATTACTTTAGATATTTCTTGGTTATGGATTTCGCAACATGTTGCAATGTTGTTGGTAACCAGAGAAAGATGAATCTTCAACCAAGGATGCATGCACCTGCACGCAATTATTGAATCCAATGTTTTGAATATTTATTTCATTATAATAATAACTAACAAGATATTCAATTACTAGATATTATCCTTCACGCTTATTGATTTCGTAACTTGAAGAGCATTTTATTTTATTACATCAATTTGTTATTATTATTTAATTTAGTTTAATGAGTTACTTGTCAATGTCGAAATATTCGTTAACGCTCTAACTTTACCTTTACCTCTCGCCATACTGCAAAGATCTTTGTGGTGTCTACGTGTGAGAGGTAAATTTTGACAGCTCGAAGCTCAATTTAGAAGAGCTGGATAAGTATAAGTCAATGAGCTGTTTCATTTCATTTCTTTTAACGAACAAATCTCGTTTGATGTTTTTTCTTAGTTTTTATTTTTAGTAAAAAAGAGTGTGTGACTGTTACCGCGTATCTCCGTAACAGCCAAACTTATTTGGATAAAATTAGGAATGTAGACAATTTTGATTCTGGAATAACACATAGGCGACTTTGTATCATCGTCCTCATCACGGTTTTTCATCAATTCGCGGCTGAAACCAAAGAAAAGCTAAAAAAAATAAATGGTACGAGTAAAAGGTAGGTAAAAGCTAGTTTAGTCTACATTTTAGCCTAGACTGATACCATTGAGTCAACACCACAGCCCCCGTGTAATGGCTTCCTACCACAAACACTAATAACTAACAGAGACTTACCGTCTATTCCACCACATCAGCCATCATTACATTGCGCAGCTCTGCCACGTTCTACAGTCAGCGCGAAAAGTAGAACACTTCAGAAAAATATTTTATTAAGTAATTACTGTAAAAAAATTGCATACTTTAGGAGGGTGCCGCCGTCGTTCAAATTTGCCATGAATAATTTTTGTACGTATTTCGTTTTTTGGAAAAGTTTTTAGCTACAATTAAAAACATATTTACAAGTCACGTAACAGTAATGGCAAGTAGTACGAACAGCATTTGATTTTGAGTTTTTTTAATAACTGATTAAAAACACTCAAAATAATTCTTCGATTTTGCTGCCTCAATCCAATTAGGTGGGGTCAGCCAGCACACCATGCAAATAGGTATGTTTATAACGGCCTGACGTCAACCCGGACGCATTTTCTAGTGAAAACTATACATAAGTTATTCAATAGTAGGTAATATTTTTAACAGTTCTTAATATCGAAATCGTTTAACAGATATTTATGTGGAACCACTTTTATCGTTGATGGTACTTGTAGCTATAAAGGTGGCAATTTGTACCAGGCCGTGAGAAAATGAAGCAAATCTGGTCAAGTGCGAGTTGTCTACCGCAAGAGGGGCCCGTACATTTCTAGAGCAACAATTAATATCACGAATGAGTTTTTTTTTCTTTGGAAGTACATAGTTCTGACCAATAAATTAATAATATATGTGTTTTATCTACTAAGTGCTTACAGAGAAAAACATATTTCTGACATTGTGTAATCTTTAGCTTTGCACAATTTTGGAATATGAAAGAAAAACACCCACGCAAACGATCTCAAAATAAATCAAAAACTATCTACGAATAGAAAAAAACAATAATTGTATATGCCAAAAATTGCTAAAAATCGTGCTTAATAATGAAAGTGTAATTTCAACACGTTTTCCCATGTACGCCGACGGGATCCTAAAACCATCAAACGAAGGCGTGGGGAAGAGTTGACGACACTAAATGCCACTCTACATTCTACAAACTACTTTTATTTGCATGAATGAGAAATAGGAATAACAACTAGATACGGAAGTCGAAAGTTTGTTCTCGAAAGGGCTCTTGATTTAGTTTCGAATTTATTTTTGACCCTTTAAATGTAGGGCCTTTTTTAAATTTTTACAAGCTTTCAAATATTTCCACTGAATTTTGTACCACTTATTATGAATTATGTCCGATGAAGCTGAAATTTGATATAACTACCTGTGTAACTCTGATGATAATGCCATGAAAGTTTGTTTTTAAAGATATTTTTCATCATTTTTTTTCTGCTTGCTTGACAAACCTTTTTAATTTTGGTGTGTAGCTTTGACGCATGAGTGGCTAGATATATCCATTGTTATTTACCTATAGATAAAATGACGTAAGTATTCCTTAACAAATTACGGTTACGGTATTTAATTAAATATTTCAATTGAATCGCAAAAATGCGGACAAAGCTAAAATTAATCTTCCTTAAAATAACTGTAACAACTCTCTCTATTGTCGTAGAGCTGGAATTTTGGCAGATATTTTAATAAAGCATTCTATATAACGGATTATGAGTGGCCTGGCCTCTAAAATAAACAAAGCACCTTATTATTATGTAGGTAAATGATATTCAATAGGTGGTGATAGGTGCCATTATCGTTTTTTATCACCAAATTTGGCTCACCACGATTGAGTGACCTTTAAAATCACAACGGTACTTTTACTTTCCGTGTGGCAACACCTACTTGTATTGCCAAATATTATTAAAACAAATTGTGGTTTACTTGCTTTGTGTATTGCAACATTTGGACGAGATGTTACCGAAGGTAGCCTTCGTTGCATTTCTGTGTGACAGAAAACCGTCGGAACGAAACGGATTGAAATATAATATTACAGAAATATTTCATTTTAGTTAGATAACTCAAGTAGGTAGGTTTAATAGGTAGGTATTCTACTTAATATTAAATATGGTACCTAATCAAAACTTGCAATAAAATGACAACGATTTATATTACAAGGCATTGCTTTGACAAACCAGATCTGAGTCAAAGTTTAAGGCAAAAAGAAGTGTAGGTACTTAAAACAATTTATTTTATAGTCCACTAAAAAAAAGCCGTACAGTATTCCCTAAATAAGTAGATACCTATCTGTAGGCTACTAAGTCTAATTAGCTCTCTCTTCTCTATCTACAAAATACCAAAATTTCAAGCTAACAATCTTTACTCATCTTATAACGTACTTAAACAATATTTACAAGAAAGTAAACTCAAACAATAACCTCCACTCAAGTGTCAAATCCGCTGGATGCCATCACGCAACAAGTGGTTTACTCTTGTTTTTTAAGGAATGTCACTTGACCGGTGACCGGTTGAAAAAACGAATTTCTGGATGTGGGGATGGGTCTAGTTATAAGCGATAGCGGGATTAGGAAGCCCTTTGCGTTTTATTAATCGCTGGAATGGGGGTGTCGGTCTGATCTGACTTCTAGTCTATTAGGGTGTCTATTGGACTCAGCTCCTATTCTACTCGTAGACTACTCGTGTTTAAAATATGCGAGTCACGATTCTTCAATCATCAGTCTTTGAAAAAGATCGTCGGATGTCATCGAAACTTTAGTCGAAGTATCGGACTCAATAATATGCGAGTGCTTCAGCGTAATTATAACAAAGCGTGCCTACCATCTCTGACCACACCCTCATTTGACATCATATGACCTTTTTCGGTTTATCAGACTTTCCCCCGACATGGCTCTGAGACGTTAGACTTAAACATTATATTTTTTACACATTCTATAATACCCATTTAAAAGGTCTGACCCTGGGCTAACCCGAAAAACCTTAAAACCCGAAAAACCTTAGCTGAGTCGAACTTTTAGAGAAATATTTTAGGTAAGTAATAGTTAATAGTTATTTAATCTTCTTTCTATAAAATCACGTAACTTTTAGCTGAAACGAATATCTAGTCTCTTCTGACAATATTTTAGTTTATTGCATTTTATCAGCGAACGTATAGCGTGTTTATTGCAGAAGCTTGATGATTTTACGATGCCTGTCTCATTTAATAAAATATCATTTATTATGATCGTTTTATGATTTTACAACCATTTTGGCTGATTTATAGCATTGTTAGACACGCGTTGTTAATCTACTTGTAAAAAGTATATTTACTTACACTTACCTACTTAAATGTTCTACAGACGGTCTCCACTCTCTTTCTGTACATTCTGATAATTCTCTTAAAAAAGCTACAGGTAATTAGATAGGCTAGTTTACTAATTTGTTAAAATCCATTCAATGTTTGTTCATCTTAAAATATGTTAGGTGCAAGCAAAGTAATAAAAAAAAATTAAAAAAAATATTAGGTACTTTGCTTGTATTTAATTTTCAAATATTATTTTGAGAAGTGTTTTGCCCATAACATTAAATAAACGCTATTTTTTTAAGTCTTCATACGGCCTAAACATTCTGACACCAGCTAGCCATTCGATCGAGCTATACTTACGAACATTAATTCATTATGAGCCCGGTTTGCCTCATTTTTGGACAATGGCTTCTCTTTCTTCTTTCCACTCGTCTCGGTTCATAGCTAACGCGAGCCAATCCCTCTCGAAAGCATCTAGTTTGTCCTTTCACCTCTTTCTGGGCCGACAAATGGGCCGTTTAGCTTTTGGGACCCAGTCAGAGATGAACATAAAAAAAATCCCGTTTTCAGCTTCAGTTTTCAGACACACCACACGGCAAGCGTCCCGCAGTAGTCAAACATTATCTCATAGCTATTCACGCTAAAACACTTTCTCTGTGTAAATAAGTAAATATGTGCGAGTAGGTAGTAATATACAGCCAATAACATTGCGTGGACATCCTTGTTATTCAGATGCATCCAACTTTCCAAAGGAGCGGATTTGTTTTTCTATGAAAGTACGTGGGCTATGGGTGTATCATAGGAAGTATCCTGTAACTAATCGTACAATAACAGTTTGACCGTTTTAAGACTGCGAGCTGTTGTCGATTCATTTCTTTATTTGGAGTGCTAAACTACCAAAGCTCCATTTTGCAGTTGGAGTAATATGCTTCTTATTTTAAAACTTATTATTTTATACATAATAATATTAGCTTTCTAAGTCGGGTTTGAGTAAGTATCTCAGGGTGACGAGCGCAGTGCTGTGCCGCGCAGGGTCTTGAATTCTGCGAGTTCAAAATTCTGGGTGGCGCAGAGCTGTTATGGGCAAACGTGACGTTTAACATCAGGCGAGCGATTTGCTCGTTTCGTCACTTAATCACATAAAAAAAAAAATAAAAAAAAAAAGTTTATATTGTGCTACAGAAAATGTACCCCAAGACCCTGTTTAAAACAAATAACACAAACACTCAACATTACAATCACAAGTTTTATCTATCTCTAAACTCTAATTTTCCACCTATAGAAAACCCTAAAAGAAAAACGATGGAAAGATTTTTAATTACTGCCGCCAATATTATAATAGACCGGATGTAGTTCTCACTTCTCGTTAGTGAGAGAACTAAAGCTTGCCAGTAAACAAAAACAACTCCACCAGCCGATTTAAAATCGACGAAATCGAATGAAAAATATTTCTTAAAATCGGTAGTGCTTAACTATAAATTTTCTTTCAGATAATGTTTATTTTCATTTAGAAAACAAAACTCACTGACTATTTTTCTTGTTTCAGGTGACAGCCTTGGCTGTGCTAAACATAGCATGGGCGAAAAATGCGACGGCAAAATCGAAACCGAAACGACAACTGGACAACATACGAACTCCGCAAAACTTACAATACTCACTGGTACTGCCACATTCTAGAGTGCAAAACTTCCGATCACTGAATACAAACACACGAAGAATTTCTCATGGTGCAGCAAGAGGAGGAAAACTGCCACCTTACGCGGTGCAAATGGAACCAGTGGTACAATATTCACAGAAAGACCCTCTCTACGACCCCACGCAAGATAATCTGGACGATTCAGTAGTGAACAAGAATGAAATTTACGCTCAATCGAAAATTCTTAACACTCATGATTCTGAAGAAAGTTTTGGTCCTCCATACGGATCTCTTCCAACTGCTCCACTGTACAGCCATGAACCGCATCCCCAATACTATGAAGCGCCTGAGCCAATAATTGAAATTATTATCAAGGAGTCAAACGAGACTCTTCCGGCTCCACCTCCGCCTCCTGTGCAGAAAAAGAAGAAGGAACCAGTTCACGTATTCTATGTAAAATATAGCAAGGACCCCCATTCACATGACAAAGTTATTTATGAGAAACCAATTCCTGCCATTACTCCTCCAAGTAATGAAGAAGATCACGAAGACCACCACCACCAAGAATATATCACTGTTACACCTGAACCTTACATTCCACTCAAAACCACCACTTTGAGGGCTATCATTAAACCTGAGTCAGAAGTGTACCACAGCGATAGCAGCGTTAAAGTTACCTTTGGCAATGAGGGTCACCACAGTCATTACAGTGACAGGCGAGAAGGAGGCTACCAAAACGAACAAAGAGAAGAAACCGCGCCTAGACCAGCGATAGCTTTTCCTAATCAACCTCCGCAACCACAGAACCCTCCTCAAGAGACCCACTCTGCTCGATCTGCGCCATCTCAATTACAGTTCAGTCATGGAACAGAGACGAAATCTACAGTTTATCATCCTAATACCTACAGACCAAGTTCGCAGCACGCGCAAAGTCGTATCCAATTCCAACCTCAACCCTTCCCTACTGAACAGCAACTGCCAAGCCAAAACCCAACTTCAGTTCCATTTAGATCACAAACGCACCCTCCGCGTCATCCATTTGGACCACCGTCTTCTTTGATACCTAATCCTGCATTTGCTAATGGACCCCCGGGAATAATTGAACATTTCAATGGACCCACTTCAGCGTCACCACTCGGTCCCGTATTCCCAACGTCGTTTCCTAGACCAAGCAATGGACCATCTTTTCACTCTCGTCCAAGCAATGCTCCTGCATTTGCGTCACGAGTTAATGGCCCACCAAAATCTAGTTTCCATTCTGGACCACAAAGGCCTTTCCATCAATCACCACCAAAGCAATACTTTGATGAAGCCAAGTATCTGCAAGAAAATTATCACACAATAACTACTGAACAAGTAGATCCGCCTAAAGCTCAACCGTTGCCAAGCCGCCAAACTCCGACGTTTAGCCGACTACCTACAGCTGGGCCAAGCCCCACGCCCCAGTTCCAGAGTCATTTTAACCGACCTCAACTTAACCAACAGCTACCTCAGCAAAGACCACCCCAACATTTCGTTGAGACAATTCACAGCAAGCCTTCGCTTACGGTCAGCCCCAGTGGTTCTCCGTTTTTCAATTTGAAACCATCTCCACCTCACATTGAAAACAACCGTCCTCCTTTCCAGCAAGCTTCTCCACAATTTAATTTCCATCAAGGCCCTGGACCGTCGGCCATTCCTTCTCAGCAGAGTCAACATTCATTTTCTAGTCCTGTGACGGTATCACCTTCACCTATTTCTCATAACCAGTTTCTTCCTCAGCCCTCTTCTCCAACTTTGTTTAATTTCCAACCTTCACCTTCATCACCCCCAGACCAAGTATTCTTCCCGCGACCTAACTCTCCTTCCGAACGACCTCAGTTCCAATCTCATCAAGGACCGTCTGAACGACCACTGTTTCAACACAATGGCCCCTCAGAACGACCAAAATTCCAATCTCACCAAGGACCATCAGACCGACCACAATTCCAACATCAAGGCCCATCTGAACGACCACAATTCCAGCAACAGGGTCCTTCAGAAAGACCACAGTTCCAGCAACAAGGCCCCTCAGAACGACCACATTTCCAACAACAAGGTCCCTCAGAACGACCACATTTCCAGCAATCTCATGGACCATCTGAAAGGCCAACATTCAGCCATCAAAACCAGTTCCAAGACCAGTCCAATATTAATCATCAGCAACATATCAACCAATTCGTTCCTAATGGTGGAGAACTGATTCCTGCTATATCTAAATACGAACAACACATCACTGTGAATGGTCCCACTGGTCAACCTAATTACAACTTGCTGAGTGAATCTAGTCAACCATCACCAGCACCTTCGCACAACGACCAACAATATCAACACGTTCAACAGCAACAAGAACGTGAGCGCCATCAGCATCAACAACAGCAAAAGCAAGAGCAACAGCAGCAAGAACATCAACACCAGTTACACCAACAGCAAAAGCAGCAGCAGCAAGAACATCAACACCAGTTACACCAACAGCAAAAGCAACAGCAGCAAGAACATCAACACCAGTTACACCAACAGCAAAAGCAACAGCAGCAAGAACACCAAAACCAGCTACACCAACAGCAACAACAGCACCAACAACAGCAGCAGCAACAACAACAACAGCAGCAACAATATGAATCTGAACAAGAACAAGTAAGACAACAACTAGCACACAATGTGAGAAAGCAGCAAGAAGAGATTCAACGGCTGCAAGCTCAATTACTCCTAACGCACCAACAACAACACGATGCGACGCAATATAACAACCAACAAATTGAAAGTAGTTCTCCTAGATCACAATATATACAAGAAAGGTCACGAGCTCAATCAAGCACAGCCCTTCCTCCATACTACCAATCGACTTCCAGAACGGTTGAAATAAGGCCTACAACACAAAAATATGCCTCTTCTACAATTAATTCAGTGAGTAGCACACCTAAACCTGAAAAACAAGAAAAGAAAAAGCCTACATTTGAACTCCCCGATGAAGTTCCTGATGATCTTCGCCAACAGTTATTATCTTCTGGAATTCTCGATAACGCTGACATAAGTGTTTTGGACTACGACAAGGTTGGAGATACGCCATTAGACTCACTTCCTCCAGATCAGTTAGCTAACTTCTTCAGTGCTGGTGGAGGCCAACAAATTGCTTCAAGTGAAAATAGACCAATCTACGTAAAACCCAATGGCGATGAAGTTGAGTCTAGAATAGTTGATGACATGGAAGATGATCAAGATATTGCTGCATCAGAAAATATTCCCAGTTATGTGTCTCCTCCGCCATCAAACAACCAAGCCGTAGAAATGAAGGTTGTCCATTTCGATCCAAACACAGCCGAAGGTCAAAAGATCGCGAATGAATATGTGCAAGAAAATGCCACGCGAGCTGATCCAGTAGCACTCAACGATAAAAAATTCAACAGATACTTGCCATTAAAAGTCAGTGGAAACCAATTTCCTTTGCCCGATATTCTAAAAGGCAGAAAAGTAACTTCAGTAGTGGTTCTAGCTCCTGTTGAAACCGAAGCACTTAGTGGAGAGCATTCAAGAAAAGAACGATCAGCTACTAATACTCTGAAAGGAATAAAGTTTGTTGCTGGTGACAGTTTGCAAAATTTGTTGAAAAAGCCTTCGACAGATAACTTCAAGAAATGGTTGGATGTTGAGAAGAAAACAGCTACAGATTTGCAATCAATCATTCTACTTGTGACTGGGTAAGCTTTACACATGATTTATTTAAATCTAATACTTTTCGTAATTAATTGCAAAAAATTCAAAAAAGATCCCACAAATGCGGTATTGTTAGTTTTCTGTGACCTAATGAATTAATAGTTTCTACTTTTTGTGTCCTATTTTTACTTAATCGATGTAATTTTTACTATTCTATATACTAGATTCTACCCCAATATTATATTTTCACTTCTTTATTATTTTTTATGGTTGATAACCACCACATTAATAATTCTTTTTTCATTTTCAGGAGCGAAACAACGGAAGACGACAGAGAAATCTACATGTACGACATCGGATCAGGAACTGTCAACAAGCTTGATGGAGAGCTTTCAAATGCCTTCGTAGAAGCTGCCGAAAACAACTCCCTCAGCAAAGACATCGAGAACCTAGCCATCGAAGGAGAAGGAACACCTGAGAACTTTAATAAAGACGACGATGACGTCGACGCCGAAGGTTCCGAGAATGTGCCATTATTCGTAGACTTATCGGGTGTTAGCTTAGATTCAGAAAATAACAGTCACGTTTCAATATCATCAGGGTACAGTAAAACAAAACTTGGCAGATCAATAAGAAGACATTCATAAAATAACATCGCCATAAGGTGAATCCTTGTAAATAGTATAGTTGTTAGTATTACTAAATTAAATTGGCGCATGTTGCGTGTAGTCGTAATTTTTATACAAAAGTGATAATGGTTGTACAATATAAAGTAACTGCCCTTTAAAATTGCGCTTCATTTAATATCCTTGTTTCCTGAAACATTTAAGGTAGGTATACCGAGTGAAGAAATATAAATATAAAAACTTGCTAGGTGGTTTGTAAGCATGTTTCATCTTCGATCAAATTATTGCTTACACACAGGCGAGTTTGGTGATCAAACGTGGACTCATTAAGTACTCAATCATGTCTCTTAAAATGTTAGGTCCTATCAAGAGCAGGTGCTTAAATACTTACTCGTAATAATGATTTATTCAAAACTTGTCGGAGGTGTGAAATTAGTTTTATCAAGTCAAATGATTTTACTTAATATTTACAATTAAATACCATTTATAGATAAATGATGTTAGCGAGAAATGGTTTTCCATCACAATATTTAAACGGACCATAATTTCATACTCGGTAAATATTATAATCGAGTTTATGAAAACATCGATTCGAATCAAATACCAGCCGAAATTTTTTCTTACTGGTAATCAAACGAGTCATCAAATTACTTGTCAATGTCACACATGTCAACTCATTCATTTCAAATGTCACTGTCAAAGTCAAACGCATTCGTATGGATTATTGGTGGAAGGAGGTCCGTGCCGCAGTGTAAAATTAGCAGTATTTTGATATTTATATGAGTTTCCGCTAACAAAAAACAAATTTATAATGATGGAGGGTTCACTGAGCAAATGGACAAATGTGATGAAAGGCTGGCAGTACCGCTGGTTCGTGCTGGACGAGAACGCCGGACTTCTATCCTACTATACGGTGAGTGACGTACCTATACTTTATGAAACATCCCAATCATAACTTTACGAATTATCGCCGAGCTGTGATTTCTCTGCAACTTTCAGTTCACCCACTTTCTTATCGGTTACAAGTGCACTCTTTGTGTACGGCTTTGTTGTGTACATAAAATGTATTAAAACTTTAAATTGCGAGCAACCTCACTTTGCCACCAAAACCAGTTTAGAATTAAGTAGGTACAGAATTAATGAAAGAAAAACTCACTATTTTATTCGACGCACACATCCATAAATACATAATTACATCAACAATATAACATACAATAGTAAAACTGCTTCAAAAAGTTAGCTTCACATAAATACTAAATATATTGCCCAGCTTGAGTTTTCAGAAAAACCATTGTTTATAAAGTCTTTTAAAACTTTTAGGTAACTTTTGTAGTGGATCTTGGCATAGATAACTTTATCAAATCAGCGATTGAGAAACCAATGATCTGGTCATTCTTCAGATAAGTGGCTATAAGTAACATCTAACCGCTACCAAAAGTCAAACTTTTAGGCTTCAGTTGCTAGTCGTATAACAATATTAGTTGTCTAGACATGTCACAACCTTTCAAGCGATCTTAAAACTCTAAAATTCGAGCCGTCCACTCCTATATCGTCTGAACAAACAAAAACTTGAAGTTTTTTATTAATTTCATGCAATAAAACAAAAGTCTAAAAATGCAATCATTGTTCTACAATCACGAAGATATGAACTTAATTACTAGAACTATCCAAGTACAGTGTAAACTCAATATAACGTCAGCGTTGAAATCACTTGGCTTTGGTTAGTTTAGCTTGTTTTCCATGTGTATGGGCTGATCCTAATAGACACTATAAAAAGAAACTAGATATTTTGATAGAAGAAACCTCATAAGTGTCAAGGTCAAGGTATTAAAGTCTTGAGTTTCTTTAAGACGCTCCAAAGGGAGTATTAATACACTCTATGATTGAATACATGATAATTTATTCTAGATTATTGTTACACTAGTTATTATGTGATAGGCATATTAAGTAGTGTATTTTGCAAATGAGATAACAATACTGTTGTAGAATGCTAATTGATCATGTTCAGATGTATTCCTTTGTGCAACGAATGCGGCTACACACGCCAGGCGCATAAAACACAACGCACTAGATTATTAGCCCCAGTTAAAATGTTAAAAGTATTTGACCAGTCCAATTAGAAGCAGTAGTAACCATATTTATTTAAAATTTTAAAATGGAAGTGAAACTGACTTTTTGAATAATAAAAGATATTCTATTCAATTCTTAAAGTGGCCTAAAAACTCTTCACAGTAAGGGCTAGATACTAAGCCAAACCACTCAGTCAAGTTTACTTTTAAATGTGTCAGTTTAAACATTAATAGCTGATGCCCACAACTATACATTGAAAGAGTAAGTTTGGCTAAGTTTTAACTAAGTTTTTCACCTTCCTCTCGTTTCTTTCTTTTCCGTCATTCTTACTTATTTTTTGATAAAAACCAAAATTGACTTCATATTTACTCTAATTACTTATACTTTCTTGCAACGTTTCCTATAATTTTGCTTGAAGAAGTCGTAGAACATGTAGTATACAAATATGACGTTGGGGAAGTACATGGCAGCGACTCCGTGTGGGGCCGGACAGCTGGGCAGGAACACTTGCAGGGAGTAGATCAGCATTATTGTGAATTGTACCTAAAAGTGAAAGAAAGCAAGTAAAAACTGTATTCTGTGGTCAAGTAGCAATTTGGTTCAAAAAATTCTGTAATATCTTAGTTAAAAAGAGAAACTAATTGCTATGTAAAGTAGCAAAGTTTGTCTAAAACATGGAAATTTTCAAAGACAAACAAAATAAGAGTAGGTCCAAGTCCTACAGTTTATATAGTGACTTTGCTTAAAAGATAAGACCCTTTGATAAACTAACTATGTTAGAGCTGTGAGCAGACACAATATGGGTATATTGTGTCCTGACCTCTGATACAAAAAGGCACCAATCTACTCAATCTCGAGCAAATTCATGCCAGGCACCGATTCTACGTTCTCAGAATTCTTTAGCCACTTGATTTAAAATCATGATTTACTCACCATCTGTAAAACAGTAAGCCACAACTTGTACTTGACTAGGAACACCTTGACCCTCGGGCCTCCCTCAGCGGAGAGCAAATAGTAACTGTACATTATCACGTGGACACCGTTGTTGATCATGGGTGAGAATGATGTTATACCTCCTGGAAATAAAAATAGGTTATCAGGAGAGATCTTTGCCCAGTAGTGGGACAGCATATTATTATGTTAAATAAAAAACACCTCATCAGGCTATTTAACTACTGATAAATTACTGGTGTCCATCAATGAGCTCAGTACACTGAGAAAAATGTCCATCTAAATTCCGCTAAAAGAATGATGAATTCACTTCACTTCACACAATTCATCAAAATTCCGATGAATTCACCTAATAGTATGCTATATCTCTATATATCACCAAAAAGTATGCTCCATACTTTAGGTGAATTCATCAGAATTTTGATGGCAATTTTTCTCAGTGTATACAATATTTTCATTGGCGTAACATCAGCAAAACGAGATATTTAAGATTCAGTAAGAATGTCTTTATCCACAAACAGGTAGCTACTAGGTAAGCGTGCTCCAAAGTAGACCGCATCATTACTTAAAGTCAAGCAGAATGTGGTCAAACGCAAGCATTTTAAATTAAAAAGTTATCATAAACTTTCGGCCGACGTTTACGCAGATCGACACTCCACCTGACCGTATAGTCCTTTAGAGTCTGCAAACTTTTTGACCGCTTCTGTGGCAAGCTTTAAACCTTTTTAGGAAGCGGATTCTGCTCCAGCGGGCATCGAAATGATAGTAAAGCGGTCGTTAAAGCGAGGTAGTCCACCTAGAGCACCCGTCCGAATAGCACCGGCGCGAAGAGCACCCAGCCTAGTCCAGGAAGAGCACCTATCCATTTTTTTGGCAGGTGCTCTTCGTGGATTCAAATTTATTTTTACATTAAAGCGGCGCGGTCGCGGCGGAATTATCCAACAGGCATTTATTTATTGATTTGATTTATTCTAAGAGTAGTTTAGCTTCCAACATACTATTTTCAAGCCTATTCGGCGATCCTTTTAAAAAAGAGTGCCATCTCTATAATAAAACTCGCACATGATTTTGTTTTGAATCCGAATGAGGTTCTTTTATTCAGTGAAAAGCTTGCGTTTGACCGCCATCTCACCTGCAGGTAAATAAACAATGATGTGGTCTACAATAGAGAGCACACTTGCCTAGAAGAAACCGATTTACTCTCGTGTTGAAAACACCTAGATTATATAATTATAAGCTTCCAATTCATTTTCCTCTTTACTTCATTTTGTTTGATTAATCTCGTCTCTCACCGTTTCCTACCCCTATGTCTATAAGGACCTAAGAAGGGTCCTGGCGTAACGAGTACGGGTAGGTAATTAGATCCGAAATACCTAATTCAGACACAACTCGTAAGCGCGTGACTAAAATCTAATTTCCATGCGTTTCGTGCGATTCGGGCGACCTTCGCCTAATTAGCCCCTAATTTTTGTTTACTCGGACAGGTTTATGTAGAATAGGCAAGCTAAGCCAGGCTATTTGTGTCACAAAACGTGATACGCCCTAAATAAGCAAAGGTCGTTTGAAACTTCGTCATCTTTCACTGCCTTCTTTATCCCACAGGTGAGTCTACCAAACAGACATAATGCCACTCTCAGATCAAGTAGAAAGGAAGATATAGTACTACTGCCTTAGATCCAAGTGAAGTCACAAACTATCCGACTGCCTGTGTACGTAAACTTCACGCAATATTGACGCATAAAAACTATACTACGGCACTCTATCTTTCTTTCTACTTGATCTGAGTTGCCTCTGTCTTAGATCCGACATGCAACTTGTAATTCGAAAACAAAAATTCCATGCATCAAAAATATTTGTATAAGTAAATAAATGATCGTGCATGTTTTTATGCCAAATCGATTATGCGGTCCAAACAATCGTGACATGTCTGTTATGACTTCTTATTCAATATCATAACATCATTTTACCGAATATTTAGTAAACCTTATTTCTACAGCACAGAGGCTATATCAGCCTAGCAAACGTCGCCAAATTTTCCACACTTTCTCTAATCGTGTTGGATATGGAAAAGACAGTAAAACAGTTTTATCTGTCAACCACTGGCAACGTAGATTCAACCTTATCTAGAACTATTGTACTTGTATTGTTATTGTCTGATAATAAGAGACAGTTTGCTTTGTCATTCTATTTTTAGTAAAAGCTTGGATACGAGGAATGAAAATCAATTTTAATGCACTGTAGAAAGCTTATTGATCTTTCTATCCGTTCTTCGGTCGCAGTGACTCATCGCTAAGAAAACAAAATGATTAACTTCAGTTTTAATTTGTGTAAAAAATATACATTCCTAATATTAACAACGCCACGCCGTACCTAGTAGGTACCTACACGCCGAATCGAACTTCTAGCTAAACATTGTTTTTTTAAGTAACTTTTCATTTACGAAATTATTTTGAAATAAGTTTGTTAAAAGGGGAAAACGTTCCCTCTGACGTGAAGGGCTAAAGGGATATGGATCCTTTATCTTCATTATTTACCTATAAATGTATACCTGTTCAGTGTTCAACCAATTAGACAAGAACATTACTCAAACACCCTAATTCCACTAACCTTTCTTAACTACTAACGAGCCTAAAATTTCCCTGAGGAAGCAATTTATGTCTCGTTTTCTGTGCAATTAACCCGAAGTTTCCTCTGAGGAGTGTCTTCTAAAGGGTTCACCTTTGAACAGACCCCTCTGACAAGACTCGGCGAGTCCGCGGACGATTCAGTATTCGTCCGGAGAAAAACAAAAGGAATTCTTAATTGCTGGCCTCTATTTTTAGAGAGGTGACAGCTTTTAAGCTTTTATTTGAACATTTTTATTCAAAGCCCGACGCCCACTGCGAACGAGGCAAGACTAAAACTTAATTCTTATCATCCTTCTTTTCAGCTTAGATAAATTTAGAAAGTCCTCCAGTTGTTAGGTCGTTGGGGTTATTAAAAAGTCAATGAAACTTATAGTCTCAACAATGAAGTTGTTAATAATTATCCTACTACTATTATAAAGGCGAAAGTTTGTAAGTATGGATGTATGTATGGATGTTTGTTACTCTTTCACGCAAAAACGGCTGAACGGATTTACAAGAAATTTGGAATGAAGGTAGTTCATGGTCTGGATTAACACATAGGCTACTTTATATCCCGGAAACGCGGGTGAAACCGCGGGGCGCAGCTAGTAATGTCATAAAGAACATAAAGCTTACAATGTGATCTATCAGATGTGTAGAATACGAATATTAATGAAAAATAACATGCTGGTAAATGACCTAATGTATTCGTATTCATTGTAATCAGGATTTCATAGTGGCCTGATAGAACGCCCAAACCGTCAACAATAGCTAGAAAAATAGTTACCCGAGAAGAGCAGATAACTTCGAGTAGAAGCCTAAGTAAGGCAACAATAATTATTCGCTTTTAGTATGCATTAGGCCTCACGGTTTTCAGTTGTCTCGAAAAACGTTTCATATTCATCTGTTTCCTATGTACTCGTATTCGTGCCGGCGGCAAATTGAAATGAAAGTCAAACAGACTATTTGGTTAAACGAAATCGGACGGTCCGCTCTTAAAAATAATGTTACTGGCGATAAAATTGAAAATGAAACTACCGATTTTTTCCGCCACATTTTACCTACCTGCTACTATTAGGTTGTGCCACTCCCTGGAGTAATAAAACCAGTAGATCGCGTGTGCAGAATAGTTATCTTTATAATACAACATAACGCGTTGTCTGCCGCGGGACGAGGTAATAATTCGCGTTCACGACTGGGCGGGTTCAAACTTCATTTTCGAACCGGCCAATCATACGCTATTCAATTATCAGTTTAGGCTCGAATGAGCGTATAATTTTCGTGAGACCCGGAATTGGTATGATCTGCCTACTGGTTATAAATGTCTGTTGCTACTCCACATGTCCGCTTTTTCCTGTTTATTTATTTGTAGCATATTTTTCAGTAAGTAAATCTGGATTCATTGTTGACAGGTCTATTTTTTCTAAAAAGTACTGCTGTCCTTGTTTAACTAGGTTGCAATGACAAAGATAGATATATGTTTAGCTAGCTTAGATCTGCCAAATAAAGCCTTCAAACTCGGGCCCAATGTCGCATAGTTTATGTTTTACCGAACTACTAATGAATTAATGGATTTGTTCAAAACTTTGCAGAATTATACCTACAGTTATATTAGTTTGTTTGTATAGCTACAGTAGGAACAAACTTAATTTCCGCCCTATAAAGCCATAGAGATATAAACCTAGAGTAACCAGAGATGGTTATTTCTCACTGACTAGCCGACTATCGAGACCCATGTTTACGTATTCATTCAGAATGCATTGTACTGTACCTATAATATATACGAGTATCTTTAGTTTAACAATTTTAAAAGCGGAATTAGATCGGAATACAAAATAAACATCATCATAAAGTAATACCACCGGTATTAGAAAGCGGTATTGGTTTGGAATAGGTCGTGACCCGTACATTGCATTCCATTATATTTCTTTTGGTGCTATATCTTTTGTTCTTTTATATAATTAACTAGCTGACTCGATAGACGTTGTCCTGTCAAAAGCCATTGCGTCAATTCTATGTCAAATGTCAAAAGTTACATTAAAAAAGTTTACATTGTCCAAAGCGTAGGTATATGGTTTAAGTATTTTTAAATTTTCTAATTTTTTATGTTTTTTTTACTATAAATTGAGATGTGAGCTATCCTATCTCCTAAGTTAGATCGAACTGCACCCGGTGTGCAAATTTGATTGAAATCGGTTAAGTAGTTTAGGAGACACGAGATTTATATATATTAAGATAAGATTTTACTTTGTAGCGTGTCTAGATACGCTTGACATGCGTTTGTGTAGCTGTCGGGAGCGGTGCCACACGACAGTCGTCAGCGACCACCAGTGTTGCCAACTCTGTTTAAGAGACAAACTGTAAACCAGCTCGAAATAAACTGTAAAACCTATCAATAAAGCATCGCAAGACAGCAATGACAAAAAAGCTATAGATTGTACTGTAGGACATTTCAAAAACTGAGACCTCCGAAAACTGCAGATCTACAGCTAAAACTGTAGGATTGGCTACAGTGGCGACAACTCACAATGGTGCCCGCACATCCTCTCCGTCCTTACGTTGTAACATAAGTCTATGAGTACACCCTTTAAAGTTCACTCGATTCGTATTCGCCACATTCTACAGGGAGTACTTACCCGTTCTTCAAATATAGAAAGGCAAGAGGGTTGGGCTAATTTCGTTTTAATAATAAATGAAGGCAGATATAACAGGGTGCGTCTAATGGCTCAGATTAATCGGATTAATAATTTATAGAATAATTTTAAATTAATAGTCAAAATAATAGATGGAGTATAAAAGACGATTTGTTAATTTTTGAACTCAGATGCAAAAAAAACTTTTTTTAAGTTATATCTGTGGCTTTGTAGAAAAAAAATCGATTCAGCTGCTTAATAAAAAGTAGCGTTTGTCAACACTGAACGAACGCAACTTTATTTTCCCGATCGTCAACAGTGTTGACGACGAGGTGTTACCGAGCGGGAACGACTCAAAATTATATTACTTTAGCTCTTTTCTAGTCGACGGTTTTTGAATTTGAAATTCAATTACACATTATGTTTTTGTGCTCTGTGTGTTTGTTTATAAGGTTTGTGTAAAAACCTCATTCACAAGGAGTTGATCTTTTCTTCACGTTTCAGTAGATTGGGGTCATGATCTACTGCTCTGGTGAAAGCTGAAAAGGGTCACAAAGTCGGATTCTTATTCCGGGCTCTAGCGAACCCGGACATTTAAATGTGAGCTCTATTTCTAGTCGTTTATAACTGGGTATCTAATGACAAATATCGATGGCACGGAAAAAAATGTGACTTTTTGTTTTTTTCGCTTTTCATTAGCTTCACTTGTATGTTTGTTTGTATGTTTGTAACCGTCTCCTTTGGGCGCGATTTTGACCCACTTTTAACGGCCAGGTTTCGTTCAAACTTTGTAGATATATCGAGGACCAATGACAATACACTAAACAAAGCGTGTTTTTTTTTTGAACTATGAATAATTATTTCATTCAGATCTTTAGGGCTCAGCATGCAGCAGCAATGTGTATAAAGCAAGTTATCATAGACTCTTTACAGTATAACTCGATTGTACAACGTATATAGAATAGAAAAAATACATTCACAGCTTTATTGTCTATCAAACAAATTATAAGAAGAAGAAAAAAACAAGTAGAATTACATTCTATTTTTAAATTTTTTCCTCATTTTTTTGTACAAGGGCAGTCTTATTGCTTAAATAGATTATCCCAGGCAATCTTAACTTTTTGTTTTTACTTTGATTTTGAGTTTCTTTTCCAAGTCCGGTGTGGACATTGTCAGACTCGCACTGTTAACCTTTTTTGTTTACGAGGGGAAAATCTTCGTTAGATGCCTGGCTGCCGGCGAGTCAGGTTTACTGTTTACCTAACCTTTTGTTTAGGTATGTTTCATTTGATATTCAAAACCTACTTTGTAAAAAAAAAACAGTTAACAGATTCTGGCGTTAGGTTATTTATTCATAAAGGGTATGCTAAGACGAAAAAGGGTCATAGTACTCATCATTATGAACAATTTTTACTAAGGAACCAACCCAGAATTCGCCAAAAAAATCAGCTGTTCCATACATTTTGTCGAGTGTCGTTGACATTTTTCTATGGAACAGCTGATTTTTTTCGCGAATTCTGGGTTGGTCCCAAAGTAAAAGTTGTTCATAATGATGAGTGCTATGAGCCCTTTTCGGCTTAGCATACCCTTTATGAATAACTGTAGATACCAAACCGACCCATTTTTAAGGAGGTCAGCTCCACTATGAAAGGATGGACCTTTCATAGTGGAGCTTTAGTAAGATGATAGTAGTATCACGAGCACTCGACGCTCACGATCTCGTTTAAAGCGTGTTTAATGATAATGACAGTGACGCAATAAAAAAAGTCACACGCTTACATCGCTCAACTACGTCATAGACGTGGCATCTCATTAAGAAACTTAATCTTGTTAAGAAATTCAAGCAAATAGCTGAAGCGAGCGAGGTATACTGAACGTTGAACGCACCGTTGGAATTTTAACTAATTTAAAGATATTTTGGGTTCACGTAGCTAGGGGAAATGGGAAACAGGGGAAAATGGCACCAAGGAGAGATGCCTATATTTAGCAGTGGCTTGATACTCGCTACACTGAGACAAATGGCCATCAAAATTCTGATGAATGCACCTAAAGTACGGAGCATACTGATATCACCAAAAAGTAGTAGTATGATTAGCCGTTTTTACGGTGGCAACCGTCATAATATATGATTGTCACCCTAAAAACTGGTGCTAGTACTAGTTTTTTACGGTGACAACCATATAAATCATAATAGTTGTCACAGGAAAAACTGGTGCTAATTATCGAACTTTTTGGTGATATCAGTATGCTCCGTACTTTAGGTGAATTCATCGGAATTTTGATGAATTGTGTAAAATGAATTCATCATTCTTTTAGCGGAATTTAGATGGATTTTTCTCAGTGTAATGTATAGATAGATAGATAGATAAATTCTTTATTGTTCACACCATAAATAGAATAGTGTTAGAATTAACGATTGGCGATTAACGATTGGCTTAGCATGAGCCGTGGACTGGTTGTTTTCACCCGTTTTTATCCGTGCATAGGTATGACAAAGCTAGATTGTGGATATGTTTGTCTCTTTCACACGAAATAAAAGCTGTGGAAATACAGCTTGTACGTGGCCCGTGCTAGGTCTGCAGCGTGTCAAATACATATAGTTACGAGTAGCAGGCTATAGGAACTTTTTGAGCCTATACGCTGACTAAAATAGCTCGCATATTCAGATGTCTATCGAATAGGCAATCATTGATCGGCACAATAGGAGATGCTATAAAACGTTTATACATGTTAATAGCCCTTTATAGGCCATAACATGGTATACCGCTGGGTCGCTGTGATTGCGAAAATAATGACTCCATAAACTCTTTAATATGCATGTAAAAATTGCGCTTTTATTCGGATTTGATGATTACGATTTGATGATTACGATTTGGTAATCTGCCGATGAAAGTATAATCAGTGGTTTGTTTATCTAGGGTGAGTTAAAAGTCTAACGTAATGCTAGTTAGCATAGCGTAATGTTATTAATACCGATGATGATGAAATGTAAATTGTTCCCATTTCTCTATGGAACAGCTGTTTTTATCGCGATTTCAGAAATGGTTCCTTTGTAAAAATGTTTCATAATGATGCGTCCTTATCGGCTAAGCAGACCCTTTCCTAATAACCCTGAATCCTCCTATGTTTGTTACTTAATCACGAAAAAACGTAGCTGTCCTGGAGTAACATATAGGCGACTTTTATCTATCCTGGAAAACGCGGAAGAGACCGCGGGGCGCAGCTTGTAAACAATAAGGGTGATAATTTATCACACTTAGATAATGCAAGTTATCGTATCTACCAGAACACTAACATCACCTTGTTCCCTTTCTGAGGAGAGATAAAGCTCATTTTTCCGCCAGCTTAGGTACATAACGTATATATTTATTTTTTAATAAATAAAGCTTTCAAACTCATAGCTCCCTACTAAGATACCCTGTGTCGGGGATGCCAGGGAACACACACAAAGACAAGGACAACCAAGACCCAGAGCCGATATTTGAAGTCAACTACCTGGCCGGCCAGGAATTGAACCCGGGACCTCTGGCTTATAAGGCGGATACACTACCGCTGAGCCAAACCGGCCGTCAAAATTGTACAGCAATTTGTTACCGAGGAGCCTTCCAAGTCGACAGTTGTAATTGTTTAGGCCTCCGTCGTTTACATTCATCTTGGGAACAGGGCGCAGTAAAACTTTTAAGGAGTTCCGAAGGAAATTAAACTTGATATGCGTCGGAAGAGATATTTAAATAGCTCTGTGACGAAAATTAATGGAGTTATAAAAACTTAGACATATTATCTAGGGAGAGTAATGAGGGTATTTTTTTTTCTGCCGCCAGAGAACTAAAGTTCAGGGCTAAAGAAGTGTATAAGTGAGCTAACTTTGTTTAATTTGATTCTCAAATAATATTTTTTATTTTTTTTTGTAAACATGACTTGTGTAACTGTAAGGGCCTATGCACACCGCGTTTTTTAAACGCGCCGTCGACGCGCGTTTTAGAAACGCGCGTCGACGGCGCGCTTTTATCCTACAGAGCAGTTTGTTGTCGTTTGTATCGATACCCACGCGCGTTAGTATATGGTGGGGTCAAATTAGACCAGCAAATAGATGTGACCTTACATTAATTCCTACCCAGCTGAAAATCGGTAGGATTGTTTATAACAACATCATAAATAAAACCTAAAAAGTCCTCATCGATCGGATATGTGCAAAAATTTTTACTCCGTGTAGAAGGTCACCAAAACGGGTATTTCGTGATTTTCTCAAAAACGGTTCAAGCTACGAGAAAACTTATTTTTTCTTTTTTTTTCTTTTTTTCTCATTTTTTTTTCGCGAATTTCGGGTTTGTTCATAATGATGAGTACCATGAGCATTTTTCGGCTTAGCATACCCTTTATGAATAACCCTGTATAGTGGGGTCAAATTAGACCAAAAAATAGATGTGACCTTACATTAATTCCCACCCAGCTGAAAATTGGTAGGATTGTTTATAACACCATTATAAATGAAACCTAAAAAGTTCTCATCTATCCGATACGTGCAAAAAATTTTACTCCGTATAGAAGGTCACCAAAATGGGTATTGCGTGATTTTCTCAAAAACGGTTCAAGCTACGAGAAAACTGTTCTAGACAAGTATGTTCACTATTTAGACACGCGGTAGCGTGTCAAGCCAAGTTCAAGTAAGAGAAATTGTTTTTCTTGAGAAAATGTCTAATTACAACAAAACTCTCAAAAACAGTTCTCTATTTCTTGTTCTCAGTTTTCTTTTTCAAATATTAGTGTAACACGCGTTTGCATCGCGTCTGTATCGCTACACACGCGCGTTTGCATCGCGTCTGTATCGCTACACACACGCGTTTGGATCGCGTTTAAAAAACGCGGTGTGCATAGGCTCTAACATTCAATGTTATAAGGTCAATAAATATTCTGATTTCTGATTGTCAAAAGTGGCTTATGAGTGCTGCCGCGTTTGACAGTAGAAGCGCTGCGCTGGTGTTGGGTGAGGTATCCGAAATGTCATGTTGGTTCTTTAGGTAACGCCTAATGGTCTTGCTGAAATGTTTTTTACAAACACGCGAACGTTTTGAAGGGGTATAGTTGTCCCTGCGAATCGCTAACCACTGAATTAAGAGAGTTTTGTCTTTCGGAAACTTATGTCTTCCTTTTTTTTAAACAAAACGGAACTGCACAACACTGCGGCATGCTCTATGTATATTTTCTTCAATAGCACCTTTTTGTTACTAGGAAATACTACAAACATTATAAATGCTAAAGATTGTATGTGTAAATGGGTTTTGATTATCGCTCGATCTTCATCACGCTGGTAAAACCGCGGGTCACAATTAGTAATTTAAAAATAAACTCTATTTCCACGCGCCTACTAATACATTTTTTAAGGCCTCACTTGCTGCTGAGACCAACTGGTGAGCATAAAAACAATAAGTAGCCCTTATTGGACTGAATTCTGGGTTTTATTTTATTTATTAACACAATAGAATTTAGCATAGAAAAATCAAGTATAAATACTACATCTAATAAAAACAAAGTTGCTGTACAATTTCCTTCCTTTTAATGACTCGTATTACGGAAAACTCCTTTGTACATGTAAAATAACTGCAGCAAAGAATTCCATGAAGCCGAAGCTAAAACCGAACGCTAGCAAGAAACTAAATTGCATAAATGGAAGTAGACTTCGTAGCGTGTATCGAAAGAACTATTAGCACAGAATACCTATTAGTCACACTATAATAAAACCCCATGACTATGCCTTAACTCCTTAAGGTATAGCGCATACTATCTGCAAAACGTTTTCATTCTAACGATTGATCCTTACAGCCAGGGAATGAAACAGACTATCGGCTTCCATGTTTCCTGAGAGATATAATCTTGGTGTTCTCTAGGTCAGAATGAAAAGATATCTTCTAAATCTGCGTGCTTTATCATTGACCACAACGTCCCTTACCAACAGGCGAGTTGGTCGTCAAACGCGGATTACCACCAGAAAATACGACTCGGTAACTAAACCCAACGATAGGCTGCGGCCGAGAATTTTCGACAATCTGGCTCGTTTCATCCTTTGTCTAGGTCCGATAAGTAAGTACTTACTATCTATTTAGAAATGTAATGCGCGTTTACGATAGAAATATCAAAGACTTTTAATTTTACCCACCGCCCGTTTGTTTCTCTTTGAAAAATAAAGCATTTTCTAGCTCGACACGTGTACGCATAATATTATTTTTCCAATCTACACAACTACACGAGTCTATAGTTTGCGGGAAAAACGGAACACTACAGGAAAAAAATCTTCAAACGTTTCAATTGAGCCTCGAAGCTGCCAAGCAAAGGTTCGGGTCAGTTCGGGTCGCATTTTATAAGTAAATCTGCTCATGACAGGGCTCATAGCAGCCTATAACTGGCTATACTTGGAAGCTACATTTCCATGGAAGCCGGCGGCCCGCGCCTTTGTCCATACCCGCTGTTTGCTCGGCCGCGGGCGCGCCACAATGGACCATTGTGCGTTGACTGATCGTTTTGTTTTGAACCCGTTTTGTTATTGTTTCTCTCAGATGTGTGACGAAAGCATTTATCTACGCGACGGCTTGGTAAATTGGAATTGGAATGCTGGAAATGTGAAGCTTGATAATAAAATTAAATGTGACAATATTTAGTGACGCTTTATTGTCCTTTATAACAGCTAGTTAACCTTATTGTGTTTTGCTTTTGGCTACAAAAATATCTAAAGCCACACATGTCTTCCAAACTGTCCGACAGAAATTGCTTTAGACGATGAGGCGGCTACTGTACCAGTTATTGTTCGTCATAAATCTGGCTTCTCTACCTTCATATTCATGTCATCTTCAACAAGAAATAAATGTAGAATCTATTCCACTCTTTCATAGTTTGAAATCTACGCTTTTATGTAACAAAAGGTGTTCTCCACTATCCAGAAATGTCAATGTATTGATTACATTTCAAGCTTTTCTATTATTGTACACTTATCGGAGATCTAAACGTCTCGTGACGTTTTATCGGCCGCTGCTGTCTGGCAAGCTCCGGTACGGGAAAGGTGTAGAATAGTGTAGATAGAGAGTAGTTCATTGTTTTGGTCGGATGCCGGTAACCGGACGGAAAACTGCGGGGGGTAGCAGAGATTCGGTCGTTCGGGTTTACCTCGGTCACTCACTGTCATCACATTTCTGATGAGAGCGACAGTGGCCAACGTAATACCTCCATCGCCAGAATAAGGCTTCTGGTGGTATTTTTTGTAAATGTGTTTGTTCCTATTCAATTTTGTAACGGCTAAAAAGATATTAGCTAGTGTTTAAATATTGTGCCATTTGAGTTATTTTTATATGTCCAAAGGCTAAGTTGATTTTGATTAGGTATTGGACCGATTCACACACTTACCCACTATGTTAAAGTACCTAGATATCAAAACCGTATTTGCGTTGACAGACCGGCTCTTTTATACTTTGCTTTCCGGCAATCAGTATTCGGTCGGATTTTTTCACCAAGCTTTTATCATCTCTATTTTAGAGGCTTGGATAATAGTTGCTTTTGCCCCAGCTTACTGTTAGGAACTAGTGCTTACTGTCTAGTTGCATAACTGTTATTTAAAAGTCCACCTTCTGAAGTAAATGCCGTGAACGTCAGCCCGTCCCGAGTTAAAGCCACGTAACAACGTGGCTTTAATTGTGTTCATATTTGATGAGAAAATGATTTTAATATACAACATGAAAGCTGAAAGTTTAAAGGAAAGGGTAACAAAAAGTTTGTGTTGTTAAATTTAGTTAAGAACTTCAAAGGTTTTCTCTTACAGATTTACAAAGTTACGAACTTTGTGACTTTAAAATATTAGAGTAGAGTAATGCGTTGCACACAACCCATCACTTAAACTTAATTGTCAATTACAATTCAATTTGCGGTTAACTTTATTGACGTTACCAATAGATTGCGAAACGATTCAATTTTACCGATAAAATTAAAATCACTTAATAACTGACTCGATTGCTCTATGCCACTCTATGGCAACGATTACGAATTACCAAACAAGCACATAGAAATGAATCGATTCAACGATGTATCGAATAATTTGTGATTTTATTGACTAACGAAACTTCGTAGAGGCACATCAGTGATTCTCAGATTGCGTAAACGCTGTTTTGTTCTTTGTCAAGATTTAGAAGTTTTTTTTTTCATTCAAAGAATAAGATAATGAAATACTTGTGCGCACACTCATTTTTCGTTGCTATCAGAGAATTAAAAATACTCTATGTAAAAAAAAAACTCTCAACTGAGAAAGACCTGATATTCTTCAAACGGCTAAACCGATTTTCTTGAATTAAAATTAATTAAACTCCTAATTTAAATTAATTAAACTCTCTAATAGTAGTAGTAGTAGTAGTAGGTATATCAAAATCAGTTCAATCGTTTAGAAGCCAATCAATCGAACAATGCCACACACATTAAACTTTTAATATAACACCATTCTGTTTGCGACCTGGTTAAAAATAAAATCAAAAGTGGCACTGGTACAAAGAGCAGAAGGGCAAGCGATATGACTACGAAATAAAATCAGTAAGTAAAAGTTCGTAAAGGCTAAGTCTGGTATTACTGTCATTTTCCATCAAACTGTCTAATAATAGTTTAACGTAAAAAGCTTTTAGTCCTGTACTATTAATATAAAAGGTTGTTTTAGAGTTTTCATGCCACGTTAAAGGTCTCGAAATAAAGACCGATCCTTCCAATTCTTGCTTGCTTACAAAATAAATATTATTATAATGAAAGGGTTCAAATTAGTTTTCATTATTTGGAGACCTTTGGGAAAAGGAAGGAAATAATTGGCCAATCTTTCCGATGCTTGGCGTTAAAGAAAGCTTTATATCGATATTGTTAATTTTTATGCTTTTCTACTCTATATTGGCCGTTTTACTAATTTTTACTTTTACTGAACAGTATTCTACAGGGTTATACAGCACTCATCATTATGAACAACTTTTACTTTGGGACCAACCCGTAATTCGCGGAAAAAAATCAGCTGTTCCATACATTTTGTCGAGTTTCATTGACATTTCTCTATGGAACAGCTGATTTTTTCGCGAATTCTGGGTTGGTCCCGTAGTAAAAGTTGTTCAAATTGATTAGTACTATTAGTCCTTTTCGGCTTAGTATACCCTTTCTGTATAACCCTGTAGAATCGTACCACTATCTACTCGTTTGCCTACCAAGTATAATTTATTTGCTCTAATCATGTAAAACCTTGTACTCGTATAAAGGAGCGGTTTGCTAATGAAGTCACAGTAAGTACCATCAATTACATTGTTCAGTTTACGATGTTTCTGAAAGAGATTGGTTTTTTAAGGTTTTTTAAAGCTTTTGTATACAAGCTGCCCCTTTAGGCTTCGCACGCTCGTTGTCAAAAACGTTCAAGATGATAAAAAGTGTCCTATGTCCTCTTTGTACGAGTATCCTCAGAGATAAACGTGTACAAAATTCTTGATGACCGGTTGAGTAGTTAAGGCGTAACAAACAAACAAACTTACTATTGCATTTGTAATGTAAGGATTCTTATTTATTCGTTTTATAATTCCCACGAAGGTTTAAAAACTACTAACACTTAGGACACTTTTGATAGTGTTTCGCTTTGAAGCTACTAGTATTGTATGTACATAGCTGTTGCATGATTTGTTCCGGGGTACAACCCGGGGATGTTCAAAAATAGAGTGAAAAGGTTTTTCCTAGGCAAGCGTGCTGCATCTTCGACCACATCGTCGCTTCCCATCAGGTGAGATTGCGGTCAAATGCATGCCTAGTCCGATGTAAAAAAAGTATATCTATATCTAATCATCTTTAGGTCTATCAATGAGGATGCTGCGTTGTACTATTAGTTTGTTTCCAAGTTGAAACACGCACGTTGAAATATTATTTTAAGTTACTTTTCAAAAAAGAAATCCCGTAAAAAATCCATTGCAATCTACATTTTTTAAATTCCACGTAAAAGAAACTGATGGAACTACATTTTTTAGCTTTTAAGTTTAGAAAAACCTTCTCGCATCGCAACCGAATACTTAACCGAAACTCTGCATCCACAACAGCATACTTAACCCGGTTTTCCAACCGAAAGGTTGAGCCGCTCGCAATTAGCAGATTTTTTCAACCTACAGCCTCAGATAAACCTAGAAAGAAAGATGGAGCACTGCGTTAGATTTTAGTGAAGCCAAGAACTTCTCTACTATCGCGTGTAAGTACACAAGGCGCACTCATTGACATATCAATTAGGGCTGTGATTAGAGTGTACCGCGAGTACCGCGAGTAGGAGATTATTGATTCAGTACTCTTCTACTAAGCTACGGTGCGAAAGTAGAGTTCTTGGCTTCACCCAAATCTGACGCAATGCTCCATCTTCCTCTCTAATTTTATCTGAGCCTACAGCCTTAATGACCAAAACCGCTGCCAGTTAGGATTGAGAACACCTTTTAAGGTAGCCGTGTCTTCTTGGAAGAACTAATAAAGGGCAGTGGCTAGAATAGATATTTTCTCTAAAAGTATGTACTTAAATGATAAAATTGTTACTGTATACAGAATTATAAGGAATGGGTATGCTAATACTTTAAAATATATACAGACAGGGTTATAAGGACAGGATATGTTAAGCTGAAAAGGGCTTATAGTACTCATCATTATGAACAACTATTACTATAGCACCAAACCGGAATTCGCAAAAAAACAGCTGTTTCATAGAAAAATGTCAATGACACTCGACAACATGTATGGAACAGCTGAATTTTTTTTTTCGTGTTTCTGAGTTGGTCCCATAGTAAAAATTGTTCGTAATAATGAGTACTGTGAGCCCTTTTCGGCTTAGCATATCCTTTCACCCTGTACATATTTTTTAAAAGTATAAATGAAGTATAAATGATAAAATTGCTGTCGTATATTTTATGCTAGCCTTTTTTGTATACCATGGGTGGCAAACAACCAAACGGGCCGCCTGATGGTAAGCAATAACCGTCGCCTATGGATACGTTGCCGACCTTTTAAGACTATTAACAGCCCTCTAACAGCTATATTATCCTTGATTAGTATCTTAATTGCACTAATCTGGCATAGTCATTATCGTTAGCCTAGTAACATCTATGAAAGATGATTATTCTGTAGCGTTTGATCGACTGCATCTGCGGTTGAGAGTATATAAACTGATACGGAAGCCACAGATGCAGTCACATTATTGTAAATCTAACAACAGTGTAACTATCTGTCTCTCTTCTTTTTAATTGGTAAGAAAAAAATACCATAATTTAAATATTCTAGTAAAATCATAACCAGAACATAATTCTAAATGACTTCTTTACCTTCCGGACAATTTTCCGTCCAAAAATTGTCTATCCGAAGAAAACAGTTGACCCAAAAACTACAGACATGCAAATATAGAGCTTAGATGAATTCGCGAAAACAAACGAGCATGCCTCGGAATAAAATAGACCCGAGACACGCGATACACGAGTATAAAACTAGTTTGCGACGAAGAGAATTCTCTTCGGTATTAACTTCGTTTACTTAGGAGCATGCTCTAAGTCTAACTAGATGATAATATGTAAGTAAAATTGTTCAAATGTATCCTTTCAGCGTAATGTCACCTTTGCAAGATGTTACAAGATGCCACGTTACAAAAGGTCACGTTAGCAAACGACACTCTTACAAATTGCCATTTTACCTTTTTTTTTTCAAAAGGTGCTTCGGTATTTTTCCCTCGGCACGGTGTGCAGGGTCACACGCACGCACGCATGCACGATTGTGTATTGTGTAGGTATAAAAATACACCGCATAAAATGCTTTGACAATTTCGCTCTGACGTGAAATGTCACGTGCGAAAACAAGAAAATTTAAGCAACAATTAACTTCAAGCAGGCTTTATAAGTAAGGCCCATTGTGACAAACGTGACATTGCGGACGTGGCATACCCCAATAGCTACATACCCTATAAACTCACCATTTATGTAAAGCTCGTTTGTAAACAATTGGTACAAATTCGCCCATTCAACTCTTGGGAAATCAAAACACACGCCGATAATATTTAATACTGAAAAAGGTCCTGACTTTACTCTACCAATTTAAATACATTTTTGAAATATCGACAAACTAATTTCGGCCCTTTGTCGTCTTAACGACAATTTAGCGGCCTAAATGGACAGATTACTGAAATAGCTACTATGGAACCGATTTTTATTTTAGTGCAAAGCGAAAAACACTAGATGGCGTTTTTTCATGCTCTACTTGCAATTTTTTATCAAATCTAACAAATACGACTCCATCGGAATCGGAACGCCTACACGAAAAATACTGGTTTAAAATGTCAGCATGAAATAACAATTTTAATATTCATTTGTCTTCTTTCACTATCTGCAAATCTAAAACTGAATCATTATATCATATCAAATATTTCTCCATTATATCTAATTGTTCCGTAACGCGACCAACTGTTGCGTGAACTTGGGGCTAATCTGCAGCATCATGCACAATCATGCTCTAACTAAATAAACGATTTGTAACTGTGAAGCAACTTCATTATTCTAGATCTGTATTAACACATTTCTGTACTAGATTATCGTTTGGTTCTTTCTTTTGCACATGCTTTGTTGTGTAAGATCTAGGAAGACTTGCTATCTAGTAAAACTTTCTATGATTTCGACATAGTCTTAAATTTCGTCGGTTCGATTTACCTCTCAGAAATGACGTACCTTATTTAGACTTCGGACTAAAATGCGCTAATTATTGACTCATCAAATTGTAACTTAATTCAATGGCTTTCAAAACCTAATATTTTGCAAGGAGCCGCGGACGGCAAGCAGCCTGCAAAACGTACTGTATATTTAATTTGAAAAAGTTGTAGAATCGCCATCTAGTTTTATTCAATTTGAACTAAATTTCTTACCAACTAGCTGTCTGTTAGCGCCACCTAGTAGCACCCTGTATATATATTTAAAAGATGCTTACAAACCTCCAACATACTTGACTCCAGCCCATATCATGATCAGCGTGCTGACGTGATGCCACACATGCAGGAACGACACCTGGCGCTCCTTCTTTCTCAGTACAAAGAACATCGTCTCGAAAAGTTCTAGAAGCTTCAGTACCACGGTCCACCAAAGGAACCTCAGCATCCGTACTGGTTCTGGATCCATGGAGTAGTCTGGTAGCATGCAACCGAAGTGGTAGGTTGTCGTCCAGCCTGATGTCATTATCTGAAACGATTTTTGTCACTGATTCAGCAGAATCGAGACATGATAAAACAAGATTGTACTTAAAAAATATTTTTAAATCAAATATATATTTCAGAGAGAAAAAGTACTACTACAGTCTTTAATTTCATTTAATAAACTATGGAATTTAAAATAAACACACATCAAACAGGATATACGGTGAGCCCCAAACTAGGTTCTAGGTCCTTATATTAGGGCTCGAGTGCGAAGGTAACAGTCACGATATGAAAAAATACTAATGGGTGAGTGTGTGTGAAAGAAAGGGTGAGTGTGTGTGAGAGTGAGCGCATGTGAAATAATCTTTGCTTGTCACTATTTGTCAACGAAGTTACACAAGCATCATACTTAAATTTAAACGGCAAATATTCAAAGCCCTACTAATCCACTGTAAAACTTAATGGGTACTGCTGTAATTAAAGCAGAAGCAATATGCATTATTCAAAGCTTTCCTGTTAATTGCTTATTTTTACGAGCATACCGTTTGCTGATAGGCGCCGCGCCTGTCGTCACTTTCGCGATACATTATGATGGAGGAGACACGGCAACGGCATAGCTTTGTTATAGTTGGATAGACGGGGTGCTAATGGGTGGCATCTTGACATGACACACAACACTGTTTGAGTCACAAATTACAAAGAAAAACTTTGAGCACAAAGTCCGAAAATTGGGCTTTTTGGTGGAAGCTCGTTTGTATAAAAAAATATTATCTTACGCTTTGACGAACCTACTACTAGGCATACTTTGATCTTCTGCAAAATTATTAATCGCATCACCCGTGAAATGCCAAAAATTAAAAAAAGTGTTATAATGGAAACAAACCTTTCCAGCCATACCGTTTCGTTTCGTTTTCATAACTAATTATATTCTGATTATGTTGTAGAGCCATACCATTAGTCAACTAAACTCATAGCTACAAATAAAACAAACGGTAGCTTTCGTAATGAAAGTCCCATTGTATAACCACTTAATTAAATTAATTTTCGTCTGTAAGCTTCACGGCGCGTTACGCGATTGTGGAACCGTTAAAGCGTGAACACAACCTCCTCGGCACCTCCCGAACCCCCTAGACCCCCGTCCCGGAGGAGCTCCCTAAATGTTAGCAAAATTATAAAAGCAAAACTTTCATGAGGATATTTCACTTAGGTCCGATGGTGGCTTATGATTTTAGTGCTTTTTAGTTGAAAGTAAAAGAGTTTGATGGTTTTGAACTTTTGTGATTCATTTGCAACGGAATAAAGTCTTGGTATAAGTAACTAATTAGCCTGCAAATCATCAGGGTGAATAAACTCGAAAGGGTCGTCTTGTGTGATCTATTCCACGTGAACATCACTTAATACAACCTGATTGGGAGACTCAAAAGGATATGGCTTCGAACTCTTTGTACGTACAGTTCAAAGCGATATCCTTCGGAATCCCTAATACACGTCCGATCAAAGATATCAAAAAAACCTTAATACCACTTTATGCGCTCTATTTTATGCTAACTGATGTTTGGGCCTTCGTTTTAGTATAGAAGTATAGATTTACCTAAATGTAGGAATTTATTTTTATACAGCCGAAAAATAAGTACGCGTATGTTCCCTTTTCGTACTCGTAGACATCGGACTTTTCATGACGAGGTTGCGTCATGACCGCCATAAAACGTTTTATTACCACGTACCGTCCTGTTTCTGTTTTACGTAAAATAATAATGATAATATAAACTATTTTTGGATACATAAAGTTGCTAAAAACTGGACACAATAGAGTTGAGAAGTGGGATATTAATCTTCGCGCTTCGCGCAGCTGTGAGTGTGATCTTATTCTCAGACAATTGAAATTACTTGTCTCTACTGTCACTCTTATTGGAGTGGAAATGGAAGTGACGGGGACAAACAATGTCGATTGCTCTAGAACTCGCCCGTCGTCCTGAATAGGTGATGTCAGTCATCCGACAGAAAGCTTCAATCAACGAAAGTGGATCAGGCCAGGTGCAGTCACAGTTCCGCCTGCAAGCATTTTGTATTTTGTGTGACTCACTGTAATTACTCAATCCCTTTGGGGCTATTACGGATCTTTTGTGTTATGAAAGTGGTGGGTGACGTCACATTGATTTGCATAAATTAACTACATTGCTATTGTTTTCGGAGTTAATAATGATAACTAGTTGCATTGCAACTAGTTTTTGTAGTGGTAGGGCTCTTTTGCAGAGCCCGCCTGGGGAAGTACCTCACCTTTGCCAGTTATTCCACAGCCAAGCAGTAATGTGCAAACATTACTGTGTTACGGTTGGAAGGGCATTGTTTCCAGTGAAATTACAGGGCAAATGGGAGATTAAACAACTTATATCTCAGGGTGACGAGCGCAGTGCTGTTACCACGCAGGGTCTTGAATTCTGCGAGTTCAAAATTCTGGGTGGCGCAGACCTGTTATGGGCAAACGTGACGTTTAACATCAGGCGAGCGATTTGCTCGTCTCTTCACTCAATTACATAAAATAAAAAAAAAATAAAAAATAAAAATGAGGTTGTACGCATAATTTTTCGGTTTTCTCGCATTTTTGGGGTAAACTTTTTTGTGAAGTGACAAGATGGTCAGCCGATAGAGAGGCGGGATTACTTTTTCGCTTATTAGTGACATCTTTGAAAGTTTACTGAAATGTACTTATGTGCTTTTATTTGTCCGCTGCTTTTTCTTCCGACACAAAAGATGGGATGTCATAAGTTAAACAACGTTTAACGTGTATAACTGTGTGTCTTACCGTCGCATCCTAGCTCCCAATCCGCTGAACTGATTTGATTTGTTTTTTATTTTGGTTTGAAAGATGACTATTCAAGCTATAATTAATTGAAATCTCTTTAATCGTTCAGCTATATTTATCGGAGTTTAATAAATGTTTAATTACTCGATATGAATTAGTTTAAAGTCATTATAATTGACTAACTAATAATTTTAGTTGGATGCTAGAAAAGGTAGATAAATCAGGTTTTATATAACTATATTTATAGCGATAAGCATGAATTCTGATCAACCTGAATGTAAATTATAATATACATATGAATGATGTTGAAATAATAATGATATGTGTATTGTATTAAAACGATTAGAATTTATTAGAAATGCTATTCTATAAGCGATACGTAACCCGCTTCGGAAGTAAGTAATCTTTGCCTCCGAGACTGTTACGTGAATAATTATAAAAAGTTTGTAATTTTCCACACAATCTTAATGCATATACATAAACTAAAAGCTGCCTAATTTTATTAATCGAATTCCGTTTAATAGTTAGTCTTACTTTCTTTTTCTTAGATGTAAACAATAAATATAGATGAAACTTTTATTTGACCTCAAAATCACACGGCTATGACACCGGAGAGTTAAAATTTTGGTCAAATGCCGTTGTGTTGCTTATTTATAGACAGCTTATTAAATTCAATTCAGTGTCAAACAGCCAAAACAGTTTATAATAATAATAATCCGTTTATTTCAGGCAATATAACTTGCATGCAATGCAAGTTACAGAGGCCCATAGAAAATAAATACCTTACAAACTAACATTCATTATTAATAAAACAATAAAATTTGTTCATTCTTCATTCTTCTGGGACTTTGTTACTCGTACCGTCTCCCAGTAACGCCGGAACACTAGCCCTTTTGGCTAGAAATCTGGTGACAGCAGTGCCACCTTGTGCTTCACAGGAACCCGGAGTACGTAAGACTTGAAACAAGTCCTACGGACACTTGACTCCAGGGGCTGCATCTCCACAATCGGCGACGCCACTCCCAGTCTATGTTGCACAAATTTGTGCACGATGTCTTCTGATGCACTCGGATCAACCCGCGACAAATACATCAGGAATGTCGGCTCTACGGCTTTGAGCCCAGGCGCAGTCGAGGTACCTCGTTTGTTGAGGTTAGAACGACGTTGACGGCTTTTTCTCCGGTCTACCAATGTAAAGCCGTCGCTGTCGGGTTTCCTCAAATCCGGGGCGTGCGTTGTTTTCGTCTTCTTCAGCGGCGCAGTTTATCAAACGATATTACACTGCTATAACATGGGAAGTTTTAAAAAAAGGTGTCTACGAACAGCTTTCTGGGATGGCAAAGCATCGTCAACACAGCTAGTTTTGCAGGGTCCAGATGGCAAGGTGCGTGCAGCGGTTTGCTGAAATTGCTTACAATTAGGTTGACAGTCTTGTCGGTTACATGCACAAAAAAGTAGTAATTTCTGTAGTCCCTACAGTTCCACTCACCCCCCAAGTGACAACAGCGTTTGCGATTATCTGCAGCACGTTGTACCACTTGATGACTGTCCTGAGCTGGTGCGGCTTCCTACCCTTGATGTAAGCTGGCAGGATCAGCTTCACTATGGTCAGGTACACTGCTATGATGGACGCTATCGGCCATGGTGACGTCATGAACAGCCAGTCTTTGACGCGTTGATCTGGTAAACAAAATACGATGATAGTGAAAATTATCGTAATCATGAAAATGATGGTGATTAAAAAAATGATAGATTTGTGAAGAAATCGAGGTCAATGTAACTTTTGCCTTTTTCACTATGCTCGTCGCCTAGGGCTACATACTTCTTACCATGCTTCTCCCATTTATACAATAACTAAACTCGTTGAATTCCAAAATAGGAACCCATCTAATTGATAAGGTTTGTTGATTCTTCTAAATCAACTAATGTAGAGTTGGCCAAATGCCTGCTTCTTACTTCCACATGTATAAACAGTCTGTATTCTTACTGTTCGTGTTTTTTGCTTTCAATTCGTCATTTGTAAAAATATTATTTGCTACTAGCAACTACGAGTATCTTACTATGGAGACTAACGTAGTTTTGCAACGAGAAAAAGTCCGATTTAATTACACACAAAATCCTGTTAAAAGTATTAACGCTCTCTTCGCCAAAAAAGATGATATTGAAAGTATGTTTCCAACGAAGGCTATTCAACTCCCTGGGAACTGACATTGAGGCTCGAAATATTACAAAACACCCCGAGGTTCTCGTTTCTTCCATCACGATAATCAACGCTGCGGCTTTCTCATAATATGTGTATCGCGAAGGTCTTGAAAACAATTGTATTAAATACCGATGGCTACCACATTCACGAAATGTAGGCCAAGTTTCACAATCATAGATTGCATTGCAATCAGACTAACGTATGCTTAGACCAGGTGACGCAGCACAGAACAGACTTTACAGGACAGAGCAGGCGAGACAGACATACTCGTAGGCCGTAGAGCAGGACAGACATGTCTGCGTCGCACGTGCCTACACCGCAGTACGCAGCTCTCAGTACGATCATGCATTACAAAATCTGCTCTGCCCTGCGCTGCGTGGACCTGCGTCAGCATTGGCTTAGCCTTATACCTGCAAATTGTACTGCAGGAGTGATTGGCGGTTTGGCACTTTAGTTACGTCTTACCTCGTACTGAAATGTTTTTAGATGATGATATTGATTGGGTGATTGTGTTTTTAGATGATGGTAATAAAGTGATTGTGTTGATGTTCTTCTAATTGAGATCAAATTGATAAACATTACTGAAGCAGCTTAATTTATATACGTTTGGAATAGATGGAATACGAGTAGAACGTCTCGTGATGTTAAAGTAAATTGTGTTTACGGTGTCGCTGGAGACGTGAGATCATCAAAGGCTTCTAGTGTATAAATATACATGTAACGGCTTCTTACAAGACTTACGACTTGAACAATTACACCTACTTCTCTAAGTTTTGTAGATATACAGGGTTTACTAAGCCGAAAAGGGCTCATAGTACTCATCTTTATGAACAACTTTTATTAAGGGATTGAGCTTAGCATACACTTTTCTTATAACCTTGTATTAGAATCACCCTCACCCTGTTCCATTTTTTGGGGTCGGTACAGCATTCACAACACTCTTTTCATTTATCGCTATCATCCGTCATGTCTGTTCACCCCTTTTTTACACACGTGTCGTTTTCGACGCCGACGTGAGTATGATTATGATGGTGACATTTATTATTATTGTTAGTATTTATTTGTTTAGTCATATAAATGTAATAATCCGGAATAAAAATATTTCATTTTTCGTTTTATCGTATCGATGTTCCCACGAACAGTAACAATATTATGATTGCTAAGTCCAATGACAAACATCAAGCACTCTGGACGGTCTCACTTAGTCTAAATAAACAATTGCAAAAATAAAACACTCAACGACTCAAAAATATCAAATTGCAAAATACATTCATTCACTTCCAACGGTGACCTTCGCGAATCATATTTAAATCGAGATATTTAAACCAGTATCGAATATTCGATATCTGATAGCATCTTATCAAATGCATCGGATGCTAGTAAAGATACATGAAATTCCGACCGTTTTGTAACAGTTGCCCAAGGTGAAAGGATGTAGATATAGATTGGCGAACGGCATCTGGTGGAGATGGGCGACGATCTTGCGTTCTCTTGTAATGAGTTCTAGCGAATTGTATCGATGCTTGGGTAATGCTGGCATTATTAACTTTGATAGTACTTTAGCATTATCGACAAATATATCGATAAAGATCAGCAGCAACATAGTGTTTATCCATTGCTAGACTTGTACTCCATTGAGGCTAAGCGCAGCATAATACAAGACTTATTTTGTAAGGCAGAGCAGGCGAGACAGACATAAGGTGCAGAGCAGGACAGACAGACGACTGCGTCGCACGTGCCTACACCGCAGTACGTGCATGCATTACAAAATCTGCTCTGCCCTGCGCTGCGTGGACCTGCGTCTCAGCATACGCGTAGCCTCATTACGGTGTTCAGCTTTTTGTATTTGTAAATCAAATATTCCAATGAAGTGCCAGTAAAGAAGGCCATATGCACTATCAGAAAAAGACAGCAAAGATGAAAGCAAAGATGAAAGATAAAAAATTAAGTATATTGAAGAACTATTTCCTTTTTTAATTAAATTTTATTACGTTTCACATGATGAAGCTATCAAATACCATCATGACAATTTGGAAGAACATTGATACGTAAAGGAGATCCCAAATGTATTTCAATCGAACAAAATCATAGTAGTAAATTGCTGTGACGGATTCAAATCCACGAATATCGACTGGAACAACATTACATACTTAATCAGCCTCATATCTTGACTAACCGATCCTTAATTGAAACTTGACTAGCTACGGGAAGTTTTAATTGACTTGAATTAAGAACCAATGTAGTACGCCGGAAAATTTACAAATTCAGATCTGGTTTTGACCTTGTTGCTACAATACAATAAATAATTATTTTACTGTCTGTCTACTTTACTAATCTAATAGAATAAGTTTTTATTCACACCACAAAAAGGAAAGCATACAAACACAGTAAAAGACTTAAGAGAAAGGCACATCATTTACCCATATCCAAATACCCATATCATTAAAATAAAGACTCATCAAAACCTTGAAAAAAACCCATGTCATTTAAATGAAGACTCTTTAAAACCTTGAAAAAAACCTAACAGCATCTGAGAAAACAATAAACACTTCCACAGATCATCAAACTATGCTCCTTGACCGCGTCAATCAATACAACCGCAACAAGTATGATGCAAATGTTGGGCGAATCTTCACGGTTTCAATCAAACAATTTGGCTCATTACAGTCAATCATTCTGCCATGTTCTGCACTCACGTTGTTGGTAACATCGTTAACAACTTAGGATCGTGAATTTGCAATAAGGGTTACCAGATGCTTGAATTTCGATCAATCAAAAGTCTGTCAGTGAAATCTTATTATGACGCCCTCGGATGACGCCGATAAACCTGAGCATTATCATTATCACACAACTGTACAATAAAATCCCAGCATTTTACTATGAAAAAGAAGGTGGTTTTGACACATTGTGGTTTTGGATACTGACACGACCATTTTGTGAATGTTTTTCATATATCCGTCCTTCTGAAAAACAGCCTTGCGCCCGCAAAAAGTTAGCCTCTAATTTGTTATTGCTAATATGCTATTCGACAATGCTAATAGCAGTTTAGCTTTTACTTGTAGCATCACTAACTATGCTTTTAAAAAGTGTGTTCTCATGTTTATCAGTACCGCTAGGCTTGCTTTGTGAGTAAAGTATGAAGGTTTTTGCGTGCCAGACAAGACATGCATGTCACTTTATTGCGTGATCCCAAGGCCTCAAATCCGAATTGTAAAAGACCTGTCTATGAGTATTATGTTGAAGCATTTACCTTCCAACAGTACATTAATCTACTACATCACGATTCGCCACTTTACAAATGTTGCTGAAATGACTGGCATGATTTGCATTGAAAGTACGAAGCTCGTTACTTTACCTCGAACATGGGCGTTCTGCGGACCACTTGCGAGGGTTTAGAACGAATTCACAAGAAGGAGGTTCTCAATTCATCGGAATGTAAGATTTATATTTGAATCATGACTCGATGAAGATGATAATGTAATTGAAGTTGGCTACGATACTTTTTGGAGCGACATCTTAATAAAAGCGGCCAGAGAACTACGGCATTCTTCCTCCTCAAGTCGTGTTCCTCATGTCTAAAGTGTCCTCTAAATAATCTGTCTCCAACGATCTTGCGTCATCGTGTCTTGTCTTCAGCAACATGAAGCGTTTCGTAGACTGAGGTGTCGAGACTGACACGAATCTGATCACACCAAAGTACTACGGCCAGCAGCGTAAACAAGAAACAGACCGATATGATAGCCTGCTTCATTATCTATAGCCTTATTTATTCTACTGATGAGTAAACTCTATCACTATACCATCTGCCTTGTATCAATCGAGTTCAGGGGACCGAGCATGAACTCTGTCGAAATATAAAAATACGTAGATTCGACGTATTCGATGAAAAATGGGTATCGGGTGTAAATGGAAGCTGCATCTTTATACATTTTTCTATCGAATACACATTATGTATTTATCGACAGAAATCAGGTTAGAGCTCCTACAGGCCTTGCGACGGTGACGATATCGTCGACCTGACCTACTACATTTTTTATTTCCCATATAAACTTTTGAACTATTATTTGCTTTTATTCAAAAACTTCCAAAGCCAGCCCTATGTGCCACATAATGGTGTTATTAACGCGGTTTTGACAGATGCCTCAACCCGTGTGTTCGTCGTGTTACAGTTGTTACGTTGAAATGGCGATAGTCACGCGATATTGCACGATACTGTTGCATGGCATGGCATAGCTTTTGCGACTATAGCCCAACAAACCTATCTGTGCAGTTGGCAAACTGATGGAACTATAATATTCAGCCTGAAGCTATCTGTTTTGTTTAGGAAATACGATGGTGGATCCATATGAAACTCTTAAGGTAAGTTGGTCACAAAACTATAGTATTCACCAAATCATTTTACTCAAATGTCAAAGTCTGGATCAAAGGTCAGCATCGTTATTATGGCATTATAACTTCATTTCCTGTTTTATAGGGCAATATGGACAGCAACGACCGTTTGTTTTAAACTAATTGACCGTAAAGCTACAAAAGCTGATCTTACCGTTATTTTACCTTCAAGTTCACCAAATCTTGTGTAACTGTACCGTGCAAGGATTTTTTTTAATGTAATTGAGTGACGAGACGAGCAAATCGCTCGCCTGATGTTTAACGTCACGTCATGTTTAACGGATGATCGCACTGTCTGGAAGGAGACGGGGGAGACCTTTGCTCAAGAGTGGGAAACCTAAGTTTTAATAAAATACATGTAGTAAATATGATTAAAGATATATTATAAAATGGTTGTTTATTACAACTATTTAAATTAAAAATTTCTTACCAGCCATCTCGTAAAATACATAATTGTACGTTTTCACCACTGATTCCATATTCCCAACACTGCTCCTCGCGACGGTATCAAAGCAAGATTGATTTGCAGTTTGAACTTTTAAACAATGCTAATCAATTCAACGTATCGTGGGCAATACATGATGATTTGGTCCTGATTTTACAAGATAGTCAACTTTTTGAAACAATGAAGACTCGAAACAGATCCCCTAGCCAAGTTGCAAGTCTATGATGTCAAACGCTATAGAAAACTAAGAATATGTATGGGAATGATAATTCTAAAATCTATTTATAGATTCTATATTCTATTACAGAAATGCCATTCTCATATGTCTTAGTTTTCTATAGCGATTCGATTTATAGAATTGCATCTTGGCTAGGGGGGGCTGGACCCTATTTCCTAGTACAAGACCGAAATAGATGACGTAGCAAGATAGATACTTTCAGGACGGTTTATCTAGCACTGGGATACTGAAAGCTTGGAGAAAATGGATCGCTGGATTAAATGACTGACCAGTGATTGATCATTGTTCGTTTTTTATTCCATGCCAAAATAACATTTAGGGTCGATACACATCTGACGGAAAATGCGTCAACCGTAGTGCGTTGAGTGTGAAAGGTTGGATGTTTTATTATGCATTTCTCTGTTCTGGCGTTACGCGACCGATAATACGCGACGCATTTTCCGTCAGATGTGTATCGACCCTTAAACTAGACTTAGGCGTAAGATAGAATTGAACAATTGAGTAACAAAGGGTCCGCAATATTGGATCTTAAAATATTTATATTTTATACAAACATCAGATAAAAAAGAAGACAAATGTCTTGTCGTACAAAGAGGCAAAAGCTATAGCAGAAGACCGCAAAGCCAGGATAATTACTCCACCGACGAGCTCTTAAATGAATGAATGTTAACAGCATGTACATATATTCTTAGCCAAAGAGCCAAACTATATGCTAAACCGTTCGTCAAGTACATACGTACAATAGATATTCAAAAGTTCGAAGTTTAGTGCATGAAGGGTCAGTGCACGCACATGCACTGATCGGATCAAATTATATAACAACATTCCGGCTTCTTTTTCAGTGCGACTTATCGAGTTTTCTTCACTACGTTCTTTGTATTTCCTGATCAAATCTAAGTCTTTCTTAAAATGTTTTTTGGATATTCATTTCCTATTTTCACACTTCTCATACTAAATAAGTACTAGTACCTACAAACTGTACAACAACTGTCGCTGCAACAAGAAGTCGTCGTTTGTATCTCTGCCACTCGACGCCAAGCTTGACAAATTGAGGAAGTTGTCGACCGCAGCCCGTCGCGTCGTTGCGTCTAGTCGAACTGTCTCAGCGACAAACCGCACAGTTTGCGTTGGCATTACGTGATAATGTTGTTATCAACGTCTAAAATTAAACATACGCGTGCAATTAGATCCTTACGCCATAACAAAGAACAATGTATTAATTTCCAGAGTAAAGAGAAGATGACACGCGGCGTGAGGCGCGGCTGCGTGCGGCTCCGCGCGGCCGTCATCGGTATAGATGACGAGGATGACTCCACGTTCACCATCACTGTCGATCACAAGACGTTTCACTTCCAGGTACGGACACTACTCGTTTAGACTAAATGGTCAGATAATTCAGGCTGTTCATAGCAGGAACTAGGCTTTATTTGAAATAAGTCACATAAGATATCGATATGGTGCTAAGTCTTTCTGTGTTTTCTTTTTGGCGTGATTCTGCTTGAAGTAGATAGATATGCTAACTGATGACTTTTAGTCAAATAAGAAGTCGTACTTCGAACTTTTGAAACCAGAATTAAAGCACTTGAATGCTAAACAATGACGACTTAATCTAAGCCGTAGGTCTTAACATCTTTACCACGCGTGGTTCTCACAGATTAACATCATATGAATATGTTTTACAGGCGCGAGACGGGCCCGAAAGAGAACGGTGGGTGCGGGCTCTAGAAGACACGATAGCGCGGCACGGGCGCCGCGAGCGCTGGTCGCGCTCCATGCCGGCGCCGAGACACCGGCACGGGGACCTGGAGCGGCGCGTGTCCGAGGCGGACGCCTACCTGCAGATCATGATCGAGCTAGTGTCGGTAAGTGGCGAGCGGAGAGTCGAGATGTGTTGAGATCTGTGCTGGCGCGGGCGCCGAGACACCGGCATGGCACCCCGAGACACATTAATGCGTACACACGCACACGACTTTGTTTTGGTGCCCATAAACACCCATTATCGTCTCCCATAAGAAATGTTATCAGAATATTCTTGAACGTGCGAGAACAGCGTGCCTGCAATCTAACATAATATCAGAACAAGGGTTCTTTGCCATGGTATGACATAGTTGAGTAGTTTCAAAAGAGTTGATAAATAAAATTATTTCAACCAAGGCAGATATCACAAAAGTACCCAACAATACTTAGTTCCACTGAAACACAACTCAATTCAGCTTGTACCAGTTACAAAACCTTGCTTTAGCGTTAAAAATTCCCAACAGCCAAGCCGTCTATATCTACCCTGTTCTAATAAATTTAAATTAATATTGCTCACACTTTTAATTTTCCTTTACAGAAAATGAGCACGAGAGTGACGGAGCTGAGCGATCCGCTTGAGAAAAATAAAGGACAAGTTATATTAGACCATTCCAACGTGAGTAAAATTGGGTTGGTGTACAAAAAATTGCTTTAAATGTTACAAAATATATCACGGGCCGAGATTTGAACCCGGTTCCTTCTGCGTTTGTCGTAAAGCCGTGTATATTTCACATAATCAAAATTAAACTAACCACAGAGCAGGACAGAGATGCCATAACACAATATTTTATTTACACTGGTCCTGGGCCATTCCGACGCGGGTAGTCGACGCGGTAGCGATCACCAGACGTCCAATCATCGTAGCCGAAACGGTTAAATCGAGGACGGTGATTGGTCGTCCTCTGATTACCACCGCATACCGCATACCGCGTATATGGGGATGGTTCAAAGCGTTACCATTAGGGGGTCAGATAATTTGCATACAGCATTCTTCTACAACATGTATCTAGCGGGAGCACTTTATCACATGCAAAGAGACGCCATATTGTGTCAAATATTTCATTACTTAACAAAAGATGGCGCCACTTGTTGCTTATGTTGTCTCTGTCCCTACTCTCTGTTAACCGTTTCTTTACAAAAGTACAGTAAGTCTATGTTAGCTAAAATATGTTTTCTCAATTTCTTGCTTATGAAATCAGTCTATAATTATTTTCAATTAGACTTTTTTTCAGTGTGACTGCTTACGCGCATAGTCTCAAAGTTTAGACTAAGCTCCGGCTGCAAGAAATCTTACCTCAAAAGATACCAATATAGAACTATGATGGGGCGATAGCAATCACTTAGTAGGTAATACCTAACCTAAGCAGTAGGTTGTAATTTCCTAGCCTGGAAGGACCATCTTAAGTATTGTGGTATACTGCGAGGTAAGATTTATTGCAGTCAGCTCTTTGTCTATAGCGTTATTAAATTGTACAAAGTTAAATATTGTTTACTTATTTTGCAGGCTATGTTGGACAACATAAAACATTCCATAGTGCTTCTACAAATAGCTAAGGTATTTAATATTGTGTCTGTTGATATTTATATACAATACAATATAATTATTGTATACATCTTTATTGCACACCAAAAATACATATCTTAGAACACATGTTACACAATATAACCGGGGCAATTTAGACATCCGAGCTTACATTAATTCCCACCCAGCTGAAAATTGGTAGGATTGTTCAGAACACCATCATAAATGAAACCTAAAAAGTCCTCATCGATCCGATACGTGCAAAATTTTTTACTCCGGGTAGAAGGTCACCAAAACGGGTATTTCGTGATTTTCTCAAAAACGGTACAAGCTACGAGGATACTGTTCAAGACAAGTATGTTCACTATAACATTTTCTACAGTATTGCTCATAAACGCATGTTGATAGAACTTATGGTTTTCGAGATATGTCGATATTCATTTCAGACCAGACCAAAAAATTGTCAATTTCTCTTAAGATGCCTCAGTCAGCAGTAGATCATATAACAAGTTTGTAAATGAGTTTTCCCGAAGTTTTAAACATTGCTGAATCCGACAATCTCAAGAAACACTTTGAAAAATGACTCCTTGTATCTCAAATCGGATAAATGATGATGATGGTTGACGGAAAATTGAACCCCTCGTATCTCGGAAACGGAAAGAGATAGAGGGGTACACCTGACTTTTAAAATTTAGATCAAGTATGGACCTTTCTAGGGAAATGATAAAAAAAGATAGCCGCCATACAAAAAAGTTTGACAGTCATACAAATAAACAAAAAAAAAGGAAATGCTCATAGCTGTGGAACCGCTGTAGATAGATGGAGTGTGCTCGAAGAAATATTATAGAAATTCGTAACGACAATCGAGGTTCAGCAACAAAAATCCAAGATGTCGGATTTCATATTTCCGTCAAATTTCAATGGATCTTCCAAATTTTAAAGTGATCCTAGGCAGGTGTAATTTTGGATCTGGAGGCTCTTAAGGTCCTTAAATCCATTCCTGAAATGATTTTTTTGGTTCGGCCATTTTTCAAAATGGCTGCCATACACTTGAAATTTTTAATATACCAATTTGTATGGAAACTGTTATAAACTAATTACCTACCTACGAAAGCAAATTTTTCAACCTTGACCTTGACCATTATTTTTTAATAACCGCATTTAAAACTAATTGGTATTTGGAAAATTTCAAGTGTATGGCAGCCATTTAAAAAAATAGCTGAATCAAAAAAATCATTTCAGGAATGGATTTAAGGACCTTCAGAGCCTCCATATCCAAAATAACACCTTCCTAGGATCACTTTAAAATTTGGAAGATCCATTGAAATTTGACGGAAATATGAAATCCGACATCTTGGATTTTTGTTGCTGAATCTCGATTGTCGTTACGAATTTCTATAATATTTCTTCGAGCACACTCCATCTATCTACAGCGGTTCCACAGCTATGAGCATTTCCTTTTTTTTTGTTTATTTGTATGACTGTCAAACTTTTTTGTATGGCGGCTATCTTTTTTTATCATTTCCCTAGAAAGGTCCATACTTGATCTAAATTTTAAAAGTCAGGTGTACCCCTCTATCTCTTTCCGTTTCCGAGATACGAGGGGTTCAATTTTCCGTCAACCATCATCATCATTTATCCGATTTGAGATACAAGGAGTCATTTTTCAAAGTGTTTCTTGAGATTGTCGGATTCAGCAATGTTTAAAACTTCGGGAAAACTCATTTACAAACTTGTTATATGATCTACTGCTGACTGAGGCATCTTAAGAGAAATTGTCAATTTTTTGGTCTGGTCTGAAATGAATATCGACATATCTCGAAAACCATAAGTTCTATCAACATGCGTTTAAGAGCAATACTGTAGAAAATGTTATAGTGAACATACTTGTCTTGAACAGTATCCTCGTAGCTTGTACCGTTTTTGAGAAAATCACGAAATACCCGTTTTGGTGACCTTCTACCCGGAGTAAAAATTTTTGCACGTATCGGATCGATGAGGACTTTTTAGGTTTCATTTATGATGGTGTTCTGAACAATCCTACCAATTTTCAGCTGGGTGGGAATTAATGTAAGCTTACTCCTATTTTTTGGTCTAATTTGCCCCGATTAATATGTATTTTTTTTTTATTTCAATGATTGAAGAAATTATATAAAATTATAAAAAAGGGAATGCTAAGTTGAAAAGGGCTCATAATACTCATTATGAACAATTTCTACTATGGGACTATTTTTGAAATCGTGAAAAAAGCTATTTCATAGAAAAATGTCAATGAAACTCGACAAAATATATGGAACAGCTAATATTTTAATCACACCTTCCAGGTTGAGACCATAGTAAAAAATGTTCATAAAGATGAGTACTATAAGCTCTTTTCGACTTAACATACCTTTTCTTTCCATATCCTAAGAGTAAAGTGGAAACATCCGAAAAATTGGATTATTCGACTCAACAATACGTGAGTAGTACGAAACTTATACGAGTAACAAAATGTGTCAAAACCACGTCAATTTTCATTATAACTGCGATTCGTTTTCAGAATACAGTGAACCCTGTAAACGGAATTTACACTGGACCAACCAATCCGTCACAGTCACATATCAAAGAAGGTATTTTACTATTTTATTTATAAACCAAGAAAACAATTAAAAATGAATAAAAAAAAAACAAAGACGGTGAGGGCGTTTTTGTTTTTTTTTTGTTTGTCGTTTTATATATTTTTAATTAGCTCGAGTCAAACTGCTATATCGATTTTGATTTAGCTTTTTTAGGGTTTCGTTTGAAAGGTGTCTTGATCGACAGTATTCTTAGTCCTCGCGGAGTATTATTCTCAATCACATTCTCAAAACGTTCGTTTGTAAGAATGTATGATTCAAGAAAATCTATTCAGCCGTCTGAGCCCCTCAGTTGTACCACGGGTCATAACAATAAATTGAAAAAAAATATATATACATATTCTCATAGTTGGACCATGGATAGTTTTATTTACCAATGGTACAACCAGTCTGACATGGCGGTTGGACCACGGATGGGGAGTGAGTTTATCAGGGGTTTATTAAGAGGTGAATGAAAGGTTGAATGAACATTATTTAATTTCACTATTTGTCCTCATTTTTAAGTGATCTGCTAACAGTGTGATGTGATCAAGAATTAATCCCAATTATATTGTTCCAGATTTGTCCTTAGCAGTAGAGCTGGGCTCAGAGTGCAGAGAGCTGACGTCTTCCTCGCTCAGTATCCGACCTATTGAGGACCTGGAGTCACCACGTGGGTTATATTTTAAATCAGTGATCTATACTAATATTATAAAGAAGCAAATTTTGTGTGTTTGTATATTTGTTAAATTGTAAGGGGTAATCTCGGGATCTACTGAACCGATTTTAAAAAATCTTTCACCAATAGAAAGCCATATTATTGCTGAGTGTCATAGGTTATATAAAAAACCGAAAAATAAAAAGGCTTTTACGTGGTAGTCCGTTTTGCAAAGTGAATCGGAGAAAAAACGGTCCGGACGGCGCGCGATGGCTTCGGGTTTAATTAACATTATGCCCAACGAAGTGGGCACGGGTCAGCTAGTATACTATACATAGATAAGCTTGCGTTTGGCCGCCATCTCGCCTGGTGGTCAGCAATGATGCGGTCTACGATGAAGGACGTATTAGGATATACCTATTCAATGCTTGTAACTTTGTAGCTCTGAAGCACATTCTCCGAAATGTATCTTGTAGAAAATAGACAAACACTGTCCTTATGACGGTGTTATAGTCTAAAAGACCGCCGTTTTGTGTAAAACTAAAGCTATAAAGCTAATTTCACATCGCCTATAAGTCGAACAGCCCGCCGCACTTTTATACAATAACATAAACTCTACAATTCTTTTTGACGTGATAACGTCTTATAATTCGATGGAGCCGGGTGCAAGTACGAAAAAAGTGTGACATATGTGCCGTTACCTCGATGAGGCGTTACCTCGCTCTGAGTGAAATTGTGATTTCCTATATTCTATTATATTTTCCTATTTGTCAATTACTTTTGTACCTTACTTAAATAAAATTAAATTAAATTTTTTGAAAAATGAAACCATTCTATCAGTATTTTCTTATGACGTTGTCACGTTCAACTATCGTCAGTAAACCGACTTTACAGACAACCGGTTTTTAGGAGTTTTTATCTGTTTTCATCTGTCCCGGTTTCTGTTTGTCGGTTTGTCTCTATTCGTCTGTCTGTAGTAAAATTGCAAGTTAAATTTGAATTACTTTCCGATGTCTGAGATTGAGCTGGTAAACTTGGTGTTAAGGGTGACGAATCAACATCGAGCTGTGCTGCGCTGTACTGCGCTGTGCTGTGCTGTGTTTCTTAAGCTACGTTTTTTTAAGAATCAACATCAAGCTGTGCTGCGCTTTGCTTAGCTCAGTATAAAGCCGAACGTCGACCGCCGGCTAAACTAAATGAAAACTAAACTCACTGAACTAAGCTAAGCTAAACTAGAACTACGTTGTCCGTCCACCAAAAAAGTAATCAGCACATAAAAATCCATAAAAAAACATAGCACAGCGCGGCTCAGCACGGCGGGTAGCGCGCCTCGCTCGAGACTGCTGCGTTTTTAAACAGAGCGTAGCCTCACACAGCGCAGCACAGCATGGTTTGTTTCTATCCTCATTGAAATATTAGACGAGCGAGTTGACCAAACATAGCACAGCGCAGTACAGCGCAGCACAGCTCGAAGTTGATTCGTCACCCTAACTCTACTGAAATTTTATGCGAGTCTATTCGTATTTTGTACAAAACCCGTTCGCTACTCGGCAGGGCAAGCGATGTCGCTCCTAGTTCCGGACACGTCGTACTCCTCGTCAGAGGGCGAGGAAGACTTCTACGATGCAGAATATGAACCGGACAACCCGCCAGCGGGGACCAGGTCAGTGCTTTACAATACAACGTTTTATCTTTACCAAACCAAAAAGAAGATATTCAATGGCGTATGTGAATCCACCAACCCGCACTTGTCCAGCGTGGTGGAATACGGCCTAATCACCCATAGGTAGACCTGTATCCCAGCAGTGGGAGGATAAAAGGTTGCTGATGATGATGTTATCTCTTTTTTTTTTTTTTTTTTTTCTATGTACGGTTTCAGATTATGGGTTGATTACACGTAACGAGTACAGTTTCAAGACAGTTAATGGCATACCTACTCGGAAGAGCAAACAAATAATGGTTCTAGTGACTGTCTCGTCTCGTGATACTGTTAAGTACAGACTGAAGTAATAAAAAAACATATTTGTATTAACAAAGCCTAAACTAACTAAGCTTACTAAATACGGGGTTAAAAGAAAAGGGTTCATAGTACTCATCATTATGAACAACTTTTACTATGAGACCAACCCTTTGAAAAACATCTGTTCAAGATAATTTCTTGTGAAAATGTTTAAGATTTTGTTAAGTCTATCACTACCTCATAATAAACCACACCACGTATCACCTGGTTGGGGGAGGGGAATTTGCTTAATAAATCGCAATGAATTAACGATCCCTGTGGTTGCCTGGAAAATATCACTCTTAGCGATATGGCCGCCGGTTGTGCATTGTCATGCAGCGTTGTTGTCCTTTTTGTTTACAATTTCTGAAAGTTGTGCAGGCGACTTTTTCACCTAAAAACATAATAAATAGTAACTAAGTTTGCATAGACTGAATGTCTGGCCTGGTATCACAATATTCAAGCCAACCGGAGGATTTTTTGAGAAAAAAATATTTTATCGTCTGAAAATGTGCCCGGTCCAGGTTTTGCAGTTTTAGGCCACTTGAAGAAACTATTCTATTATTGGCTTAAAATATCCGTAAAAGTCAAGTGTGAAATGACGTCACAGAGCTAACTTTGCAACCTACTAGGCAGCGACCGGAAAGAATTAGGTCATAGGTCGGCGCTTGATGCACTTGCATAACTAAGCACTGCCTATGCATAACTTACTTCTAGAGCATATTGTGTGTACAGTCGTAATTAACGCATTTTTATGCATATGACAGTGAGTTCCTACTCGACGAGTTGTCTGGATAGACACTTATTGTATTGTAAGATATTATCGTACCTACTCACCTCATTAAGACCTACTCTACTTTTACTATGGTACCAATCCTGAAATCGCGAAAAAAATCATCAATATTAAAATGTATTTTATTTAAATCTAATTCTAATACTAAATGGGGGTGATACGACCTGCACCGACGTCCCGCTTGGGGTGTGTTGTGCATTGCCCCCCGACTGCCAGCTTACCCAAACCAGCCGAGCTCCCTAAAATAACGGAGCACGGCCTGGGGTCGCTGGCACACCTCATCCACTTGCATTGCGCCAGGTGTTGTGGTACTTGAGACTTGTTGTGGAGTTTCTTCAAGGAGCCTCGACCTTTATTTGAATCTGTGTCTAAATAAGTACATATTATGTAGGTTAATATGACACAGTTTTCTCCAATGTTGCTCATTAAATCAAATCTCCATACTAAAATTGCCTGGAAGAGATCACTCTTAGCAATAAGGGCTGCCCGTTGCACTAGTTTTAAATATCCTTTTGTTTGTAATGTCTGATGTGAGCAATAAAGAGTATCTATCTATCTTATAAACAGCTGATATTACGCGATCTCCAAACTCCGGAGGGTAGTGACCGCGCCGAATCAGGTCAACGGTCGTGGCGCGGGTCACGAACTCATCTGCATGGAGTGTTGTAAACAATGCAATGCTTTGAATGCACTTATCGAGCTCAAAGCGCTAGGGGGCTTGTACATCTTTTGTTTTTGTGGTCATTGCTATGTGCAGTTCATTTTTTTTTATTGTAATTAGTTTTTCATATGACGACCTGTTTGGCTCGGCGGTAATATGTCCGCCTTTTAAGCCAGAGTCCCCGGGTTCGATTCCCGGCCGGGCAGATGTTTGAATGATGAATTTAAATGTCTGCTCTGGGTCTGGGTGTTAGTTGTCCTTGTCTTTGTGTGTGTGTTCCATGGCATCCCCGACACAGGATTTTCCTAGTGAGGAGCTATGAGTGTGAAACGTTTATCAATGTACACTTATGAATGTCAATTTTACACAAGGGAATTAAAAAAAACTCTCTGACTAAAAATCTGATTATTTTCTTTAAACGGGTCCTTCAACTGCATTTAAAACTTTTAAAAAACTAATCAAAATCAGTTCAGATGGTCAGGAGCTACAATGGAACATCACTCTTGTTACAAAAGGGGTAGTTTGACCGAAAGACAACTTTCGTCTTTTTTTTCGCTTCTTTTTTTTGTCTCACATTTTGTCATAGGACCATCATCCCTTTTTCAATATACGTACCTATATATTATACATAGTAATAGACTTCATAAAATAAAATTCTGATTCATTATCCATTCAAACTAGGATTAAAAAAATACCGACAAAACAATTCATAAAAATTCAACCGATTTTCCCGACCTACGCTATTTTCGCATACGTCACTCTGTTTATTAGCCGTAGCGGAGTTTTAGCACTTGTGCGATTACAGGGCAAGCTAAAAATAGGTCACAGTCGTCGGCATCGAGTACTGGCCCCATCTACACTCGTGTACATTTGTACAATGCACCGTGATTGCGAACGCTTGCTTATTTTAGCTCCATAGAAAATTTATCACGTGACTAAATATTTTGTATGGAGACTCGATATTGGTTTTCTTGAATATAGCAAACTTGTGTTCTAGAAGTTCACATTGACGTGTAGAAGAACACCCTTAAGGATTAGTACACCTTTACGTTACACTATATTTTCACCTTGCACAGTAACGTCTGGAAACCATTCCCAGCTGACATCTGTAGTAACCCAGGTTACGCAAGGTCGGTACGATAACGTTTCCGGTCGACAGTTCCTGAAATACGAGGCCGTTCAACTCTGAACCCGCCCGTATGCAGGCTTCGTAGGATTAGCCTAAGGCTTTGTTACTAGGGTAGGTAATACTATGTTCTATTCTAGATACGAGTGTGGTTACAGGGTTGTAAGGAAAGGGTATGGTAAGCCGAAAATGACTTTAGTATTCATCATTGTGAACAACTTTTACTATGGAATCAAACCTGAAAACATGAAAAAAAAATAGCTGTTACATACAAAAATGTCAATGACACTGAACAAAATGCATGAAACAGCTGATATTCATACCCTTTTCTTATAACCCTTATGTGTACTGTACTGTACTGGATGATATGTCGTCAATTGACGGGTATTACAATACTGGAAGCTTAATTAGAACCGCTTCCCGATGTCCGGTTCAGCTGGAAGTTGGTGTAAATGTAAAACTCTGGTGACAATGTAATAAAAGCTGGTTTTTTAAGGCATTAAAAAAACCTTTTATTCTGTTAAAATTAAGTCAAATACGAATGAAATCTATTACCAAGTACTTTTATTCTGGAACAAACCTGAACAATTTTGCAAAAAATGCCAAAGAATAAAAAAAAAACATAAAATTAAAACATTAAAACAAAAAATAAAATTTGGTAAATGAAAACCAAGTAAAGTCAATTTTGCCAATACAAAGATACCCAGATTATTATCGTCTAAAGCGACTTCATCCACTTTCGAATGGAAAAGGCTGCTAAGAGAATGCTATTATTTATTGGTATAATTAATTACCACGAAAGCCACTGTTTGACCCAGCCTTGAAATGTTCAAACCTTCACAATTCCTGATACATTTTTTTAGTTCTTATCTAAACCTTGACACAGTAGTTTTAGGAAATTAGTATTCATAATCGAAGCTATTAAAAAGGGCTTGTTCGCGTAAAAGGCTTGTTACAAGGTTTTCATAACAATATTGTTGCAATATTGTTACACCTGAAAACCGGAAAATCATGGACTGCCGCGCAGCAAACGAGGTGAAAAGAGATAGCAATAATTTATGTCTCTGTTTTTCTTCTATTTGTTACATCCATTTCTATATGCCCAAAACGGGAAGTATCAGTTAATGTCAGGTCTACGTATTACTTTTTCTATACTCTAATAGTAAAAAATAAACAAACACAAATCATCACCTTCGTCAAGAATTATCGTCAGCCTATCTAATATCTATCCACTACTGGACAAATACCTCTCCTAAAGAACGCCACATACCACGATCTTCTACCTCACGCATCAATTTGCTACCAGCTGCCTTACGCCATCATCATTTTTTCCACTCACTCACCTTTTCTCTTTTTCTTCAGCGCGCATCCCTTCCATCCAAACACAAATAAGGAAAAACAAAACAGAACTATGTATAACAAATTACGTGCAGATATTAAACCAAAAGTTGAGACCAGGTACGATTTAGATCGGTCAGATTTTGGGGCTGCCCCAGATAGCTATCGACGCGCCTAGGCCGTACGCGTTTAGTCTAGCTATGCGGGTCCGGCACGTAATGTCGATAGATAAACTGTCCATTTGGAGGCTAGATCTATCGGTGGATGGTTATTGGCTAGGAAATCGTGTAGGAATAAGTTTAAGGATAGAAAAGGCAATAAGATTGAATAGAACTGAAGGGATCTGTTCAAAACTAAAGTCGGAGTGGAGTACCCGAACTAGTTATTGTATTCTCGTGAAACTAAAGTATTTATAGTCATTCAAAACGTATCCATGGGTTTCGGCAACCTCACATAACTGGCCACTTCTCATTCCGAGCAAGGTGTGTTTACCATCTTGGATTAATCAGTCACTAAACGTTAAAATAATTATGGTATCCTGAAAAAAAAAAGCTTTTCATAGTATAACTAGCTAAATAAACTTTTATCCAAATAAATAGCGGTCCCTGTGGTATATCGTATGAAGCCGCAGAGCGTAGCTATTACCTATTATACAGTCCAGTGTTTCCAGTAAAAATTCCTGAAATAGGAGATTAAACATGTCAAATCTCATGATGACGAGCGCAGTGCTGTGCCGCGCAGGGTCTTGAATTCTAAGAATAGAAAATTCCGGGTGGTGCAGACCTCTCTTATATGCAAACGAGCAAATCGCTTGCCTGGTGTTAAACGTCAACATCAGGCAAGCGATTTGCTCGTCTCGTCCACTCAGTAGCATAAAAAAGTCACTGCTATGTCACTGAATATCTTACCAAGCTCAAACAAACCAAATTAAAAATATACCCAACCTTATCCGATCCTCCAATCAGATTTTCCAGTAATAATTCGAAAGCTCATCCGCTTAGCCGCAAAGTAATATTATTGGGTTTCAGTCTCATCTCATTAAATTCGTCCCCTGAAAAATGGAGAAAGTAATAAATCATACCTTACCTTGAGATCGTTAAATGTGATAGCAAGAAATAAACGATTTTACTTCGGGAATTTAGAAAAGTTTGCCTTTATTGTAGCGGTCTTGTTAATGCTCTTTATTTCGTATTTTTAACTCCCAAGCAAACAGAGGGGGTTTTATTCGAAAATATTTCAATAATATTGAAAAAGTGAAAGTTTGTATGTTTGCTACCACTAAACGCTGAAATGTCCGCTAATGATTCAAGAAAATCTGTTAAACTTGTAGCGGAAATTTAAAAATTAATTGTTTTTTTAAAGGTCAATATTTTTTTCGAATCATACGTAGTAATTATGTAATAATGAACTCTACCCTCAGAACCTCGCTTTTAACATGTATGGCATCTCATGTGATGTACGAAAAACGCATTTTATAAGGAACGAACATCACGAAATCCCAAAATCCAAACCTCACTTCATACTCGCAGTAGTCGTAAGATCACATTATATCGTATTATAGCAATCGGAACAAATCTATTTCAGCTTCAGCTTTAATACCTCCTATCGATCTATATTCAGCTCTCTATTTTAAGATGAACTCTTGCCCGGCTTTGTCTGCATTCGTTTTGGGTTTCAAGTGTATTGACGGACGTACTCTCTTCACTTCTTTGTTGTAATTATTTACACCAATATTATAAAGAGGAAATATTTGTATTTTTGGATGTTTGTAACGTATAAACCCAAAAACTACTGAACCGATTTTAAAAATTCTTTCACGAATAAAAAAGCTGCATCATTAGCGAGTACGTAGACTATATTTCATAACCGTGCGAAGCCGGGGCAAGTCGCTAGTCATTTATATAACTACTTTGAATATTATTGATAAGCTACCAGCAGCGTCCCGATGTTTCAGTCACCATCCTAACAGAATATCACAGTAAACTATTAATTTTACTGGGATAAAGGCATCATCACGACGGTGATCGCTTACCATCAAGCGGCGCATCTGCTTGTCTGCCACGTATTGCATAAAAAATAAGTAAATACAACAAACAGTTCAAACTAAAAACCGTAATCTTTGTGACTGTGTTAATCTAAACTTTAGATGATGATACTTTAGATCAAAACTATCATCTTCCTTTGCAAATTTCACTAAGATTAGCTGTTTCATCGTAAAGAAGTAAAATACAAGATAAACATAAACAGCAGAAAATAAAAACAACTCGACGATTTATTATCAAATGTTATCCTTATCATTCTTGCGCAATCTGGACGTAACAAGTAATCTTCGCATCCGAGCTTAAATTAGTCGCCAAGCTCCGGTCGATACCCTGTATATAGATAGGGTTATTCATAAAGGGTATGCCAAGCCGAAAAGGGCGCATAGTACTCATCATTGTGAACAACTTTTACTATGGGACCAACCCAAAATTCGCGAAAAAAAAATCAGCTGTTCCATAGAAAAATGTCAATGACACTCGACAAAATATATGGAACAGCTGATTTTTTTTCCGCGAATTTCGGGTTGGTCTCATATTAAAAGTTGTTCATAATGATGAGTACTATGAGCCCTTTTCGGCTTAGCATACCCTTTATGAATAACCCTGTACATGTTTGTAACACACCAGGTATGTGGTGCCAGGTGAGCAATGTTCCATTATACAGGCTGTGAATAAATTGGTTCGTCTGTCCGTCGATCCGCTAGCGCAGTGGACGCAGCGTGCGCCGACGCGATGCGGTGTGCTGTCATAGAGTAGGTGGTGTTGGGTACAGAGGGGAGGTTTGTAGAGGTTCTTTGTTATTGCTGTTTCAGAGATTTTAACTAACTGTAAAAAATATTTTGTTGGCGCAGTGACTTATTATAAATTGTGACTTGATATCCGATAAGATACCAAGAAGTGTCATCCTTTGATTTTTTTTTCTTTATCTTGAGAGAGTATATATCAAATTCCCGAAGACTTTTTTGTTTTATGCTTTCGTCAGCCTCAGCTCTATAATCTAAAAAAAATAAATCTAAAATTGCTTGTTACTTATCCTAAGAACCAAAACGGAACTGCAAATAACGCGATTTTCTGTGCAGAATCTTTACACGAAACTTTGCCTACAGTTGTGTTCTCCCTTCTGAATCGCCGCTCTTTGCCCATCTTTGCCTCCTGAGCTCAGTGCATGACGGTCCGCGGTCGGGGCGACACGTCCCGCTACGCTGTCGCTCCGCTACGATCGATAAATAACTACTACTACCAACCGCAATAAGAAAACAACGCGCAACTATACAAGGAATCCTATAGTTACTTCGACGCGACTTCGCCAAAATAACGTACGTGCCCGTGGACGTTTTTGCGTGTGTCGTTTGTTTTCAGTTTTATTTTCAGCATGCACGCCGGCTTGCGTAGCGTTTTGTTTATGTTTACATTTTAATAGTGAGTAATTGGAACGTGCCGTGATCGGATATTGTTTTCGTTTCAGCCTATTATTGAAGTATAATTGAGAAACAAAGTAAAAAAAGATTTTGTTAGATGAAAAAACTCTAGAGCTCTTTTGCCGGTTTACGTAATAAATCAATGAATTTGCGATAAAATGTTTCAAAATGATTTTATCATAGACAAGCAGGCTAATCTGTAAATAACAAATAATTTAAAATAGTTTTAACAACTTTGCATTCATAACAGTTTGTTTTTCTTTTCATGATGCATGAAAACTTGTTTTCGACTGTAATTGTATCCTTAATTATTTAACAGAGTAATTCCGTAATTAAAATAGTTTTAAGCTAACATTAAAAATACTTCAACCGATACAACCGGTATATATACGATAATGTGGTATACATTATCGTATACCTAATATTTTTTCAGTAGCTCCTAAATTTTCTTTTGACTCCAAAGAGTATTATTAGTTACCAGTGTCGCGGAAAGTGTCCGGCGCATTTTCAGAAAATCTTTTGTCTCTCAAGTTTCTTAGATCCCTTGGGTGGAGGGGTCAAATAGGGATTAAAAATATCTTCCGCAGAGTTAAAGGCACCGCGTTTTTTATAGTACGTACCCTCTCGAGGCGTCTTCCGTTCAATACTTATCACCAGTTTCCTTATAGGCTTAATTTGATTTCTTGAGTAGGGTAGAGGGTCAAGTGGTGGTTAAATATAACTTTAGTGAGAACCCAAAGTTATGGTAAGACATTTTCAGATCATATTCTTTAATCGAAGCCAATAACTAACGTTCTGCACTATTCTTACAATTTCTCGTCATTTTGTTTTTCTTACTGCCTAATCTGCCTATTATTTAATTTATAAAAAAATGCGTCGAATTGCGCCTAAACAGACTATAATACATTTTTGGATTTTAAGACGCACTTGACTTTAGACGCGCATGTTTTTGAGGACTTTAACATTAGTTTCACAGCTACGTCTCGTAGCTTCAGGAGTAGGTATAACTAAAAAGCTAGTAAGGCTTCAGCCCCCTAGCCAAGTTGCAATTCCATAATCACATACGATATAGAACACTAATAGCCTAGTCAGCCTAGTAGCTTGTACCATTTTTGAGAAAATCGCGATAAACCCGTTTTGGTGACCTTCTACCCGGAGTAAAAATCACGCACGTATCGGATCGATGAGGACTTTTTAGGTTCCATTTATGATGGTGTTTTAAACAATCCTACCAATTTTCAGCTGGGTGGGAATTACTGTACCCTCGAATGTCTAAATTGACTGGGCTATAAAACAATGTATGGGAATGAAATTTCTATAACCATAGATTCTACATAGGATAGATTCTACATATTCTATTACAGAAATGTCATTTTCAAACATTGTCCTAGTTTTCTATAGCGTTTGTGATTATGGAATTGCAACTTGGCTACGAGTGGATAATATTACATCTCCTTCAGGCCTATAAGAACGGAAGCGTGTACCGTTCGATACCGCTGGGCTCTGCGTCAGATTTTATAGTCGGCCACAATCTTTATGACCGCTCTGACACGAGCGGTTTGAAACTGGTTTTTGACTCGAATTGTCGTTCAGTCCCTTCGACTTCCCAGTCAATGTCCTTTAGCATTGTCGTTTATATCTTTATTTGCATTATTAGGAAGTAACCTAACGGAACAGATGATAAACTATCCTTATCGCGAGCATGTCAAATCCGAAAGTAGCGGTAGTCCTAGATGAGGGCTGTAGAGTTAACAATTTGGGAAGCCAAAATATTTTTTTTTTGCAATTTCTTTTAATTTGTTCTTAATTCATTCAACTGCTACTATAATACCGCGCTTGTCCGAAACCAGTTTCAACCGCATCGCATCGTAAAGTAAAGAGCCTTACTTGTCACTGAAATCGAAATCGGATAAGAAAACTAGGCATTTTACTGTTTATTCAGATCGGTCGTAAAGTCTGTCGCGGGCTACACCGTATTCCGGATGGAAGCTTATATTAAAGCACTGTGTTTTGCGTTTAAACCCAGAACCGGTTGTTATGTTTCCCTTTAAAGGTTTTAAAAAGGTCACGCTTATGAGAGCGTTTCGCAATAAACATGATGGTTGATTTCACTTCTGCGTATACAAATTTAGAGTATATAATTATGTTGGTGTCTTTTTATGCAGGTAGTCGATAAGAATTTTAGCAGCATTAGTATCGGATGATACGTTAAATTGTAGGTAATTTGTGTTTTAACAACAACCACGTCTTTTTTTTAATAATTAACGCGAGAATACTCACGTAAAATTACGAAACGAATAACCTAGAATTATTCCCGTAGATTTGTAACATTTTTTTTCAATATCACGTTAGTTTCCAAAGTAAAACCACAACCCGTGTCAGGAGGCCTTCAGGCGGCCTAAAATCTCTGATACCAGGGCTAGCCACGCGGCCTATACAAGCTTACTTATTATCAAATCTAAGATTTGTTAAAAGCCCCTTAAAATAGAACTGCTCATTAATTTCCTAATTTCTGAGTCTGCTTTCATTAGCATATTTAGTTACGTTCAGACAGAATTTCTCATCACACATAAGCTTAAATTAATGCCGTCCTGAACAATGTTTAACTTTCCTGATTTATTTAAGGTCTACGTAGGTCTATTCACGAAGGAGTGGTAAACAAACAAAACATTCTAGCCCAGATCGCACGGCTATCCAATTCACTCCGTAGAGCTTGATAAGATAATGTGTGCCGATCCGTGAGTAGACCAGTATAGACTGAGCCCCTCAGTGCCCTTGCCTTTGTAATAAACCTAAGTGTCACGTCCAAGAACTGCGTGCTGCGTAGGTCCCTTTGTAAACTAGTACAACTAGGACACTAGTGTAACTAGGTTAGGAAGACTTTCCGACGTGAATAGGAAATCTATGTAGGTGTACATCGATGGTTGCAAGCAATTTGATGAATATTAAACTGTGGTCCGCAGACGCCTTTGGCTGTATTTTGGGTTTAAAAGGGTCGGCGCCAGAGATTAAGTAACAGTTGGTAGGTGTCACAAAGCGTTCTATGGTCGGCAGAAAATAGAGCAAGAGCGGAACATTTTTAGCCCCCGACGCAAACAGTCACCATTTTAAGTTTAACGCGTGTTTATTGTTTATCTGTCCCATCGTAGCATCGTAGTTTATCAAAACATTATTTTTTTGTTTAAAAAGGTGTATCAATCGAGAGTGGCCTTCGCTAAGATTCAAGAACATCGGTTCAGTCGTTAGAATAAACACCTCTTTTTTATCGAGGAGTTTCTAAATTTTTATTTTTTTTACTTGTAGATACGAGTACTATAGTATCCAGAATTCCAGATGTTTTAGGAGTTAGTGTGGGTTACATCTCCTGCCTATGGGTTTCTTATGTTCAACTAGCTACGCTCTGCGGTTTCACCTGAGGTCAAGAAGTTAACATGAGTTTTCCGGGATAAAAAGTAGCCTATCTGTTAATCCAGACCACGAAAGACCTTCATTCCAAATTTCATGCCAATCCGTTGTGCTGGTTCAGAGTTTGGTGGTTACAAACATACACACTTCCAGTTTTAAGGATTCTGAACCTCCTTCGGGAAAGAACACTTAAGGCGAGACTCGTGCGTCTGTCCGTCTGTACGTTTTAATATTAGTGAGATGTCCTCTCGATCGTTAATTTCCTGTTTCACCTAAATCTGACGCGTAGAAAAGAGAAAGCTGTTACGTAGGCTCATTTTCACGCTCGAATTACTCCGTAGAGCCCACATTCTGTTTCCTAGGCATTTGTGCGATGAATTTTTTAACAATGAAATAACTTTCAGGGCAATTGAAATAGTAACATGCCTAGAGTTAGATGTTTTGAATTTGCTAGTATTAATAGAACTGTAGTATGTGGAATTATAATATTTACAATAGCGACACGAAAAACTTACTTAGTAATGTTTTAAGAGGCAAAATAAACTAACCTAAAAAAATAATTAAGAGGATAAAAAAACAATAAAAACTCGAGTATTACTTATAAGAGAAATATAGAGTTTATCTTTTATCCCTGCCGACTAATAGGTGTACAGTACAGTAGTAGTAGACCTATCATCGTGTCCATGTCGTGTCAAATTAATACCTATTTTTCTTTTCTTTCTAGCAATCTTTCTAAGATCTTGATTCTGGATGTCTATGCTCTGATCGTCGCTCACTGCAGTAGTAACAAGCTAAACATTATTAACTATTTCCGGCCACCGTTGGCTGTATGGCTCTATTTTAGAACGTGATAATGCGTCTTGTCCAGTTCATCCCGATCGTTCTCGCGTCAAACTAATTTGTTAATTCCATAGACCCTACTTCATACAATTTAAAATCCTGACAATTATATCTCTGTACATTTTAGAAACATGTAAGTTCGTAAGAAAATACCCACAATTTTTCATAAAACTGACTGACAAGCGTACCTATCTAATAAGACCTGACTATAAACACAAACTAATTCTACCTACCTCTAGGCTAGCTATGCACAGCTCGGGCCCTAACCCTATGGCCGTTAAAATATATAATAAACTTCCCACAAAATTGAAAGACATAGAAGACAATTCTAAATTCGTAAAAACTCTAAAGGAAATTCTATTAAACAAATCTTATTATGAACTAGAGGAATTTCTTTCTGACGAAGCTATTATGAAATGAACCCGCTCCGCACAACATTGCTTATACCCTATCAGGGTCATTATGTGTGACTTTTAAACATAAATGTTATTTAAGACCTACATACAAAACCATAATGTTTTGCAATAAAGTATTGAGTATTGAGTATTGTTCTTTGTTGTTGCTTGACCTTCGGCATCGGATGGACTACCAATAAAAATTTAAATTTTCGGATGTTTGTGAGTCTGGATGTTTTGATCAATGACGATAAAACGGCTTAGAAAATTTAGATGCAATTTGGTGTGAAAGTAGTTTATCTTGGATTAACACACTGGCTTTTTATCCCGGAAAATGTGGATGAAACCATGCGGCGTAGCTAGTAGCAGAAAATACTTTTAGCTGAGTCGGTCCTGGCGCTCTTATGTGATGCCAACTTACAGCAATTCACTTTTATCATATACGTAGAAACACATAAACTCAATTAATCAAGTCTCATGTTAGAATACTGCCTAAGGAGAATAACTAAGTTGGCTGTGTATGTAATATGAGCAAAACAAAACAACATGGCTCACAAGATTACTTTTCACCCTTTTATTCAGGATCCTATTTCCCACAGGCATTATACCTCATCTGTCGCATTTACAACCTCCTTGTTCAACCGGATGGGATGATATTTCAAGGGAGTGGACATAAAAAAGCTTGGTCCTTCGAGCTTACCCGGTCATTCTTTTGACCGTCACATTTGGACACATTTTATAAGGGATATAAAAGCCTCAGTTTATCGTGCATTTGATATGCCTTTTGAGGAAGAAATCTTCAATACTTTACCTTTGTGTGGTCAGATGTTACCTAAATATTTTCTTACATCGACTCAACAGTTTTACAAACGTTATTTTTTATCTGTTTCAAGAACTACAAATAAACGAAAGTCTTACCTAAGTAATATAGATTGCTGTCTGAGCACTCACTTTGACCTTTCCTTCTTTTTTTACACGTCATTATAATCTCATACACTCCGGGGTGGCGTTTCCGACGTTATTTATGGACGCTCTGACCTTACGACGTTTGGCACTGACCGTGACACGATCTGATCACACCAATTTTACAAGCCTTATACAACAAAATAAGTTTTATCGCTTCACGTCGTTTTTCTAAATAATCCTGCTATAATAAATGTGAAAGTTTGTTTGTTTTTTACTCAATCACGAAAAAACGATTGAACAGACACAACAAATCGTATGAATTTTGGTACGAAAGTAGTTTATACCCCTGGATTAACATATAGACGACTTTTTATCCCGGAAAATGTGATGAAACCGCTGGACGCAGCTAGTAATAAATAAATACGAGATAAGTACACTATCTGTGTAGTTTTGTGTGTTGATTTTTGAGTGGATGCTATCTTCGGCTCTCTGTGATCTGGTAGTATTTAGATTTCCTTGCACTACATAATGATCACTTTGCCGTTTCTCTTACCGCATAATGTTTATACTTATAATCATTCTTCAAAAGACAGTCACAATTTCACTTCATACTCCTTTATTAGAATTCCGCGGTAGTAGAAGTTTTTAAAGTCAGAGCTTTTACATTAAATCTATACTTCGCTGATCTGAAAGAGAACCGGGGCAAAGTTCGCCAGTCCCTTTGTTTTAGTTGAAAAAGTTGTTTCATCGCGCCTCGAAAATAACGAAACCGCATTGCGTTGTTTTCTAACGCGGCAACCGATTGTGTCCAACGCTTTCAAGTTCTTTCTTCTTTTGTACTTCAAATAACGATATCCGGTATTTAGTGACTAAAATGTATTTTTCAACGACTGAAATATAAAATAAGGAAATCGTACTTAAACTTGCAAAAATAGAAAACTCTTACTTTAAATTACGGAGATAAGAGAGCCTCAAAAGGGTCGTTATGACGCTTAGCCCGATAAAAATATCCCTAACCTAATATAGGTACTCTAAATCAGAATTCACCAGATGTTTTTATTTCATTTCTACAAACAGTATACTACCTACTTAACCAAACTTTACTTGAAAATCCGATGACCCAAAAGCCGCTCGACCGCGACCGCGCTATTCACCCGCTCGCGAATTTCCTCTCTAGCCACCTAGCAATAAAGTGCAACGTTGGTTAACCGGATAATTTACACCTCATACAATTCCAGCTACATCATACCCAGTGCTATTCATGTGAAGTCATGTGTTAAGTACAGTTGAAGACTCGGTAAAGAAACAACAGTGCTTCGTGCGATGGTCGGACTTGGTTGGTTGTCTAGTGAAGTGTAACATGTTCCGAGCTCTAACTTCTAGGAGGTGGTCGCTACGACGCGACAGCGAAAGGTGAGATATTACAATATTCTGCTAAAGAATCTAATGAGATGAAAGTGTAAGCTATGAGAGCTTTTATTGTATTGTCGTCGGTACACGTATAAAAATGTTCAGCTTCGTTGGACATTGGGAAGTGGTTCAAAATTGAGTTGCGAGATTCCACCCGAACAAACATAGTCACACATTGCAAGTTAAATAAAAGCTTATAACTTATAATATCGGGCTTTTTTGGCTTAGCGGCTTTTTTTGTCATTTCTTGTGTGAATAATAGTTTATTATTATTATACATATACATGTATTTTTCTACAGGGTTATAAAGAAAGGGTATGCTAAGCCGGAAAGGGATCATAGCCCGGTCTTCGCGAAAAAAGCTCTTTCATAAATTTTGTGTCATTGACATTTTTTGTGTGTCCACATGGTATCCCCGACACAGGGTATCCTATTGGGGAGCTGTGAGTGTGAATGTGAAACGTTTACTATAGGGCATACTGTGTTTATAATTGTCGAACACATTAAAGTCCTAACTGGAACTCTATCGCACTACACAAAAGGACTATTTTGCAAGCTAAATGTTAATTCAGTCCGTAATATTACATAACGTCATTGTAGAAGGAGAACCTCATGAATATTTCGGCGAGTAGCTTAGGCGGTCTGTTTCAGTTTATTACGATCTCGCCTATCGTTCAGTTTTTCTCGCGTGGGTTTAGATTTACATCCAATACTTAACTGCGGGTTGTATAATAAAGAAGCTTCGCTCGGAGATTTGCAGATATTTTTTCGGTGTAAAAGTTTCCCAAGTTCTTTTTCATGATACTTTGCCATAAAGTTTATGGCGTTGCTGGAACGTTTAGTATTGGAAAAACATTGATATGGAAACATAACTTATCTTCTTTCTCTATATAAAAATGAATCGCTATTCGTTAGTCTCGCTAAAACTCGAGAACGGCTGGGCCTATTTGAATATTATTTTTTTGTTTTGTTTGCTCTAATACAGGCAAGGTTTAAAAGTAAAAAAACAGCGGATGAAACCGCCGGTTGCAGCTAGTATTATATTTCTATTAAATCTAAAAAATAAGTTTCATCATTATAAAATTAGGTGTTATCAGATTAAACAGGAAGTACCCGCGGTTTCACTCGCTTTACCACAGGAATCGTTATTTTTTTTTTTCAGGATAAAAGGTATTCCATAATTATGTATATTAATCCAGGATATCAGTTCAGATGCCTTCAGCTATTTACTTATCTCAGCTTTACCCCCCCGAGTTAGCTGTTCACTAATTAGGCCTTGTGTTTCGCAAATTAATTTAGGTTGTTCCTTCAGCTTCGCCGTCAAGAATTATTACGATATCGTATTAATATTTATGTTCTGTCCTTTTATCTGAGAAATAAACAGACAACAGAATTTCGAACTAATTAAGACCCTTTCATGTACAAAACGGGTCGAACCTGGATAACACAGGACCGGGATGAGTGGCGTACGAAAATAGAGGCCGATGCTCAGCAGTGGGATTACGAGCTGATAATGATGATGATGTTCTTTTTCTACTCGCGCATGAGAAAGAAGCGTGAGGATAACGCGGTAACGTGCATAAATAACTTTATTACGACGCTACAAGGCTCTCTTTGTAATTATCTAAATGACATTTTGAAGAGATCCTTCTGTTTGTACTGCTATTTATTCTGTGAGGACCTCGCTTTTCAGAAGCTTGTTCAATTTCTCCGGCTCCCAAGTGTCTGGAGAGTCGTTGATTGCGTCACACCATCCAAATAATAAGCAATTTTAGTATTGGCTATTTGGCTTGTAAACAGCCTGATTTTATTCGAGCGGTCGTTTATATGTCTATGTATAATAATATTGTTTATATGTACTAACACCGGGGTTCACGGAATGGTGTTATTTAGCCAAAAGCATTTCAATCTCCATTATTAGCATCTTTTACTATAGGACCAACGGGATGTGGTTCAAAATCTGCTGTCTTATATATTACGTCGAATGCATGAATGATGTTTCTATGGAATCGTGGATTTTTCTGTGGCGTTATGAACTGCTGCTCTAAAATATTGTGGGCCATTTGTACAGCCACAGAAGTGAGACACTGTGGGCAAACACCGCAGGCCCTACCTGCCGGAAGGCCTGCGGTGTTTGTCCGCAGCGTCGCACGCTCAAATACAAATATGGCAATGTGTAACTTTACTACATATACTGCCGTACTAAGAGCACGAGCGGTAACTCAAAACAATAATTTTTTTTATGCATTTATAGCTTGAAAAATTACGCATCTGATGCGTGAAAATACAGAAATCACTTTTTTTTTTTTTTTCAGATACCGCTTTTTGGCTTAGTACGGCAGTATAATACTACATAGCTTTTCCCATTTCCTTCGCTTTTATATCGTAACCAAAGAAAAACAATATCAGTGGTACATTATCGCAGCCAAGATTGGAGCGTATTAGTAACTAAAGCGTATACTGTGACAACTCATTACCGGGGCACTGGCATTCAAATGTGCCCTTGAAACGAAGGCTTCCATGGAAGCCTTAGCTCTCACAATGGGGGTGTGCGGCGTGCGGTCGTTAAAAAGCCTTTTAGTACTCGACTTAAATTGTACAGATTAGTACAATTTACTTGAGTACTTTAGTAATGTTATATTGTGATATGTGTTCCTTTCGCTTTTGATAAAAGTTTTTAAAGGCCCCGGGCACAGCTTTGTGATTGTTGTTATACGACAAACAGGGTCAAAAATATTACGATTCTTCCGAACCACGGATAAGTGGTTGAGATAGACTGAATTATTGGGAGATTTCTTCTAAAATGTTTCTTGGATATCTACCTAAACCTAAGCTTACTCCAATTACCAATGTGTTACCAATTACCAAAAATTACCAATGTGGGAAGATGATTGTTTTTCTCATCTTATCTGTATTATTGGTTCGATCAGAAATAATGCTGAACTGCTGTACGACGTACGTACTATACGTGCGTAGATAGACAAAGCGTAGACTTGACGAGTTTGTCGTGAATCTTGTATACGGAATCTATAGAAGCTAATCTATGGTTGAGTCTCATTTACATAAATTCAGTCTTCAACCACTTGTACCAGTACTTATTCAGTGCTTCAGCTTGAATTTATCTGTTTAGTTTGAACGTCTTATCATTGTAGAATTTACATAGCCGTAATCCTCCGTACCTGTTTCTTTGTTCTCGCCACTCTGTCCTAAACTCAGATAAACCTAGAGAGAAAGATGGAGCACGGCGTTAGATTTGGGTGAAGCCAACAACTCCTCTACTTTCGCGCGTACGTACGCAAAACGCACACATTGACATATCAATACTCTCCTACTCGCGGCACTGTAGAGCTTGTGTAAGTACACTGAGAAAAATGGCCATCTAAATTCCGATAAACGAATGATTAATTCACTTAAAGTACGGCGCATACTGATGTCACCAAAAAGTACGATGACTAGCACCAGTTTGTGATAGTTGTCACCGTACAAACTTGTGCTGATCATCGTACTTTTTTGTGATATCAGTATGCTCCGTACTTTACGAGAAAGTGAATTCATCATACTTAAGATGGCCATTTTTCTCAGTGTAAGTACGTGCGAAAGTAGAGGAATTTTTGGCTTCACCCAAATCTAACGCAGTGCTTTCTTTCACTCTACATTCATCTGAGGTCCTATAGTAAAAGTTACAGGTCTTGGGACGCGATAACGAAACCTTATTTGGCCCTAAACTTTTTACAGTGGTATAATTTACATGAAACGGCTTTAGCGGTGCCGTCGTGGCGCCGGTTTGGTAGCCTTTGGGAATGGGCTTTATTCCAGCTTTAGGACGGGAAATAGCACGAGTGAAATATTTAGTTGAAATGCGACCTTTGAGACTCATGATCCAGTAAGCGAAAGCGTAATTAAAAATAAATCTGGCAGAGCGAAAACTGGCATGTGGTTTTTTGAACTACTGTATGGTGTATTTTAAAGGAGCGCGGAACCCTAAAATTGCATCCAAGACGACAAAAATCAATACGATAAGATACACATTACAGAACTGGGATGATATGACCAACACCATTGAAGCAAGACCCTTCAACTTTTCAAAATATGTATTTAAAATTTGAAGAAAAACTACTAAGTAGGGAAACTTAGCTGTATTTTTCCGGTTTAGTTCACGTAATTCTACTTGAGTTAATTCAGATTTTTTCGTCGATAAACTTCGGAATTAAGGGTCGTCATTTTTTTCACAGGTTTTAATTTTTAAATGTTTGAATTTAATGTTTTTGTGATTTTCGTGAGCCAAATAGCTAAGAGTTATCTCGATTGAGTCACTTATTCGGGCATAAACTGTGCAAACGAGTATCCTGAGTTGGGATCGGTTTCTTAGTTAAAGGTACAAAAATTACAAAATATCTCCTGTCTTTTGTTATGTTGTTTTTCTGTCTTTTACGAGTATGAATCTGTTTTTTTTTTTCGTTTTTTATAATCAAAATTAGATTTTTATGTTTCCATATTTCATGTGTCAATTTTCCACTTTATATCCATTTGAGCACAGTCAGGCGAACAAGACCAGTGGCCGTGAAGCGTTCCCGTTAGGAATAAACTTGTGGGTTCTATTATCTGTCTGTATGCGGTGAAGACCGTATTGACGTCTGCTATGTATTCTGGAAATGTCTATCTATTTAGCGTTATAAGGAAAAGGCATACAAAACGGGTTCATAGTTCATGATTTTTTCAACTGGCACAGCTGATTTTTTATTTCGTGATTTCAGGGTTGGTTCCATAGTAAAAAATCTTCATAACAGACTCTGGTTTAAGTATGTCCTTAAAGATTTGAAGTGTTAGAGATATTTTATTCATTAACCTAATTATACGCATGACGTCATTATCCATACAGCCCAATTTATTATCACAGATTTGGCAATCCGGCCAGACAGTGTTTGTCTTCAGCGAAGCGGGGAATGTAACGCAATTTGGCACTGGGAATCCGTTTGGTCATAGAATAAGTCATACTATACTCAACGTAGGACGTTTTAGCTAAGCGTATGCTTGAGACGCAGATGAGGCAGCACAGAACAGAACAGATTTTTCATCGCAGAGCAGGTGAGATAGACATAGGGCGCAGAGCAGGACAGACAGATGTCTGTGTCGTGCCTACACCGCAGTACGCAGCTCTCAGTACGTTCATAACAAAATCTGCTCTGCCCTGCGCTGCGTGGACCTGCGTCACTGCGTCTCAGCATACGCACAACCCTAGTAACTGCTATACATTCTGTGTCTTTATGAAGGATGGATTCAATGAAGTTGAATGGGTGTAATCTGGTGTAATGGGATAATGGGAGAAACTGTGTGTTTCTGGAGTCTTGGAGATCTGATGTATCGGCGGCGGCGGTTCGATACATACTTAGTGGATACTTACGAAGTAAGCGATAACGTACTGAACTTTTTACCTTTTTTTATCGCGAATACCACACGCAGCACGCTAGGTTTTTGTACAGGATTACGCAGAACTGAACTAAGCTGAAAGGAGTTCTTTGTACTTTGTATCGCAAACAACTTTTAACAGGACCAGTCAGAAATCGCAAAAATGCACCTTTTCCAGAAATAGTAATTTATTACTCACTAACTTAGAAACTGGATCCGAATAGCATGTGACTAAGGCAACCCCTATTTGCCACCAATGGGCATAAAAAACCTTCAAGTTTTACAGTCTTTCGGGTAAACAACGACTTTCTAGTTAACTTCAATCGATTTACATTCTAAACTTGATTCACGGTCATGTCGAATCGCAAACTAAAATAAACCTTAAAGCTTGTACAATAAGGGTGTCGTTCAGCAATGCTTGGATCAATACAGCCATGACCATCAGGAACCTTAGCCTTCGAGTCACTATGAACTACGTAATGGAGATAGCGCCATACTTTGTCGCAATGTACCATTTCAGTTGAGTAACTTTACTTAGTTATTTGCTAGACGCTGCCTGTGTAGATCATATAATACTGCTATATTCAAGCCAATTTAGAAGGCAGACAGACCTTATTTTACTAGAGTATCGAATATCCTCATCTTATAGATTGCGTCCATATAATTATTTAGATTAAATTTTAAAACATGCTCATTTTAAATTAAAAAACACTACCCGTTTTTTTTATTTGTACGTTTTCGAAAGTACCCTCTACAAGAAACTTACGTTTTGGGGATTACTCCAACTGGAAATTGTACATTTTGGACGGGTGGACATTTTGGGCAGTGCACTTTCTAAACCTAACCCCTTCCAACGCAAACGCTGTAAAGCCCTTAGTATTAGCTTGATAAGACGCATAAAACATATGTAGGGGCGTGAAATACGAACCATTTCAGTAATATATACGCAAACAGGCTTTATTTCTCCATCGAGTGAGAGAGTGATATGTGGCGCATTAAATGGCACATCGAATGTACTGCGACGTTATCTCTAGTAAGTAAATCATAGCTCAATGGCCTTCGCCATATGGCAGTGTTTCCGTGGCTTCTGCAGTCTTTTAGCACAGCTGCTTAATAGTTTCTAATTAGAGGCTTTCTTGGAAACTCTGCTAGTTCGTAAATAAAATATACGTTTGCAATATTTTTATTGACTAAGCAAAAATTAATTTCAATAGTATTTCAGTCAGCTAGTATTTCTATAAGTATAATAAACTTATCTTCTATGAAAACCACAATAGAGGGAAATGTAGAAGGAAAGAGAGGACCAGAGAGACCAAAGAACATTTTCTGAAAAAGACAAATGTCATGTTGTACGAGTACAAGAAGGTAAAAATACAAGTAGCCGCCTAGGCCGTGGACAAATTGTCTTTCTACCGTTTTTATCCTGATATAGATTTGACATAGGTAGAGTATGGATATGTTTGTCTTTTCCCGCCGGTCAAAACCGGAGGAAAGAATATTTCCTTGCACCGCGTGCTGGCCGGCAAAACATCGCCTACCTTGGAAATAACTCCGCCGACCTGAGAAATTCAATATTAATGATGATGATCGATCTCAAAAGTACCGGATCAAAGCGTTTGTAATCTGTTTGATGATCGCGTATTGTCGAGTCGATCTTCACTAAATATTGTCCAAATACAATACTGAAGTTCGGATACAAGAGAAATCGGTCAAGGAGTTGCAAAGATGAAAGGGTCTCGAGAGCTCTGTTGGGAGCGAACAACTAGCACTTATACTTAGGTACACCGGGACAAAAGTAATACTTCAAATTGTATTACTTTTACAGTGTATTCGTACCCTATACTTGTGTTACGTTAGTAGAATTGAAAACCAGTAATATAATTAATTCATGTCAATGAAAGTTTCTAACAAAGATGAATTTTAGTTTAGTTTAAATAAGCTTTACTTAATTTCATTTAACTTATTTCTAAAATATCTTTGTAATCTTAACCTAAACTATAGCATTCAATCGTGTTATTAACGATATTAAGGTCAATAAATATTTCTGATGACAAACTTAACTTAAAAAACGACTTATACATTATAGTTCTTAGATAACAAACATAAAAAACTGAATTGAAAACTTCCTTTTAGTTCAAGTCGGTTAAAAACGAGAAAATCACGGTCTAAAATCCACATCACTGTTTGCCCTTAGACTTTTCTTGTAGTGCTCTCGACTTATCGACGCATTTTGTGTTCTCACACACAAATTGGTCCTTCACACATGGATGATACTTCTCTGAAACCTTAACCTACATCACTGTCAGACATAAGATAAAACTGAAGCGAAATATAAGTGATGTTGGATATTCCTATAAGCTAATCCATGTTCAATGAGGAGATGGCATATTCTAAGCGAGACTTCGCGTTATCATTTTGTATTTCCCAAGTCACCTATCTCCCTCTTCTTTTTATTTTCTATGTTATTAGGATACATAGCATAGAAAAGAAAAATGGTGGTGGTCAGCCTTCCTTACTTCTCCTCTCCACTTCGTTCATTCCTCGACATCGTTTTCGGAAACATTCCACTCACACAATCATGTCTCTCAGCACTACTTCCCAAGTCGTCGTATTATAAAGTGGTAAAGTTTGAATGTATGTCGGGAAAAATCTCCGGAACTACTGATCCGATTTAAAAAAAATCTTTCACAACTGAAAAACAATATCTCTGAGGGTTTCTGTGAAGCCGAATGCTGAGTAGCATTGCATCAGGTACCAAGTCCCGGCCTTTAGCTATTATTTTAAGAAGCAGCTTTTTGGACAATTGTGCCAATTCAAGCTTTAGTAATTGTAGAGCACATCCAACTATCACTGAGTGAAAGAGCGGGACGCAGCGATCTTTAATAAAGAAAAATATTATGCCATCTCTATTTTTATCTGCTTCGTGCCACAGCCCTAAAATGTAATACACATACGTAATATCCGGCCGAGCCTTTGGCACCAGCACGATATATGGTTATGATGATTGCCTACAGAACATGCAGAATACGCCTTTGCGTTTTGTAGAGCGAAATATGTCTTTTATAACCAATAACATTAACCATTCAATATCAAAAGTGACCCGTGTTTATTGAATGTCAGGGACGAGACCTTGGCAATAAAACTATGTATGCTTATATAGATTGTTAAGTAAATTTTTGTTTCAAAGTTGCGTGAATAAAATTCCTTTATTCGTGAAGGAAAGGGCGATCTGCAAATGTGAATTATATGGGATTACAGCAGCCTCAGTGACCTATTAGAAGGAGAGGGGCAGTTACTTTTCCATTTAATATTTTAGTGTGACTGTGATCATACCTAATAACGATCGCTCTTAGCGATGAGGCCGCCGGTTTATGAACTAGTTTTGAGCATTATTATCTTTTTCCTTGTAATTTCTGGTGTGAACAAAAAGAAATTTATCTATCTATCTCAAAGACTTGCCTAGCAACAAGCCGTCTCATTCCAAAATTAACTGCTCTTTAAAACCTGGTAGGTACCTAATTCCGGTCTGGGGCCTTATTCTGGTGAGTGAGATATTTTCTCGTTCACTGCTGCTCTCATTAAAAATATCATAAGAGTGAGATTGATAGAGATAATCTCTAGCGCCCTATCTCTAGGGGCCCTGTGTTATTTAGTCATAAGTTCGAATTTTGCATTGGAAATAGGTTCGCTCTCTCAAAAATTAGTCGAGTGATATGACTTTTTTATTTTGTTAGCCTTTGAACTATTATGTTTGTGCTCGCTAAAAGTTACTCGATCGACTTCTGGCGCCTCGCATCGGGTGCGTTATATCGATGGCTTATGGATGGATTACGAGGGTAACAAAGGTTCTCGTGGTCTAACTGGTAGCATTTGTCTTTGGTCCAACAGGAAAAAGAATTCTTGTGGGATCTATCTGATATGGAACCTCAAAAGGACCAGTCATATTAAAAGAGGAGAAAATAGACAAACCATAAAAATACACTCGGATTAAACATCCTCTTTCTTAAAGTTTGTTAAAAAACATTAAAGTCTAAAATCTAAAAAAATCCTTAAAATGTCAGCTCTCTAGAAATTCATAAGTAAGTCAAAGACACAGACTTAATAAACATTGTTTCTTAATTAACGTGTGGAACAGGATAAGATAGGTAATTAATGGAAATCTAATACATATTGTTTTAAATAAATACAAGTATGAACTAGCTAATATTAGTATTTGAAACTGGTTCATATTTTTGCAACGAACAAAATAAAAATAACCTGTTACAGGCTTCTCTACGAAATCTTTGAGGAAATACAAAAATTTTGTGCAAAAATCACGCCAGTCTTCGGTTTGACGTGAAAGCAAAGGGGCGATGGACAGTTTGAGTAAGCCTCTGAAACACCAAAGCCAGCTACCGGGAAAGATTTAGTGGGTATTTTCTCACACATCTGCTGCGCCCCATAGTATACAGGATCAACTCTCACTGAAAACCTTTTGCAGGCGGTTCCTTTGCATTGATCCAAGCTTTCGTTCTAAGACTTTCGAGAATTCACAAAAAAAAAACAGGTGCTTCATACATTCTTTCCAAGGTCAATGAAATTTTTGTATGGAGCGCTGATATATAATATATTTTCTTAATTTTCAAAAGTCGTAAAACAGAAGTTGTTTGTTTCAAGTGTCTTAGGCTGCCTCTTGGATAGTTTTCAGTGTTTTAGATTTGATTTTCTGCAAAATGTATGCTAGGTTGCTAGGCCTACAGCTATAAAAATGTCTATACTGGTCGTAGAAAATCGAAGTTTTAACATAGTGTTTGTATTGTTCCAGTGCGAGTCGGAACCTCGGCGCGGAGGGCGCGGTCGAGCATGAGCCGGCGCAGGCGACCGTCGACCTTCCGCGCACCAGGGACGGAGAGATCGACTACGATGGTGAGTTGAGCTGAGCTGCAGGAGAATCTTTGACTAATCAGCAAACCTGATTCGCCTCACTTTTAAATATCCGCATCATTACTAACCATCATGCGAGATGGCGGTCAAACTCAAGCTTATCACGACCCTATGTAATAAATAGAGAGAATTGTATGCCTATCACTGAAATAATGAAGTGGTAGTCCTTCAAAGTAGTAATGTACATAATGAGAACCGTCATACGAGTAGGATACTCTTTCCCAAAATCAGAAATTCAAGAGTAAGGGCGCAAATTCAAATTCAGTCCCAATTTCCCGGAATGTCCTAGTCCACATTCGAATTCAGTCCCCATTTCACTGAAAGACAAACACGACACCGCAATGCCGCAATCGAACGGTAGGAAGTTGCGTGAACCGTAATTAGGGAGCCAGCGTCGAGCAACTAACTCATCTTAATGGATACCCATTTGTATAACGTCCGAGCATCGCTGCTCGCTGCGGAATTAGAACAAAAGAGCCCGTTGGGAACAAGATTAACTAATTGTTATAGATTATTGGCCCTCTGTAAAGTTATTTGCGCGAAACTTGCTCAACTTTCACCAGCTTTGCTGGCAGTTCTGCGGGTTGCGAATACCTATCAGGGTATTATACCCGAATTATAAGGCTAGTTTTCACCTACTGCCCCAAAAGATGTTTTTTTAGTATATACATGTACGAATACCAAAAAACACTAATTGTTAGTTCAGATTCAGAAGATAAAGGATGAGGATATTAGATACGTCTTTGTACCCAGAGTATCATAAGCTAAATTTTGCAGCCGGTGTTTCTTTTATTTTTCTTTTTAAAATTATCACGAATTCCGACCACGTCTCGCAGATTTCTATCACGTCGGCACCAATATGTTACGTGCTGATCGGGATGACTCATTTCACTGCTGCTGTTGTTACGATAGCCTGTTTCTGTATTAGCATACAATATACAATATGCAGGGCTCGGGTGGAATTTGGCCTGTCAACGTAGGTTACCATAATCCTTGGTGAGGCGGGTTCGTGTAAGGCTAACTGCTGGAAAAGTGGGAATAATTTGAATCTGGGAGACTCCGTATATTCATTATTCAAGGTCTTATGTATATTAGTTTCTTTAGTAGTATAATAGTGACTCGTGTAAGATTAGCTTAGGTCTTCCGGTAGCGAGATGGGTCGGTGATATTGATATAAACGGGTCGGGTCGGGTTTTTTAACGCTGGCTTTGACCATCAACTTGAACAGTTTGGTCAAACCTGGGGCCTTATTCTGACGAGTGACATATTATCTCGGTCACTGTCGCTCTTAATACAAATGTCATGGGAGTGAGACTGACGGAGATAATCTCGATCGCCAAAGAATAGGTTCCTTGGACATGATTGGCGCATGACCGTGGTAGATAGCACAGCAAGAAAAAGACCTATACCTACTGCCCTCATAAGCCCAAGAGCGGTATCTCAAAAGTAACTGTTTTTTCACGCATCAGATGCGTAATCTTTCAAGCTATTCAAATGAATGTATTTAAAACATTTTTTTTTAAACACCACTCTTGGGCTTATGAAGGCAGTATAGGTACCTAAAAAAATGCATATTGGGATAAAAAAAGCTTTGGATGATGATGAGTTCAGTAACTAACCCTACAAAGGCTCCTTAAATGCCATAACTTATATCCCAATACAAAACAATAGAGATTTACCGCTCGATATGCACTTTGAAATATGACGGTAGATAGCAGTTCGTGACCTAAAGTTAGATCGGACCAAAAGTTTAGTGATTTATTGGGAACAACTTTACTGTTGTATAGTTCGCCAGGGGTACGAAGGGTGACCAATGCGTGGTCAACGCCACACTTAGATCTAAGTATCCTTAGTTGAGGTCTCGGAGTCTAAGAGTACTAATTGGCGCTTGTATGTACGAGTATGTCTATATTATACTTCCAGCGATAATTTGAGTACAGTTTATTCTATTATCGTAAAATTTTGCATCATGTAGTTCATTTCAATACAATTTGTAATCCATCGAGCAAAATCGGATGAAGGATTGTATTTATGTAAAGATTGTGAAGTCTCAGTAAATTACTAGTTTAATAAATTCGTAAAAGACTTAATAATGTTCAATTGTGTCATTCATTAATAAAATAATAATATTTTTATTAAAATAACATACTCGTAAACAGAACATACTCGAATAGAAAATTATAGATAAAAACAGAACTCAAGTCACTACCCGCGGGCAAAGTACCCAAAAGGCTGGCGACGTTGTGACCTCGTAAATTATTAATTAATTTTGTTTAATTAAGCTTTGCACAACTTTCGGCGTGTTCTTACCCTTATCCCACCTACGTAGGATCGGTACATTATTTATTTATTATTTATTATTTTATATTATGTAAGTACATTACATTAATATTAACATTTATTATTTATGATTCACTTGCTGACCCGACAGACGTTGTCCTGTCTTATCTTTGAATACTGAATTCGAGTTGTCTTAATTTTTCTAATGTTCCGCTCAACTTCCTTGAGTTTTCCTTTTATAAAAACCTTCTGGCAATAAAAAACACAACAAAAAAAGAATTAGCGAAAGTGTTCCATCCTTTCACGCGTGATGCGATGACCAATGGAATCGGTAGTTAATTTTTATATATAAAGATTATCATTTTTTTCTATCGTCATTTCTTTGTTTTTTTTTTAAGCTATACATAATTACTTAGTTTAATTCTAAAATATCTGTAAACGTGACTTACCTACCTCTAACGCTCAATGTCATTTAAAGTCAATAAAGTTCCTGATTTCTTATAACAATTGTCACCTTCAAATTGTGTTGTTCTTCCAGCGTTGTACGAAGACGAGTCGGACAGCGACCTGGGCTCGATGGAGAACCACGGCTCCGTGGTCACCCACCTGCTGTCGCAGGTCAAGATTGGAATGGATCTCACTAAGGTAAACTATAAACCAAACCGTTTATCTTAGTCCTCGCCTGCGCGGTACAGAGACGCGGGGGACTGAGAGGGCGGCGCGCACTACTTGGTATTAGGGCCATTTGAAAATGAAGACACAAGCCATTTCAATGAACAGTTTATTTTTCAGACAACTTTAGCATGATGTTTTTTATCCTATGAATGACTAGATGCGCCCCGCGGTTCCGCCCGCGTTTTTCGGGATAAAAAGTGGCCTATGTGTTAATCCAGACCATGAACAACCTTCATTTCAATTCATACCTGTTATGGGCAAACGTGACGTTTAACATCAAGCGAGCGATTTGCTCTCGTCTCGTCACTCAATTACATAAAAATAAAAAAAATCACTCAGCCGTTTTTGCGTGAAAGAGTAACAAACATACATTCTTACAGACGTTTATAATATTAGTAGGATTTGACTTTTGTGAAATAATGACTTAATATTTTTCTGAAGTCAATTACTACAAGAATGGTTTTTTGCAAGCACAAGGAATGCAATGTAGAATTTTTGCTTCTTTGTTAGTGAGTATCGACTGTTTAAAGAAAATTGTACTTTTCAGGTTGTGCTACCCACATTCATTCTCGAGAGGCGGTCGCTTCTCGAGATGTACGCGGACTCCTTCGCGCATCCCGACCAGTTTGTCAAGTGAGTCCCAGTTTTATATCTATGGGGAACAGAGTGCAAAACCCTGTGGCAGTTATCATTATCAATTCTGGAAAATTCGCTGCCAAGTATGGTCCTTTTGTTCCTGACACTCTTTGTGGTTTCCTTTTGTTTTAGAGGTGTTGGTTCTCCAGCATACTCCCTTAGAGAAGAATAAGGAGAATTAATGGAGTTGGTGTACACAAATACTTTTTACTTTTTAGAAAGGCACTGGCCTAAATATCTCTCTTAGAGAAAAAAAACTACTTGCATCAATGTTTTGCTGAAATCTGCTGTGTGTATTTGCGCAGCATATGGCTAATTTACTTAATTCAGGCTATTATTCTATTGTTGTGCCATGTATGCCAGTATGCCAGGAATCTGTGAAACCTGCTGGTATTATTCCGGTTTTGTGTCGTCCGATATCATAGTGGGCTCAACTCGCGAATAAAAGCGTGCCCATCGTTCATGCCGATCGACGTCCATCCCAGAATTTATTTGATGGCCGTACGATCCATCAATGTCAGGTGCCATATACCACTAACTAGTCTGGAGCGTTTGTGTTCTCGATTAGGAATTTCACATAACTGTAAAGCAATACAGGGTTATACAGAAAGGGTATGCTATGCCGAAAAGGGCTCATAGTACTCATCATTACGAACAACTTTTACTATGGGACCAACCCAGAATTCGCGAATGATCCCTTCATTTAGCTCAATATTAACGTCTTCCAGGATAGTAGACCAGCCCACGCCCCGGGAACGAATGGTCCAGGTAGTCCGGTGGTACTTGAGTTCGTACCACGCGGGCCGGAAGTCGCAAGTCGCCAAGAAGCCTTACAACCCCATACTGGGGGAGCTGTTCCGGTGCTACTGGGATATGGATGATACGGTTCAAAACGGAGAGAAGGTAAGTCTGTTAAACTACTATAGGAGGTTAGTTATTAGACTTGCTAAGTTCTATTGTAGGATATCATTGTCATTATGACCAATTTTTACCGAGGGGCCAACCCTGAAACCGCGAAAAAACGAAGCTAAAAAATTTACTTGCAACAAAATCAAACAAATAAAAAAAAAACATAACATAAAACATAAACATTTCACACTCATAGCTCCCCACTAGGATAAATCCTGTGTCGGGGATGCCATGGAACACACACAAAGACAAGGACAACTAACACCCAGACCCAGAACAGATATTTAAATTCATCATTCAAACATCTGCCCGGCCGGGAATCGAACCCGGAACCTCTGGCTTATAAGGCGGATATATTACCGCTGAGCCAAACAGGTCGTCAAAAATTAGAATCAAAATTAAATTAACTCACTCTCGACATAATGTACGGAACAGCTTATTTTCTTTACGCGATATAAGAGTCGGTCTGGGATAAAAGATGACGCTGCAGAACCAGAAAAACTATCTCGTTGAATACAAAAAAGTATCTAGTAGGGGTGTCCAACACAATTTTGTAGAGGGCCAAGTTTAATATTTTTGAAATCGTAGCGGGCCAAAATTTTCATAGGTAATATAAAATGCGTCGGTATTTTTCATATAAAATATGCCAAATCATTTTTACCTACATATTTTAGTTATATTTTTTTAAGTTTTAACCAGGTCGCGGGCCGGACGAAGGACTTAAGCGGGCCGTATGGTGGCCCGGGGGCCGTATGTGGGACGGGCCTGAATCTAGTGTCTATGCAGAAGTTCACTGGACATAGATATCTCGCAAGCGACGTCTTATCCAATTCGCAGCTCTTCTTTATATTTCTTTGCAAATCATCATAATTTCTTATACCGTCCCCTCAGACAGAAGTAGGCGAAGGCCCAGTCCCCTGGTGCTCGCCCGACCAGCTCTCCTTCGTGGCCGAGCAAGTCTCCCACCACCCCCCCATATCAGGGTTCTACGCGGAACACGTCAACAAGAGGATCCAGTTCGACGCGTGGGTCTGGACGAAGAGCAAGTTCCTCGGCCTCTCGATAGGAGTGCACAATATTGGGAAGGGGACGGTGACGCTGCTGGATACTGGAGAAGAGTATACGCTGACGTTCCCTAATGGATATGGCAGGTTGGTGGACAAATTTATTAAAATCAATGATGAGGAAACTCTTGTCCAAGGTTTTGTGGCCATCGTATTTTCAACGAGCGCGGAGCTCTAAAATTTGCTTTAAGGACAAAATGATCAACACAAATACCATTCGATACCATGTAATATTTTCACATACTCGTATTCCCGATGATATCGATCTCAGTTCGCTATTTTTAACCGACGAAAAAACGGAGGAAGGTTCTCAAGTCGACACGTATATTTTTTTCTTAAATCACATCATCAATCATGCAACTCAATTTTGAACCATTTAACTTATTTATTTTCCAGATCGATTCTAACAGTCCCATGGATCGAGCTAGGCGGGTCAGTCTCCATCGAATGCCAGCAAACAGGGCACAAAGCGAACATCGAGTTTCTAACGAAGCCCTTCTACGGGGGCAAGAAGCATCGAGTCACGTGCGAGATATTCGCGGGGGCTGATAAGAAGCCGTACTATACCGCGCAGGGGGAGTGGAACACTAGGGTGGATGGCCGGTGGACGGATTCAGGGGTGAGTAATGATTATCAAATTTATTTGTTAAAGTAAAACTAATTACACAGCTTGACTGATTAGACAAAGATTTTCAAAGAATTTTAAAAGACTTTTTAATTGAAAAGGCTTACTATAAAATTGAAGACTTCGTCTGTGATAAAGTCTCTTTACGTAAATTGTATTTAGACTGTTATAACAATACTTGACTGATTATACCTACTATTGTAGTTATTTTATACATTGATATTTTGGCATTGCAATAATTTATATAATTTTTTTGACATTCTAATAATATTGTTTTCTTTGACATTTAATTTTTTGTGTATTAATTTATTCGTAAAAATTGTATTTGACATTCATAAGTGTACATTGATGTACCCATATTTGAATAAATTATTTTGAATTTGAATTTGAGACACTTTAAATATTCTAGGCTGTTATAGTACTCATCAATATGAACAACTTTTACTTTGGGACAAAACCGGAATTCGCGAAAAAAATCAGTTGTTCCATACATTTTGTAGAGTACCTATCATTGACATTTTTCTATGGAATAGCATTTTTTTTTTGCGAATTCCGGGTTGGTCCCGTAGTAAAAGTTGTTCAATGATGAGTACTATAATAACTTAGAGTAGGTATCTAAAGTGTTTAACCAATCATCCTGTACATACATTACTTTAGGTCTCCGTGCTTTATCTTCGACCACGTCGTCGCTTATCATCAGGCGTGTTAGTGGGTAAACGCGGATTAAACCGCGATACAAAAATAAAAAAAACGAAATTGGTTGTCTGTAATGTCGGTTTACGGACGATAGTTTAACGTGACACCATCATAACAATTATTAATGATAATTAGTCAAAGTGATTGCATACTAACCAACAATGACAACGTTACAATGAGCGTAACGGGACACTTTTTCGTGCGTGCAGCCGGCGTTCATCGATTTATTAGACGTTGTCACGTCAAAAAATTAAAAAAACTGACATTCCACATTGTTATTCCCAGCGTTCCGAAGTCCTCTTCGAAGTATCAAACATGAAGCCCCGACGCAAGCGCGTGCTCCCCGTGAGCCGGCAGGCGGGGAACGAGGCGCGGCGCGTGTGGAGACACGTGACGTGCGCGCTGCGGGCCGCCGACTGCGACGCGGCCACCGCGGCCAAGCGCGGCGTGGAGCAGGCGCAGCGGGACGCGGTCAAACACCGGCTCGCCACCGGGGACAAGTGGAGCACGCAGGTGAGGGGACAGCACAGTTCTGACGTGCTGAATTAGTTTTATTTTATTGTTTTCAGCTAATACCCCGAATTCAGAATTCAGCCCCCTGGCCGAGTTGCAATCTATGGTCGCCAACGTTATAGAAAACTAATACAATGTATGGAAATGACATTTCTTCATCCTTCATTTTATTTATAGATTCTTTATTCTATTACCGAAATCTATTACATTCCTATACATTTTCTTAGTTTTCTATAGCGTTTCGATTATACTATTTCAATTTGGATAAGGGGGTAGGATTGAACCACTACGGAAATTTTGCAATACCATAACTTATACTATGAACTTACTCTCCTGCTTTATTACTTCTTCTAGTGTGTTACTATTGCTATGGTTTCTAAGACCCGGGCATCAGCTGGTTTCGAAATAAAATAACAATTTATCTTCCTTGTTTCAGTTATTCAGTCCAAAAGGCGAAGAAGGCTGGGAGTTCAATCAACCACTGTCGAAACGCATCGAAAACACACACAGAACGACCCCCCAACACAAAACAAACACAGAAGTAGCCGACAATACCAGATAATCCACGAATTTACACCTAAACACACTGTAATAAGGTAGGAACTCCTATGACGAACGGACCCTGTAGGCCTCGTTATCACAGGCAGCTTCTCAAGAATAAGCCAATGTGAACCCTAAATCTCTAATGTAAGGTAGACAATCTTACAGTTCTAAATTAATACAATAAAGTATGGACTTTAAGCTTATCGACATAAGGTAGACAATGGACCCTCTAGTTTAGAAGTGACGCACCATTTGTTATTTCGCTTCAAAATCGGGAAGTTGGAATGTTTGAGAAATGTTAGCGTGAATAGTTTGTGAAAATGTCTTGACCGGGTTGTATACTAAAGAAACTGAGAAACTGCTACCACTTATACATAAGATGTGAATCTTATACATAAACGTTCGATAAATAATCGAAAGCCGCAAGTGTACTGAGAAACAATTGTTTATAAACTCTGTTTCAGAAACAAAATCTAAAAGCAATATTAGTTTAAAAAACAGATTCCTTTATTAAACGCTTATGCATAAGAAAGATATACATTCTTATGCATAAACGTTTTTTATTTTTTAAGTATTTGTTAGATCTTGGACAACTTACATCCGTCACATATCGATTTTAAGTAGTTTTGATACACAATACAAAACTTAGCATTAGAAATATGTAATAAAACAAAGTTATTTAAATAAAATCGTTTTCTTTATTGTATAAACCGGTTGAGTTGATAAATGTAGATCGTTTAGCAGACGCCGGCGCCTAGACTTAGATAGATAGATAAATAAACTTTTTATTGTTCATACCAGAAATTACAAACAAAAGGATAATAACACTTAAAACTAGTGACTTGTGGTTGTATACAAGCCTTTATCATACTAAAATTATAAATGCGAAAGTTTGTGATTGTTTCCACTCATATTTATAAAGGTTTAATGGATTTGGATGAGATAACTTTAACCAAATCACTTCGGCATTTGGCTAAAGGTTTTATAGGTTTTTTTTCTGTACGATAACGGGCGAAACCGTGAGACACTGTTAGCACGGGGTAGTAATATAGGGTAGGGATCCTACCCTATGAAAAACTCACGTCAAAAAAATGAGACTAGTTTTTTTTTTTTATTCATAAATATGGCTTGCGTTTGACCGCCATCTTGCCCGATGGGAAGCAATGATGCGGCCTACGATGGAGCACGCTTGCCTAGAAGAAACCGATTCACTCTCGACTTGAAGACACCCATATTATATCCATCGAGGAACACCCATTCAGGCAGATCATTCCACACTCGTGTGTCAGAGTTATTTAGGCCGCCTGATGCCTCTGGCATGGATTGAAAGACCGAACAGTCAAGTTTATGAAGTATTCACAACTATGCAGCCGTGAGATACTTAGTGATCTGTTAAAAATGTTAAAATATATGGTAAATGCGATCTCTAATATAAGTTTATTTTAAAAAGATTATTACTCGATGGCTCAATCAGCGGAAACGCGCCCCGAGATCGAACAAAACATCGAAATTAGTTCGGAGCAAAACGTACCAAAGTTTGACGAAAGCAAATATTGGGAAATTCGACAAAGCGCTCCTATTGGTCAAGCTACGCCTAGCAATAAACTAATTAACGTAATTTTAAAGCGTTTTTGACCAATGCGTGGTATGCATCAATCATCTGGGAAGCGGAATCTATAGGTTCATCATTAGGAGAAAAGGGTGGACGCATTTTCGTTGATTGAACTATCTATATTTTATGAATTCTCTTATGAAGGCCTATAATGGAATATCAGCAATAATGTGTATATACAAATAAATTAAATATCTAGGGTTAAAACGCATCTCGCTCGCAGAACATCGCAATAAAATTCAAACAGGTATTTCAGGTTTTCTTTGTTCTGGGTACAGCTCGATTGACAATATTTAGCAAATAGTTGCGCTGGTGAAGTGTAATTTTACTTTTTTGACAGCCATTATCTATTTTCTTTTATTTTTTTGGGTAAGATTGATGCGTTTTGTCCTTTACGCTTATTATTATATCAGCATGACGATCGCAAAGTTGTCAAATTGAAGTGGTATTCGATTTTTATGAAAACTGTTCCCGCTCGAATCAACCTTTCTCACTAAATACAGACAGAGACCAGCAGGCTGATTCAGCTATCTGAAATTCGAATGCTTTCGAATCGAATGTATCCGAAAATCAAATTGACTTTCGATTTCGGATCATGTTTCCGTTCGACAATCCGGGAGACTATCGCAAAAAAAAACCCGTCTTTGAATTCTTCCCGAAGGCGAAGGCGGAAGACTTTTCGAAGATAATCGTCGAATACATTCGAATTTCGGATAGCTGAATCAGCCTACAGGATAATACTCGTGTCACGCAATATGAACACAGCTACAAACCCTGGACTCGAACAGAAGGTTGGAAAATGCATATTGTGTCAAGCTAGCTTCCTGGATCTCGACTTTCAATGTCTACTTTATTTTGACCTAAATTAGGTTGATATTTGAGCGGGAGTGTTCTTTATTCCAATGCGATAACATACTGACAGCGTTTGTAATCGTATTGCCTGTCTTGAGTGCACGATCTTTGATTGAACCAAACATGGTATGTATTTTGTGTGTGGATAATGTATTATGGAATATATATAATTACACTATGTATTATGTATAATAAATAATTCCGGTTTAGATCATGCGGGAAAGACATTTCTGAATTAGCTCTATTTGTTACAAAGTTGAGGACGGCTAATGATTAGGCTACTCGCGCACTATGTGACCAAAACTTTTTGGTCGGCTAGTGATACGTTTTGGTGTGTTACTTTTGCAACATATTATTTATTGGAAACAATCTTGTGAATGTTTTTGTATTAGGAACTAAGTATTCGTTGAAAATTACAGTCAATTCTGAAGGCTGAGGTTGACAGAACTGGACCTTCTAAAAATATTGCTGTCCTCGTCAAACACTGGAATGTAAAAGGCTTCGATATTTTTAATAACCTTTAATCTATCAACAGTCCTTAGAATTGGCTGCAAAGTAATCGAGTAGTAATAATAAGTGTAGAATTTGTTGCATCTACCATTTCTCTACTTTTTGTGTAGATATCTGCCACCAAAATAACTTAGTCTGGTCAGCCTAGTGCGCGAGTACGCTAAAACTTTACAATATCAACCAGTGCCTCTTTTGTTGTTACTAAATAAATAAGTACCTAAGCTACGCGAATCCATCGTTTCTATATACCTAACATTTAGCTTGTTAAATGACACAGTTGTTATAATAGTTGACCGATAGACGTCGATTCTGTACCATCATTTTCTAAACTAATTCAAATTGACAGATCTAAAATTGTTACCATTTTTCAACTTGTAGAAATGAAGAGACGAAGATAATTTTAGTTCTGTCAAATTAGTTAAGAGAGTGAATTAGATTCGACACCAGAGTAGGTAAATGAAGTAGAATAGCTAGCTAAGGTTTATTTTACATCTTAATATTAAAGGAACGGTTTATCGCATCCACATCAAGAATAAAAATGTTAATTCTTGTACAATTTTCTAAACTAAAGGTTTAAAATTGTTTCTATCCTTTTCTCACTCACTGGGATTGAGAGAGATGGAGACAATTTTAGTGCTGTCAGGTTAGTGAAGTTAAGGAATTATAACAGATAACAGCCAATTCTGAAGGCAAATCTAAACTTATTAAAAATGAAGCTGTCGTTATTATTTCAATCTATCAGACAAGGACTAACACATTTAGTCGATTTAGATTTCTCAGCCTTTAGAGTCTCAGATAAACTTACTAGAGAAAAATGGAACAAAACAAAACAAAAGAAACAAAAACGCGCGAAAGAAGAACAGTTCTTAGCTTCACCCAAATCTAACGATGCTTCATCTTTATCCAGGTTTATGAGATTAGAGTTGGCTGTTTTGCTGACTCAAACCGATTTTTATTTATAATAACATTTGCTATAACTGCACTTGGAATAAACGATTTATATAAACAAGCAAATGTATTGTATCTATTTGTCTGTCTGTAACCTAAACGGCTGAACCGATTTTGATAAGTCGGCAGTACTTATGCATTTCAAGAACGGACCCTTCCACTTTATTTACGTTACTTATTTTCTATTTTATTTTGTAATAGGTACCATAAATAAAAGAAACAGAATTAGAGTAGAAACGCAGCTGATTCTGAAGGCTTCAGTTGACAGGTCAGATAAAGTGTTGCCGTCCTTGTCTAATCGACGGCAATGACAAAGACAGATATATTTTTAGTAACTTTAGATCTGTCAACGAAATGGTACATACACACCAGTTACTTTTTGTGGAGCAACTTTTCTAAGTGTTATTGGGCAACAATTCTTTAACGAAAAGATGTTTGTTGTAAATGTTGCCATGTTAAGCAACGTTGCCGAACTCTTGTAAACAGTCAGCATGTGGTAACAAGTGATAATATTTGCTAGAAAATACCGTGCGACTCGCTTGTGGTTGGAAGTGTTATATTTTGTTGTTGTCAGTATGCAAATACATATTTATTTATTTATTTATTAGACACACAAACAGATTACAATCAATATAACAACAAAATACACACATTTAAAAATCCTGAGCTGGATTGTAATCCAAAGAAGTGTGTACAGCAAAACCACATAAATTGTACAAAGGCAAAATTATCAAATATTTAACAATTAATAGTAACAAGTGGTCGCAACAGTTTAGAAATGTAAACAAATGTTATCGTGTTGTTATGTCGCTCCTCAAAAAGTAACTGCAGTGTAGATGCACCTTGAGCCTTCAGAATTAAATTAAGGGCCTTGTTTTTAAACGGTGGTTAACAGGTTGGTGACATTGGCAAATGTCATTTTGTGTACAATACAAAAATATAGTAAAGTACTAATAAATGTCGCTTAACTTTATGAAAAGGGCCCTTAGACTATTTAAATACAGGGTTATACAGAAAGGGTATGCTAAGTCGAAAAGGGCTCATAGTACTCAACGTTATGAACAACCTTTACATTTCGTCGAGTCATTGACATTTTTCTATGGAACAGCTGATTTTTTGGCGAATCCCGGGTTGGTCCCATAGTAAAAGTTGTTCATAATGATGAGTACTATGAGCCCCTTTTCGGCTTAGCGTACCCTTTCTGTATAACCCTGTATATATCCAAAGTATTTCAAATCTCAAAATCCATGTAGCCGGTGACAAACAGTGATACGTATGCATAGTGAAAAGACTGAAGAACAAAATTTGTGAACGAAATGTTAAACGATTGCAATCGGACACACGTGCAGAAATTATTAATTCTATCACATATACTGGGTTATTGGGAAAGGGTATGCTGAGGCGAAAAGGGCTCATAGTAACTCATCATTATGAAAAAAAAAACATAGGACCAACCCTTAAATTACACAAAAAGAATCGGCTGTTCCATATACTTTGTCGACTGTCATTAACATTTTGCTGTGGAACAGCCTTTTTGCGATTTCAGTTTGGTTCCATAGTAAAAATTGTTCATGAAGATAAGAACTATGACCCCTTTTGGCTTAGCATACCCTTTCCTTATAACCCTGTAGAATTATTTAATGATATAGTTATGACTATCATGTTGTATATTTAAATAAAAAACTTAAGTCATTATGTAATGGTTTTTTATTTCATTTAATTTTAATTACCATTCTGACAAACTTAGGGATAAAGTCAAAATTATTACCGAAATTTTAAAACCAGCAGCTTGATTCTGCTAGCTGTCACATGACGATCATATCATCAAGCTAGCTCTTGTGCGAGAGCGGGAGGGACAGATGGTGTTGTCTATTGTGAGTGACAGGGAAAGTTAATGCATATCAGGCTTTACTCAGTTATAGTGTCATAAGACGTTCCGGCATTCTACGTGAAAATCTTTAATATTTAAAATTAACATTCTCATTTTATATTTATTTTATAATCTATAATATTATTTTTCTTTCTGAGGTGCGTTCATGTTGTTCTAACTGTTTTAATGTGCCGCCTTTCTTTTAGACACTGATTTTATTTCTCAGTTCTCGTTACGACAGTCATTGTTTAAGGATTACACAACATAATACCACGTCACTACTAAAGAGGTTTAAAATTTCATTTTTCAAGTACACGATCAAAAGGTGATGGTGAAGTATTGCTCACTACAGTACTGCTCTTGTGATTTTGTCTATGGCATCTTGTTTTTTTATTTAGACTTCGCCGAACAGCATCTCGAGTTAGAGCCAGACTTGGTTCGTTTCATACAGCTCAGTACCCGGCCCAACGCCGACTGCTTCTCGCAAGTGGTTCCCTTGATCATGTCGTTCGTTGGTGCCGTCAAGATTCTGTAGTTGACGTCTTTGGAGTCTGTGCAGCCGTAGAGGAAGCGAGATTGGCGGTTGCTTAGCAACCAGATGTTGTTTTCGAGATCGACCTGTCGTAATAAACTTTTTTCATAATTCAAAGTAAGATTTTACCTCTAATTAGTAAAATACAGGGACTTGATTGTGTTAGTTATCATTTGCAAATTATGCGGTAAGCTACCTGCCACCCTATTTACAAGCCGATAATAATATAGTTAATCGTGCGATTGCGATTGACAGATAACAGAATTAGCAGGTTAATTACGTTAGATGTCATACCATCGTAATCAGTCGACAATCGTTTCTCTGCTTATTGCTCAGTCGATATTTGACAGTTCGAATCAAAAAATGTATGGTAAATAACTAATAAGCCTGTCTATAAAAAATATTTGACGTTTGATAAGTAAAAAAAAAAACATAATTTAAGTACATTAACCTTGACATCGCTTGGAAACTCCATCATATTACAGTCGCTAAGAATGAGCGGTAAATTGTTTTCAATAAACGGTTTGTCGACGTTCCAGCAGGCCAGCCCATTTTTACTTAACTATTAAAAAATAAACAAAAAGCTAAGGTAAACCAGACATTCAACACTTAATACACTCGGTAACAAAACTTGTCAGCAGATATTATATTATTTCAGAACAGAAACTAAGAAGCTCAGAAGCTGAATATGTCACTCTCACAAATAAAAATTAAATATTCATTTTATTTTTAGTCAAATACGAGTGTATCTACTTCACCCATCCAACGCGATTGAACATTGGCAGCGTTCGTAATTGCGCTGCTAAATGTCAATCGCAAATACATTACTCAAGCAGTACAGTCACGTGAACAGTTAGGTAGTAGGAAGTAGATATTTTATTTACTTGCGTGTAAAACAAGACATTGTTTTGAAGATCAAAATCGCAGGCAGTTGCTTGGGTCATGTTTCCTTTATCTCCCACAATCTGAAAACACACACACAAATACAACTAAATGCAATCTTTTTTAATTGACTTGCAATGTATGTAAATTTCTATGTAAGTATCTAACTACGCGTATGTTTATTCGGGTGTAATCTTGTAATGCAACTCAATTTTTAATCACTTCCCGATGTCCGATTGAGCTGAAATTGGGTATCTAGATATACCTACGTGTGTAACTCCATTGACAAGCATTGCCATTATTTGTCATGAATAAAGGCTTGTTTTTAAAATATTTTTAAAACGAACTTATTTTATACAATATTGTGAAAAATACGTAACTTGAACTGCACTGAATAGTTCATCTTCAGGCGCGTCCTTGTTTCTCAGCAGCTTTGTCGATATTTTAAACTGTTTTGTGCTCGAAGTAGGGTGGAAGTAGAGGTCTCGATACCTAAAACATTCAATGCCCATCAATGCTATAAAAGTATAAACCACCTTGTCAAGACTAAGGCTTGCGATTGGGGCAGACTTTGATGCGTCCATCGAGATAGCGCGACAGTCTGCCCCTTAAAGGCCTTATTAAACAAATATTCATTAACTAAAAATTTATGTTTTCGTCTATTATAATTAAATTCTCATAGACTGCAATGACAAAGACATTATTATTTTGGTTTAGAACTGTTAGGTAACTCTTTAGAATTGGTTTGAATACCTACAAATAGTAAACATAAACCAATTTGGTTTGACTTCACGGTAGACAGCCTGATTCCGCTAATTTCAAGAAAGATTTGAAAAAATAGTTATAACACTAAAACTTAAGTTCTTACCCGTTTCTATTAGTTTTCGACAGAGCAGCACTAGACACGCCATCGCTCCAGAAGAATTTAATCCCTCCTACTTTATAATTGCCGGCGTGAGGGTCGAAATGGAAGAACGGGTGTTCAATTCTCCAAGCGTCTTTGTTCTTCATATCGTATACGATGATGGCGTTTGAACCCATGTCCGTGATGTAAGCGAAGGTGTTGGCACAATCGTTTGGACTTTTTCCTTTACTTGGTAATGTTTCTACTACCTAAAAAGTAGTACCTACTTACTTGTGTACTTATCTGGTGGTAATATAGGATTATACAGAAAGGGTATGCTAAGCCAAAAGGGCTCATAGTACTCATCATTATGAACGACTTTTACTATGAATCCAACCCGGAAATCGCGAAAAAAATATCAGCTTAGGGCTGCCAATATCAGTTTAGTTAAAAATTGTACTACCATAGAGTCTAGTAGGTATGTAAGTACCTACACGTTTGTCACTCACAGCGATAAGATCGCCATTTGCAGCACCAAGCTTGTTAGTAATTTGATCATTTCTGTTTGTTTTTTTTTTTCGTAATTTTGATTTGTAACTTACCCAAAATCCATAGTTTTAATATTTCTGAATATGAATAGGTACTATTGCAAGTAGGAAGGTATTAGTAACTATTTCTAATAAAAACTTCATTGAAAACATTGAATTTGAACATACGATGCTAGTGAGTACGGAGGATTCTCTTAAAACGTTTTCATCCAACATAAATTTATCCACCAGCTGATTCGTGTTCAGTTCGAACACCATTATAGCTGGCTCGGATAATTGTTTCGCTTGACCTGAAATGTCAATAACAACTTCAGAAGAACATAATCTTGTTTGTCTTGAACGGCAGCGAGTCCCTTTTGTCGCTGTGTAAATTAGTCTCATCTGCATCTGCCCCAGTAATATTATCGACGACCAGAACCTCCACGTGGTGCACCCTGGGCAACAGCGTGCGGTAATACTGCAGCTTTTATGCAGTATTACCGCACGCTGGCAAATAACCCGACACGGTGGGCCCGTCCGCGTGTCCCTCTGACTAGCAGAGGGCACAGCGTGATGGCTTGGACGGTGGCATTGCTGCCACCAGGGGGGTTTTCCTTGTGCTCCTCGCCGCATGTGGGTTGCGGTCGGGAGTGCAAGGAAAGGAGGGTGGACGTTGGCCTACATAGGCCGGGATCTCTCGTTGCCGAGCGTGGTGAAAGCCGTGCTCGGCAGCGAGAGATCGTGGCAGGCCGGGGTCTCCTTCTGCGAAGAGGTGATGACGCAGAAGGAGGCCGCGGAGCGGGTCAGAGAGGACGACGCCCGATCTGACCCGCTCCAGCGGAGACGGAGGAGCGAGGAGGCGGTTCGCCCGTCTCCTCGCTCCTCTGCAGTGGGGTTGCCGGGAGAGTCGGGGGACTCTCCCGGCCTGCACGACCCCACACTGACTGTCTGGGGGGCTGGGGGGTGATCCTGGGGAACAGGGTCACCCCTCCATAGGCGCGGAGGGCCCTAATCGGGCCCATCGCCGGGGCGAGGTGGCGATTGCTAACGCGACCCCACCTTGCCCCATCTCAGGCGGATGACGAACACCCCAGTGGTTTTAGTGGGTATGCCGCCGCAGGGCGGAGACTCCCACATAACCCGAGGTCCCCCCGGGCCGAGGGTATCCATAAAGGATTTCCACTGGGTAAACAAAAAAAAAAAAAAGGTAGGTAGTTGAGGGTAAAAAAACATCACATACGCCATTGAATTTCTTCTCTGGACGTATGTAGGTTTCCTCGCGATGTTTTGTTTTATGATGATACTCAATACTTACCAGTAATATCAGTTACCCCATTATCGACTACCCACAATCGGTCGCAGTTGTCAACATGCGCGTGGAAGGCACACACCACGGTGTAGTTTCCCGGTGGGTTGCATGGATTGATGAATGCGTCCGACCACGAAGGATAAGGGTTCAAAGGTTGGTCAGTCGAACCGTTTACATGGATAAAGTTGAGGGACGCTGGGACACCTAAAATGGCGAGGAAGGTTTGAAAGTGGAAGATTTTTTTATGCCATTAGTGGCAAACGACGGGCCGCCTGATGATAAGCTATTACCGTTGCTTGTGGATACCTGTGACATCGGGAGCGTCACGGATATGCTGCCGACCTTTAAAGACTCTGTTAACAGCCCTTTTGAAAAACCAGGGTGCAAGTGATCAAATAGTTCACAAAATTTATTAGGTATATATATGCACTTAAGTACTAGATGTAAACAAAAAATAAATACCAAGTAAAAAAACTCAAAAACCTGTTTTCAATCGAGGAATAGTAATGAACAGTTTATTTTTCCACCTCGCTATTCCAGTGGGTATATTGTTTGCAGCAACGAAGTCTCCGCGTTGAATTGCAAAATCCCGTCGTTGATTCGACTCCCAAGCATAGTCGATGGTTTTCCATTGAAACTTTGGTGGAATCAAACATAGTGCTATTTGGACGAACAGAAACAAAAACAGGAGCGACAACTTCATATTTGTAGATAGAATAGTATTGGCCATGACCACGAGCAGTTAACTATATTTTTCAATTCAATTTTTACATTGTGTAAAAAATTGTTTTATTAAAAATTTAAAAACAGCGCCAAAATCAAAATATAAATGCACAGACTAAATTACATATAGGTACAATAAAATATAGGTGTATTTAATATACAATACGATATTTTACGACACAATAATGTATAATTTGTTTATTCGCTTTGGGTTACTCAGGGTACGATCGATCCATCGGTCGTTTTAACAAGATCTGCGAATATCTCTTACTTATACTAATATTATACTACATATTTCATTATCAAAGGAGAGAAGGTTTTTGAGCCAGCACGAAAGATGGTCTTTTGTCATGCTATCATGACAAGCTTGATAACACCAAAAAAGTATAATTGTGTAATGGTACACTAATTATCATTGACGAGTATTGGTGTGGTGTATAATATCATGCTGTATATTATTGGTGTTTTACATTATTGTTTTCTGTCAGTTCAGTCCACACACAAATCAATCAAACCCATTTTCAATGAGACTTTTTTATTATTGTATTTTTCAATTCAAATCGTACCTATCGCATCATTCAATTACATTTCAGTCGAGAATTATTTTATATGAGACCTTGAAGATTTGATATTGAATTTGCCTTTTTGTGATTGGAGTCGTACAAAATGTCACAAGAAATTAGTAATGGTGAAGCCACAAAAGAAGATGAAACTATCGTTGAAAAACGCATTGGATGTGCTCACTACAAGCGCAGATCGAAGTTTGTGGTGAGTTATAGTCCCCGAACATTCAATTGGAAGGTTCAGCTCGGTTTTAGGAAGTCCGCCTAACAAATCTGACAATGCCGGGTTCAAAACACTTGAGCTAAATATATCTTGAAACGTGTAGAAATCATGAAATCATGATGAGATTTGAAAGTAAAAACAAAGGAAAGCCAACGAACTTGGAAACGCAGTTCGTGACTCGTGTCTAGCTCATCTAATGTGAACGTTTAGTTGAACATGATAAAATGATGAAACAAAACAATAACTTCCTGAAACCTTACATTAATTTACTCACAGAATTTTCCCTATTACATATTACAGATTTACTATTACGAAATAGGCCGTAGTTACCTCTGACAAGTGGCTACTTACAATTAATGTTGAAGAAATGGTGCAGACTAACCTGTGTTGTTTACTCTGAATCATCACTAAATGAATCAAGTCATGGTTTACAATTTTTCGCACATGTGTCTGTTACTGCTATGAATAGAATATAACATTGTCTCGTCATCATACAGTTACATTCTTATATCCATTGAATTTCACAAATATCAGGAATGGTTTTGATTGGAGTTGTCATAGTAACTATGTACCCACAAATGTTTCAATAATACTATTGTAATAGTTTTATAAACAATATAAAATATATTCCAGACACCATGCTGCAATAAAGTGTACATCTGCCGGTACTGCCACGATGAGAATGAGCAGCACTACCTGAACCGCAAGCTGGTGACAGAGCTCATCTGCACGGAGTGTGACACTCGGCAGAAGGTGCAGGAAGAATGCCAGAACTGTAAAGTTCGCTTCGGGAAGGTAACTAAAAAGTTTGTTTACCAGTAATGGTCGGAATTTGCCAACAATGTCAAGTGCCAATGAGAGGTCATATTTACTTGAGTATGGCCATATTTTTTGGCCATCTACCAATTAGTTAATTAGTTGGATAGCTCCTGTAAGTGGAATAATTTAAAGAATTACTGAAGATAATAGTAGCAACAGACTATGTCCATGCTCTCTTCTTCATTGCCCCTTTTCTAATTCACTGACATAAGCCCTTAACCCTTCTATAACACCCAGTATATCCCTATGGGCGCGGGCAGCAGGTTGCACTTGCACCCCCTGTTAGGAAAGAAAGACATGAAAAATACATGTCCTTTATATTTTATATTAGTTATTAGTTTAAAGTGTTGATGCATATTGCAAATGCACCTCCCTAATATTAACCCTGGCGGTGTTCATGTATATCTCTACTAAAAAAATTAACTCTACCTGCGCTTTGTGTAACCCCAATTGTCCCCTTTTTTTTGACCCAATTTGATCATCAACTCGCTTATAACTTTAAATGTAAACATTACAGTACACATGCCTGATCTGCAACCTCTTCGATGATGAAGACAAGAAGCAGTATCACTGTGACGGATGTGGCATCTGCCGCGTCGGCGGGCGAGATCGGTTCTTCCACTGTGAGCGGTGTAATATGTGCCTGCCGATGCAGCTGCAGATTGCTGGACATAGGGTAAGTGGTATCTAACAAATTGGGTCTGCAATATTGTCCATATTATGTGGTTTACAAAGCTTTAGCATGAAGGCTTGTGATCAGAAGTGGGATAAGAAAATGTATATTTGTAAAAATATGCTTTGTCGCCTTTGACGATGAAAGATATTTATTGGATAGAATAAAGGTACACTAATAAATCGGAAATAATACTACACAGAATCAAGAGATTTATTGAATGACAGTTTCAATAAACAAAGTTGGGTAGATTTAGTTAATACATAGTTACTTTGAGGCTCCTTCACAAAGGCCTTGATATTTTTTTTGTTGAAACTGCTTTACATTGATTTATTTTGTTTCAGTGTGTAGAGAATGTATCTCGGTCAAACTGCCCGGTGTGCTTAGAAGATATCCATACATCCCGGATACCATGCCACATCCCAGACTGTGGGCATTTACTGCACCGGCCATGCTTCGAGCAGCTACTGCAGTCGGGACACTACGCCTGCCCTACTTGCCAGACCAGCATGATTGACATGTCCAACGTGAGTAGAACTGTGCCACCTCCCGGCCTATTGACACTTCCTGCACCATACAGGGATGGTACGAAACTTCGACTCCGACTCCGTTAAGTCGGAACTTCTGATTATTATTACACCTTCGGTTCTGACTTCGGCTCCGAAACTTTTAAATCGGAGGTTTTAATCAACTTTTAATAAAAGAATTGAAAATCTTTCATAATACATTGGTAAAGGTAACCAATGTATTATGAAAGATTTTCAAGTCTTATAATTATAGCTTCTTTTTTAAAATAGAGAAAGAAACTCGTCTGCTGTAGAAAGTAGCCAATGGTAGATAGACCAAACAAGCACTGAGACAACGAAAAGTAACTCGATTTTATCTTTGGATTGCAGTTGTGGAGTTACCTCGATTCGGAAGTGGCGGCGACGCCGATGCCGCCGGAGTATGCGGACTACAAAGCAACGATACTCTGCAAAGATTGTCATAAGGTATTTAAAGCTTTATTCTAAGCTACCCTTTCTATTAATATTATAACTGAAACTTTTTATGTTTGTTTTGGTTGTTCAATTCTGTAATAAATAAAAAAAACACTGAACGGATTTAAATGAAATTTGGTATGAATGGATCTTAGCTTATATCTTACTAGCTGCGCATTAACACCTGCGCCTTGACAAACAACGGTGATGATAATGATGAAAAGTAGCCCATGTCTTGTTCCCGAACCTAATCTATCTACATTCGAAATTTCATCAAAATCGGTTAAGTAGTTATGAAGATATGTGGTAACAATTATTCACACACAAACAAAAATATATGAATGTTGTTTCTAATTTCCTTGTGTGGTATCAAGAAAGTTTGTAAATATATTAATTTTCTTTCCAGTTGTCAACGGTGAAGTTCCATGTGGTGGGTCTGAAGTGTGAGCACTGTGGCGCGTACAACACGTGCCAAACGAACGGGTTTCACAAGTGAGTCTCACACCTGATATAAGCAAAGCATTAAAATAGGCGTGACGAAAGATTTTAAAATCCTCTTCCATAATGTGAGTTCACATTTACTATTTACAAAAAAAGCCTTCATTTCGGTAATAAACTTAAGTTTAACGAGATTTGAAGCCATTTTTCTCATATTTTTTCAATAGTGCCCGAAATCAGCTTGCATGTGTCATGGCGCCGGCTTGACGTCACGGTTAAGTAAACATGTCATTTTGTCTATGCGTGATGAGCGGCGGATGACTTATGATCAGCGGAGTTTACTTAAGCGTGACGTCATACGCTTTGATTGTAGTTTCAGTCAAAATGACCGATTGCAGTATTTTAATGTTTTATTTTATTGAAAATCTTAATGTGTTTGAAATTTTTCAATCTGACTTCTCCCTTGAAATGATTGAGTCGGCGATTTTTTGATACTATCGTCATGCCTATTATACATATTCCTAAATACATATTTAGCAATTTCCATCTAAAAAGCGAACACTTTTAGCTTCCCGAGTCTTGTTAACGACAAAGTAACAAACTAATTCATTTTAATACAATTATATTGAAAATGTTGTGTTGTTTTCTAAACTAATCTAATATGTCTTGCATCTCTTCTTTTTGATGTGAAAAATATGTGAAAATAAAATTTTAAAGCTATCAAAACGGAAAATGATACAACAGATTCAACATTAATGACAAACCTCTACCTTTTCGCATTTAATGACTTCCATTTGCAGGGACTCGCCTAACGCCGTACCAAATTCTAGCGCGTCATCATCATCATCGTCATCCTCGAGCTCGGCGCCGCGCTTCGAGCCCCCGGAGGAGAACCCTCGCGACGAGCTCCCGCAGCCCAACCCGCTGGACGAGCCCCCGCAGGCCTAGCACCCGCTGTAGGACCTGGCTGGACCAATACAGGGCTATTCATAAAGGGTATCCTAAGCCGAAAAGGGCTCATAGTACTCATCATAACGAACAACTTTTACTATGGGACCAACCCGAAATTCGCGAAAAACAAATCAGCTGTTCCATACATTTTGTCGAGTGTCATTGACAGTTTTGTATGGAACAGCTGACTTTTTTTTTCGTGAATTTCGGGTTGGTCCCATAGTAAAAGTTGTTCATAATGATGAGTACTATGAGCTCGTTTCGGCTTAGCATACTCTTTATGAATAACCCTATATACGCCAAGCTTCGTACGTGACCTCGGTTGGGTAGGACTTTGTGAATTGGAGTTGGCGAGGCTGATACCGTGTGCAAGAGTTCGACTGTGAACGGACTTGGCGGGGGTATTACTGAATGCAAATGTTCGCGTGTGTATTGGACTTAGCGGAGGTATTACCGTGTGCAAGAGTTCGTATGTAATTGGCCTTAGCACAGGAACTACCGTGTACAAGTTTTGTGTATAAATTTTATTGTCAAACTTGGCAGGCACACTAGAGCAATACTGCATACTAATATTCATATTGCAATAATTAGTGTAAACTTGGCTCAAAAACTACCGCGTTCGTGCGTGCGTGCGTTCTTGGTGCATACCTCTGAATAAACTTGGTGAGAATAAAGCACTATGCCTCGCATAATAAAAAATAAAACTGCTCGAAATTAGTTTCGCCTTGCACCAATTTTCATAATGTTCTCGGACTTGGCGAGGGCACTACCGCCCAGTTTAATGTGAAAATAATTATAAAATAAATTTGACTATGGATTAATTAGCCAGTTTCAAAGAGGATGTTTAAAGGCACGTCGAAATTAATTTACTGATCATCAAAATTCATCAAATGTTTTTATCGATTAAGCTACAGTTATATCAGCCATTTGTCTCAAATAGCTAAGATTTTGTACACAACTCTCCAAAAAAAAAATTCTACTTTCAGGGTTCATACAATGTATACCGGTGTTGAATCTCTTAATTCTAGCGCCTAGAATAGCGCCTATAAGCCAGGTAGAAGTTATCATTATCTTATTTCATTGACAAAGGTAGACATGGTTAACTTATTTGCCCAATATTTTTTTTGTCTTTCGAGTAAGGATGTGACAGAAATGGTATACTCAGCCGAAAGGGTTTTAAAAGTACTCATTATTAAAAACAATGCAATGATTTAGGAGCCTCTTACAATTATTTTGTGTACCGCTGCCAAAACCTTTCTTTTTGATGTGCAATCAACATTTTTGTAGGGACATTTGATCAGAAAAACAACTGTTTTTGATGTGCAATAAACTGGAAATAGCAATCGATTCAATATTCTTTTTATTTTATTTTTATGACTCGTATAAATAAAATAAACTGTTTGATATTGCAGCTCAATATTAACTTTATAGCTTTATTAATAAAATTCCAAGCTAAATTTAGCTTTACTAACGCTATTTTGTATTATAATTATGTTTAGGAAAATTTTACAGGTGTTAACTGTAATATACAGGAGTTTCCGGAAAGGGTATGTCAAGTGGAAAGGTCATAGTAGACTTTGCCTATGGGACTAACCAATATAATATCTTTTTTGTACACCAAAATAATCGTAAAACATGTAGTACAAGTAAACATGTAGTAAAGCGATTTCTATAATTTCGGCTAACATACCCTTTTCAAATAACCCTGAATACTATAGTTGCCTGTACTTTGCAATTGCCCTTAGAGGGAGGTTGCCTCTTCTATTTATTGAAATGATCTTATTTAGGAACGTCCAATATGGCTGCTGTAGGCAAATATAGAAGTATATAAAGCGAAATGCTGTCTCGTTTTCGCACGTAACTATTCTCGTCAGCAAGAAAGTGATAGAACATGTAGCATAGATTAAATCAAATGGGAAGTGAAAGAAGGACTCTACACTGAAATGTGTTGTAAAATAAATCTAAGTAATAATAATTTATCAGATTTTTTATTGATTGTTGTTACCTTTGAAACCTAATGTAAAAATGTAGGATTTTAATGTTAAGATCGAATATTGTTTTGTTCAATTTCTTAGAGGCTCTTGGTCCATCCATTACTTGTAAATAAGTTTTCTTTTTACTTTCATAAACAGGGTTAAAAAGAAAGGTTGTGCCAAGCCGAAAAGGGTTCATAGAACTAAAAACAAATATAAGCAGTTTGCATGACATTTTTTTTTTAGTTTTTTCGCGATATCTGGGTTGGTCCCATAGTATAAAATAAATTATAATGATGAGAACTGTGAGCCCTTTACCATATCCTTTCTTTATAACCCTGTGTATAATCAGTTTCTCTTTAGATGCCCAGCAATGTGAATAAACAGCTTTTTTAAAGCAATAACGGCTCTTGAGCTTTTTTTATGTTATTGAGTGACGAGACGAGCAAATCGCTCGCCTAATGTTAAACGTAACGTCGACCTGTCGTAGCTTGATGCATCTTTATAACTGAACTGAGTATCATTGGCTACATTTTACAGTCTGGACTTTTGGTTTTTATTACAAGCTTCTGTTTTGCTGTTTTTTGTTGTTTTATTAAAGTTATTGAAATTTAATGTACCTGTGTAACTCCGATGACAATGCAATGAAAGCTAGTTTTTGAAATTACTTATTAAAGTTTTTAATAATATGTCAATTTTTTAGTCTTTTTATGAATTTGTAAAATAGTATATAAGCAATAACTTTTACCTCCATTCTCGTATATTGTAACTAGATATATTATATAATTGAAGTGAGATATTATATTATGTTGTAATTATGTATTTAGCAAAATATTTATTATAATTATAGTAATTAAGTATCGAATTGTTAAGTTGGTCATGCTAAGTATGTAATAAACTCAAAATGGATATGTGTTTGAAGGAGTCGCAGATGACAGACTTAGGTCCGGAGAAATCAGCAGATTAAAGTTTGTTGTCTGCGCAGATCTTTATTATTATTTTAGTTTCCTTGTTTTTAATCCCCGACGTTAAAAAATAACGGTGTTAGAAGTTTGATACCTACGCTAGTTTAGCTTTATAATGCTAAACAGTAGGACAGAGTTTTTTAAAGTAGTAAAAATACTACTCCTTTCTAAAGGTAAAGTGCTTCTGAACTCCACCGACAGGTGTTATTACCTACTCGTAATATTTTTATTGCTTTTTTTGGCAATAAGAATATTACTTCTTTTTGGCTTGCGTTTGACCGCCATCTCGCCTGGGCCCTTATTCGCTATCTACCATCATATTCCACGCCAAAAACGCGTGACGTCATCACACGCACGTAACGTGAACGCGGCTCAGAGTCCACGCGTTTTAAATTTTGACATTGGCATACGGAATACCATTCCATGTCGATTCCATGGATTTGACGTAACGCGGCGCGTTACGTGCTCGTGTGCTCATAGCGAATAGGGCCCCTGATGGTAAGCAACGATGCGGTCTACGATAGAGCACGCTTGCCTAGAAGGAACCGATTCACTCGCGACTTGCAGATACCCAAATAATATCTATCGGGAAACACCCACTCGGGCAGAGCGTTCCACACCCTAGCGGTTCGCACAATAAAAGTGGAATCAAAGCTTTCCTTTATAGGTATATTGTTTTTCAAAAATACCAAACTAACATCACGCGTAAGATTGGACAGGACCAGATTAAGTGACATACAAAATGTCTGCACAGCAGTGGGCTGATAATGATGATCAAAAAAACAATCTAAAAACACTGTAAAAGGCATATTTAACATTTATTAGCATAATAAACTAAAATTAAACAATATTAGGAATGTTGTTTTAAAGCGATAACATTCTTAGAGCACACAGCGTAAGTATACTTATTTTGCAGTGCGTGTAACTAGGGCGGTGGCAACTGGTAATTTTTCGGTGCTCAGGCACAGAGAAAATTACCAGACCAGGGTCCGTACCATGAGCCCTTAGCCGAGCCTAAATTGGATCGTCATACCTTTCGTCTCTCTCTGCCAGCTTAGTAAAAAGCGTGACAAAAGTAAACGCGACGTAATTCGGGCTCGCGCTAAGACCTCATGGCACGGGTTCTGACCAAGTTTTGGATCGCGCATGGTAGTAGCACCAAGCCCATAAAGAGTTACGGCACTGTACGGAAAGAATAATTTTACATTCAATGGGGCATTTGAGAAATCTTTGCATTTTTGCACGAAGCCTGAGACTGTTTTTTCTTTTATACTAAACACTGTAATAGTAACAATAATACAAAAGCCATTAGCAAGTTTTATATGCCATAGGAGGCAAGGCAAACAAACAGACGAGCGCTGATAGCTCACGTTAAGGCCATATATTTTTTTTTCCTATACATCTCCAGAATATAAACGCAAAAGTTACTACAATGGTTCGCCTCGCCTTAATATTTGTTCGTTATAAGGCAGCTTTTAAAATTTACATATATATGTGGGATAGATTATCATCTTTCTATAGTATAGAAAAATAATATAGTTGTACACCTAATCAATTATTTAATTTACACTTACAGCAAGTAAAAATAGAATGCCTACCAAAAAATATATCTCTATCAATCAATGTATCAAGTATAATTACTAAAATTATTAACACAAAAAAAAATGCTATAAAATGTATGTATTTGTGATTTAATATGGCAACATACATAATTTGGACCATTTTATACGTATTAGATCCAACCAACATTTTTTACGTCTTTGAGTAATACAGGGTTATAAGGAAAGGATACGCTAAGCCGAAAACGGCTTATAATACTCATCATTATAGACAGTTTTTACTATGGCACCAACTCTGAAATCGCGAACAAAAAATCGGAAAACGGCTGTTTCATACTTTTTCTTGAGTGTCATTAACATTTTTCTATGGAAGAGCTGATATTTTTATACATATAAATATATACAAAATTAGATTGAATTGGTTTTGTACAGAGAATCTACAAAACCTTCTCGTACTACCTAATATAACTCAATTTCATAAAATTTGTAAATTGTGTCATAAACGCATATAATGGTCTCTATCATACCATCTATCATAATTTTATACAATTTTATTTTTTATTATTATTGACATGTAACATTTTTGTTATAAATAAAAACTATGAACTATGAACTATAAATAAATACTATTTCAAAATTAATTTATCAACTTTTTCATGATTATAATTTTTGACATTTTCTTAATCTAAATATAACTAGGTTTAAAATTAGTATAAAAGCTACCTACCTAGGTATGCTCATGAGCAAGTTTGCATTGAGCTCAGATATAATACAGCGCCGCCAACTTATATGGTGAGAAATTTAAGAACTAAAATTCACTGGGCAAATTAAGGGAGGTGGTTGTTTCGCGCATTTTTGTATTTATCTTATCTTATAATATATATATAAATCTCGTGTCACAATGTTTGTCCTCAATGGACTCCTAAACCACTTAACCGATTATAATAAAATTCGCACACCATGTGCAGTTCGATCCAACTTGAGAGATAGGATAGTTTAAATCTCAAATTATAGTCGCAATTTTAATTTATTGCAAATTATATATATACTGATAATTTTTACTATAAATTGACAAGTTAGCATCAACATACTACGGTTGCTATAGTTACGCAATGGCTTTTGACAGGACAACGTCTGTCGAGTCAGCTAGTGAAGATATAGAATACAATTTCTTTTAAGTTTAACAAACTGGTCGTTTTGAAATCTGTTAGTTTGACGGACGAATTAGAAAAAAGTCCTAAATCAAATTTAACGATTACAAAACGGAAAATATTTTTAGTTACTTTAGATTAGTTTAGATGATTACATCGGCCCCCCCGAATGGGTTCCCGCCTTTTCGTGGCGGGGGGGGGATAAGTAGCCGTGGCACTGAGCCCGGTGAAACGAAGAGGAACCCGAGGTGGGGCCTTCCGCGTGTCCCTCTGGCAGCAGAGGGCACAACGGATGAGCCGGGGTCTGAGCGATGGCTCGGACCACCAGGGGGGTTTTCCTTGTGCTCCTCGCCGCGTGTGGGTCGCGGTCGGGAGTGCAAGGAAAGGAGGAGGGTCTGAGTGTGGTGGACGCCGGGGGATGCGGCGCTCCACACTTGGACGGTGGCATTGCTGCCACCGGTGACGTGTGTGGTGGACGCTGGAGGAAACGGCGCTCCACGCTCGGGCGGTGACAGCGGTGCCACCAGGAGGGTTTTCCTTGTGCTCTTCGCCGCGTGTGGGTCGCGGTCGGGAGTGCAAGGGAAAGAGGAGGGTTCCTTTTGCACCTCGCCGCGTGAGGTTTGCGGCCGGGTGTGAAAGGAACGTGGGCTTAAAGCGGGGTGGGTGGTGCTAACCACACTGCCCACCACGTGCGAACGAGCGGGGCTGGGGAGCGAGAGGGCGGTTCGCCCGTCTCCTTGCTCCTCGGCAGTGGGGTTGCCGGTAGAGTCGGGGGACTCTCCCGGCCTGCACGACCCCACACTGTCTGGGGGGTGATCCTGGGGAACAGGGTCACCCCGCCATGGGTGCAGGGGGCCCTAATCGGGCCCATCGCCGGGGCATGGTGGTCAATGCTAACGCGACACCACCTTGCCCTACCAGGCGGACGATGAATTCCCCAGTGGTTTTAGTGGGTATGCCGCCACTAGGGCGGAGACTCCCACATAACCACCCTGCCTCCCCCGGGGCGGGCGTGGTATCCATAAAGGATTTCCACTGGGTAAACAAAAAAAAAAAAAAAAAAGATGATTACATCGGATTATTTTAAATATCTACTCAGTGATTGTGTATTTAAAGAACATAAAAACGAAGCTCAGAATCACTTATTTCCTTGACATTTGATTTCTACGACTGGGTCAGTTTTATATAGAAGATACGATAATGGCTGGCCATTGGCCAATCGTCTAGCTCCCCAATCTTCAAATTATATCAATTGGTCCACGGTACAAGAACACAATTGGTCAAATTGGTTTATGTTTTCTTTGTTTAGGCAACTTGAAATTGATGCCTCATAATATGCTCAAGATAGAGAAAAATTGCGCCTCTTAGTTAGTATCAATATCAAAAGTTAAGGCACAATTTAGGTCGCTTCACTAAAAAAATAACAAGATTAGCTGTATTTTTTTGTTAGATGTAGTTAGGTGTATTTTTGACCAAAACCTGGCAACCTTTGCCGTATCCTCGGTGGCTACTGGCCAGGTTCCGAAACCTTAGTTATCGCTCAAATTGGAATAGCGCCGTCCCGCTCTCAACTAGTGCTATTTCGGTCGCGAGCGATAGCTACCGTAATCAGACTCAACTCTAGATAAATTGGCGACGCTGTATGTTTTTGGCAATCATATTAATAATTATACATTTTTATAAAAGTGTAAAATTTAGCCCCTTGGTCGCTTTACGTACAAATGTAATGACATAAGCATTATAACCTATATTATTTACATCTCTAACATATACAATACATTAAATAATATAGTATAGTTCTTTATAAATATTTTTTTTTTTCTTTCCAAATAATCGACCATTAGGTATTTAGAAATGAGATCTTTTCATCATTTTTGTTATTATGAAATATTTTACTAACGTTTTTTTTTAAATAAATTATTGCACCAAAACTAAGTTTGAAAACAAAAAGAAAAATATATAATTTACGGCTGTTACGCCACATAGGCGAAAAAAGTGTTTCCAGAACGCCAACAGTGCCTTTAGTTCACAAGATTTTTTTTTCAGGAAATTAAAGTGTTTGTCGCAGAGGGAACGCCTCTTATACGCGATCCTCGGCGTCCATAGGGAAGGCTCACACAGAATGTGAGCGAAGTATGAAATAATTTCATGCGTATCGAAATTTAAAATGTATATGGAATTCAATACGCAATCACGTAAATATTTATACTTCGTCTATAATCTCGAATTCACAGTAGGTACCTACGCGACTTTTCCTGAAAAGCCCTATTCAGTGATAAGGTTGAACTTGAAGCCTCAGCTGCCGCGCGGCACTTTCCAAAAACAATTATCGATTATCAACCCTTATCGGAGTAGAATAATGTGTTATTTTGTAATCGAATACGTCACAATGTCACACCATTTATCGTTTATCGAAAGTATAATAAGATCGATAACATTGAAATTCGATTATAAATATTTTAATAACTTAAATTCCGATAAACTGCAAATTGATAAATGGTAGATATGTGAACCTTACGTCATGCTAGTAATTTTAAACGCGTTTGTTTGAACACAATTAAATTATGAAACAATTTAAACAACTTTTCGGACATTTTTAGACAAGAGTTACGATAAAACTATTTTATGCATGAGTTTTACCTTTAGTCTTGCTAGCTGCCATATTCTTAACCCTCAACCAGATCAGGCCTAACAACAGATATAAATCACATGAAAAACTTTCGGAAAGTTTCCAATTCAAGATACTTATACCTACATTTTCCGTCTCTTGTCACCTATTTCAGAACGAAGATGAAGAATGTAGATTATGAATAGAAAACTTTTTTCGATTTAGAATACAGCAGCAGATCCGATTTTCGGCGCGCGACAGCTGAAGTTACCTAACTATAAAAAATAAAAAACTAAAATCGAAATAAAATTATTGTGTTCAACACGATTTTTTACGTGCCACTTCTACCAAACCTCACTCCACGAACACTCGCGGAAATCTCAGCGAAAAGGCGCGAGAAGCGGCTGAAAATTTTGACATTTAAATACCTCATTTAATTGATTTATAAGTTTCACATTCGTTCAGACCGAACTGACAGGCCTGTCCAGTTTGGCCTCTCCGTTAAGGGTTAAGGGTTAAGGTTTAAGGCAGCTGGTGGAATTCAAAATCGGTGTATAGTTTCTCGACTCTGTCGTAGACTTGGTCGCAGTAGGACAGAGTTTGTGGGAGGATCTCGAGCGCAGCCGTCAGACTTTCGTCGTTGCCGAATATCTGGAACCAAACAATTTGAAAAATAACTAACTGTGCAGGGGGGATCGAGAATTTTGGTTTACGGTGGGCTTAACCTATAGCTGAAGATAGGATTTTTTAAGGTAAACCCTATAGATTATTTAGGAATGGACCCATGTTATTATTGAGATGGAGCCCCTTAGCTGTCCCCCTGGTACCGCTGCTGTAATTGTGCTTCGCGGTTTCATCCGCGGGATGACGGAAAACAGTGATTATGATAATAAAAGTGCAATAAAATGTGCAATAAAAGTCTTTGTCTGTAAACCTCAGCTAACATGAACAAAATTTTGTGATGATTGGTCTAGTAGTTTAGGCGTTGAAGCGTAACAAATAAACTTATTTTTGCATAGGAAATTAAAATAATATTTAGAATTTACAGCTGACAATAAACGATTTTCATTAGACAGAAGATGTTATAAACGAAAGTTAAGATTACATTTTTTATTTATTTCAGAAAACCTGCGGAAATCCCGAAAAATAGCTGGTAAAACCACGCGGCGTATAAACAAAAGGTATTATTAAAGAGTACACGATTGAGCAACATTTAGTACAACTACCATCATCGTTATCACCACTTATCATTAAATCAATAAACAGCTACAACGCTCAAGTCAGACAGAAAAGCTGAAAGGTCACGCCAACGTAGGCGGCAGACTTTTGTTCGCGGTTTTTTTCTTAATCACGTGTAACTGACGAGCGCATTGCTTTTCAGTAATGCTCCAGTGAATAAATTGTGATAAAACATTTATTTTGACGGTCGCAAATGAAATCAGTCGTCTGCGCAGATATTTTGTACGGGTGTCCGGTCAAGACGTATTGAGTTAGCGGGACGTCTTATGCTTAGAGACTGGATCGTCGTTTTTGGTCTACACATACATATTTTTCAATAAATACATATTATACATACATTTCTCGCAAAACACTTGCAGGAGACTCGACTCAACACCCAAACGCGAGCCTAAAGTAAATTAAGTTGTAAAAATTTGTAAATGTTAATAAATTAAATTATAATAGTAAAACTCACAGACCGTGGAGTCTGTGGTGTTTAATAAACTTTATATAAAAAAAAAACACCTAAATATTAACTAGTCTTAATTTTTATTTCATTGGTCAATGCCGATCAATTTAATACGACGCGATGTCTTTTGAAGCAAAGTGGTAATTGGACCAGTTATCAGGCACATCCCAGATACTTCTGAACTAAAAATTAAATGAGAAGTAAGATTTCTCATTGAAAGTCACTTTGAAGCTGGCATAAGAAAAGATTGGGCGCTGCAAACATGATCTATAGGTATAGACAGCAGTGTGCGGAAAATGGTTGGATGTATGTTTTCATGTTGAGTAGGTAAAACAATGAGTGAATGAAATCAATCGCCTACAAACGTTGTCTCGAACGCTTTAGGCGATAAGAACGTTGTACTAACGAATTTTATTCTACTTAGTCTTAGTTTTTAAAAGCTTTTATTTAACTTTCAATGTATGTAACTATGTTTGTCGCAACTCAATTTTGAACCACTTCCCGATGTCCGATTGAGCTGAAATTTGGTACACGTGTGTAACTCCGATGACAATGCAAATAAAAGCTTGTATTATAAAATATTTTTAAAATTAATTTATTTCTTGTAATTTGTTAGTTGTGCAAAAAACTATATTCTATTCTATATTGAACTACGCAAGAAACGAGCCGGTAGTGCAGTTATAAACATTGGCATGGAGTGTACTTATGATAAGGAAGTTGGAATAGACTGAGTGGCTAGTCCTGGTGGCAGTGTACAAGCAAGCAGCATTGTCGTGATATGACCAACCTTGAGTATAATAGCTGCGTCATCGTCAGCCAATTTACATGATTTTCAAGCTCTATATACCATATTTACCGCGGCCCTGGACATCGGTCCCTTTATACAAACGAAGGAAGCAGTATTTTTATCGGAGTCATATTATATTTTTTGATAAAATTCTTTCGACTTAAATTTTTTTTAACGTTAAGCTTTTCTTTTTTATGGTTCTGAACCTCCTTCGGGAAAGAACCCTTAGGGCGAGACTCGGGTGTCTGTACTTGGGTGTGCCAATTATTTATTATAGTGTTATTTGTGGTCGAGTGCGAGCGAGACCGTGAATTTTACAAGGAGGTTGGCCGCGTTGGTGTGAACGGGATAGCATGCGATCACGATCAATTAGCCTGTTTTTCAGCTGACCAAAAGTCAATTTAAAAGCAACTCCTTTTATCAGATATTTGCAACTTATCACACACCCGACTAAACCTAGCGAGTGATGATAGCAGTAAAATCTATAAAGAATCTGTAGGTGCTGCAGTTCTTATCAAGCTAAGTGGTTAGTGGATCTCTTATCAGTACGAGAGTTAATAATGATGGGAATTATAAATGCGAAAGTGTATGACTATGTGTATGTTTAACTGTATAATATTCATCCAGTTATTTTGATGGATTTTGCATGGAAAATGTTCTTGTTTCATGTTTCTTTAACAATACATAGTGTTATGCAAACCACAGATCGGAGTTAATCAGCTGCACAAGTTGTGGTTTCGAGTGAGGATTGACGTCATCGTCGCATCTGACGACCACTGCCACCAAGAACACTCAAGAACTTCTTTTTTTTATTACGCATGCTTTTATTTAAATTTATTTATCTAGTCGTATGTATGTCTGTGTGGGTCAAATCTTGCAAGTTTTTGAGCCACTTCCTGATGACCGATTAGGCTGAAATTTGGTATAAGTACCTATCTAACTCTGACGTCAGTGCAAAGAGCTTGTTTTGAAACCTTTTTTTTAAACCTTCGACGCAAAAACGACGGGTTGTTGTTGTTATAAGTTTAACGTGTCTGTACGTGCGTCTGTCTGTGTCATCGTAGCTCTCGAACGGATGAACCGATTTTGATTTTTTTTTGTTTGAAATGTGAATCAGTCGGTACTTAGTGTTCTTGACTATGTTTTGTAAGTTTTTTTTTATCTTACCTTTTTCAAGAGGTCTGGCCGAGTGGGCAGCGCATGCATGGCCAGCGTGGCCGCTTTCCTGATGTACCACGGGTGGAACTCGGCCAGCGTCTCGTTGTACGAGTTCTGGCAAGTCGTGCAAGTGTTCATATGCTCGTCCGAATCGCTGAGACGTTTTAGGAATAATCTGATGAAATCTGGAAAAATATTATAATATTATTATTCATTTATTGACAACTAGCTGCACCTAGCAGTTCCCCCGCTGTTTTTTTATACCTTTAAACCTTTACTGTATTAGAAACAAAATAAAAAAATAAATATTCAAATCGGTCAAACAAACAGCGATTCATTTTTATACAGAGACTAGCTGACCCAGCAAACGTTGTTTTGCCACATAAATTATTTCTAGTGACTACTAAAAAATAGGGGTTGGTGATAGAAGGGTGAAAATTTAGGGTTGTATGTATTTTTAATGCCACATAAGCCACATTATAAAAAAATAAAAATGTTAGGGGTGGACAAACCTTACTACTTAGGGGTATGAAAAATAGATATTAGCCGATTCTCAGACCTACATACTGAATATGCATATCAAATTTCATAAACATCGGTCAAGCCGTTTCGGAGGAGTATGGTAACTAACATTGTGACACGAGAATTTTATATATAAGAAGATGATTTGACACTCTTACAAACGTCAAGGCGTGTGGCAAGTCCGAAATAAATATACATAACTAGCTGACCATTGCCCACTTCGTTGGGCGTAATGTTAATTAAACCCGAAGCCATCGCGCGCCGTCCGGACCGTTTTTTCTCCTATTCACTTTGCAAAACGGACTACCACGTAAAAGCCTTTTTATTTTTCGGTTTTTTATATAACCTATGACACTCAGCAATAATGTGGCTTTCTATTGGTGAAAGAATTTTTAAAATCGGTTCAGTAGATCCCGAGATTACTCCTTACAATTTAACAAATATACAAACACACAAACTTTACTTCTTTATAATATTAGTATAGATTAAAAATACAGACAAGTACTGCATTGTCATCACCATCATCAGCCCAATATCGCCCACTGCAGAGCATAGGCCTATCTTCTTGTATGTCAGGTTATAACCCCATATATTAATTTATTAATGTGAAAGGCACATGTAACAAGGTAAGATGCATAGTTAACATAAGTATCGTAAGAACTGTAAAATTGTTAATGATAAATCTAAAATGTTTTACTCATAGCATAACATGAGGTAGCTAGTCTATTATAGCCAGATAAATGGCATAACGCCAAAATGCTTTATAATGTAAGACAAAAAGAAGTATAACACTCTTTCATATGCAAGTAGATCACCTAAACAGGTACATTACAATATTCAAACATTTTCTATATCTCATGCCGTTTCTAATTTATAAGCACTGCAATCTGGCAGGACTAAAGCTATTTGCCTCTCTTTTTATTTCAATATGTCAGAAAGAATGACAATATAGCCAGAGCTTTTGTTTGGTCTAAAAATGGTAGGACAGAATCAGCACTATTTATTTGTTAAGGGTCTTTTCTAAGTAAACAGCACTAAGAAAGCTCTGACATATTATATCTGAAAGTATACTTATGAACTTATGAAAGTAGAAGAAGCGAAAGACATATGTCAGGATCGTAGCAAGTGGAGGGATGTAGTCTCTGCCTACCCCAATGGGAAAGAGGCGTGATAATATGTATGTATTATATCTGATGTGGAATGTTACACCCAAAACAAAACAAAGAATTTTAAACATTGATCAAGTTTAATCAGTGTCTATTTGTCTCTTATTTTCTTAGTATGTATTACAGTTATAGTTTAAAATAAAAACCTAGTTGTAAAATTTAGTTTAATACTGTTTTAACCAGAATTATTACAAATCATAATTATGTTACTGTTAAATCATAGTTACTGTTTTCCTTTCAAAGTACCAAGATCTATTCATTACAAATGACTTAGGATAAAGCTTTGACTCATTTTCTTTCCTTATGAGGTCAATAAGAATACAGGGTTATTCATAAAGGGTATGCTAAGCCGAAAAGGGGTCATAGTATTCATCATTAAGAACAACTTTTATTAGGGGACCAACCCGAAATTCGCGAAAAAAAATCAGCTGTTCCATACATTTTGTCAAGTGTTATTAACATTTTTCTATGGAACAGCTGATTTTTTTTTCGCGAATTTCTTGTTGGTCCCATAGTAAAAGTTGTTCATAATGATGAGTACTATGACCCCTTTTCGGCTTAGCATACCCTTTATGAATTACCCTATATATGACTAGCCTTAAGTGTAGGTAGCATGGTGTTAAGTAATGTATATATTGTTTGAAAAATGTTCATTGAACAACAATAAAGGAACTGTATTTTTTCCCAGCCAAATCTCAATATTGGCACGGAACTGGCTTCACCTAGGCCATTCTTTGAAGCCCTTTTAGTACAGTTTACATGTCTGTATCCCTGGACATGGGCTCTGGATTGCGCCATCTAGATCCAACCCTGGTAAACAAAGAAGTCAAACAATAAAATGAACATATCAACATACCCAGTCCTCGATGTAAACGCAGCATTGTTCTGGATCCAGACACGAAATCATTTGAGCTTATCAAACTAGTTTCTTTCTCATACTTCATCATCTTCTTAAAAGTATCGTAATATACTGCATTTTCTCCTTCTCTATGTTTCTCCATTATTTTAATTTTACTCTTCACATCGCTGCTAACGAAGGAGAACACAGATCCTATAAGGTTTAGAAACCTAAAAGAATACGGTTTTTATAATTTATATTTTACCATATGGCTAGAATTGGTAAATACAAACACTTACTTCACAAGTTCATTGTATCCATCGATATATGCCTCTACAACTACATCGTCTTCTTCTTTGAGGCTTCGTTGGAAGCATTGTTGTACGTGGTGTAAGTCTAAAGTATTTTCACTGGGCATTTCTTTTAATACTAATTGAGGATTTATTTAGAAAATGATCACTAATTACTCTCCTCACAGCACACACTTTCGCAAACTACTGAACTGAAGTGACTGAACCAGAACCACAGAATTGAATTCAAATTAATGCACGACCACGATTATTACACAGCCCGTTTTGTATGGCCAATTATCTATAGCCCGTTTTTTGTGAACATGGCTTCAAAAATCGGGTTGTGCAAATTGGTCGCGTAAAACTGCCTGTTCAAAGCGGGCCCTTCTTTCGAAGCCAAACAAAGAAAACCATCAACTAAAATCAATTTGCCATTGATATAGGTACCTCGTTTGTTGCAGATATGGGTGTTCCCCGATGGTTATAATATGGGTGTCTTCGAGTCGAGAGTGAATCGGTATCTTCTAGGCAAGCGTACTCCATCGTTGCTTCCCATTTGGCAGGATGGCGGTCAAACGCGAGCCTATTTTTGAATAAAAAAAAGACAAGTACAGAAATGATCAATCTTCTTCTTGTATTTCAGCAATAAAATGACCAATTTTTTTTTTATTTCTGGCAGTGAAATAACAGGTGTAACAGTAGGTTATAGGTTTTTTTTCAGCCCATGAAATGGTGGATGTGAAAATAGGTTTCGTAGATTATTTTTATTTCAAATCTGAAAGTGATTATTCTTACTAAGTATAATATCTCGCAAATCAATATACTCGATTAAAAGAATTCGTACCCGCACACAGTGACATTGCTTTTATTTGGCTTTGACATTGACATTTAGTTAGCCCATGTTAACGGATAACTGCAAAACTTGCCGTGCAAAACTTAACGGGCTGTGCTGATTTTGCACGAGCTGTTTAACGCGACCAATTTCTTGCTCCGGCCGATTATACAAAGCCACGTAACCGAAAAACGGGATGTTCATTATTGGCCATACAAAACAGGCTGTGTAAAAAACGTGGTCGTACATTATCGTCTCCCTCTTAATTTCATTATGACATTGACATAAAATAGGTCTTTCAAGTACAAAACAAGTGTTGCCTTGCCTGTAGATTAAATCCTATCAAAAACATAAGTGTGAAATTAGAGCCAAGTTCAATATGATATACCTATACCTCGGTTGTTGACTTCAACGACAAGAGAGTCAAGAGAAGTGAGATCTAAATGGGTGCCAAGTTCAATGGTCAGTCCTGAAATTTATTTATAACACCTTAGATCAAACAGATAGAATGTAGATTCCTTAGAACAGCGGTCATCTGACTCAAGCCACTTTTTTGGGGTTTCTTCTTTCTTTCTTGGGCTTGGCTTGAACCTTTTTCAGCGCCGCCGCAGGCTTCGCGTCTTCTTCTATCTTTTCTTCTTTTTCTTTGTCACTGAACTTGTCAATGTCAACTGGCTGCTTCTCTTCTCGCTAGAAAATAATATTAGTTTTAAAGCCCATCTACACAATCAACGCAATGCAAGGTTCTTGCCTTTCGCTGATGAGGGAGATCCCCTGTATTGTCCGGCCCACTTATTTATACGACACCACAGACCAAAAATTCAAGAAAAGTGTTGCTATAGCAATTGAATGTGGTTTAAACTTTTTTTTTTTACTGTCGTTAATCATTATAACTGTCACTGTCATCGTTGGAAGGTGTTGGGTGTTGGTGTCAAAATATTAATCATGGTGAATAATAGTGAGATTATTGTAAATTTTGTGCGAAAAGTGAGAAACTAAAGCAATAAATTTCACAAATACAACACTGATTCATAAATTTATTATTAGTGTTGATATTGTACGCTAAAATCCTCCAAAATTGCTGTCCTGATTACTATTTTGGAACTCTGTGTGGTAAGTCGTCAATCCCGAATTTATAAAAGTCTTGTTTTTATCAACTTTATTTATATTATTTATAGTACTAGATATATAGCTCTGGTAAATTATGTATGTAACCTTTAATTTACTTATTCTTGTTCTGATGCCGGCAAAATAAGTTTACGTTCTATTTATCACTGCGGCATAGAAAGTAAGGTTTTTTCCCTAGAGGTGACGAAATAATTGTGACGAAATATCTAAAACAAGTAGATCCTGATATTGTTATCATTGCACCTTGCAGTAAATAATTTGTGAATAGCATTTTTATTAGTATGACATTTTAATTGTCCTTAGATTTATGTAAAAAAGTAAGTTGTTCACTGGTATAGATTCTAGTTATAAGTACCTACTTATTTTGTCCTATTTAAAATTACGAACTAAGGCGAAAATTCAGAGACAGCCTAATATAGACTCAATCCAATCCAATGGAGAAGAACCATTTTGTTGTGCTAATTTCTAAACTAAACTAGCCAGCTTATTCTTATTCAGAATGGGGGCGATAAGACCCGCACTAGCGCCCCGCAGGGGGTGCATTGTGCATTTCCTCCTTACCAGCGATTACCCGAGCCAGCCCAGCTCCTTAAAGTAACGGAGCGAGGCCCTGGTCCTCTGAATTAGCCAGCTCTAAAATTGTTGTTTTCTCTTCGTCACATTAAAATGAAAAAAGATGTAGATAGCAATTCTAACAAATTTATCTTTAGATAGATGCCGTGAAAATGTCAGAGCAACTTGAAAACTTTGACGAAGAGTCATTCATCATCCTTGGCACGTCGCCCGGCACCAGCCTGGACATCAAATGCAACGGAGACATGGGAGACACTAAACCCATTGGGAATCATGAGGCTGTCAAATGCAACGGCATTGAGAATGGGTGTTTGGACAAGGCACAGATTGAGGATGCTATGAAGGACTTGTCTTTGGAAGGCAGTATGGCTCTGAAAGCCAGTTTCAAGCTGGGAGACTCGGTAAGTACTATATTGCAGTGCAAAAGTTCTAAAACAGTTAAACGAACAACCAACAAGTCATTCATAAGTGCTCCAACATAACTTTGAATATTAACTCTATCTACTTTATACAGGGCTATAAGTATAAGCCGAAAAACACTAACAGTACAATCATTATGGACACATTTACTATAGGACCAATTCTGAAATCACAAAAGAAATAAAATAATAAATAATAATAGGGATGTTCAAAGCTTCGACTCCGTTAAGTCGGAACTTCCGATTATTATTACATCTTCGGCTCTGACTTCCGAATCCGAAACTTTTAAATCGAAGGTTTTAATTGGAGATTGAAGCATAACATAGCAGCGATGGCCTGCGTCGACTGTTACGAACAGGTTCATACATGTCTCGCTGGGAATCTCCCCACGAGACGATAGAGCGCTATGCAGCATCCATTTCATCATAAACAGTTCTAGAATAAAGTAGAATAGTGTAAAATGCTGAAATAATGTGAATCAGTCTTAAAAAACCCAAATGCCAAAAGTCATGCCATTATCAAGCTCACCAAAATATTTACTCGCGTTATTATCAGTATGCAAGATAAGAATATACATGTACATAGTTGATTAGTCACACATTGCTGATAACTCCTCGCTACCGCATATATACTAAACAAAAAATAACTATGACTTAATAAAAAGTAAGTCAGTAAAAAAATAAAACCCGGGGCACGTCACAACGTCTCTAACTTAACTCTCCCCACGGTTTTATTTTAGTCTAGTCTATGCATATGTTTATAATTCCCACGACTGTACCTATTTTATTATTTTTTGGTTTTTAGTACATTTATCTTAAACATTGCAATGTATGTTTTTTTTTTAACATAAAACCGTTTAACTTAAAAAGTTTTTTTACCTATTTTTATTTTCTAGTTTTTAGTTTTTATTTCGCATTCTGTTTAATTCATATTGATAAAACCTAAGTTATCCGCCATTTTGTGGAGGCCGCCATCTTGGATTTTAATTTTATGTAGTACATTGTATTATACTGGTTGAGCACTTTCATTTGATACCCATATTGATGGGATCGATAAAACCTACGTTATCCGCCATTTTGTAGCAGCCGCCATCTTGTATTTCAATTTTTTATAGTATATTGTATTCTGCTTGTTGAGCCCTTTCATTTGATACCCATATTAATGGGATTGATAAAACCTACGTTATCCGCCATTTTGTAGCGGCGGCCATCTTGAATTTATAATGATAATGAATAAACATAATTGTATTGTCACCAAAATCCAAAGTGTATACAAAATTTCAGATTAATCGGTTGACAGGAAGAGGGTGAAATTTGAATTACTAAATTTGACCCAAGAATAATAAATAAAACAAACGGGGTGAGCTAAATAAAACCGTTTAAAAAAGTGAGTTTTTACTGATAGAGTGGGTAGCTTTGGTGTCAGAGTGTTTTGGCCACCTAAAAGTTTATACCTATCCATTTAACTTCTACTAAAAGCCGAAGTGAATTTGGACTCCGATGCTAATATGAGTTTTATTTGCGAACAAAAAATAAATAAGATATTTTTTCACACTAAAGCAAATTATTATAAATGCGAAAGTTTGTAAGTGTGTACATATGTTTGTTACTTCTTCACACTGTAATGGTTTATCGGATTTGTATTGATTTAAAATTAACTTACATAAATGCTGGGATAACACCCATAGGCTACTTTTTATCCTAGAAAAATACTGTAATGTAGGATATTAGGTGAAACCGCAGGGTGCAAGAAATAAGGATATTGGGTGAAACTGATGGGCATAGGTAGTATGATGCTTAAAGTACTTAACCCTTTATTACAATCCACCCGCTTCTAGATACATTATATACTTTGATAAAAGAAATAAAGTATATAAAAGGCTATAATTTATCCGTTATCTTTAAGTCCTACTTGACGTGTCAATTTGAAATCCAGAGCTTTATTAAAGCCATTACTAAATGCTACATAGTATAAATAACTGCTAGCAAACTTTGGTAATGAGCTTTTGAAAACATATTTTTATTGTAATTTCACCTTTGGGCAATGGGTTTTCTCATTTCTGTCTACACTGCGATCATTCCCCAAAAATAATAATAATTTATTTTTTGCAACACGTTTTTAGTATTTAAGTTTCAGTTTTAAAGTCCTGTTGCTTGTAATTTTTAGACCTTTTTTAATTGTTCATCATTCATTATTCGTTCTGCGATCATTCGCCAAAAATAAACTATTTTTTTTTTAAATTTCATCATTTTGAGTTTCAGTTTTAGAGACCAGTAACTTGTAACTTTTAGTTCTTTTTTTAAATTGTTCCGTTTTAAAAAGCATTTAACGTCCTAATGCATGTTGCACACTATTCTTCCGCCTTTTTTCATAATATTAAAGCATATAATTATTTACATAGGAATCAGAGTTTATCACTTTCATAGCTGATAAAAAAACCGATAAAATAAACAACGTGATCTTTGTAATCAGTAGATCTACTCTTGATAGATATGATGTCGATATTACAGGGTTTTTAATACAGGGTATGCTAAGCCGAAAAGGGCTCATAGTACTCATCATTATGAACAACTTTTACTATGTGGCCAACTCGAAATTCGCGAAAAAAAATCACCTGTTCCATATTTTGTCGACATTTTTCCATGGAATAGCTGATTTATTTCGCGAATTTCGGGTTGGTCCCATAGTAAAAGTTGTTCATAATGATGAGTACTATGAGCCCTTTTCGGCTTAGCATACCCTTTATGAATAACCCTATATATACAAAAATTGATATTAAACTCTGGCGTTATGGCTCTTGTGAAGAAAGATGCTGAATGCTTCACAACTCCGCCAAAGATATGATCTATAGATTGATATAGGTAGACTAGATATAGGTACCCTATAGATAGATACCTTATAGGCTAGCTAGCTTATAGGTAGACGATTTATTCCTATCCAATACTACATTTTAATACCAGTGGATTTTTTTTAATTCTAAGTTCCACTTATAAAATTATAGAATACTCACAGCGCCCCGCGGTTTCACCCGCGTTTTCCGAGATAAAAAGTAGCATATGTCCAGACCATGAACAACCTTCATTCCAAATTTCATGTTAATCCGTTCAGCCGTTTTTGAGTGAAAGAGGAACAAACATACAAAACTTTCGCGATTAAAATATTTGTAGGATTAGCAGGATACCTGCTTTGGAATGCAGATAACTTTTTTTTGACTAATGACGGATAGAAAATGTGTTGTACTATTTAATATTTTATTTAATCATTTTAACCGTTTTTTAACCGACTTAAAAAAAGGAGGAGGTTATCAAGTTGACTGTATGTTTTTTTTTTATGTTTGTTACCTCATAACTTTTGACTGGGTGAATCGATTTTGATGATTCTTTTTTATTAAAAAGCTGACGCTATTTTGAAACGCGCTAAATTGAAATGGGCGTTAGCTCATTTCAATTTAGCGCGTCCAGTTCTGATAATGGTATCCGTGAGAAAACTATATAAGTCTTAAATTTGCATTAAATACTCGTACGTGCGCGACAAATAGATGAATAACTCAATAGTCGGTTTCATGAAGTCGATTTTTGTTTTTTTGTTTTGTAAAAATAATTATTTTACCTTGCTATCACATGGTTTACTGTATTAGGTCATATTGTTACATAGATTGTTATTTGGTATTAGCTCCAATATCCATAGTTTTAAATATCTTAAGTTTTCCAAAACATTCACGAGCAGGTCGTTGGCTTAGTGCAAAAAGCCATTCACTGCAAAATCAGTGTCAGGCTAGACGTAACTTCGACTTCGACTTGCATCATGCTTGCAAGTGTAATAATTCCTTGAAAAAGATCACCAAATGTGATCGAAACTATTCGGAGTATCCGACTCAATAAAACTTGAGAATTCTCGTGTTAATTACCAAAATCTGCCAAAATCACATTAATTTTCATAACAAAACGGGTAATGACTTCTTGCACGAAGTCAACAAGATGCAAAAACCGTTCCCTTGCAAGCACTGCTACATTATGTAGGATCTAATCTGACCATAACAATTTCTTTTAAGAAAAACATCTAAACAAATGCACATTGTACCGGATAGTATTATTACTTAGTTAGATGAAGATAAATTGTTAGTAGGTATAGGTCACATAAATGCACTCATGTGAGTTGTAGGGACTTCCCGTACCTCAATATACAAACTTGACTTGTGCAGGGTGTCAGAGAAATAACACATTTACTCAGACACCTTGTTTTATATTTTGCTGTTAATCTTCATGCTATTACTATCAATAAAAATTAGAAAATACTTGTGCTCAGCATTAGTATAAACCGTGTAAATTAAAAAAAAAAGTAAATTGTTATTTATGTAGCAAGTTATTGTAACTCCTGGTAGCCTGTCAACTTAATGTTTTCAATTTATTTACTCAACTGACTTACTTTTTTTAAACAAAAAATGAACGTCAAAATCGCTCCGTTGTCGAAGAGAAAATCGTCTAACCCAAACATACATATGTTTTCCTTCTCACTTGTGTTGTAGATAAAAAAATTGAACATTAGACAAAATCTCGAGAGCATTTAAAAACATACTATTATTTTCCGTTTGTGGTATCAAAAACGTGTTAATGTATCGTATATGAATACTTTATGGAATATTTCTTATGAAACATCCTGTATAATCTAATACTCCTGAATTGTTATCAAGTTACTTTATTTCAGTTGTGAATAGACAGCGGGATTGTGTGACTGAAGCTTTAATTTTGATAGTAGAAAAATTTACCGAGTTTCTTTTTAATTTTGGTTTTATTGCTATCATATTTTTATTTATTAAATTTTCGTTCATATACCTACTACCGGAATAATCCTAAAAAACTTTTCATTTTAATTTTTTGTTAAACAAGCACAGTGGTTTGTAACTTGTACAATGGTCGTACTTGTTCAAGACGACAAATTGGAGAAGGTATATGCGTTTGTGGTAAGAGTTGTTACTATTTTCCTCTGCACGACGATGAACAGCTCATGTATTTATTTATTTATTTTTATTTAGATGCTCACTGTGCTTACAGCGAAGCCAAAGCGCACAGCAAGCCAGAATTCCAAAAAATATATTGCACATACACTAACAATGGGTATATAACTCAAAACAACTTTAAATAACTTAAAAAATGGACACATGAACATATAAAACAATTAAAATTTGTCGAAAATAAATCGACTTCTGGTTCCTGACAAATCAAATCGTTGAGCAGATTAATAGCCCGTGTCGTAGGAGCATATCGATGTATTATCCAAGGCTTAGGCTATCCACATTCCAAATTGTATCAAATCGTTTCAGTAATTATGAAGAGATACGTAGTAAGGTAACACACATTCATACACATACACTTTCGTATGAATAATATTAGTAGGAGTAAGATTAGTAAGATAGGATTTCTGAATTGGTACCATTTTTTTAAAAGCTTTTATTTAACTTACAATGTATATTATGTAAGTATGTTTGTTCGGGTGGAATTTTTAAACTCAATTTTGAAGTAAATATCTTCAACCGATTGAGCTGTTTTGTATACACGTTTAGTTTGGATGACAATGCATGACATGGTGTGTGACATCATTCTAAATCCAATATGGCGGACCATTCAAGATGGCGGAATACATATTTTTAATGCATTTCTTTCTTACAGCATAAAAAATCTATTACACATTCCTACCTGTTACAGCCGACCAACAACAGAAAAAGAGAGACCACTACATCGCTCTCGTCGGTCGGCCTTGCCATCAGCCACTTCTAACAGGGCCTCTAATTCCAGCCGTCTCCAGCCAGCATGATGATCGCTAGCACAATCATCACCGACGACAAGTCTACGGAGGACCTGCAGAAGCAGTTCGGAGAGATCCTCGACGAAAACGTGGTATTGAAGGAAACTCTCAAGCAGAATAACGACTCTATGAAGGAACAGGTAGGTTTGTTATATTTCTCAAACACGATGTTCGGTTATTAGTGTCGCTGTCGATCCAGGGGCTTCGTGGAAGAAGTCGTTTTAGGCGCTAAGGCTTTGAATGTTTTAGTGCTTAGTTTTATATTTATATAATTTTTGACGTGACAACGTCTAATAAATCGATGAACGCCGGCTGCATACACGTAAAAGTCCCATTACGCTCATTGTGACGTCACGATCGGAGCGAGAAAAGTATGCAATCATTTCATCAATGTTTTGTTATGATGTTGTCACTTTAAACTATCGTCGGTAAACCGACTTTACAGACAACCAATTTTTTTAAATATAAATTTTTAGACACAATTTTTATCTTTACATACAGTAGGTACCGAACCCACGTAAGTGGGATAAGGGTAGGAAGATGATGATTTATATACTTAGTCGCTAAGAATGATTTGTATTTGTACAGTTCTTGCTGATAGCGTCCTGCCAAGAAGACATGATGAAGACTCACACAATGCACAAGGAGAAGTTCGAGGAGACCAAAGATCTGGTGGAAAGGGTGAGACAAAAAAAATCGTCGTAATTGACTAAAGGAGAATGGGCACTTTTGTATGGGCGCCGTCCCCGTGTTGTATCAAGTCGTGACATATGTCATTTGAAAGATGATAATATCATAATTGTATGACTTAACCTTGAATGACGTGCAGGGAAAAAGATATGATCGTTTTTAGATTTAAAAATATTGCTGATTTTTTGCTTTCTAAAGCTATTATAAGGAATTTTATTAACATATGTATGTCAAAAAGTACTTTTATTATTGAATATAGGGTTATTCATAAAGGGTACGCTAAGCCGGAAAGGGCTCATAGTAGGCATTATTTTCATTATGAACAACTTTTACTATGGGACCAACCCGAAATTCGGGACAAAAATCAACTGTTCCATAGAAAAATGTCAATGACACTCGACCAAATGTATGGAACATGTTGAAGACATTTTGGCAATGGTTTGCAAGAAATAAAGAGTATTAAGAGTGCTGTCTGATAAAAGGCATTTTATGTCAGTCGCTATGTATCCAGTAGCTGAATATGCCCTCTGAAAAACATATGAAAAAGCTAGTCGTTTCCATTAACACCTACAAAGCTTTCGACAGGGTTTGGCATAAAAGCCTTATAAGCAAGCTCCCTTTGTTTGCCTTGTTCGCTTGGTTTGTTGCATGGGTATCGAACTTCCAGCGGGATTATTTGATTCGAGCAGTGGTCATTGGTGGTTCTTTATCTGATTTAAAAGATATCAAGGCCGGTGTTCTCCAGGGGTGGGTGCTCTCCACAACGCTTTTCCTTGTTCACAATAATTATCTGCTAAAGCCTGGTGTCTTTGGGTACGCAGACGACAAACCGTTGCAGTTGCATATCCGACGCGCGGTTCAGCGGATGAAAAATCCAGCCTCCGAAAGAAGCCATGGTCAAGCGCATAAGCTTGTCTCTTGGCAGTTTTCGATTGAGGCGGTACTAACCTGGTTAAGTTTGATGCGCACTATGACATTTTATTGAATAATAAAGCAATACCTACAGTAAAAACACCAGTTTTTGCAATCGGTATAGTATAAGACACACGTTTGAAAGTAGTGTTACTGATGGATATTCTCCTATGGATAGTTTTTTTTTTTTGAGACTGGGGGAAACCTTAAGAAAATAACCGGCTGCATTGGGGGGCAACCGGGTCAAGGGGGTTTTTGTGAGATTATACCTACTAAAACTACCTCTGTTACCATCATCTGTCGGTGGTGATATTAACGGTTCCTCATGTTTTCGATAGTCTCTCAGATGTGAGTGGTAAGATCACCAGTAGACCAGTTTCAGTAAAATCCGTACTGCCAGTCACTTACGAGGTCATTCTCTTACGAGGTCACTTACGAGGCTTCTCGGTACGCCAGGAGCTTGTTCCATAGTATGTTGTCTTACAGAGTATGAATATGATCGTGATAGGCCTGTAGTCAGATTCAGCATGACTATCCTTCTCAATAAATACAATTCTCAATAAGTTTCTTAATTATTTTCTAGAACATCAATAATGTCGAAACAGCCGATTTTATCGATAGTATCTCACACCGTTAGCAGTATTGTGACGTTTTGAGCCAAATTCATGAAGATTCATGGCTGGCTCTGCAAAGAAGGCTTAATTGACCACTATTTTCAAAGTCAAAAGCATTTAAAAAGTGAAAATCTCTGCATTTAGTCTCTGATCGCTCTCCGCTCTATGCCTTTACTCTTATCTGTAACCATTATTTAAAGTTTATCTCGCTCGCTTTTCTCGTATTGTCTTGACAAAGGGAGAGATAATTAAAAAAACAAACTAGTTTGACGAAAAGTTCGGGTTTTTAACCCTTCGACAAGACAACTTATTATCTTAATCAGACTTCACTTACAGGTAAGTTCGCTTATTTTTTTAAATATAGTTAATATCAATAAATCGATATTATATTATGGCATTATTCAGATAAAAACTGTCGATAATCAACAATGTAAGGATTTTGGCATGTGCCAGTATAAAATTAAAATAATTACAACTATATAAACGTTTAATAATAAACTATTATTATGCAATTGTTACACGGGAGTGATAAAATAGTCACAGAAAATGGATACATGATAAAAAAAATTCGACAAAATAGTTTTATAAAACAAAAAAAAACAGCACTTTTTGAAATCTAAAAACCGTCATATCTTTTTCCCTGCACGTCACTCAGTGTTGGTGTCATATAATTAAATAATGCTATTGTTATGCTCTTTCGAATGACATATGTCATGACTTGATACAGCACCGGGGACGAAGTGCCCATCATCCTTTCAAATACTAATTGCGCCCCGCGGTGTTATCCCCATTTTAAGCTAAATAGTTAGCGCTACTCCGCTAATGTTACCGGGATTCCGGGTCCACCAATAGACTTGATACGATATTAATACAGGGTTATAAGGAAAAGGTATGCTAAGCTGAAAAAGGCCCATAGTACTCATCAATATGAACTACTTTTACTATGGGACCCACCCGGAAATCGCGGAAAAAGTCAGCTGTTTCATGCATTTTGTCGAGATTCATTGACATTTTCTATGGAACAGCTGATTTTTTTTCGCGATTCTTTGGGAAATTGTTCTATCCGAAAGTATACAGCCGGCATAATATCTCTTCTCACATTCAAATAGAAGCAGTAGTAACAATTTTATATGATAACTGAAAATGTATGTGAAACTTTTTTGAATAATAAATTATTTTCTATTCTATTCGTTTTAGCTCCGTAATGAAAATAAGAAGCTCAAACACGACATCGCATCCCTTCTTGACACCAACACCGCCTCTGCCGTTAACGGCGAGACGGGGGAAGCCAAGTCCGACCCGGTGACTCCCAAATCTGGTCCTTCGAGCGCTTTGGAGTTCATGACGCCCAAATCTGGTCCTTCGAGCGCATTGGAGTTCGTGACTTCACCAGATGACGAAACAATTGACCGTCTGACGGCGCAGTTGGAACTTGTGGAGAAGCAGAGGCGGCAGGTACGTTCAATTAGCAACCTTATGTCTATAGGAGTAAAGAGTAAAAAAAGAAGTTATACGTCCACTTTTTTGTCTTTGCAATCTCATCTTTATTTTATTTATTTATTTATTTTTTTTTACATCGGACTAGGCATGCGTTTGACTGCAATCTCACCTGATGGGAAGTGACGATGTGGTCGAAGATGTAGCACGCTTGCCTAGGAAAAACCTATTCACTCTATTTTTGAACATCCCTGGGTTGTACTTTCTAGGAAAAACAGACGCGGGCAGTGAGTTCCATACCTCTGCCGTTCGGATTAAAAAAGACGAATGAAAACGCTTAGTACGGTTACATGGGATTTCCACAGTATGAGGGTGCCTCTTTTTCGTGCGTCTGGTGCTGTTATAAAAGAACGGCGAAGGCAAGACAAGGTCATGCAGTTCTTGTGCACACTCTCCATGGTGTACTCTATAGAACACCGACAGACTGGCCACTTCACGTCGGTGCGACAGGCTCAGGAGCTTGGATTTCACCAAAGAGTCGTTATTGATCAGCCTTTTGGCACGCCTTTCTATGGAATCCAAAGCCTCAAGCTGATACTTAGCAGACCCATGCCAAAGGTGGCAGCAGTACTCCATACACGATCGAACTTGTGCTTGATATAGAGTTAGAAGCTGTTCTGGTGTGAAGTACCGCCTTACCCTGGCCAGGATGCCAAGTTTTTTAGCAGCAACTTTGGCTTTAGACCCAATGTACGAGCCAAAGTTCAAATCCGACTTCAGATGGACACCTAAAAGCTCGAGATGGTCAACTATCGGTATGGATACACCACGGAAAGTAGGTGACAGATCAAAAGGACACTTTTTCGCGGAGAACAGACACGCCTGCGTTTTTGTGGCATTGAAACACACCAGGTTTTCGTCGCCCCAGTCAGAAACAGCTTTAAGAGAAGTGTTAAGACGGGCTACCATGGCCTCTCTCTGCAGTCGGATATCGTCACTGCTAGCTCGAGCACTGGACCTATAACTCTCAACAACTGTACTGTCGTCAGCATACCCAAATGTACCAGGCTTAAGTAAGTCATTTATGTGCAATAAGAACAGTGTTGCTGAGAGGACTGACCCCTGAGGTACGCCGGCGTTGATAGCCATTAGATCTGACGAGCAACCATCGACAACAACTCGAATCGATCGATCCCTCAGAAAGTCAGAAATCCAAATGCACAGGCCAGCTGGAAGTCCATACGAAGGAAGTTTATTTAAGAGACCGTCGTGCCTTTAACTTTAGACCTTTAGACTTTAATGTTTTGTCTAATACTACTATCCTACTAAATATTATAAACGCGAAAATTTGTAAGAATGGGTGTATGCTTGTTACTCCTTCATGCAAAAACGGCTGAACGGATTTACATAAAATTTAGAATGAAGGTTGTTCATGATCTGGATTAACACATAGGCTTCTTTTTATCCCGGAAAACGTGGGTGAAACCGCGGGGCGCAGTTAGTTATGTAGAGGTATAAAGCGCTCTTTTTATAATTTGCAATGTATCTTAAGAGCAACTAAGACATAAGCACTATTATTAATGCACTTTTTATTATTTTTATGTTTATTGCAGGTAATAACAGACAACGAAAAACTGACGTGGCAGAAAGAGTCCCTCGAGCACATCGTCGACGCGACCTCCAAGGAAAGAGACGACCTCAAAGAGAAGCTTAGAAACGCTGAGGTGAGATAAATAATATTATTTATATTAATATATTGAACATACAAAAAAAAAATACAAAAGCAATCTTTTGTATTTTTTTTTGTATGTTCCGGTATTACTCCTCCGGCAAAGGTCGGAGACGTTATTCAGCGAAACTCAGTTGTATAACATCGTAAGATTTTACACACATACATTATAAAAAAAACAGACTAAGTTGAGTTCAAAATAATACTAATATCAGAAAAGCAAAGGTTTGTCATTGATATACATTTTATGTAGGTTATATGACAGAGTTTTCTTCAAAATTGCACACCCCATCTTTCTATTCATTCTATGTATCCTCCCCATCCTAAGGTTGCCTGGAAGAAATCGCTCTTAGCGATAAGGCCGCCAGTTATTGCACTAGTTTTTAATTGTTTTTATGCCATTGTTTGTAATTTCTGGTGTGAACAACAAATATTTTATCTAAATATTTAACAACTAAAACGGTTTGGTTTTGGTCTGTGAAATATTATCTTCATATGTAAGCGGCAAAATTGGTTTATGTTCGTCGCTGACTTATGATAATGAATTACATGTATCTTAATTGTTTCAGTGCAATTATTCCGCTAAAATCGCTGAAATGACCGGCCTGCTGAACAGTACGAGAAACGCCAAAGACGATATGGAGAAGCAATTGAAATCTGTAAGTAAATATCAGTACCCTTAGCACTAAACTTATCGGCCAATACCTAGTCCGTATTCATTAAAAAAAAATACGATAACCGTAATTAAAAGAAATATAAAAGTAAAATGATTTTTTTCTCTTTTGCTGTTTTACAAGGAACTGTGTAGTTTTACGAAATAATAATATAGAATAGTTTAAAAAACTAAAAAACACGCATTGTCATCGCTCTTTGACAAACGCGGCACGTAGCAGAATATGTACCAGTAGCCATGGGGAACCACAGCTTAGCCAGCAGTAGTCACAGAATTCGCGTACCTAACAGTAATCGTAGAAATCGCGTTCGGAGCAAAAACACAATTTATTAGCTTCATATACATAATTATTTTAATTTATTTATAAGTATATATTTTTTTTTTGTATAATAAAATTTATTGTCATCGATTCTCGATATATCTACAAAGTTTGAACGAAATCCGGCCGTTTAAAGTGGGTCAAAATCGCGCCCAAAGGAGTCGGTTACAAACATACAGGGGAAGCTAATATAAGCGTGTTAAAAAGTAGGCCGTATAATATGTTAGTCCGTAGAATAGGCATGACGACAGTATCAAAAAATCGCCGATTCAATGCTTTCAGGGGACTAGCCAGATTAAAAAAATTTAAAACACATGTTTAGTTTTATTTTTAAAACAGTTTATTAAGATTTTCAATAAATTAAAACATTAAAATACAGCAATCAGCCATCTTGTCAGTAACAACAATCACAGCGTATGACGTCACGCCTCAGTGAACTCAGGTCATCCGCCGCTCATTACGCATAGACACAATGACATGTTTACTAGCCGTGACGTCAAATCGACGCCATGACACAAGCAAGCTGTTTTCGTGCACTGTTGAAAAAATATATGTGAAAAATGGCTTCAAACTTCGTTAAACTTAAGTTTATTACCGAAATAAAGGCTTTTTGTAAATAGTAAATGTGTACTCACATTATGGAAGAGGATTTTAAAATCTTTCGTCACGCCTATTACATGTTTACTAGCCGTGACGTCAAATCGACGCCATGACACAAGCAAGCTGTTTTCGGGCACTGTTGAAAAAATATATGTGAAAAATGGCTTCAAACTTCGTTAAACTTAAGTTTATTACCGAAATAAAGGCTTTTTTGTAAATAGTAAATGTGTACTCACATTATGGAAGAGGATTTTAAAATCTTTCGTCACGCCTATTGCCTGCCTCAATACTAAATTTAATCCAAACCCTTTCAACCGCTTTAGCGTGACAAACATTGACACTACCTTTCGTACTTATAGTATATGTGTTACTCTGTGTCTGTGTTAATCAAAACGGGATTTTTAGCAAACATAGTAACGGCTGTATCGTTTCAGATGAACTTCGGCCCGGAAATACAGAAGCGCGACGCCTACATCAACCAGTGCAACGAAAAAATATCCAGACTTCATACGGAACTCAAAACCGCTAACTTGAAAATATTGGAACTGGAAAATGTTAAGGTAATTTTAAACAAAATGATTAATCGCGTAATGTGGTATTAAAGTTATATCAATAATACGGTGTTGTAAAGAAAGCCTGTGTAGAGATATCACGTGTATTTATTTTTTCGTTAAATGATGAAAATTTTAAAGACAAAAACTCGTACGAAACGCTTTGATTCCACCTTTATTGTGCGAACCGCTAGGGTGTGGAACGCTTTGCCTGAGTGGGTATTTCCCGATAGATATAATCTAGGTGTCTTCAAGTCGCGAGTTAATCGGTTTCTTCTAGGCAAGCGTGCTCCATCGTAGACCGTATCGTTGCTTACCATCAGGCAAGATGACGGTCAAATGCAAGCCTATTACTGAATAAAAAAAAAAAACGGTGTTGTAAAGAATGCCTGTATAAAGATATCACGTGTATTTATTTTTTCGTTAAATGCTGAAAATTTTAAAGACAATTTGTACCAAAAAAAAAAACATGTAATATTGGAGGGGGGATATCAGGTGGATTTAAAAAAAAAATTTGGAAATTTATAACCTCACCTTGTATCCCCAGAAGCGAAGGAGGGGATGAAAAAAATTGGAAAAAACATCACACGATTAATGGGCGACCCCTAACATGTGTGAATGTTTCAGCTGGAATTCTCGAAGTACAAGTCGGAAACGTCGGAGATAGTCCGCACGCACCGCGAGAGCATCCACCAGCTGAGCCAACGACTGAAGGAGGCCACCGCCAACACCGTGAGTTACAAACTTTATACTAGCTACGCCCCGCGGTTTCACCTGCGTTTTTCGGGATATAAGATAGCTTCATATAAAATTTCACTAAAATCGCCTGCCGATAAGCTGTTAGGAATCCGGCCTAATCACTATTCGAGGGTAGACTTGTATCCCAGCAGTGGGAAGATTAAATGTGAAGTAGTATCAGTAAGCTGCTAGGGTTGCACCTGCCTAAGTTCATGTAAAGGTTTAGATTTAGATTAGGTTCAGATTATGATAGACAAAAACAAAAAAGACAGGTGAAATAGTTTCGCAAGTCGCTAATTTACGCAAAAATACCCAAAACAAACACCTAAAAATATTAGTTAAAAAACTGTTTGTTTCCTAGGAATTCCAGCCGGTCCGGATCACAGCGAGTCCGGAACCGGGCTCGAGTCCGGAACTGGCCGCGCTGACGTCACACGTGAAGTTATATGACAGGACGCTCAAGCATTTAGCCGTGTTACTCAACAAGGTGGCCGCTGGGTGAGTACGCAGATTACCCCTACAGATACCGTGTTATTATATCTTTGTTGCATCCCAAAGCTACCAAATATAGGGTTATTCATAAAGGGTATGCTAAGCCGAAAAGGGGCTCATAGTACTCATTATTACGAACAACTTTTGCTATGGGACCAACCCGAAATTCGCGAAAAAAAAATCAGCTGTTCCATAGAAAAATGTCAATGACACTCGACAAAATGTTTGGAACAGCTGATTTTTTTCGCGAATTTCGAGTTGGTCCCATAGTAAAAGTTGTTCATAATGATGAGTACTATGAGCCCTTTTCGGCTTAGCATACCCTTTATGAATAATCCTGTATAAATGAAAGATAGTGGTAAAAAGTAGGAATTTGTTTTGACAAGCTTTTATTTAGCCTCAGCTGTGGGACAGCTGAGGCTGCTGGGCTGAGCTGTGTTTGTCTGTAATCAAGTCTTGTAACTGTATTTCAAACCCTTTCCCGATATTCGGTATACCTACCTAAAATTTTGTATACTTGTGTAACTCCGATGACAATGCAATTAATATGGATCCATAGTTCTGATGATGGAGGCGAAAGGTGGCCATAGAAACTCAACGAAACAAGATAACCGGCGTCGTTATTAATTTTTGTTTAAAAAAAAAAAAATTAAAAAAAAATTAAAAAATAAAAAAAAAATAAAAAATTATAAAAAATTGCTGATTAATGTAATATGTTTATTTTTCAGTCTATCAGACAATCTGGTGGAATCGATAGCTCTGATTTTGAGCCTTAACGACCTGACAATAGAGAAGACAACAGTTGAGAACTTCCGGGCTGGGCTGGAGACGGTGAAACAACACTTGGAGACACAGCAGAGCGAGGCTATGGGCAATGTGTATGTAACAAAACATTTATAAGGCCACAAAGTTAGAGAAGGACAGAAATAACTATTTCCTCGTTTGTTTTATACTAGTTGCGTCCCGCGGCTTCACCCGCACGATGTTGAAGAATAGAATACAGGGCTATAAGGAAAGGATATGCTAAGCCGCAAAGGGCTCGTAGTACTACGGGTTGATCCTATAGTAAAAGTTGCTCATATTAATGAGTAGGTACTATGAGCCCTTTTCGGCTTTTCGGCCCCTTTCGTTATAGCCCTGAAGAAAATAGCTTTATAGTTCACCAAACCAATTACAAGAAAAAAACTATGATTAAGTAGAAAAACATTCGGTAGTACAAGGGCGGTTTTATCGCCAAAAGCGATTTCTTCCAGACAACCTTTAGGTGGACAGGAATGAAGATTATGATGAAAAGTTCCCTATTAAAGCATGAAAGCGTATCAAACAAACAAACAAACTCTTTTCTAATCGGGGGTTCATTAAATTTTAAATTTATATTTTTAGTGGGCAGATCCGCGGCGCTTTCACAATATTCGAAGGCATATTCAACGACTACAAGGAGGCTGTCAGGATGTTATCGGCGGCTAAGCAGGAAACGGTGAGGTTTTTTATCTTTCTAATGAACTGAATTAATCAATGGAATAAGTGAGTCAAAAGTAATATTTTTATTTTCAACTAGCTGCGCCCCGCGGTTTCACCCGTGGTCAAAAAGAGAGTTAATCCAGACCATGAAAGACCTTGACCCCAAATAAATAATAAATAAATAAACGTTTCACACTCATAGCTCCCCACTAGGATAATCCTGTGTCGGGGATGCCATGGAACACACAAAGACAAGGACAACTAACACCCAGACCCAAAGCAGACATTAACATTCCTCATTAAAACATCTGCCCGGCCGGGAATCGAACCCGGGGCCTCTGGCTTAAAAGGCGGATATATTACCGCTGAGCCAAACAGGTCGTCAAATGACATGTAAATCCGTTGAGCCGTTTCAGAGTTTAGTGGTAACAAACATAATATACGCTTTCACAATATTATATCACAAGCATGCTCCATAGACCGCATCGTTGCTTACCATCAGGCGAGATGGCGGTCAAACGCAAGCCTATCATTAATAAAAAAAGAGATCTAACTTGTTTTTTTTAACCGACTTCAAAAAAGGAGGAGGTTCTCAATTCGACTGTATGTTTTTTTTATGTTTGTTACCTCATAACTTTTGACTGGGTGAATCGATTTTGATGATTCTTTTTTATTAGAAAGCTGACGCTTCCCATTTGGTCCCATTTCAATTTAGTCCAGTTCTGATAATGGTATCCATGAGAAAACCATATAAGTCTTAGCATTAGGTACGTGCGCGACAAATAGATGAATAACTCAATAGTCAGTCTCTTGAAGTCGGTTTTTGTTTGTTTTTTTGTAAAAGTAATTATTTAATTTTCCTTTTCTTCCCCAGAAGCCAACCCCGACCATGGAACAGCTGTCGTCGGCGCTGGTGGCGCGCGGCCACGAGCTGCAGGAGATGGAGAAAGACCTCCGCCTGTTGAAGAACGAGAAGGAGGACACTGAGATACTGAAGGCGCAGCTGGACTTGTACAAGTATGTATTTGGCAGTGATTAGTAGTTACTCCTCCTAAAATCGTGTTCCTCATGTCTGAGGGTCGTGACCAAGTAGCTTCTCTCTAAGGATGTTTTGCCTACGACGCTTAGCTCGCCTGGTCTCAGTAAGCCTCTTACATTCCAGGTTCCAATACGATGATGAGCTCGTATGGATGTCTTCATAGTAGGGTAGTGATTAGTATAGGCCGTGGATAAATAGTCTTTCCACAAGAAAGTGGCAAACATACAATTTCTAGCTTTGTCTCATCTATGTGTGTGGGTCCATCTAAGCCTGCTGCTTGGGTAATTGAGATTCCTCCAATTAACAAAGGTACCTACCGTAGTACTCCTGCCGGGCTAGATGTTATGCCTGAGTTAGTTGTCCCACAGTGTGCGTGTGTGGAATAGAATAGTCGTATTATTAAGAAGAGCAGGATCAAACATAATTTCTTTTTCTAATAAAAAAAAAAAAAATAAAAATAAAAAATCTCTAATTCTAATCTCTAATTTTTTTTTCTTTTTCTTTTTTTCTATTTATTTATTTATTTATTTTTTTATTTTTTTTCTTAGTTTCTTTTTCTTTTCTTCATACTGGCGGCTCGTCCCGGTTTCGCACGGGTAGACACTATAAATTGAGATCTTAAAAAAAAATAAAAAAATCTAAAAACTATCCTATCTGTTTAGTTAGATCGAACTGCACACGGTGTGCAAATTTGATTGAAATCGGTTAAGTAGTTTAGGAGTCTATAGCGGACAAACAACGTGACACGTAATTTATAAATATTAAGATTATTAATCATTATTCAAATTTTATTATTAGTTTTAGAGTCAGCAGTAGCAATAATCCAATCATACGAGTATGTATTTGCTATTTTATGAACTTTATAATAATAATAATAATAATAATAATCTTTATTGACAACACACAAAAAATGAAATTACAAACATAGTAAAATATAAAAGAAAAAGGCACAAAAGGCGGTCTTATCGCTAAGATCGATCTCTTCCAGACAACCGTACCAATGATTATTCAATAGGCTATTTGACTGATTTTGAAAAACTGTTTTAAATTATTCGTTGGCATATGATTAATACACCACATGTATATTTCTGCGAAATTTGCAGTATTTTTCGTAAAATACTGTGTTAAAATTTAAATTACAATATTCGCGCTAAAAACGCTGTTTCGGTAATGGCGGACGACATGTGATTTGCGTGACGTCACAGGCAAGTAACCAAACTTTATTCTTTGACAAACGTCAAACTTGTACCAAAGTGTACATTATAAAATCACACAAAGTGTCTTAGCATTAAACAATGTTTACCTGCGTGTGACGTCACGCGAGGCGTAGCCAATCACAGAGCGTTCTTGTGGCTGAAGAATTTTAAAAAATAATTTGAATTTATTTTGTTTATTTTGAAAAATCTATAAATATTTTTGGATAAAACAGAGATAAATATGTTTTTTTATGTTATTACCTAATAGAATGACCACATTTCGTAGCATATTTTTAATAGTGTCAAATAGCCTATTGGAAAGGCTGAATGAAAACATATCGACCGTATATTCTATGGTAGAATGGTTTTTTAATCGTTAGCCATAAGAGTTTTGACACTTCATTTATTTTTTTTTTTTTTTTGTAAATTTAAGTGGGTGTTAGCATCCGAACAAGAAGAAAACTGAATCTCGGATGCTAACATCTTCCCAAGTTGAACTTAACCTACATAATGCCAGTATCATACTAAAGATATACATACATAATATGTACTCGTATTTAAAAAATATTACAGAATGAAAGGTACGAGGCGATTTAATGATAATCACATATCATGTTGTGTAAGGAGGTACTAGTGTAAAGTTTATGTATTGAGTAGTGAGAAAGGTGAAGGAAGTGAACGAGAAGGTGAGTGTGTGCGTGAGAGACAACACCTCGTAACATCAGACTCGAAAGAGCTGGGTTCGAGGCGATGCCACAGGTGTTAGGGTTGTGTCTATAAGTGTATTTTCAACGAATTATTTTTAATAATGCTTCTGTCTCATCATAGTCGAGAGACAGAAGCCATAACTTTATTTTAGCTTTACAGCGATTTTTATTAAGTGAATAAAAATTAAGTAGTCTGTTTAGTTTTTTATATAAGAACGGTCCAAGGAAGCAGAACTGAGTATGTGAGAAGCATTTGTTGAAAAACGTGATATCTTTATTTATGTCCTTGTCTCTTCTTTTGTCTTTAATCGTAGGGTCATATGGAGTCTGCGTGTGTTGTGAAACAGTAGCGTTAAGAATAAACAGCTGCCTGACTGTCAGAACTTTACACTGGGTAAAAAGATCTGTAGTAGGGAAACGATAAGGCTTGAATGTCATGACTTTTAGTATCGATCTTTGGGCGCGTTCAATTAATATAAGGTGTGATTGGAAGGTGCCACCCCAAGCTGTAATACAATAAGATATAATTGATTGGCATAGGGCTTGATAAATTAACAGGAGTAGTTTAAAATTAGTGACATGTCTGAGTTTTTTAAAAACCCAAATAAGCTTCCTTAATCGAGCTGAAAATATTTTTATATGTGGAAGCCATGACATACGTTGATCAATTATAATCCCTAAGTATTTAATTTCAGTGACTTTTTCTAAACAAGAACAGTTACAGTTGTTTATTGTTGTGCATTCGTGTATCTTGATGGACAGACGATTAGACGGGGCCCCGGGACTACGAAGGGAAAATGCAACATGCTTTGTCTTAGACACGTTCAAACTAAGGAGGTTGTCATCCAACCATTTCGTAACAAGATTTAAGCCCTTTTCAGCTGTAGCGTAAACCTTAGCCCAGGTTTTCTCCTGGAAGATTAAGGCCGTGTCGTCGGCGTAAGAGATGATCTTGGCGTTAGGTAAGTGCATAGAACACAAGTCATTAATATAAATTAAGAAGAGAATAGGTCCAAGAATGCTACCTTGGGGGACACCATATGAGATTGGGGCGTCAGTACTTGCATGATTACCTATCTTAACAGACTGATTTCTATTTGTGAGGTAATCTTTGAAGAGTCTTAGGCAATGTCCTCTTACTCCCAGGCGTTCCATTTTGGCTAATAGAATTGGAATAGACACTGTGTCAAACGCCTTAGCCAGGTCAAGAAACACTGCTAAGCATTTGTCATGTTTATCTAGTGCCTTAGTAACAGCGCTGCAAAAATTGATTACGGCATCCTCTGTAGATCTGCCAGTTCTAAAGCCAAATTGTACCTCAGAAAGTAAATTAAATTTGTTCAAGAAAGAAACTAATCTGGAGTGTAACACTTTCTCATAGATTTTAGAAAGGGCCGGCAGTACAGAGATAGGCCTATAATTAGAGACAATATGTCTGTCCCCTCCCTTGTGGATAGGATGTATAATTGCTTTTTTGAAAACTTCGGGAAATTGTCCTCTTTCAATACAAAAATTCAGTAATTTTACTAAAGGTGGTATAATTAAGTGCCTAGCTATTTTTAAAAGATGAGTGGGAATGTTGTCCCAACCTGTAGAAGAGTTATTTTTGAGATTTAAAATTATATGCTCAATTTCAGAGTAGTCAGTAGGCAGCAAAACAAGTGAATTTGGATTATTTGGAATATTGTTAACCGGGTAGGGAGTAGTGTCAAGAGAGCGACGATTAGTAATTATTTTTTCTGCTAGTTCTTTTCCAATATTAGAAAAGTAATCATTTACAGTTTCGATAGAATCGTTGACAGTAGGCTTCGTATATAGTAATTCGTTAGGGGGAGATTTTGCTTTAGAAATGTTAGTGACTTCCTTAAGTGCTTTCCAAGTAAGTTTTGAGTCGTGTAGGTTTTTTTCAATTTTTTGAGTATCATACATAGTTTTAGATTTTTTTACAACTTTATTACAAAAACTTCTGTATCTTAGGTAAGTTATTTTAGCGTTCGGGTCATCGGGGTTCTTTTTAAAGTCTAGGTGCAGCTTATCTTTGTGTTGTATACATCTAAGAATGCCTGGTGTTATCCAGGGTTTGCTTATTCTTACTTTTTTAGGAATACTTTTGCGTTTGGTAAATGATGCAATAGAATTAGACAGTATATTGACAAAATTTCTAGCAGCAATTTCAGGGTCGTTTGAAGTGAGAACAGAATCAAAGTTCTCCTTTGCAAGATACTCCAATAAGGAGTTCCAATCAGTATACTTTTTGTATTGAGTAGGTTTATTGGCATTAGTTAGCTTGTTCAGGCACAATATAACTGGTCTATGGTCAGTTATATCAGTCTCGATAACGACAACGTATGAAGTCAGTTGAGTATTGAGAAGAGCGTGATCAAGGCAGTTTCCAAGGCGAGTTGGTAGCGTATGAGCAGGCATTAGACCTAGTTCAGAAATTAAATCTAAATACTCAGATACTTTAGCATCTGAAGCGTCATTTTTAATGTCAAGATTAATATCGCCCATGACTACAACATTAGAGAAGTGTTTAAGCGCTGATAGCGTATTTTCTAGCGAAGTAAGAAAGTTACGAATAATATTGTAGGAGGGGGACCTATATATCCCGACTATAACAGTGCTTGGCTTTAGTTTTATCACAAGGCAATTAGCGTCTACAAAGTTAGGTTCGTCCAACTCATAGTCTAGTCCATTTCTTATGTAAACAACAACGCCATCGTTTTGTAATAAAACATGTTCAGAAAAATGCATAACAAAACCATTGATTTGTGGTGGGTTAATGTGATTTTTTATCCAACATTCCGTTAAGATGACAATGTCGCAAGTAAATTGAAGTCGCTGTAACAAGATTTCAAATTTTAGAAAATTTTGAGAGTAAACGCTTCTAATATTTAAGCAGATAACCTTAAAACTATTTATTGGATCACCAATGTTACGAATGCAATTCTCTGGTTTGCATATAGTTTGAGTGCTAATTTTTATCGCATCAAGGTCGAGAATTATATCTTTGTTAGCCATCATTTAAACTATAATAATATTTAAGCGAGATTGAAAGTGATACAAGGGAAAAGCTGTATACAAGTACGGATATATGTTCAATTATGTGTGCGTGCACAGATTGTATGTTTTGTTTATTAGTACTACGAGTTAGTTTACATAATAATGTCTCAGTTATAAAGAAATAGATTTGTAAAATGTTAGAGTAGATAGTAAGAAGCGGGTTAAGTATCTGTTGTTGTTCCGAGTAAAAGCGCAGGTGTCCAAGTATATAGTCTATAGATAACAGCGAGGTAGTAATAGTAGCCGCGCGACGGCGATATACGAAGGTAGGCCGTGTCGAAATGTATAATAAATAGTAAATAAATGATAAATAATGCATCTTAGAGTATCTCATATTTTTTAAAGTGTACTTGTACTGAAATAGTGTAAAGGTAGCTATTAGACTGATTAGAAGTTGCGAGTAATAATACTTGTGCAAGTTTCGTACGGTTAAAATATGACACACAAGTATTATGAATGTGATAAAGAAAGTGAGTTGTTTAAAGGTCTCAGGTGTAATAAAAAGTTGTGGAATGTGAAGTGTAGGATATGTGATTATCATAAAACTCGTATTATCATACTGTAGCCGGTAAGTGGTTTTGCTGTAATATTTACGGGCACATATAATTGTTACTATTATTGACAAGGCATGGAGCCGTAAAAAACAATAGCAGATATTATTCTTAGGATATATACGAGTATGAGCGATTGACATAAGTATCAGTACCCTACAAAGTTCAGATACATCAGAAAAGTAGCGACATAAAAACTCAAAAACAATTAAATAAAATAAATAAGCCGACATGTTAGATAGTCAGACAGTGTTTAGCTTTTCAATTTGTTCTTCATCGCGTATCTGTATGGTCGGGGATGTTTCGCTTTTGCGGACGAAAACCTTGCCATTTACTGTCCAGCAAAATCGGCACGTTTTGGTTTTGACCAGTTGTCTTCCAAGAAAGAAAAGCTTTCTAGCTTTAGGTGAGAGGTGTTCGCCTATGAAAACTGGGGTTGACGACGTGGTGTTGAAGCCGAGGTGCGATGAGTTTAACCTGTTATTTGGATGGTTTATGTTGTACACCTTAGCTGCTTTCAATACGTCGAATTTCGCGGAGGAGTTCAGCAATTCGGCGACGATAGTCTGTTTACCGTCCTTCTTTACAGGTAGTCTGTAGATATCCCGTAGTTGGGGTGAGCCCAGCTTTAGCATTGAAGTCATTCTAATCATGTAGCTTTCAAGATCTTTTTTAGTCTCATTTTCCTTTATAGGAACATTACGAATCTCAATATGAGAGATGTGCAAGTTACGAGATAAATCTTCTATTTTTTGTTCTAGACTCCGAATGTGTGTGTCATGTTCCTTAATTTTCTCGTCATGGATTGTGAGTTTCTGGTTCATGTCTTCATAGCGTGAGGTGAGAAACTCAATAGATTTTGTAAGATGATTTTCCAATTTTTTGAGTTTTGCCGATATTTCATCACGAAAGCTGTCCATAAACTTCATGAGATCATCCTTAAATGTTTTGAGATCATTTTGCCATCTCGGTTCCTCATTGGTACGATTGCGCTTACGTTTAGCAGGGTTATCACTATTTTGAGGTGAGCGTTGCATTGTGTAAACTAGGCAAGTATATTTCTCAGCCGTCAGCTTCAACCGTTTTTCAGAACGGGGCAGTCGGCGTGGCTAGATTCACTGCGTACAAACGCTAATTTAGACTCAGCGGCTCAATGTCACCGTGGCTCAGCCGTACAAGGGGCAGCTCAGATCGCGGCGACTCGGCGGAGGCCCGGGTTCAAATCCCAACTATGGCAAGTCTTTATGCACGATCAACGATGACTCACAAGAGGTCCGGCGCGGCGCGCAGGCAAGAGCGTGAGGTCCGACACTCACCAAGATGGCCGCGGCTTGCTACGGGGAAGCCCCTAAGTTAGAGCAAGAGGCACCGACACCCGACAAAAACTTGAACGAGAGGTCCGACACTTTCCAAGATGGCCGCGACGCGCTACGGGGAAGTCTCCAAGATGAAACGAGAGGGACCGATGCCTGCAGACAGTTTCCACTCAACAACACAAACTTAATAGCAAAATGAGAGCACACAGCGAAATTAGACAAAACTACAGCCGACAACACGTCCACCCGGCACAAGTGCGAAAGGAAGAATGATTATATTCTATTATATTCTAATGATAGAGTTAAATGACTAGTACTTGTATTAATATATGGGAATAAACCTAAGAAATTATTAAATAAAATAAATGAAAATAATGAAATAAAAATGAAAGTTGATCCTTGTAGTTGCGTGTTTCAAACCGTGATTCAAACCCTCACCTCACTCTCATATGGTTTCACGGGTGGCCGATAGAAGGCGCTGAATGTGCAAGATGTTCTCACCCATTTTTATTACTATACAGGGTTATTCATAAAGGGTATGCTAATCAGCTGTTCCATAGAAAAATGCCAATGACACTCGAGAAAATGTATGAAACAGCTGATTTTTTTTTCGCGAATTTCGTGTTGGTGTTAGTAAAAGTTGTTCATAATGATGAATACTATGAGCCCTTTTCGGCTTAGCATACCCTTTATGAATAACCCTATATGGTTTAAAAAAATAAAGACAAAGTCACCCTCCTCAAATGTCTACGACTAGCGGCTTAGACTGTGTGCTCGTCTGTCAGTCACTAAGTCAGGACTTAGGTTTGACTTTGAAATAGATAGTATAATACCGTTAGAAATCAACACTCTGTGTATAACACGATTATCAAGTACTAGCTGTTCCCCCCTGCCACGCTTTGCTGTGGATAAAAAAAAAAAAAAAAAAAAATTGCCTATGTCACTTTGGGATAATGAAGCATTCGAATGGTGAAAGAATTTTTGAAATCGGTCCAATAGTTTTTGAGTTTATTCCACACAAACATCCAAAAATACAAAAATACATATCTTTCCTCTTTATAATATTAGTATAGATTATAAAAAACCTATGTTTATTTATAGGAGCGACTTCGAGGCGGAGCGCGACTCGCGGTCCAAGATGGCGAGCGAGAAGGACTCTATGGCGATAGACCTCAGGAAGTGCAAGAAACTCAACGAGGAGCTCAAATATCAGGTTAGTTACGAGACTGGGATTTTTATCACTCATTCATTTTATGAATTAAGTCTTCGAGTAAATTAAATCGTAATAATAAATTATTAAGTGACCCGATAAACTTCATGGTACGTGAAGTTGATATTTCGTATTTTTTCGAATCAAAGAAATAAAAAACAAATTGTGTACTTTTGCAAGAGAAGGGCAAAAAATTGAAAAGCAAAAAAAGTCATAATCGAACCTAGTACATAGTAGGCGTAGTAGCTATTAAAGATAAGTAGGGTTCAGCTTTCGTAGATAGCTCTTAGAAGCTTTTTTTTTGCAATTTCAGGCTTGGTATGAATAGTTTAAAAAGTTGAAATTTACTATGGGACCACTAGCTTACGCATCTATTCCCCCCAGCTAGAAGAGGTTCGCCGCATAAACCCGGCGGTCCACCGCTCCGCGACCGCCGCCGCCGCCGCCGCTCGCCCCGCCCAGCCGGCCCGAGCCACACCCACCCCACCAAACTCCGCCACCGGGAACATGGTACGTTGACATTCATCATTAGCCTATCTTATGTTTGTCCTGCTGGACATAGGCCTCTTCTATATTACGCGGTACTGAGGCTTAATGTGATACACACGCACCCACCGCCCGCACCTCTCGCAGTCCCTGTTGTCGTCATACCCCGCGCCTCTGTACCGCGCAGGCGAGGACTGAGATAAACGGTTTGGCTATAGAGAACGCCACAAGGCACGATCTACAGCCTTACGCATCTAGTTACTACCTGCCGCCTTACGCTGATCGTCGCTCCACCTGGCCGCAGGGCGCCCTACTCTGTGGTCTCTACTCTAGAACCCGTCTACCACAACGTTGACATTTCAATGTTAATACAGCAGGCTTAGTACGGGCCGTAACTAATAGACTTTCCATCGTTTTTATCCACGTAGATTCTTCTTACTCTAAATGGGGGTGATAGGTCTCGCACCGGCGTGGGTGCATTATGTGCTTCCACCTGCCCGAGCCAACCTAACTTCTTAAAATAACGGAGCGAGGCTCTGGATCGTTAGCACAACTGCTCTAGTGGCATAGATGGCATAATTGATTATTAGGACGCGTCACGCGTAAATGTGACAAAGCTATAATACGGGTATGTTTGTCTCTTTCTCGCGGAATTAACACGGGTGAAAGACTATTTCTTCCCGCCACATGCTAGCCCTGCTAGAGGCGTAAATAAGCCGACTCCAAGGTTAGTCACTCGGAAGAGTAAGACAGGAAATAATGCTGTAAGTCGAGATCGGTCGCCAAGATTTTTTTGTTTGACAAAACTGAGAATAGATTAGTTATGATTTTTTCATTTCGGTAAAGTATTTCAGGAATTAGGTATCTCTCTAATCATTCATCACTCTCGTCAGGTATGTTTTTAATGATTAAACGTATTATTCGTGAATAAGGTTGCCAAAAAGAAACCTATACCTAAGAAAACTGAGCAAGAAGAGGAGAAAGAAGACGCACCGAGAGAGAAAACGCCGCCGCCGCTGCGTTTCGACTGCCCAGTGTGCGACCAGCCTTTTAAGACATTATTCTTGTTACAGCAACATATAGACACTTGCATTGCAAACAGTTGATTTATATACAAAAATAAATAAAACATAAATTAGGAAATTATTAAAAAATATTTATATTTATTTCATCAATTATTTTCAAAAGATTTGATGAAGAAATAGTGCATTTAACAAGTACATAGTGTTTATTTTTTAATTTTAACTTTTAATGACATTTTTTTACGGTTTTTTATTCAATATTTTTTACTTTTTTGAAATGTGTTTAGTGGTTACACTGTACAAATATAACTTGCATTGAAATTTTTGAAAGTATAATTTTTTTGAATTGAATTTATATACAAACGAACAATCGGTAAGATTTTTTCGTGTGTTTGGTTTGTTGTATGCATTTAGGGAAACATAATTTTATTAACGACGCAAACAGAGGTGTTAATAGTTATGTGTGTATCTGTGTGTCTGTCGTATCTTAGCTCCTAAACGGCTGAACCGATTTTGATTTAGTTTTTTTTGCAAGGTAATTTGATCGAAAGTGTTCTTAGCTATGATTCAAGAAAAGTGTTCTGCCGTTTGTCTTTTCGAATGATTTTTAAATTTAAACCTGTAACATATTTATTGAGAACTACAAGTAGTACAACTAACACGTCGCGGCGTCGGTCTGTTTGTTTGTTTGTTGTCAACGTCGTAATATTAACTATAGTCAGATTCACCAGAAACTTGTATCTTTCTTTGGGCCATTTATAGAATTAAACAATTATTTTAACCGACTTCAAAAAGGAGGAGGTTATCAATTCGTCTGTATGTTTTTTTTTATATATTTTTTTTATTTTTATTTTTTTATGTTTGTTACCTCATAACTTTTGACTGGGTGAATCGATTTTGATGATTCTTTTTTTATTAGAAAGCTGACGCTTCCCATTTGGTCCAGTTCTGATAATGGTATCCATGAGAAAACCATATAAGTCTTAAATTTGCATTAAGTACGTGCGCGACAAATAGATGAATAACTCAATAGTCGGTCTTTTGAAGTCGGTTTTTGTTTTGTAAAAATAATGTTCTTGTTTAATACCCACAATATTTCGATCGTATGTTTAGGCATGAATTTTTTTTTGTAATCCTTGCATTGGTTAGTTACTAAACCTAAGGCGTTGTTACGCTTATGATTGTTGCCTGATTGAATGTTTTTTTTTACTGTTAAGTTGGAGTTGTTTTCGATTTTTCGGCTCCTTCCTGGTTTTTCCTAATTTTCTCTTTTCTGTAACCACTACAGTATTAACAAAATCTGGTCTAGCCATTTTCTAGTTTAGCGAAACTAACGCTTATCTGCAGGGTTATAAGGAAGAGGTGTGCTAAGCCAAAAAGGGCTCATAGAACCTATCATTCTGAAGAACTTCTACTATTGGGACCAACTAGCAATTCCTGATAAAAAAAATCAGCTATTCCATACATTTTGTTGCCTGTTGTTTATTAGGTTAAACTTGTATTGAGACTGACTTAATTGACATTTCATTTCTTAAATCTAATGGTTTGACGGACAGGCGTATCTTGCTATGAAGTGGAGTGTAGGCGTAAACATCCTGCCCCGTTGAAAAGCATCGGTTTTCAACCTTCTAATTCTTCTGCGGTGGGAAGTGCACACAGGCGGACTAATGGGCGGCGAAGGCATCCTCTGGAGGTGTTCACATCTGCTACTCGTGAAAGTCCATCTTTAGGTCCGTAAAATAATTTAGAGATGCGTCCGAGTCTCCAGCAAAGTGGTGGGATGTCGTCCTCTTGGATCAGGACTAAATCTCCGACGTTTGGATTGGTAGAGCTCGTCTTCCATTTGCGGCGGTGATGCAGCTCAGCTATATATTCGCGTTGCCATCTCTTCCAGAAGTGCTGGTATATTCTTTGGACTCGCTCGTAGCGTTGAAGATAGTTTGGGTTGCAGTCATCCAAATCCGGTGAAGGCAAAGCAGTGAGCGCACGACCAATGAGAAAATTTCCAGGAGTTAGGCAAAGGAAGTCGTCGGGTGAGGAGGATAAAGGACATAGCGGACGACTGTTTAATATTGACTCTACTTGTGCAAATAACGTTGATAGTTCTTCGTAGGTTAAATGAGAATTGCCCATTACGCGTTTAATATGAAATTTAGCACTTTTAATAGCACTCTCGAAAATTCCGCCGAAGTGGGGTCCGGCGCTTGGTGAGAGTTTAAATGTGATCCCGTGTGATGTGTGTGTTCACTTGCGAAATCAGATATAGAGTTAGCATTGGTTTTCAAAAAATTACTTATCTCTTTAGCACCAGATACTAGGTTGGTTCCATTGTCACAGAACACTTCCGATGGCCGACCACGGCGTGACACGAATCTGCGAAACGTCATGACAAAAGCGTTTTTCGTTAGGTCGGAAACCGCTTCAAGATGGACGCATTTATAACGTAGACACACAAATATGCATACTTAAATAGCATTTTTCTAGCTTAGCGCCTCGTCCCTTTCTATTTAAAATATGGAAGGCTCCGGAAAAATCTAGACCTACAGACGAAAATGGGAAATTCGGCGTGACGCGCTCGGAGGGTAAGTTACCCATTTTAGGTTTCATTGTTTTACCTTGAAGACGTCTACATTTAAAACAATTGCGATAGGTGCGTCGAGCTAACATTCTACCGTTGATAGGCCACACGAATTCACGAATCGTCGCTAGTAATAATTGCGGTCCAGCATGTAGGTTGTGTTCATGTTCATATTGGAATAAAATTTTAGTGAGATGATGATTAGCGTGCAAAAGAATAGGATGTTTTTTTGTCAAAATTAAAATCTGAGGCGTCTAAACGACCACCTACTCGAATAACTTTGTCATCGCTGTAAAATGGACTTAGTGATAGAAGCTGAGATTTGGGACTCAAACATTTGTTTTTGGAGAGCAGCTCATACTCTATCGGAAATGACTCTCGCTGTGAAAATTGACATAAGCGTAGAAAAGAGTCGTTCAATTCATTGACGGATAAAAGACCTGTAAGTCGAGATTTAGAGTTTTTAATATTGTAAATAAATCGTAGCATATAGGCTAATATTCTTTTTAGTTTAGTTAGGCTAGAGTAGTTTGTAAATTGTAAAATAGGTTCGTTGTTAGTCGTTAAGTTAGTTATAGTGATAGCTTTAGTTTCAGGTAAAATTTCATTCTCTATTTTAGCGTTTAGTATAGGCCAAGTACTTTCTGGTTCTGATAGGTACGACGGACCAGACCACCACAATTCCATCTTACTTAGTTGTTGTGGGTCAATGCCGCGAGAGATTAGATCAGCGGGGTTAGCAGTGGTAGGCACGTGACGCCATGAAGTAGAGTCTGTAAGCTCACTAATTTCTAGAACTCTATTTGCAACAAATGTTTTTAAATTTTGAAAACTACTGTGTAGCCAGGCAAGTACAATGGTAGAGTCGCACCAGTGTACTTCCTCTTGTATATTGTATCGTAATGATTCCCTAACCGATTTGCATAATTTAGCTGCCAATAGAGCGGCACACAGCTCAAGTCGGGGAATCGTAGTAGCTTTAATTGGAGCTACCTTAGATTTAGAGCAAAGTAATCTAACCGTTACTTCGTGGTTTGAATTTACAGACCGTAAATAGATACAGGCTCCCATGGCCTTCTGACTTGCATCGCTAAATGAATGTAGAGAAACAGACACGGGTTCATCGCAAAGCACGCGTCGAGGTACTCTGAGAGTCAGAAGACTGGGCACGGCTGTAACAAATTTATTCCAATCTTTTTCAATATTATCGGGTACTGGATCGTCCCAGGCTAGCTTGTGCAACCATAACTGTTGCAACAACATTTTAGCTTTAATTATACACGGACTCAGCAAGCCCAAGGGATCGAAAATTTTAAATAGAGCTGAAAGAATAGATCGTTTAGTAGAAGCTGTATTATTGGTTAGTGACGGCATTTTAAATGGAAAATGTAGCTGATCGTTGGATGGATCCCAGCCCATTCCTAATGTGGATGTCGATTCGCTGACTATTAATTGATCATTTGAACTAGTAGTGGCAGACTTTAGTAGAGCAGTTGAATTTGATTTGATTTTTCTTAAATTTAGGCAGCCTTTAGACAAAGCTGCAGTTACAGCTTGTTGAATGAACTGTAATTTGTCTTCGCTATCTGCTCCTGTAATCAAATCGTCTACTAAAAAATCGTGTTGTATTATTTGTTTAATATCGGGATCTGAGCATTCTTCTCCGAGCTGCCAGAGACAACGTGTACTCAAATAGCTAGAACTTGCAATACCGTAAGTTATAGTATTTAGTCGCAGCGTTTTGATAGGACTGGATTCGTCTTCTCTCCATAGTATAAGCTGAAGATTTCGATCCTCATCATGAATCAGTATTTGCCGATACATTTTCTCGACATCGCCATTCAGGAGGTACTTGTATTGTCGAGCTCTGAGGAGAATGGAAAAAAGAGAATCCTGCATATTAGGACCTACCTGGAGAATATCGTTGATAGAATGTCCCGAGGTCGATGGAGCCGATCCATCGAACACTACTCGAATTTTAGTAGATTCACTACTGTTTTTGAATACCGCGTGATGGCATAAAAAATATGAATTGTTAGGTATAGGTATAGGAGACTCCGATAGATGACCTAAAGCGGCGTACTCGCGCATGAATTCAACATATTGTTTTTTAACTATTGGTTGTCGTCTGAATCTTTTTTCTAAATTTAGTAATCTATTTTTAGCTAATGTATATGAGTCACCGAGACAATCGGGTGAATCTTTGAGAGGGAGGCCAGTAGAGAACCTACCCGATTCTAAACGGAAGGTGCGAGATAAAAAATTCGATTCACATGCCTTCTCGCTCTCACTAAGTTTTGATTTTAGTGGAACTTCCTCGAGCTCCCAGAACTTAGTGAGTTCTTGATGAATTTGAATATCGTCATCATTCGATTTATTCGAAATGATGGAATGGTTGCATTGTATAGTGTTGTTAGTTTGACTTGCCATCATAGGACCTGAAATAATCCAACCAAATTGGGAATTAATTAATTTCGGATTGTTAGGACCGAGAGTACGCTGCTCGCGGCCAATAATGTCCCAAAATAAATCGGCACCGATGAGAACATCAGTCGGCGCTGGCTGGTGAAACATTGGATCTGCAAGTTTTAAATCATTGGATATTTGTAATAATTTGGGATCAATAGGAAACTTTGGAATGTGACCGGTCAATTGTGGAAGCACCAGAAAACCAGAGGTAACTTTAAAAGCGTTAACTAATGAGTTCAATTGAGCTACACAAGATTCTGTGACTTTACCAGTCTGACTATTGCCTATGCCCATTACATTGATACTGCAATCTGACCTGGATTGTAACGACAGTTTGTTTTTAAGAGACTGCGTCATGAATGAAAGTTGACTTCCACAGTCTAGAACGGCACGAACCTTTTCGGTTTGGTTCGTTTGAGGATTAGCCACCTCAATAAAAGCGGTTGATAGAAGCACTTGCTTCGAGTTTTGTTTGGAAAAATTGGCGATAATATCGTCAGTGTTGTCAGGCACGGCTGTGGCAACACTGGAAGTAGAAGAAGAATATTGATTATTGTTTGTATTGGATTGTTTGTGCGTGAGAGTATTATGTTTCCCTTTGCACTTTAAACAAGGACCTAATCGACAGGTTTGTAGTTTGTGACCAGCTCGTAAACAATTAGGACACAATTTTAATTTACGTACTTCGGCTATACGCTCATCAATAGATTTGGCTAGGAACGTAGGACAGTCGTATATACGGTGTCCTTCCTGACACACAACACACGTGACTGGAGGAGAGATAGTCTCACCAGCATCGCTGACGCAAGCAAACGATTTCGTATTGACGCGGTTGTTGTTGTTATTCATACTAGATGCGGCCCTGGCGGTAGAATGAGTAGCTGACTTTGGTTGGTTTCGGTTAACTGATTCAAGAATGTTAGCACGATCGATTAAAAATTTATAAAATAGCTCAAGAGTGGGTATATCGTCCGAGACGCTACGACATTCTTCCCATTTTAAAAGAGTGTGGGCGTCGAGCTTTGTGCTCAAAATATGGATAATTAGAACATCCCATTTATCTGTGGGAAGTCCGAGGCTAGATAGGGCGCGTAGGTTTTTAGAAATGTGATCGACTATAAATCTTAAGGATCCGTGAGACTCGCGACTCGCTTGTTGGATGTTTAACAAAGAATTTAAATGATGAGTCACCAATTGTCGCTTATTATCAAATCGATTGCATAGAATTTTCCAAGCATTCAAATAATTGTTATCGGAAACCTCAAAATTGGAAATAATGCGCGCTGCGTCACCCGTCAGGTATGAAATAAGGTAATGAAACTTATGTATTGGAGCGATGCGCTCATTGTTATGAATTAGAGATAAGAACGTGTCACGGAACTCGAGCCAACGGAAGTAAGAACCGTCAAACTTTGCAATTTGTATCTGGGGCAATTTAAATCCCATTGGGTTGTGATGATCGACATTACATTGAGCTGATGTAGAATGAGATGCATTTAAGTCTCTGTAAATGCTTTCCTCATGTTTACTTGAGTTGTATTTTTGTATTAGGCTCTGGGCAGAAGCAATGTTTGAAATAAATAGCTGCTCAATATCATCTCGTTCATCAACTTCTTCGGTTAAATTATTGGAGTTTAAGATATCAATCTGATTTTGCAAGTCATCATAGCGGTTCGACAAAGACTCAAACTTCCCAAGTTTAAGTGTCAATTCTGCTAACTCAGTTGACGTTAGCGTTTCTTTAGTTAGTAAATTATTTAAATAATTCTTAAACTTAGTTATTTGACCCTTTATCGAGCTACGTTTGACGAAAAGATCAAGTAAATCTTTTGCACTAGCATCGCCCCCCATCATGTATTAAAATATAAATATGGATACTAAACTAGTGAAAATAGATGGGAAACTTAGTACAAAAAAAATCTGATTTTAAAATAAATAGCAAAAAAAACTCTCACGCAATGTGCCGGTACCACCTTGATTCGGCCCTGACTGCAGTCTGGACTCGCTGTCCAGAAATGCTTGCAGTGCTGGATAATTTTCGTTGCAACTGGGTCAAGGTCGCTGTGATAACCCTGAAATGTTCGGCATATAGGCGTGAGTTTATTGCGAAAAAATGTCTTCTGACGATTTTTGATATGAAATTACGCAATTTGGACACTAATTAAACAATGAAATCAACATAAAATAACAATTTACGTGATATTTTTGCAAAATTGAACAAAATTTTCAAATATTTTTTTTAAATGCGGGTAGAAAAATAAAACTATTTTTCGATATTTTACAATAATTAATGAATTTAAAGCGATAAAAATGTTAGATTTATCTATAAAAATGATATATCTCAGTAATTTGCACAAATAGTAGACAAAATATAGCAGTATATAGGTAAAAAGTGAATTGACGTGTTTGATTGTGAAATGGGTGTGGATGCACGGAAATGAAATTAGGAAGGAAACTTATCTGCATTGGCCTGTGCTGCGACACAAAACTGTTGCTAATCGGCCGGCGGTGGCTGCAATGGATGAGGCTTCAGTATTCCCGTGGTTGTATTGGTTGAAGATGATTAAAATATTGCTTTAGTATTGTCACGGTCGCCAAGATGTTTATTAGGTTAAACTTGTATTGAGACTGACTTAATTGACATTTCATTTCTTAAATCTAATGGTTTGACGGACAGGCGTATCTTGCTATGAAGTGGAGTGTAGGCGTAAACACCTGTCATTGACATTTTTTTATGGAACAGATGTGTTTTTTTCCGCAAATTCCGGGTTGGTCCCACTGTAAAAGTAGGTCATAATGATGAGTACCATGAGCCCTTTTATAGTATACTTTTTCCTTATAACTGTGTGTGAATAGATTAAATATAAAAATGGTAACATGTTTTTTTCAATTTTCAGGTATATACATGCCCGAAATGCATGAGGTTCTCCTGCGAGCAGTACAAAATCATGGAAGACCACTTCGACTTCTGCCTCGACGACTTTTAACTACATCTAGCAAGAGTACGAAAACTTTCGAAAAATACATAGTAACGTAACGCACTTTACAGGGACAACGTTAAAACTGGTGAAAACACTCGTTCACTTTCGAAAATTCACCAAAAAGCAACTGTTTCAATATTTTGTCCAGGTCAATGAAATTTTTGTAAAGAAATTTGAAGTTATTGTAAGTTTTTATGTTTTTGAAGTTGTAGAACGAAAGTTGTTTGGTTCTAGCGTCTCAGGCTGCATATGGAAGGCCTTCAGGGTTGTAGAATTGACCCTGTATATGTTATTTGAATAGAATCGAACGTGAATACGTTACGCTACTCTGTGCTTTTTCGAATGGTTTGGTACTCAACCTCCAAAATCGGTTAGTATTTATTCCATAACTTAACAGTGAGATAAAATAGCCTTAAATGAAATAAGATTCAGATTTGCACAAAAAATATACACCATGTTGATCGATTTGAAAGAATTGAAAATGAAAAAAAAACTGCAAAAAACAAAACGAACTGCATGAAAATAGCTGTCTTAATCTGTAGGTCTAGCATAAATTGTAACGTAAAATACGTAGCCAGTATTCGATAGACAAATGTATGACAAATGGGAGAACGCCCCATTCGACCCTACGAACAGTATCGAAACTGGGAATGGCGTTTTTTTACAGGAGACCAATTTAAAGTCAAAATTTGATCTTCTTATATATAAAATTCTCGTGTCACAATGTTCGTTCCCGTACTCCTCCGAAACGGCTTGACCGATTTTTATGAAATTTTATATGCATATTCAATAGGTCTGAGAATCGGCTACTATCTATTTTTCATACCCCTAACTTTTATTTTTCGGGCAAAATTTTAATTTTTTTGTAATGTGGCTTATGTGGCATTAAAAAATACATACAACCCTAAATTTTCACCCTTCTATCACCAACCCCTATTTTTTAATAGTCACTAGAAATAATTTATATGGCAAAACAACGTTTGCCGGGTCAGCTAGTCTATACTAATATTATAAAGAGGAAAGATTTGTATTTTTGTATTTTTGGATGTTTGTGTGGAATAAACTCAAAAACTACTAGACCGATTTCAAAAATTCTTTCACCATTCGAATGCTACATTATCCCAAAGTAACATAGGCTATTTTTTTTTATTTTTTATTTTTTTTTATCCACAGCAAAGCGTGGCAGGGAACAGCTAGTAATTAATAAATTAAAACGTGTAGTATCCATTTTATTGGATTTAATACATGCCAAAAAGTATCTTTTTTAATTATTTGTTTTCCTAGTACATTAAATACTCGTATAATTGGTACAATTAAAAAAAAGCGTGATTTTGCAGTTTTGATACTGTTCGTAGGGATTCACATTGCCAGGCGTAAATAGAGACTCCATAAGTTCATAATTTTTTCTATAGAAAACTCGGTATATATTTTAAGTTAGCATGTATGCTACCACTAGCACTAAGTTAAGCTACTGGTTATCTGTGCTAGGCTGCTAGGTAGTCTAATAGAATCAAATATTTCCACAACCACGTATAGTGGTCCCGTAGTAAATAAATACAGAATGAACCTTGTCTACAAACCACATCTGAAGGCTTTTGTTGACAAATCTATAATCTATAAATACTATAAATCAGTAATTAAATTATTCTTTAAACTAAATTTGTAATTAATTTAATTTATTAGTGATTAATTTTATTTAAAAGAGAAACAAATCCTGAATAGTTTTAATAACTGTTTACAAATTTATTTCACAGTTATTTGAAGCTGAACTTCCGCGAAGAAACGCCTGCTTTAATAAAGTTTTAGTAAAAGAGTTAAGCATAGTCATTAGTCATATATTATAAAACATAGTCCTGTCTTTACAGTTTTGAAAATATCAATACTTGGTAAAGATAAAACTCAGATTTTGTCAACTAAGCTTTCAGAATTGGTTTGTAAGTCCAACTTAAAAGCATAACCGAAATCTACTAATTTTATACTAGTCTTAGAAATACCAATGAAATTTATTATGAGCGTAGAATATCGAATTTGAGATACAGAGCGACACGGCTGTGGATGAGCGCCGATGAGGCGGTCTTACTATGTTTGTCTCTCTTTAACACTAAAGAGAAAACAAGACAAAAGCTGTAGTTGCGCTTTTTACCACGTTAATTGTAAGCCGAGTCGCGGTATAGTATAAAGACTTCTTTATCCGTCTCCTTACAGTTTTTTTTGATAATTAATTATTATTTTTATACAAAAAACTTGTAGAGATTGTGATATTTATTAAATAGATGTGTAGTACTTTTTAGGTTTTACTTCTGTGATTAACTAAAAACATTGAAATTTGAGCCCTATATCGAAGTTTAAACAGTACAATTTCAAATAAAACTTGTTCTGATTCTGAATTTCTGTTTGAAATTGTGATGATACTTGTAAAGTGAGGAGAACAATAAACGTTACTTCTAAAGTATGCAATTTCGATTTTTTTGCTTTAGAAGCATTTCTATTGCGATGCACGCAACTTCCAAAGGAAACACTTTCAAAGTTCTATTCCATATAAGAACTTTGGCACTCAACGATGCAAAATCCACACAATTTTACATCTAAAGTAACGAGTGCGAAAGGGACAGCGATCGCTCCGTCCTTTTCGCACCCACGCGTCTAGGTATTTATCATAGATAGCTGTCGTGGGTGTTCGCTGTCCATGCTAAAATGAACTTAATCGCGATGCAGTAAGAGTCTATTTCATTTAAATGCGTTTTCGGATTTAGTCTTCTGCGTACTTGTACGTTACACGTTACGTACGTTTGATTGAATTTTGTCATACCTACTTTTTCATACATTTTTCACATATGTACTGTGTTACATTTGTGTTACCGAATAGAGGAAAAAGATAGACGCATCTTCGCCGAATTAACCATCTATTCTTCGAACAATGGATTGATCAAAATCTTAATAGAGATGCGAATTGACTTATTTTATATCTTACCTATTTATTATGAAATTTACAGAAACAAATATTTCTATTGAATTATGTATAGTTATAATTAGAAATGAACTGTATTAATTCTTATATTAAAACCTTTCTGTAAAAAAATGGTTTAGATAAATTAAAACAAATGGTACATAACCATTTTTAAATAAAAATATAGCAAATTAACATCCACTGCTTAAATTGAAAAAAATATTTTTTTTTTTAGTAATTGTGTTTCCAGTCCATACTAGGGTGCTTTTAGAATAACCCATATCACATTTCAAGTGTTTTTCATGATTAAGTGCCATTTAAAAGTAAAACATACTTTTGGTTCTATTTTAGACCTTATGAAGTTGTACATACCTAAATATTGCTTTAAAACGGGACAGAGGAAATTGAACCTAATTGCAAAGAACTAGGATCACTTTTCTGTTTTCAATAATAAACTTTTTTGATGTTATTCTATTTTCACGTATGTTATATTTAATTAGTATGTAATCAAGGTCGATTATTATAACCTGGAGCCCTATTGTGGCCTGCGCAATACTATCACTGCCTCTGTCTTTCTTGTTAGATAAGTCATTAGAGTGAAAGTGACCGAGACATATATATGGCGACTGTTTAGGGTGTCGCGTCTTAGCGTCGCTAACAAAAACTACAAAAACGATTCTTTCGTACTTTTTCTTAACCAAATATGACAGTTGCCATCTCTTTCTCACATATAGAAATGAAAAGAGACACCGATAATTTATTTAGGTCTATTTAGGGTACATATTTTATCTTTGTCCCACTCAAAGAGAGACGGTACGTTTTTTCAAATAAGCGTAGGTAATATAAATCTCCTTAGTATTAATAATCGATCTGTTTAGATTTTCCATAAAAATAAGTCGATTGGAGGTGGTTGTAGCATTCTTAGTAAAAAGCTGTAAAGCACTTTGAATGTGAAATTTCTTAAGGGCACAACACGCCGTCAAAAATACACTGATTTTTTTTCTTTAAGAGGGTACTTGTTGAATCTAAGAGAACGGACTTTCGCATTTTGGTAGAAAATATTTGTATGGAATGGTAGTATGTTATGCCCTTATATGTGTGATTGTTATAAGACTGTCTTTGGTTTTCGCTTAACGTTTCGAAATCATTTCCTTTTACTTGTAAACGTGGTAAGTTCAGTTCCATCAAGACTCGCTTTTACTCGCTCACTTTGTTACCCGACACCGCTATACTTATAGCTAGCTCTAAGCTAGCTATGTTTTTAAAACAATTAAGCTTTAATTGCATTGTCATCGGAGTTACTCAAGTACCAAATGAAATTTGGTCCCAACCACTTTCCGATGTCCGATCGAACTGAAATTCGGTATACCTGTGTAACGATGACAACGCAATAAAAGCTTGTTATATTAGTTACGATTCTTGTTTTAATTATGAATTTCCACGTGTAATGTAAAAGGAATTAGAAGTATATTTTATTGAGTTCTATTAAATTTAAGGCTTCTAAATTGAGTATGTTATGGTTAATATTAGTTTCTAGTCTAGTATTATGAAATTGACCTATTAAATATTGCTATTATCTTTAAAGATTTTCTTATTGTTTGTGACCAAGGCTCTATTTTATCCTTTAGTATTATACAGGTATACCTAAGTTTATTTAAAATTCCATAATTATTTGCACAAACTAGGAAACGTAACACTAACACAGAACATGTATTTTATAGAAGATATTTTTTTGGATTTCAGGGTACAGTTCTATTTATGTCTTTGTATACCTACGGGAAAGGATTTCCAATAATATTTCCATAGTGATTTTCAAATGAAATATATTTCATGTAACCCGTAGCGTTTCTTAGCTGATTTTTCATTTATATCAAATTTATACAAATTACATTAATATTTTTCTAAAATTCATTGTTTTTTTTATACAAATATAATTTTTTCATGTTCGTCGTTAAATATTTTGATGGTTCTTCACCGATACGATTGGCCTTAACTGGCTTAAATAATAGCTACACAAATTACATCTTTAAAGGCATAAAAATAAGGTCGAAATTAAAAGACAGTAACACGGTGTCAAAATGGATAAAAACGTAGCTATCGTCGAAATCGTTTTGCGTACACTGCGTTTGACTATTAAACTCGTACAGAGTTAAAGGATGTTGTGTTAATTTATTTTCGACTTAAATACAATGCAAATAAAAATGTTATTAGCGTAGCATCTCAGACCATTAAGGAATCGTGTCAGTAAGGAAGCACCTTAAATAATAAAATTAGCTAATTATCTCTAATGAATTGGCACCATTTTACATGTCGATGTGTTGTAAGAAACGCTATTAGACACTAAAAAGATGAGATTCGTACAGAGAAAATGGCGGAGCTAAACTTTAAAATAAGTATATAAACCGCAACTTACAGTTACTTAATGATGTAAGATCGAGCACGCGAGCGATTTTTATCGTCTATCAAAGATTTTTCAAACAATAGATATCGCTAAAATATCTGAACATAGTGACTAAACAATAGTAACTGTTTAGTGAGTGCATTTAGCCTGAAAGTGGTGCAAGCTAAATTGGGTATTATACTTAAGACATAGAGTTTATATTACTTTCTGGGTATTACTAAAATGTATCTAAATTTATACGTATAAACTTCGATTTACTATAAATAACTTTTACAGAGTTCTGTACTAGACTCAATTTCCATGTGTTCTATTGTTTATGGTCTCCACCTAAAAAAAACTTCATGTTATTTTAACTTTGGCACTAGAGTAAAAAAACAGATTTTTAATCAACCAGTTAATTCAACCAGTTGGTGAAAAGGTTTTAACTGAAAGTTTGCTTTGCCAGCTTGATATGATAAAAATCCTTCATAGGATAACAATCGCTTGTGTGAACCAGACCTTAGAAATGTATTCCAACTAACCACTGGTATCTTATTCGATGGACTATTCGAAATAAAAATAATAAATAAACCGTACAGTAACAAATAATAAATAGGTCGGTAGAAGTATACAAAAAATAATCTTTCGTTTAAATACTTAAAACTAAAAATTAATATTAGTAAAATCAATATTTCGCTTGGTGCAGTCGAAAACTGATTAAAGATTGTGATTTTTTAAACTGAAACTGAAAATAAATTCAAGATTTCATTGATAAATAAAACCTAACATAAAATGTCAACTAGAATTAATTTACTAAAAAAAGAATAGAATCTCATTTGCATTTTTGTTTTCAATTACAGAAAAAGTCAAAGAAAAACTAGTTTTTTATAATATTTACAGACGTTATACTAAATTAAAATACATGAAAATAAATATGTGCATTGCAGCTGAAGAGAATTAAATAAATGACAAAGAAATTATACAAGACAGTTAATATTATTAGGCCAGTTTGAGTAATAATTATTCTTCTATACAAAATTAAACTAAGTAAGGCTATTTATACATAAAAATGTAAATATAAAAACATATAATGAAATTACTGTATTTTAAAAAAGCGTAAGTATTTTACGAAATACTGCGAATGGAATGCGTCACAGATAAAATACAAAAAAAAAACTAATCTCATGAATTTTAGAGACAGATAAAAAATTTGATGACCAGCATCGATACCAGAAAATGACCTGTCTCTATTGTTTTGAATAATTTTTATACCTAAGAGGTGACATATGGCGTCTACAGACCATTCTATGATATTGGCGTCTATTGTGCTGTGCCACTCGCTGAACTAAACTAATTTGACTGGACTAAAATAATTTCCATCACTTTTGGTCTTAATATGTGAGAAAAACATGGGAACAATTTGAGTGCTATCTAATTTAGTTAAGTTTAGAAAGTATTTAAATGTTTTTAACAGGTGTCTAATTATACAAACAAATATGACAGATTTGAAATTAATGACAACGAAAGATGCCACTAAAAGTTGGCAGGTTGTCGAAACGCCATGTTTGTTTACATGATTCTACACTCGAGAAAAACGGATTTTAGTCTATGGGGTCCCATAACAATTCTTCAATGTACTTAACACTCTAGTATGAAGCTTTCGACGCTTGTAACACAAATATTGTAATAATATGTCCTTACTGTTACCTTAACACAAAATTATAATTAGTTGCGAGCATAAATTAAATTACGTCGCGTTTAGACTAGAATACGTTGAGGATAGATAGCAGACGTCAAAATGGAGGAACTCTTTTGTCTCTGCTTTATTTTTGTAATGTTGGCAATACATGATGGCCGAGAACAACCAATTTACCTGTACAGTTGGCCAAATGATGGAGCTACAAATTTTCTACGGATGACTAATTTTGTTTAGACAGTAGCTCCCTCATCCAATTATACAGATAAATTGGTCGTACTGTAGGTTCTATTTATTTTGTATAGGTGGCGCTTTTTGTTTGTTTTTTTAAGATGGCGTCTCGTTGTATTTTGGCCCGTAAATGTGTGCTGTTTAGCGTTTGCCGACGAAGTCGATCATCTGATCTATTTGTTCCTTTTCGTCGTAGAGGTACAAAGACTCCATGCATCCCTTGAAGTAGGGCGTAGTGAAGCATTTCGCCCTGTAAATTAAAAATATTGTTTAATAAAAGTACGGTCGGTCTTTTCTAAGTAGTTCAAAAGTGTAAACAAAGATGGCGGTTTGTCAACCAATGACAATCAAGGAAGACAGGACTACGTTGTCGTTGGTTGCTGATCCCTGTTCATTTACACATTTAATCAACTTAGAATTTTTTTTATGTACATTCAAAAGAACTTTCAAAGAAATAGAACAAAATGCCAATAAAAATACCCGTAACTCAAGTAATTAATCAAATAAAGCATTTGGAATCGTCAATACCTCAGTTTGCTCGTAACAGAATTAAAATGAGGAAATTTTGATAGCCCCAAAAGTCTTCATTTAGGTTTGAATTTTTAACAAAGATTACTTCTGCAAAATACAGAGGGCGCTCATTGCAACTGTTAAAAAATCACAGTTCAAAATTACACGTTAGAAAACTGCAAGCAGTAGGTAAATTTTATTGGCAAAAGAAACAAGGAAATGTCTAAGAGGCGAATAGGTATCTACACATAAGCGCACGAGTTCATTTCATGTTTGGAAAATTCGTGATAAATGTCACGTTTTTTTCCGCAAAACTATGTTTAAAATGTTGTTCAAATACGAGATAATGTACCTTTGTAATAAAGTTTGAAGTTACGATTCTGCTAATCTAATGTCTTGTGTCAAGCGCTTATGTGTATCTAGAGAATAAATCAGAATTTACAGACCAATTTACGGCCAATGCCTTGAATGTTACGTAAAGATTGCGAATGTGAATCAACAAATAAAATAGGAAATCAAACAAAAAAAGTATTCGTTTTATCTATGATATTTTACGCAAATTACAAAAATGTTGTATTTTATCTACAAGTGACAATTAACATCATTTCTGGAGCATGTATTTGAACATTTTTATTTCAATTTCGTATCATTATAATTTCTATGATAATAATTCAAAGCATTGTTTTGTAAATGGCCCAATTAAAATAGTAAGAAAGCCTGTAAAACTTTTAAAGAACAAGATTAAAAAGTGAAGCATAAAACCATCTTAAAACTAAACATGCAGTTAGAAAAGTCAAAGTCCAGTGCTGAAAAAGAAGAGGCAGAAATCGTGCTGTTAGTGCTATAAAATTAAGAAATTGTTACCTACAGTAGAATAACATTAAAAAGTTTTTAGTAACAATACATTTCATTGTCCGTATAAGTTTACCTACTAATCATTTCAGTACGTCATTTTGGTTAAAGATTTGAAACAATGCAACAAATAGATAGACGAAATCTATGATAGGATATCATTTCTAATTTTTATCATTGCATATCTTTATAATTATGAACAAGAGACGTTTCTGAATAAAACAGTGGGTATTTTTTTACAAAAATTCGAAATAAAGAAGTGTTAGATACAGTGCAAAAGATCAGCGTGCTGTTATTTACCCGTCATAATTTAAATAGAATTATAAGAAGGCATTAGAAAAGGAAAGAGTGTAGTTTTTAGTCAAGATAGAGCGAGATAAAACAACCAAATTGTACCTAAATCTCTGGGATGACCCCATTTAATTGCCTTATCCATATCTTGAATTGTTCTAACTTGTCGGTCATCTGCAGCACTTCCACGCAACCCTTGAAGTATTCTGTCGAGAAACAGTCTTTCCTGTGCCCCAACAAGGAATAACACACTTTAATATCAGTTTACAAAGGTGTACAATCGCTTGTACCTTCGATAAATGAAAATAAATAAAAAAGGAAACAAAATCAACTCAAAAATTGTAAAATTAAAAAAGAAAAATACAAACTATATTTACAATAAAATAAAAATTATGAAATTTACAATTTATATTTCTAATTTGAAACAAATAAATCACAACAAATACTGGAATCTTTAAACGCCATCTAGTTCTTAAATACTGAAACACGTCACAAGATGGCGGTTGACGCAAACTATAATTACCTGCATAAGTTGTAGAGTGAGTTTTCACGGAAGAGGTTGTAGCAGTCATCGCAGACCCTGTCTAGTCTGGCGAAGATGGCGGCGTCGTAGACTCCCTTGCATTCGAGCGTGAAGAAGGATCTTCTAGCGACGTGGTGCGTGGTGCCTGCGGGCGGGGCGGCGGCCGCGCCGAGCGCAAGCACGAGGAGGGCTGCGCACGCGATGTGGACCAAGCTTAAATGCATCTGGAACAATTAACAGGGTCTTGTTAGACATCTAAAACGAAGCTACGAAAATAACCTACCATGTAGAAGGGAGGAGCGCGCTGCGACATATTTTTGTACATTTAATGTTTGCGCACATTAGAACTGGCTGCAGTGGTGCGTAGCGGCATTTCAATAAAAAAATTTGGCTATGCGCCCCGCTTTAGTGTGGTATAGTTCATAAAAGATCTAGATACTAAAGTGATGCAGGATGACTTGCGTTGCAATGCGGCCCGTCCTTAATGTGTGTGAACCTGGTCGATTCACACATATTAGTGAAGCCACAGTTCCGACACAGTACCGGCACAGTGCGAAATATTCTTTCATATATTCTCTATGAACGCATCCTCACTTGTCAGTGTCAGTGACGACACAGTGCTCTCAATGCGTTCATAGAGAATGTATGAATGAATATTTCGCACTGTGCCGGTACTGTGTCGGAACTGTGGCTTCACTGATATGTGTGAATCGACCTTTATTGTACTCATTTCACCCATACACAGACCGCCATATTAGATTTAGTGTGACGTCATTTTTTCATTTTCATTTTTCAAACGTTACAAACGTTCACTTAACTGACTAACACTAGCTATCACTCGTATTCACAAAAAAGTTAAATAAAAGCAGAATCATCGACACGAAGAAGAAGAACAACAATCATGTCATCCCGCTCCCACATGGTGCAACGGGTACACGGTTACACACAATCACAGCTAACGTAAACAACGTAGATCGCCTGTTGTTAAACTGCAGTGATCTTAGGATCAATGAGGAATGAACAGTTTTGTGTCAAGGCAAGTGGATTCGAGTTACTAGAAGCGGCCTGTAATTGATATGGCCGTCAATTGGCCCTACTGAGTAGAAAACTTGCCATCGCTGTATGGTGGATAATTAGGAGATCAAAACAGAATGTACCTATGTTCAAATTTGTTCCCTTGTTTGTTTATAAAAAAAATCAAAGAACCACGTTAATTTTTTTTACAGTAAAATTGTTGTACTTGAGTTGGTTACATGTTGCTTTTCTAGCAAAAAAAATCAAAATTATATGGTTAGTAGCCACGTCCTGCGATTTTACCTGCGTGCTAAAGATGATGAAAAGTAGCCTATGTCCATTTCTGTACTCTTGACAACTCTTGATAACGTACTCTTGTCTTTGTATGCAAAATTTAATGACTTAACTTAAACTAAAATTTAATTTAATTTAAACTAAAATTTAATCACTTGACTAGCTATGACGTGATAGGGTAACAAACAAACTCACTTTTGCATTCGCACTTATAATATTAGTTAGGATATTATAGGTATATGTTATAGTCTTATAGTCAATTTTAAGGTCACAGTCGTTTGAGTAGACTTTAATTCGCCAATCTAAAGTAGGTACGAGTATGTATTATAAAGTGAAGGGTCCCAGTTATTAACACCAGTCGCAGTAGAGGAAGTCATTAAGTTTGTAATACTTATAGTTTGATTCAAGTGTAGCTGCATCCGTTAAAGCAAGGCTGCCCGACTGATTCTGGAGGCGGACCGTAATTTGATTTCATAGCAAACAAGGGGCAGCTTATGTCCGGTTTCTATTTTAGTTAAAAACCAGCTAATGAACGGTTGCTAGTAAAATCAAATGTCGACAAAAAAAGGTAGGGACTACTAATATGTAACATTACTAGTCATTATTGGATCGGTTACATTATCAAACACACTAAACAAATATGCAATGCAGGTGTGTTCTGTTTCTTACCAAAAAGTTAGTTGATTATCTGCTCGATTAAAAATAAAACAAAGACACGTTAGCGGGCCGTTAACGGACCGAGGTTTGGCAGGCTTGCGTTACAGCAACATGAGATAATATCTAGGATAATTTTATATTTTGCAAGAAGATCTCTAGGATAAGTGTTGCAAGCGATTAAGTAAACTGGCTATTAACAAACGATTTGACTTGATTACTGTCGCTCTTTGACTTTATCTCTACCGCGCACGTGAAAATGAGCTGGTTCCAATATTAAAATACTCTTTGGTTGGGTCAAAGCTAGTAAAATGAGAATGTAGTTCTATCAAGGTACATGATACGATATTATTATGCACGTGTAATATGTTGTTGTTTATTCTAGAAAAAAAAGTTGGGAAATGGTAAAATTGCAGGGATCGGGCCGCACTTTGTCCACCACTGAAGGTTCAGAGACTTTTATCACATGCTCGGTACGTTACCAACCAGTAAGCATTTAGATTAAGTATCTTTAGACCTTCAACGGTTTATGTTGATAAAAAATATATTTGTCGCTCGTAGTAGCTCGTGAGTTTAATTTAAGAGCACTAGTCTTTTAGTACGATTACGGTAACTGGAGGCTGTAAGACCGGCTTTGAACCACCCGTAACGCAAAGTGAGCGGCAAAGCTTGCCCGGCGACCACACCACACGAAACGATCAACACTTTATAACACTTATAGCTAACTAATACGGTCTAAATTCCTCGAGCAAATTAAAGTGCGTTGCACCTTTTAAGGTTAAGGGACAATTATCAGCTCGAATTAAACGTAATTTTAATAAGTACGCGGTGATTAGAAAATGACGCCCACTTCGGAGGGAAAGGGTGCTAAGGTTGCTTAATATTCTGAGAAGACTGTGGCTTTAATTGAAAAGTGTTGACATTTCGAATTCAATCTTCGACTCAAAGGTCGCTGGTCCTATTTCAACTCAGTATTTCAATTAACTCGAAATGACTTTTTTTGATATTGAAATTGTAATCGAGCTACGAACATAATTTACCTACTCTACGAGTACATAATCTATTTCAGGTAAACAAACTTAAGATACAGGACATGCTGCTTTTTTGCGTGGTTATTTGGAAGCTTAAATATACTTTTTTGTAGGTAAGTAAACGTAGGCGTAGGAACCTTTAGGTACAAGTTTTTATACATCTTAGTTGAAACTTTTCTTTCATCTAATATTATATTACTTGTACAGTTTATCTTTCGTTTATCAATCAAACTGTTAGGTACGTATGAGGTAGTAGGTAATATAATTTTTGTAGCAGTTTCCTTGTTCGGTTGAGAACAGGTTGCCAGATTGTCTTCGCGGCCTTAAAGCTTTTGGTTGTGTTGTACTGTAAGGATGCCAGGCAGGGGCAAAGGCTCCGAACGGCTTTTTAAGGGAGGGCGGCTTTCAAGAGATAAGAACATTTCAAGGAATTTACAGCACTTTACATTGAAGGAAAAAATAACGTGATTCAAAAAATAGTCGAAAATGTGTGATCCTACTTTTGTCAGCTGGTTCTACATTGTTTGTCCTACTAAGGGCAGGTTACGCCATACCGCTTCGTCAAATGATTTAAAATAATTAAAATAAACTGTGCCTAAATATGGCCCTGGACAGCAACAATCGACAAGTACGTCACTGGTTTTCGGCCCGTTTGCGATAATGAGACAGCGGCACAAGGGACGCCCCGACTCCCGACCTGGCTGATTCATGTCTCCACTTACCAATAAACATACTAATGCTACCAACCTGTCTGTAGACTTGAATGGGGAGCCACTAACGCGTTTTTCGAACAAAACTAACAACCAACCGTAAAAATTTTAACTATCATTATTTAGCCACCTCAACAGATTAAGTTGGTCGCCTAAGAATGTGTGGGAACGGATCATAAAACGATAGGGAAAGTGTCTAAAAAAGAAGCTTCGCTAATAAGGCAGTCGATAAATTAAACATAAGATTCCAATTCGGAGTGAACGCACTGCCACCATCTGCAACACACATCTGGCTCGCGATTTTCGGACACTCGACATTGTTTCCATCTTCATTACTCTCAAGTCAATCTATACGAGAGCGGCTGGTGACGGAAATAGCATCTATCGGTCGAGAATGAGCTCGCTGTGGTGCAATTTTCCGTTCAGGCACTCGAGTACACCAGGTGCATAGTAATTACGGTCGTGGAGCTAGACTGCACGGCTGCCACCCAAGGCGCAGATAAAATAGCCTTGCTGGATAAAAAACATGACTGGAATAATTGGTCCTTCGAGCCGGATTTAAACGGGTTCTGTAGACGCATCTGCAACGACGACGGGCTCAGAAAAATTATAGTTGCAAAAGGGTCGTGGGGTTTAGTGGATTGGATTTCCCAAGTACAGGGTATTAAGGAAAGAGTATGCTAATTCGAGGCATAGTACTCATCATTATGAACAGCTTTTACTAAGGGATCAACCCAAAAATCTCGAAAAAAATCATCTGTTCCTTATAAAAATGTCAATGACACTCAACGGCAGTGTGCATCTTTTTCGGCTTAGTATCTTTTCTTTTCCCTTTCTTTATAACCCTGAATAAGAGAATGAAGACCAACAGGAGATGCCTGGCGTGAACTTGGTCACGATAGAGAAGGATGGCGCTTCTTAGTTTTAGTATTGTTGGCCAAGACACAATTTTGGGTCGGTTCGCAAACAAAGTTAGTTGTATTTTCGAATTTTGTTGAGTGAGCTGTCAGCTCTAGTATTAGAGCTTTTAAGTCTGTCTCTAAGGTCTCTGACAAGGTTTCAATCTTATTATACTTAGATCGGGAAATCAATACCTACTTATTTTTCTTCAAACTACGACCCACACAGTATCGCTCAAATCAAAGAAAAACCAAGAGTCCTTAAGTTGGATGATCTCTTTAGTGTCTGATGCCCTTCCCAATTTCCACGGACTACTACAAAAGGCCTCCCAATCAAATGAGAGCAAAATAAACAACCGTAAGGCACTATTTTACGATTTTGTTTACACATTCTCGAGTTAGTCTCGATACGATCACGCCCAACTTATCCGAGATGTCGCATGAGGGAGCCATCTCCGCTTTTCCTCTGTAAAACTATCAGGCACCATTAAGAATTTTAAGGTCCTCATTTGGCCAGGTCTACAGTTATGTTGGTCGCGAGGTACCAATGTAAGTGGTAGACGGTATGGCTCCACTCGGAATGACGCGGCCGTGTTGCAACTGTGAAATACTTGAAACTGGTTGGAAGTAGTTTTGATTACTGGGCGTTGGACGCCTACTTACTGGTAGTTTGCTTCGGCGAAACGACTCATTACCTCGTAGCGTGGTGCAGACATGCTACCGGCAGAGACCCGCGGTGTTGCCCAATTGTATCATTTTAATCTAGCTAATTATTTTGTTTAGATACATTGCCGGCTACTAGAAGATCATTGTTTACCTTGCTTTTTTATTAAATGTCAATTATTGTTTTACAACTGACTTACTTGTGACATGCAAAGTAAGATAATTTAAGTAATTTATTTAATTTAAATTTAAGTAATTAAATATGTATTTCTGATTTCTTGGTCAATTTTGTGAAAATAATCTCTACGATTTCGCAGACCCTTGACTTACTCAAATAAATGTATGTACTTACCAATCGTACAACTAGCTATAATGTTAACTAGCTAAATAGGATGTAAATAGGTTTACTATGAGTACTGTTATTTATACTGCGGTATAAGCTTGGCTCGCGAATAATAGATATGCAAATGTCCGATGGACAAGCCGAACAATGCGACTACCTTCGCGAACGGTCTGGCGGCGCATTGTCATAGAATCGGGCATTGATCAACCTTCGAGCCGAGCTCTGTTGTAATTAGCCTGCGTAGCGAAGGGCCGGGTTTGGGGTTATCAGGGTTTTTTGACAGTACGGTGCTACGAGGACGAAGACTTTTTTCAGGCGAATTTCCAAACTTAAAACACTGTATTATATTTTGCGGGTTTTACCAGGCAAAGGCAAAACTTGGAAGTCGGGTGGGAATTGAAAAGCTTTCCGGTTTACATTTTTTTGGTATTTTGCATGCGGGGGTTTTCAGACCAATGGTAATATTGAAGTTTTCCGGCTTAAAATAATTCCGTTTCCTTATCGTGCTGTGAATTTCTTCTGAGTCATTGTAGGATCCCCAGCGTTTGGAACCTTATGCGAAAAAGACCTTAAACAATATCACCGGATGCTGAATACCTACTTCCACAGTTATACATATTAGTGTGATTGTGTGATTTATGACATCAGTTCACGGCTTAGCCGACACCACCATCATAATTACTCGTGACAAGACGACTCAAACGTAAGTGACGAGTCTTTTGTTCCTCACAAAGGTTTTAAACGAAATTGAGAGCTAAGAGACAAGGTGGTAGGTAACTATTTAGATGACCCACTTCTTTTGTGTGCAGTTTCTCCACTTTCCATTTCATGACGGATGTAGCCTTTTCTTCAAGGATCGAACACTTTCGCTGGGTAGAGAGTCAGCTGGAGTTGCCAGTATGTAAAAGCTTCACGTTTTTCTCTCCCTTTTAGCTTTCTTATAATAGTGTCTATCGAAATTTAATCGGCCAAGTTTTTTTTATGTTTTATTTGCATTTTTACTCTATGCCTTGGACGGACACACAAAAACAGAAATGAAAGTGCGCACTACAAAAACTTTAGACACCAACATAAAACATTTACAAACTAATGCCAAAAGTGGCGGCTTTATCGTTACAAGTGATTTCTTCCAGGCTCAGTAAAGCTAGTGCTTCAAGCATACGTAATAAGGCACGGACTAGATCAAGTTTATTTGTGTAAAACTAGATCGCTGTCTAAACAGAACCAGTCGGGTGACTGCGAAGTGCTCGTGGCTACAGAGCAACATACTTATGGATACAGTTGGGCAAATCGTAGAACTAAAATTAATCAACAGTTTGCTGACAAAGCTGTCAGTTTTGTCTATAAAATGCGATTGTGGCTCCCTCGTTGAACAGGTGTGCTGGTAGAACTTTACACATTAGAAAAATGTCGCCGCTACAGGTAGGAAAGCCGCGGAACGTTCGAGAAGCCATGTTTACGTAAACGCAGCGAAATTGAAAAGGCTTTCTACAAATCTTTGTCTCTGAATTTTTTATTCATCAAAATTTTAAAAAAAACTTGATTTTATATGTTCTTTATTTAAAATCTATATTGGACTTTTTTTAACTGCAATACTCTTTTTTGTTGATATTTGCGGTGAAGGTTTCAGTACTTTGGGTCGTTAGCTGATTTGTGGTGTGCCGACTTGTGGGCAATAAACGGATGAACATCAAATAATTACTATTATTTACCGGTGCTGAAACGGTCTTGCCCGAAATGCTTTTATTAAGCTTTAAATAAACGGATTTAACAAGCACACAGTAAATCAATTTCCAATTATGTCAGTGTATTTTTTATATATACTTAGATAATAAAACTATTTTGTGCAGACTTTTTTTTTATTAGTAACTAGCTGACCCGGCAGACTTCGTACTGCCATACAGTACTTCTCTATGGTACTGCTTAATTAAATATAAACACAAGCTGCAATAAAGCTCGTTTTAGTTAGAAAACGTTTGTATGGGAAAAAGAAAAGGGCTGTTTTTAGGGTTTTTCAATATTTCTGAAAGATTTTCTTAATATTTTTTTCCGTAAGAACCTTCTCCTAATAATAACAAATATAACAAAAAAAGAATTAGTGAAATCGGTCCAGCCATTCACGCGTGATGCCGTGACCAAGGAAAACGGGTTTCATTTTTATATATATAGATTTAGAGAATAAAACCGAACATTTGCCTAATTGCTCCTTATAATAACGTATGTATTAAATCAGTAGGTAAGTAGAGTAGGTAAAACATATCATTAACTTATTTGCTTCACATTAAAAAAATAGTTTTAAAAAGATAAAAATAGCAACAGTAATTGCACGGCAACATTAGCCCGAGTTCAATGTAATTTTCTACAATGTAAGCACTTTTTCCCGCGTGAGATAATGACGCTCTACAGGCGTATTATATAGGCGCTCTACAGGCCACCCTGAAAAGAGCGAATTTAAAAAAAGAACAAATAATAATCCACATTCGCGGGCACAGGCATTAATCGCAAACGTCTAGAGCCAGACCGAGATACAGTTTAAAAAAATAAATAAATAAATGGCGCTTTGGCGGCAAAACCCGTTTCCGCTCATTAATGATGACAACACGGTTATTGCGTGGGCGATAAGGTTGAGAATCAGTCGATGATCGATTTGACAGGTGTAAAGTAGCGCGGGGCTGGTTAACCAGACGAACTGGTTGGCTAGTGCCGTTGAACCGCACAGGTGGGCTTTGGATTACTAGAGATAAATTTAATACGGCATAATAATAGAGTGGTTAACGATTGACGTGTAAAGTCCGCCGCGGCGCGCCGCCGCCGCGCCGCGGAGTGCGCGCTGAAACCGAGAGCGATGAGTTATTGGCGGAAAGCGAAAGATGCTGGCCGATAACGTTCGAATTTTGAATGAAATAAGAATTTTAAATTTTAAATTCGATTGCTAAAAAGAATACAGACCACAGATATTTAATTTAATACGTATTAATTTAATATTTACTATGTAGATTATGTGTCTGTGACGCAGACGTGTTTTTTTATGACGTTTTAGAATTAGCATTATTGTACAGCATTGGAAATATACATAATTTTATATGTAGGTATAAGAAAATATGACACCAAACGATTTCATTTTAATTTTAAAAATACAACTAATGCATTATAGCAAAAATTAAAATTGTACAAAATTTATACCTGGTTATACTTGCTTGTAAGAGTTATAGGTATTCAAGCGTAAATACCTTGTATATGTATATGACTCTTGAAAAAATATCATAATAATAGGAAGAAAACGTAATTTACTGTATACCGGAACTGCGGAGTAGGAAGCGGAAGTCAGTGGTGTGATTTTAATAGTCAATAATTAGCTATGACATAGACTAGTCAATCTTGGCGTATGAGCATTATAAAACTGCCATTATTTGATTTATTGCACTAATACAATAATTAAATATTATTTACGTTGGTAGTTAACGTGACACTGCAAATTGCAATTATTTTTTCTTACATAAAAACCAACTTACAAAACACTGTATAACATTTATTAATTAAAACAATTCTGGTAACACCTTTACAGTAGAACCAAGGCGGTGCTACCCTTATATCTTAACATATTAAAGCTTATAGCATTTCCGTGTTTTTTTTTCACAAATTTGAATTCACACTAGTTGTATATATGTATTTAATATCATTGTCATTATGTTGTTAAGTCCTAGTCATAAAGCTAAATACACATTAAAATCAAGTCAAGCTTAGCAAATAGTGGAAAAAAAATATATTTTAAAGTTTTAATGCCAATTTTTATTCGAGTGTAGATACGACGAGAATTACGATTTAACAATGCGCATGCGCCACAAAACGTGAGAATTACGGCGATACTAAACATTGAGTAGGTAAGTAAACAGCTTTGCCAGTTTTGCACAATCATTTTTTAAGTTCATCAATCATTTTTCTTAGAATATCTGGAAAGAACATGAATCAGAACGATTAAATTGGGAAGGAACTCGCACTAAAACAGATCGCGTTTTTTGGTTGTAACTTCATGCTTAGTTGCTTAGTCATAAAAATTTAAAGTTTGTTAACGTTTGTTATTTAATTACCTAAACATAACCAATTAATTTAAAAAAAATATAACCGAAAAAATCATAACTTGGGAAATGTGAGTGAGTGTGAGTGTGTTAGTAAGTGTGACTCAAGATGATTTTTTATTTTATTCAATTTTATATATTATAATTTAATATATATTAAATACATATTAATAATAATTTTATATATATTATTTTATATATATTCAAATTTATATATTTATATTATTCGATTTTTTTTTATTCAATTATAGGCTTGCGTTTGACCACCATCTCGCATGATACCGAGTTACAAATTACTGTTGAGTGTAAAATATTATATTAAGTTTTCCTAGAATATTTTTCAATTATAAATATACAACTCAAGCCTGCTTCTGTAGAACTAATGCAATTTGAGTAAACTTTAGGTAAAACACTCGGACTTTAGTCGTACGGCATTTAATACATTACTTTTATCTCTTCTCAGCGCTTTTGAAGTGCATTTTCTCAGAAACGAAAACGTCAACTCATGCTTATGTCAAACAATACGGATTGTACGATATCACGAATACCTGATTGTCACATTTATCTTAACACCTATTTATCTAATCTTTTATCTTGATTTCCTGTGACACAGAGAATTTTCTAAAATGTAGGTATGATTATGGCACTATCACACTTTATAATAAATGCGAAAGTTTGTGAATGTATTTTTTGGTTACTTCTTCTTTAAAACGGTTTCACGGATCTAAATTAAATTCAGCGTAGGTTAACGTATCGTATCGTATTAACGTATCGTATCGCGGTAAAATGTAAGAGTTTGGTTTTTGGCTGTGGTACGCAGCATGTGTGTAAATAACCTCTTATTCAAATAATTTAAATTTTCAGTATAATTTTGTACCTTTTGTAACTCCACCAACGCCTTAAGCAACGACGCGTCTAGATGATCTTTAGACACCCCAAAAAGAAACTAAGAAGATCACAAAACAAAAAGCTCACGTAATTAATTTACTAAAAGAAGCAAAAAATAAATCGTATCTACAATATTTTTGGCAAAGCTTTAGCGAAGCATTTACATAATGGTGAGAAAAAGTTACTTAACAGAGAAGTGGGTGATCACTTATATCGCTATTTTTAGACCGATTTGATTGTGATTACATAATCGCAAACCGGTTTAGAGTCCACTGACTGACACAGATGATCTCACGCTAATTGTTTAAAAAAATATATGAAAAAATACAACACTGATAACTCTTCAATTAGTTATTTGACTTTGATTTATTAGAGATTTGACTTAGCTTTTGATTTTTCGCGCTTTTTTAAACCAAGGTTTGGGCAAAGATGAAACAGGTGATTTAAAAGTTTTTTAGCATTATCTGGGATAATGTGTGATAATGCGATTAATAACATCATAATTTCCGTCATAATTCCCGCCCCATAATAAATATTTCTTCCCCCAAAATAAGGTGAAAACGAGACAATTTTTTAGCTAATTTGCTTGATTTTACAATGTATTGACATTGTAAAATTTGAGCTAGATTAGCTAGATCTTTTCTGCGATTTAACAGGTAGAGCAGAGCGAATTACCTATAGGTGTCGCATCGTGACGTAAAATATGGCACGTAACATAAATGTAAATAAATAAAGTATGATACGACTTTACGTATATTTACACAACACGGTTCATCAAATAAAAATGTAGCACAAGCATTATCTTGATTATAATTATGAGATTTCAGAAACATGCACGTGATGCTAGGAGATATCATTTACTACATAAACAATTAAACAGTCATATGGAGAAAGTCATATTTGCCCAAACCAATAGAATTTTCATTTCATTGACACATATTGTATATTATTATTGTGTAGGTACAGAGTGTGTGTAGTAAACCATATTTTTACTTTGCTCCCCTAGATTTTTTTTCCCAGACTGTGTTTGGCAACTAGGCGCAAAGCTGAAAGGCTTATAAAAAAAAACATAGTTCCAGTTAGAGCATTTTGATTTATATTTGTATTTAATACAGCCATTTAAGGATTTATTAGAAAACCTCAAGAATAAAAACAAACATGTAAAACTCATAATGCTCTAAATTACTTCAGTTAAATTAATTCCAATTTTGCACAGAGGCACACACGTATCCTTTCTGTCTCATCGATCTATTCTTACTCGTATCTTTGGTGACAAACCTAATATATAAAAAAAAACATACGTTTTTTTCCGCACCGGTCGAATCTCGTACGACATAACATGATATATTCTTTATGTATTCGTTAAAAGACAACATAAAAAAATCATTACCCGTCTGCGTTCAGTTTATTTGTATTTTCTTGATACAAACGTCTGGCCAAGTAAAGTTGTCAGCGTCGTCTGGTCAGCATACATTAACTTTGTTTATTATCACCACGAATACACCGCGCCGATGGGAGAACAAAACCGCGAATGTGAATAATTTTTTAATTCTTTTTTTGGTTAAGAAACAGGCACCACTTCACGTTCACGCTGATATTATGAATGCGAAATAAATTCCGCCTCTGTATTTCCAACTGTTTGTTATCTTGTTATAGAACTATTTACATAAATTTAATGTAAGCCAAGATATTATATTGCATTATGATAAAGAACATTACATTTAACATGCCGGAAATGCGGGAAACTTTCGAAAATATACGGCGGTCACCAAAAACATTTTCAAAACAGAACACAATCGTCAAAACCGAAAAGACGGCAAGCTTTTCTATAAAAATGTTCAAAATTTCCAGCTAAAGTAATTGTAACTGCCTGTAATTCAAGACTGATGAGTGTCTTCAACACATTCGCGGTTTTAAAAGCTCTACGGCGGCTGTCTCCAGTGGCAGTGTTTGGATCTCTCCCAACTTTTATCATCGGAAGGATGTCATAAATATTGGCTTTTCATTCACGCTAATGCCTCGTGGGAAGTCATTCAGTAGAGTATGTTTATAATTTTAATAAGTAGTTACACTAGACTCGCAAAGCCAATAAAAGTCGGGTAAATGTTGAATATAAATCATTTTTTAAATTTAGATCGACACAGTCATACGCCACCGTGAAAAAAGAACAGTTTAAAAAAGTATTGTTTTTAAGTCCGTTGCAAAGAGTTTGCGAGAAAAAGGTTGTACCTACCTCGTTGGCAAGGACCTCCCATCTCGACTGGGGCTTGAATAAATAAAGCATTTGTATAAATGATTTCCGAATGGTAAGATGTTCTCAGACGGCGCGGCGTGGGATCGAGTAACCGGTTAATGTTACACGGGCGAAATCAGGGAAATAAACTTTGAATAAAAATATTGTTTGAAATTGATAGAAAGTTGGCATGAAGTTTCATGAAAATCAACATTAGCTTTTTTTTTAGTTATGCCAGCTGGCTATCTATCTTTGGCTTTAGCAATGTAATAGCTTTTTGTAATTCAACGGCTTTCAACGTTGAAGTAACTATTGTGTGCATGCTTTTTCTCTTTGGTAGATAATAAATAGCTAAATCGGTCTCAATAATTATATCTATTTCGAGCATATCATCCAAATTCACTAACCAAAAATAGAACAAACCAAAGAGACTGAAGACCAAAGAGTTTTTACCTTTTCATTTCCGAGAATTTTCCTGAGTGTGACCACTTTATTGACTAGCTAACTAGCCGGGTCGGAAGGCGCGTGTTGCCGTATCATGTTCCAACTGAGTACCGTGTCGCGTGTAGGCAACGTGCCTTACTCTACGTATTTTACGTCTTACTATTTAATTGCTCAATAATTAGTAGTACACAGGAGTATTGGGTGTACAGGGTGGAAAATTTATTCGGAACGCTAACAAAGTAAACAGAAGTCTTAGAGGACCATCAATGGATTTTGGAAAAACTTTTTTGACTTTCTAAAGATTTTGAACGAAAATAAGAACTTATGCAATTTTATCAAACAATACAATTTTGATGTTTTTATAATATCTTTGTTTCTTAAAAGAAATTCCATATATATGAGACCCACCATCTTTGGTTATAAATTTCAGGAATCGTAAATAAACTTTTTTTGCCCGTATCAAAACAAAATATTTGTAAAAAATTGAAAGGCTGAAAAAAACTATCGCTCTCTACAAATATGACAAACTCTAGCTAAACAGTGTAGTAATGTAATAATGAAGTATAGAAGTAGCCTAGTTTCACCAAAAGATTGGCCATTTGACTACTCTAACCAGCCGTCGCGTTCGCAATTACGTTAAAATCATTTCCAAATGTTTAATGTTGAAACGCACTCTTGTAATATATTCGTCTGGCCGCAGTCTGGATCCTTTAAGCCGAATTTACAACATGTTTCACAAAACTGAGTACGCGTCTAAACTTAGCACGCGCTCTGTTGCCAACTGCTATTATTTTGGTTTTAAAAAATGACAATCGGAGAAATGGTAAAATGCTTTAAAAAAGTTACAATCGTAAAAATGTTGCGTAAATTGTCAAAAATTCAATTGTTCCAATCAATTGGTTATTGTCTGTGGTTCCATTGTTCTAATTCTTCAATTATTATCATAAGACAAGTTGACTTGTCAAAATGTTTGCCTTTAATCTTGCAAAATATTCTCTAGCAGGCATTTGTCTTGACCTAGCTCTAACAAATTAATTCTCAGGTGTGGCTGCACTCAAATTGCTGGCTTATAAAGGCTTGTTCTGAATACCGAGCTGTGACCGTCGAGGGTGGAGCAGACTCGGTGTCGCCGACACTTACTCGCCATATTTGGTACCTCATACCTAAAAGCAGCCATCTTATTTTGTAGAGAACCTTTTTGCCTCAACTTATTTGTTGACTTTTTTCTTTTATATTGTCTATTGTCTACTGTTTTGGGGGCAACTTGCCATATACAGTAGAGGGAGGGGATAAAAAACGTTTGCTAAAAGTAGAGATGGCAGCATTAATCAACTATCATATAATTACTGTCAGTTTTGTTCAAAAAGAACTTTGAGGTTATGTTGAGTGTCAATGATCTTTTAATTTTTTTCACGGTCGATCCTGAAGGTATTAAAAAGTTATGAGTACAATGACATCTTTTCGGGTTTACAGTTGTTCAATAATCACCTGTCTGTATAATGCTTAAGGTTTTAAATTATTTCAGACTAGATATGATATTATTGTATCTATTTCTGAATTCAAATTGACTAAAGGTTGTCTACCTCTAATAGACCGTAATAAAAACCCGGCTTTATTTTTAGTTTAAATCTTAACCAGCCTTCAGAATTGACTGCAGTATCAAAGACGCCTACTAATATTAAAAATGTGACAGTTTGTATGTTCAATAAATATTTCTGAATCTGAATGTACATCACGCAAAACAACAAAACAAAAGATTAGCCTTTACCCTGAATTAACACACATCCACTTTTTATCCCGGAAAACTAACGGTTCTTGCAAGAAAGCGGGTGAAACCGCGCCGCGCGCTAGTATTCAAATAAACTATCATTATATGAACAAGTAAAGTAACGCAATATCCGTAAGTTTCGATCTATATTTAGCCGGATCGAGTTTCGATTTACAGCCGCAAGGAGACTATTTTATAGGCGTTTGATATTTCCACTTTATTTGCAAGGGGCGAGGGAACTGATCCAGGTCGATCTGATACGACCTTTGGGGTGAAGTAGAGGTTTTAGAGACAGTTAGTTAGTTAGACAATTAGTTTTAGAGAAAGATAACCGTTTGGGATCGAAATTATAGTCGGTGTATAAAAGCAAGCAGAAAACAAGCAATTGATGAATCAATTTCCAAGTTAAAAAATAAAAATCAACAAGAAATTTTTGTTCTATTTTGGTGAAGCAAGAAAAAAGTTTTTTCTCTTTTTACGTCAAACTAAAATAAATCAATCAAAATGAAAATTGATTACAAAGTGCATTGATATTAAACGATTTTTTATTAGTTACAAACACTTAGAACAACCTACTTTAACGTAGATCTGTCTTACCTTTGCCATTACATTGCTCACCATCAGGCGAAATGGCCGTCAAACGCAAGCCAATAAATAAAAAAAATGTCTACCTTTTTTTACATAGAACTAGAAACGTAGTTCTGTATTTGTTAATGAATCTAACGGCAGTAAAAAGAAAAACCAGACTAATTTCAGATATATAATTGAGAGTAATTGTCAGGCTTCCTCGAGGAAAAACCGTAATAATAGCAGTGATTTTGGATTTACGCAACAGTCACGTGGTTTTACAAAACAATATACCTCGTGCACTTGACGGATTTTCCTGTTCTAATGCTTTAATTAGTCACTAACCCATAAAATACGGCAAATGCATACATTTTCAAAGTTCAAGTTTATTTTCATGCAAATAAGTTATTATGTGGGATAAAACTAAACCTAAACAAAGCCTAAAAAAAAAAATATTGGTACAAAGTCCAAGCTTGTATAAAAAATAGTAGATTCAACGAGGTTTTATGCTTAAAAAAAAGTTTGAAGTTTTTTCTGGTGTGTTTTTACTTGATCTTATATTCCGAAAATACGAAACTTTGTACACCTTTTCTGGCTTGCAGATTGCAGATGTTAATTTTCTAGAGTTCTAGCAACACATTATTTCTGCAACAGCTTAAACATCTGAGAAGCCAACATCACAACAACCACTTCAAGTTATAATAGCGAAGGGACTTCAAAAAGCGATCTGCATTTGCACGCAGCTTGTTGATCCAACTGACTTCACCTTAGATTAAAGTTATAGTTGGGACTAACTAGTATCTAAGTTGATAGTTAGTAACTTTAGCTGTCCGTTGGTTAGAATAGTTAGAATATACCTATCTCAAACCAAATAAAAAAAAATGTGTATCCCCAAAGCTATTTTTCGTAGATTCATGTAGCACTCTACTAATTCATTTCGTACAGCATAAATACATAGCTTATGTACTACGAAAATTTCCCCAAATATCTAATCAGTCTTTTCAGCTACACCACCGACCATATTCTAATCCTCTTAGTCCTGTTCGTCCAAAAGTTGGCTAGAAGAAATCAATTGAGATTTAGACTGCCCTTTACTACCGGCTGTTATTAGTTATTTTTTTATTAGTTATTTTTTCTTGTAATTTGTTTAGTGTGTGTGTCCTATGAATCCAAAATGCCAAACGTTAATTATTTTAAACTTCTATTTCTTGAAAGTCATTTCTCGAAATGCGCAACTCTTACGTAATAGTATGTAATATTCTACTAGCCGCAGGACCGGGATGAATGGCGTACAAGAAGGGAGGCCTATGCTCAGCAGTGGGCGATAACGGGCTGATGATGATGATGATGATGATGATTCTACTAGCCAGGCGACTTGAGGCGACTAACTTAGAACTTTGCTCTGTCTACCAAAATAAACATACAGATACTAACTGGGTACTTCAGATTAAAAATGACGAGTGTGTATTTTTCTTGCACGTGTCTACAATATTATCTCTGGAAGGCTCAATTCACGTGTCTCTGGTTTAAATATAGTTTTGAGTCTACAATATTATTGTCGTTGATTTTTTAATTGATAGCGAACACTAACGCTGCTAAGATACTTCTATAACTATAGACCTGTATCCTACTTCCTATCCTAGTAATCTTATAAATGCGAAAGTTTGTAAGAATGGATGTACATAAATATGTTTGTTCCTCTTTCACGCAAACACGGCTGAACGATTTACATGAAATTTAGAATGAAGGTTGTTCATGGTGTGGATTAACACATAGGCTACTTTTTATCCCGGAAAACTTGGGTGAAACCGCGATGCGCAGCTAAAATAACATAATTATTAATCTACGTAAACACTAACCAATTTCTTACAAACAAAACGTATATTCCTCTTCGATAAATTTTTAACTTTTTCTAAATTTTGTACCGCTACTAAGAAAGTCGTACCTACATTAGAAACGTATTTACATCTTTTTTATATTTATGACTTGTACTCATATTAAAATAGAAAACGATACGACATCGGAAATAATGAGTGTCCCAAGCACGGTTGCCAATGCATTTAGGCTCGGAGCAGACAATGTGAGACTTGCGCAAATGTCTCCTACAATTGAGCATGACATAAAATATCATTTTCAAGATTTACAGAAAATACAGCAAAGTTTATTTGTTCCAAAAATTTGGTTAAATAAAAAAAAGACAATAAACACAATAGACCTTACCTATACGTGGCAACAAAGTTAGTCGCTGTTTAAAATGCTTTGACAACTTCTCGCTGACGTGAAATGTCACATGCGAAAACAAAACGGGGCCCAAATTGTCTGTAGCTTGGTCACAAAATCGATCCCAATTCAGCATTTTGATGTTTAGCATCTTTCAGCTTTAGTAAAAATGCAGGCGATCACCAACACACAAAAACTGGTGCAAGAGCTGATTAGTGATATAGATTAGTGATTGCGCATATCATAACCGTGTGTAACGGGCTTTAGTATATACGCTATAAAGAGGTCCAGTGAAAGGCGTTTGTATCTTTAATTAAATCTGGATTTCCTTGAGACTCGATTAATTTTGCGCCGACGAGATTTCGATCTGGTTGAAATATTAATAATTCTAATAGACCGAGCGGCGGCTGCGTTGAAAACTGCGGTTATAGATAGTTCTACTCAAAAAAATTTTATATAGAGGTAGAGGCATTTTTTTTGCAGGCAGCAAGTGGATGTGTAAAGTAGAAAGTCGTGCCTTGTGGCGTTCTCTAGGAAATGCCTATGTCCAGCTGTGAACAACATTAGATAGGTTGATGATGATGATGATTTTAAATTTAGGGTTTGATCCCTTATTCTTGTTCGCGAAAGTAAATGAGCTTGTAAAGGCAACTGTAAGAGTTTTAAGGCTGCCTGAAAGCCTCCGACATGACTCTCGCGATATAACCGAGGTAGAGTGTGAGCTACTCAAAGGTGAGGGGAAAGCCCTAAGTGTCCGTTTAAGAAACAATAAGTCACAGTTAGCAATATTCCAGGATTCATGTCATTCTACTTTGTTTATGAATGATAGTCATGCTTCAGCTCATCTTGACGTTTCATAAAATTCACATAAATTCTCGGGTTAGTTGTGCAGAGGTTGTGCAGTTGTGCAGTTGTGCAGTTGTGTGGTTATGACATGCCACTATTTTTGTGGTAAAACATGCGAGTTCTACGAGACTGCTATTGGTTTTTAAATGTCAGCCCCTCTACTTATGTCCTTGTAACGAGTTTTATCATTTAGCAAACGTAATAAAATAACCCAGCGCCAAGTTTTGCTCTGCTAGATATTAAAAAAACCTTAGACCTTATTTGAGCACCTTTCAGTGCCGTGAAAAAGACAATAAAGAAAAAACCCAATAAGACAATAGAGTATAGAGTAACAAGAATAACACAAAAATGTATCTGTAATTTTATAGAGGTATAATTCAAAACATAACTCATAATATTTATTAAGAACTATAGTTTCCATATACAGTTAGGTAAATATGTATATATTTTTTTAAAAGAATATTTGCTCTGCTGCTTTCTGGCGTAAAGAGTAAAGAGATCTTAAGTTTTCTCTGCTATTTGGTAACTTACCCTAAGTTATCTCTGTTATTTGAAACTTAGAAAGAAAAAAAAATACTTTCTTATGGTTCTGGTAAAACAAATTTGTTAATACTTGACAGTTCGCGCTGCCTGCATTACCTTTAATGAAGTGCCTCTGCGGGCCGGCCGGGTAATTACTGTAATTATACTGATTGAGGACGGCGGAAAATATGTGTCTGCCAGTAAATGGAGGAAAATTTTAATGTTGATGATGATGGTAGAAAAATGTGTGTAGGTAACTAAAATATAGACATTTGCAAAAACTATTTATACTTGTTGTAATACATGTACTCAACGCGAAAGTATCTCTTTGTCTGTTTGTTGCATTGACACTTTACTTTTTTAAATTATACTTCGGATAGGGCCTATGACTTTTCGAATTACTCCACCGTGCTCACAAATTCACTATTCGGGCAATGACAAATCGAACTTTTATTGTTTGGAACATCGATTGGTTACCGGATGAGATACTTTGAACAAACTCTACCTACCTTCATTTTTATAATTTATGTTTTTAATGTAATTCTCATTTCAAAACTATTTATAAGATAAGCTCTACGTGTCTTTTAGTCTCAATCTGCGCTATGCAAGGACACTTGCATACTATACCTAAGTAAAATGTTTATCAATTCAGCCGATGAATCTGTTCTTCTGGGAACTCCACATTTAAATAGCCTATTTATAGTTACGTTGATGAATAATGAAAGAATAAAGGATAAATTCATTCATAAGTGTCATAACAATAGTAGATACTTGTATTTATTACCTACCGTTGTAAATGGAATTATTGTTATACATATAGCAGACATCATGGTAATGAGTAATTATCGTGCTTCACAAGTTTACATTAATATTATGAATGGGTCAAAACAGTCCAAAAGCTCTGTTTTTGTCGTATGTAAAAAAAGAACTTTGATTGAGGTTTGATTTTTGGGTGATATGAGTTATGGTGTGACACGTTACAAGCTAATTGTTAGGGTTCCCTGTTACATAGGTACATCTGTAGGAGTGTAGGTATAGAACACAGATCATAAACTAAAGAATCTTCATAGACAAACATACAAACTTTTTAGATATTAAATCTAGACACATATTTTACTTTATTCATCCAGCCATTCCAGCCGGATGTAATGTAATACAACAGTGCGTAGTCCTCAAAGTTCATCATTTTGCAAAGCATGTCCTCTCGTAAACGTATTAATTAATTGCGTATAAAGCTTAGAAAAACAGTAATTTCAAGCTTAACAGCTTCCTGCGTTGATTGCTCGGCTCGAGTTAATTTTACAGTGATTTTATCTACAAAAAGTAAGGCATGTAGCGAGACCAGCGAGCCAGTTACGTGGAGTGAGGCCGATTTTCCCCGGTGCGTGTGTGGATCGAGTTTCACGCGCGCGCGTGTGCGTGCGCCGGCGCAGACATGCTGGCAACGAGCGGACGACGCTAGCGGCGAGTGCACACTAGCCCTTATATCGACTGCTATGAATACTATAGAAACTGAAAATCACGATTCATTTTCATTGTGCCAATTATACGAATATTTAATATACTTTTAGAAAAACAAAGAATTCAAAAAAATAATGACATTTTTAAATCGAATAAAATTGATAGGTAGGTACATAATTATTATGAATTTCAACTTATTAGTTTACGTCAATTTTTTTATTTAGTTTGCTCTCCTGTAAAAAATGCCATTTGTAGTTTCCATACTGTTCGTAGGGGCAGTCGAAATCTGCCTTTTTCACATTCGATCGCCTGGATCCCGTCATAGTATCATGGCAGAAAAAAACTTATTTACTGGAGGTTCAGTAACATTCAAAGTAAAATTTGATCAATTTCGTTTTCTTTAGAGTTTCGTATCAAAATGGGAAAAGAACCCTTATGGTGAGAGCCCGATATCTGCCTGTCTGAATAATTGTCTAATTAATATTGTGTCATGATGCTACCCAGCTTTGCTTCTACACACCCAGCCCTTCGAGAAAGCCATAAACGGAAAATTCAAGAATACGGTATCACAAAACAAACCGTTTTATCACAGCCATAAGACTGGTAATAGCATGGAAAGGAAATAAGTATTGATATATTTCCCATGATTTCACCTCTACATTTTTTATCTTGTGCGATTTAGGTAATTACAGGTAACTTAGGCATTGGGTTTATTAACGAGGATAAATATATTAATAGCACGTGGTATGAGCACGCCTAGGCATATAATATATGATGACGAAATTGTGAATCACATGTATGTTTGTGGTGTCCATATGAAAATATCCAAGGGAGGACTTAAACGGGTTTGACCGACGAGTTATATCCAACACGTGTTACAAAGTCGTATCTTATTTCTTTCTTAAAGTTCGCTCAGCTTCGGGTGCTCGGAGGCTTCGGGAAGTGAAGAAAACAACTTTACCCGCGGATGCTAGATACTTGAACTTTATTTTTTTTCTGCAATATATTTTTTTGGCTTATGTTGTTTATTCATTTATTTTTGTAATCAACAGCATTGTTGTGAAATAAAATTATTTAAGTAAAAAGCTCATTGTGTAACTGTTATTTAAAAAGGAGAAGATTATAAATATGTTCCACTGTTTGTGTGTTTATTTCGGTTTCAGATTTGATGATTCTCTGTATGAAAAAGCCCTATCCCTGTGGATGTGTGCGTGGGGCACACTGAGACGAGCTGTCGCCTGCCGTTCTGCATTAAGGTACAGAAAAGGTATCTACATTGCATGCCTCGCCGTTCAAGTTATTCTATACATGGACGTAGCATATAGGTACGTAGGTAGGTAGGTATGGAGGCATTGCAATGTGTTGCATTGTAGCCTGTGTTGCGAAATTGTAGCAATCTGCGCTGAGACTATTCTTTACTATTTATTTTCTTTAGCACGTTTATTGAGTGCTATTGCAAATGGAAGAAAGACAAAAAGCAAGGATCCAACCTATATAATTACGTACAAGTACATGCATAGGTTTATTCAAACCGTCTTCGTCAAACAAGAATAACATGTTATCTTATAGTTTTATCATTTTGTTAATGTGGATTTTGTCAGGGACGGACATACATACAATACATGTCAGATACATAACTCTCCTTTTTTTACTTCGCCGCAGTCAGGTTAAACCTAGTGAAATAAAAGTGCAGAGTTTTGACCTCTCATTTCTGGCGTGTACAACAAAGCGCTATCCAACTGTATATAACTATAATCAATCTATCCAACTGGTGGTATGAACACAATCAAATCTCCAAGTACCTTCAAACATTAACACCGCATTCACTAGGTATGTGCAAGTGTAAACCAACGCTCGGCATTACGCGGAAGTCCGAAGTAGGTACCTACTGCAGACGACACTTGACCTATCCAAGGCAAAACATCGAGCTCACACCACTCGATTAATTCGACCAGGAAACGGCTTTATTGACTGATTGTCGTTGTCGAAAAGTAGAAAAAAAACGTAATTGAAGTAAGAAAAGTAAGCTTTTGAATTAATCTTTTCTCAGAAAATACATGTTAGAAACTCCAACTCAACTAATTTTCAACTACTGTTTTATTTTTTACTCAATTTCAAGTATTTTAACGAGTCACACTGTTACACTGAGAGTTACTCGTTGGGAACGATTTAAAAAATAGATTCCCATCGAGTTACAGTGACTCGTTAGGAAATATATTTTCCAAAGAGTAACTGTGTGACTCGTTGGAAACCCCCCTTTTTAAGGGAAATAAGACGCTTTGTATCACACACGTTGAAAAATGCTGATCTAAAGCTTTTCACTAATCTATTAGTCTATTCAGACTAGATATTTGAATGGGATGGGCCCGTGGAGAGGCTAGACCTGTAATGTTATCTTTACAAGAATCATTATGTCTCGCTGTTTATTTATGTTATTAAGTCATAAAACGTATCTAAATGTCAAAATTTACGATTGTAAAATCGTAATTTGACACCGCCATTGGACAGATTATGTTAATTTAATTTTTTAATGATTTGATTTACGTCGAGGAGACGGCACCGTATTGAGTTTCGAACAGGTGTTCTTCGACGATAAATTAATTTTATAATTATGTTTTTATCTTAATCATTATACGTGTAGTTCACGACTTTTTAAATGGCATTATTTATGTTTTATGTGGTTTTTTATGTATATCGCAGCGGTGACCCCGAATACGAATTAAAACGTCTAGGTAGTAGAAATAAGTTTGTTCGATGTATTAATTGCCTTAATTAATGAAGATTAGGTTAAAATCCACCTATTATGGTAAAGTTATATCTTTTTAGAAAAAGGATGAAAGTTTCCATTAGTATGCGTCTGAGGGAAATAAATTATTTCTGTAAATAAAATTGAATTTTGTTCGTTTATAAGGACATCATTTGAGAACAGCTGAATTGATATGTCTAAAACTTTCTATAAACAAGGACGAAACCGAGTCTTAAACTTAAGAGGCCAAAGGTCGAGTAGCACTGCTAGTATAAAGTCCCGAGCATCAGTATCAATGAGCTTAATATAAACCTATGTCAACTGCCTTAAGTATATTGTCATTTGATGTGGTGATGATATAAGTACTGAGTGAAGCGGACATCTTTGGTTCTAGTTGAAAGACGTGCCTTCGGCAATGAGAGAAACCGTATCTTTAGCTGTGGACCAAGGTTTAATGATTATGATAAATATTCTTTGAGGTTATTGCTTCGTATTCTTAACTTCCAGAATACGGGCCTTGTGTTAGTGTGAGGCCGCAGTAGCGGTTGAAAATACTATATTTAGCTTTCAGACAAAATAGCTAGCTTTTATTTCAAGATAAGTATATGTATTACTTGGAAAACAAATCATTATATCTTAACCAAAACCTTAAGAAATATTTCTTGTCAAATCGTTAAACAATCATTAATTTTTTCATTTAAAATACTAGTCCTCGGTTAAATTCATATAAAGTCATTAAAATTCAATCAATATGGAGTTATTGAAATGCAATCCGATTATCATTCTGATTAATGTTGTCACGAGCTCCTTGATGTATATTTAATGGAGTATCATTTAGGCTCTACGCAAATGATCATTCAGATGTATTATATGGACTCGCCGCACACGCAGCAAGTAGCGGCCACTCGCAACTTACTACTAACTCGCCACAAACACGTCAACAGCACACACGTTGTCGAAACTGTGAAGCGAGTGTTGCAAATGGCAGTGTGATGACCGTGGCGTGGTTTGTTCGAAACAGCCACCAGTGGCGCGCTATATCAACTGGTAGCTGTGGCTAGTGGCTCGTTTGCGCCGAGCCTTACGATACAGCTTCAATTCGAAGTTATTAATAGATTGTATTTCTCCCGTCTGCGGATTTTTATTTGTATAATTTTGAATAATGCCAAACTTTGTTTTGACGTTATTTTTAGACCGCAACCTTTGCTTCTTTTGTTAATTTACTAAGTAACGTGGCGTTTTAAGATTAAAGATTATTATTAAAGAAACAAAAATAGAATACACGACAGTTGATCTACTCTACGATTGCCGTTGATTTCTTATTGCCGTTATTGAAATCGATTGTTTTTTTTAGAAAATTTGACTTGATTTTTAGCCACAATCAGCTTAAAGGTATTTGAAAACATTGATAATTAACATCAAAATTATCAAATTGCAGCAAAAAATTCTCAATGGTTCAATTGATCTAGAACAATCTCCAAAAATACGTTACTTATTTTCGTGTCGATTTCTCTCGAACAAAAGACTTCAACGCACGGCCTCAGACCTTAGAGTCAAAGGCGGCGGTCGGACCTTCCAAGAATTCGGAAGTACAACGCGACCAACTTTAATGTCCAATTTACTGAGAGAGCCACCATCGTGTTATCAGACTGCAATCCGTGGGAAATATTAGTTCCCTTATTTAGCCGTGTAGGGGTATAGATTGGGCGCTCTGCAGACCCAAAGCACTTCGACAAAGTTTTCTTTGATAGGTGACGTCACACGCGTGTAGATGAGCCTATTATTACCGTTCAAGGCCTTTTATAATATAATAAATCTACAAGAAGTGTTTTTACCATAATAAAATACTACATAAATCATAAAATCACATAACAAGTGTATAGTAGATGACTCTGATAGTAGATTTCTGCTGATCGCAAAAAAATTTTTTTGGTAAAATAATGTACGAGTAGCTTCAGAAATACGTGAAAACTAAATGTTTTTGTCATGTTTAAAACATTTAATGACTGGTTGATTTAACAATAAAATAACACACTTTTCGTAGGTAACCTAACGTAAAACTAAATACTAAAGTTTAAATTAATCAGGAAATAATTAAAAATCTAGAAACTAATTAGTAATTAAGGCCATAAATCTAAGGCTAATAAGGTTCTAAATACTTAAACAACATAAACTCAGTTGATGTACAACTCATCATTAAACCAAAAAGGTAATAAAACTAAAAACGAAGGGATTTCTGCGAATACGAATCCATAAAAGTTTATACGCATCGTACGAATTTCGAGTCATCTTGACAGAATCATTTCATGAACTGCTACAATCGTAATAATTTAGCGCGTGCCATAAAAAGAGGTGCTAAAAATACATAAACCTAAGTAAAATTATAATCATACCAATATTACAAAAGTCAAAGCTTGTGAGCGAATGTGTGATTGTTAGTTATTTATGCTGACACAACTTAACTGATTTGGGAGTAATTTTGTATGAAAGTAGCCTAAACTCTGGATTAAAATAGAGGTTACTTTTTATCCCGGAAAGTAAGAGTGAAACCGCGGCAATCACACTGATAAATGGCAATCAAAACGATGGATTCACGTACGGAGTATACTGATAATCACCAAAAAGTACAAAGATTAGCACCAGTTTTTAGGGTGACAATCATCGTAAAATATGGTGCTAAAAACCCTAAAAACTGGTGCTAGTACTAGTTTTTACGGTGACAAAAGCACCGTAAAAACATGCTAGTATTAACTAGCACGCAGCTAATAAATACTAGCTGATACCCGATGACTGCCTTTGGCCTCGCAGGAATGGGGTTGTGATTAATAAAGCATTATAGCACTCAGGGCTTTCCATTGGTGAATATTTTTTCCAAATTTAGCCAATAGCTTCGGAAATTACCATCTACATGCATATAAATATATTTACATACAAACTTTTCAGTAGATAAAATTAGTAGACAGTAGTTTATTTTAGTATATCCGTCATTCATGCACTCTAAAAATATTTAAATCATACTGTGTGAAATGACAGTCACCAATGACAGTTTATTTAAACTTATTGAGTCATATCTGTTACGAAATTTTTTATTTGTAATTTTTATGTTAATTTTGCTGCGTTTTGTTTGCATATTGAGCTCATACAAAGCCGATTAGATCCGGAATCTAATCTTGTTAAGAACATTAATAAAGCTAAGTCAAACAAATTTATTCCATATGCAGCTCGTTGAATTTAGCGTTTACTCGTTATAAATATACTATTACTTCATTTTGCAATTCATGATGCAATACTCAAGTGCAGTAATATTTATTTTTTATTGACGCCCCGCACTTTCTCCCTAAACCACAAAAATATAAGTACAAAGTATTTATCAGCATAGATTTTTATTAACATTTTAAATATATTCATTTTAAAATTATATTGTAAGCTGAAATTGTTATCTTTTCCTCAAACTTAAACATAGATCGATGATCCGTCTACCTATGAAAGAAAGTAACTAAAAGTAAATACCTACCTATAATATATATTTAGGTAAATTTCACAGAAAATAGGTACCTACATATTTTACGAAATTATTTCATTTAGGTAATATATTTCTTATGAATTAAAAATGAATCGCTGTCCGTTTGTTTAGCTAAAACTCGAGAACGGCCAGACCGATTTGAATATTTATTTTTTTGTTTTGTTTGCCCCAATACAGGGAGAATTTAAAAGTAAAAAAAAAACAGCGCGTAAAACCGCCGGGTGCAGCTAGTTAGTGATATATATGTTAGTATATTAACTGTTTATGAGATAATACAGCTATTCTTCGAAGAGTTAAACATTTTTAGATATTGTCTAAACACAGATTTACGCGAAACTAACCCCCGTCAGCATGAGCCGACGTAACTATAACGTTTGTTACGTCATGTGTACGATGTAGACCGCATATGGGAGGCTGGCCGTACACGAGGCGATGTGAGTCGGCGGCCGCGGCAACTCGACTTAAAGTCAACATAACATAACATAAAACCAGCCTTTGGAACAGATAGAAAATGATTCAAAATAAAGAAACTTTATAGAACCTGTAAAAAGGTTTTAAACTGAATAAAATGGTATTAACATGTATAACTCTCCTTGTATTTTATTATTTAAACTGGCTTTAAGTCAAGTAACGAGGTAAGAGAATGTTGTCGGACGTTTGTATGGTACGCACTACGCATACGTCGCTGTCACGGCCCGTGGCACGACATTTCTTGAATTCGGAATCGAAGCTTCGCTCAAGCTCCTTGCGCTCGAGGCATCATTAGTCGCCACATGAACGAACGGCCTAGAGAAAGGTGTCAAAAGGCATTCCCGATATAACGATGATGTCAAAATAAGGTCATTCTGTAATCGCCGTGTATTTCTAAATAAAAAGTTCAAATATGGATCTGCCATTTATGAACGATAAATAAATAGATTATGCATTAAATATTTATACATTGTTATTTCGGTTTGGCCCACTATTTTGGTCAATTAATACCTACCTACATATTGTCTATTGTGTAATTAACTCTTGTAGTTTAAATTTTATTGTTTACTGGAAATGTTGTTTCACACGCTATTTAACAAGAACCGTTAATTTTTTTTCTGATAAAAGAATCAAAATTATAAGCTTCCAAATTTCTTCCGAAGCAGTTTTAAATTTTAAGTCTTTTTCCTTTTATTTTCTTTAAATTAAAAGTTTGTTTATTTATTTTATCCTTTGCCTTTTATTTAATAACGGGCTTAATTAAACAAAACATGTTGTTATTTACACAGAAAAATACAGATTATTTTATTTTATAAATAATGTAGTTTGTACAGGAAATAAATTATATTATAACTTTATATGTTTGATTGGATACATTTGATCATTATCAATAGAATGAGTACAGTTCGATATAAATCTTTCTAAGATCAAAGAACGATAAGAACAACGGATATTATAGTGAATATATTAATATCACAATAATTTGTTAGGAAATAAACAATTAATGCTCTACAATCTATTGCAAAATTTATTATTATTAGCTACAAAATAAATAGATTTTTGGAATTTGTTGTTAACATGTATTTGCATTTTTTTATGATTTCACTAATATGTATTAAGCTTATTTTTCCGGAGTTTGCACAATAGGTATGTTACATATTATTTTTAAGTTCAATTTTAAGAACTTATATTGATTTGGTTGTTATTTTAACTTATTTATTAATCGTTCATGAATTAGTGGGAGAGTATACATTGATGTATGTTAACTATTATTTCTTTTTGCACAAGAGAAATAAGGAAAGTATAGATAAATTTTATGGGAGCTGAATTTTTCAGATTACTTATCTCGCAGCTTTCTGTGACATGATTTATCCGGCTGATAAGACAAGATCGTTTAAGTGTTTTATCAATGATTTGGTAGTATTTGATGGTCTTAGATTATAGTAGTCACATAATACTGATATATCACATAGTAAGATATTAGCATAATATTTTCAAGTAACCTGCAGATAAAAATTGGGAATTTCCAACTAGAATAATTTGCGTCGACAAATGTTCTCAAATTAAACTCGTGGAAAATCTTTCAAAATTTGACTAAACAAGTTCATAAATTAAAATAAAAACAAAGCCAACCAACCGCAAGTGTATGTCACAACAAACGCTGGAGCGTCCAGTTGGAACCAAACAATCACGTCGACGGTATCTCTAAACATATCTTACTTGCATTTTAATCCAGTTTCCGATTCCAAGTGAACACTCACGTTCGTAAAAAGTATGGGTTACTCACTCTTTTATCCGTCAAAAAGGGTGGGTACACACTGACACTTTCGCGCGATAGCAATGAACGAAGCGAGCGTCGCGTTACGTGCGTTCTAAGCAACGTGCGGTGTAAGTTTGTGGTGGCTGGTGACCGGCTGACGTATATAACTCGGCCGGAGAGTCAGCCACTGATTGGCTGGCTGGCGGCGCGCCCGCTCCCTACGTCACGCAATAAAAGAAAGCCACTTCAAAACTTTATCGTTTCAAAAGTTGCAAGTGACACCTTTTTTATTCGCGAGTGAGCTATGAGCTTAGATCACACGAGCGAGCGAAGGCGAATATTTCGTGGATTGCGCGCAGTTAATACAGGCTATTCGCGGCTTTTTGGGCTGCGATATGAATTAGTCCTATGATTAGATGAAACCAGAACAGTATCACAGATAATACTCGATATAATCGGCGCTGACGATGACGAAACAATAAAATATAAAATAATTAATGACATAATAAAAATATGAGAGGTAATGGTATTGAACAATCAGTTAAAATTTTAATCAATGAAAGGTGAAACTACAGGAAAACCATAATATAAATGAAGTATGATGTAATATTTAATAAAGAATTACATTTAAACGACTTTAAAACTATTTAAAACTATTTAGAGTGACCGTTGTAGTTATTTATATTGTAAAAATATTACTAAGATTTTTGTCGCAGCGATAAAAAAACATAAAGTAAACTATGTTTTTATTCAAGGTATAAACCACCTACTACTTACTATAATAGCCTAATGTAAATAATAAAATATTATAATCCGCGACTTTTATTTTCAAACAAAAAATATAACACATTTAGTGGTGTGGGGTTGAATAACAGAAATTAATTTGTTAGTGAATGCTCATGTCATACAGAAAATGTATTATCCAAATTTCATGTTTCTAGGCCCAGCTATTTAGGCTCTGCCTTAATATATCAGACAGGTAATGCCTTTTATATAGATAGATAATGGTAAAACTAAGCCAGCGATGACAAAACTCAACACTCGTCTATAATATGCAAGAATTTGTTCTACAAGCTAAATAATTGTAACGCATGGGAAAATACTGGCGCCCGCGTTTACGTATTAATTACACTACATTATAAGAGTTCCATGGGTCGATTCCACCCACGGAATCCTTGCTCATGTTTCTAGTCTTTAATTACTTTATTGAAACCTATTTTTGTAATTAAAATGACTAATAGATCTCTGAGCGAGTCTCGATTGTGACTCTACAATTCTACATTAGACTAGATAAGTTCAAAAGAATAAAAAAATATATACGAATTATAGTTCAAAAAAACTAAAAAACACGCTTTGCTTAGTGTATTGTCATCGGTCCTCGATATATCTACAAAGTTTGAACGGAATCTGGCCGTTTAAAGTGGGACAAAATCTCACCCACAGGAGTCGGTTACAAACATACGAGTATAAATGAAGCTAAAATAAAAAGCGTGTAAAAAGAAGAAAAACCCATGATGGATGTGTAGGTTGTACTTAATAGGACAACGGTTAAAAAAGGTTTAAACCCCCCCCCCCCCCGATTTCAAGAAGGTAAGTTGCCAAAGAAAACGCGTCGAAGGCTGTCATTTGCTGCCTAAATGGTAACGCCTTTTCCGTTCCGTTTTGTGTAAAAACACTAAAATTCCCAAGCAAAATAATAATAATTCACTTCAATTTAATACTTCTGCAGTAAATTGCCAATTTTAAATAAAAAGAAAAACAAAAAATAAAAGCGATCTCTTCATTGGTGATATTAAGCAGAGTACACATTAAAACATTAAAAGAAGAACTAAAATTGTTACTTTACTTGTGTGCATGTAGACGTGTGTGTGTAGGTTCTCATCACTGAATTATTTTTAAGCACTTTGGCTTTGGCCTTATTTTAGTCCTGTTATGTCCACAGAGTCGTGTTAATTACAAAAATACCTGAGTACATAGTATTTTAACTATATCTTATCTATTGAATACATAATTTCTCGGCCTTGTCCATCTATATGCATATCAGGTAAATAAAAACCTAATTTAATAACTTGTAAATAATAATATTAACCTGGCAAACAATGCGCGCGTGATTTGTGATTTAATATTTATGAACAATTTATTTATTTACAAAAAAATACCTGCTGGGACGTCTGACTCGCAAAATTTCCAATATTCCCCAATTTAGCCTCTCTAGGGATGAATGTATCGATTCCTTTATCTTTATTCCTTTATCGACGTTTTGTAGAAGTCTTGTGCAAAACCGCATGGTTTTAGATCTAGAAACATGCGATCTGGTTTAGGCCGGCGTTGTATGTTTTTAAGTGCAATTTTCAGGTCTAGCTTTGGTTTTAGCATCGACATGAAAAGCCAAATTGTTTCATCTCATATCAATGACTTTTAGGTATTATTTTGGGTCAGTGATATATTTTAAATATCGTTAAAATCTATCACTTCCAATTTATTTCTTTGAACTTTAAAGCCGGCGACTGACCTGAGCATTTTGCCGTAACGTAGCATTCGAAGCGAGCGTGGTGGAGCACGCGGCGCTCGCAGCGAGCGGATCGGCTCGCTGTACTGACCTGCAACATTTCATCGTAACGTAACGTTACGTTACGACGAAATATTACAGGTCAGTCGCTGGCTTAAGTAGTGAGAAGTTGAGAAGAACGCTACCGCCACTTTATACTTGTGGTCAACGCGGTGATATTCCTCTTTGGAAAATTTTGCAACGACTTGTCTGAGGTTTGTTTTGTTTTTTTCGAATAACACAAGATTTTGGAATTTTAATATTTATAGTTAGAGTAGAAATAAACTCAGCTGCGATGAGAGATGGAGATATCGTTATCTGATAAGAGTAGTTACGTTATGTCTCTGTAAAAAGATTACAACGGATTGTGACGTAACGATGATACAAGTATTTGTACAGCAAATTTTTGTGACTGAATCAGACCTTTGCACACTAAAGTGTGATCAAATAAAACTCTGTCACTGAAGTAATTCTTTTAAATTCTCAAGTTAATTCTTAATTATTATTTTCTCTGTTAATATTCAAATTCAAGTTTGAATTAAAATGTGAAGTATTTTTATCGTTATATTTTTTTGTCTGTATGTCTGTTACTCACGATTGTTTTCGGCACAATCTGCATACACATGCTGCACTGGCTAAGACGTGAAACTTCCCTAAGAAAACTTGAAAAAAAGAGGAAATAATTACTCGGCAAAAGAGCTTGGTGACCAAGATAAGATAGATTTAGCACTAGGTTGAACTTTGTGTATAACCTCAATTGTTACTCGGAACTGTGGTAAGCTAAACATAGCTTATGATTACGGGTAATTAATTCTTTTCGGTTAAGTACCACCGTTCTGTGTAACCTCACTTAATATTACCTAGAATATAGCGAGTAGGAAATAAAAATAACATTACATATATTTAGCTAAAAGCCGTAAAAACGGCCAACAATAATATAAACAAATAAACACAATATATTTCCGGAAAATCCGGAAAATGTACGAAAATGGAATATTCCAAAATTGACAATTTTATCTATTGAGGATGTCACCTTGTGAAGGGTGATTCTGCAAATAACGAGTTTTACAGAGATTAGGAACAAATGTTATTTAACACAAGTTACTTCATCATTATCAGCTCAGTAATTATAATGCTTGTAAACAGAAACGTCCTTGGTGGGAAACGGTATATCTTAAAGTTTAGGATATATCTATAATCTGTATTTTGTATTTTAATATTGTTTAAGTCTTAAATAATGCATGGTTATAAGGAAAGGGTATGACAAGCCGAAAAAGCCCGAAATTCGCGAATAAAAATCAGCTGTTCCATACATTTTGTCGAGTGTCATTGACATTTTTTTATGGAACAGCTGTTTTTTTTTCGCGCATTCCGGATTGGTCCCATAGTAAAAGTTGTTCATAATGATGAGTACTATGAGCCCTTTTATCTAAAGTAACCTACATACTATGACGTCTAGAAACTATGTATCTTTTATTCGTAAAACAGTATAGCAAGGTAATTGAACATCTTCTATTGCATATTCCTTCCAGTTATTGACTTCGTGTAAACAAAACCTTGCGTTTTACGAGTTTAGCAGAATACTCACCGTACGTGGTATTTATGTAACTTAAACGTGAGTAACTGGGTATATAAATAAGTGCATTGATTCACAAATGCTTCTGAATTATGGGATATAAGGGCCAGCGCAATCAGACAACAACAAAACTACGAAATAAAGTTAAAAATTAAAAGTACGTAGTATAAAAGAAAGATGAACGAAAGGAAAATGGTAGCCTAGAAGAGATCTCAGGGAGCGATAAGGTTGACACTTGTAGTTATAGTTTGTAAATATTTCCTGTTGTAATTTTCTGGTATGAAGTTTAAAGATTTCCTGCGTATAACTCTAACGCACTGCGAGAAGGTACGAGTATAGGAAAGATGTGGTGGAATTCTCTACTAGAGTCAGAGCAGCCCAAAAAGTATTTCTGTAATTCGTATAATTTTTCTGTCTGTTTTTAAAGTCTATTTTTTAACCCCCGACCCAAAACGACGGGATGTTATATGTTTGACTTGTCTATGTTTTGTCGGGGGTATTTTAAATTTAATTTACATTATCTATACTAATATCATAAAGAGGAAAGATTTGTATTTTTGTATGTTTGTGTGGAATAAACTCAAAAACTGCTGGACCGATTTCAAAAATTCTTTCACCATTCGAATGCTTTTTTTCTCTTCCCAAAGTAACATAGGCTATATACATATCTAATTTTTTTTTTTATCCACAGCGAAGCGTGGCAGGGAACAGCTAATTATATATTTAATAAACATGATTTTAAGATGATTGTGATGGTTAGGCGTGTTCCTTTGCAGCAACCTTCATTTTATAGATCATATAAACAAATAGGAGCTAGCGAGTATTGCACCACTATCCGCTCGTAATTTCCTTGAAAAGCAATTCAGAAGTACATCTAAAGGAAAATGAGATAAGCATGAACTAACGATTTATTTTTGGATTTATTTAGTAGTTGTATCTAGGGTAAAATTAAGTCTATCTGCGAATTAGTAAATGTACCACTCACTGAACTAAATACAATAAAACAATAACACCGAAATAAAAAGAGCATAGAGGCAAGAGAGCATAGAGGCAAGAGCATAGAGAGTAAAGCATTGATGAGCACAACAGGCGATTTATCGCTATGAGTGCTCTCTTTCAGACTAAAATGACAGGATTTAAATTTTATCACCATCTTATCAAATTTAAATACGCGAGAGATAGAACGAACAAATGTTAAGTTGTCAAATTTCGTTTGGTTTAGAAAATTATACAACAGAATCGACGACCAATGTCAATTAAAGGCATCCTAACGAATCTTTGAGTTTTGTATTTTCCTTAGAAATGAATGCGCTAACATTGCTAAAATTTTCCACATTCCTTCCTGCTTAGTCTACCTATATAGATATTTGGAATATCATAACGAATGACTCAGTTCTGCGGAGACGGTCGATACCTAGCGGTAACCCTAATTTTCGGAAGCATGCTATCACCCTTGTAAGTAGAATTTAGGGATGTGAAAAATGACTGTCTTCAAAGCTAAATAAATTCATGTGATTCATAGCTTTCCAATCTGAGGAGGTTTAATGTAAAATGGTCATTATTATTATTAAAATTAAATCACGATGTTTCGTGGGTCGAAAGCATAAAGTTTACAATTTTTTTTGTAGCATTAGATTAGGTACGATACCTACTTATAGAGCTTTGATTTTTGAAAAGCTCGTTCAAAGCTCTTTCTTTATTATGTAAACAAGGTTACAAAAATACTTTTTCAGCGTAATCAATGACTAATTGCCCGGAAACTTGGACAGAGGAAGTTAATTCAAGTTCAACCGATGAACGGAAAAATGAAATTACGCGACCAATATCAATAGAGCTGTCCAAATAACTTAACTACCAATTTATAACAAGTTTTGTTAAGATAGATATCCGATGGTGTCTCCATTTTGAAGTGTATTTCTAAATTGGTCAGCTAGTCAGAAGTAAACCTTACTAGCTGTCAGTGACCTAAACTGCAGCTTTTTGTGAAGAAGTGAATCATTTTACTGGGAAATACATTTCCTGATCCTGATGATGCTTAATCGAATTCTTTATCCTTAGATATCTTAAAGCGAGTGATTATGGTTTATCCTCAATGAGTTTGTTACTATTGATTGATTAACCAGATTAACCTACCTAGAATAAAATACGAAGGAAGGCGGTTTGGAATGCAAAAGTTGTGTGCCTGTGTGAATGGAATTCATGTTTGTATGGCTTTGAGATTAGCGTGAAAAATAGCCAGGGAAAACCGATATACTTACCTTTGATAAAATAAAGGTATACGGAACCATGTAATTCTTTAATAACCATTAAGGTAACGGGACAGTCTATAAGGAATATCAAACTTAAGTGTATTATTTTCCCCCTTTCTCTGACTCATTAGAAATACAACAAAAAATATTAGGTAATACCTACGCGTCAATTATTTCAAGAGTTAAGAAGTGACATGATGTCACTAACTGATGTTTAACTTTAAGAAAGCGTTAACTTAATCATTAGTTAAATGACACATGATTGATGCTCTAACCTCAAAGGATTTCGAAGTTCATTCAAAGAGGACGGATTACTTATCTCTGCTTTCTAGACACTCGATGTGTCATCATTTTTTAACTCTGATGTTAAGAAGACAAAATTAATAGGAATCCGAGGTATTTTGTTTGCTTATTTGTCTTGAACTCATAAGGAAACTACCTTATTACATAAATTATGGCTGCAATTAGGGTTGGATCAGTTAGTTTATAATAGACAGAACTCTAGTAGCTTATAGCTCGACTAGCTGTTCGTAACCGAGCAACGGTCAGTCCTAATGGATTAGCGTTGGTTGATTATAACTAAGCGCTACCGTGACATGTAAAATTGTTAATCCAGTTGTCATATACTAACAAATGGTAAGTCATGTCAGAGGCCTCTCAGGTGGCCTAAAAGTTGCAAGCTTTGTCAGAGACCTTCCGGGCGGCCTGAAAGGCAGCCAGGGGAAAAATAAACGAGAGAAAAGCAGACTAGAGATAAAGGAGAGAATCTAACTGTAAGGATTGCAACCCTGGGTTGAAATCTCTAATTTTATTTGATAATCGAACCAAACGCATTTATTGGAATAAAACACATTTCAACCCAGCCCAGCTCTACACAGATTTATTATATATTCCTTTCCTAGTTTCGCTCTATCTAATTCTGTAACCAAGTGTTTGTCAATAAAACTAAGTACATGTTACGTCAGAAAACAGTACATCATATGACTAATTATCAGGCGCATTGGCGTAACCATCACGTGCTGTACTTAAAGACTTATTTGGGAAAATAATGGCCACCAGTTATCTTGACAAAATAGAAATTATCTGTTCACTAAATGCACGCGTGCTCTGAAACAACCAAATATGGAGCTACTATGTGCTCATTGAAATCATACTAATACTTACCTATTGCAAAACTAGCTCGGGCTCTATTCTTGCTAGTGATATATTATCTCGGTCACTGTCGCTCTCATTAGATATGTCATGAGAGTAAGAGAGAAGGAGATAATCTCCAGCCCCAAGAATAGGGAACATTACGAACATATTTTATGAAGAATTAATAAATTCTTCGTAAGTGTAATTTTACGCTGCGATATTGCAGGGATTCTTTTGTATTGTATTTCTACCTACACTAAGAAAAATGGCCATCAAAATTCCGATTAATTCACCTTAAGTACGGAGCATACTGATAATCACCTAAAAATACGATGATAAGCACCAATTTTTACGGTCACAACTATATTGTTCTCACCCTAAAAACTAGTTTTTACAATCATCGTACGTTTTGGTGAACATCACTATTCTCCGTACTTTAGATGATATTTTTCTGTGTATAGGAAACTTAACAGAAAAAATAAATAGGTAAAATAGTTTTATCGCTCTAGCTATAAATTATTATTTTCAGTCGGTTTTTTTATGAAATCATCAAGTCTTATCGAGTATTAAAATGATCTCATATAAAATCCGGTTAAAACTATTCGTTATCCACCTACCTACCTGTAGAATATAAATAAAGACTACCTGTAATCGACGGAAATTTCCGATTTACCAAAAACTAAAAAGAGAAGAATAGGTAAAAATTAGGAATATTAGGTAACTAACATTAACATTTTGTTGACATCGTATCATTTATGGAAAAGTGGATTTAGTACTTAAATATTATTGAATAATTTGTTTGATATAAATAAAACCAGGCCTAAGACTAGCCTATAAGAAAGCACGCGGAAAAGATAGGTATTTTTTAGAAAAAAACATTTAAATTTTCGTATAGATTTTCTTATTTTGACGTTTCTTTATGTGTCCTTTTGGCACCTTTTTTCCAGTTAATTTTTTAACAGAAAGTCAAAACTTGCAGCCAGTCGAAGAGGAAAATGATCATATATTTTCATTCAGCTCTGTGCCAGTTACTGTATTAGCGATCATCCGACAACAATCAGACTATTTAACGTCTGGCGTTAGTGGGATCTCTTCATTTAGTTTTCATGTTCATTCCCAACCATGTTTGAGAGTTTTGAGAATAACCCAAAACCAAAATTTGGTCAAAACAAAAACCGACTCATGTGTGTAACCAAAATTCAGAAAACCCCATAGACCAGGTCTAGCCACTCGGCCTATTCGAATTTACTTCATCAAAATTACTACGTTGATATTTTTAACGTTATGAACAGTCTTTTATTTTTGTTAATATTATAAAAACAAGTCCAACTAATGTACCCCGGAGTTCATCAATACGTCAAACCGCAAAGGAAAAATTATCATGCTCCATCCATTGACGTTTATCCAATAGAGACGCCTTACCGAACACAAGGTAAAATCCTCAAAGGTAGGCAACGCACGAAAAATTCGTCGGCCTGTCGCTTTCATTGAAGAGGCTAAAATCTCACAGCGAACCTCATTTTCAAAAAAAACATTAGTAGGTACACATAATATTAGGCTACACACGCGTGTATTACGTGTTGCGTCGTTGCCGGATAAGGTGCGACTGAGTTCACTCAAGCTAATTATATCATCTTGGTTTTGTATCGCACTATGAACGAGGTGAGCCGTCTCTATCAGTATACCTCATTGACTCCAACCGCAGTATTTTCGCTAACTATTTTTAATCCGCACAACCACTCCAAAAATATATCACTATCTTTTTAAAAATAACGCAGTGACGTCATGGGGTTTTACCATGAACCAGGTAATTTAAAACAATTAGCGAGTCTTGTTTGATGTGTGTCATTTTTTTTGCATAGTGATTCAGTTTATTATACTGCTACGGCATTTAATGATTGTGGTCAAAAGTGGAACTAATAACAGCAATCTCATTTTCTATCGCTTTCCAGCGCGGGCTATCTCGCTCGCACGTTTTCACAGTAAAGAAGACAGAGAAATACTCGTAAGAGTGCGAATTAATTAAAGCAACTTTCTAAAAATAGATTGTTGGAGATAATGTAATGACATTGAACGTTATAGGCAAAAGTTAAGAAAGTAAAATTGCAGTTAATTTCAGTAGGTATTTTTAATACAACATGGAAACATATGTTTTTTTTTCGAGTTTTAGCCTCTCAACGCCTAAAAAGGAGATCAAGGCAGAGTAGAGTAGAGTAGAGTAGAGTAGAGTAGAGTAGCAAAACATAATAAGACTATATAATATATATATATATATATAATATATATAATACATTATATATTTACAATTATATATATATATAATCACGTCTTCAATCAGAGAACAATTGCATGAAATTAAATCAACCACTGATTATTTACTAATAGAAAATAATAACTTAAAAATTGAAATGACGAATTTAAAAGACGTTGTTAAAACAAATGAAGAAAAAATTACACAACTACAAAATGAAATCATACACCTCAAATTGCAACCGCAGGCTACACAATCATCGGAGCCTTCATTTATGAGTGCTTATGATGATGTGATCGCAGAATTACAAGAACGCGCAGAACGGAGCAAGAATATTGTCGTGGTCGGTATTCCGGAGCAGCATTTAGAAAACCAAGAAGCCAGACAAGAATCCGATAGAATCAAACTGAGCCAAATAATCAAAACTATTTACCCAGACTGTCCGAAAGAAAAAAGAGTCCTGCGGCTTGGTAAATATGATTCCAAAAAAATACGTCCGCTAAAAATGTTCTTTGCTTCTGAAGACACAGCCAAAACAATACTACGAAACCAAGTAAATCTAAAGTTGGACGGAATACGAATTTATTCTGATCAGACTCCGAAACAGCAAAAGCAAATTACGAACCTGAAACTTGAATTAACAAAACGCCTGGAGAGTGGAGAAGAACATTTGACAATAAAGTATATTAAAGGAACTCCAAGAATTATCAAGAAGGAGACAAAAAACTAAATAAACATTTAACGACAATAGGAGAGAGAAATACTAAAACAGTAACATATGAAGTAACTAGTAACTATACGGACATAGCAACTACACCTAAAACCATAAACTTCCTATACGCAAACGCTCGCAGCTTAGTCAAGAAGGGCAAACATGATGAACTGAGATGCATTGTGGAAACATTTCATAAAACCTTGGATGTTATTGTTATCACAGAAACATGGATTAAAAATGAGAATGACGCCAAGAGACTTCACTTACCAAATTATAATCATTACTATAACTACAGAACCACGACAGTAGGAGGTGGTGTCTCGTTATATATACATAAAAATCGAAATCATGAGTTCCTGGCTGACCATTCTGAAGACTTTAACCACTATCTTTGGGTCCATCTGAAAAATCTTTCTCTGGATATTGGAGTTGTATATAAACAGCCGTCGTCTAATGTAAAGGATTTTCTAAATACACTTAGCCTCCAACTGGCAAGAAGAAAAAGAACTATTATGTTTGGTGACCTGAACCTGAATTTACTAAGCAAAGAAAACTCTATAAAAGAATATAAGACTGTTCTAAAAGAGAATGACTTAAGAGTTTTAAATAGGATTGATAAAGAATACTGTACACGTAAAACTGATACCAGTGCGACTATTCTAGACCACGTTTGCACTTCTCTAAAAGACAATACTTTTCATATGGCTATCATTGAAACATCCTTCTCAGATCACAGACAAATTTACCTAGAAGTGAAGCGAGTCAAACTAGAACCAGTTAAACGAATACAATACGAAGCAGTAAATTACAATAACTTGTTGCAAACGGTTAAAGACTCTCTTATGACTAATCTGAATAATGAATACACATTACTAGAAACTACTTTGTTGAAAGCGATCTCGCAAAACAAGGTTACTAAGACCAAACTACAAAATCCACCTAGAAAAGATTGGATAAAGAAAGACTTACTTAATTTGATAAATAAAAGAAATATTCTATGGCATAAAACTAAGCAATTTCCTGACGATGATGAGTTAAAACGTAAATTTTTGCAACAAAAAAAGGCAACATATGTAGCCATTCAAAAAACTAAGAATCAGTATTACCATAACGCTTTTAAAAACTGTGAGAAAAATCCTTTAAAAATGTGGCTTCTTATAAATAACTTATCAAATAACAAAATAAAAAACCAAACAACTCTCTTAAAATTAAATACGCCTACCGGTCAGATTACAGATACAAAGGAAATTTGTGAATGTTTCAACTCTTTTTTCTCAAATATAGGTGCCGAGCTTGCAAATCAAATACCAAAAAAATATCACACTATCCCAGAACCTGATAATAACTCTGAATCTCAATGTAATAAGCCGATTCTCATGAATTTAAAACCCGCTACTGTAGATGAGGTATTAAGAATAATCACAAACTTTGACTCTAACACAAGTGCTGGTATAGATGGCGTGACAACAAAAATGCTCAAATGTGTTAAAAATCCAATAGCCGCAAGTCTAACGCAGTGTATAAATAAGTGTTTAGCTGCTGGTGAATTTCCAGACTCCTTGAAAATAGCTCGAGTAAGTCCTATTTACAAGGCAGGAAGTAAAATGGACCCTGGAAATTACCGACCGATTTCTGTCCTACCTATCCTATCAAAAGTGTTTGAAAAAATCTTACATAACCGGCTTAGTGAATATCTCGAATCTAACAATTTTTTATTTAAAAAGCAATATGGTTTTCGGCCAAAATCTAATACCGTTACGGCAACTATTGATCTAGTCACATCCATAAAACAGAATATTGATAAAAAACTTATAAACCTAGGGATCTTCATTGACCTAAAAAAAGCGTTTGACACAGTCAGCCATAAAAAGCTTCTAGCGAAGTTAAAGAGCATAGGATTAATTGGCTCGGCCTTCAAGATTTTTCAATCGTATCTTTTAAACCGGTATCAGATTACCAAAATAGACGGAATCGAGAGCTTACCCCAAATGATTACTTATGGCGTTCCCCAAGGTTCTATTCTCGGGCCTCTGCTGTTTCTTATCTACATTAACGATATACACACAATTGGATTGTATGGCGATATAACTCTATATGCCGATGACACTAGTCTCTTTTACGCTGGTACCTCCATAGTTCACATTATAGATAAAGCGCAACATGATCTTGACCTACTAAACACTTGGCTGCAATCTAACTTACTTACTATTAATACATCTAAAACAAATTATATCATATTCGCTGCTAAAAAATAAAAAAATTACCAATTTCAATCCATTGACCATCAGTGGCAAAATAATAAACGGAATTAATAAAGAAAAGTATTTAGGCTTAATTCTGGATAGTCAACTCACTTGGAAACCACATTTAGAATATATTAGAAGCAAGCTTACTTCATTAACGGGGGCGCTTCGTGGCATGGCACGATGTCTTCCTAAAAGAGTACGATATACGATCTACAATTCGATGGTTAAACCTCACATAGATTACTTGATCGAAGTTTGGGGAACAGCGGCTAAAACAAATTTGGAAATTTTACAAACAGGCCAAAATAAAATCATAAAAGCTCTATTTCGATATGACTACCTAACGCCTACTACTAAAATTTACGCAGAAACTAAACTTATGAATATACCTCAAATATACAAATATAATACATGTATTTTAATAAGGAAAGTTCTTACAAAAGACATACATACTCAACTAACATTTACAAAAAAGATAAATGTACAAAAAATTTTAACGAGACAAGCCAATAATATATGCTTAGCTAAAAAACCTAGAACAAACTACGGACTAAAAAATATTATGTTTGAGGGAGCTTATCTATACAATAAATTACCAAAAGAAATTAAACAATCGAAGTCACTATATGTTTTTAAAAAACTATTAAAGCTACACGTATTAAAGGATTTTTCATTTGTAAATATTAATAACTAGCCTACGCTAGTTACACACTAACCTGCACAATAATTTCATTCATATGCCATCCATATTTCTTTTCCTTATCACTTCAAATATTAGTTAAATTTGTTTATATTGTTTAAAACTTTAAATCTTCTAATTGGGCTCACTGCCAATGTGACGCCACCTTTAGCGCGTCGCTCGCGAGTCGCCTATTGTTCTCCGGGCGCAGCACGTAAACACCGGACTGAGTTCTGGCAAATATTTAACTACCTCACAAAAAAAAAAAAAAAAGTTCATTTTACTATTTTTAAGTCCGTTGTGCTTAGCAGCACTAGCATTGTATACAACGTAAAATGTAATCTCAATAAGCTAATCACTGTATTATTATGAGATTAATAAAATTCTTTAACCACAATAGATATGAGAATTTTAAGACGTGTCACACTGTATAGTTCAGGCGGTTCTTACTCTCAATTTACCTTTTGGCAACTGACTCGACGAAATAACGAGTTCAAGACCGACATTCATATTTTTTCTCTAGGCAAGTACGAGATTTGGAAATACCGCGTTGTGGCGCCGTAATATTGTACTTAATTATTCTCTCGAATTAAAAACGGACACATGTGGTCGTGTAAACCCACGAGCCAACGTTTGTGACGTCCACGTGATATGTAGAGTTTTGTGACGTCGACATGACTGAGGTAAAACCAAGTTTTAAAACCTAACGGGGTTAATCGCGCATTTTAAATTTAAATCATTTTTAATCTCGTCTATACAGCCTTAATTTAATTTTATTAATTCAAATTAGTGTGCAAACTGCTAGGATGTAGAACGCTCTGCCCGAGTGGGTGTTTCCCGATACATATAATCTGGGTGTCTTCAAGTCGCGAGTGAATCGGTTTCTCAAGCGTAGTCTATCGTAAGCCGCTTCGCTGCTTACCATCAGGCGAGATGGCGGACCATCAAACGCAAGCCTATTAATAAATATAAAAAAATTAAGTACTTGCAAATTAAATTAGCTTGTCAGCAGTTCTGTAGTGATAAAGATCTAAAAGCAAAGAATAAGATAGATATCGCGCCGTTAGATCTTGTCATCTAACGGTACATTACGTTTCTAACGAATCCGTTAAGATTCGTTACAGTTTAACGAATCCCGTTGTGGTCGCAAGTCGCAATACTTCATAGAACATCAGGAGATATCAACATTTAAACATACAAAACAATAGTAGATGGAAAAAGAAGACTAGAAGAATCAAGGAGAACAAACACAGATGAATTAAAGAAGAAACTGAACGCCGCCGTGCCATACAAAAAAGTCAAAATTCTAAACGCTAGAAACTGGCAAAAAAGCGTTGCTTAGATTAGTTTATTTCTAAATTACTTTTGTAAAAGCACCTGCTACTCAATTAACTACCAAAAAACTAATTTCACTTCTCAATCAAATTTCAACTAAAAATGTAGGCCAACGAATCCTTACGAAAAATCGTTTAGACAAAGAACTCGTCCATTTCTCCGAAGTAAAAGTCTCGTAACGAATGATGCAATGATCGTCAATCAAAAATAAGTCGTCGGTTGGCAGCTCGCAGACTACGCACTGCTCGATCGAGCGAATATTAACAGTAGCGCAGGTTGTGCTTGGAGTGAACTGAAGCGAATGGCACAGAAGCAGTGTCGTAGCTAGGGTGGTGCCAGCGGTGCTAAGCACAGGGTCCGAACAGTGAACTATTAGCCTGGACTGAAGTCGCGATGGCTTTTATTTTGTTTTTCTTTAACTGGCAGAGCAAGATGAATCAGGGCGATCCCATTACGCAAAAGTTACCAAATTTTGGGACACGCATCGTGAAGTAGCAGCACGCGTCGGGGCATAAAAAGCTTTGCAAAGAAGATTAAATCTAAATAAAAGCCCAAACATTTACGTTGGCGTGGATTCTATATAGTTTGACCAACTGATTTGTGAAATTTTATTCTGGACAAAACTTACCATTTTCATAGCCTCCCGTTGCCATACCTATCTTAGTTCCACCAGTAGGCCATCTCACAGATAAATGTGCTTGCCTCAGATTGTTTACTGTTTGTTACTATTCGTACAGTTGTTCCTACTACGCCGCCGGCTGCACTTGCGCAAGTAGGCATTAAGGTCATGACCAGCTCGGCTAAGAGTCTGATGTAAGACGGTCAGACGCTTGCAGGCGAGGGTGTGGCCAAGCAGAGAGGTGTGAGGGGTCAAACACCTTGGGGACAGGTGTGGAGGCCTTCAGAAATGGTGACGGTAAGGTTAGGTGTGGTCAAAGAAAGTTAACACGCCTAGCTTGGATTTGGGAATGGATTTCAAGTGAAGCTGCCAGAACTGCTTTGAGGTCAGAATATATCGCGAGCATTGAGCGGGCACTTATTTTCGACTTGTAGTCTATGTTAAGGTGAAGATAACCGTCGAAAATTCCTGTTTCTGTCGAAGATCCCTGTGCCTGGCACCTTAAGACAAGAAGTGGAAGTCGTGGTGTAAAGAAGCGGTTGGCATGAAGAAATTAAAAAAACTGGTTATGTGTAAAAATAATTAGTAAGTAGTAAGTAGTTGTGAGATGGGATCATGGGCCTTTTGGAGATAGATCCTTATAACCATAACTTGGTGTAGAAGGGTCTAAATATAATTACTGGCTTTTTGCCTTAACAAATTAAGAAAGATAAGATGAATCATGGAAATCTATAGGTAATTCCTCAGCAACGGAATACTAATTTAACAAGGAATTGAGGGTTTTGTTCCGCAGTTAATCGATGTTCTCGTAGATTCGATGCAGAAAGACTATGAAAATAGTAGCAATAATGTACTTCAAATCGCAGAAAAATACGGTTATCCTCGGGTGCAATCGCGGGGCGTAGCTAGCACCCGCACTACGCTACTGCGTAGCTATATTAATTTCTATCAGAATATCATAGAAAATCTTACGTGAATAACTTGCAAGGTCACTTTAGTTAGTACTAGCTGTTATCATCAAAACTGTTACATTCGTGCGAAGGTGCAATATTTTGAAAGTGCCATTTTTTGCCGTTCAACATTGTGACCAAGCAACGGATAATTTTTTGCCAGAGCGTGTACGAGTATGAACCGCAAACCAGCAAGATGTTTCAAATCGCGCTCGATTCATTGGCCTGAAAGCGAACCGGTTCCTTCATGACTTCATTACGAACCTCCCATCGTTTTGAGCTGTCATCTCGTATACGAGACCACACGTAGACGGGTCTACCACCACCAATTTATCCCTGCAATTTGATTTTCAGACTCCGGACTTTAGGTCAAAGAATGTTGGTTGATATTTGAATACTGATTCCTTTCAAAGAGGCAGGTTTAAGTTGGCGTTGAAACGGTGATCAGTCAAAAACTGTTAAGGTGGTTTTGCGATTTTATTGGACGCTGCAAGTGCTTTGCGTCATCGTCTGAGCTCGTGGGTTGGAGAACTGGTCGGATGTCTGTAGTAACATCAGTTATTAATGTTTAGTTTCGTGTCGGAGAGATGACCGGGCGGTTTAAATTATTTGGGTAACAGGTCAGAGATTATTGGACTTTGGACTTCGAACTGTCGGCGAAGTCTTGAGGTTCAATAAGTGTTTTGTTTATTTAAGATTATTTGACGCTTTGAGTAGTCATTACTGTATTGAGCAGCCAAGATTGCCAACATTCATAATCATCTTTCACGTTCATTTAATTTCCTAGTGTGTATTCTCGTATTCGATGTCATTCTATTCATGGTGAATGCTTACTAACTTTTCAAAAATATTATATTAAAATGCTGATTACAACTAATTCTTTATAAGTTCTGAGAGTTGGTACTGTTCTGATAAAAATTGCATCATTTGCTCAGCTGCTGGTAGATATTACAAGTTCCAGAAACTAAATGATTGCAGCAAATAACTAGGCCTAGAATTCTAGAGCAATGATAAAAACTGATGCAACACGTTATGGACACTTATTAGTATATAAGTCCATATTATGTACATTGTGATAACGTCAGAGCTAGATTACTGGATTAATCCCGGGATTAAAATAATTGTTAAGTGTCAACTAGTTTTACGTAAAAATGCCGACAAAGATTACCTTGATGGAATACGGGCAGATAATCAATTCGTGGAAATTCGCGCAATGGAAAATGTACCGACCGACGACGTCAGACAATTTCTATGGAATTTATTAATCTGTAGAGTAAAATATGGATGGATGTAGATGCCTGATATATACTTGCCACAGATTTTTATATCGATAAAAGATCGGCAAACAGGCAGACGGTCAGCCTAATGGTAAGCTAAACCACCGCCTATGAACACCTGCAACACTAGCAGCGTTGATGATGCTTTCCCAGCCCGGAGAGGTGCTTGTAGACTCCCTTTTAAAACGCCCCATATTGAGAAAGATTGGAGACCAAGACACAATTAAAAGTAATATTTGGTACAAATACGAGCTTTATGCTAGCACACCTCGAGCTTATGACTTGTTGGTATTTATTTCGTAGCAGGCTCGGACAAGTGGATGCATAAGACAAAAGTTCATGCCATATGACATTCCTTAGGAAAAGCACATGGTACAGAAAACACAGAATGAAGTACTGCGGAGTGAAACGCCCGAAGTTGGCAGTCTTTGTGTTGTCACTTCGGTTTATTCTGTTTTCTACTAGATTCTCTAAAATATGTGTGAAGCCGAAGCTTGGGATTCAACTACAGTATGTAAATAATGGAAGAAAGAAAAATTGCGTCGAACTAAGTCGAAATATAATATAATGACTTATTTAATAGATTACGCCTAAGTGATAAACATGAACAAAATTAAGTTGAGATATAGATACTATTGATAGTCATGGAACACAGACATAGAACTATTTGTTAACACTCGTGTCATCGAATTGTAAATCTATTTACATCTAATTGTAGTTAAAAGGGTTTTTTTTTTTTTTTTTTTAAGTAATTGAGTGACGAGACGAGTAAATCGCTCGCCTGATGTTAAACGTCACGTTTGCCCATAACAGGTCTGCGCTACCCAGAATTTTGAACTCACAGAATTCAAGACCCTGCGCGGCACAGCACTGCGCTCGTCACCCTGAGATATAAGTTGTTTAATCTCCCATTTGCCCTGTAATTTCACTGGAAACAATGCCCTTCCAACCGGAACACAGTAATGTTTGCACATTACTGCTTGGCGGTGGAATAACTGGCAAAGGTGTGGTACTTCCCCAGGCGGGCTCTGCAAAAGAGCCCTACCACTACAAGAGTACTACTCATTTATAGTGAATGGAATGGAATGCAGGAGTCAAGCCAACCGATCTACGACATGCGTTTGTCGTCGCGCAGTCTGGCTGAGCACACGCAAAATTCGTTACATTTCTAATTGGCTGTGTTCCATTGATGGTACAGTTCATTTTCGAGTTTTGAAAACGTTGGGATGAAGAAATGGTTGCTGCACAAGCGGTATGCGTCGAGTACGAAGTTACGCAAGTGTTAGTGAATAGGAGTACTGATTAAAAGGATTGGTGGTACAGTGCCGTAACTAGGGCGGTGTCAGCAGTGCCCAGGCACAGGGCGCAGACCCTGGAGGGGCGCAGAAATGACCAGACTAGTATCTAGTTTTATCTCATGCATGGTAGCTAGTTAGGTCAGGGGCGCAGTTTTGATAGCTCGCACCGGGTGCATAAAAGGCTAGTTACGGCACTGGTGGTATGGTCCTGCGTCAGAGTTATTAAGCAATCTTACGTTTCTTAAAAGACTGGAGATTGTAGTTCTAGATCCAACAAAGGTGAACTAATTTACCGTGTCATTAATATCACAGTAGGCTCCGGTAGAGTTATAAACTACTGCCTCTTGCTGTCACGAAATCTGACCGATAGCGCTCGTGGCGTGACTCAAAAATAAGCTGCTATTGCCACAAAAACTAACACGTGCATCTTTTTTGGCCACTTATATTCATTAGTAACATCAATAATAATCATATTTTTCTAAAACCAACACAAATTACTCAAATACCGATATTTTTTATCGAACCCAAGTGTAAAATCAATATTAATCGACTGTCTATTTTACAAGATAGATTAAATAAGATATCCAACAAAAAGTTGGCGCCATAGCGGAAGTAGGCGGCCTTCAACTTTTGAGTCAGCCACCGGCATGAGGTGGCGACTGGTGAAGTTAAAACCAGCCAAGTGCGAGACGGACTCGCGCACGAGGGGTTCCGTACCATTATCTACAAAAACGGCAAAAAAAATCACGTTTGTTGTATGGGAGCCCCTTTAAATATCTATTGTATTCTATTTTTTAGTATTTGTTGTTAATAACAACAACAAATATAACAAATTGTTATTTTTTTATTTTTTTTTGTTACTTGTTATTTTTTGTTGTTAATTATGTACTAGCAAATAAGATTTGTACTAGGTAATATTAAGTATATTGTATTCTAAAATGCATGAAATAAAGGCTTTTTTTATTTTTATTTTATTTTATTATATTTTTGGTAAGTGAAAATTTCAACTGTCTAACTATCACGGTTCATGAGATACAGCCTGGAGACAAACGGACAGACAAACAGACCGACGGACAGCGGAGTCTTAGTATTAGGGTCCCTTTGGATACAGGACCCTAAAAATGAGCAAAAAATGCCGACACCAAAGAGGCAAACTATTATGATAATAAGATTTATATTGCCTTTGGCGTCAATGGTAGATAAAATAAATGAAATCAAAATAAAATTATCAATAAGAAAGATTATAAATGGTCTTCACCATCACATAGGCCACATTGCCCTCTCGAGGCCATTCTTTAAACTCATTTAACAATGAACATGCAATACGCACTCATGTGCGTTTAGGCTTGATTCGGAACGCGTCCGGTGTTATCTATGATCGAATGATCACATATCTACGTACTCGTAATTGACGTAGATTGCTTGATCAGCCTCGGGAGAGATCTATCACCAATGTTGGGTCGATATGGACTGATGATCATGATGAAAATAAAGAACTGATTGTCGAAATCTTGTCTTAGCGTGCAAATTTTTTTCGCTTTGCTGCTACTACCAGCGCGCCAACGTCGTGAGAAACACGAAATGAAAAGGTTCTATTCTAAGTAGGTGAAAATATGTAGTTGGGTACATATTTTTTTAAATATTGGTAGTGGTAGGTCACTGGTCCCGTTTTTGGTACCGTCTTGTGGTTAATGAAGCTGGTAGGTCACTTACGACGTCACTTTACGAATCTTTACAGTTATAGACTAGAGTCGCAAAAAATGACATAAAACCAGTGACATGAGATTTTGTGTGAGAATGTAACCATCTTAGATTAAAGCATATAAGCTGCACGTTCTGGTTTCATCTGTTCTTCTACATGAACCATTTATGTGACTAAAGAGTAGGCAATGCATCCAGACTTTTTAAGTCTCCTTTGATTAAAGATAAAAAGTTTTTGAACTCACAAAGAGTTCAAAAATAGAACAGAAGTGTTCGTTCTAAGACCTCTCTGAGACAACCAGGGCGCTTATATCTACCATCATATTTCATTTTTCATATTTTCTGGCCTCCATAGCACTCGAGGGGGCTGACTAGGGGCTTGTGAGTCTAAGGGAAAACCGTACCTAATTATAAACAAGGTCTAACACAATTCACAATGTTACGTATTATATATTGAATAAAAAACAATAATTTCCCAGAACAACTATTTAGACCGGAGGGTATAATTTAAAATGATTTGTCCGGATATATGACTCACACACAAGTACTTGTAACTTAAATACAGACTCTACACACAAAGTGACATGCGTGCGACTGTCGAGTTTTTGACTGAGATTCACTCTCACGGTCAAGCCTTTTCAACTTTATTATTTAGGTACTACTGAAGGAATAAGTATTTTAGCTGGAGTGGTTGGAACCTTTAAATAGTCGGCTGGCTAACTACCAAGTTTTTTTCAGTCTCAAGTTAAAACGGTGTGTTCTGGGCTTTATCCTTGCGCTGTTTTGACAACCTATACAGATACCATAAAGAGTTTATCTATCTATCTATGCTATTAAAGTTATGCATTTTACCATCATCAACCAGACCGCCAGTTATCTTCAGGCCAGTTAAGGTCAAACGCTTAGCCTTAAAAAATGTCATCTGCCTCTAAGGGCGGATAAAGTCATAGAGCCTTCTTGATTACGCTCACAGCCGCAAAATCTAAAACCAACCGTTACTTATATTGCCTAGCCTTGGCCCTAAAAAATGTTATCAGCCCGCCTATGAGGGTGGATAAAGCATGAAGCCTCCTCAATTACGCGAACAACTCAAGCACATGTATCAAACGCGTCGCGCAGTGTGAAGTCGGCCTTACAACATTGTTTGTAAATAAGTTAGGTACCTACAAAGGTAAATATTTAAATGCAGGTACATATGAGCCATAGTTTTCTAGGAAAATTGGGAAATCATTTATCAACATGACAAACTGAAGATGACCTGAGCAAGATTCTTAGATACTTTACCAATCATTAAGGTAAGGTACAGTCAACGACATAATATTTTATATTCTTTATGGTGGAAATCCAATGATTTAAAAATCATGCCAAATATAATATTTTAGGTAAGTAGGTAAATACCAGTTTGTCAGTATAAAGTGTATATAGGTAAATAGTGTATATAGGTATGATTGTAACTTTGATTTAAGTATAACTTCTGATTGGAATAGCTCATGCCCTGGATTACCATGCTTTTGTGCTATACTTTATTAGGTATCTTGGTAAGATAAACTTAATTACGTATGTTACTTAAGGGAAAGCAAATGTAACGGCGAGTTTTTTTTTTCACGTCAGCAAGACGTTGTTTGAGCATAATATGCTATGTATGTTATGTTAAATAACATAAAATAAATTAAAATATAAAACATATTATGTTCAATAACTTCGCAAACATAGTATATTGATCAAATAAAATAATATATCTACAAACTAATTTAAAAAGCTTTATGACAGAGACTATATTTCTCTGATAAAATACTTCGTTTCCCGATCCTTCGGAAAAGCGCCATGAATCAGTTTCCCATACCCGCCGACCCGCCGACTGACTATAGAGGTTTTCCACAAAGTCACAATCATCCATCTAATCTGTGGCAGCTGTAATAACATATAATTATAGGTTTAGCAAATTGCTTACTACTTCGGTAAAACATTAGATTACGCATAGATGCGGGTTCTTCCACGCTGTAACTCTAGTTCAGTTGTAGAGATTTTTCCTCTACAATACTTATTAGGTAATTAACGTAAATAAATAGCGTTTCGCACTCAATGTTCCTTACTAGGATACCCTGTGTCGGGGACACCATGGATGGAACACACGCAAAGACAAGGACGATTAACACCCAAACCTATAGGTACATAATGATAATTGATAAATGTATGAAATCATGATATGATAATGATATGATATGAAATCTACCATTTTTTTTTTCAAAAAATCAGTTAGTACGAATTACGAAAATAAAAGGATCGTTACTAATTACGTAGTTTTAACAGTGGTTAATCCACCTGTAAGTTCAAACATAAAAAAATAAAATAAATTTGAAGTTTTGCGCAAGTGTTGTTTGTGCAAGTTTAAAGTTTAATTTCAATTTGAAATGCGGTTTTAACTGTTGAAAGAAATCTATACTTTTACTTTATAAGTATAGAAACAGGTTTCTTTTGTTAGGTATTGTTACATAATAACAAGGATAATTTGACATGCAAACAACCAAACAAAATTTCGACTCGAACAATTATTCGTGTATTTAATTTCAGTTTTTAGGCCAAAGCAAAATTGAGCACTCAGAAATTAATAAATTTCGTAACGGAAGAAAATATGGAATAACTGGGTATTAGAATAAATAATAAACTCTATTACTCTGGAAATTGCTGAAACCTTAAGAAAAGAGTTTTCCAATTATATGCTAAATGGAATTTTCTGGAGTCACCTACATTTTATAAGGCGTGGACACACTTGAGCAAAGTGAGCATTCGTTCATGCCAAAGTTTGAAGCATTCTCTATTTTTACCCGACTACGGCTGAGCAAAAGGGAGGGTTGTTGTTTTAATTCACTATACCAAAATAAAACCAGGGTTAAAGTCTGCAATCTAAGTAATAGGGATATACCATTTAGTTGTCAGTCATTCTAGACTAGAGTATATCGATATTAACTGTTTGTTTTAAATCTGTTCTAAAAAATTTTACAGACACAGCTTTCAAGAAAATGATTCAATTATTTTTTACTGAATTGCGAAAATGCTCGTCAGAATACAATACAATACACAAGAGTTGAGAGTTGAGTTGAGTAGAGTTGAGTTGAGTTTGACAATACTTATAATGGCCATCTGGTCGTGTTCATTCGCTTAGTTTTTCAGCCATGCTTTCAAAATCACATATCTTGTGAACATTTTTGGCCTTGCAAAAATGTCGTGCAAATACACATTGTGAGACGCATATGGACAGTGATCCCTCCGTCACAGCCTGGGACATACGTGGGCATGCGCATGCCTCACTTGTCTGCTCATCCCCTAACACTTTGCTCAGGTCTATCAACGCCATAAGATTGTATCGAGGAAGCCTTGCCCGACAGGTCACGCGGTACACCGGGTGAGGTCACATGGCGTTGAATAAAACTAGACGTTTACCTAGGAGCAAACTAATTGAAATTGAAATGAACCGACGTAACAGGAATTGGGTCTATTACATTTCTTAATAGGTTAGCATTGATGTTCCAATTGAAAATATACTTAGTTTTACTCCGTAACTGCTATAGACGGTTTTTAGTTTTTGATTGGACCGCTATTGTATGTTAGTAAGCGCCTACCTAATAGTTCTGAAGTGGAGTTACCTACTGATGAAATGGTTCCCTTTTAATGTGATAGTAACCGAAACTCATGTTTACCAAAAGGTAGCCTGGCGATAGGACAATAATATTGCCAGGCTACATTTCGATAGTATAGTGCTACGAGAGTGCTACGGATATTCAACGAAAATATTGTAGTAATTTGGTTTAGCGCCATCTATGGTATCATTTGATAAGCTCGTTGACATGAATTAGGTTATGTATCACAGCATTTATGGCTATCGCGTATAGATATCGCTGTACTCAAAACGTGCATGTTTACATATATGTCAGTCTAGTAAAACAGCTGATAAGTGATTACAATAAGTATAATCGAAGAAACAGTTCGTATAATGGAACAGACGAGTAAACTGTGTCAGGAGAGTGGAATTTTTTAGTGAAGGAAGTGAATGAATGGAATGTGAAGTGTAACGGGCATAGTAAAATTTTGTATAGAATGACCATCAGTTTTGTGGACAAACAACATAACCTCAAATAGATCGTAAATAAAGGGCAAAGACGAGTCAAAGGTTTGTATACCTCTTGTTTGATGTTTTTTCCAAAGATTACAGATTGTTTACTTTTTAGAATTATTATTTAGCAACCGTATAACCTTTTTTATTCTGAAGTTAATGAAACACAAAACTAGAATACCTACTTGTAGGTTTTTGTGTGTTTAAGATGTTGAAAAGAATTCGACACAAATTGACAAGTGGAAAATACCTTACTTTTAAACTACCTAGGTAGGTACTTAACTTTTGAACCCAACTTAAAATATTCATCAATAGCAACTTTCCTTTGCAGAAAACAAAAACAAAGTAAGTACTTGAGTAAATGTTACAAAGTTTTTACCTTCACGAGTGATAACCAAAGCCGGTAAAAATTTGAAACATTCTGAGAATAGATAAAACTCCTAAAACGAAACACCTGTTCCTGCAACCAGTTAAGTGGCCATAAATCTCATAGGATGCAGCACTTTACACTAATGAGCTTTAAAACGGACTCACCTAAAACGTTATCGCATCAAATAAACGGAACTCGGTTGACTCGCCAGAGTCGACAAAAGGGACTTCTTTTTTTTCACGCTGGATGCCAGACGTCGCGGCACAGGCATGTCCGTCACTATACACAGCACAGGGACTTCGCTCCAAAACGCACTATTCCATATCCTCAACACTGCATTCCAAGCGACAGATTTCTGGTGAACGGTCAGGTGTTTGTCTCGGGACTCGAATGTAATCGTTATCGTTTTCGAAATCGCGTCAACCGCATCCTTCGTTACCGACGACGGCCGTCGATTGTGGCTAATGTGACCGGACAGTAAGAAAAAGCCCACGCAAGGAAGTCCACAATAACGCGGAATTTGATCGCAGACACGACGAATGTTGAGTTTAGGTTTCTGGAAGAAAACGGCACAGAGGAGCGAGAGAATCGAGCTCTTAGCATTGACTGGACTGCGCTTGGATGAACCGCACAGGATGCGACCCATCAGGCGAAAAGAGCGACCATTATTGTATTGTCGTGGGCGTATTGTAGTGCTAGTGTCTCCTCAAATTGCTTGCTGGGAGTCAGCGTGTGAGCCACTTATCATTTTGAGCATGAAATCACTTCTCTTCCAAAATATTCACATAAATGTTTGATTAAATTAAAAAGGTCAAATGTGGACAGTTAACATGTTAAACAGATTTTGAAATTATAACTTTGATCATATTTTTAATTACTGTAACATCATAAATGAGATTGTGCTAAATGACCATAACATTAGTCTAATTTTGGCAGCAAAAAGCAACGTCAAAGCGAATCTGTCACGAGACCGGATCTTGGGTTACTCACGCTCATTTGTTCAATTGAAGAGTTAAGTGCGCCCGCGGTTCTAAGTAGACTTTCCGTTAAAGTTTCACACAGCAACAAATTAAAATTCTTAAACTGTATAAAGATAGATGAAATAATTATAGTTGGTTATATAAAATATATAGCAATTAGAGCTATGTTACTCGTACTATAACCAACTCCATTGCATTTGATAGATAAATAATTGCTGGATGGCTTATTCGATTCCCTTTTTGTCAAAAAAATTCAAAAGATGCTATCAGATGAAGCTAATGTTTAAAATTGATGTACATTTCCACTCATGACCAACATTACCATTGGTCTAGATTTCAATTCAAACCAACCAGACATAAGCTAAAGCATAATCTACCTACATCGTCTATTTTTACAAGACACTGTCTATTCCTGTTCCTGAAACTCTGTATTGTAATCATTTATACTACACAATTCTGGTTCGATCAAGTGACAAAATAAGGTGATCCCTAACAGATGTCGACGCCCGACCGAGAGTTGGAACTTCCTTTGCGTGAGGTCGGGACGGTTCATTGAGATCAAATTCAACCAAGGATTATCGTAATGGGTCTACAAGGTTGGAAAATTGGTTTATTTTGGCCTATGTTTATGCCGAAAACAATTTTGCTAGTCATGTTCTAGAAACATGCTTAAAACAACGATTCTATATTTTTGTAGCAAGTTTTAGATGAAAAAGTATGCCATCTACCGAAATAACTAAATTAACTATCTATGATTATAGATCAAGAGCTATGTGATGTGATGAACGTGAGATATAAAACAAACAACATAGTAATTGTCTCAATTAGCTACCCATTGCTCTGTAGTTATGGTGACACACATACCTTTGTAAAGGTCTTATTATAATGTCTAAAATTGCTGTAGAAAGTTTACTTTGCCGCTGGAAACTTATTTCACACATTCATTATAATGATTTAACGAAGTACCCTCAGATTATTCCAAGCATTTGTTACAAGTTAAGACGCAGAAATTGGTTACATGCCTTCCAAATAGCTGCGGTCACACCACCTTTTTCCGCCAATCAGGGCCCACTATTCAGAACGCACCTGGCATAGATTGGAGCAAACCATCTGATCGTAGAGTCCATTGCGAGTTTTGTAATCCATAATTGGTTGCCTTAATGAGGTCAGTATTTTTTAAATGAATGATCACATTTTAGTTCATGAGCATTTAGCACGGAATGGATACTACCTTAGCTTCGACAGCTAAAGTGGCCCTAATGTTGTCCAACCTTTGATAGGAGTGGAACTCGACAAAGAAGAGTAGTAGGTATAGGTAACTACTTTCAAATAAAATTGTACGTTTTCGTGATTGACCGAGCGTGACAGGTCTCAGTCTAGAGAAACAAATTAGCGCTTGTGTATATGTTTGTATATTTTGTCTGGTGATAATTTGGGTAATCAATGTGCAGGCAAAAACCTCATTGCAATATAAAGAAAGATACAGAAAACAGGTCAGTAAGATAAAAGGTTTGCGACGTCTCAGCTCACCGCGAACTATTAAAAAAAAGTACAATTAAATAAAGTTGTTTTCAGAAATAGCTGATTTTAGAAGGCTAGAAGCCTCCTAAATTCTAAAAATCTTCTAAAAATAGCTGATTTTAGAAGGCTTCTAACGAAAATAAAATGTACTCCAAAGATATTGGTAGGAAGCATACTCAAGAAACTATCAGCTATTTCTTTATCAGCTAACTTTCTATTTCGATGCAGAGCCAATAAATCATTCAGGGCCCGTAACCAGTTCAATCTGGAAGTTAGATTAAAGTTGCTCCACGTTGAAGCATGCTAAAGTTTAATATGCCCTATGATAGAATTATTATCAATATGCATTACGTTATACTACCAATTTCTAGTTACGATCTAGTTATTACTGGTTTCGAGACTGGTAAAGGTCAGCCGTGTTTGAATTACTATTTGAATATACATTAGTAGGTAAATGTCATTAAGTAATAGTAGTTTGTGATGCATAGATCAATCGATGTAGTGTAGGTAAGTAGGTACAAAAGCCGATATTTGGGATCTATTCCAAACGAATACGTATTATTTTTTTTTACATTGTTAAAGATAAAAAAATAACAAATACCTAATAGGTAAGTATCTATCATAAACACGAAAACTCATTTTAAAAATTCGAAATTTTATCGACAATTTTGTTACTCCATGCTAAAACAGCTAAATGGAATTGGATCCAAGGAATAGATATAGCATTATCACTGCAATAACACATAGGCTTTTTATTTTTTTTTACTTTTTATTTTTTTCATCACCGTTTTTCATCACCGAGTGGATTGAAGCCAGTATCATTTTGTAATTAAAAAAGTAATATTAGTATTTGTATTACAATTTGGTACCCGTTTGGAATAGATTATTTTGGCAGATTTATATAAACTTAATACTACATTACTTATTAGCATAATGCTATATTTTAATCTCTATAATGTCGTCGTGTCAAGCGTGTACGATTTCACGTTACATTAAAAGGTCAAGATGGCGTATTACTATCTAATTTATCGGTGCAATAACCACGGTTAGCGGATAACCAGAACAGGCTGGTAATAGATTATAATTGGGGCAATAAATAATACATAGACAATAATTAGGTATGGATTATAGTTGACTAATTACGAAAATATAGGCCGAGATCTTGGCTAATGCTATCTCTTTTGCATATTGTAAACCGACTTCAATAAGGAGGTTCTCAATTCGATTGTATGTTTTTTTACAACCTTAGAGCTGTAAAATCACTGACTAAAGCCACAGGTCAAAATAGGGCTAGCCGCTCGTCTATACGAACTTTTTAACCTCCCCAGTAGTAATAAAAAACTCACGTCTTTGTTAAATTGATACATGACATAAAAGTTAAATGCAAATTCTGTGGCAAAGGTTGAGGGCTATAGATACTATTATTTAATCTGTAGTGAGATGAGAACAGGAATGTCCTGCTTTTATTCCAAAACAATATTGACGTCCTATTATTTTAACTTTTTTAAACTGCAAGGGATGGCAACGCGAAATTTCGCCTAAAGCACTATCACCTTCGATAGCTCAGTTGGTAGAGCGGTGGACTGTAGTTGTATAAATAAATGGAAATCCATAGGTCGCTGGTTCAAATCCGGCTCGAAGGAGTTTCTTTTTGGAATTTTATTATTTTTACTCTAGAGAAATACTCATTTTTAATGTCATATTCAGGAACGTTTGTTTAATCATAGGGATTTACACAGAGTACTTCCCTAAATATATAACAATTCAATCTTTTTGAACTTGTTCCTTCATAATAATTATTTTTGTGTTTAAAAATACAAGAACATTATTTTTACAAAACAAAAAACAAAAACCGACTTCAAAGGACCGACTATTGAGTTATTCATGTACATATTTGTCGCGCACGTACTTAATGCAAATTTAAGACTTATGTGGTTTTCTCATAGATACCATTATCAGAACTGGACTAAATGGGACCAAATGGGAAGCGTCAGCTTTCTAATAAAAAAAGGATCATCAAAATCGCTTCACCCAGTCAAAAGTTATGAGGTAACAAACATAAAAAAATAAATAAAAAAACATACAGACGAATTGATAACCTCCTCCTTTTTTGAAGTCGGTTAAAAATTCGTATACAAAAGTACCTACCTCATTAGAAAAGAAAATAACATTAAAAAAATAGAAGCAAAAAATTAACTGTTTCCGCCCGGGATCGAACCGGGGGCCTTGTGCGTGTGAAGCACACGTGATAACCGCTACACTACGGAAACGATATTAGAATGGTCGAAATTATTGAACTTTCTCTCTAACAACTCTTCATCTATACTTCTATACTAATATTATAAAGAAGTACATAAAGTTTGTGTGTTTGTATATTTGTTAAATTGTAAGGGGTAATCTCGGGACCTACTGAACCGATTTTAAAAATTCTTTCACCAATAGAAAGCCACATTATTGCTGAGTGTCATAGGTTATATAAAAAACCGAAAAATAAAAAGGCTTTTACGTGGTAGTCCGTTTTGCAAAGTGAATAGGAGAAAAAACGGTCCGGACGGGCGGCGCGCGATGGCTTCGGGTTTAATTAACATTACGCCCAACGAAGTGGGCAAGGGTCAGCTAGTTTTAAATATTTCTACAGAAGATTAAGAACTTTTATATTTTATTTTATTTTTGTTTTTAAATAGATTTTCAATTTCGTTAAGACGTTATTATTATTACTAAAACTTACCTTGATGCAATTTCCCAACACAGCACAGGCACAAAAGTAAAATAAGAAATTCGAAAATGGAACACACGCCTTCGAAGGCGGTTGGATAGCTGATGGAGGAAAATCGAAAGAATTTTCTTTTTATACCAGCACAAATTGCACGTCGTATTGGCATCCCGCTGAATAAGGTTCATTATAATAATACTTACCCGTGGATGGGAGTGGTTATGTCCCATGTTTGTAATTTGTTCGCGCCCTGTATTCTAGCGATCTTTGCTGCTACCAACCTCTTTTCTACCCTGCGATAGTCTCGTCATTTTTCTAACCATTGCCGTTTTTGTTCGAGCTGGTTTAGTAACGCTGGTGTAAAAGGCGCAATGGAAGTCTTGTATTTGATGATGGTTGTTTCAATATTGGCTGTAATACAGGTTCAAGGAGATGATGTACGTCAAGATAGTTGACTGACGGTTGTGAGGAAATTATGGAGTTCGTTTGATTTGGGGTTCAACAGAAGTTTGTGTGTTTGTATGATTGTTTGTCCACTGGTCCCATTCAACTTTGAAACGGTTGTAGGTACGATGTACTTTGTGTAGAGGAAGCACTAATGCGTGTAGTAATTGTTAAAATAGAGTAAGTTCGTATAGGTCGAGTGGCATGTCCTGGTGTCAGAATTTTTAGGCCGCTTAAAAAGGCTCGTGCCTGCTTGCTGGTTGTTGTTAATAGCCGATGCCTACAGTTTTACATGTCTTTCGATCAACGGTAGCGGTCAGTTGTCAGTTGTCATCCAGCTGAAGACAGACCTTTTCGTCTGTTGCTTGCCATCAATGATTAGCTATCAACACCTTATCGAGCTACACGCTATGAGCAATACAAGAGGAAACACTGATTTCCAATACACGAATTCTCCACACCCAGTTTGGAAGGCAGAGATTATAAAAGGAATATAGATTTTTCTGAATAAATTATTTTGAATTTTGATTACAGTAGGTATGTCTAAAAAGGTCTAAAAATCTCTTAGTTTTTTATGTCAATGAATGGGGGACTATTTGTATGTGTAAATAATGTGGAATGGAATTTCCTGTAGAATGAGTAAAACCGAGGAACGTGGCTATCAGGTAATAAGTGAAGAATGTAGAATGGTATAGAGTAGGCAGATAGAGAATAAAGATCGCCGCACTAGATAGAGCCACGTGTGGTTGTAAAAACCCCTACCCTATTAATAAAAAACATATCTACTTATTTATTAAATCTATTCTATCTACCTATATGCAAACTATGTATTACTAGCTATACCTAAATTTTCGATTGCTAACGTTAACCTACTGTTATGGCCAAGTGATTGTCTAGTGGGAAAACCTTGCGTTGTGATCGTAGAACCTAAGTTACGAATAAGTATGAGCAACCGAGCTACCTGAATAGATTTCCTAACAAATTGACTTACTCTAAGCTACAAGATTCCTACTACGTAAGTTATATAGGGTTATTCATAAAGGGTATGCTAGGTTTTAACCCTTAACTATTTTTCTTAGTATTCCTAATGTAAAATTGACTTAAATAATTATCAAATATGATACGAAATATATTCTAAATTATAGTTTTGGACTAGTTTCAAGCCTAATAAGTTCAGAACAATATTTTACTAAGACTTTACTAAGATTTTACACCAAATATTTTTTTGTTATTTATTTTATGGTTTTTATGTATTATGTTTGTATGTATTTGTACACATAAATTGTTGGCTATGGCCCCGCCCCTCCACCGCGGTAAGCAATGTGTTTCGTCCCAGACTGGATACACTCTTCCGTTTTTACGTGTACAAATACACACCTCTGTGTGTTCCTAACATTAGAGCGCCTGACTTAAACGTCGTTATCATATTCAACTATCATATTCAACATATTTGAATATTATAACAACCCAAAAGCTAAGAGAAGAGGACATAATCTTTTGGCAAATGTCAGTCAGTCTGTCAGTCATTACATCCTTCATTTTTTACCTTTCACACATTTATTCATCAAGGAGCTTACTCATTACCTTAAGGTAATGAATCTGGTCCCGGAAGAACGAATGCAATCCCTTTCGACCCCTACCTAACCACCTAACTGCCTAACGCAATATAGCGACTGCAGTGAACAACCAACTAGAATATCGTTTTATTCTGAAGTTAGCGCGTAAATACATACTCTGGAACCTTTATCTAAAATCATCTAATTAGACAACCAAGTCTAACACATAGTGTGATAAAGATGAATGTAACTCTCCCGTTACCATCTCAAGTCGTCAGTCTCAGATAGAACTTTCTATCAGTAGACTAAATGAAGAAGACTAATAATTAAGAAACCATCGGCATAATGAGGTGCCTGTCATCCCGTTGGAATCAAGGGTAACCTCGGAAACATAGTTCCATGCTTAGGTTAGATAATTAATAGTAAGGTACTTTCAGTGGAAGCCTTTAGTATCTTACGAAGACAACCAACAATTACTAAACCATAGACATTAGAGGTGCCTGTCATCCCGTTGGAGTCAAGGGTAACCTCGGAGATATCGCTCCATGTTATAGCTCAGATAATTATCAGCAAAAGGATCTTTCCATAGAAACCTTCGATAAAAGTAGTGTGTAAAGAAAGATCATCGTTGACCTTCGAATTGAAGAGGTAAATTGACTTAAATGTCATCGTATCGATTCAGAACCTATGTTCCATTAAATGTAAGACTTGGTGAGTCAAAATATAATATGTAAGACTTGGTGAGTCAAAATATTATAATATGTAAGACTTGGTGAGTCAAACATCACGTGATTTCACATTATGTAAATAATATTAAAATAGTAAAGAGATTTCCGATCTACTTTACATTTATTCGTATATTAAATAGTTACTCGTCAAACTATAGTTGGCCGCTCATCTGACAGCAACTATTGTCAACCATTCGAGATAGATCGTATAACTTCGAATGGCTAATATGGCAAACTGGTCGGCTGTCCGATTTACTTTAATTGTAGGCATGTGAATCTTATAATAGATTCGGCAAACTGATCGGCTGTCCGATTTACTTTAATCGTAATCATGTATATCCTATAATAGATTCGGCAATCTGATCGGCTGTCCGATTTACTTTAATCGTAGGTTTATATATTTTATAGTAGATTCAACAAACTGATCGGCTGTCCGATTTACTTTAATCGACCAAGACTTAAATAAGACTTGACTAAGCTTAACCTTAACTAAGACTCTGCTAATAACATATCAACCGGAAATCGAACCCGCGACCTAAACATAAACGTAATCGTGTATACGCTATAGTAGATCCTACTAACGCCCAGACTCTAATAACATATCAGTCGGGAATCGAACCCGCGACCTAACATAAACGTAATAGTGTATACGCTATAGTAGACCCTACTAACGCCCAGACTCTAATAACATATCAGTCGGGAATCGAACCCGCGACCTAACATAAACGTAATAGTGTATACGCTATAGTAGACCCTACTAACGCCCAGACTCTAATAACATATCAGTCGGGAATCGAACCCACGACCTAGCATAAACGTAATAGAGTATACGCTATAGTAGATCCTACTAACGCCCAGACTCAGAACAGGTACTCAAACTCATCACCCAATAACCGTCGGATCAGGAATCCAACCCGGGACCTCCGGCCCATAGGATGAACACAATACCTCCGTTTATACCGTTTACATTTATTTTATTATTTACTGCACCGAATTGAGCTAGCTTGAACTATTTTATTTTATTCTGATTTTACTTTGTTTGATTTAATCTAATTTTATTTTATATTAATATAATCTGATTTTACTTTATTTGATTTAACTCTATTTAATTTATTTAGTTTGATTTAATTTGATTTTGATTTTATTTTATATTAATTTAAACTAATTTCACTTTATTTGATTTAATTCGATTTTATTTTATTTAGTTCGATTTTATTTGATTTAATTTGATTTGATTTTATTTTATTTTAATTTAATCTAAATTCTAAAACAAACACACATGCACAAGGAATAAATTCAATTAAATAATTGGAGTTAAATAATCTCAGGAATGTAAGCTCCCCGTCGGCAGGAACAGACCCATAGGAAAACACATCCTATAAACACAAAAGGTCACAAGTATCTTCAGTCAGTGACTAAGACTATGTCCTAATCGCTCCTTCTTTTGTATTTACATAATAGCAGACGGGTACCATCAACCCGAATTTGCAGTGTAAAATTCACACAATTTGAAACCTCCATATAAAGTTTGTTGTCGGACCGAAAGGAAGTCCAAAATCAACCATCAACGATGTTTATGATCTTTGCTTTTTGCAAATACACGATCCTAAATCAAAACTATTGCTCAATAAGTATGTATAAATACCAGACCTCTCTATCTTTAGTGGCCCACATCATTACGTTATGAATTTAACTTATAAACTATTTTAAAATGATCCCTGAATTCTAAAACAATGTAATCGCTGATATGGAAGTACACATAGTTAAAATGAACACAAGAACAGACTCCTCAAGATATTCTAAGGTCACTCACCCCGTGCGGCGTTCTCTTATGACGCGGCGACTCGACGCAATACTTACCACGTTGCAGTTCCATCAAACCTTTTAAAAGTTCGGCAGTCCATCTTAGAATCCTTATCTGGCAACTCCCGACGGCTGGAACATCGCTTACCTATCTTCTTTTCTACCTGTACTTATTGAATCACACCTAAATTCCTATTCTTAAACTTTGAAAATCTACCGAAATAAAAGCAATCCAAAACATGGCCGACGTCTCCCAAGCCGCTCGTCGCTGTCTGTCCTGCTTCCGTTCCAAGCTCTGCTTAACCATCCGTCGACGACCAATCACAATCACATATTCTCCAATGCTCCCTTATGATTGGACGCTCGACCAACTCGCCACCGCCGTCAAGGAAGCGCCTTACGTTTCTGGATTTCAAACCAAGTATAAATAATTGACGCGTTTATTCATTTTCTCCCTGTGTCTGAGATCTATCCACTAATGTGATATTTGCGATTGAGATAACTAATTGATTTATTGTTTTGTATTATCCATGTACTCATATTTAAATAAGAATGCTTCTTTATTTGAATTTTTATAAAGAATACCTTTTTGGCTAGAGTACCTGCTACTGAGCATCCTGCCGTGTTAACTTATTTATTGTTGATTTAAGGTTTTAGTTTATAATAATAAGACGTAACAATTCCTTATTATAATAATAATGTATTTTCAGATCTTCGATATAGCTCAATACCTAATATTACTAAATTATGAAAAATAACGTATCTTAATTACTTCCTAGTGACCACTCACATCCGTATTGCAAAAACCGTTCCGTTCTACGCAGATTTATTTTGTTTTAGAACTTAATTCTTAACAAGTATAACGAACCGTTCTTTTCTACGCAGTTTATTTGTTGCCATGCCTTGGATTCTAAAAACCCAGAAAATTAGAATGTTGCCATTGCATTATTTTATGTTTCTAACAGGCATGTGTTATTTTAATCTGTGAGTCTGGCCAAGGCGCGAGACTGATATTTTAGTTCTAAAACTAATTCATAGACGTCACCCCGCTGTCGATGGTGCAGATTGGATTGATTACTCCAAAATAGTTCCAAGCTAAGCTACTAGATGGCAGTGTTAACTAGTCGTGATAGTTTAATCTTAGATATTCCAATGAAAGTCTTAGTTTGCATTTATGAGACGCAACAATTCCTAATTCAATATTAAATACTTTAAAATCCCTAATTTTAGCTCAACAAAATACTACATAATAATATTGCGATCGCGGGACATTCTACAGGATTTGAATTGATTGACTGGTTTTTACTTAACTATTAATGATAGACGGATTCTAAATATACCAAGATCAGTACAATTAATCTTATTTTCTTATTTAAATAATAGTTTAACACTATTAACCTTTATTCGCATCACTTTTAGAGTCTGCGTTCGATCCTGAGCATCCTTTGCAAAACACTAGAGCATTGCTATGATTTATCAAAAATCAACCTATTATAAATATTTTTATTTGTTATTTTTGTGAGAGATACGAAGGCTGTTTCGTTACATTCGACCCCTTAAATTTATAAAGATGAATTAATCGGAATAAATTTAACCAACAGTAATGATATCACAAATATAACCGACCAAATAAAAATATTACCACTCAAAAATTATAAACCCCTTTTATGTTCAAAAGTGCGAATTCTTTATTGTCAATATTCAAGTTTCAACAATAAAATTTAAACGTGTGAGAATTTTTATAGCATAAACTCACACTACGTGTTTATGCCATAATATGTATATGTTTTTGCCCTAGCACTATATGTGTAGTGTATTTAAACCGATCATGAAATAATCATCTTAATAAGTCCGACTCAACAACAGATCCGTGCTCCGTAAAAGGAATCTTTCGTACTACAAGATATCCGACCTCGGCAAGAACTTGGTTGTGAGTCAAGCAGTTAGAAGAACAAGAGAAAGTGCTTTCCCCCCTAACCTTTCGTATCAGCTACTTGAGATTTCACTTTCCCTCCTTACTTTGATCTTCAACCCTTTTGTGCCTCCTAGAAATTCCCCTTCCGGCACCTCAGGACCCTTAAGCTCTTGAAATCGTACATAAAATTCTGACTACCTCCGATCGGAACATGTAAGTGTGGGGAAATTGTGGTAACCATCATGTGGCACTGCGTGTGAGTATGAATTCAATATAAACCGATTTCTATATCGACGGGGTGAATGTCATTTAGACTTAACCTAGCTCCAAACCCCTTTTTATACTGAACCGTTTGTGTAGTAATTGCTAAACCCTGACACTGACAACTCATCCCTAGTTCCGATGTTACTGTGCCCCAAAACCACTTCAAACTTTAAACTGTCTTACTTACATCCCTTATCAGAAATACTTTTCAACCGTCAACATTTTTGCTATTTAATATCACTCAGAGCGTTCGTCTCACCGCCTTCCATTCTGTTCTAGGGAAACAGCAACATCTACGGACACTATAGACAAACAGATTGCACTTCCCCATTTAACTAATCATATGTATGTACTAACAGCACTCCGTTTCTATATTATCATGTATTTATGCTATTATTACTTTAAATTTATTTTAAATTTACTACAACACTTACTTATTTATTACTAGTTGTGACCCGCGGTGTCACTCAAGCAATTATGAATAACGGCGACAAAGACTGCGATGTTATAACTAACTGTATCATTATACTTGAACTGTACTACTCGTATTTGAATTTAAATTGAAATATTGTTTTCAACACTAAACTTGATCATTTTACTATGACTAACTAGTTTCTCAGTTGCTCCTCAGTCAGTAAATATTTACGACTCGACCCCAAAGTCTTAGAATATTATTGCTATAGCTGGCCTACCTAATTTATCCTTTTAAAAGGAACCCCATTTGTATTACCTAATAATATGGCACTTCATTTTTTCGAAGAACTACTGGGTATTATTATTTTGCCTAAATGCTTTACTGACGCCTCAATTCTGACACTAAGTCTAACCACTCGTTTTCTGAGAACTATTGAAACCTATACGATTAATAACCTGTTTAAAGATTATTTATAATCTTACTTACTTATTTTATTAATCTTATTTACGAGACTTAAAAATAAACGCTTCAGTCACAGCTCCCACCAAGATAAATCCTGTGTCGGGGATGCCGTGGAACACACACAAAGACAAGGACAACCAGCACACAAACCAAGAATAGATATTTAAATTAATCTGCCCAGCCGGGAATCGAACCCGAGACCTCTGGCTAATAAGGTGGTTATAACACCACTGAGCCAAACAGGCCGTCTATATACCGTTATTACTACTTTTAAAAGATCTTATGTCATTGTTTTAGTAAAACGAGCTATAATTAAGTTCTAAGAACTTCTGATTGAATCTAACACTGAACCTATCTTGCTTAACCAAACATAAATATGGCTACTTAAGTCAACATTGCAGACCTTTCCGTTATAATATTTCTCAAATTGTATAATATTTATTTAATTAACCTACCTACAGACAATTTTGCCTGTATGAACTAGCGTAAAATATTCTATTTAGTTTTCACAACTGAGTTTTAGTCTTCTTACGTTCCGTTTCTTTATCTTGCTATCTCATTTAGCCTACCTAATGTTGAAACTCGTTTCTTGAACTGTGAACTATCGTGAGTTTACCTTTTTGTATATGAAACACAAACATATTATTATGTAACACACACACACACATACACACTTGTACACACACATTGTACTTATACATTTATCAAACATAATAATATCCTATTTACTTATTATTTGCAATCCTGTCATGAACTTGACTACAATATCTGTCAGCAGTCGCTCTTTAACCAATTCTATTTCTAAATCTCAACCTTTTTCTATTTCTACTTATCTGCAACGTTCGATCCCAACCCCAACTTATTTCCATAAAATCTTAATATGTGTCATAGCAGATGTTTTACTAGCTTTCCTAATTAATATTGTACAATCTATTCTAAACAGATTCCTAACAACAAACGTACAATTATATTTATACAAGCAGCTAGTAGTTCCTATCACAGGTATTACCTATTTCAATTATATAATAGTTCCTAAATATGAATAATCCTAAAATTACTATTTACCCTAGCTTAATATTGGCTCATACTTATTCTCGTCTCCTTTGCACGAACAACAAATTGTGTCCAAGACAACTTGAACACTTCTTAAATAACTAACCTTTCTACATATTTCAACCGTACGACCCCATTTCCTTAAATTCTACGCATCAAACATACATTAAAATAATACTTAAAACGCGAAATCCTACTCGTAGCAATAAAATAACATACAAATCTACATTTAACACTATGTATTTTGATATTTTTGCATTCTAACCGACCTAATCTAACCACGTAATAACCGAAGTACACATCCTGGTCACGGCGCACTAAATTGTAAAAACCCCTACCCTATTAATAAAAAACATATCTACTTATTTATTAAATCTATTCTATCTACCTATATGCAAACTATGTATTACTAGCTATACCTAAATTTTCGATTGCTAACGTTAACCTACTGTTATGGCCAAGTGATTGTCTAGTGGGAAAACCTTGCGTTGTGATCGTAGAACCTAAGTTACGAATAAGTATGAGCAACCGAGCTACCTGAATAGATTTCCTAACAAATTGACTTACTCTAAGCTACAAGATTCCTACTACGTAAGTTATATAGGGTTATTCATAAAGGGTATGCTAGGTTTTAACCCTTAACTATTTTTCTTAGTATTCCTAATGTAAAATTGACTTAAATAATTATCAAATATGATACGAAATATATTCTAAATTATAGTTTTGGACTAGTTTCAAGCCTAATAAGTTCAGAACAATATTTTACTAAGACTTTACTAAGATTTTACACCAAATATTTTTTTGTTATTTATTTTATGGTTTTTATGTATTATGTTTGTATGTATTTGTACACATAAATTGTTGGCTATGGCCCCGCCCCTCCACCGCGGTAAGCAATGTGTTTCGTCCCAGACTGGATACACTCTTCCGTTTTTACGTGTACAAATACACACCTCTGTGTGTTCCTAACATTAGAGCGCCTGACTTAAACGTCGTTATCATATTCAACTATCATATTCAACATATTTGAATATTATAACAACCCAAAAGCTAAGAGAAGAGGACATAATCTTTTGGCAAATGTCAGTCAGTCTGTCAGTCATTACATCCTTCATTTTTTACCTTTCACACATTTATTCATCAAGGAGCTTACTCATTACCTTAAGGTAATGAATCTGGTCCCGGAAGAACGAATGCAATCCCTTTCGACCCCTACCTAACCACCTAACTGCCTAACGCAATATAGCGACTGCAGTGAACAACCAACTAGAATATCGTTTTATTCTGAAGTTAGCGCGTAAATACATACTCTGGAACCTTTATCTAAAATCATCTAATTAGACAACCAAGTCTAACACATAGTGTGATAAAGATGAATGTAACTCTCCCGTTACCATCTCAAGTCGTCAGTCTCAGATAGAACTTTCTATCAGTAGACTAAATGAAGAAGACTAATAATTAAGAAACCATCGGCATAATGAGGTGCCTGTCATCCCGTTGGAATCAAGGGTAACCTCGGAAACATAGTTCCATGCTTAGGTTAGATAATTAATAGTAAGGTACTTTCAGTGGAAGCCTTTAGTATCTTACGAAGACAACCAACAATTACTAAACCATAGACATTAGAGGTGCCTGTCATCCCGTTGGAGTCAAGGGTAACCTCGGAGATATCGCTCCATGTTATAGCTCAGATAATTATCAGCAAAAGGATCTTTCCATAGAAACCTTCGATAAAAGTAGTGTGTAAAGAAAGATCATCGTTGACCTTCGAATTGAAGAGGTAAATTGACTTAAATGTCATCGTATCGATTCAGAACCTATGTTCCATTAAATGTAAGACTTGGTGAGTCAAAATATAATATGTAAGACTTGGTGAGTCAAAATATTATAATATGTAAGACTTGGTGAGTCAAACATCACGTGATTTCACATTATGTAAATAATATTAAAATAGTAAAGAGATTTCCGATCTACTTTACATTTATTCGTATATTAAATAGTTACTCGTCAAACTATAGTTGGCCGCTCATCTGACAGCAACTATTGTCAACCATTCGAGATAGATCGTATAACTTCGAATGGCTAATATGGCAAACTGGTCGGCTGTCCGATTTACTTTAATTGTAGGCATGTGAATCTTATAATAGATTCGGCAAACTGATCGGCTGTCCGATTTACTTTAATCGTAATCATGTATATCCTATAATAGATTCGGCAATCTGATCGGCTGTCCGATTTACTTTAATCGTAGGTTTATATATTTTATAGTAGATTCAACAAACTGATCGGCTGTCCGATTTACTTTAATCGACCAAGACTTAAATAAGACTTGACTAAGCTTAACCTTAACTAAGACTCTGCTAATAACATATCAACCGGAAATCGAACCCGCGACCTAAACATAAACGTAATCGTGTATACGCTATAGTAGATCCTACTAACGCCCAGACTCTAATAACATATCAGTCGGGAATCGAACCCGCGACCTAACATAAACGTAATAGTGTATACGCTATAGTAGACCCTACTAACGCCCAGACTCTAATAACATATCAGTCGGGAATCGAACCCGCGACCTAACATAAACGTAATAGTGTATACGCTATAGTAGACCCTACTAACGCCCAGACTCTAATAACATATCAGTCGGGAATCGAACCCACGACCTAGCATAAACGTAATAGAGTATACGCTATAGTAGATCCTACTAACGCCCAGACTCAGAACAGGTACTCAAACTCATCACCCAATAACCGTCGGATCAGGAATCCAACCCGGGACCTCCGGCCCATAGGATGAACACAATACCTCCGTTTATACCGTTTACATTTATTTTATTATTTACTGCACCGAATTGAGCTAGCTTGAACTATTTTATTTTATTCTGATTTTACTTTGTTTGATTTAATCTAATTTTATTTTATATTAATATAATCTGATTTTACTTTATTTGATTTAACTCTATTTAATTTATTTAGTTTGATTTAATTTGATTTTGATTTTATTTTATATTAATTTAAACTAATTTCACTTTATTTGATTTAATTCGATTTTATTTTATTTAGTTCGATTTTATTTGATTTAATTTGATTTGATTTTATTTTATTTTAATTTAATCTAAATTCTAAAACAAACACACATGCACAAGGAATAAATTCAATTAAATAATTGGAGTTAAATAATCTCAGGAATGTAAGCTCCCCGTCGGCAGGAACAGACCCATAGGAAAACACATCCTATAAACACAAAAGGTCACAAGTATCTTCAGTCAGTGACTAAGACTATGTCCTAATCGCTCCTTCTTTTGTATTTACATAATAGCAGACGGGTACCATCAACCCGAATTTGCAGTGTAAAATTCACACAATTTGAAACCTCCATATAAAGTTTGTTGTCGGACCGAAAGGAAGTCCAAAATCAACCATCAACGATGTTTATGATCTTTGCTTTTTGCAAATACACGATCCTAAATCAAAACTATTGCTCAATAAGTATGTATAAATACCAGACCTCTCTATCTTTAGTGGCCCACATCATTACGTTATGAATTTAACTTATAAACTATTTTAAAATGATCCCTGAATTCTAAAACAATGTAATCGCTGATATGGAAGTACACATAGTTAAAATGAACACAAGAACAGACTCCTCAAGATATTCTAAGGTCACTCACCCCGTGCGGCGTTCTCTTATGACGCGGCGACTCGACGCAATACTTACCACGTTGCAGTTCCATCAAACCTTTTAAAAGTTCGGCAGTCCATCTTAGAATCCTTATCTGGCAACTCCCGACGGCTGGAACATCGCTTACCTATCTTCTTTTCTACCTGTACTTATTGAATCACACCTAAATTCCTATTCTTAAACTTTGAAAATCTACCGAAATAAAAGCAATCCAAAACATGGCCGACGTCTCCCAAGCCGCTCGTCGCTGTCTGTCCTGCTTCCGTTCCAAGCTCTGCTTAACCATCCGTCGACGACCAATCACAATCACATATTCTCCAATGCTCCCTTATGATTGGACGCTCGACCAACTCGCCACCGCCGTCAAGGAAGCGCCTTACGTTTCTGGATTTCAAACCAAGTATAAATAATTGACGCGTTTATTCATTTTCTCCCTGTGTCTGAGATCTATCCACTAATGTGATATTTGCGATTGAGATAACTAATTGATTTATTGTTTTGTATTATCCATGTACTCATATTTAAATAAGAATGCTTCTTTATTTGAATTTTTATAAAGAATACCTTTTTGGCTAGAGTACCTGCTACTGAGCATCCTGCCGTGTTAACTTATTTATTGTTGATTTAAGGTTTTAGTTTATAATAATAAGACGTAACAATTCCTTATTATAATAATAATGTATTTTCAGATCTTCGATATAGCTCAATACCTAATATTACTAAATTATGAAAAATAACGTATCTTAATTACTTCCTAGTGACCACTCACATCCGTATTGCAAAAACCGTTCCGTTCTACGCAGATTTATTTTGTTTAGAACTTAATTCTTAACAAGTATAACGAACCGTTCTTTTCTACGCAGTTTATTTGTTGCCATGCCTTGGATTCTAAAAACCCAGAAAATTAGAATGTTGCCATTGCATTATTTTATGTTTCTAACAGGCATGTGTTATTTTAATCTGTGAGTCTGGCCAAGGCGCGAGACTGATATTTTAGTTCTAAAACTAATTCATAGACGTCACCCCGCTGTCGATGGTGCAGATTGGATTGATTACTCCAAAATAGTTCCAAGCTAAGCTACTAGATGGCAGTGTTAACTAGTCGTGATAGTTTAATCTTAGATATTCCAATGAAAGTCTTAGTTTGCATTTATGAGACGCAACAATTCCTAATTCAATATTAAATACTTTAAAATCCCTAATTTTAGCTCAACAAAATACTACATAATAATATTGCGATCGCGGGACATTCTACAGGATTTGAATTGATTGACTGGTTTTTACTTAACTATTAATGATAGACGGATTCTAAATATACCAAGATCAGTACAATTAATCTTATTTTCTTATTTAAATAATAGTTTAACACTATTAACCTTTATTCGCATCACTTTTAGAGTCTGCGTTCGATCCTGAGCATCCTTTGCAAAACACTAGAGCATTGCTATGATTTATCAAAAATCAACCTATTATAAATATTTTTATTTGTTATTTTTGTGAGAGATACGAAGGCTGTTTCGTTACATGGTCTGTAGGTTTACAGTACAGTGTGCCTAGCACAACTTTAACGTGAAAATACATAGCGAATATTCGATAGAAAAGTGAACGCCTTTTTTTATTTTTTTAAGGTTTCACTGTTCTTTGTAAATATTTTATGGAAAATAAACTTTTTTATCTTAAAAAGGAAACGAAAATAAACAAGTTGCTTTTTTGCCACAAGCCGGAGCCAATGGTTTGCCAATTGGTGGGTTTGCCTATAAGCCTAACCTATTATTACATTCCCTCGGTGACAGATCGGAATAATTCAAACTGCCAACAAAATTTCGTAAATTCGTGAATTGTAAAACAAGCTGTGCCCCGTTTCGACCGCGCTATGATGGCAAACGGTGATGATGACGATAATGAAAAGTAGCATATGTGGTAATCCAAAGTATAAACTATCTATATTCCAAATCTTATCAAAATTGGTTTGGTGGTTACGGAGATACGTGGTAATATTCACACACAAAAACTTTCGCATTTACAATTTTAGAAGGATATTTTGTTGCAGACTAAATATGGCAGTGGAAGGTGTGATGGTGTCGTACAACTATTCGGAAGACGGCGAGCTGGCCAACATCTTGACGGTGTCCGCGTCCGGCATCCGGTTCTCTCGCCGCTGGGTCTTGACTCACGGGTCCATACTCTCTCCGTTGAAAGAGGCTAAGGTACATTCAGCAATATTCACCATCCATGACATTTAATTTATTTTTTTCTAGGATCGAGGATATTATGATTTACAGCAATGTCAGATATTGTTTGAGCTCGGTATCTTAGCATCACGTTTAGCATAAGTACCTACTCCATTTCAGTGCACCATTCACCTATCCATTCAGTCTATACAAACTTATTTAGACTCCATTTAAAAACAGCTACGATTCGAAGCAGCTTGAGCAGGATACTAATACTGCAAATACACGACTTCCACTATCTAACTTGAGATCAGTGAGTTGTCAAGTTCTAATGATAAGAAGGTAATCTGATACCAAAAAACCTTGTTCATGTTTCTTTCGTTCTGTTTCACACAGCTTATTTTGATTTCTTCAATCCTTAGGCCATCCAGAACGCTCGGGGAAAGGCAATCCTAAACGAGGGTTTCTACGAAAACCTACCAGAAATACACGTGACCTGCGAGAAGAAATCTAAGTCTTCCACAGTGTATGACAGCGTGGAACGACTGAGTAGGGACCGAGATAACGGCGAGTTGGAGCATAGCAGCTATCAGATCAGGGTGCTGACAGGCAGGTGAGGTGTCAAGTTTACATCTATTCAGCATGTTAACCAGAAAGATTTATCACTTCACCATTGTTTTTAAGTTTGTCGAAGATGTAAAAAAACAATAAATATTATCAGATTTAATTTATTGATCCTGTTCACTCTAAGATCAGAGTAGCAGCATTTTTTAATAAACACGGCTGTTCGGTCGCAGTTCGTAAAAATAGCGTCTTTTGATGTTAAAACCGGAAGGACCTAGCTTCGATCAACCATCAAGACAGTAAATTTTAAATCCATTGGTGCTGTAGTTTATCATCTAAAAATTCTAAAGCACCATCATCAACATCGCCAGCTGTATAGACCCACTATGTGTATAGGTCTCCTCATTTAAAACATGATGGTTAATATTCTCATATGTTTTTCCAGAATAGTCCACGTTTGGCAGTGCCCCATCCTGGACCGGTGCGTGGACGACATCCTTTACAGCTGGACCATCGGCCACCGCGACGGAGACGTCGAGAAGCAGACCCAGCTCGGGAAGGCGCTGCTATCGGTCTTCGTGCTCATCGACTTGGAGAACGATAACCGAGGTGAGAACAGATAGTCCAGGGTGTATTTTGAGCCGATCGAAATTATCTTGATCACTCTGACTGTCATTGCCATTTTTAATTAGTGCTACGGTGCCATTATCTAATTCGTCAGAATAGGGCCACAGCTAATGTTACATGCTCCACGTCTGACCGTGCTGCCAGTAGTGCCTTATTCAGAGAGTACCTTTATTCCTTTCTCTATTTTCTTTGTCTGTATCTGTATTTTTTTTCTATGACAGTGTATTTTTAAACAATAATTGCCTTCAAACCCAGTGAAATCTATGAAGTTGAAAAGCTATGATGTAGGTTAATAAATGATCAGTCATCATTATACTTAGCCTAGACAAGACAAGGAAGGTACGAACGCACAACATTCTCAAACAGAGAGGTGGGTTGGAGAGATGGAAACTTATTAGAAAAAAAAACTGCGAAACAACTACGAACCATCTAAATTCAGAAGTGGGATAAAGAAGTTTTTTTTTTAGTATTCAAAGATAAGCTTGCGTTTGACCGCCATCTTGCCTGATGGGAAGCAATGATACGGCCTACGATGTAGCACGCTTGCCTAGAAGATACCATTAGTGAGTGTTGAGTGGATGAGTTGTGGAGTTGTAGACGAGTGGATGAGGTGTTGAGTAGATGTAACTAACTGAATGCGAGGCCCTATTTGAGGTAATTATATTTTGTATTTAGTGGCTTGTGGTTTCAAATAAAAGATTTTCTTGTCGCAAACTATTTATTTATAAGACCATAAATTAGTAAATTGTTGGTAACTTTTTGTAATGACACCTTGTCTTATTCTCTGCCGCAAGTGTGTCTTGCCGCTGCAAACGAAATGCATTACGATTTATTTCATAAAAATCAAAATATTTTATGAATCGGTTTTGAATCGAATATCGAGAATATAGAGATAATAAACGTGTATTGATCAATCATATTGGTATCAGCGATCATTTAGCTATACCAGAAGCCATAAGACGGACTTGTAAATATAGAATAAGACTCTGATACCAAGATCGGCAACAGCCAAATAGTTTTTTAGTGACTCATCTGTAAGTCTCAAAATGTTTTGCATCTGGAACCCTCTTATCCTTCTTCGCTTAGAGTTCCGCGAGTGTGCCGTGGGGGTGAGATTTTACCCTCGAAAATGTAAAAATTAAAACAAAAATAAACTATACACCAAAACGTACCGTCCCTCGGATCGGCAGCGATTGTATAATCCCTTCGCCAGTCGTTGATAGTGTTAAAGTGATTCGGGAAATCCGGGAAGAAAGTAAAGCCGCTGTCCACCGCGTCTTTCTTGATGAATCCGGCAACACCCATCGCGATGCCGCCAGCGACCACCGCGTGCTTCGACCTCAGATACACGGCGAGGATGGGGCCACAGGCTAACCCGCCTAGGTGAGGACAGGTTGTTATTTAGTGAGGAGCAATGATCTGTTCCTTTTTTTTTTTTTGTTTACCCAGTGGAAATCCTTTATGGATACCACGCCCGCCCCGGGGGAGGCAGGGTGGTTATGTGGGAGTCTCCGCCCTGCGGCGGCATACCCACTAAAACCACTGGGGTGTTCGGCATCCGCCTGAGATGGGGCAAGGTGGGGTCGCGTTAGCAATCGCCACCTCGCCCCGGCGATGGGCCCGATTAGGGCCCCCGCGTATATAGAGGGGTGACCCTGTTCCCCAGGATCACCCCCCAGACAGTCAGTGTGGGGTCGTGCAGGCCGGGAGAGTCCCCCGACTCTACCGGCAACCCCACTGCAGAGGAGCGAGGATACGGGCGAACCGCCTCCTCGCTCCCTCGTCTGCGCCGGAGCGGGTCAGATCGGGCGTCGTCCTCTCTGACCCGCTCCGCGGCCTCCTTCTGCGTTATCACCTCTTCGCAGAAGGAGACCCCGGCCTGCCACGATCTCTCGCCGCCGAGCACGGCTTTCACCACGCTCGGCAACGAGAGATCCCAGCCTATGTAGGCCGAAAGCGTATGCCGCTGGGGGGCCCCATGCGGCACACGCTTCCAGCGTCCACCCTCCTCCTTTCCTTGCACTCCCGACCGCAACCCACATGCGGCGAGGAGCACAAGGAAAACCCCCCTGGTGGCAGCAATGCCACCGTCCAACGTCCAAGCCATCACGCTGTGCCCTCTGCTAGTCAGAGGGACACGCGGACGGGCCCACCGTATCGGGTTATTTGCCACCGTGCGGTAATACTGCATGAAAGCTGCAGTATTACCGCACGCTGTTGCCCAGTGTGCACCACGAGGAGGTTACCCGACCTAGCACCCCAATGATCTGTTCCTATCCTAAGGCCTATTATCAAGATCGAATTTAGGGGAAGTTAGCTGGGGCTTGAGCCCTGGGGGTTCCACAAAAAAGGAGCCCCACCCCCACAATACAGATTTCGAAAAAAATTCTTTCAAATTCTGCCGATTAATCACTAGTAGGTACCTATACAACTTTTCCTCTGAGATTCTTTTTGAAATTGCTTTTTCCGCCGTTAGGGTGGGTCTCCAGACCTCTAAATTCCGCCCTGGCGGTCATATTTTAGGTTCAGAAATAACACATAGGCTACTAATTCTGTCTTTTTCTGTTATTTTTACCCAAAAAGTAGTTCCAGCTGTCGTCCACATCCCTTGCCTTCTGCACTCCGTTGGCGACCAGCGCAAATGTAGCTCCCATGAGACCCAAAGGGACTATGTGTCTCGCGTACCTTGGTAAAACAAAAACAAAGAATAGGTACGTAGAATTAGAATGGTCTAAGTTTCATCATCATCATTATCAGCCTATCTTATGTTTGTTCACTGCTAGACATAGGCCTCTCCTAAAGAATGCCACAAGGCACGATCTTCTGCCTTACGCATTCACTTGCCACCAGCCGTCTTGGCAAGTGTAAGTTTAGCACGGCCTACGTGTGTATCGCTGATTAAATAGGGGTGACACCAGTGACAGTTGCACCATTAAGACCATGAAAACAAAGCATCAAGAATGTTTTACCGCTCCAAAATCTTCGACAGCCCGACAGCATGCGAGTACATAAGCACGTCATAGGTGCCCGCCACTAGCCCGACTATGATGCCGTATCTGGACGTCACCATCACCTGGAAAATATACAAACATACCCTGGAGATCCAAAAGGACAAGGTACCGCGCTGTGCCTGTTTCAGGGTTCCGGATATGTTCAACATTGATGTTTTTTTCGAGTTCTGAACCTCCATCGGGGAAGAACCCTTATGGCGAGACTCGAGCGTCCGTCCGTCCGTATGTCACAACCAATTATTTAAGATAGATACATCTAACTGGGATACAGGTCTACCCTCGAAGGGTGATTAGGCCGTATAAATATATGCCGATAAAGAACCTTAATACCTTCTTATCTATGTTACATCCATCTGGGGTATCGTAATATCTGTAATAGTTTCTTTTGAGTTTTTCATCGCATTCACACGACATTGCGAATTTTTAGACGTTTTTGTCATCCGAAAAATGCTGACAACTGATAACATAGACGCCTAAGATTGACAATTCGCTAACAAGCAGTAAAGATAACAAGTTTTACATTGTCATGTAAAAAGTTTTGTTTGCAAAATCACTAAAAAACTCTTTTGTTAATTTACCAGCAGTTTTTTGCTTGGTATTTAAAGGCCAAAAACACGTATATCTATATATATAAAAATGAATCCCGTTTTCCTTGGTCACGGCCTCACGCGTGAATGGCTGGACCGATTTTACTAATTCTTTTTTTGTTGTATTTGTTATTATTAGGAGAAGATTCTTACGGAAAAAAATATTAAGAAAATCTCTCAGAAATATTGAAAAACCCTAAAAACAGCCCTTTTATTTTTCCCATACAAACGTTTTCTAACTAAAACGAGCTTTATTGCTATTGTATAAAGTTCATATTGAATTGCAAGCACTCACTGTTGTTTAAGCAATGTAGGTATGTTCCTAACGTCCAAGAGTCAATTTGCACTTTATTACCTCTGTACAAAGTTCAAATTCAATCATATCTATCAAAACAGTGTGCGTTTTAAACTGATAATTTTTACTATAAATTGACAAGTTAGCATCAACAAACTACGGTTGCTATAGTTACGCAATAGCATGAGAATAGAGGTTATAACAAAGAGTTCCTATAATTATTCTCAACACCTTTGGTCACGCCATCACGCGTGAACGACTGGACCGATTTCAATTTACTCTACGTTTATCCCAAAGTCTACCCGTGCGAAGCCGGGACGGGCCGCTAGTTGTACATACGTTTTGAAACTACGAGTAAATCAGCTAATTAATAAGCTAACCTATTTCCCTAATATTTAAGCAATTTTCTCACTATTCTAATTGTTTCAGGTCTCAAAACCCTGCGTCCGCTCTCGTCGCTGCTGGACCTGGTGCGGCCGCCGACGGATAGAGGGTCTACTGTCGAAGTACACTCCACGCCTTTCGGCTGCGAAGTAAGTATTAGCAAAGCTGCTACTAAAAAGGAGAACTTGATTGGGTTGACAGCCAGGGCTGTTGGCTATATAGCGCTGGTTAGCCCCCTGGTAATTTCAGCTGACGTCAGCAAGTTTTTTATATTACACTACGCATTCGTTTGACCACAATCTCATCTGACAGGAACGAGTGAACGTAGAGAATTGATCCAAGTTTGCATAGCATGCTTGCCTAAGATGTAGATAGATAGATAAACTCTTTATTGTTCACACCATAAACCTGATGCACCTACCTATTCACCTGAGTTTGGAACAGAATGACACTTTTTTGCACACAAACAAACCAAGTTTTTGGCCGGTAACCTTTTGAAGGTGTCCCTATATTAGTAGATAGTCCTAGGTCCCCGTTTGCGCTGCACCTCTTGAGCTCTTGGGTAGGGGCAACCTTGATTGGGCGGGGCTGCGGTGATTTAATGGACCCGTGGCTCCGCCCATTGCCTGGAGGAACACCCCAGGGTTTTTAGTGGGTATGCCGCCACTAGGGCGGAGACTCCCACATAACCACCCTGCCCCCCCCCCGGGGCGGGTGTGGTATCCATAAAGGATTTTCCCAGGGTCACAAAAAAAAAAGGGGCAACCTTGAGGACTAAAGTAAGGAGTCTACCAAATGTTCCAGGTGTTCCTAAACGCAGTGACGCGAGGCTCGGTGTGCGGCGTGGTGGGCAAGCGGCCCTCGCTGCTGCTCACGGACGCGGCCACGGCGCTCGGCTCCGAGGGGGCGCCGGTCTTCACTGAGGGACCTACGTCAGTATCTTCTTCCATTGTCTTTTGGAAGAAGAGATCCATTGTCTTTTACCTATTCACCTACCTAATTAGTTCTCGAAGTTTTGGATCCCATAGAATTATAGAAAATTGGACCGTTTCTTTTCTTATACCAAAAACTTAATCGAAATAGTTTTTGCACACTGGTAACGCTGCTTAAACGTATTTAAAGATCACCATTTTCAACGATTTTCAAGATATGATCAGATCAGATTTTAGATTTAACTCTTCTTTCAGTTCCACTGTTCAATTAGCTTAAAAAAAGTATAATAAAATAAAATAACGTCTTCATAATATAAATCCCACTCCTGTTTCCAGCAAGGAGCTGATAGGCATAGTGGTGTGCAGCGTGTCGTGGTGGCGCGGCGAGTGGGTGGGGCTGACCCTGGCGGCGCCGCTGGGGTCGGTGCTGGCGGCCAAGCTGCGCGTGCCCGCCGCGCCGCCGCGCGCCGCCCGCGGCCGCCCCGCGCGCCAGGGGCTGCTGCTGCTGGGTGAGGTCGTAGACCATAAGTTGTGGGCTTGTGGGGTACTGACGCGCAGGGAGCTAACTTGCTTATATTCATCGATTCCAATATTTGTTGTTTTTTTTTATTAAAAGAAAATGGTAAACGGGCCACCGTTTATGGACAACTGCAACACTAACGGTAATGATGATGCTTTGCCAGCCCGAAGAGGTGTTCGTAGGTACCCTTTTTAAAATGCCCCATGTTGAAACAGTTGATCGACCGATTTAATGATCGCAAAATTTCGGTTGTTTTAACGTTTAAGAACGTCGTTGATCATGTAGGTACTACTACTAAGAGAACTAATCAGTTTGTTTCCCATAGTGTCCTCAAGGCATAATTCAATGGTAGCATGTAACTTTACTTCCAGACATGATAGACAGGACGACGCTGCTGGTACGCTGCGGGCCCGCGTGGGGCGCCGGGGTGTACCTCGGCGGCGGGTATGTCGTCACTTGCGCACACGTCGTTAAGAATGTAAGTTCTTTATGGATTGGCTAGGCTTTTACTCAGTGGCAGTGGCAGGGATCCGCCACTAGGCGAAAGCCTAGGAGACTAAAGCCCACTTCTAGGGAAAAATACACTTCTAATTCTGGTACCTAATTGGTACTATTTATTTGATTTTACTACTGACCGCCAACCATCAAACGTTTAACCCAGCTGACAGATCGTCTCTTTCTCATTCCAGTATACCCATTCCAAAGTATCCCTGTACTGCCAAGGAGTAAAAGAGACCGCCATAGTCCGGTACAAGACCAAAGACGACAAAGCGTACGACCTCGCTCTGCTCTACACAAACCCTCATCAATGGGAACACCTGGCTCCCGCTGTGTTGGCGGATGGACTTGCCGAGAAAGGTATGTTGGAATAGAATTCGGGATTGAGTTCAGTTCCTGATGAGTTGATGAGTTCCTGATGTTATGAGTTCAGCTCAGTTCCTGATCAGGTTCAGTCTATCCATGCTGTGATTCCTTACATCGAGATCCATAGAAACATGACTTTATAAATAAAATAAATAAATCGTATCACACTGATAGCTCTTCACTAGGATATCCTGTGTCGGCGATGCCATGGAACACACACAAAGACGAGGGCAAGTGACACCCAGACCCAGAGCAGATATGTTATAATGTTAACCTCTCTTCCCTGCCTATCGATTTGTGCTTCGACAATTGGAACAGACCAGGAATGAAACAGACTTCTGGCTTCCTTGTTCCCTGAGAGATATCAGAGTGAATAGATATCTTCTAAATCTGCGTGCTTCATCTTCGACCACGTCGCTTACCAACAGGCGATTTGGTGGTCAAATGCGGATTAATTCATTAGGTATAAAAAAAGACATGATCTGAAAGATGTATTCCAGCAATGTCACACAGGAAAGTCATTTCCTAGTAGGTACAGGTAAAAAGTACAGATAAAGTGACTGTAATACTGGGACCAACCCTGAAATCGCATTTAAGAATAGCTGTTCCAGAAAACCATTTCCCACTTTTTTTGTTTCATTTCGACCGCTGTCTTGTCCGATAATGAGCAAAGATGCGGTCTCCGATAGAGCAGGCTTGCCTAAATGTTGTTACTTTCAAAATTGTTAATTCTAAGTTATTAATTTAAATTCTGCAGGTGAATCAGTGCTAGCAGCTGGCTACCCTTACTTCAACGAGACCAACCTGGACGACCTGCGGCCCATGGTCACCACCGGACACATCAACAACGTCTCGCCTTCGCTCATACAGACCTCGTGCTGCGTTCAATCTGGATTCAGGTATTCCCATACCTGAACCGATTCAAACTTCCCGGTTTAAATTGGTGCCGTTTGGGAGTTACAATGCCACAACAGACACACAGATATACCGAAACAGACACACTGACACTTATAGAACCACCATAACTTATAACACCCCACTTTTTGCATCAGGGATTGCAAATAATCCTGCATATTGTGTACTTCCAGCGGCGGCCCAATATTCCGTATAACGAAGTCTAACACCGTGGAAGTAGCGGCCATCATCGTGAGCAACGCCAAGACGGAGACCGGCGCCTGCTTCCCCTACATCAACATGGCGGTGCCGGCGCGGGTCTTCCGGCGGAGCATAGAGGCCTTCATCAAGGACAAAGGTGAGTTGTAGGGGCCTCAGTCTCAGAACCGTCTCCTTTTTTGGAAGTCAGTTAAAAACTATCAAGGAACGTACATTTCCAAACTCTATTGCGGCCCTACTAGCCGCAATATCTTATGCTCGTATTGTGGTGACCAAGATTAGGTACATCTAATTTGCCGAAACCTGTTAGAGTAAAAAAATCGTTATTTTAGAAATCTTTTTTTTTTTCAGATGAAACACAACTAAGTGGTATAGAAAACAAACACGAAATGGTCGAGTCGCAATGGAGGCTTCTGCCGTATAGATCTAAAGTATGAGGGTACCAGCTCCGTTGTTCGGGACAAATTATTTTTGTTCGGAATAACGCATTTTCGCCTGTGGTTACCCAGGGCATAAACTAAAGTCATTCCATACTCTAATCCGTTGCAGTGTGAAGAAGTAACAAACATACACGCCCTCTGCCACATACCTATATTAGCATTTAATCTACAACCCGGTCACAATATCTGTGCACCTCGCTGGAATGCGTATACCCTTACTACTTACTCCCGCTTCCCCTGTCACCTCTCCGCGCACTCCCCGGTGCGACAGTGTGACTATATAAGGCTATACGGATAGACGGATACGCATTCCAGCGAGGTACAGGTGCATTCCACAGATATTGTGACCGGGTTATAAATAAATAGTTTTTCGCTAATAATGTGAATATACTGTAAGGAAGGAGTACTTATTGTATATAAAATAATATTTTGCACCATTTTTAAGCTGTTGTGTTATTTTATTATTTTATCAAACCGTACCTTAAAACCCATTGAGACCACAATAGTCTGCTTTCAGATTATTGGCATGAAAATAGAAAATGGCAAAAAATAAGTAAAAAGTAAGCGTACGCGCATGACCCCCATGGCTCATATGCCTCTGAGCCTCTGGTACATAAATCATCCATTGAATCTCTTACCACGTTCTCTCGAGAATATTTCTAATAACAAGAGAAAAACAAGCAAAAACTATCATGCTAACAGCATAGCGTTTAAGTGTTCTTTTTGACAAAAAACTGTCAAAATCAGATGCCAATTTCAGAAAACTGTTCAAAGAAAACATTTGAGGAGTTATACGCAGACCAATGCAAAAAGTGTTGTTACTGTGTTTTAGTTAATTGAAATAAAAGGAAAAAAATAAAATGGCTCGAAAAGGACAGGTTTCTATCCAAGACACCGTCGAAACGAATGAAGATTTCCAGGCTTACTTGGAGGCGCATGGCGACCAGCTCATTTGTAAGTGAAAAACTAAGGAGCACTGAGTTAGATATGGGTGAAGCCAAGAACTCCTCTACTTTTTCTCTACAGTGCCGCGAGAAGGGGAGTAGGTATCGATATTTCAACGTGTGCGTCTTGTGCATATACGCGCGAAAGTAGAGGAGTTCTTGGCTTCACTCTAATCTAACGAAGTGCTCCATTTTAGTGAAAACCAATAAGATCATTATTTTCAGTCCGTAATTGCAAGAACAACAACAACAGCTAGTAATTATTATATTTATACTATTTTCTCATTGATTTAATATCAATGTTTGTTTATTTTTCAGGCTTGGAAGTGTATTCAGACTTCTGTGGGTTTTGCCTAGCGACCGGCAACGCTATAAGGAAGGGCAAACTTGAGATTGGACAGGAGAGAATAGCTATGGTTAAGGTAATCCTTCTGAAGTCTTGAGTTTTGTATCTTAGTGTGGATTTTAGTATAGGGAAGAAGGGAAGGAAGAGAAGAGAGGCCTTTGCCCAACAATAGAACAAGTCGGGCAAATAATAATGCTAAGGCTTAGGGCCCGAGGACACAGTGCATTGCAGTACCAGCAGTGGCGGCGCAAATATTCCAAACGATGCTATTCGAAATTTTGAAAGTATAAAAGTAATGATAAAATATGAGTGAATTAAATTCGGTACGACGTCACACGCAGAGCCTAGAGCTGGTGCCGCTAAACCGTTGCCTTACATCGTGTGGCTGCCTCTTAAGTTTCCAGAAATGTATCCTTTGTGCTAATATTTTTCTTCATCTCTATGACTGTAGTTTTTCCGTCTTTTAAAGTATTGCATAATTTACAGGCGTTGGCGGACAATATCGATATTTTAAGTAGATTCAGGGACAGAAGTGAACCGGTATTCCTTTTTATAACGGTAATTGTTTATTTTTTCTCACTTATACATTACTTATCATACTTATTACGTTGTAATACGAATGAACTGTATTAGCACCATCGCCACCATCATCCCAATCCAAATTAAAACTTTTACCTTACATGGAAAGTCTGAAAATGAAAAACCTACCTACCTACATTACATAATTATGTAGAAATAAATGCTTCCCTCTAGCCCATTCTATTATCGGACCACAAAGGGCACAAAAAAGCGACATCGTTTTATGGTAGATATACCAAAAACTCGTACGAAACGCTTTGATTCCACTTTTATTGTGCGCACTGCCAGAGTGTGGAATACTCTGCCCGAGTGGGTGTTTCCCGATAGATACCTATAATTTGGGTGTCTTCAAGTCGCGAGTGAATCGGTTCCTTCTAGGCAAGCGTGCTCCATCGTAGACCGCATCATTGCTTACCATCAGGCGAGATGGCGGTCAAACGCAAGCCTATAACTGACAAAAAAAAAAAAAGCAACTTCTGTTTCTTTCTTTGCAATGTACCTACATACAGTATATTATCATCTTATATATATCAGTATATTATACTCGTATAATACAAGGGCTGCTATTTATGCATCCAGAATAACAATAAGGAAGAATCATCTTTAATTATATGTGGTTTTATTACTTTTTAAATATTGTTTATGGCCAGTTCCGGATACATACATAAACATAATAGCAGCCTATGTAGCTCAACTTCGTTAGAGCTCTAACAAGGCTTCTTGATAGAGAGGCAAGCTGACCAGGGCCATGTTCGGCGCGAACGGCATCGAGCTGTGTCAGATCATACAAGAAGAGCTGCACCTCTACGAGAGAGAGCTGAGGACGGGAGAGGAGCGACCCAAGTTAGAGATTGACGAGATGCTGCCCGAAGAAGCTGTATGTCTTTTCTGTTGTTCTTTATCTGCACTATTCACGGGACTATAAGATCTATTTGAAATTTTCAGCTTAGCTATGGCTTCCGTAGCCTTAACCTTGGTAGCTGGTAAGGTCTAAGAACGAATTCTCAAGTGGAACACACCTGATAAACTGTTGACCAATAGACTAATTGTAAGACGTCATATACCGGTCTATCTTGTAAACTTCCATTGATTAAAATCTCGCCGCTCTACTTCAGTGTATAGCAGCCGTTAGGCCTCTCTATAGAGACCCGGGTCCCGCAAGGCATACGCATCCACTAACGAGAGCAAAATGTGCTACAGAGTCAGCGCTTCACGCCCTGCGTATTGCTCAGCGTCTCCATAAATTTATCCTTGATACCCTCGATACGAAAATGGTGTAAACAGGAAAAGATCGAGCAAAACCTAAAGGTAGAGGAAGAGTACCGCGAGGCAGCGGAGCGCATCCGCGTGATCACGCAGGCGGAGCGCAAGCGGCGCGTGTGCTACCGGCTGTCCAGGCACGTGAAGCGGCTCAACTTCATCCTGTTCTGGCCGCACTGCCACCAGGCGCACTACGATCTCTACGAGAAGTGGGACAATGCCAGTGAGTGATGGTCGACTGTTCGTCTCTAAAATAGAATTAAACGCTACAGTTTTTCGATGGTTCATGAATTCCTTGAGATATGCGGTCAAATTATTATCTGCGAAAATGTTTTCTACTGTATAGATTAAAAAAAATACAAAATTGTTTTAATAACAATATAAATCACAAAAAAAAAAACAGTTTCTTTTACATTTTTTATATTAGATAAGTACAGTTATTATTTTTTTTTACTTTTTTTAAAGTCAGTAATTCGAAAGTCTACACTATTCCACTCCGCCTCTCCAGATATAAACGTGGGCGCCAAGGACCTGTTCCAGCTGGACGAGACGAGCGCCCGAGAAGCTCTGTACATGAGCGACGTGGACCCGAACGAGGCGTGCCTGCACGCGCTCACCTCGGGCCAGGCCATGGTGGTGCTCTTCAAGATGTTCGACACAGATGATAGGGACTTTGTCCGTGAGTGAAGAATGCGCAGCACTTATAATTAGTGGACGGGCTAGGTCTTGGACAAATATTATTCTATATTCAATCTCTGTGGGCTAGGTTCTACTCGTAAGATGTTCGAAACCTTTTACGAAAAATATGTCTTTTAAAACACGGTAGCAACAACAACTCCATGTGTGTGTGTTGTGTTTCAACTTCATGTGTAACTAGTGGTTTTATTCTAGTGATGAATGAAAGAGGTTTTATTTTCGTATTGAATGCAAAAAGGTTAATTCTAGGCGGAGAGGTATCAAAAACCATCACCATTCAACAGGGGCGGATCTTGAATTTGTGGGGCCCTGGGCTAATACTGCTTAGGGGCCCTACCTAATTACTCAACTAATTGCCATTTTGACATGTAACTGTTTTCTGTAGTGATGTAGGTATATGTAATATATGAACCAGATTCTGCATCGGAACCAGACCCTGCAGTGGAACCGGATAGGAAGAAAATAGGAAAACAAAATATTTAATTTATTTGTTAAAACATTATTTATTGCAAAATAAATAACTTTTAAGTTATCTATCACTTAGTAAACTAAACACGCACTAAACACATTTCTAGCAATAAAAAAGTCAATTCGTTAATACAGGGTGTTTGGTCTAGGGTTAGACAAACTAAATGGGTGTGTTCGTTGACCCATTTAGAGAATACAAGTTGGCCAAAAAAAATCCCAGACGCCTCAATTTTTTTTTAATGGTCTAGATGTGTGTTTTTTTATTTTTACTGAAATTTAACCTATTAATTAAGCACCACAACTTTTTAAAAAACTGTTTTAGACCGGTTCTTCTTATTTGAATTTGGTCTCTGATACATTTTCGTACTGTACAAAGCAAAATTAGAAGCAAATAAGGACTAAATAATTCGTTCAGAGCTCATAGAGTGTAAAAATGAAAGAAAAATTGCCCAAAAGTCAACTTTGACTCGATCTAAAAAAAAACTAAATTATCCATGAAATTCAAACACTTCTAAAAACATCTCTTGTTATCCCTTATTACAAAAGTATCCTACACGAGTACAAAACTTTATCGCTTTGTGAAAAAAAAATGATGTTTGGGAAAATGAAACAAAAACAATAATGCAAAAAATAATCAGTTTTGTTCAAAAACAGCTCCTCTATTCGCAATGCATGCCCGTCATCTTCGTCGGATTTTTACAGTCGTAGTTTTTAATTTCATCTCTTCTTTCATCTTCGCAGAAGCGGCATTGATTCGCTCAATAAGTTGCTCTTTGGTGCTTATTTGAACTTCGTACACTAATTCTTTGGCACGTCCCCAGACAAAGAAATCAAGTGGTGTAAGGTCTGGGGAACGTGCGGGCACTCGATGGGGCCACGTCTTCCGATCCACGTGTTGGGGAACACATTGTCCAGGTACTCGCGTACAGACGCCGAGTAGTGCGCCGGGCAGCCGTCTTGCTGGAAAATCATGGGGCGTTCTTTCAAAAATTTTTCTTTCATTTTTACACTTTATGAGCTCTGAACGAATTATTTAGTCCTTATTTGCTTCTAATTTTGCTTTGTACAGTACGAAAATGTATCAGAGACCAAATTCAATTAAAAAGAACCGGTCTAAAACAGTTTTTTTTAAAGTTGTGGTGATAGGTTAAATTTCGGTAAAAATAAAAAAACACACCAAGACCACTAAAAAAAAATTTAGGCGTCTGGGATTTTTTTTGGCCAACTTGTATTCTCTAAATGGGTCAACGAACACACCCATTTAGTTTGTCTAACCCTAGACCAAACATCCTGTATAGTCGACGATAGCAGAAGTGCGGAAAAATAACAAAATTGCGTCGGGTGATAAGCGGAAAGAAGTCCCCAGTAATAGACAATACACGGAATACACCAACCGAAAACAAGCGACAGGGAATTCCCCGTTCTGTTTGATAAATGCGCACACGGATTGGTTGATCGCAGTGTTGCCAACCTTATGATCGGATTTTTTTTAATTCTAGATAATTTTTACTATTGACAATATCGTCTATTGGTTTCAGTTCGGTTGGGGGCCCTCTGTATTCGCGGGGCCCTGGGCTGCAGCCCAAAAAGCCTTTAAGTAGATCCGCCCCTGCCATTCAAGTTGAACTTTTGAAGCAACTTATGAACCATACCTACTCCATTCCACACAGAACCATAAAAAAACAAACTCAACTTACAGAGCTAATTCGCCACGGGCTCTACGAAGAGATCCCGAAGCCCAAAGAGGACTTACCTCCAGAGAAGCAGCTGCCGCCCATCCCGGCGTTCGAGCGGTACGCCTCCATCAGCAAAACGGCTAGGGAGGTCCGCCGGGACAGATACAACGCTAAGTTGCAGAAACTGGTGAGTTGGGATCCGTGGTGTAGGTTGCCCTAAATGGGCGCCCTGTATCATAATTTGTCTAGGAACCCACCTTTCTGGGCCGCATCATCTATTTTGCTCATCTTGCTGCTGGAATACCAGGTCTACCCTCGAGCGGTGATTAAGCCGTATTCCACCACGCTGGCCAACTGCGGGTTAATTCACATCACATACGCAATTGAACTTTTCCGGACGTATGAAATGGATACGGATACGAAAATTACACTGGCATGAAAATTCGTGCACAAGTTCTAAAACAACCATTGCTGAACCCGCCACCTCAGTGAGCGGCTGGCTAGCAGACTTTAAATCTTAACGGTCTAACAATAAGCCTTATTCCAGCGTGAAGAGCAAGAAGAGCGCGACCGGCTCGCCCAAGAGCAGGCGCGGCTCGCGCGGGAGGCGGAGGAAGAGAGGCAGCTCGAACTGAAGCAGAAGGCGGAGGAAGAAAAGATGAGGCGGATACAGGCTGGAGTAAATACCTCAATCTTTTAAGCTCCTCGTAGATGAAAACTGTATTTGGATGGATTATCCTACTTCCTACAAATACCACTGATACTATCTAATATTTTTATTACCTACATAAAAGCGAAAATTGGTGTTTGTTGCCACGTATCTCTTAACTATCTACGTAACTAATTATTTTTTTAAATTGGAATAGGAATGGCTTATGGTTATGGCACAGTATTATTTTTAACATTTAAAATACCTACGCTTCAAATTCAATTCAAATTATTTTTGCTATACCTACTGACACTGATCACGAACTCGGTTGGTGAAACAGCAAGAGCGCGAGAGCCGCGCACCTGCTTTCTTCCTTTGCTAAAAAATGTAGGTACTATTCAAACTACTGACCACTTCATAAATTTTCAGCTTCCCGCCGAACCAGAACCGGAAGAGGTCGAAGAAGAACAAAAAGAAGGCGAGGAAGGGGAAACGGATACTGCTACAGAAGTAAGGTTTATCAATGTTACTTCATACAGGCCCATGATGGAATGAATTGGGTATCAAAACCCCAATACTCCAGCACAGACATCTCAACTCCAGTATTGGGTGTCCAACACCAATATTGGGTGGGAAGGTGTTTGACACCTGGACCGGGAAACCGGCATGGCTTGACAACTACCAAAAACTTCCTTTTGTCATATTTTACAGTAAGCTCTCCTGCTAGGTTGGGAAAGCTAACATTAGGTATACATACACAGTATCTCAATGCCTTTTATATCCGCGGCGTGGCCATATGAGCTGTTAAAAAGTTAAATCATTCTCAAAATACATTATTAAACATTTAACAGAAAGCAGAAGGAGAAGAGACAACAGTAGCAGAAGAGCAAGAGAAGGTAGAAGAGGAAGAAGAGTTTCACTCTGATATTGAAGTGGAGGGTGAGGACTACATCCCGCCGGGGGGCATGTTCGTGCCGGGGCTGTACTCGCCGCCCAACGAACTCGCTAAAGCAAACGGACTGGCTTTCTTCTATCCTAAGGTAGTTTTAGTAACCACGCACTAGTAAACGAGGCATCGGTCGTCCACAAGCACGTTGGGAAGATTGTTGGGATATTGTGAAGATCGCGGGTCGGACCTGTATATTGTATAAGATTGGCGCTGAACAGCAATGAGTGGCGTATGAGAAGAGAGGCCTATGTACAGCACTGGGCGATTACGGGCTTATGATTGAGGTACAGAATCCGGCAAATGTTTCGGTAAGAGAGGTACGAGTATCTACACTATAGATTCGATTTTTAGCTCCCTTTGCCGAAGCTAGGTTTTGGGCTAATGTAACCGGCGGCGTAACAAATGGCACCTTCGAACGACCATGGCTGCCAAGTCGACTGGCGATATATCGAAGTGTTGAGAGGTCTATATACCGACGTGACAATGGCCGTTCAAGTACAGGACCAGCAGACTAAGCATATCCCATTACGCAGGGGAGTGAGACAGGGGGATGTTATATCCCCGAAACTGTTCACTAACGCTCTGGAGGATGTGTTTAAGACGCTGGACTGGAAAGAGAAAGGCATAATTGTCAACGGCGAGTACCTCTCTCACTTGCGATTTGCCGATGATATCGTCGTCATGGCGGAGTCGCTGCAAGACTTGCAAGAAATGCTGACCAGCCTAGCCGATGCTTCTCGACAAGTAGGTCTCGGGATGAATCTGGATAAAACCAAGATCATGCTTAACACACATCTTTCCCCGAGACCTGTCTATGTCAACCATATACCTCTCGAAGTTGTCCAAGAGTACGCCTATCTAGGGCATATTTTGCAATTTGGCGGGACAAACTTCGAGAAGGAGGTCGATAGGAGAATCCGGCTGGGCTGGACAGCATTTGGGAAACTTCGCCATGTCTTCTCGTCGTCCATTCCACAGTGCCTGAAGACGAAAGTCTTTGATCAGTGCGTCCTACCTGTACTGACCTACGGAGCCGAAACGTGGACACTGACAGTGAGGCTGGTCCATCGATTTAAAGTCACTCAGCGGGCTATGGAGCGAGCTATGCTCGGGGTTTCTTTGAAAGATAAAATCAGGAATGAAATTATCCGACAAAGAACGAAAGTAACCGACATAGCTCAGAGGATTAGCAAGCTGAAGTGGCAATGGGCTGGCCATATCTGTAGGAGAACTGACAACCGTTGGGGTAGACGGGTTCTAGAGTGGAGACCACGGATCGGCAAACGTAGAGTAGGGCGCCCTGCGGCCAGGTGGAGCGACGACCTGCGTAAGGCGGCTGGTAGCAAGTGGATGCGTGAGGCAGAAGATCGTGCCTTGTGGCGTTCTTTAGGAGAGGCCTATGTCCAGCAGTGGACAAAAATCCGATAGGCTGATGATGAACCGGCGGCGGCGGCTTTAGTAGACGCCCGCTGTTACACTGTTAAAAAAGCGATTTAAGTTGTATTAACACAGATTTGGTTGATATTAAATCCATTTTCTCAAGTTCAAGATACTTATTTTAATTATTTTTGAACATTTGCCTTTACAATAGCCAGACACAAATACATTTGACTTGTAATTTGATGTCTGGTACTTGTGCGTGTTCTTCCAGCACGTGCTGGAGCTGGGCCCCATCGAGTCGGAGTTCCTGCCGCCGCACGCGCTCGTCATCTTCACGGTGGACAAGCGGCAGGACGTGCAGGAAGTCATCAAGCAGTACTCTGATGAAATACTTGCGGTAACAACGTACCCAAACGGTTCTGCTGAACCTAGGCTCCTGAACCCTCCATCGAGGCACGAAACTTAGCCTGTTCTTCGCCTTAATGGAGGTTTCGATTTCAGTTCAGTAACAGACGAACAGAAGGACAGGCGCACGGGAAAAGTAGATAAGTAGGTACCTACTAAATTTTGAGCGATATTTTTCGTTATCCATAGCACAGAATACTGTCCCTAATAGAGCGAAGTTCGGTTAAGTCAAAAAGGTCTTAACTAACAATTTTGTAGAAACTCGAATTGTCTGTTTGTAATTAAATAATCTTGTAAAGCTTGAGAGAGAGCTTTCTATTCAAAAGTTAGTATTCCAGGTATCTAAGTAGGTATTCTATCCAACCTTCGACTTATTCCAACTTCCAGGTGGGCGTGTTCGTCGGCGACGACCCGTTCGCGGCCGAGCACATCGCGTTCAGCATCAAGCATTACGACAGTTTGGACCGGAAGATAAAATAGTAAGTAACATAAACATGATAAAACATATTTACTCTGAACATAAACCATACACATAAATTCGTGGCGAACTGAGAGCTCGCTATGAGAGAGCCGAGATACTTATTTTTACAACTCCTCGACCGATTTTGCTCATATTTGAACTTTATTTAGAACTGTTTGTTTGCAAAATTTCTACTCAAGCTATCGTTGGCCAAATATTCAACAAATAGAAATGTGTCCTCGTAGTCCTAGTCCTAGACCTCACTTCGCTTGGTTAATAAATAAAAGTGAAAGAATAAAGAAATAATTCGATCCCTTGACTCGCTTCCCCTTCCTTCGCTCGGCCAATAATGCCTCATAGCAGCCAAGCCTTACTTCTCTCGCTCAACGCCGCCTCCCCCAGCAAGGACCGGCTCGCGCTCATGGTGTCCCGCAAGCGCAGCCTGCCGCTGCTGCAGCTGGCCGGCCTCAACCCCGTCTACATCAGCTCCGACCTGGAGTCGGGCGAGCGGGACTGCCTGCAGCTGTTCCCGGTCGGCTACGGGGACGACTTCGAGGAGGAGCCCAGCGTGCTGGACGAAGAAATCGTGGTACAATACAATCACTTTTTTATTTACAACACAAAAAATTGGTTGTCTGTAAAGTCGGTTTACGGACGATAGTTTAACGTGACAACGTCATAACAAAACATTATTGAAATGATTGCATACTTTTCTCGCTCCGATCGTAACTGTAAAAACCCCTACCCTATTAATAAAAAAAACATATCTACTTAACTATTTATATCTATCCTATCTATCTATATATAAACTATGTATTACTAGCTATACCTAAATTTTCCGATTGCTAACGTTAACCTACTGTTTTGGCCAAGTGATTGTCTAGTGGGAAAACCTTGCGTTGTGATCGTAGAACCTAAGTTACGAATAAGTATGAGCAACCGAGCTACCTGAATAGATTTCCTAACAAATTGACTTACTAAGCTACAAGATTCCTACTACGTAAGTTATATAGGGTTATTCATAAAGGGTATGCTAGGTTTTAACCCTTAACTATTTTTCTTAGTATTCCTAATGTAAAATTGACTTAAATAATTATCAAATATGATACGAAATATATTCTAAATTATAGTTTTGGACTAGTTTCAAGCCTAATAAGTTCAGAACAATATTTTACTAAGACTTTACTAAGATTTTACACCAAATATTTTTTTGTTATTTATTTTATGGTTTTTATGTATTATGTTTGTATGTATTTGTACACATAAATTGTTGGCTATGGCCCCGCCCCTCCACCGCGGTAAGCAATGTGTTTCGGCCCAGACTGGATACACTCTTCCGTTTTTACGTGTACAAATACAAACCTCTGTGTGTTCCTAACATTAGAGCGCCTGACTTAAACGTCGTTATCATATTCAACTATCATATTCAACATATTTGAATATTATAACAACCCAAAAGCTAAGAGAAGAGGACATAATCTTTTGGCAAATGTCAGTCAGTCTGTCAGTCATTACATCCTTCATTTTTTTACCTTTCACACATTTATTCATCAAGGAGCTTACTCATTACCTTAAGGTAATGAATCTGGTCCCGGAAGAACGAATGCAATCCCTTTCGAACCCTACCTAACCACCTAACTGCCTAACGCAATATAGCGACTGCAGTGAACAACCAACTAGAATATCGTTTTATTCTGAAGTTAGCGCGTAAATACATACTCTGGAACCTTTATCTAAAAGCATCTAATTAGACAACCAAGTCTAACACATAGTGTGATAAAGATGAATGTAACTCTCCCGTTACCATCTCAAGTCGTCAGTCTCAGATAGAACTTTCTATCAGTAGACTAAATGAAGAAGACTAATAATTAAGAAACCATCGGCATAATGAGGTGCCTGTCATCCCGTTGGAATCAAGGGTAACCTCGGAAACATAGTTCCATGCTTAGGTTAGATAATTAATAGTAAGGTACTTTCCGTGGAAGCCTTTAGTATCTTACGAAGACAACCAACAATTACTAAACCATAGACATAAGAGGTGCCTGTCATCCCGTTGGAGTCAAGGGTAACCTCGGAGATATCGCTCCATGTTACAGCTCAGATAATTATCAGCAAAAGGATCTTTCCATAGAAACCTTCGATAAAAGTAGTGTGTAAAGAAAGATCATCGTTGACCTTCGAATTGAAGAGGTAAATTGACTTAAATGTCATCGTGTCGATTCAGAACCTATGTTCCATTAAATGTAAGACTTGGTGAGTCAAAATATAATATGTAAGACTTGGTGAGTCAAAATTAGGGTTTCCAACCGGGAAATCCCGGTTCCAAAAGAACCGGGATTTCCCGGTTCTTTTGGGGTCAAAAAAGAACCGGGATTTTTAAATCTTTTCCCGGTTCTTTCGGGATTTTCGGTACCAGCTATTTCTTGTTTTCTGAAGGCGCAAAAGAGAATCTAACACGTAAATTACTGCGTTTTAATAACTAAAACTAACCGTTAAGTACTTTATTTACAGAAAATAACATAAATAGGCATAAAAATAATAGAATATCACAAATAAAAGCTAGTTTTAGTTAGTTAGCAACTTATCAGCTTTCAACTAATGTCTGTGAAGGTTTTATTAGTTGTGAAAGCTTAAAAAACGTATATCATTTTACATTATTATAATTTGAGTGGTAGCAGTCACACTTTCTAAAAAATCAATTAGATGACAGCAATGGATGGAAACTACACACTCCACACCAACCTGCCAAAGAGGAATGGGCGTCCGCAGACTCTATTGTCATTCTGTAGCTTGTCAAGTTGTCTGTTGGGTTACGGCAATGCTCGCTAACAGAACTGTCAGAATTGAGACAGAGGGCATTAGGGTATTGAGCTACAAAAAGCTGCCCGCAAGAAGGAGCTACGTGGCGCAACACAAGTACGAGTAGAAGAGGTATATCAGCGATCCCAAGCCGTGCTCTGCTAGTTTAGGGAGCTCGGCTGGTTTGGGTAAGCTGACAGTTGGAAGGCAGTACACAAAACACCCCAAGCGGGATGCCGGTGCAGGTCATATCACCACTACTTGGAATCAGAGGAGCTATGTCACCATTGATTTGGGTTATGGTGGTAGATCAACTCGCAGAACTCGTTAACAAAGAAGGTGTATTCACTGTAGCGTACGCTAATGATCTAATTGGTTTTTTATGTTATTGAGTGATGAGACGAGCAAATCGCTTGCCTGATGTTAAACGTCACGTTTGCCCATAACAGGGCTGCAGAAAGAATGCAAAAAGAATTAGAATGCAAAACCCTACGCGTCACAGTACTGCGCTCGTCACCCTGAGATATAAGATGTTTAATCTCCTTTTGCCCTGAAATTTCACTGTAAACAATGTCCTTCCAACTGAACTTCCACTTAGGAAGAAAACATCATTAGCGAAATAATTTTAGGTTTCTGCTACACCTGCACATACAGCAGGAGGCGATAGCTTCAGCCTTAAGGATCAAATCTACGAAATAGTGGAAAAGTATGGGTCCCATAACAAACCACTACAGAATAATCGACCGAGCATCGAGAATAAGTAATTTGTAAATATGTTACAAGTATGCATTGATCATAGAGAACAACATCTTGGATATTATATATCTGGGTATATCATCCAGGTAGAATATATACACAGGCGAAGAATGAGGAGGATATAGGCTGCGGCTATTACTCGCTGAAGCTCAGACTCCAAGAGTCCGCTGAGAGTCACACATCACTTCAGACACTCAGACAAGTATAAAACGAATAACTACTGCGTGTAAGATTCACTTTTGCGCCATTGAAAAACAAAAAATAGCAAATATACCAAAAAATCCGAAAACCGGGAATCCCGGTATTTCCCGGTTCTTTGGAACAAAAGTACCGAAATCCCGGTTCTTAGAAACAGTACCGGTTCTGGAAACCCTAGTCAAAATATTATAATATGTAAGACTTGGTGAGTCAAACATCACGTGATTTCACGTTATGTAAATAATATTAAAATAGTAAAGAGACTTCCGATCTACTTTACATTTATTCGTATATTAAATAGTTACTCGTCAAACTATAGTTGGCCGCTCATCTGACAGCAACTATTGTCAACCATTCGAGATAGTTCGTATAACTTCGAATGGCTAACTTGGCAAACTAATCGGCTGCCCGATTTACTTTAATTGTAGGCATTCATAATAGATTCGGCAAACTGATCGGCTGTCCGATTTACTTTAATCGTAAACGTACATATTTACTTTACAGTAGATTTCTACAACCTGATCGGCTGTCTGATTTACTTGAATTGACCAAGACTTAAATTAAGACTTGACTAAGCTTAACCTTAACTAAGACTCTGCTAATAACACATCGGCCGGGAATCGAACCCGCGACCTAACATAAACGTAATCGTGTATACGCTATAGTAGATCCTACTAACGCCCAGACTCTAATAACATATCAGTCGGGAATCGAACCCGCGACCTAGCATAAACGTAATAGTGTATACGCTATAGTAGATCCTACTAACGCCCAGACTCTAATAACATATCAGTCGGGAATCGAACCCACGACCTAGCATAAACGTAATAGTGTATACGCTATAGTAGATCCTACTAACGCCCAGACTCTAATAACATATCAGTCGGGAATCGAACCCACGACCTAGCATAAACGTAATAGTGTATACGCTATAGTAGATCCTACTAACGCCCAGACTCAGAACAGGTACTCAAACTCATCACTCAATAACCGTCGGATCAGGAATCCAACCCGGGACCTCCGGCCCATAGGATGAACACAATACCACCGTTTATACCGTTTACATTTATTTTATTATTTACTGCACCGAATTGAGCTAGCTTGAACTATTTTATTTTATTCTGATTTTACTTTGTTGATTTAATCTAATTTTATTTTATATTAATATAATCTGATTTTACTTTATTTGATTTAACTCTATTTAATTTATTTAGTTTGATTTAATTTGATTTTATTTTATTTTATATTAATTTAAACTAATTTCACTTAATTTGATTTAATTCGATTTTATTTTATTTAGTTCGATTTTATTTGATTAAGCTATTTTATTTTATTTTTAATTTAATCTAATTTTACTTTATTTGATTTAATTCGATTTTATTTTATTTAGTTCGATTTTATTTGATTTAATTTTATTTTATTTTAATTTAATCTAATTTCACTTTATTTGGTTCAATTCTAATTTATTTTATTTTATTCACGAATATTGTTTATTAAGCATGTTATCCTATACTAGGTATTTCACACAATTAACACACACAACACGATACGTCCTGAAACAAACACCGAAAAGATTCTAAACAAACACACATGCACAAGGAATAAATTCAATTAAATAAATGGAGTCAAATAATCTCAGGTAAGTAAGCTCCCCGTCGGCAGGAACAGGCCCTTAAGAAAACACATCCTAAAACACAAAAGGTCACAAGTATCTTCAGTCAGTGACTAAGACTATGTCCTAATCGCTCCTTGTTTTGTATTTACTTAATAGCAGACAAGTACCATATATTTATTACTGTGACATGTTTTATTACCTTTATTATTATGACATGTTTTATTCTCTATATTTATTGTGACATGTTTTATTACTCTCGTAGTGACATGTTTTATCTTTTATATTTTTTAATTATTGTGACGTGATTTATTACTCTTCTAATATTATGACATGTTTTATTATTGTACAAAGTTGACTTTACCAAATGTTGTAAATAGCATCCTACGGTATGATTAAAATGAATTGAATTGAATTGAGAAAGCTATGACGACGTCTTTTAAAATAATTTAGTAAATTGTGGTACTATATTAATAGGTACTACCTTGTTGTCGGACCCAAAGGAAGTCCAAGATCAACCATCAACGATGTTTATGATCTTTGCTTAAAATACTTACACGATCCTAAATCAAAACTATTGATCAATATCCATAACCAAACCTCCATCTTTAGTGGCCCACAACATTACGTTATGAATTTAACTTTTAAACTATTTTAAAATTATCACTAGATTCTAAAACAACGTAATCACTGATATGAAATTACACATAGTTATAATGCGCACAAGAACTTCTCAAGATATTCTAAGGTCACTCACCCCGTGCGGCGTTCTCTTACGACACGGCGACTCGACGCAATACTTACCACGTTGCAGTTCCATCAAACCTTTTAAAAGTTCGGCAGTCCATCTTAGAATCCTTATCTGGCAACTCCCGACGGCTGGAACATCGCTTACCTATCTTCTTTTCTACCTGTACCTACATATTGAATCACACCTAAATTCCTATTCTTAAACTTTGAAAAACTACCGAAATAAAAAAAGCAATCTAAAACATGGCCGACGTCTTCCCAAGCCGCTCGTCGCTGTCTGTCCCCCTTCGTTCCAAGCTCTGCTTAACCATCCGTCGACGACCAATCACAATCACATATTCTCCAATGCTCCCTTATGATTGGACGCTCGACCAACACGCCACCGCCGCGTGGTCAAGGAAGCGCCTTACGTTTCTGGATTTCAAACCAAGTATAAATAATTGACGCGTTTATTCATTTTCTCCCTGTGTCTGAGATCTATCCACTAATGTGATATTTGCGATTGAGATAACTAATTGATTTATTGTTTTGTAATAACCATGTACTCATATTTAAATAAGAATGTTTCTTTATTTGAATTTTTATAAAGAATACCTTTTTGGCTAGAGTACCTGCTACTGAGCATCCTGCCGTGTTAACTTATTTATTGTTGATTTAAGGTTTTAGTTTATAATAATAAGACGTAACAATTCCTTATTATAATAATAATGTATTTTGAGATCTTCGATATAGCTCAATACCTAATATTACTAAATTATGAAAAATAACGTATCTTAATTACTTCCTAGTGACCACACACATCGGTATTGCAAAAACCGTTCTACGCAGATTTATTTTGTTTTAGAACTTAATTCTTAACAAGTAATAACGAACCGTTCCTTTCTACGCAGTTTATTTGTTGCCATGCCTTGGATTCTAAAAAACCCAGAAAATTAGAATGTTGCCATTGCATTATTTTATGTTTCTAACAGGCATGTGTTATTTATTCGTGATAGTTTAATCCTAAATGTTCCAATGAAAGCCTTAATGTGCATTTATGAGATGCAACAATTCTTATTTTAATATTAAAATACTTTTAGATCCCTAATTTTAGCTCAAAACAAAATACTACATAATAATATTGCGATGGCGGGACATTCTACGAGATTTGAATTGATTGACTGGTTTTTACTTAACTAAAACTTAAATAGACGAATTCTAAATATACCAAAATCAGTACAATTAATCTTATTTTCTTATTTAAATAATAGTTTAACATCATTAACCTTTATTCGCATCACTTTTAGAGTCTGCGTTCGATCCTGAGCATCCTTTGCAAAACACTAGAGCATTGCTATGATTTATCAAAAATCAACCTGTTATAAATATTTTTATTTGTTATTTTTGTGAGAGATACGAAGGCTGTTTCGTTACATTCGACCCCTTAAATTTATAAAGATGAATTAATCGGAGTAAATTTAACCAACACTAATGATATCACAAATATAACCGACCAAATAAAAATATTAAATAAACACTCAAAAATTATAGTTCCCTTAAAAGTTCAAAAGTGCGAATTCTTTATTGTCAATATTCAAGTTTCAACAATAAAATTTAAACGTGTGAGAATTTTTATAGCATAAACTCACACTACGTGTTTATGCCATAATATGTATATGTTTTTGCCCTAGCACTATATGTGTAGTGTATTTAAACCGATCATGAAATAATCATCTTAATAAGTCCGACTCAACAACAGATCCGTGCTCCGTAAAAGGAATCTTTCGTACTACAAGATATCCGACCTCGGCAAGAACTTGGTTGTGAGTCAAGCAGTTAGAAGAACAAGAGAAAGTGCTTTCCCCCCTAACCTTTCGTATCAGCTACTTGAGATTTCACTTTCCCTCCTTACTTCGATCTTCAACCCTTTTGTGCCTCCTAGAAATTCCCCTTCCGGCACCTCAGGACCCTTAAGCTCTTGAAATCGTACATAAAATTCTGACTACCTCCGATCGGAACATGTAAGTGTGGGGAAATTGTGGTAACCATCATGTGGCACTGCGTGTGAGTATGAATTCAATATAAACCGATTTCTATATCGACGGGGTGAATGTCATTTAGACTTAACCTAGCTCCAAACCCCTTTTTATACTGAATCGTTTGTGTAGTAATTGCCAAACCCTGACACTGACAACTCATCTCTAGTTCCGATGCTACTGTGCCCCAAAACCACTTCAAACTTTAAACTGTCTTACTTACATCCCTTATCAGAAATACTTTTCAATCGTCAACATTTTTGCTATTTAATATCACTCAGAGCGTTCGTTTCACCGCCTTCCATTCTGTTCTAGGGAAACAGCAACATCCACGGACACTATAGACAAATAGATTGCACTTCCCCATTTAACTAATCATATGAATGTACTGACAGCACTCCGTTTCTATATTATCATGTATTTATGCTATTATTACTTTAAATTTATTTTAAATTTACTACAACACTTACTTATTTATTACTAGTTGTGACCCGCGGTGTCACTCAAGCAATTATGAATAACGGTGGCAAAGACTGCGATGATAAAATAACTAACTGTATCATTATACTTGAACTGTACTACTCGTATTTGAATTTAAATTGAAATATTGTTTTAACACTAAACTTGATCATTTTACTATGACTAACTAGTTTCTCAGTTGCTCCTCAGTCACTAAATATTTACGACTCGACCCCAAAGTCTTAGAATATTATTGCTATAGCTGGCCTACCTAATTTATCCTTTTAAAAGGAAACCCATTTGTATTACCTAATAATATGGCACTTCATTTTTTCGAAGAACTATCGGGTATTATTATTTTGCCTAAATGCTTTACTGACGCCTCAATTCTGACACTAAGTCTAGCCACTCGTTTTCTGAGAACTATTGAAACTTATTCGATCAATAACTGTTTTAAAGATTACTTATAACCTACTTACTTATTTTATTAAACTTATTTACGAGACTTAAAAATAAACGTTTCATTCACAACTCCCACCAGGACAAATCCTGTGTCGGGAATGCCGTGGAACACACACAAAGACAAGGACAACCAGCACACAAACCCAGAACAGATATTTAAACTAATCTGCCCAGCCGGGAATCGAACCCGAGACCTCTGGCTTATAAGGTGGTTATGTTACCACTTGAGCCAAACAGGTCGTCTATATACCGTTATTACTACTTTTAAAAGATCTTATGTCATTGTTTTAGTAAAACGAGCTATTAAGTTCTAAGAACTTCTGATTGAATCTAACACTGAACCTATCTTGCTTGACCAAACATATGCCTACTTAAGCCGACGTTGCACTTAAAAAGTTCACGTATCAAAATGACCTTTCCGTTTCCGTTATAATATTTCTCAAATTGTATAATATTTATTTAATTAACCTACCTACAGACAATTTTGCCTGTATGAACTAGCGTAAAATATTCTATTTAGTTTTCACAACTGAGTTTTAGGCTTCTTACGTTCCGTTTCTTTATCTTGCTATCTCATTTAGCCTATCTAATGCTGAAACTAGTTTCTTTAACTGTGAACTATCGTGAGTTTACCTTTTTGTATATTAAACACAAACATAATGTACTTATACATTTATCAAACATATCCTGTTTACTTATTATTTGCGATCTTGTCCTAAACTTAACTAGAATATCTGTCAATAGTCGCTCTATAACCAATTCTATTTTTAAACCTCAACCTTTTGCTATTTCTACTTATCTGCAACGTTCGACCCCAACTCCAACTTATTTCCATAAAATCTTAATATGTATGTGTCATATCGGTTGTTTTACTAGCTTCCCTAATTTATATTGAACAACCTATTTTAAACAGGTTCCTAACAACAACCGTATAATTATATTTATACAAGCAGCTAGTAGTTCCTATCACCTATTTCAATTTTTTATTACCTATTTCAAATAATCAATTACGTTCCTAAATATGAATAACCCTAAATTACTATTTACCCTAGCTTAATATTGGCTCATACTTATTCTCGTCTCCTTTGCACGAACAACAAATTGTGTTCAAGACGACTTGAACACTTCTTAAATAACTAACCTTTCCGTACGACCCGATTTCCTTAAATTCTACGCATCAAACATACATTAAAATAACAAATACAACGCGAAATCCTACTAGGAGCAATAAAATAACGTACAAATCTACATTTAACACTATGTATTTTTGATATTTTTGCATTCTAACCGAACTAATCTAACCACGTAATAACCGAAGTACACATCCTGGTCACGGCGCACTAAATTGTAAAAACCCCTACCCTATTAATAAAAAAAACATATCTACTTAACTATTTATATCTATCCTATCTATCTATATATAAACTATGTATTACTAGCTATACCTAAATTTTCCGATTGCTAACGTTAACCTACTGTTTTGGCCAAGTGATTGTCTAGTGGGAAAACCTTGCGTTGTGATCGTAGAACCTAAGTTACGAATAAGTATGAGCAACCGAGCTACCTGAATAGATTTCCTAACAAATTGACTTACTAAGCTACAAGATTCCTACTACGTAAGTTATATAGGGTTATTCATAAAGGGTATGCTAGGTTTTAACCCTTAACTATTTTTCTTAGTATTCCTAATGTAAAATTGACTTAAATAATTATCAAATATGATACGAAATATATTCTAAATTATAGTTTTGGACTAGTTTCAAGCCTAATAAGTTCAGAACAATATTTTACTAAGACTTTACTAAGATTTTACACCAAATATTTTTTTGTTATTTATTTTATGGTTTTTATGTATTATGTTTGTATGTATTTGTACACATAAATTGTTGGCTATGGCCCCGCCCCTCCACCGCGGTAAGCAATGTGTTTCGGCCCAGACTGGATACACTCTTCCGTTTTTACGTGTACAAATACAAACCTCTGTGTGTTCCTAACATTAGAGCGCCTGACTTAAACGTCGTTATCATATTCAACTATCATATTCAACATATTTGAATATTATAACAACCCAAAAGCTAAGAGAAGAGGACATAATCTTTTGGCAAATGTCAGTCAGTCTGTCAGTCATTACATCCTTCATTTTTTTACCTTTCACACATTTATTCATCAAGGAGCTTACTCATTACCTTAAGGTAATGAATCTGGTCCCGGAAGAACGAATGCAATCCCTTTCGAACCCTACCTAACCACCTAACTGCCTAACGCAATATAGCGACTGCAGTGAACAACCAACTAGAATATCGTTTTATTCTGAAGTTAGCGCGTAAATACATACTCTGGAACCTTTATCTAAAAGCATCTAATTAGACAACCAAGTCTAACACATAGTGTGATAAAGATGAATGTAACTCTCCCGTTACCATCTCAAGTCGTCAGTCTCAGATAGAACTTTCTATCAGTAGACTAAATGAAGAAGACTAATAATTAAGAAACCATCGGCATAATGAGGTGCCTGTCATCCCGTTGGAATCAAGGGTAACCTCGGAAACATAGTTCCATGCTTAGGTTAGATAATTAATAGTAAGGTACTTTCCGTGGAAGCCTTTAGTATCTTACGAAGACAACCAACAATTACTAAACCATAGACATAAGAGGTGCCTGTCATCCCGTTGGAGTCAAGGGTAACCTCGGAGATATCGCTCCATGTTACAGCTCAGATAATTATCAGCAAAAGGATCTTTCCATAGAAACCTTCGATAAAAGTAGTGTGTAAAGAAAGATCATCGTTGACCTTCGAATTGAAGAGGTAAATTGACTTAAATGTCATCGTGTCGATTCAGAACCTATGTTCCATTAAATGTAAGACTTGGTGAGTCAAAATATAATATGTAAGACTTGGTGAGTCAAAATATTATAATATGTAAGACTTGGTGAGTCAAACATCACGTGATTTCACGTTATGTAAATAATATTAAAATAGTAAAGAGACTTCCGATCTACTTTACATTTATTCGTATATTAAATAGTTACTCGTCAAACTATAGTTGGCCGCTCATCTGACAGCAACTATTGTCAACCATTCGAGATAGTTCGTATAACTTCGAATGGCTAACTTGGCAAACTAATCGGCTGCCCGATTTACTTTAATTGTAGGCATTCATAATAGATTCGGCAAACTGATCGGCTGTCCGATTTACTTTAATCGTAAACGTACATATTTACTTTACAGTAGATTTCTACAACCTGATCGGCTGTCTGATTTACTTGAATTGACCAAGACTTAAATTAAGACTTGACTAAGCTTAACCTTAACTAAGACTCTGCTAATAACACATCGGCCGGGAATCGAACCCGCGACCTAACATAAACGTAATCGTGTATACGCTATAGTAGATCCTACTAACGCCCAGACTCTAATAACATATCAGTCGGGAATCGAACCCGCGACCTAGCATAAACGTAATAGTGTATACGCTATAGTAGATCCTACTAACGCCCAGACTCTAATAACATATCAGTCGGGAATCGAACCCACGACCTAGCATAAACGTAATAGTGTATACGCTATAGTAGATCCTACTAACGCCCAGACTCTAATAACATATCAGTCGGGAATCGAACCCACGACCTAGCATAAACGTAATAGTGTATACGCTATAGTAGATCCTACTAACGCCCAGACTCAGAACAGGTACTCAAACTCATCACTCAATAACCGTCGGATCAGGAATCCAACCCGGGACCTCCGGCCCATAGGATGAACACAATACCACCGTTTATACCGTTTACATTTATTTTATTATTTACTGCACCGAATTGAGCTAGCTTGAACTATTTTATTTTATTCTGATTTTACTTTGTTGATTTAATCTAATTTTATTTTATATTAATATAATCTGATTTTACTTTATTTGATTTAACTCTATTTAATTTATTTAGTTTGATTTAATTTGATTTTATTTTATTTTATATTAATTTAAACTAATTTCACTTAATTTGATTTAATTCGATTTTATTTTATTTAGTTCGATTTTATTTGATTAAACTATTTTATTTTATTTTTAATTTAATCTAATTTTACTTTATTTGATTTAATTCGATTTTATTTTATTTAGTTCGATTTTATTTGATTTAATTTTATTTTATTTTAATTTAATCTAATTTCACTATAATTGGTTCAATTCTAATTTATTTTATTTTATTCACGAATATTGTTTATTAAGCATGTTATCCTATACTAGGTATTTCACACAATTAACACACACAACACGATACGTCCTGAAACAAACACCGAAAAGATTCTAAACAAACACACATGCACAAGGAATAAATTCAATTAAATAAATGGAGTCAAATAATCTCAGGTAAGTAAGCTCCCCGTCGGCAGGAACAGGCCCTTAAGAAAACACATCCTAAAACACAAAAGGTCACAAGTATCTTCAGTCAGTGACTAAGACTATGTCCTAATCGCTCCTTGTTTTGTATTTACTTAATAGCAGACAAGTACCATATATTTATTACTGTGACATGTTTTATTACCTTTATTATTATGACATGTTTTATTCTCTATATTTATTGTGACATGTTTTATTACTCTCGTAGTGACATGTTTTATCTTTTATATTTTTTAATTATTGTGACGTGATTTATTACTCTTCTAATATTATGACATGTTTTATTATTGTACAAAGTTGACTTTACCAAATGTTGTAAATAGCATCCTACGGTATGATTAAAATGAATTGAATTGAATTGAGAAAGCTATGACGACGTCTTTTAAAATAATTTAGTAAATTGTGGTACTATATTAATAGGTACTACCTTGTTGTCGGACCCAAAGGAAGTCCAAGATCAACCATCAACGATGTTTATGATCTTTGCTTAAAATACTTACACGATCCTAAATCAAAACTATTGATCAATATCCATAACCAAACCTCCATCTTTAGTGGCCCACAACATTACGTTATGAATTTAACTTTTAAACTATTTTAAAATTATCACTAGATTCTAAAACAACGTAATCACTGATATGAAATTACACATAGTTATAATGCGCACAAGAACTTCTCAAGATATTCTAAGGTCACTCACCCCGTGCGGCGTTCTCTTACGACACGGCGACTCGACGCAATACTTACCACGTTGCAGTTCCATCAAACCTTTTAAAAGTTCGGCAGTCCATCTTAGAATCCTTATCTGGCAACTCCCGACGGCTGGAACATCGCTTACCTATCTTCTTTTCTACCTGTACCTACATATTGAATCACACCTAAATTCCTATTCTTAAACTTTGAAAAACTACCGAAATAAAAAAAGCAATCTAAAACATGGCCGACGTCTTCCCAAGCCGCTCGTCGCTGTCTGTCCCCCTTCGTTCCAAGCTCTGCTTAACCATCCGTCGACGACCAATCACAATCACATATTCTCCAATGCTCCCTTATGATTGGACGCTCGACCAACACGCCACCGCCGCGTGGTCAAGGAAGCGCCTTACGTTTCTGGATTTCAAACCAAGTATAAATAATTGACGCGTTTATTCATTTTCTCCCTGTGTCTGAGATCTATCCACTAATGTGATATTTGCGATTGAGATAACTAATTGATTTATTGTTTTGTAATAACCATGTACTCATATTTAAATAAGAATGTTTCTTTATTTGAATTTTTATAAAGAATACCTTTTTGGCTAGAGTACCTGCTACTGAGCATCCTGCCGTGTTAACTTATTTATTGTTGATTTAAGGTTTTAGTTTATAATAATAAGACGTAACAATTCCTTATTATAATAATAATGTATTTTGAGATCTTCGATATAGCTCAATACCTAATATTACTAAATTATGAAAAATAACGTATCTTAATTACTTCCTAGTGACCACACACATCGGTATTGCAAAAACCGTTCTACGCAGATTTATTTTGTTTTAGAACTTAATTCTTAACAAGTAATAACGAACCGTTCCTTTCTACGCAGTTTATTTGTTGCCATGCCTTGGATTCTAAAAAACCCAGAAAATTAGAATGTTGCCATTGCATTATTTTATGTTTCTAACAGGCATGTGTTATTTATTCGTGATAGTTTAATCCTAAATGTTTCAATGAAAGCCTTAATGTGCATTTATGAGATGCAACAATTCTTATTTTAATATTAAAATACTTTTAGATCCCTAATTTTAGCTCAAAACAAAATACTACATAATAATATTGCGATGGCGGGACATTCTACGAGATTTGAATTGATTGACTGGTTTTTACTTAACTAAAACTTAAATAGACGAATTCTAAATATACCAAAATCAGTACAATTAATCTTATTTTCTTATTTAAATAATAGTTTAACATCATTAACCTTTATTCGCATCACTTTTAGAGTCTGCGTTCGATCCTGAGCATCCTTTGCAAAACACTAGAGCATTGCTATGATTTATCAAAAATCAACCTGTTATAAATATTTTTATTTGTTATTTTTGTGAGAGATACGAAGGCTGTTTCGTTACATAACGTTACAATGAGCGTAACGGGACACTTTTTCGTGCGTGCAGCCGGCGTCCACCGATTTATTAGATGTTGTCACGTCAAAAGTACATCATAGTAAAATACATACATACTTATAAGAAAAGCACAAAAGGCGGTGGTATGGGATGATAATACCTATTAGTGTTTTATTACTTCAAAATCATCATCTTCTTCCACTAATATATCTAGTCATCATCAAAATCGTCTTTTTTTTATCCCACTTAAAAATATAGAGTTATGAAAGATATATTTATTTGACACGAAATAATGCAACAAATCGCTGTTTTCAACCGCGCGTTGATGAAAAACGGTAATGATGAAAAGTAGGACATGTGTTAATCCAGAATATAAGTTATCTATACTCCAAATTTCATATTCTGTCTAGCTGATGATGCAATGGTGATGACCGCGGAGACATACGGCCCCTATTCCATATTATGCTTATTTTACTTCTCATTTGACAGGAAGTGCCGCCACCACCTGCACTAGAACCGGAAATACAAAAGGAGGTACCTATCTTTCTAAGTAGTACTGTGCCCGTAATAGTATGAGTAAGCGCCCCTGGCGGAAACGCGACGGAACTATCATAATGTATGGACTCTAAGAAACGTTTCATCGTTTTCAAAAACTATCAAAACTTGTACTAAGGGTACCTACTAATGATTTTTCATTGAATACCTACCGTGCGTTCGTGACAAGTACCTAATATAAAAAAGGTACTTTTTTTTCACCCTTTCTACAAATACCGATGATATAAAAAGGGGTTATGTGGATAGGGCATGCTAAGCCTATAAAGTACTATTCATATGAACAAAAGTTTTTTGCTATATTTGAGTTTATTAAACCAAGCTAAAATACCAACCATCATAATAAGTAGGTAACTAGTCACTGTTATCTTTTTCATTTTTTAGGAGACTCTTGAAGGAGGCGGGGGCGGAGGCAACTGATTTAGTATTAGCAAGCACTGTTTAGTAAGTATCTACTCGTTCTTATTGCCTAAAGTTTTTAGAGTTTCTCCGCAAAAATTATAAAAAGACACTTTATGCTGTCTGTCTGTATGTCACGGCCAATTGCTTAAAAACATCAAAATACTTACCTACACAGTAGGTAGTTTTCAAATTATGCTACTCGTTATTCATTTTATCATTTCACCTACTACTTACTTATTTTATACATGATCTCTCTTTTTTTCTGCAGCCATGACCGGCTTAGAAGAATGGACAAGAAGACGACGGTGAAAGAGTTTGAGTTATTTATTTTTATTGGTGCTAGTTAAATTAAAAATTTTTACTTTTAATTTCACAAAGGTCATTATCATTAATATCATCCAGCGCGATCGTTTTGGGATCGCAGGCATAAATAACAGAAACGATCACATTCAGCGTTAGTTTTGGGAATGCCTCTTTTGAGTGGCTTAAATTAATTCGGCAGTTTGCTATTTTAAGTTCTTTTTGGGTAATAAGCAAAAGTAGCAAAAATTACATTATTGGCGACAATTACACATTAACGACAATTTTGAACATGCCACCAACGTTACCCGAACGTTCCCAACTGAACTTGTAACATGTATCAATGACTACCTATGCAAATAAAGCAATTTTAATATCGACCATTAGAGAACGCATAATAACGCGACCGTTGTTTAAATGTCGCAAAAAAAAACATTTCTCCGAACGATAGATTTCAATAAAAGGTCTCCGATGGCTTCAGACGGCCAAAGATTGTGCTTAATTCAGTGGCAAAATCACTAAGGCCACACTTCCTACGCTAAAAAAAAACTTGTCAATTTTGACATTATTACTTTAAAAATAAAACATCAACGTCAAAAAACTAACTCAAGGTCGTTTGTCGTTTCTTCCTTTGCGCATGTTTTACAAAACTTCTTAGATAATTGGAATTCTTCTAATTAAATTAGTCTTGCCTTGCTCTATGCTTGGTAGCGTGTTGCGGCAGTGTTCGCGTAATCTCAGCAAAATGATACCTGAAGTAGTGTTCGTGCTTGGAGCGCCCGGTGCCGGCAAAGGCACTCAGTGCACATTTATTTCTGACGAATTTGGCTTCGTGCATCTTTCTGCGGGTGATTTGCTGCGCGAGGAACGCCAAAGACCTGGCTCCGAATTCGGCGAAATGATCGAAGAAAAAATACGCAACGGGCAGATAGTTCCAGTAGAGGTGACTTGCTCGCTTCTTCACAAGGCTATGCAAAAGTCTGGTAAGGCGCGTTTCCTCATCGATGGCTTCCCCCGTAATAAGGACAACCTCGAAGGCTGGGAACGCGTTATGTCCGATAAGACCAAGCTGCTTTTCGTGCTCTTTTTCGAGTGCTCGCGTGATATCTGCACGGAACGGTGCCTGGGACGTGGCGCAGCCGGCAGCGGCCGCTCGGACGACAACCTCGAGAGCTTGCAGAAGAGGTTCAACACGTATCTCAACGACACCATGCCTATCATCGAGCACTACGACCAGCAAGGCCTCGTCAAGAGAGTCAACGCAGAAGTCGCGCCCGAGAATGTGTTCGAAAGCGTGAAGTCGGCATTCATTACCAGCGGACTACAGAGGATAGATAATTAAAATTAATTTATAAGTAGATCAATCAATCCAATCATGCACGGCAATCATCTTGTCTAGTGTATTAATGTTAATATAATGAAATCAAATCAGTGAGCTTCAATGGTTGTTATTTTTAGCCTCTAGATAAGTTCCAAAATATTTATTATCAATACTAATAATAATAGCCTCAATTGAACATACACATTACTGTAAGAACCTAAAGATCACAAAAATGTAACTACATAAGCACAGAGTGTAAGTGAAGAATTGTATTTTTCTTTAAAAAAATATGATATTTTTGTAAATGTGTTTCCACCTTGAATGCAAGGTCATTGTGTAATTATATTCTATGCAAAGTGACCTTCAGATGGCCATGTCATCCGCATTTAACATTTTAAAACATGTCTACAATTTACTTTTTTTTATGGCTTAGTTTGTAAATCAGCAATGAAGTTGCATCGATATAATATGACAAGCAGTACTCAAACAGCCAACTCATCACAGATTGTTTCAACCACTTGACTACACTATCTTTACTGTGATAAGATTTCTAGATACTTACTTGGCCATTATAGAAATGCTGACTTCATTCAACTGATATAAAGTAAAAAATATTATAATTACATATTTTTATTCGATTTTGTGTAGATTGGTGTTATTTATTATCTTTAATAATGAACTTAGTAGTTTAATAGGTACTTAATAAAAATGTTGCATACGAAATTTCTGATTTAGCTGGGAAATTGATCACAAGAAAATGCATCAATGATTTATAATGCTAATGCTCTATTACTTATCTACAACCAGTAGCTAACACTAGTGCATTGGTATTGTGTAGAAAGTTTCCCATTCTAAACAAATCTTATTGCCATAATTCAGGAGTAACAGAATTTATACTATGTAGTCCAAGTCAAGTCTGTTTAAACAGAGTTCAACTGTGAGCAGTTTTTTACCTTTCTTTTTTAATTAATATAATTTCTTGTATTGGAATGCATTAGTGATAATTATATCTGTAAAATTAGCGAGATACTTATCTCTAAACATTCACCTAAAAAAATATCTTGTTGATTGACAATGTAACCCGTTGGAATCATTGTAAATATTCTGTTACTTGTAGTTTCTCCTTTCTAGTTGTAAGTGCCGAATACAATTCACCATACACCCGCTCTGTAAGAGTGATAATGCAGCAGTTATGTAAACATTCCTTTATCTTGTACAGCCATATTTTCTGTCAATAGCTGTTTGGTAGCTAGCGTGTTCAAAACTAGAATGTGATGTGCAATAAAGTTAATCGAAAATGTTTCCGATTTTGTTTTACTTAGTGTTCTGTAACCAATTACTCGCCCGTAGGCACCCTATAATATTCTTTAGACAACATGTTTGGCCTTATAAGCCAGAGGTCCCGGGTTCAATCCCCGGCCGAGCATGTTTGAATGATGAATTTAAATCCGTTAATTTAATTTTATTATTATTTTAATAATACAATCTGTTCTGGGTCTGGGTTTTAGTTGTCCTTGTCTTCTAGTGGGGAGCTATGAGTGTAAAACATTATTGTTCTTACTTTGGTATACAAATTAACATGTCTATCTATTTATGTGTCATGGGTTTCTAACCCATAAACAGAATTGTTACAGACCATAAGAATTGGTGAAAAAGTCGACCTAAAACCGAATTTACTTAGAAATTGAATGAACGCCTTGAATATCATCAACAGCATTGTCATGTATGCCACTGGTGTAAATGTGCCAGTGACCTAGAAGTATTTATCGGACAATTTAAAACTGTACAAACTTGCTGTGTTTGATAACTTTGATAGCCTATTTCATAATATTGGCGGAGTTGTGAAGAATCTTCACAAGAGTTGTAGTTGACCTGGAGAATCACTGGTATTTCAAGAAGCTGGGTTGACACAAATGACCGTTGGCAAGAGGAGAATGCAGACTGCACCATTTGATATGCAATTATTTAGAACTACCTAACTAGGTACACCAGTTTTCCTTGCACGAGTTCTTCCTATAGCCAATAAACATTTTACTAGGATAAGAGAATGCAAAATTAAACAACAATTCACAGCAATATGAACTTACTTTATTCTGTAAAACCAGTTCTGTAAATGCAGCCTTGTACAAATAAACACTCTTATTTTGTGTGCATTAAGTACATGTTTTACTATAAATCAAAATAATTATGTTCAAGAATAATACAAAAAATTAATCTAAGTACTTTAAAAATTTAAACATTTCTGAATACTAAATAGGGAATGAATAGGATAATCTTATTGGAATAATAAGAGAATTAATAATAAAATACAGCTAGGTACATGTTTAGGTACTAATCCAATATATTGAGATTAATGTTGCGTTAAAGCCTCCGCAAACGACAAACATTCGCCAGCGGACTTTTCGTTTTGACGCTATCTTTAGCGTACTGTCTATTCTCGAGCTCATCACAATCATTATCAGGCCGTCAACGCCCACACTACGCATACGCGTCTCATATATTCCACTCATCGCAGCCGCGTGCTAATCTCATCCTCTCGTGCGAGGAAATTCAAGCGGAATTGTCGCCTAGCCTTAGACTAATGTCTGTCGTCTACGCAAACTAATACACTGCGAAAAGTATACATTCGTAAAAATAGCTGGGAATAATAAAAAGCTAAAGCTTTACTCACTTATTCATTATACATTAATATATTGTACATAACCGTGTATAGAAATTGGACATATTATACCATATTATATTATAATAATATTTTGACTATATTCATTAAAATTAGTAGAAATCAAGGCTGAGATTGGGACCATGGTCTGACGCCATACAGGTCAAATAATAATTGTTTTGTTATGGCCGTCCGCTATGGTTGGAATTCTAAATCACGCTTATTGTTCTCTGAAGTTTTAGAATGTAAACCTTATAATGCGGATAATACAGCGTATCTTCGAATGACAAACCATAAATCGATCGACGACACTCCTCCACTTTTTGTTGTTAGTTATTCTGCTCTAGTATCATTCTCGAGTCTGCTACGACACGGCTATTCAGCGCTTCGTTATAGGTATACCTAACTTACAGTCTATCATATTACATACGAATACCATAACTAACCATAGTAAAGTCCATATAATGAGATTAGAAAATTATAGAGATCACATCTCTTGGAATTAAATAAGGCCGATTACAATAATAATTGAAGACATACTTAAAATTCTGAGAAACCTGAACATTCACATGTAACATTAAATCGCTTTAGTTACCCGACCTATCAAAAGAAGGTAATGTTTTAAGGCCTATGTATGTTTATTGTATGGTCTATGTATCTAGAGGTATATTACCTTCTGTAACAAAACGGGTTTTTAATAAAGATGTTCTTGAATTTTCGACAAGGATTACAAGTAATAACATAATTATTCCGAATAACTCTTGTTACAAGTGAATACTTAGGTTTATCAGCACCGTAGCAGTTCTAATACTGCATCGAACCGCCCGACAAGGATGGAAATAAACTTCTATGACTTTGCGAAGGCGCTGTTACTGCAAGTCTCTTTTTGACACTGAAGAGAAAATGGAACAAATGAATGAGTTTCATTCTAACAAGATTGTTTTCAAATTAACTTTTAACCATTTCTCGATGTTCGATTGAGCTTAAATTTGGTAGCTCCAATGACAATGCAATAAAGCTTGTTTAAAAAAATATTAAGTTCGAGGTTAAACGTTCATTTAGATCTTTATCAGATAAGCTCAGAACTAGATTAAGCTTCTTGTATAGGTTTACAACACACAAATCACAATATTATGAAACGTTATACGTTATAGTTTCATTTGGTTCTAGAGGTCTAAAAATAACTATTTTCACAATAAGCCACATAAGTATGACGTACTCTCACTCCATTTTGCTGGTAGGTATTTGGTACATTTTGTGTTGGTTACATTTTTTTATGGCACCTCAAACCACATCAAAAAACCCACGAGACTGTTGAACTGTTCCACAAAGTGCTCAAAACTCGTGTTAATGACGCCCATACTTACACCAATAAATAGACCTACATTCTACTGCATATACGGCACATTGGTGACCACAATAACACGAACGAGTGTACTTGTAGAATTAAGTTCTAAGCTAACTTACATTTGCCTTACACCTAAAAGCAGCAGTACCAGCAGTAATGTAGTAGTATAAGATATACAGGGTTATTCATAAAGGGTATGCTAAACCGAAAAGGGCTCATAGTACTTACTCAACAACTTTTACTATGGGACCAACCCGAAATTCGCGAAAAAAAATCAGGGTTAATACATTTAGTAGAGGAGACGACAATTTTGAACTTATTCCATAGAAAAATGTCAATGACACTCAACAAAATGTATGGATCAGCTAATTTTTTTTAATTCTAGGTTGGTCCCGTAGTAAAAGTTGTTCATAATGATAAGTACTAAGAGCCCTTTTCGGCTTGGCATACCCTTTATGAATAACCTTGTATAACACAATGGCTGTTGGGTTTATCACAAAATTCACAAAAAAATTCAGGGTTAATACATTTAGTAGAGGAGACGACAATTTTGAACTTACAGTAAACCGGGAAGAGTTGACTTTTCAACTGTAGCTTTCAACAGCCAAGCTTGTCAGAGACCTACAAGCGTCCTAAATACACTGACACCAAAGCTAGCCGCTAGGCTTTAACTTACTTTTACACTTTAACTGCTGAAAACACATACCTTGTGTTTTCTTTTGTGCAACGCGAATGCGGCTACACACGCCAGGCGCGTAAAACACAACGCGTGATTATGAACCGCAGTTTAAGCAAACGCATGTGATTATTAGCAGCAGTTAAAGTGTTAAGCATAGCTTTACTACCTCGTTGCGCTTGCACTAATCCGGCGCTGTTCTCAAGTATGCCACTTTCACTTCACTTTTATTATAAACACTCAAAGGTCAAAGGTACCTTTTTGGTCACATTGACAACAAATCAAACACACATACAATTCAATATATTCTAGGTACATTTCAACAATATATCTTTATCAAATGTATCACATTAAAGTACGAGAATACGACAATTTTATAAGTTATAACTTGAAACTCTTACATTCTAAGCACCACTCAATAAATACAAAAGCAATGGAACGGTGGCGGCGCCGATTCTGTTGTGCCACTCACTTAACTAATACACTAAACACTGAAATTGTACAGAGTTATACAGAAAGGGTATGCTAAGCCTAAAAGGGGCTAATAATTATCATTATAAACAACTTTTACTATGGAATCAACCCGGAATTCGCGAAAAAAATCAGATGTTCCATACATTTCGTAGTGTAATTGACATTTTTCTATGGTACCAGCTATTTGTTTTTTGCGAATTCCGGGTTGTTCCCATAGTAAGTTGATCATAATTATGACTACTACGAGCCCTTTACGGCTTAGCATATCCTTTCTGTATAACCCTATATAAGTTTCTTCTTATTTTAATTTGTGACAATAGATGGTAATAATTTGAGAGCTGGTAAATTTAATGTAGTTTCGAAAATAGTATAACAAAATAGACTTCAGTGACTAATAAAAAATTATTGTGTTTGTCTTTGGTCTTTCTTTACGTAGATAACTTAACGACGAGGTGATTGATTGATGAGTGGCGAGGTTAGATTTAGGCCCGATGTCCATCTAAGCAACGTGTCATATGATCACAAGTTGTTGGGCGCGAAACTTGCCACTTGCCACACGTTTGAACTGACAAACGTGTGGCAAGTGGCACGTTTGAACTGTCATTTGTTCATAACACAAATCTCGTAGAGTCACATATCGCTTAGGTCGACATCGGACCTTATATACGTGGTTATTTTAAATTAACAAAAAAACTACGCAAGGCAGCTTCGACATCATACATAGTGAACAACTTTTACCCCATTTTGTTCTTACAAAACTTACAGTTTAACTTATTTTTCACAGTTTGTTAGTAAAAAAATAGTGTTTTTTCCCTGCGTTCGAAAGAATTATAAATAAACCTGTAAACAAGCAATGGTTATGATCAAGTCTGTCGTTGAATTGTATCGTTTACTTAAAATAAACGATCACTTTTTATTCCTAAATTAATAAACATTTACTATGAAATATTTATCTGAAAATATTATAAATAAAAAAATATTACACAACTAAATAACATCACGTTATCAGTACAGTGATTACAGAATTGAACTTTGTATCACCAAGCTAATTATTTAACTTCAAGCTATAATAATTACAAGAACCAAAATAAAACTAGAACAAAAAAATAAACATCGTTTTAACAAACGAACTTCTTGATTAAACCTAAGGTATTCGATCAAAAATTAGGCCTGATGTCCATCTAAGCGACGAGACACATACTGGTTTTCTTAGCCCGTTACATGAGATACATCGCCACAACATTTAAAGACTTACCAGATCACGTGTTGCGTCTAGGTACAGTAACGCATCGTAAGCCACTTTGTCAAAACAAAAACCAATTGGTTAAAAGCTAAATAGCTTAGTTAAAACCTAAACAGTTTGTTTAAAACCTAAGCAGATTGGTTAAAAAATAAGCAGCTTGGTTAAAACCTAAACAGCTCGGTTAAAACCTAAACGGCTCGGTTAAACGTAAAACCACTTGGTTAAAACCTAAACAGCTCGGTTAAACGTAAAACCACTTGGTTAAAACCTAAACCACGTGGTTCCTGCGCTGAGGTTGTTCGTCATCCCGCTGTTGCTTCGCGAAAGAAAGGAACACTTCTTCAAGAGTAGTCTCGGTGACTGAATAGTCCTCTATCAAGGGGAATTCGGCTTTTAGCTCCTCGAGAGCAGCGAACAGGTTGGAATACCGCATCGTTTCGTTTATGTGGTAATGCAGCATGGTCTGAAAGAGAGGTCAGATTTGTACGAGGTGTGCGGGAAGAGGATGGGCGTACTTTAAGGTAGTATCAAATTTTTACACGATTGTCTAAAAAATCGGGTCTGAATATTTGTCAAAATTGTTCTGCCGACAAATTTATTGTCAACATTATTGAAATTTACATTTAGCTAACATGTTTCATCAAAACTTAAAAAGTAAGGACCTTTTTCTGCTTTTGTTTTCCTTAATAAGTTGTTAAGAGTATTATGTCCACTCACCTTATGTTCATCTTTCAGGGTACAGTCGAATTTGGACTGCACTGTGCCTTTGAGTTGTTCTAACAAAGGCTTGCCGCCGTCCACCTCTGTAAATAATTTATTTTATTTTATTTGGATAAAAAACAGCCTTCTTACAGTATAAGTTCAATAAAATATGATAAGTAATAACCTATAAATAGGCCTTAAAATATGATACTACACTTATACTCCAGTCATTACGTCGGAAACGGCGGGTTAGAAATGCAAATGAACCGAGAAAGCCAAATTTTGGATATTAGCTGAGGGCTAGAAAAGCTTAACTTCGAATTGTCGACCAAAATAACCTTGTGGGGTTTCCGCCATCTTGAAAAAAGGGTTAAATTCAGTTTTTCATCATAACTCGGATAATAATAATATAAAAATAATAATATATTCATCATAACTTTTGAGGATGCTGATACCCTCATCGTAACCACCGAAACGAAGAGAAAACGAAAACGGGAACCGAGTTATGATGAAAAAACTGAATTTAACCCTTTTTTCAAGATGGCGGAAAACCCACAAGGTTATTTTGGTCGACAATTCGAACTTAAGCTTTTCTAGCCCTCCCCCACGTAATATCCAAAATTTGGCTGTCTCAGTTCATTTGCATTTCCAAATGTACATAATGACTGGAGTATTAGGCCTATATGACATTACATTATTTTAAAACAAATGACTAAACACATTTTACTCGTATAACTGGTATATTTACGGATGTACTCGTATGTGTCGTTTATCTGTTGTGGTATGCGTACCGTCTCCGCTAGCGTGTGCCACTTTAATAGTGACGGCGTACCCGGCCGCGTGGCGCGCGCGCAGCTCGCCCGCGCCGCCGAGCGCGCACACCGCGCCCGCGGACAGGATGGCGATGCGGGAGCACAGCGCCTCCATCTCATCCATACTGCAAACAGGCACACCGTGACTACGTTGACGACCTGTTCGGCTAAGCAGTAGTATATCCGTCTTATAAGCCAGAGGTCCCCGGCTCGATTCCCAGCCAGGCAAAATCAGATGTTTAAATGGTGAATTTAAATATCTGCTCCGGGTCTGGGTGTTAGTCGTCCCTTTTTTTTAATTTATTTATTACAGTATATTTTTAAACAATAATTGCCCTAAAACCCAGTCGGGTCTGTCTGTCTGGGTTTTCATAATAATGTACCTTGTCTTTGTGTGTTCCATGGCATCCCCGACACAGGTTATCCTAGTGGGGAGCTAAGTGTGAACCGTTACTTCAGTTTTTACTCGAGTGCGTGAGTCGGCTACAGTGAACACCGAGTCCAGCACGTGCGCAAATTCACCTTGCAACTTCATCGTTTAGCAATAGACAATTTTACAGCCAGGTGTTCTACCGCACACCGCACCTGTGCGAAGTAATGACGACGGCGCGCCGCTGGCGCAGCCCCCGGCGCAGCGCGCGCCACACGCGGCGCCGCGCCGCCACGTCCACGCCGGCCGTGGGCTCGTCCAGCAGCGTGAGCGGCGCGCCGGCCGACAGCGCCGCCGCCGCCGCGAGCCGCCGCGTGCAGCCGCCGCTGTAGCCGCACACGCGCCGGTCCGTGTACTTCTCCAGACCTGCACGCGGGGCAAAAATCAGAATATTTATTGACCTTAAATAACATAGAATGTTACAGGTAAGTCCCATTTACAAAGAATTTTATTATTGGAGAATTAATTAATTACTAGTACTAGGTGGACTGCGTTAATTATCTGTCGATGATGAGGAGTGTAAGTCGTCAGTCTCGTTTGTAAGATGAGTCGATGTATGAGTCAGGAACATCGCAGCGTCTGAGTCTGGGCCCGCAGCCATACTTTTTTTCGACTTTCCGACTGACGAGTAACATCCTGTGGAACTAAAAGTTCTCTCAGCTCAGCCAATAAAGACGTGTATCCACCAAACTTTTGGTTATCCTACTTCTGAACCGCCACTCACCGACGACCTGTATCCACGACTTGACCTCTCTCTCGACGTCGGCGGCGCCGAGCCCGCGCAGCGTGAGGAGCAGCTCGAGGTTCTGGCGCCCGGTCTGGAAGTCGTCGAGCCCGAAGAACTGCGGGCAGTAGCCCAGCGTGCGCAGGTACTGCGGGACGGAGGATACCGTTACTGAGGTGTGTGAAGTACTAGAGGACTTCTTATTAAAAGCTTTTTAGGGTTCTGCAGGCTGATTCAGCTACCCGAAAGTTTTCGACGATTATTTTCGAAAAGTCTTCCGCCTTCGGAAAGAATTCGAGACGAGATTTTTTCGCTATTGTCTCCCGCACGAAAACATGATCCGAAATCGAGTCAAGTTGTTTTTCGGATACATTCGATTCGAAAGCATTCGAATTTCGGATAGCTGAATCAGCCTGCTGAACCTCCTTCGGGGAAGAACTCTTATGGCCAGACTTGTGCGTCTGTCCGTCTGTATGTCGCAACCAATTATATTTAGTGGTAGGGCTCTTTTGCAGAGCCCGCCTGGAGAAACTGACAAAGGCAAAACTGACTGTTACTCAGTACTCAGTTATTTAACCGCTAAGCAGTAGCAGCATTATTGTGATCCAAATTGAAGGGCAATATTAAAAGCGAAATTTCAGGGCAACTAGAAGATTCAACATGTTTCCATTGTCAAAGTGAGGAGCGCAGTGCTATGTCGCGCAGATTCTTGAATGTGCGTTCAAAATTCCGAGTGCCATGAGGAAACGTGACGTTTAACATCAGGCGAGCGATTTGCTCGTCTCGTCACTGAATTGTATAAACTAGTAGTTTTGCGAACTGTCGACCTCGCGAGAGACCGGATGTTTGTATGTTGGTACTCAAAATCAAACATACCCGACAACAAAAAAAATATATTCAATCGTTAAACCTTACCAAGTTTCGTCGAGATTTGTGGAGAAATGCGACCTGTACGCGAGTACCAACATATTAACAAACAAACATCCGAACAGATGAAAGGAAATTGGGCCAGTCGTTGCAGAGACGTTTCGCTCGCTCGGTCAAAAAGAATAGTAGTTGTAGTAGTTGTGCAGGGGTTGTTGAAAAGTATTTGATGTCTTTGATTCCTCACCCGCTGCCGCTCGTGGCTGTAGAACCCGTTTCCGTAGACGTCCCCCCGCGAGGCGCACTCCTCGCCGGTCAGCATTTTGAACGTGGATGATTTGCCGGCGCCGTTCACTCCCAGAAGGCCAAAGCATTCGCCTGCGAACCAAGGCACAAGTCGTTATAGATTATATCATTATCACAATGAACGTGGGAGTTTTTGGATATTTCTTACTAATATACTTCTAAAAACATAAAAATATGTTTATGTATGTACTCGTAGAAGAGTAATATTTCGCGCGCAGACGATTTATTTTATAGGTGTTAATTTTTGGTTTGAAAAAATGTGTAGAAACGATAGGATCATGAGGTGAAGATGAAGAAAAGCGCCCTCTAGTTTCATTAGTTCAAACTTATACGAAGTCGTCAGTAGTTCTGTTCATTCTCATCATCGCCAAGTCTGTGGAATTGGCGGGAGTCTGCAAGCATAGGCACATGATCTATAGAAGAATGTATCGGTGAATGTATGTATCGATGCGTTAGGATTTAGTAGATACTCACCTTTCTTGACAGAGAAGCTGATGCCCTTCACAGCATTGCAGGACTTGCCGATGAGGCGGTGGTAGTTCTTGTGCAGGTCGCTCACCAGCAGCGCGTGCTCAGACTCGCGGATTTGCTTCTTTGCTGCAACATTCAGTAAATAGGTTTTTGATCACATTTTTTTTTTTGTTTTCATTAATTGACAGCTAGCTTGCTCTTAATAGAAGCTTTGCCACGCTTTGCTTTTGCAGTTTAATATTGGGGCCATACGCTGCGATTGACACCAGAGACCTTGTGCCCTGCAGCTTCGCTATAAACATCAGTATTGGTTATACTTACGTAGCGCGATCTGTTTCTTGACATATATCGCTTCAGCGCGGACGATTTCGTCCCCACTCTCATTCTAAAAGAAGAAAACGGTTTTTTATAATACACATTACACACGTTCACAATCCTATCTGTTCTCCTTGCTAGAATAGTACAGTGGTATATACCTCTTTCGCCGAGACCCGGTACCGCCGGTTGAAGAGTCGCTCGTGGACGGAGTTGAAGACGCCGAGTTGCAAGAGAACCACCAGCGTCTGTGGATATATAATATATATATTCACATTCATTCATTTATACTTACATTCAGTTATGATTTACAGTACAGGGTAATAAGAAAAGGGTGTACTAAGCCGAAAAAAGGTTCATAGTACTCATCATTGTGAACAAGTTTTAATATGGGATCATAATTTCGCGTTTTAATACTAGCACAAGAGATTGTAAAAAAAATATTTCGTTATTTCGAAAACCATTTATGAACCTCTTTTTTCAAAATGCTAACTGAAAGGCCACCATACGCATGTTTGACCGTTTTATTTGACTTTCCATAACCGGAACGATTCGACAGATTTTAAAACACGAGATGACGTTACATTTTCTAGTCGTCTTAATTTCCTAGTGTCTGAGGCTACATTTTGCAGTTTTTTTCTCTTGTTAACTTACCATGTAGGCAAAGAACTGTACAGCGAGTGTGATCAGCTCCTTCCCCGGCGCATTCTGGTCCATGCACATGTAACACTGGACGGTTTCGTTGTCTGCGGAACAAACATGTTATTTTAACACTTTATACGAAAAAATGTGTTTCGTTCCAATAACAGGAAGAATTTACGTTTTATTCCAGTGTGTCGAACCTACAACTGTTCACATAGTAAATCAGCAAAATTATTTATTTAAATTAGAAAAAAAAACTTGAAATGTTTTTTAAACTTTAAGACGTATGTCAGATCTGTGTGCCTAGCACAACTTTGACGTAAAAATACGTAGCGAGTATTCGATGTGTGTACGCCATTTACGCCGGTCAGCGGACTCTTGCGCAGCGGCGTATTTATACGTCAAAATTGTGCTAGACACAAAGATATAGATATACATGTAACAATTAAATAAATACAATTTTGCATAAAGAAAAGGGTAAAGAAAAAGAACTTACTGCAACACTTGTTCGCATCGAATCCAAAATCAAGGACGAATAAACGCGGACACTTGTGCTTGTTCAGTGCGCAGAGCGCGTTGAGCCGCGCGCTGTAGACAGTCTTGGCAAATGCGACGGTGGCGGCGTGCGGCGGCATCGTGAAACCTGCGAACTCCAGCAGTACTTCCCAGAAGGAGCCTGACGGCGAGTGTGATGAGTCTTTGAAGAAGTCGGTCGCAGTTTTGATGATGGGCGTTATTATACCTGCAGGAAGAAAGGATTGGTTTTTATTAGCTTTTAGTTAACTTGCCGTACCGTGTTAGTATGTATGTTTGATTTAGATTCTTTATTTGTCGGAGCATGGTAAGTTTGTGTGGGTCATATCTTGGAAGCTAAATTAGATCCACCTCCAATTTGGTATACCTGTATAACTCCTGTCCTCCTCGCTGTGCAGCTCTTGTTTTAAAAGTCTTGTTATTTTGACAACTGATTGTAGCTAGCTGCCAGCGTTTACCTTGCTTTGTTAGTGTGGACAATTCTTGCAACTGAATTTTAAATCACTTCCCGATGTCCGATTGAGCTTTTTGGTAATCCGTGTAACTCCCATGACACTCTCTTTTTCTTGTTCTTTTTCTCCTTTTTTTTTTGTTTAATTATGTATAACAAAAATGTGTGAAAACACTGAAATCCACGTTAGTTTCCAAAATAAAAACTTGTTTAAAAATATAACCACCAGTTGAGAATGCTCTGCTTCGGAACTCAAATATCCGATTCACTCACCGAATATGACGAGTGCGGAGATCAGCACGATGCTGGCGACGCGCTCTTGGAAGAAGAAGCTGACGAAGTACATGAACCCGAAGAAGGCGAGGGAACCCAGGGTCAGCACCAACATTAGCGACACTGGAGACAAAAGGGAGAATAGGCATGACGACAGTATCAAAAAATCGCCGATTCAATGCTTTCAGGGGACTAGCCAGATTAAAAAAATTTAAAACACATGTTTAGTTTTATTTTTAAAAAACAGATTATTAAGATTTTCAATAAATTAAAACATTAAAATACAGCAATCGGCCATCTTGTCAGAAACAACAATCACAGCGTATGACGTCACGCTTCAGTGAACTCAGGTCATCCGCCGCTCATCACGCATAGACACAATGACATGTTTACTAGCCGTGACGTCAAATCGACGCCATGACACAAGCAAGCTGTTTTCGGGCACTGTTGAAAAAATATGTGAAAAATGGCTTCAAACTTCGTTAAACTTAAGTTTATTACCGAAATAAAGGCTTTTTTGTAAATAGTAAATGTGTACTCACATTATGGAAGAGGATTTTAAAATCTTTCGTCACGCCTATTGTCACATTTACAAACATCACTGGCCACTGGCCATCAATGGTCACCATCAATGGCACATCCGTACCATCCTTTTCTGGATCATGCTATACTCACTGATGACAGCCGGCGAGTCTACAGCGTGGTCTGCATCGAGCGCGGCGGCGCTGGTGACCAAGCACACCGCGGCGGTGGCGGCGGCCCAGTGCAGCTTCACAGAGCTATACTTACTGATGGCAGCCGGCGAGTCTATCGTGCGGTCCGAGTCGAGCGCGGCGGCGGCGGCGGCGGCGCTGGACACGAGGCACAGCACGGCGGCGGCGCCGTGCGCGGCGGCGGCGGCGGCCCAGTGCAGCGCGGCGGGGCAGCCCGCCATCAGCTGCAGGTGCCGCGCGCCGCTCGCGCGCTCCGAGCACGGGAGCGAGACCGCGTTGATGTTCGTCGACAGGACCACTGCGGACGGGACCGGACCTAGTTTTATTGGTTATGCTGCCACAGCATCGTGGCCGGCTGTGGTGATACAAGCGTGGCCGAGTAGGACGTCAAATCGCGATGCAATCGAACAAACACGAACGTTTTTATCACAACGTGATACGAAGTTTCTGGTAGATAGACTTTATTAGGTCAATGATGATGATGATCTTTGTTTTCCCTGCCTTCGGAATACACCTTTACCGATAAGTCTTATCTACGCACCCTACTTAAGGTGGTTGGTTGCGGTTAGCTAGGCACATCAGTGCCAATAGATGGCGCTGATGTTTTAATTTGACGTATTTTATTTTTTTATAAATGAAAATGTGCATATTATTTCATGGTAATATATTTGTCGACAATAATAAATTATTTGCTATTTTCTCAGCTATATTTCAGTAGTGTTTTCGTTTTTTAAAGAACTGAATTTGTACCGGGCAATATTGCGGGCCGCGGCAGACTACTCACTCACACAGAGACAAGGCTCTTGTTGTGTTCGAACGTGGTTCCAACTATGCGCTAATTTCGACATACTATCCATTACATAGTTTGGACCAGTGGTTAGAAGTCCCGGTATTAGATACCGCGATATCGAGTTCAAATCGCACCTAGCATGTTTTTTTTGCGATGTTTTTTGTCTTCTAAATAAAAATCAATTACTGTTACTTAGTAAGCGCATAATTTGATAATGACAGGACACTTGTAATTTTTTTTTAAATGTTTTCTTATTCAGAATTATGGTATAATTAGAAAAGTTAAAATAACCTTATTCTGTACATATTATGACTGTAAAGAGAAAGTGTGTTCGTATTCCTTATATCAGGTAAAATAAAAAACAATTAGGTAGTTGATATAATTATGTATGTATTTCTTATTGTTTATATTTCCGTACTTAACTATTTACAATGTTTTTTTTTTATCTTTCACGACCAACTTTCTTGCCTTCCTCTGGCTGCACAATCGCATCTACCGCAATGCAATGTGTAAACATTTTTGATTATTGCGCACTCTTTGTAGGACAACTTCGGGCAATACCTACACAATTTTTATAAAATTTCTCCGGCTTTGGTAACATATTGCTGATGAAAACTTCATCGCGCTCGATTTCCAATACGGTGATGTCTTGAGTAGGAGAAATAAATCCGACAAAATAACATTTTTCCAATCCGGAAACCCGCAGTTGTCCCTGGATCTGAAAAAAAAATAACCCATTTATTCACACATTACATTTATTCAATTTTATTTTATTTTGCTAAATATAATTAATCACTACCAACCTGATAGTAGAAGTTGTGTTTTTTATTCATTTGCAAGCTTCCATCGCATCGCTTCTGCTTCTATAACCCCTGAAATTAATTGAATAATAATTTGGATTATGCTTTATATAAAAAATACAGTATAAAACAATTATAATATAAAATGAGACAATACACATTTCAGCTAAATAAGTATTTATAATGTCATAGTTGGATGAATGCTTGTTTTCCAAGAAGAAAGGAGTTCAGTACCCACCCCTGGTCTTTCACATATAAGTCTTTTCCCACAGTCCATAACCCAAAAGTATTCTAATCAAGACCCTTAGAAATCATTTCAACATACATTTATATGTTTGAAAATTGTAGTTTCACTTACACAGAATTTGATGAAACACACACTGGAATCGTCTGTTTTCATCTTTTTGCACCACACATCATTTCGACTGCAACAAGCAATAATGTTATTAGCGACAAGTAAATTAGAAACTTTAGAGAGGTTATGTTTTAGAAAGTTAGCCGAAAATAATCAACTGCGATAACTTTGTGTGTAATTCTAATAGAGTAACAAGTAGGTACGTATTTGTACTAAAAGTACTAACCTTTTGATTTCTCCATGATATCGTTTCATTTGCGCACGAATCCGTTTGCGACTTTTCCTGGGACCAGAGTATTGGTGGCTTTTGAAAGCTTTTTGCGATGTACGTGGTTCCATGGTTTATTTTGGTAAAACATCGATAAAGTCTTTATAGAATGGCCCTCTGATATAGGTATCATATAAACAAAACACTGAAAACAAGAATTCAAGAAAAATCGAATCGTAAACGCGCGTATACTTACGCAATCAGTGTTGCCAACGCCATGAGTTGAAATTATCCATGAAAATTATCGTATTTTAAAATAATGTTTTCCTACTATTTTTTATAACCATGCGAGTAAATAAATATAATTTATGTAATTTTTTGGAACTCATAATGATTTGTTTTAGAGGTAACACTTTCTTGTAAATACTCTGGAACAACTAAAACTCCACACTCCTCTCACGTATATATTATTTACCGACGTAATTAAAAAAAAAACATACAAATTTTCTGGACAACTTCCAAGCTTTCATTCCATAAAATCTAAGTAGGAGTATATAACTAAATTTAAAAAAATTACCAAATCAGTCCAGATGTTCCCAAATGATGCACTTACCAACGAACATCACTTGACGATTGACGTTTGTAAAGAAAAAAAAAATTATAAATTGTATGTTGTAGGTATATTTTAATAGTATTTACATCATAGTATTATAATTATTTATTGTTTGTATTGTAATATAATTTCCCTATAATTTATCCAAATTCAAATACTGGCAATACATTGTCCAATATTTCAATAATTGATTTTTGAGCTGAGCGAATTTCGAAGACCGAAAACAGAGAAGAGCGGCAACAGCGCGTGACTCGCGTATGCCACGAGCTGGCAACGTCGCGCGTCATCGCCGACACACGGTGCCTACACAGAATACTATTATGTATTCTGTGTAGGCACCGTACGACACTATCTGTGTTCACTCACACATTGACAAAAATTAACTAAAATTCGATGTTATTTCTACTATTAAATTTACTGTTTTCTTCAACTAAAGATAAAATGCCACCAATAAAGACAATTTAAAAGCCCAACTATAGTCATTTCAGTGTAAAATTATACACTCGTCGCCCATGAACGTACAAATAGATTAGTATGAAAATCGAACAACCTTAAAGTTATGTGACATTAGTAAGTAATTTTTTTTTTAAGTATTTTTTTTTTTTTTATAAGTAATAAGTATAATTTTTAAGTAATTTTTTTTTTATTTTTTTTTTTTTATTTACGTAATTTTCTGCGGAAGCATAAGCAACATTATGAGTAAAACTGTTAGCAAATAATCTTAAGTAAAACTCGGTATCTCTTGACACTCCATACGTTTCAAAATACTGGCTGAACGCCCGCGTCTTCCTGGAAGAAATAAAAGCGTACCAATGAAGCGACCGACTCACCGAACACGATAAGCAGCGAGTACGTGATGACCAAATCCAACTTCTTCGGCTCGATGATCTCCATGTCCAAGTTGACGAACCCCTGCGGCGGGATGGGGTCCAGGTGTGCTTGCAGCACGCGGCCTCCCGCGCCGTCGATGAAGCGAGACACGAGCGCGTTCGACAACAGGTTGAGAGACACTGGCGCCGCGTGACGGAATGTTGTTGTGTATAGCGCCTGGAATATCATTTTATTTTATTTAGATTCCTACAGTATAATTAAAAAATTAAAAAAATTGGTTGTCTGTAAAGTCGGTTTACGGACGATAGTTTAACGTGACAAGGTCATAACAAAACATTGATGAAATGATTGCTTATTGTTTTCGCTCCGATCGTGACGTTACAATGAGCGTAACGGGACACTTTTTCGTGCGTGCAGCCGGCGTTCATCGATTTATTAGACGTTGTCACGTCAACAAATCATCCGCATCTCATAAATGAGGTTACAATAAGTGTGTCTAAAGTGTGAACACACACAAAGACAAGGATAACTAAAATCCAGACCCAGAAAAGATATCTAAACTCAATCTTTTCTGGGTCATTCAAACATTTGCCCGCCGGGAATCAAACCCGGGGACCTCTGACTTATATACGTCAAACATACAGATACTACCGCTGAACCCAAACAGTTTGTCAACCTTACAATATTGAAAAGATGGAAAAAATTGGGGAGACTTTTGTCTACCAGGACAGCATAGGTTGATTTAAAAAAGTCTTATGTTTCAGGCAAGTCACTTTTTCAAGCATAGTATTTCAGAAATAAAATAAAAGGATAACAGCTTGCACATACCTTGACATGGGTATCGCTGATTTCTATCCCGGCGATGTATTTGCTGTAGTCTGTGGGCTCCTTTGCGGTAGCTCTCAGCACCGCTGCAACAACGAATATTCAATCAAACACTGTATAGTATTGGGACCAGTGTTGCCAGCCCGGTCTAAGATAAACTGTAGACTAGCTCTAAAAAAACTGTAAAACATAAAAAATCTACTGTTTTTGCTAAAATATATTAAAATATTATTCTAGTAAATATATAAAATAATATGATTTAATAAAAAAAACCTTATTTTAATAAAAACAATCACAAGAACAGCAATAGGGTCTTGAATTCTGCGAGTTCAAAATTCTGGGTGGCGCAGACCTGTTATGGGCAAACGTGACGTTTAATATCAGGCGAGCGATTTGCTCGTTTCGTCACTTAATCACAGAAAAAAAAATGCAAAAAAATACTGTATTGTACTGTACAGCATTTCTAAAAAAATGAGACAGTTTGAAAAAACTTTCGATCTATAATTAAACCAGCAGGGTTGGCTACACTGATTGGGACTCTTCCCTGTATTTGGTAATGATCATGGTTATCGATTTGATAATCTTTCATACTAAGCATGGTTTAGGTGTTACCTCATACACAAATACTATGAACGTCTGGGTTCCCCGAAAGGAGTCTTTGAATATTTTCTTTGTTCAAAAACGATAATTTTTTAAATAATGATAAAACGATTCGTTTGCTACGCGGCGCGGGTGACATTTCGCTTCTTAATTCAACGAAAAATAATATTATGAGTACTACTTTTTTCGATATCTTTAAATCATGTGTTTGGTTTAAAGATACTATTTTATTATTTTTTGGTTCGCAGATGACATTTTACTTCTTACTTCAATGAAAAAAAAATGTTTTAAAAATTGTTTTTTCTTTATCTTTTAAATTATTTCCATAAAAGTAACACTTTATCAAATTTTATCAAGATAGATTATTTTATGCTGAATGTAGGTGGAAACAGATCTTATAAAATTAAATAAAAGTGCCTTCGAAATCGGTAATGCTTTCATTACCGATTTCGACATAACTCGTAATTAGTTTCAGAACTTACCTTCAGTCAAATTGTTTTCTTTCAGGAAGTCGACCTTGGGCCAAGCGTTACTGATCGTGGCCAGTCTGACGTCATCCATGACGTCATACAGCACGCGTCGGTCCGGCAGCTCCGAGTACAGGTCCATGTTGAGAGCTATTTTGTGCTCGCTCCTGTCCGAGTTGAAGTTGTTGCAGGTTGCGGTGAACACGCAGATCATTACGATCGGTATTATCACTTGCTGGAAAGAGACAAACATATAAAATGATGTTGGATGAAAAGAGAGGAACGTAGACACTGATGCTTGTTAAAAAGAAAAAGTAGAACACTTGACATTTGCTGAAAAGGCAAACGTGGACACTGTCAGGGCAGCTAGTCCGGTTTAAAGTTACACAGCAAGCTATGCAGGGTTAGAAGGAGAGGGTACGCTAAGCCGAAAAGGCTCATAGTACTCATCATTATGAACAACTTTTACTATGGGACCAACCCGGAATTAGCGAAATATGTACGGAACAGCTGTTTTTTTCACGGACTCCGGGTTGGTCACTTTGAGCCCTTTTCGGCTTAGCATACCCTTTCCTTATATCCCTGTAGAGTGAGCTATACTCGGGGTGAAGGAGTAACAAACATACAAACTTACGCATTTATATAGTAGGTAATCTCAGGGAAATGTATTATTTGTAACTAAGAATATTGAAGCCTCTCACCAGCAGTAAGAAGGATATCTTCTTATTCCAGACATATCTGAAGTGCCTCTTCAGCAGCACCCAGAACTGGCGGCAGTACAGCCGCGGCCCGGTCACTTTTGACATCGTCGGCTCTGGAAATGTACAGGTTTTTTTTTTACAACAAACTAGGCATGCGTTTGACCACAATCTCACCTGATGGGAAGCGATGATGTGGTCGAAGCTGTAGGCACGCTTGCCTAGGAAATACCTATTCACTTTACTTTTAAACAACCCCGGGTTGTACCCAGGTTCTTTAAAAGTCATTACAAAAACAACTACGAAACTGTAACAAGGTGGCATGTTCAGTAATCAAATACCAGGCCGTCAAGATAATTCCAAATAAAACGTTTGCCCAAATTGTTTATTTACTTGAAGTCTTCGGGCGAATCTCAAATAAGTTTATATAAAATGTTAACGGAGTGATTAAAGTACAAAACTTGTTTTGGAATTTGATAAATAATTTCAAATCTTCTTCGTATGAACCCCTTTCAGTATTGTCTCGCGTTTCTGTGATATTTTGTATAGATAGATGAATGAATTTGAAAGATGAATAACAATTTGTTTACCTATCCGTGCATTATCGACTTCATCTTCAGAGAACGAGTGGTCTGTGTCGCTGCACAATCTGAAACAAAGAGAGGTCGATGTACTTTCACATAATTAATTTTTGTCATGATTAAATTACGTAAATAAAAACGCGAAACGAAAGAAAAAAATCGCTTGTCAAGGGTTCTATACAGATAATATTTTAAGCGGACAAAGAACATCAAAATAACTACTAGGACAAAATGCCCAACCACATTAAAACATCGTTAAAGCAACAATTTCATGCAAGATTCGAACCAGCAGTACAAGTATGTACACTTTATCGATCAACAAATTGACATTTGAATTCGACAACATCAGCAAAATTTCAAGAAACAAAAGGTTTTTAAAAACAAATAAAAAAAACTATACACGATAAAAATACTTTGGATTCAAAGAAAACTTTTACACTCACTTCAAAAACACCTCTTCCAGAGTAGAAACACCAACCCCTATCGTCTCTATGCTCAGCTCGCTCTTCCTGTCCTCCAGAGCCGTGAAGAGCTGGGGGAAGTCCCCACAGGCCGTCGAGGGCAGGTTGTACGAGAGGCTGTTTATTGTGGCCTCCTTGAGCGTGGCGTCGGGCACGTGTGACGTCACGGCCTGCGTGACGGCGGACTCGCGGGGCGCGCCGTGCGTGGTGAACGTGAGCCGGTAGCCGGTGCCTGGGGACAGTGGGAGAAGCCACTCGTTACCTATAGATAGATTACCAGGTTACTAGCATTTAGATTCGGATGATCCAAGCCCAGGACGCAAAGTACAACAATAGCTAGACAAGCTAGCTAGCTTAGTTGTCAAGAAGCTTGATTGAAGTACATGGAAAATTGGTGGAAAACTACTACAAGTACATCATTTTTGAAGTTTTTTTTTGGGTACATTTATGTCAAAGAGCTAAGTAAGTTAGGCACTCACCGATAGCCTTCTTGAGGTACATAGTGGTCGCGTAGCAGCGCAGCCGGCCGAGGTGCAGCGCCGCCACGCGGTCGCCCAGCGCGTCCGCCTCCTCCATGATGTGCGTGGACAGCAGCACCGTGCGCGAGCCGCGGAGGGACTAGGACATGAGACAACCATTAAAAAAAAATGCCTCGACGTGGGCTAGTCCAGCACCAGCACGTCGGCCCCGCCCGCGAGCGTGTGACGTCACACTCACCAGCAGCAGGTCCCACAGTTCCCGCCTGGACTCCACGTCGAGCCCCGACGTGGGCTCGTCCAGCACCAGCACGTCGGCTCCGCCCGCGAGCGCGCACGCGAGCTGCAGTCTCCGCTTCATGCCGCCGGACAGCGCGCCGCTGTACACGCCGGCCTTCTCTTCCAGTCTCAGCTTCTCGAGGAGCTCGTGGGATGACTTGCGGGCGGTTATGAACGAGCCGCCTCTTAGCTGAGAAACAAAAAAGGTGTCAGATAAACAATGACCCATCGACCTTATTGACACGTTACGTCATTGCGTGCAGTTCCTTTCGCCCAAACTAGATGGCGTGGCGTGGACCTCTATAATGAATTGAATTATTCTGTCATTAAACTGTTGTATCCCACGTCCATCCTCACCAGCGTGAAGAACATGGCATGCTCGAGCACGGTGAGGTCCGCGAAGAACAGGTTGTGCTGCGGACACAGCCCCAGCTGCATGCGCACCTCGTCCCCGCGCGAGGCGTCCAGCCCGTTCACCAGCACGCGCCCTTCAGTGGCGCTCGTCATGCCTGGAAGGAGACATTGCTTTAGGAAATTATCATCTAATCTGTGGCTCGACGCAAATGAGCCACCAATCACAGCCGCCAGTGGCTGTAGCGCGCCATTGGTGCCTGTTTCGCACCGAAGGAAGGCAGTGGTCGCCATGAACGGTCGGTGATTGTACAAAGTAACTCCTTGCACATGCACAGAAAGCAAATCAAAAAGAAATAACTTTTAAGCTTTATTTAGGGTTCGGAACCCCTAGACTTTAGTGTTTGTCTGTTTGTATGTCACAGCCAATTATTTTTGAGGGTTGTGTATGACCGCCATCTCATCTGATGGTGGACAATAATGAGATCGACGATGACGCACGCTAGCCTAGAAGGATGGTTCCTTCATCGTCGATTCGCTCTCGACTTGAAGACACCCCGATTATAACAGGTAACGCCCACTCAGGCAAAGCTTTCTACATTGATACTAACCTGTGATGATAGACATGAGTGTTGTCTTCCCCGCGCCGTTGTGTCCGAGCAGCACTGTGATCTCGCCTTTATACACGTCCAGGGAAACGTTGTTCAGCGCTACCTGTTTTGGATATACCTGTTGGACAGAAGTTTTGTTTTAAAATTTATGTGGACTGTACTCAGTTTTTTATTTGTTTCACCTTCCCTATCAAATACACGATATTCTTCACATTCAGAAATTACATACTAATGTTTTATATGAGCTAAAACTAAACATTATATGTACATGGCAAAGTTAAAGTGGCATAGTAATGTCAATGTCATCTTACTTTAGTGACATTTTCGATCTTGATGCCAACATCCATGTCCTTGGGCGGCTCTTCAAAGTACTTGGGCTCCCTCACAATGGGAACATCCTCTTCAGTTTCGATTTCCGGTTTCACCTCGTTTTTGGTCCAATATTGCCTCTATGGATAAATAAAACTTATGTTAGTCCGCGTTAAAAAGATTCAAGTTGGACATACAAAACTGTCAATACTGTTAAATGCCAACGTAATACATTGTTTCACACATTTTTGGAGGTTACGCCCCTATTGACCTTGAAAATAATATTTTAGAACAGCGCCAACAAGACTATTCGCGCAAAAATCGTTGGCGTCGGCTGAGGTATAGAGACAGGAGTTGCTTGATGAACCGCCTGTTCCTCCGTCCCGTCGCTGGCATACATAGGGCCTGGCCAATCCCGCCGCGTAAAACATCCCTAGAACGCGCTCCATATCCTCTGTGCTGAGCGGACTGTACTCGTATCACCCGCAGCTCAGCGCGCGCAGCTGGCCCGCCTCCCGCTACACACCTGCAGGACAAGGGCTCGCTTCCATGGCAGCGCCGATCAGCTACTACTTCCAGAGCAGCGCCGGCCAACCACTGTTTCCAGTGTCTTCCACCCGCCCCTCACCTGTTCCAGGGCAACGCCGGTTAGCCATTAGTTCCTGTATCTCCCACCCGCTCCTCACCTGTTCCAAGGCTACGCCAGCCAGCCACTAGCACCAAGGTCCTACTGATCTGCACTACAAAGCTCCAAAACCGCGCCAGTCAGCTACCAGCTCCAAACCCCCCACTGACCTGCAGCACAAAGTTCCAGGGCAGCGCCTGCCCGTACTGGCCCGGACGCACGCGCGCCAGGTACCACGCCAGGGAGAACATCACTATCGCCTGTAGAGCCAGGCACAGCGCACCCAGCGCCGCCGGACCACTCGCGGCGGAGTGCGACGAGAACGAGTCCGAGAACGAGAGACCTTCGCCTGGGGAACGGTGCAAAAAATACGATACATTTATAATGCCAATGATCAGTGCGAATGAAGCGAAAACTCGCTTGACGGTTGTCGACCCTATTTGGAGGAAAATACTTTTTTTAACGCGAATAAGACCGCGTTTGACCACCAACTCTTCTGATGGTTAGCGACGATGTGGTCAAAGATGAAGCATGCAAACCTAGCAGATTACCTATTCACTCTGACCTTGAAAAGCCCAAGATTGTATCTCTCGGGAAACAAGGAAGCTGGCAGCCTGTTCTGTGTTGTGTTGTTATCTGTGTTGTGTGTTATGGGCTAGCATTATAGACTCATACCATGTTTCTGGTCGCTTGCTTTTACAATTTCTGAGATAATTCCTAACCGTGTTCAGAAGCTAGTCTCTGACAGCCCACTTACCATACTGCTCTCTAGCCACCACCTCCTGCCACAGCCACTGTATGGGCACGTGCGGCAGCAGCCCGCTGAGTAAGGCAATCCCCCGCACGTTGTAGTTCGCCACGTACCGCGCCGGCATCCACAGAGCCACGTACGCGAACACTGACAGCGACACTGTGTATTGAGCTGGAAAACAAAGTGAAAATTTGTGAGTGAGGGGGTGTGCGTGTTTGTTACTTATTCACGCTGAAATGGGTGAAGAATGATCTTTGGTGTAATGGTTGCTAATACACAGGGTCTTTTTATTCTGAAAAAATGCAATAGGTCTTGGGAAACCGTGGGCTGGTAAATCATAAATTCAAGAGGACTTTCAAATGTCAGAAACCCGTTTCTATGTTCTATTAGCGAATAAGAAGACTTTTTTGTAGGTAGTATATTTCCGACAACCCCGGAGACCAACACACGATATTGTTCTTTAACTAGTCATACAGTATTTTTTCTTTCAAACCAATACTCACTATTCTCCGTGATATAGCTGCAAGGGAAGGCCATAGCCACCACGCTGACGAAGTGCAGAGCCAGCATGATGAATATGAGGAACCCGTCGCTGTGCGGGATGAGCGGGTTGGAGGAGCACTTCAGTAGTATGGTGCCGCCCACGCAGTACACCAGCCCGGCCGGGAGAGCGTTCAGGAAGTGGGAGATGCCGAAGATGTTCGACGATACGCCGACCATTTTGATGAGCTCCTGTGAACAAACAGTTTTGATAATTATCATTAAGATATTTTATTTTGATTCTTAAACATGTCTGCACCACCCTGAATTTTGAACTCTTAAAATTCAACACCCTGCGCGGCCCAGCACTGCGATCGTCACGCTGAGAAATAAGATGTTCAATCTCATATTTGCCCTGAAATTTCGATAGAAAAATTGCCCTTCAAACCGGAACACAGTAGTATATTTGTACAGGGAAACCTAGTGGGGAGGTATGAGTGTGAATTGTCCTCTTTTTTTACTGCTTGGCGGTTGGATAGCTAAGGTATGGTAGTTCCCCGGACTCTGCAAGAGGTCTACCACTACAACAAGTTTGCCGTCACCTGGATCCCCGTGGAGCGCTCCTCCAGCAGCAGCGCCATGTGGAACACGAAGACCAGGAACAGCGACATCCAGCACAGCACGGGCAGCAGCTCCCCGAAGAACGCCACCAGCGAGTCGCTGCTGTGCACGCGCCCTATCGACGGGAACTCTTGCAGCTGCAACTCCTGGAAACACAAAAATTCACTTAACACTTTAACTACTGAGAACACGTGTTTTGACCTTGTGTTTTCCTTTGTGCAACGCGAATGCAGCTACACACGCCAGGCGCGTAAAACACAACGCATGTGATTATTAGCCGCAGTTTAAGTGTTAACACTATTTTATGCCATAGGTGGCAAAAAAACAAACTGCCTAAATAAGTTTATACTATAAACGGATTGTTATTGTAAAAATATAGGAAATAAAAGCAATAGTAAAAAAAGTAAGATAAAGAAAGCGAATATTATACATATTATAGTAGATAATTGTGCTGACGGATAATTATTGACTGATTATAAGCAAATTTCGACACTGCAAGATATAGAAACATCAGCTTATCTGTCATCAAGTCTATTTACAAAAAAAAAATATCTATGTCTCTTGGTCGTCGCATCACGCGTGAACGAACAACAACAACGATAACAATTTCGCTTTTTTTTTGTTTTGTAAATTTTTGTCAGGAGAAATCTGAATCATTTGTCTTTGAAGACAAAAATAAAGGAAGTTGAGCGGAACATCAGATAAGACAATTCGAATTCAATTTTCATAATTTAGACGGGGCAAAGTCTGTCGGGCCAGCTAGTAAATAATAAATATATAAGTAAATAGTAACAGTTCTGCTATTTTTAGTGCAAAAAGTGTTGCCCTAGTCACCACAATAAATTAGTTGTTTCTGGTCATGATATTGACGTACCTGGGTAATATTGGCTCCGGTGCGTATCTCGATAAAACTCGTGTCTATAGCCCACTGCAGCCGCATAACTTGATGGTAAACATTTCCTGAAAATATTTGAAATTATAATAAGTGATAACTTTCAAATATATTATGTTACCCCATGTACATCTACAGGGTTGTACAGAAAGGGTATGCTAACTCGCAAAGGGCTCATAATCCTCGTCTTATGAACAATTTTTACTATGGAACCAACCCAGAATTCGCAAAAAAATATCAGCTGTTCCATACATCTCGTCGATTAGTTGTTCGCGAATTTCGGTTTGCTCCCATAGTACAATTGTCCATCATGATGAGTACATGACCTCTTTTCGGCTTACCATTCCCTTTTCTTATAACCCTGTACAGATATAAGTTCAGCTCGACTCACCGAACTCGCGGTGTGGTTTCGCCGTGCCGTCTAGCGCGGAAATCTCCCCTGTTGCGAAGATTCCTTTTAAACGGATCGTGTACGAGAGATGCTGGGGAAACTCGGCACGGTCTCCCAAATCCTTCAATGAAAAATAAATGTTGTCGATACTTTGACTTACAAATATGTGCCATAAGGTCTATAGTTCTATGTTATCTAATATAGATGGACCTAAAAGTTCGATCAAATCAGTTTTTGGGTTAGGGGGCAACTCGTCCATGTCTGGAACTCGTCCAAAGGACCAGTCGCCCCTTTCAAATAAAGTTAGTGGTCGACTTCAACCCCAAAATTTGTATGAATCCATCAAATAGCGCACTTGTTGAGCGTTCCGAAACTATTACACTTTACGTGAACACGGAACCCTAAAATTGCTTCTAGGGCAAAATAAATCATCAAATACAGAGTATTAAGAGAGCTAAGTTATTGTGCTGTTTTTTCAGATCAAGTTTTTGAACTGTTCGGCAATATCTCAAGAATTCGTAAATTTATGAGTTACAACCTAATATTTTATACTTTATATAAGTAAAAATGAGCAATAGACATAGCTAATTTATCATCAACTTAAAACTAGCGACGTAGAAACATTAGCGTTCAAAAGTAGTGTCAAAATAAAAGTGGCACTTACATCGAAGATGACTATAGCGTCATCGCTCTTCAATTTCTCAAGCCAGACGCTGATTTCCGAGAAGTTGCCGAATGCGTAGTATCCTTTGCTGGCGATTCCAGGCGCTGAAACAAATATAATATTAGGTTTACAACTTTGCATCCGCCGTTTTGCAATATAGGCTGTAGCGGTAAGTGGTAGTCGAAATAAATAGATCGTAGATGTCATACAATAAGCTTAGGTATTTGTAAACATAACGCCATCGAAATATTAGTCGATTTGTGTCTGCATCATAAAGTTATTCTCGATAACAATAACATTTTATTATGACTAAAGAAAGTACTGAACAAGTCAACCAAAGGCAGCGCAGCAAGGAGAATATTTGTGGCTGTGACCTAAAGCGCTCCCGAACTCAAGTCGCGAGTTACGCGAGCTCCTTCATAAGTTTTTGTTTGTCCTTCTTCGCCAAACAGTTTTCAAACACGAACTCAGTAATTCAAAAATGATTATGAGCATAAAAGAATAAAAAAATGCAAGAGAATAAAATAAATTGTAAGAGATTGCTTTGGCCAGGACCTCGTCACAAGGCCTCAAAATTATAGCGACTTTGGGTCGGAAAAAAAATTACGGTTCTTTACTCTACAGGGTTATTCATAAAGGGTATGCTAAGCCTAAAAGGGCTCATAGTACTCATGATTACGAACATTTTCGTATTCGATTTGTCGAACTCGACAAAATGTATGGAACAGCTGATAATCTTTTCGCGAATTTTGGATTGGTCCCAACTCCCATGGTAAAAGTTGTTCGTAATCATGAGTAGGTACTATGAGCCCTTTTAGGCTTAGCATACCCTACATAGGAGACAGGTTTGACGTAGTAACTATTATTGAATCTGTGGCGTGATGCTCTAAACATGTCTCGATTGTGTAGCTAAATGTACATACTTGCTGAAGAGAGCCGCTTGAGGCGGAGTCGTCGTCCGACGGCGTCCATGAGAGAGTCGGTGATCGGAGTCTCGGGCGTGTAGAACACGCGCCGCAAGCTCGGCAGGTGCCGGAACGTGAGCACATCCTGCAATGGTACACGACATGTACCGTATCTGCGTTGCGAATGCAAGACTACACTGAGAAAAATGGCCATCAAAATTCCGATGAATTCACCTAAAGTATAATATACTGATAATCACCAAAAAGTACGATGTTTAGCACCGTAAAAACTAGTATAGCACCAGTTTTTAGGGTGAGAACCATATATTATGATAGTTGTCACCGTAAACCGTAAAAACCGGTGCTAATCATCATACTTTTTGGTAATTATCAGTATGCTCCGTACTTTAGGTGAAATTTTTCTCAGTGTAGTTTTTTTACAGCTTATGCCTATGGGTCATACTTGGTAGTAGGTTAAAAAGTTAAACTACTCTGTCTTGTTTTCGCACGTGACATTTCAAGTCAGCGAGAAGTTGTCCGAACATTGTAAGTAGTGACCAAGTTTGAGCAGCATTTATAAAGCTAAGCGTATGCTGAGACCGAGTGATGCAGATCCACGCAGCGCAGACCAGATCAGATTTTGTAGGTAATTCTTAAACGTACTGAGAGCTGCGTACGCTGCGGCGTAGGCAAGTGCGACGCAGACATGTCTGTCCTGCTCTGCTCAAAATCTGTACTGTGCTGTACTGGGTCACCTGCGTCTAATCATACGCGTAGCTGCGCCTAGCCTAGTCACCTAGCGCACTTCTGTTTTACTCGTAATGTTGTGGATGGAGATTTATATAGATAATCACCATCTTCCTACCCTTATTCCACCTAAGTGGGGTCGGTACAGACGTGTGTACACTTCTTCCATTCATCTCTATCACTCTATCTCTATTATCTGAATTCACTCCCTTCTTTTTTATATATTTATTTAGATGATAATGAGAATAAAATAAAGCTGTTGTTATGATACCTACCTGCTTATCTTCTCGACCACATCGTGGCTTACCAGGCGAGTTGGTAGCCAAACGCGGACAAGCATCGATAATAATTCTATTTAAATATACCGATAAAAAAATAGGTATATACCTATATTTAACGCAGCTGAATAAATTAATGGTTAATCCCAATTAACCAGGTACATTGGTGTTATTTTGTTATTGACAGAGTTAGGCTATTTTCAAGGGTTAGGCTATTTTCGATTAGTTAGGTGCCCGTTGTTCGTTTTCATGTGACAACAAAATTAAGTTAAAAGCATTTATCTACGGACTAAAATGTCAACTGAAGTACGCAGGCCGAGTGATTGGTCCTGGTGTCAGAATTTTTAGGTCACATGTCAATTGATCCATGAGACCCAAAATTCTAACAATTAATAAATAGGAACTGATAAAATGTAACAGTTTATTCCTATAGTTGGCGGGGAGTAATGTAACGCTACATATTTAGCTTTATTACCCTTGAGTTCAGTTCCGAGAATACCTACATACATTGTAGTTACATAGTGTAACCAATGGCTTATTGTTTACGATTCAGATGAGTGACTATTAAACACCACGTCAGTCCTCGCCAAAAGTTTATATTTCATTTTATCATTATTTATGAGTGGTCCAGCTAAAAGCGACCTGACGAGAATTAAAACGGTTTTTTTGGTCTTTAAGAGACTTAACTTTATTTTAGCACAGACAGAATATTTTAGTACTGGTTTTTTTATGTTAAAACGCTTCCTGAATATGTTTGTTAGCACCTCAAAACGCGTTTATCTCGAAACTAATTATTCCTCACATCGCTCACATTTCCTTGCGCTCTATTATGAAATACAGAAGCTCACAATAACTTAATAACGTATTTTATTCTCGAAACTAAGTCATAATAGTCCAAACATTATACCTATCCACTTTGACCTAAAAAGCCCAAGATTAATAGCTCTCAGGAAACAAAGAAGTCATGTGGCATTGTGTCTCATGCCTAAACCGTAGGACTAAAAAGCAAAATATGACAAAGCTTCTTATTTTAGACATGTCTCATTATTTTTGCTTGAGATGCCGAGAACAGAGTAGTATGGATCAGTATAGGTACTAAATGACAAATAATTCTAAGAAACGTTTTATTATCTATCAGCAGTGCCGTAACTAGGGCGGTGCCAGCAGTGCCCAGGCACAGGGCGCAGACCCTGGAGGGGCGCAGAAATGACCAGACTAGTATCTAGTTTTATCTCATGCATGGTAGCTAGTTAGGTCAGGGGCGCAGTTTTGAAAGCTCGCACCGGGTGCATAAAAGGCTAGTTACAGCACTGTCTATCAGCAAGTAGTATACATCCATAATGAGCCCAAGTTTGAAGGCTTTATTTGACAGATCTAAAATAACTAAAAATATATCTGTCTGTTATCATTGCCAGCTATTAGACAGAAAATTTAGATCTGTCTTAAAAGCCTTCAAACTTGGGCCCATTGTTAATATGTACTAACTAAATTTAAAAAAAAAAACATAATTACAGACGAATTGATAACCTCCTCCTTTTTTGAAGTCGGTTAAAAAATTACCCATGCACAACTTCTGTAAACTTTGTAATCAGAATTTTTTTAAATATTTAACATTTTAAAAACCCTTGTTAACCAATAAATAAATAATCCATATGTTAAGAGTTTGTCTAATAAGTAGGTAACCTAAACAAAATATTTATGTGTAGGAGTCTAAATAAGGTAATAGAAAAATAATGTATTTTTTTAAAATACAATTCTAGACGTTTTCACATTATTATTTCAACCTGGGGTAAGTAGGTGGTAGGTCTTAGAGTAATGTGGTACCACAGAAATAAATAGAACAAGTGTTGTATTTATACTTATATTATACTTTATAGTTATAGTTTCATTTTATTGATTTTATTGACTATTAGAACCTTGAAGTCTCACACATTGCTTAGATAGTATTAGTACCTACATAATATTAATTACTTTTGCCACAGCTAACATAACAGTAAGCTCAATACTTTGGCATATGTCACTTCAAATTGGATTAGAAAACTACAGAAAATCAATAAAGTGAGTTTCCATACCTACTGAGGACGGATGCTATAAACAATGTTATCACTCCACCCAACGAATGGTTCACTTTACTTAATTATGTTGTGTTTTAGGTATTACTGTAGAATTCTATTTGGATATACCTAATTACCTAATAGATACATAGGAATATTATTCCTATTTTTTTTTTATAACAAACCATAGCTGAATAATCCTATCTTATCACCAACTCTATCCTACAAATAAAATAATATCTAATACCTATATAAAATTCTCGTGTCACAGTTTTCGTTGCCATACTCCTCCGAAACGGCTTGACCGATTTTGATGAAATTTTGTATGCATATTCAGTAGGTCTGAGAATCGGCCAACATCTATTTTTCATCCCCCTAAATGTTAGGGGTAGTCCACCCCTAAATTTTTTTTTTTTTTTGGACAAAATTTATTTTTTTTATAATGTGGCTTATGTGGCATTAAAAATACATACAACCCTAAATTTTCACCCTTCTATCACCAACCCCTATTAATTTATATGGCAAAACAACGTTTGCCGGGTCAGCTAGTATAAATGTAAAAGTATGTTTAGATGTTGGTTTCAATCACACAAAAACAGCTAAAAGAATTTGGTTGTGGTATGAAGGTATCTTATTCCTTGAATTTGCAGCCTAACTATTTATTCTAGAACAATGAACATATCCTACAGGGTCTCATCTCAGGTGAAATTATAGGATGCTGCAATTTTTTTCAAAAAGATATCTTTATATTTTCTGCTCACAATGCACCCTACTATAGTTTCACTTTGGTTGGTCCAGCTGACTAATCATAAAAAGGATAATATGTTTCATAACTTGCATAATATCAAGAAGATGTAAGCACATTACATTTGGCAAAATTGCTTACATTTTACCAAGTAGGAAGTTGTTCCCCAGCATTTGGCTCAGAGCCAAAAAGTAGCCAAGTATGGATTTTGTATTGTATATTAGTAACTTGAGACTGGTAGGCAGGAGGATGTTATGAATTTGGTAAAATTAGGTCAACATCCTCAGTTATATAATACATTAGTTTTTAAATAAGGCACATAATAAACATTTCACACTTATAGCTCCCCACTATGATACCTTGTGTCAGGGATGCCATGGAACACACACAACGACAAGGACAACCAAGACCCAGACCCAGAACAGATATTTAAATTCATCAACTCAAACATCTGCCCGGCCAAATCGAACCCGGGACCTCTGGCTTATAGGGCAGAAGTACTACCGCTGAGCCAAACAGGTCATTATGCTTCTATGGATTGGGATGACTGCCCATGACCTTTTTTTTCTCTTATTTGGTTTATTTTATGTTATTCTATACAGATTTATTGTATATGAACCTCTTGCAGGCAACTTTCCCATTTAGTAGGTACTTAATTTTTTTATCTACAAGAGTTTGTTAGCTATCAAGTAAATACTTTGTACTACAATGTAAAAAGAGGGAAATATCATTGTGGCTGTTCTTCACTATCATCTACACTTCTATTTAGGCCACTGAAGAAACAACCAGCAGCCCGCTGCCACAATCCACCACTTCAAGGCACAACTAGACTCAGGTTAATGCTAGTAAGAGGAAATACACAAAATTCCTTAAACAGTCACTCAATGCCAGACTATACATTATTACAAAACTTAAAGTAACTGTCAATAATAATGCCCATTTAGTACTCGAAAATGACATCTGGTTTGTACAGATTTCACCATTAGGCAACTGAAAGCCAGGGTCATCGGCTATTGTTCAACAAACCCTCCCACTTACAATGGTGGAACTAATTGACTAAAATGGGTATGTTCATGATATTTATCTCAAAAGTTTGTTGCACTAAGAGTATATGATTATTTAGATGTATTTATGTGTTAAACTTGACTTACCGTGTTTCTGATCTCATAGCCGTTATCCTGGAGTGCAGTATTAGCTGATGGTGGTCCGGTTGACCTGATTTTTTGTCTAAAGCAGAACAGAATCAGGATAAAAACTAGAGGTGAAAAGATCTCAATAGGAGTGTGTATGAAGCGTCTCATCCGCACCACCAGGTGCTTCCACATCAAAATCTGGAGCCTCCTTAGTTGCATTTTTCTTAATGTAATGAATCATACAGAAAACACAGGATTCTCCCTACTACATAGGGCACGCATAGAGCTCTTCGACTTTAATGTCCAACTACCCTCGAGAATAGATTAGTCCACACTGCACTGAGTGACTACACTTTGCGTGGTGATCAGTTGCTCGGAGGTACAAAACTACGGTACACTTTTACAAAATCAACATTATAGACCAGCTCGTTTAAGTAACATTGTGAATAAAGAGTTTTAGAACTGCACATGACACAAACGATAAAACATAGTTTAAGTTTATTTTATTAGAAATTAACCTACGATAGAAATACGAATTATTGAGAAACTAAAATTAATTTGAAAAAATTGGTGGGGCACCCAGGGTGACCAGGTCTGATTTTTAATTTTTCCCTATTTCTATTTTTTCCCACAAATGATACCATAGTCAACACAAAATAAGAGGCCCGTTTTGACATTTGTCATCGCGATGTAACTAGTGATGTTACCATACGACTCGGTATTCGATACTCACGATAAATCGATTCAAGTTTGTATGAGTATTTGATCGATTTGATTTGTATTGTAAGTTCATTGTATTAGGGTTCTGATTTGATTAATAATTATAAATGTAACTTAAACTTTAATATTGTAGGTATTTTGAAATGATACAATGGTACCTACGAAAGTTCAATTGGTCTTTAATTTAATTATTTTTAATTACAATAACAATCATTCAAACACAAAAAAATAAGAAAAAGCGAAAGTTAGTAAACCACTATGAATTTATTTGCGTCTTTTTCTTCGTGACATTCTTTTGTACTTAGACTCGAATGCGAGTTAGGCATCATTCACAAAACCTCCCCCGGCATATCCAGCTGATCAATATTTAATTATTATTAAAATCGAATGAAGCTGGCGAAATTCAGTAATTAACTGGCTACAACACTAATATTTGAAATAAGAAGACTGAGAACGTAACTGTTTTTGAGAGTTATCATCCTAGTGTAAAGTAAGCGCGAAAAGCGTTCTAAGTTACATTCTAGGGTCTTTCTCAAGTGTCAAAACGGGCCTCTTATTTTGTGTTGATTATAAACTTTCGGAACGAGAGCGAGATTTTGATCAAAATTAAAATATCAAACTAAGAACAAGTGGTAAAACTTTACAAAAAATGATTAGAAAACCCTGTTCCCATCACTAGTGGAGTGGTTGTTTCTTTAGTGCTAACCCAGCAGTACACGTTGGGCCAGCTAGTTGAGTCAAAACCACTTGAAATAACGGATTTGGTTCACAAGTTAGCTTACTGATTTTGGTCATATTTTTACCCTAAGACTGGGGAGTTGATGAAAAGTGACCATACCTATCAATTTGACAGCATTTACTAGATGGGAGGGGAGACTTCAATGTACAACCACGGTTATTACACAGCCCGCTTTGTATGGCCAGTTTAGTACAGCCCGATTTTCGAGAACATGGCTTCGAAAAATCGGGTTGTGCAAAATTGGTCGCGTGAAACAGCCTGTACATATTTTGCACGGGCCTATCATGTAAGCCTTGTCTAATAAGGTCAGTTTTTCGAAGCTAAACAAAGAAAACCATAGACTAACATAGATAATCAACTTCCCCATTGCCATGCCTCGTTTTTGCCGGCTATTATAGAAATAATCGATCTTTTTTTATGTTTTTGAGCCATGAAATACTGTATGTGACAGTAGGTTGTTAGGTATTTTTTTTGTTATTTCAGCAATAAAAGTGATGTTTTTGGCAAAGTGTCATCATCATCAGGTGCCATCTTCATATGGAGGTCAGTAGGCTTAACTTCTTGCAATCCCATGCTGTGCTTTTTAAATGCTGATAGCTTAGTCCGGTCCACTTCTTAATGTCGTCCAGCCATTATCCCTATCCTGATCCCTATACATATGAATTCCCACGGTTAATCCTCGAGGGCAGAATTCCGGGGAAGAGGAGCCCAGGTCGACAGAGATGGAAATGACAAAGTGTAATTATCTTGCTATTCGACATAATTGATTGTAAGAATTCGTATTCGCACACAGTAAACGAGGCTTTGACATTGACATTTAAGTTTGCCATGTACACGGAAAACGGGCTGGGCAAAACTGCCCGTACAAATCTACACAGCCCGTTTTTCCCGTACAAACATGGCTTCGTAAAATCGGGCTGTGCATTATTGGCCGTACAAAATAGGGACTCAATTGTCATATCCCAATTATAGTCAACACAAAATAAGAGGCCCGTTTTGACACTTGAGAAAGACCCTGGAATGTAACTTGGAACGCTTTTAGCGCATAGTATATATTTATGTAGCAGCTTACAGCTTGTAGTAGCATTAATTACTGAATTTCACCAGCTTCATTCGATTTTAATAGTAATTTAAATATTGATCAGCTTAATCAGCCGGGCGAGGTTTTGTGAACGATGCCTTACTCGCATTCGAGTCTAAAAGTACAAAAGAATATCACGAAGAAATGGACGCAAATAAATTCACAGTGGTTTACTCAAGGTTTACTAACTTTCGCTATTTCTTAATTTTTTGTGATTAAGTGAATGTTATTGTAACTAAAAATATTTAATTAAAGACAAATTGACCTTTCGTACCATTGTATCATTTCACAATACCTACAATACATAATCAAATCGATCAAGTACATACATACTTGAATCGATTTATCGTGAGTATCGAAAGCCGGGTCGTACGTATGGTAACATCACTTGTTACGTCGCGATGACGAATGTCAAAACGGGCCTCTTAACACTTTGGCTGCGGCGAGTAATCACATGCGCTAGCCCCAGGCGCGGCTAATATAGTACGAGAGCCCACGACCAAAACCATGTCTCATAGCAATACGGCAAAAACCCTATAAAATCGTTAGATTGTATGATTCTGAACCCGACTAGGTGTGTAGTAACGGTCGAAAGTGTAGCAACTGCGTGGGAGGCCATTTCTGCTGTCAAAAAAAAAAGGCAGTCGGTAATATAGCAATACGTCTGATAGTGAAAATGTACATAGATTTTATAATTGTATTACGAAAAAGTTTGTTTTCAGACATTTTGCGCGTAGCACATAGCCTGAGCGCATTTTTGATAATGTCATAGCAATACGGATAATTTTTTTTTTTACTTTTCGTATTGCTGCCATGATTACCAAAAACCTGTTTTCAGACACTTTAAGTGTAGCATATACTCCCAAAAACGAAAATAACGTTTCGGAGTCGCCTGGCCGACGCCCTGTTAAATGTTTTTTTTTAATTTACAGCCTTCATAGATATTCAAGAATCTCCCTTGTCTATTATATGTAGGTACCTACTTTGACAGATGACATTACTTATTTCTTTTGTAAAAGTTACTCAAGTGTCGAAAAGTGTCGAAAAGTCGAAAAGTTGTCTGTTAGAGAAGGTGCTACACTTAATTTGTCTGATATAAATTTTTTGCACATGTGGACAACTTATTTTATCATGTCCAACAATTTTCAGACATATTGCTATGATACCGATCGGTAAAATTTGTTAACATTTTCAAAACGGTCTCAAAATTTAATGCGTTCACATTTCCGTCTGAAAATTGTTTTGTTCGCATCAAATAACCAAAATTTACCAATAAAAAAGATTTTCAGACGTATTGCTGAGACATTTTTTTTGTCTCATTTTTAATTTTTTTAAGTGATTTTACGGGTTTGCGCTACACCACTAACGTCTGAAAAATATGTTTCCGGTATCTCAGAACTATCATTCAACTACAGTCTGCAAATCAGACATATTGCTATGATGCAGTTCGGTAAAATTCTTTGACAATTTTGAAAATTCGGTCAGATCAAACGCTACGCGGAAAATGTCTGATATTGGTATTTTCGAGTTCAGGATAATCGTATCTATCGATTTGATGCGGTTTTGGCTGTATTGCTATGAGACAAAAATTTTGGTCGTGGGCTCTCGTACTAATAGTCAAACGCCATGTTTTTTACGCGCCTGGTGTGTGCAGCCGCACTCGCGCCGCGCAAAGGAAAACACAGGGTCCCGCAGCGTGTTAAGAATTTGGCTGTTTTAGTCGGGCACTGCTATCAAAATTACTTTTGTGCACATCTTTGTATTTTTGACCGTTATGACTATTCCTATTCTATACATTTTGTTGTGTCAATCTCATTGTTCTAAGTTCGGTAAATTGATGACCAAAAATTGTGCTTCTACTTGGTTCTTATCTTCAAGACAATTGCTTCTATTCTAATATTCTAAAAGAAAACATTTAAAGGTGGCCGTTCATTCTGATGTCAGGACGGCTGGTCACCGTAATCGAAATTCACGGCGGCCATCAATTGCTTCCTTTTATGTTTTTAACAGACTTAAAAAAAGGAGGAGGTTCTATTCGACTGTTTTTTTTTTATTACGTCAATTTCATAAATAGCGGATGTTTTTTTTTGCGAAATCTGGGTTGGTCCCATCGTAAAAGTGGTTCATAATGATGACTACTATGAGCCCTTTTCAGCTTAGCATACCCTTTGTGAATAACTCTATATTGTGCGTGTTACTGTTTAATAAAACGATTAAACAATTTCTACTAAAAAATTTATTTGTAAAACAAAAGGTCTTGATTTCACAAATTTTCAGTTACAGCTTCTCCCTGAAACAAAAAAGAACACATTGATCAATTCTCAATTCAGAATACATTATTATTATTGGCAAGATATCCATCAAATCAGATTTTAATAAAAGCTGACATCATAAAAATTCAGAACAGGTCTGTGGTAATTATCATCATTTTAGTTATTTACTATCTGCTTCGCGCGGTCTTTCCTGGGATTGTAAAGGAACCGTTATTTTTCCTGGTCCTACAAAGTGGCAATGTTAATTCAGGATACAAACTACCTTCATATCAATCATCCAAATTCACACTTATAATATGAATAAATGTTTTACACTTAGCTCCCCTAGGACATCCAGTGGCGGGGATGCCATGAAAAAGACAAGGAAAACCAAGTATAGAACATTAGTAGTATATTATTACTATTTTTTTTACTTTGAATGAAGGAAAAATCTCAAAGGACTCTTCCACTTTCTCATTCCTTGCTCTGCACAAATGTATTACTGATATTATAGAGCTTCTGCTTACCATGTAATTCTGTCCTATAAATCCATTCTTAGAAGATGCAGGTTGCACAATGTTATCTTGATTTCTTCATCTCCAACATGTGTCATCAAATCTATAAATAAACACAATTGTTACTAAACCTCTTTACTAAGAAAAAAATAGGTAATGGGTTGCTTATATATTTTCAGTCCTGTTGAGCTTGTAAAAACCATCATTATGGCATCTGGGCGGAGTTTATCATCAGTTCAAATAAACAATAGTTGAGCAAATTAACTAAAAAGCCAAAAGGTACTTAAGCATTCTCATTTATAAAAATATTTACTAAGCTACTTTCTAAAACTATAGACTTAATACAAAATGTACATAAGTAACTTAATTGTTAAATGGGTCTGACCTTATCTCCAATGGAAATAACTAAAACTCCTTTTTTCAAATGCATTAGTCTCCTGGCTTCAATTACCTGTAAAACAAGGAATTATTTAAGAAGCCATTTCAAAAATCAACATAAATGTGGTTGAATCATGTGATTCAGTCCTGTTGAGCTTGTAAAAACCGTCATGGTGGCATCAGGGGAAGTTTATCATCATTTTCAAACTAGTCTAGTGGGGGAGAATAAGAGCTTTCCAAGAAGAATAAACTCTCTCGCTAGAGTAAAATACCTAATTCACGGGACTACGAAAGGCGGCGGTAGACTGCGAAAGCTACCTATTTCAATTTGTAAGATAACTTTAGAATAAGGTAGAAGTGATACAAACCTTCATAAGGTAGCTAAATCAGGCAGCTGTATATTCTCCAATGGTTCTCTGATTCTGCAAAACAAATGCAATATGTTAATATAATAAGATAACTGACGTTATCAAGCAGAAGCAAATTATTTGAAAGATCAGGGTTAACATTATTTTGTCCTCATATTGTCAGAACAGGTCTGTATTTGTCATCATTAAATTCTATTTCAGTTTTTTAGATCCTTATCAACAAAATGTGTAAACTCACCTAGCATATGATTAGCATATGAAGCAGTCGTCAGATTGTGCCCGTTATCAATTGCTGTTCTGGAAAAATTAATGTACTATAATTACGATGATCACTTTTTAAAATTAAATTGATATTTGTGTGGTATTGAGACCGATTTCAGAAATTTTGCCCGCGATTTTTAAGCCCTGTCCCACACATAAAAATGGCAAAATTGTAAAAATTATATCAAAACTTTATGAAGTTCTACAATAGAATTGACAACTTTTGAAATAAAAATAGCGATGCAAAGTAAATTAAAACAAACTGTATGACCAGATGCTGTGTTGTCACACTAATTAAATTTAAAGAATGGTTATCAAATAGACACCATGTTAATATTTGTTTTCTTTTCGTTTATTGTAAGTTTTCTATTTATTTTAGATTCTCAAAACATTGAACCAGTCTCAATCCATAAAGTATGAAAACCAACTCACCACATTCCCTCACATTGGTATTATTAAAATTAAACAATACCTCATTATAATAGAAAAAAATTATAATTTAAAAATTAATTACAAGTCTAAGTAAAGAACTTCCGCTCCTAATTGTCAATGACAACAATTTCTTATCGAGGAAAGTATTGTAATTCCAATATAAATATTTAATTGTCGCGCGACGCTACAATAATATAATCAACAGCCTTGTATTTACTCAAAATGGAGTACAATATAATAATGAATACCATATGTTATGTTATATATCGACCAGCAATATTACTCAGGTAGCCAGGATTTACTACAACTGTACAGTCAGTCATATAGCGACCGCGATTTAGCCATTTTTAACGTTTTCTGTGGAATGAGAAAACATCGTCTCTAAACTGTGGTCGTTACATGGCGGCGCCGCTGTAGCAAACCCAAGCTTTATAAATACACCGCTCACTAGCACTCTATGAATAAGGCGTAAAATAGGATGTTCAAATAAAATCAAGTAATGTTCGAATAAAATAAACAAACTGTTATGTTGTTATGCTGTTATGGTGCGTGAGGCGCCCTCGATAATATTACATATATTACAGTACGGATTGTTTTAGCTATGATGTTTACAACTTGTCGAGGTATTGGGCAAGGTCTGGGAGACCCTCCTTCAGTCCTTTCCGTTTCCTGGTCTCCTGCAAAACAAAAAGAAACAAGCTTGTAAAAATTCACCAACTAAATCGTTAACAATTATTCAAAGTCTGCTTCGTGTTTTTCGCGGTTATCCGCGAATGGGACAAAGATGAATGACGTAACGACGCAAAACTGCCTTGTAAATAGAATGTATCGCGCGTTGCGTAGCGTGCGGTCCTCGGACATAAGGATAGAGGTCCTGCGCAGCGTTTAGCCGCGCGCGAGTCGCTCTGCTCCGCGGCGCGCCGCGCTGTCAGCGGCGGCCGAGCGCGGAGCACCCGCCCGCCTACAGCGCGGCACGGGGCCGCGGAGGGATACCCATTATTAAAAAAACTAGCTTGTGATAGTTTGAAATATGTACTTCTTTTCACATTAAGGCCCCTTTCAATTATATTCACTTCTTATATATCCCTTTCAAGTACATAACTTCAGTCCAGTCGACCCGATCTTCGTAAGATTTCGATGGTCCAGCGGTCAGTTTATATAGAAATTGAAAAATAACACACTATGGAATAAAACGTAAACGAAGCTGCTCGAGTATTTACCTGCACGACGCCGAAGGGCTTGGTGCCCGGCTCGCTCGGGTCACCCGGCAGCACCTGCCAGTGGTCGAACACGCACTGCGGGAAGGCCTGGCCGCCCGTGTTGGAGCGCAGGTCGGCCGTGAACCCGAACGACTCGTTTACAGGCAAATAGGCCTTAACTACGAACATGGGTGTGCCGGCCACCTGCGACTCCTCGAATACGTGTCCACGACGTCTGTTCAGCACGCCGTAGATACCGCCCACGGCTACTTCGGGGCACTGCGGAGACACGACTATGTTACCACTTGTATCTCTAATGTTTGGCGTGTGAAAACTGTTCAAGAAACAAAATAGTATAAACAACTACCGATTCTAATCCCTATCCTTAAAAACTTTGCCACACGGCCTGAATATACTTACTTTTTTATTCAATAGCATCGACAATTAGTGTTTGTCATCTAGATTTAAAGACATTTTGTGATTTATTTTCATAACTGATAAAATGTTTTTTGAGGTGAAAGTATAAAAAAAATTGTTTCATAATTGGTGAATTTTGAATTTTGGAACTGGAACTATCAAGCTCTCTCCCATTTAAGGAAAATTGGGTTCAAATATGTTGAAGCTGTCAGCATCAGCCTTTGTAATTTCAACTTTTAGCATTTAGGCATTACACCTGCTTTCACTTTTGCGTCCAAAGTTTTCAGATAACTTTCACAAACATGCAAAAGGAGTATTTTTGAATCAAAGGAATAGTCCAATGTAAAGGATGTTAAAATTTCGTTTTGGAATGTTAGTTCCCCTATTCAGGCTATGGGGTATGCGGGAAGTCCATGCCAAAACAAAGAACTGTTGCTCTGCCACGTCTCGGAAAGGCGCGACTGCCGAGGGCGGCAGAGCGCTCAGGATAGAGGTGGCGCCGGGATGCATAATACATGGTGTGGAACTATCTAGAATCTCTAGAACTGGAAATAATTTCTCTACTAAAATTTTTGGGGAGCTGGACAAAAGTACATTTAATACTTTTTTTATTTCTGTAAAGATGTTTGATAATTCCACTACCAGGACTTGCATGCATAATATTGTGATGCACGCCATGATGATTTGAAAGCATTTCAGTGGGTATCTAAAAATTGTGCCAACACTCAGAAGCCTTGAAACTTCAAGGATATGAGTTGGGCATAAATTTACAAGAGATAGTGTTTCAGAACAGAACCCTGAAAAGGAAGTTGCAAAAAAATTGAAATGATTATTTTAAATATAAAAATCACAAATTAAAATGCTTTCAAGTCAAATGAACAGATTTTCAAAATACTCAATGGGTGGATATATCACTCCATGTATAGTCTATTTCAAATAGAGAGCGAAAAACGGACATTGACCTTTTAGTGTTGCGCAGGGAAGACCAACCTTCTTTGCATCAATAAATTGTTTTAATAGTTAACAACTATTTTGTCACTATCAAAATTCAGGTTTTCAGTTTTTACCTAACAATTATCATTACATTACTATTATCACTATTTAACTCAAAACTGTAGATCAAGTTTTTCGTGTAACTATCTACCTACACATTAGTAAATTAATCATCTGACATTGGCAGGTGTAATTAGTTTAAGATTTAAGTGTGTGCCAAATAAACTATTTATAATTATTATTACCTATTTATAGGAAACGATTATGAAAATAAAATCAAACGAATAAAAAAATTACATTATATTAAATCTGAATCAGAATTACTATCGTCTGACGAGCTGCTGTCTGATGTTTCGCCTGTTACGTTTATGATAAATGAATCCACAGTTTTATCCACTTCCTGGTCTAATGAGGCTAATTTTTCTTCTTCTTTTTTTACATGGCTTATACAGTTTTGCCATTTTTCGGGGGTAATGTGGCTTAGCGCTTCATGGAGTAGCTTTTTTACATCCGCTAACTTGAATGTTGTATTTTTTCTTGATACGTATCCCTTGACATCTGCCCATATTAATTCAATAGGGTTAAATTCACAGTGGTATGGAGGTAATCTCAATACCTCCACACCAACTGCTTTAGCCATTTCGTCAATGACGTAACGCTCGTGATGTTTTTTTATATTTTTTACTTTTTCCAACAACTCTACTTTTGTTTCCTTTTCTTCGTATGAAATTTTTTTCGCCGACAGCCATGTTTGAATTTCATTTTTTTTCCAACTTGTTACTGGTACTTTCTCCTGGCGTCTTGAGTGGTAGCTGGCATTGTCCATTACTACAACAGCATTTGACTCCAGTCTCGGAAGCATTTTTTCAAACCACTGTTCAAATTTGGTTGCGTTCATTGACTCATGGTAGTCTCCTGTGTTTTTGCATTCAAACACAAGTTCGGACTCTGGGACAAATCCTTTGTCACTTCCTATGTGCAGCACAATTAACCGGTTTCCTTTCGAAACAGGGTTTTTAGCACCGGTGGACAGACCCTCCAAAAAAGCTTGTTTACGAGACTGTATAGTCGTGTCTTCCCAAACTTTACTTACAGTGTGTCCTGAAAAAAAAAAACCTATGTCAATTTTTCGTTTAACAAACAACATCACAATCATGTCAGATTAATGCCAATCGTTGTTTAAAGTCGACAGTAAAATAAATTCAAGTAAATACATTCAACAGGAAAATTATAGAATCGTTATTAATTTGTAAACAAAAAAATATGTACCTGCATTGACCCACGTTTCGTCCAAATAATATATCGGTCTTTGTTCTTTTCTAAACTTCATAATTGTTTTCAAGTACTTTATGCGCCACAATACAATATCGTGTCTCTCGATTAAGGCACTGTTTCTTTTTCTTTTAAGATATTTGAATTTCAAATGTTTTAATAACCGCCACAGCGCCGTACGGCTAATATTTGGCAGCATTTCGTCAGAATTAACTGCTTCCAAAATTTTATTTAATGTCGGGACCTCGCTGTTCAAATAAAATTCATGAACTTTTTTTCTAATGCATGACTTGTCAAACTCGTCAATCTTTTCAATTATATTCGGACCACGTTTTGGTGATGCAGGCGGCCTTATTGTATCCATTTCTTTATATTCTTTTAAAACACGATATACAGTTGCCTTGTTTATTCCCAGAATATCGGCAGTCTTTATTTTCATTTCCGTTTTGGACATATATTTGTCTGAAGGACACGTCTCTTTCACATATTTATAGACGTTAATTGTCATCATTTTTTCATTTTCCGACAGATGAGATAACTTGCGCTTCTTTCTAGGTGAGTTAAAACTTTTAAACGGTCTTGATGACGAGGAAGACGACTCCGATGATTCCATTATCACTCACAAACAAAAAACAACACAAAACAAATATATGTCCTAACAAAAACAGATATAACTAATTTAACTCAACAAAAAATAACAATTAACAACCAAACATTCAAATAGCACACTAAAACAATCCGAATCCAAGCGTATTCCAGAGCGGAATGTGGCCCCAGCCATATCTTACCGAAAAATGTCAAAACAGGTTTGCAATATCTGATGGACCTTGTCGCTCGCCTCGCCCGGTACCACGAAACACGGTAAATGCGTAAGCGACAGGGAAACGATACATAAATGTATGGATAACGATACGCATCGTTTGTTTTCGGTGCTCTCGTGGTACCGTGGCGTGAACGTACGTTTTTCGCTCTCTAGTTGAAATAGACTATAGTCTCACTAACCTGGATCTCGCACAAGTAGACGGGCTCCATAAGTCTGGGCTGAGCGGTCAGCAGACACGCGTACAGCACTCTCCTGGTTGTTGGAATGATTTGACCGCCACCTCTGTACAAAGAAAAAAAATTGAGTCTCTTAGAACAAAACATCAACATAATATGTTCTGGAACTTTGTAGCAGTTGTACCCAGCAACATTTTAAGAATTATTTGGCTCGGCTACATCAGATAGTTTATAGTTACAATAAGAGCACAAACAAACCTATGGATAGCGTCCGTGTGGAGGGTAACATCATAGATGTTGAACCGGACTCCTCTCAGATTCTCCTCAGCCATGACTCCTTCCTTCGCCGCCCACTGGAAGCCAGCCACCACGGAGTCCTTGATCTCGTTGAGGTACTGGACTCCCTTGGTGCAGTCGACGAGGATGTTGGGCCCGGTGCCCTCGGGGCCGAAGCACCAGATCTTACGCGCTTCAGTCACGTCGTACTCGTACTTGTCGGTGAGGTAACGCGCACGGGTCTTGAAGTCGTCACGGGGGTTCACTTTGCCGTCATCTATGTCCTCGGGCAGACCGTCGGGCATGGGTTGCGCCCTCATGAAGAGACGGTTGTGTTTGTTGGGCGACTTGGACAGGCACATTTGGTCAGACTCTTCGGCCACTGTCTCACGGTACGACACTACTGGGTCGGACTTCTTGATGGGAATGCAAGCGTGGTCCTCTTCCAGATCCTGAGATATAACAAAATATTAGTATTATACCACATACTAATGTTTGTATAAATAACTATTAGAAATTTTATTGAAAGGTACCTACAAAAACTTTCGGAAATCAGTCAAAATTTTATAACCACTATGTTCACATAATTGCTACAAAGCAGTCTTATTTTACCTTAAGACAAATCTCAAGATGCAATTCTCCGGCGCCGGCCACAATGTGTTCACCAGACTCCTCGTTGATACACTGCACCATAGGATCGGACTTGGCGAGACGCTTGAGACCTTCCACGAGCTTGGGCAGATCAGCGGGGTTCTTAGGCTCCACGGCGACACGTACGACAGGGGACACGGAGAATTTCATGACCTGGGGACGATAAAATTGATTAGACAAGGAAGTTGCGGTTTAGCGGCGAGTTTGTTGTTAGTTATTATTAGTCAAAATGTTTTCAGGATCTAATCAGTAGCTATAGAAATTACAGAGACAGAGCAATTAGATGTACACACATTGATGAGACATTTTAATTTTGCATGTCTACATTGGTGGAGTGTCGTTATTTTCGTAAACATACCTTCATGTTGTGAGCGTTCTTGAAGGTAGTGATGGTACCGGTCTTGACCAAGAACTGGTCGACTCCAACCAGACCACAGATGTTTCCGCAAGGCACATCCTCAATGGCTTCCACATAACGACCCATCATGAGGATGGTACGCTGGATGGTCTTCTCATACATATCCTGGTGACAAGAGAATTCTAATTAGTCTTGATTTCGAATGTTTTATAGATTAGCCTAAGATGACTTTAAAATGTATCGCGCGTGGCGTAGCGTGCATTCCTTGGACATAAGGATAGAGGTCCTGCGCAGCGTTTAGCCGCGCGCGAGTCGCTCTGCTCCGCGGCGCGCCGCGCTGTCAGCGGCGGCCGAGCGCGGAGCACCCGCCCGCCTACAGCGCGGCACGGGGCCGCGGAGAATTTAATTATTTAAAAAATATTAGCCAATTGCTAGGTGAGTTTTAACACATTCAAACAATAGTATCCACAAAATGTACTATACATTTTGGAACTACTTAAAGTTTTCATTTATCACAAGACCAACAGTGCAGGCACTGGCCGATTGTTAAGAGTAAAATGTAACATACCTCTTTCTTGCCAGGGGTAAAGTTGGGTCCCATGATGCGCGCCTTCTGTCCGGTGATAACCTTGCCGGAGAACACACGTCCGAACGCGTAGAAACGGCCCTTGTCAGATGTCGGTACCATTTTGCTTATGTACATCATAAGAGGAGCCTCGGGGTCGCAAGTCTACAATAACATAAACCGTTTTTAGTCAGTTGTTTAAATTAAGACTTTGAAATGGATATGGCACAAATCTATGAAATTAAAGTGTTGCTATAATAAGATTTTTTTCAAATAAAAGACATTTTCATGTAAAAAATATCTGTAACACATTTGTCTTGGTTCCATAGTTTTTTAGTGTATCTGTTTACCTTGATACCAATAGCAGCCTCGTCGTCATGAGGTCCTTCGTACAACATCTCCATACGGTACTTCTGCGCGACCACAGGGGACGGCAGGTGGATGGCAATCATCTGGAGGAGGGCTTCACCAGCCGGCAGCCAGCTACGCATTACAACCTGCGAGAGAAAAAGCTCAATAACAGATCTAACTAATGTCATCGTAAATGTATGCAGTCGTATTCACCACATCTTGGAGAGTAGTGGGAGAAATGAGTAGTTTGTTCCGTATTGTAGTTGTTACACTTCTTGCAAATTTTGCTAAGTTAAAATAAAATGTATCTTTCATTTATGGGGTCACAGATTATGAAAATATGCAACCAATTCCGGAAAGAAGTATCATGTAAAGTCCCTTTTGACACCCAGATGCCTATGTGGAAACAACCGGCAACATTAGGGACTATGATGCTACAGAAGCATGAATACTATCAGTATATGAGAACGCAATCAAGCTTTAGATTTAGACCTTTGCTATAAACCTTTAGATATGGGATTTTGATGAGCATGTTCGTAGTAGGCATATTGCAAATCAGAATTAATGAGTTAAATGAAGCACGACTTTTATTAACACAACAATAATGTACACATTTTAAATCAGCTTCAACACCATATAGTTTTTTGTGGAATTGCGTTGATTATAATATGCTTGGTTGATTATGGTCAGATTTATAAGCTTTATTTCATAATGGCCCTTGAAAACAATCAAAATCAAATCAGGGCTATAATAGTCGTCACAAAATAAGAAGCCCGTTTGGACGTTTGTCATTGCAACGTAACTAGTGATGTCACCATACGAATCGGTATTCGATACTCACGATAAATCAATTCAAGTTTGTATGAGTATTTGATCGATTTGATTTTGTATTGTAAAGTACATTGGATAAAGGTTACGATTCGAAAATTTAACTTAAACTTGAATATTATAGGTATATTGAAATGGTGCGAGAGGTCAATTTGTCTTTAATTTAATATTTTTTGTTATAATAACATTCATTCAATCACAAAAAACCAAGAAAAAACGAAAGTGATTGAATCTTCATTCAATAATTTTCTTCGGATGATGAGCCAAAATCGTCAGTTGAGCTATCGTCAATTCAATAATTAATTGGTTACAAGTTACAACACTAATATTTGAAAAAAGAAGACTGAGAACGTAACTGTTTTTGAGAGTTTCGTTATAATTTGACATTACATGCTACCATAAAGTATGCGCGAAAAGCGTTCCAAGTTACATTCTACGGTCTTTCTCAAGTGTCCAAACAGGCCTCTTATTTTGTGACGACTATAGTTTTGTGGTTATGGTATGTAGGTAAATGTACATGAAAGGGCATTATCTTAAGAACCTCTTTCCCTGTAACTAAAAGAACACAGATTTTCCAAATATTTTGTGTGAATTCAACATGATTCTCACCTTGAGGAGAGCCTTGCCATCCTTGTCAGAGTCCTCATGCTTGAGGGTCACTCCGATCTTCTGGAGGAGACCCTCGATTTGATCTTTCTTGAAGTTCATGATGGCATCGAACACCTTGTAGATGGGGTCCAGAACATACATGCAGAAAGAACGCTTGTTGTCATTGTCCTTTTGCTTGGCCCACTTCTTCGTTTTGGCGTTGAAGAAGTTCTCTCCCCACAGCCTGGTGACAACAGAAAGGAACATACCTTAACATTTTCGACAGCAAGTCATGCAGGGTATGTATGTCAATAATCTTGAAATTCCCTAGAAGTGAAGCACTGATGTGTATGATGATGAGTGTGTATGATGCGACTATGATGTGTAGATAATTATAGGCACTTCAGCTTATGGTGCTTGTTTATCACAAATAAATGAATGTAAAATAACCTTTAGATACCTTTTCAGATATTTCTATCTTTATATAAACTATAGTTTATATAGTTAGAAGTTTTTTCAAAAGATTTTTTTACCATATTGAAATAGAAAAAAAACCTTTGTATCTCAACTTTCGTTATGAGGTGCCCTATATTTAAGACAACTCATCAATCCAGGCCGAGAAGAGTATGTTCGTCCCGGTCTGCCGCTGATTTAGAGTACCAAGAGCTCTAACCAGTATCAATGGGACGAAATGCCGAATACAAGGAGAGAGTTAAAAAGGACGCCCAATGAGTAGTCACTTTCAAAGTGAAATTTGGCTTGGAACCTACAAAAGCTCTAGATTGAATCATTGTTTCACAAAAGGAAATTTACTAATATTATAAAGGTGAAAGTATGTATGCTTGTTACTAATGAACGCTGAAACAGATTTCATGAAATCTGGAATTAAGGTTGTTCATGGTCTGGATTAACACATGGGCTACTTTTTTTCCCGGAAAACGCGGGGTGCAGCTATTAAAATATAAAGTTTCGGGAGTAGTGCGCTAGTATGAAAAACAAACTTAACTCCTGCATAATAACAATCCTAAAGTTTGGCTAAATCCTTTATACTTACTAGCCCACTCAGTTTCTATTCTCAGAATGAGTACAATCTATTTCAGTAATATTGATCCTCCCACGCTAATGTTAAAAGTTTGTGGGCAGAGTTATTCCTAAGGTCGAGTACTCTGCAGCTTTGACGTCACGGCGCGGCGTGGGCGTCCCAGTTATGCTACTGTAGCGAGGCTATAGTCGCTCTAGTGACCTAACTTTAAAATGCCATTAGAGTTAAGTAACGATTTTGGATCAAACTTAGAAAAATAGTAGTCTTTTGGGTGGGTTTTTTTACTTTACTATGATAACCTTAACTTTTTTTAAATGTTCGTGGTCATAGTTTACTTTGATAATGCAAAATTATTTAAACAACACCATTGTTCTGTTCACACATGAGATTGTTGTTCCTAATGTTTTCACTGCAAACTACAACAAACATGTTTTTTAGCAAGTCATAAGAATGAAGATGTCATGTCGCCTTGCAGACCCATCAGATGAACAATGACTTCTACCTTTAAATAAATTAGTCTGATGTACGATTTGAAGTGCCAGCATTCCAATTTGACGTGTTGAAAGGTACAATCTATATATATAATAAATAATAGTTAAAAAAAAACTAAAAAAACACGCTTTTTATAAAAAACCGAACTAAAAAAATAGAAAATAAAATTTTATAAATTTAAATTAAGAATAGGGTTGAAAATTTCAATAAATATAAATTAATAATAGTGTAAATAAATAAATATATGTATTTTATTTTTAAAAAGCGTGGGGTGCATGGGTCAATAGATATAATTATTTTGTAGATACATTTTGTATTGACAGACACGAGTAGAGTGATTAGCATTTTGATAATATCTTAGAAAGCACCCCACGCTTTAAAAAAAATAAAATACATATATTTATTTATTTACACTATTATTAATTTATATTTATTGAAATTTTCAACCCTATTCTTAATTTAAATTTATAAAATTTTATTTTCTATTTTTTTAGTTCGGTTTTTTATAAAAAGCGTGTTTTTTTAGTTTTTTTTTAACTATTATTTATTTTTCGCTTTTTAGTTCGATTTGCTAACTATTAACCATCCTTAATATGTACAAATGTGTTGGTGTTATCCGATTTTGGCCGTCTGCTCAAGCAAATTAAAAATAAAATTGAAGCGTACCAAAAAATTTTGAGTAAAAAGATTTGTAGCCGCGTGGTTTCGATCCTCAGACCTCATAAAATAAAATTGATGCGTAACAAAAAATATTGAGCAAAAAGATTTCTAGCGCGTGGTTTCGATCCAGGGACCTCTGGGTTATGAGCCCAGCACGCTTCCACTGCGCCACTCTGTTCTCTGACACGAGTGACGAAATTACCATTTGTAAGTTAAACGGTATTAAAAGTTAAAGAAACTTTATAGAAAAAGCGTGTTAAAAAAATTAATAGTAAAAAAAACTAAAAAACACGATTTGTTTAGTGTATTGTCATCGGTCCTCGATATATCTACAAAGTTTGAAAGAAATCTGACCGTTTAAAGTGGGTCAAAAACGCGCTCAAAGGAGTCGGTTACATACAAACATACAAACATACAGGTGAAGCTAATAAAAGCGTGTTAAAAATGAATCCCTATTTCCCTTGGTCAAGCCATCACGCGTGAACGGCTGGACCTATTTAATTTTTTTGTTGTTTGTTATTGTCAGGTTCTTGTGAAAAAAAAAAAAAATAAAAAAAATTTTCGCCAAAAGTAAAAAAATTTATTGAGAACTTGGGAGAACAAAAATAGGTTAATAGTTATAAATAGAATTAGAAAAAAATCTACCTATTTCCCGCATAAAGAAACATTTACTCTATCATATGCAACCTTTAATCCTCCCACTGCTGGGATACAGGTCTACCCTCGAAGGGTGATTAGGCCGTATTCCACCACGCTGGCCAAGTGCGGGTTGGTGGATTCACATACGCCAGGGGCATTTCACGTGAAGCGGACAGGAAAAAAAAAGTGAGGTTCTGAAAATCGATCATATTTGACCCATTTATACTTCTAGTAGGTATGAATGTGAACACAAAATATTTTTTTTGTATAATGTATATTTCACAAGTTATGGGTTTCTAAAGAATTGTCGTAATTGTAATATCAATTTTATGAAAGTAGTTTTTCGAATTTAACAAATTTACAATAAAATATTTAACATAGCGATACATATTGGAAAAATACTGTTCTTTTTAAAAATAAAATAAAATTTAAAAAAATAAAAAAATTTAATGTCCAAAACCGGAAGTAAACTTTTCAAACCTGAATTTCAGTCACTTCGACCATTTTTTTTTCTCTTTTTTTTTTCAAAATATAGCTTAAAGTATATTAAAAATACACAAGAAAATTCAAAATGGGATCTCTATTTGTTTAGGAGTTAGATGAATTAATGTACATACGCGTCGCGATGGCCGTGATTCTGACGCTTGCATAGATCGAGTAATTTGCGCGATATTTCATTAAAACTCGCAACTTTATTAATATTTTATCTTGTTTCAGCGTATTTAAGCTCTTACAAGGATGTGGAATAAGTATTATTAATATAATATACTAGCTTTCGCCCGCCCGGTATGTCCAATCTTTATAAATTATAGCCTAATATGTTTTATTCTGGTGTCTTAGCTACATTACTGCAAAGTTTCATCAAAATCCATTCTGTAGTTTTTGCATGAAAGAGTAACAAACATATATACATACATCCATACATTCTTACACACTAAGTATAATACTTAGTCTTCAAATAGAGACAAACTATGTACAAGAAAGAGATAGAAATATGACGTGCGGTTTCATATATATCCTAGTAATATTATAAACTTAAAAATGTGTAAGAATGTATGGATGTATGTATGTATGTTTGTTACTCTTTCATGCAAAAACTACAGAATGGATTTTGATGAAACTTTGCAGTAATGTAGCTAAGACACCAGAATAAAACATATTAGGCTATAATTTATAAAGATTGGACATACCGGGCGGGCGAAAGCTAGTATATTATATTAATAATACTTATTCCACATCCTTGTAAGAGCTTAAATACGCTGAAACAAGATAAAATATTAATAAAGTTGCGAGTTTTAATGAAATATCGCGCAAATTACTCGATCTATGCAAGCGTCAGAATCACGGCCATCGCGACGCGTATGTACATTAATTCATCTAACTCCTAAACAAATAGAGATCCCATTTTGAATTTTCTTGTGTATTTTTAATATACTTTAAGCTATATTTTGAAAAAAAAAAAGAGAAAAAAAAAATGGTCGAAGTGACTGAAATTCAGGTTTGAAAAGTTTACTTCCGGTTTTGGACATTAAATTTTTTTATTTTTTTAAATTTTATTTTATTTTTAAAAAGAACAGTATTTTTCCAATATGTATCGCTATGTTAAATATTTTATTGTAAATTTGTTAAATTCGAAAAACTACTTTCATAAAATTGATATTACAATTACGACAATTCTTTAGAAACCCATAACTTGTGAAATATACATTATACAAAAAAAATATTTTGTGTTCACATTCATACCTACTAGAAGTATAAATGGGCCAAATATGATCGATTTTCAGAACCTCACTTTTTTTTCCTGTCCGCTTCACGTGAAATGCCCCGCCATTGAATTTCTTCTCCGGACATATGCAGGTTTTCCTCACGATGTTTTTCCTTCACCGAAAAGCCAGTGGTATGTAAATTCGTACATAAGTTCCAAAGAACTCATTAGTACGAGTCGGGGTTTGAACCCGCCACCTCAAGAATGCGAAGCGGCTGTTCTCCCATTGAGCTACCACGGCTTTTATTACGCTTTTATTATTATTTTATTACTCTATGTTTATCCCAAAATGTTTAAAAAATGAATGTCTACCCGTGCGAAGCCGGGACGGGCCACTAGTCCTAAATAATTACAGTCGAAAATCTTATCTAAATCAGGAAGGCTTTGCTGAAAAGTATTAGAATTGCGAAACTGAGCGGCTGTTTGTAGTGTCTGTACTAGATGTAAAATATGGTAATTACCTGTTCATGAGCTTGACAAGGTCGATCTTGAACTTGTCAGCGTACATCTCGGCGAACTGTTTCAGAGTAAATGCCCAGCCGTGGAGACCGGATCCGAAGCCCACGGAACCCTTGCTGGGGTCAACACGGACCTCACCTATAGGACAAGCATAGGAAATAAATACTATTGTGTAACTTTATTGCTGACATCTGCACTAGTCTGAAAAACATTTTTTTTCTATTTATCATATTAATGCAAACTATTATACTATTCAACTAGCTGACTCGACAGACGTTGTCCTGTCAAAAGCCATTGCGTAACTATAGCAACCGTAGTATGTTGATGCTAACTTGTCAATTTATAGTAAAAATTATCAGTATATATATAATTTGCAATAAATTAAAATTGCGACTATAATTTGAGATTTAAACTATCCTATCTCTCAAGTTGGATCGAACTGCACATGGTGTGCGAATTTTATTATAATCGGTTAAGTGGTTTAGGGAGTCCATTGAGGACAAACATTGTGACACGAGATTTATATATATTAAGATTAGCAAATTGTCATTTTGTTGTAAATGGAGCTGATGTGTACTGTACAGTTTAGATAAAAAATAGCAAAATTAGAATGATATAAGATATCTATTCAATTTAAAATCTAGTTTATATTTTGTTGAGTTTGATTTAAATGTATCTATCATTTATGGGGTCACACATTATGGTAATAATTATGCAACCAATTCCGGAAAGAACTTTCATGTAGAGTCCACTTTGACACCCAGAAGCCTATAGATAAGGCAACCAGCAACACTTGGGACTGGAGCCCTTTGCTAGAGAGCAACTTCTTTTAACTATGCTTTTGAACTAGTCCTTGCTAAAAATGTTTTGAACATTACATAAGCAAAACAAGTAAGCCTTGTAAGTTCAATTGAACTTTACAAGGTTACATACTTGGGGTGTACTTAGCCTGAAACATTTACTTATTATACTCATAATTCTAAACAACTTTTACCATAGGATTAATGCGGAAATTGCAGAATATCAGCAGCTCACTAAAATGTGTGGGCAGTGTACTTTAGTTTTCAGCTTAGTATAGCCAAGCTTGTAACTGTAGTACCTATTTCAAACATTTAGGGCTCTAAAAATAAAACATGAACATAACCTCAAATAACATTGTAAAGTCCCAGTAAAAGCACTACTTTTACTATTATTATTCTGTGGTGAAAGTGCAGAACTTTTCCAGCTTGTACCAGTCATTTAACCTTGGTAAAGTTGATAGTTATCGCGATTGCGCGACCTACACGTGAGCATTTCATGTTGATGGCGTTACAATGTAGATTAGCATGCTGTTTTGTTGATAATCATAGGTAATAAAATTGGAGTTCATTGGAAGGACTACTTATATGGTATTTTTATTTATATTACTACAAGAACGTTTGGTAGTGCAAGTTTCTGACTCATGCTAAAGCTGAGCTTTGAAAAGAAAATGAGCAGGTTAGGTTAGTCTTTAAGTTACCAACTTTAAGGTTAGATGTTGCCACCATTAGTGCATGGAGATTTTCTTTAGATTACACCTCACCACATTAGTCAAAGTCAAAGTTCAACTTACCCATAGGGCCACCGTCATCATTGTAGGTAGCGATGATGACGTTCACGTTTTCAACGATACGCTGGAAGGTTTGGTACAGCTCCTCAGCCTCGAGCTGCAGCTCAAGCAGAGCGCGGTCCATCTTGTTCATGAACAGGATGGGCTTGATGCGCTCAGCAATGGCTTGACGGAGCACAGTCTCCGTCTGTACGCACACACCTGAAAATGGACATGAGATGTCACATGTAAAAATATCATTTTTGTCTTCAAAATGCGTTAACAGCGAACATTAGCATTTTGTAGAAATTTAAATTAAGCCATCTGGATATTCTCATCATTAAATTTTTCTGCTATGTCATAATATTGGAACAAAGAAAATATTCTTGTTTTGTAAGTATTGACTATCTACAATGATTACACAAATTATGTAGATTACTAATTGTGATAACAAATATGTACATATTTGATGAAAAAGATAATGACTATAAAATGTAAACTTTTTCCGGGATGAAAACATCCCAATGATTAATGTGATCAGATGTGAACTAGAAGTATATTAATGTATGTACCGGAGACGCAATCGACGACCACCAGGGCTCCATCAGTAACACGGAGCGCAGCAGTCACTTCAGAAGAGAAGTCAACGTGCCCGGGAGAGTCAATCAGATTGATCAAGAATCCCTTTTCACTCTTCTCACGCTGATCAGGATTCGTAATGAACACCAGATCCTTCTCTTCGAGCTCGAAGTACATGGATATCGCACTGTAATACGACAAGCACGAAATATGTTTGGGTGAAAGATCATTGCAAAAAAAAAATTTTGATATGAAGAGGTTAGTTTGCATCAGATGGCCGTTCTTAAAAATCTTCAATGGTATTCAGATTTAAAAGGTATAGAACATTCATCATGTAGGTCTAAGTTACTAGAGTTCATAGATGTAACAGTGACTATCTAAAAATTTGCCGGTCATGTATGTAGCCAATGACTGTACATGATACTTGCATTTTCATGATATTGTGAAATGATATCCATTTTAGTTTTCCAAGAAGATATCCTTGATGAATTGTCCTTAATGAATTGTCAATTCATCAAGGAACTGATCATAGATTGATTTTGAACTTGTAACATTTGTTTTTACCAAACTAATGACAACAAATTGCACAACATTGTTTTCCATAAACAACAGCAAATTTGCATCAATTTTAGGAGTAAAATGTGACGGGGTCAAGTTCAATGACATCAAATCGATCAGTAAGGTAATAATAAGTCTTTCGAAGTACAAAAAAAAGGTTATTTCACCATGTGGGGAAAAAGTAAAAGTACTTACGTGGACTTGATGGTGATGCATCTGTCCTGCTCGTCCTTGCGGGTGTCGGTGAAACGCGTCTCGCCCGCGCGGGCTCCGGCGATGATACCGGCTTTGGAGACCAGCGAGTCCGTCAGAGTAGACTTGCCGTGGTCGACGTGGGCGATGACGGACATGTTGCGGATGTTTTTCTTCTTGTCCATCATCCCACGGATCTCGTCTACGGTGAAATTCACCTGCGCAAACCAGAAAACAGCCCGTGAACATGATGCACAACACAACACAGATGGTCGACCACTTGTCATACGCACGTCGCATTATTTTCGCGATATATTCACGTTGAAGTACGATTTGATAGCTTATTTGTGCAATATCTGTACGTTTAGAACAACTTGTTATTCACAAGGACACTACTGATAGCACTGGAACACTTCGAAGACGTCATCGGACCACAAAGACACTCGAGGATAGAAAAGTGTTTATCTTGGTCTTTTGGACCCGAAAACTATAAAATATAAACGCAATTCGATAGCACGAACACTCGGCGGCACTTTTCTTTTCACTTTTATGCAGTTGGATACTCACCATTTTAGATGGTTTATGATTTTCCGGCTACTAAATTAAACCACCATACGCCAGCAATGGCGTACGCTTGTAAAAGGACGAGTTCGTTCGCCGGATATTATAAGGCGAGACCGCTGTCAATGTCATGTATTTGCCTGCTCTATCCACAGACAAACAGAAATCTTGCCAGTAAAATAAATTAAAACTGGAAATGATGTCACCATTGTCGTTTTTTTCATCCATCAAACATGTTGCAAAATATTTTCACAAGATGCCGCTGTTCACATTTTATAGTTATGCTACTCGACGATAGGTGGCGGTAACAGTAATTAAGTTTTATCATAATTACTTTTGTTTAGTTAAAAAATAATATTGAAAACCTCGAAATCTCGTGGATGGGTAAAATTAATGAAAATTCTAAGTTATCGGTGATGCAGTTCGGCAGTGTTTGTATAAAGTAGCTAATTGTAACACAAATATATTTGTAAATTTTAAAAGCCATTCTGTCGTAAAAAGAGACACGCACGGCCACGGTTCCCAGAGCATGTAGGGTGAGGGAGGGAAGTGGTAGGGAAACTGGGAAATTATTATGTGGCGAGGGCTGTCCAAAATAATTTTATTGCCGAAAAGAACTATGATTTTTTTGTACATTCTAGGGGAATTTATTAATGTTAAAAAGAAACAATAGAAATATGTAGGTACCTGAACCTGTTTTTAAGACGGAAAAAATCTTCGATAGATGAGTTTCTCTCGAAAATTTCCAAGACAGGATACAATGAGTTATTCTGGTTGTATAGGATTATTCGCAAAAAAAAAACTCTTTTAGTGGCCAACCACAGTGTGGTGGTTGTCTGTCTTTGGCACGTTTGAAGGTGATCAGACCAAAGGTTAGTCTAAGGTTTTTTCACCTTCTCGCTGGTTTTAGTTTGTTATTTCGACAGGCTGGGAATATCTCCACGGTTAAACTATTACCTACGTCCCTACCTATTTTATTGTATTATTAAGTAGTTCTTGCACATCGTCGTTGACTCAATAACAATTAAATTATCTATGTATGGACTTGAGGTCGATTTAAACCAAACAAAACCTACAATGCAGTGCAGCATCATTATCGATGCAAGTCATAATATTTGCATTCGTTTTGGCAGCCCTGGCCGCATAGCTGCAAGGGGAGACACAAGGTCATGGGATCGCAACTACGCAATACTTTACTTAATACACCTAATTTATATTTTATTTATTAGATATTGATCTTATGACCGTAATAGATAAACATACGGCACACGGTATTTTGTGTCGGTCTTTTGCTGTAGATATCTACCAGTACCTATAACGACATATAGAAATGGTACAAGAGTATTTATTATTTATTTACCTACGTATTGTAGTTGTAGAAAGTATGTAGTAAGTACCCCTTGTCCATTGTATAGAAAACTATCGAAATATACGTCGGTATTAGACTGTCCTTTATTCTGTTAGAAGATACGCGTGTATTCGATAGACAAGAACATTATTTTTACAAAACAAAAAACAAAAACCGACTTCAAAAGACCGACTATTGAGTTATTCATCAATTTATCGCGCACGTACTTAATGCAAATTTAAGACTTATATGGTTTTCTCATGGATACCATTATCAGAACTGGACTAAATTGAAATGGGACCAAATGGGAAGCGTCAGCTTTCTAATAAAAAAAGAATTATCAAAATCGATTCACCCAGTCAAAAGTTATGAGGTAACAAACATAAAAAAAAAAATAAAAAAAAACATACAGACGAATTGATAACCTCCTCCTTTTTTGAAGTCGGTTAAAAAATATGGTTCCGTTTACGTCCGAATTACAAACGCTGTCCCATCATTTCAAATTAAATAAGTATCTCAAGAATTGCTGATGAAAACACAAGGCGCCGCTAGTAAGTTGTTAGTACGACCAAGGTACAATCTCATTATTTCCAACTTAATTCTTTATCGACTCTAGTATTTTTTATCAAACAAAATAGGTCGAAAGTCACGTCCGAAACCAATAGAGATAACAAATTACAAACAAACAGTATCTCTGCCAATACAGTGAGTCAACGCCTCTAGCAACTGGACTTCTAAAAACAAAAGAGAAAATAACAAAATAAAAGTAAGAAATGCCTACCTAGTTCCTAGGTACACATAGAAAATGAAACGCTTTTGGAGGGCAGCCAAGAGGTGACGCAGAGAGGAGCGGACACTGCTGAATTTACTTCCTGTCCTATGAAACGTGGCGTGGAAGTATTCTGAAGACACTCCCCACGTGTTGTTTACCTATAATTGACTCTCACTCATTCTTATTCGCTAGTGCGGCAATGCCGCTTTACCCGCGCGGATAATCACTCTGAAATAGGTAGGTAAATGGTCCAAAATGAAGATAAAATCATTAAAACATTAATTAAACTAAATGTGCCACGTGTTTAATTAAGCTAGAGCTTATCGAGATATCATTTATAAGTTTACCCAGGGTAAGTATTAATCGGAATTCCACTGAAATCCAGAGAGCCGTTTCAGCTGGAAACTTATCAGGGACTTTCTTTCGAAGGCTTTCTTAGACTTTCACACATTTTCCAAGAATCTATGACTATACAAACAAGTAACCAAGTTCCATAAAGTTTAAAACGAAATTCAAACGTAGAGATACTTTTTTTTTAGTTTCCTGAATAAACCTTCGTCAATATATTTCCTTATTTGGCCATACATAAATTAACAATAGAAAAACACGTCTATCGATCCGTTGCATGACAAACCAACAGACATACGCACATTCACTATAACACCGTAGTGACACTGTGGGTGAGATGTGATGGTAGAACTGTAAAGCCGGCGACTGACCTGTTTTCGTCGTAACGTAACGTTACGTTACGACGAAATGTTGCAGGTCAGTACAGCGAGCCGATCCGCTCGCTGGAAGCGCCGCGTGCTCCACCACGCTAGCTTCGAATGCTACGTTACGGCAAAATGTTTGAAATCCACATGTCAAGTGGGTACAGAGCGGAGTGCAGTCGAGCACTATGCTCGCCACGAGCAAGGCTACAGGTCAGTCAGGTAAGGCCGTAACGTAACACGCTCGCTTCGAATGCTACGTTACGGCAAAATGCTCAGGTCAGTCGCCGGCTTAATACACTACTACGTGAGCTACGTCACTAGAATTTCCTCTTGAACTCTGTTCAAAGATCGTTTTCTAACCGCGTCATATCGTGTTTGTAAGCACGTTGGCCCTTTTTAGGTTTCGTAGTAAACTATGAAATCCTCATAGTACCTCCTTGTCCGTTTAAAAGTTACGGTACCTTAGAGACTATAACTACAGCTCTGAAATCAGGTACCACTTATAGATATTTTATACACGCTACTGGAGAAAAAATTTAAATTTTGAAAAAAGTTTTTAGTGGTAGCTACATGGAAGAAGTGGATAAATAAGCACCACAAAAGCTATTTACTTTAGATGTAGGTATAATTCGGTGTTTCAGGTCGATTGTACTTCCTGTTCCTGTTCCTGTTTCAGGTTGAATGACCCATTTCTAATACGATCTTTGGATTCTAATACGCTTCAATGTAAGTGGAACGTAGTCTCTCTCTCTTCTCGGCTATGTACATGTATCTATTATATACCTATCACATGTTGGTGGGGTCAGCCTCCTGATTTTTTTTCCTCCACTGCGCTACATCCTCGACGACCGTCGTCTTCGAAAACTTTACTCTTTATCTTACCCTAAGCCTTTTATCTTACATACGAGTATCTACTTACCTAGTAGTATACTAGTACATATATAACACTACACAGTATTATAGAATCCAGGAGCCGTGACATGAAAAACATATAAGTGTTTACTACCTATTGTATCGGAACGGGTGCTTCCTTAAATAATGTCAGTTGAGGTTTCCAGTTGCTCATAGTTGGTTTTAACAGATTTTCATTTGGTTGCACAATCTGTTATGATTTAGGTAATTATAATTATGATGAAATAGTCTAATTCGAACATTTTCCATTCTCAACTGAGTCCCATTCGATCGTAATCCTAGTTCCAGCTACTGGCTCCAGCAACTGGTTCCAGTGACTCAACCACGCATCGCATTCGAATTGGCAAACTGACAAGCCTCGGGACCTTGGACATTTTATGGGATTCTTTTTATCATTTATGAGATTATGAAATTTATGGAATCATGAAAATGAATTTATTGGAATGCAAATTATCTTCTTTCACGTTATATTTTCCTATTTATACATTAGAAGGTATTTTTACTAGCTACGCCCTACGGGTTTACTCATTACTCCACAGGAAACGTTAATGTTTCGCTTTAAAAAGTATCCTAAACCTAAATCCAGGGTATTAGTTTCCTCCATATCAAATTTAATTCAATTTCGTTCTTCTGTTTGTTGCTGCGCTGATTTACTCGTAGTTACAAACACCCAAAGAAACACACTTTGAAATTAATTATTTAAGTATTATCTATATTAGAGAATGTCCCTCCCCCCGCCCCCGTTCTACCCCTACACTATTATGTATTCCGTGCCACTACCCCCATTAGCTCACCTATATAGGGTTATTCATAAAGGGTATGCTAAGCCGAAAACAGCTCATAGCTGTAGAAAAATGTCAATGACTTTTGACAAAATGTATGGAACAGTTGATTTTTTTTTTCCGAATTTCGAGTTGGTCCCATAGTAAAAGTTGTTCATAATGATGAGTAGGTACTATGAGCCCTTTTCGGCTTAGCATACTCTTTATGAATAACCCTGTATTATATAAGAAACACCTGCGCTAAATGTCATGCTCCTAAACCATCGTTGCTTTATCTGTCAAAATTCGAAAGAAACTTTAAAAACTTCTACAAAACTCATGACTCTTACTTCGAGCAGCTCATTTGTTTAATAGTAAACGTCACGTTAGTCTCAGTTCCATTATATACCACCCATATAGTAGAGTCACAATACATTTATCATCGCGTCATTTCTTGACAGCAGCAGTACTCCGACTCAATGGAGTGATGAATGAAGACCTTCGAGCTGACTCCCAGCAGTTCCTAGTAATATTGCGTAAGATCCGAATTGTCACCACCATTAGAATAAAACAGCCGAAGCGAGGGTGAAACTTGAGTGTTTGTTGATGGTTCCGTAGAAAGATTTCTTTAGATCATTTTTTAACAGTGTGGATAGTTTTTCATTACTTAAAGCCGCTTTGTGCTCGATTTCTCAAAATAACTTTTAGTAGAAGTAAAAATTAAGTAAAAATATGTACGTAGTATGACGTACCTATCTGATTATTTAATAAATGTATGAAGAATGTTACTGCATAATGGACACTGCATTTTTCATACGATTTTCTATCGATTACGCTTTATGTATTTTTCAATATATGAAATTTATGTAGATAGGTGCTTTACATGTACTGTTTCATATACTTAGTTTATAGTGTTTTGATAGTGACTATTTTTAGCTGTATGTTTAGTAGGTAGGTCCTCTAGTACAAAACATTTTATGAAAAGCCGTATCGTTTAACTTTCAAGAAAATGTACCTACCCTACATACCCGTACACAAGCATAGGCAGGCAATAATGTGACCCTATTATACGAGTTCCGTTTCTCATAGAGAGGTACGATACCCTAAAAACAATTATCACTCAATTTCCAACTGTATCCTCAGTAAATAAAGTCGAAATTCAAAGCAATTGCTGTAATTTCTAGTAGATACCCATTGGGACAGTGCCAGTACTTCGGCAAAACGGATGAAGAATATCTGTAGGTAAGTAAATAAATAAACGTGATGCAACGAGAAGGAAAATTCTGGAACGTTTTTGTGGTTCGAAGAATTTACAGAGAGGGTTCGGGCGGTAATAAATCGGAGCGATTTACCTTGATTTCGGAGAAAACTCGAATAGGCGATACGTTATGAAGAAACAAAATTTAATGAAAGCTTTATTGGTACATTTGTTTACAATGTTTACCGAAAAATACGTTGTTTTCGTCCCTGTTCCAATAACTACTAAATCTGGATACAAAACCCAAACGAAGTAAGTAATAAATGAAATAATTCCTCAGTAGGTAATTCTCTTTTCGTTTCGTTGTAGAAAAGTGTCTATGTATTTACTGGATGATATTTTTAAGAGTAACTAGGGATAAGAACCACGTTAGTCCACGTTTATATCATTATGTGCGGTAACTATTATTTATTTTTTGGTTAGGACTCACTCTAGGTCTCATAGCCACTAACTAAGGCGTCCGCATACTATTATTTTTACGGCAGTTTGGGTACAAAACCTTTTTTGAGGTCTTATTACTGCCTACATGATTAACCTACTTACAAATGAACTTTGCATTTTTTTTAAATTAAACCGGACTACTCACTTGAACGAAACTAAAAAAACAAAAAACTATAGTCGGAGCATCCGACTCATTCTTGCATGAGTATAGTCACGAGTCGAATTGAGAACGGTCTCCTTTTTGGAAGTCGGTTAAAAATGTATCAAAACCACGTTGGTTCTCATAGTAAAATTATCTAACCCCAACAAAAATGACTACCTACCTGAAAATCTCTTTTTTTAATCATAGCTAAAAACACTCGATCAAGTAATAAGATAATTTTTCTAATATTACGTGAAGATGAAGACTAGCTGGGAATTCTTTCGAGTGAGAAATTATCTCGGTCAATGACGCTCTCATTCGAATTGTCATAAGAGTGAGACTGACGGAGATAATCTCGAGCGCTCATAAATAGGGTCCCTTATACAGCTAACGTGGCTTATCTCATACTTGTACAGATTCAATTGAAGTTGTAAATCACTTAACTAACCGCCAAAACCTTGGCCTTCTTAGAACTTAACTCGTCGACCTCTCTGATAGCCTTATAGGTAGGTACTAACTCGTGGAAAATGGAAACAATATATTTTTAAAATAATATAGTAAAAGTTATAAAAAGAGTCAGTTTTAATGTAAAGCGGCTAGCCCTGGTATAAGAGTATTTAGGCCTCTGACATTGCTTTTTAGCGCTTATGTCGTAGGACCTAAAACCGGAGCCTACAAATTTACCTTTTTTTTTTATTCAGTTACCTATAGGCTTGCGTTTGACCGCCATCTCGCCTGATCATCATCATGATACGTGTCATCTGACTCACGGTAGCACCCAGTTATAAATGCTACTCGCGGTCACCCTTTTGAAGATTGACTGACGACTGTGTCGTCCGTTGCGATTAGTATGGTAACAAACAAGTTACGATCACAGTAAAAAGTAGGTAAAACTAATGAAGTAAAATTTCTTTAAATTAGATACGGAATATCAACCCCGATGGTTTTATCTCAAGGGCGTTACAGTATCTGTTCACCCCACTTTCATTAGAATCCCAAAGTTCTAAGCAATTTTAAATGCGCATTTATTTTATTTCAGCATCGATCTAGTATCCGACTTCGGTGTATTTCAGAAACAATTATCTGACAGATGAAGCCAACGGACAAGCAATAAATTTCGAGGTGCAACTATAAATACATATGTAATATTTTAACGAATTATATGTATGGTATGTCATTCTGTAGATAGGTATATATGTGTTTGTGTGGGAGAATTCTGTGTGATTACAACAATTGCTGTGAATTTTAGTTTCAAACTGCAGAAGATATAAAAAACCTACATTTTCTTTTCTTTTCGGTGTCTTTGGGGTAACTGCCCACCCTACCGTTGAAGTGTGTTGTATCTTGATCGTCATTTATTTTATCTCAATTCTTAACCCACTATAAAATAAAATAAAACGGCAGGATAGTGTAGCCTGCGTATCGTACGCGAGCCGCCGCATCTGGCGTCGGACTGGAGGTTGTTTTCTGCTTATATTGTTTATTTTAGGATACGTTTGGTCGCTACGGTGTCATCCTCGCGTATCGCAGACCGCTGCTGGGCTAGAGCTGGCTGTGGGAAACCACAATTCAATAATTACTATTTAAGCTAAATAATTTTAACGCAATAAAACAACTTATGTTTTTCTTGTTGCGGTTGCATCCGCTATTTTGCAAGGACAGTTTATTTTTTCAGTTTTAAAAGCCTTTGTGATAATCCAGTCAAGTAGGAAAATGTATGGAAATGACATTTCGATAATCTACAATATTTATAGATTCTATCTATCTATTGCTAACTCGATACCATCCAAATCGTTTAACTGTTACAGAGTTGAGTGAATACAAAATTTAAAAAATACACATGCTGTCTCATACACAATCTTTCTATTGTATATTACTTTTTACCATTTTGGAATAGAACCCTAAAAATTCGATGCCCAAGTGCGAACCTTGGCCTTCGCCCTCACACCAGCGAGGGCGAAGGCCTGGCTTGTAGCACCGCCCCGGGCACCAGCTGGTTTTTATTAGTGTGATACCTACTTGCACACAGTCATGTCTATTCTAAGTGTGTATTTATTTTATTTCAATGTGTAGTCGAAATCATGACAAAATAAATAGATCTCACAAGTCCTCTGACTCACGTATTTACTTACCTGAGAATTGACCAATAAATTGCTTCGCCCGAAGGTCTTTGCCAATATTATTTTGGTATTTACCTACATCAGCCCCCCGAAATAGTTGATATTTTCGTTTATACCGACACTAAAGTGCACCTGCTTTGAGATGTTTATTCGTAGGCCCCTGACAACACACCCTAAAAATATAAAATACGAAAATACTGCTAGCACCGGGGGAAAGAACAGAAAAATAAATTAAATCTAAGAACTTGTGGTTGATTAGCACATCGCAGTTAACAACAGCTACTTTTATAATTGAAAACAAATGTTAAGTACTTTTTTGCAATAAGGGGTGATATTAACCACTGCTGCCATATGCTAGCCATATGTTTACTTAATAAGTATGCGGAATAAAAGAGGGATGTGTGGGGTAAACAAGTTCCGTCTATCCCCCAGGCTTTTTTACTCCTCGCGGAACAGACTAAGGGCCTATTATATCCATTTAATGAATGGGTACGCTAAAGCTAAGCAACAATGTAGTTGAAATCGTGGCACAAGGGAATTAGCTTGAACATCTTTCTTCAGAGCATACTGTTCTGAAGAAGTGGATACAGAACTTATCATATTTGTCCTGTCTACATCTTCTAACTTTTGTCTCGAGCAGTAATTACAAAGTTTATTAGCGCTCGATCCTTTAAATCCCCTTAGTTTCGCAAGTGTCCAACATAAATATCATGGCGCCAGTGTCGCGTGAGTCAGCGCCGACAGGCGGCGCGGCGCAAGCGCACGGTTTCAGTTTTTTTCAGTAATATGTCTATTTTAAGACTTCAACGGTTCGAGTTGGTCTAGGCAGTGCAGAAACGGTGCAAAAGATAGTGTTACCAACTGTCCCGTTTTGGGCGGACAAAGACGACTTATTACTTTATTCTTTTCGGAGAAATCCACCCCGGCGCGGCGTGACACCTCTGTTGTTGTGGTAGATGGGAAAATAGTTTCGACCACCCCGGTAGTCACGGCAGTGGTGTTTATGCGGGTAGATGATTTTATCGACCCCAGGAGTCCCAGGATGCATGGCACAGTATGTATACTTATACCTAATAGAAATCTCAAGCATCAGGCATGAGAATTGCTGAATAGGTAACCAAAACCAAAACTACAAAACAACCAAAATGTTTTATTCAGTTAATCAAGCCGTTTCATTGAATTTTTATCACAAATTACCGCGTTTGACCACCATCACGTCTGCTGGTAAGCGAGGATGGAGCAAGCGAACTTACCAGATGTACCTATAGGTATACTCACTCTGAGGTAACTTATATTGTAGGCTTCAGTTCTGCCATCACGTGGAGCCTGCATGATATGATAACTCCATAATTAGGTATTTTCCTCTGAATAGGTACTATTTTATTTTCCTCTCATTATAACCATCGGTAAACATTTGATAACAATGCCATGTAATTTAGTAATTATTTGTCCTGTTTTGGCGATGAAACCATAGTAACTTGATATTAGTTTGACTTCAGTGTTAATAAATCAAATAAAATTCATATTTTACCTCGCAACATATTTCATAGGTAGATATTTTGCCTACGTATTTGATTATACTAAATGAACGAGTAATCATTGAAATTAGGTACGGTTTTGAAAACTTATTTAAAGATTTTCATGATCTACTTGATGGTTTTCAATAAAACAAAAACAATCCATCTCTGTTAGAGTTTTCACAACCAAAATAATCAAGTAAATAAATCTCTGTTATAGTTTTTTTTTTTTATAATCTATATTTTTAAGGGCTTGAGTATGAAAGATCTGTTAAGTTAAAGTCGAGTTATTCAAATTAGATAATTACTTATTATTACGTATATATATTAATAAATCTATATATATAAAAGAAAGTCGTGTTCGTGTTACACTACTTATAACTCAAGAACGGCTTTACCGATATGGCTGAAAATTGGTGAGGAGGTAGCTTAGAGCCAGGAAACGCACATAGGATACTATTTATTCCTATTATACTATTTATTTCTATTAAATAAATTCGATAGCATTCAAGTGTGAATTGACATAAAACATCAGTCACTATAAAACGAGGTATAACAAAAAAGAATCAGACTTGGAATAACAAAACGACTTATTATACTCTTTGCGCAAATGACAGCTATGTAATGGACGTATGGATGACAATTTGATTTAACAATTTAACAGCTAAACAGATTTTGACGAAATTTGGTATAGAGGTAGCTTAAGCCCTAGGTAATATGTAGATTACTTTTTACCCCAGAAAATTGAACGGCTTTCCGCTATTCTTGCAGGACAGCGGGTGAAACCGCGGGGCGCAGCTAGTACTAGATAATTTTTAGACAACTAAATTAATTAATTATAATATGATTGTTTGGAAACAATAGCTCTAGTAAAGATCTAGGAATGATTATTCCTACGGATTACATTACTTTAGTGTGTTTTCTATGGACCCCAAACTCGGCAAGCTGGTTTTTGGTCAGAAGATTTGTCTATAATTAATATTTTTTGCGTATAGGGTAATGTTTATTCTTATTATTCAGCCAGTAATTGTTTCCATTGTATACCATAGCAATAACAAGGTCATACATTGAGTTTAAAGCCCGCCACCCTTCCTGCTGGCACCCCAGGAGCCGGCCCCGGCGCGCCGCGGCGGCGCCCGACCGCCCGGCGCCTTCGCCCCCGCGTGAAGACTCCGCGTTGCCAGGATAGGGTTTTATCGCTATTTTAGGGTGAATTTTATTTTGTCTACTCTACCGTTTATGAGTTTAACTACTTATTTAATGATTATTATTGTTGTCAATCTGTTTGAGAAAAAATATCTAGTAAAAATATGTAGATTTTGTAAAGATTTATTTCTGGTATGCAACTAAGTAATTGCCATCAATAAATACTGTGAACCATACTGGACTATTAAAAAAAAATCACTAGTGTAGGCATTCACTTGTTGGTCAGCGAATAATAGGTATTATCCTTTAAAAAAACTTTTAAGGTAATAAATAGTACGAGACATCTGGCAAGTGGCAACCCTGTCGAGACTCCACTTGTCGCCGCACTCTGCTTTATTGTTTCGTAGGGGAGTGATTTAATTGTGATCGATTCATTAGGACGGATAGGATTCTTTATTGTTGCAGAGAACAGAGAGGGATGCATAGATGATTGAAATGTAGGTTTCAAATAGACTCCAACATAATTTTAAAAAGAACCTACTTACTTAACTGAAAATAATGGTGGCCGCAGACCTTCAGCTCGCTGGTGGGATGACATTGTGAAGCAACAGGAAGACAGTGGATGAGACTGGCATAGAACTGGAAAGGATGGTTCTAGAGTAGGGACCTATACTCAGCAGTGGAAAATAGTTGATGATGATGATGAGAAAACTTTGAAAACGGCTCTAAATCATTTCATTTCTGAACTCTAAGTTTACGTATTCTAGAAAGTTGTCATATGACCAACTATGTCATTAATTAAAAGTACCTATGCCATAGCGATAACCCACATTCTAAGTATCATGTTTATCTGGGTGTTATGTTCTGTAGTTGTGCCACATGGTTGCACCCGATATATGCTTCAAAAACGGTGCTTTTCTTGGAAAAAGGGTACCTAGGCTTTGAGCTTTTGTCTGGGATTCCCAGCTATTATGCCCTATTCTACGTATTGTTTTATTTATACCAGTACGTCTAGTCTAGACGGTTCAGATTTCGCAAGTGCAATTAAAATTCATCACCTGCGAGCAGTTTCCTAACTGCTTAGTATGAACCGCGACCGCGGAGGCGCGCGGCGGCTTTGTGGTCGCAGCCGACACGGCACGTACTGCACCAACTACTTGCAGTCAGGATATGGGGCTTGCGATAAAATAAAGATGGATCGAGATCTGTGCAGAGGTCATTGTAAGGTGACCATTAGATGGTTGATTGAACTACTTTATTAATTTGTTGCGTCAGTAAATTTGTAGGTTGTCTGTCCTGTCGCTCGCTATCCTAATACAACAACCGCCAAGCCCACTCAGAGGCCGTTCAGGCGTACTTATAAATAAATCAATTTTATATAAATCATACTATGGCGTCTAATATATTATCACATGTCAGCGTGTCCCGTTTCAGCTCAAAACGCATGTCGCGTGCATTTTCAGCAAACTTCTCCAACAAACAGCAACAAACTTTTTTGCTTCCAAAGTAAAACTTCCCACATTGTAATTACACTTTGGCAATTCAGGAAACAAAATCGGGGGATGCAATTTGGTGTTGCAACCTCTCGATACTAAAGGATCAAATAGTCATACATGCATGCTCAAGGAAAATATCGTCGTACTTAATCGTAGAACAACGCAACGACGAATGTGCATTTTTCATCACTACAATAATTACCACACAAGTTTTTAGGTAAACATAGCCGTGTCCTCGTGTCCACGACACAGCCACGCCCCGATTTTTGGTTTGAACAGAACAACATGAATGAAAACGGACGTGCGTGTGATTATGCTCGTCACTAATGCCTACAATCGAGAAATAATTGTGGTTACTCTACACTCATAAATATTATGTTGTAGGATATGTTTCAATAGGTACCTACCAACTACCATAGAATGAGCCCAGCGTGGTACGTGAGTTTGATCACGTCGGCGCGTCCCAACGTTTTGTTAGGACAGTATAGACTGCAAAACATAGGAACTTAATTGTAGAACTTACTGAGTGAGTAAGTATAGGTACTGTTTGTTACAACTGGTAGGTAATTTTGAAATTACGCAAACTGCAGGGTTATAAGGATGGGCGCTGGGCCGAAAAGGGCTCATGGTAGGTACTCATTACTATGAACAACTTTTACTATTGGTCCAACTCTGAAATCGCGAAAAGAATCAGTCATGAAAAATGTAAATGACACTCGACAAAACGTATGGAACAGCTGTTTTTGCTTTTTGCGATTTCAGTTTGGCCCCATACTTAAAGTTGTTCATAGAAATGTATAGGTAGGTACTATGAGTTTTTGTCAGCTTAACTTTCCGCCAAACCTGTTCTTTTAATCCTGTATTTAAACTTATATAAGTATTCAGTGTATCTGTCTGTCAATAACAAAATACATAAAATCGTTTCATATCAACTGGGGAAAACCACAGCTGAACGCGACCAGTTTAACAAGACCTTCGGGGATGTAGGCAGGAGTGGACAATGAAAAACCTTGGATGCATATCGTTCCTAAGTATATACATATTCTATTATAATTTACATAACACTTTTACCTGTTTTGATAAATGAAATAGTTTATGGGAGTACGAGTACCTACTTTAATATTACTAATGTTAATAATAATTAATGGTCCTAACTTGAGGCTCTCATTTGGTAATAATTATGTATTTATTGGGTTTACTGAAATAAACGAGCAGTTGTTGAGTGATTAGACTCACGTACCTAATGGAAAAACGGAAAAACAATGATTTATAATTATTATAGTCCATTTGGTATAAAATAAATGTATCTACTCGTATACTCAAATAATTTATACGTATTATATTTTTCCACGTTTTCGTATTTTTGTATTTTTCGCATTACCTACTTACAAAAAAAAAAAAAAATTAAATGAAATTACATTTTTATTGCTCGGTTCAAGTTATATTGGACTCGCTGATAGTTTACCAGACGTGTTGCGCGGATGGAGAAAGTAGACGGATGCGTGCGTTTTGTAACAATATTTCGGTCAAGGATTATAAATTGCCACTCTGGTACCCTTTTTATAAGAGCTGTACCCTTAGTATACGTTATGATAGTTTTCGAAAACGATCAAATGTTTCGGGCTCCATACATTATAGTAGTAGGCGTGACGAAAGATTTTAAAATCCTCTTCCATAATGTGAGTACACATTTACTATTTACAAAAAAGCCTTTATTTCGGTAAACTACTTAAGTTTAACGAAGTTTGAAGCCATTTTTCACATATTTTTTCAACAGTGCCCGAAAACAGCTTGCTTGTGTCATGGCGTCGATTTGACGTCACGGCTAGTAAACATGTCATTGTGTCTATGCGTGATGAGCGGCGGATGACCTGAGTTCACTGAAGCGTGACGTCATACGCTGTGATTGTTGTTTCTGACAAGATGGCCGATTGCTGTATTTTAATGTTTTAATTTATTGAAAATCTTAATAATCTGTTTTTTAAAAATAAAACTAAACACGTGTTTTAATTTTTTTTAATCTGGCTAGTCCCCTGAAAGCATTGAATCGGCGATTTTTTGATACTGTCGTCATGCCTGTTCTTCACGTTTCCGCCAGGGGCGCCATGGAGACTTACCTATAAGTTCGTAATGACAGTGACTGATAGGGTCTCAAGCTCACCCGTGTCAAGGCGAACCTGCCTGACACGACTTTACTTAATAAACATCAATGAAAATAGGCACAGTCTAATCACACGATGTCTGGGACTTCATACTCGATTTGAGGCTGTAAAATATAGCCCATAGTAGGTACTCAGAGATAGTGTAGCTTTCCATTGGGGAGAGAAATTTTAAAATCGAAGTACATTTAAAAATATATATATTGCGGAGATTACCGCCTTCAAACATATATTACGTTCATATTTTAAACTTTACTTCTTTAGAATATTAGTATAATAATATAATAGATAAGATGTGATATATTTTATCTCAGGGTGACGAGCGCAGTTCTGTGCAGGTTCAAGAGTACAAAATTCGGGGTGGCGCAGACCTGTTATGGGCAAACGTGACGTTTCACCTCAGGCAAGCGATTTGCTCGTTTCGTCACTCAATTGAATAAAAAAAAGGTTAGGTTCGATTAGCACTGGCTGTAGAGAGCTACCTATCATTTCGGTCGCAACGCTTTTTCCTATCGAGTTCAGTCACTCGAAAGTCACGGATATGCAGAAAACAGCAATAAACAAACCTCTAAAATTTGCTAATACATATAGGTTTTCCTGTTTAGGTTTTTTACCTGCGTCATGAAGGAAAACAGGTCTAGGTAAATAGCAAACAGGAACATAGGGACTTTTCCTGCATGAGCACGCATGAGTAGATATGCCATGCTTTTAGTTACCTATAACATAAGTTTATAGTAGAAGAAAAAAATAGAAGTAGGGTTTTCAATGTACGAGTATTTTGCATGGTGAAAGGGCAGCATTGAAATATATCGTTGCAGCATTTACAAAAGTTAGGAAAATTATCTAAATATGACTGACTGTACCTACTGAAATAGGTTTTATAAGCTGTTTTTTCACAAAAAAAAAAAATATGTGTCATCCCAACCCAAAGTACAGATAATTAATTAATTTGATATGCTACACCGACTCTGAATCTCTGATCCATCAAAAGTCTCATAAAAATACCACTCTTACATACAGAAAATACTTTGATAAATCTTTCTAATTCTATCAGATGAGTTATTAATAGTTCCACCAACTAATCCTTGCAGGTGAGAAAATGAGAAAAAATAATTTCCAACTGTCATTTGTTTGAAAAAATCGTTATAGTCTCTCTCATACAACTCAGAGATATGTTGGTCACGGTCGGTCTAATCAAGTATTTTAGGGCAACGTTAAACATTCAGAAGTGCAACCAAAGAACTTTGCTCCTTTGTAACAGAACACATTTTGCTTTGACTGAAGTGCTACTGTTCGACAAACTTATTAATACAGTTGGCCAAATGAGAGAACTAATATTTTTAACGGGTGGCTGATAATTTTGTTCAAAAAACGCGACGATAGTTCCTTCACTCAACTGTACAGACAAATTGGTCGGACTGTAAGTTCGATGCATTCCATTATCGAGCTCAATGGGCACATTCTTCACCCAGCTCATATATCACTAAAAAAGTGGTGCATTCCTTTAACATTCCATTGTAAGGTGAGGTAACAATATTTTTTGACAGCAGTGACCTGTGATTTTACTTTTTTGACAGCTAAGAAGTGTTTTTTTTACGAGTTTTTAGACTAAATAAGTAATTCCCATCGTGCCCTGACATACAATTATGTATTTACTTTTTAATTTATTTTTATGGACTTTTGAAAACTTTAACGGAATAATTAACCAATTAGATAGGTAGTAAAGGTTAATATTGTAAAGGCGGTAACAAATTGGTTAAAAATTGAAACAGTCCGCTCTCTTTTTCGCTATCGCAGAAATTATTGACTTATTAAAATATTTTGAAAAAGAAAAACGTAAATAATTTATCTACTGATCTATAATATTTAGATCGCGGATAACTACATTGTACCTAAATATAAATGCAATAGGTACCTATATCTGAAACTATGTATTTGAAATAGTATTTATTGACTCCGAAAGTCTCATTTTATCTTAAGACGTATTGTGGAAAGAGTAACACGAGAGTATGGGAGGGTTCCATAGATACGTTAGATATAAAAATCACCAATTCATCAAATGCTGAGTTCTAACGAGCAAAGTGCGATTTTTTTGCCACATTTTGTTTGACTTTTCATAAGCGCCACTTGGTAAGCTACATCTCGGTCGGGATATTATTAAAAGAAATTTCAGTTAGGTACTTAGTGTGTTAGTAGGTATTCTTGTTCTTTTCAGGAAATGGGTTCAGATTTTAAACATTATCCAGACTTTGAAAAATCAGAGATAGTAACTTTTGATTCAATTAATTTATTTAAAAAAATGTTGAATACAATTTTTAATACAGGTAACTAATATTTTTTTAACTATACCTGAAGCTACTTTATTTTATTGATAGGTAGGTTAATAGGTGGTATAAAAGATGATCATTTGCACTTTAATCACTTATCCGTGTTGTACAGGGTGAAAAAATCTGTCAGATTTATAACCATAAAATGAAATGCAATAACTTTGCATTAATTTATTGTCATGTTGTGCAATCGATAGATACAAAGGCATGTAGGTTACCTAGATTTATTATCAGAAGTGCTGCACACGCTATGCAAGAACTAAATAGGTACCTATCAGTTCAAACAATACTTTATGAGTTTATGATTTCGAAGAATGTAATGTACTAACCCATTTAATCATTTAGTAATCAGCAATACTTCTCGACCTCCATTTTTATTTTCAGATTATGAAAATATAGAGCAATCTTTGAAACTAATTTGTTTTTTGTCACTGACTCTAAATATATAGGGTTATTCATAAAGGTTATTTATATGCTAAGTCGAATAGGGCTTATAGTACTCATCATTATGAACAACTTTTACTATGGGACCAACACGAAATTCGCGAAAAAAAATTCAGCTGATCCATAGAAAGATGTCAATGACACTCGACATTATATAAGTATACTAGCTGACCCTTGCCCACTTCGTTGGGCATAATGTTAATTAAACCCGAAGCCATCGCGCGCCGTCCGGACCGTTTTTTCTCCGATTCACTTTGCAAAACGGACTACCACGTAAAAGCCTTTTTATTTTTCGGTTTTTTATATAACCTATGACACTCAGCAATAATGTGGCTTTCTATTGGTGAAAGAATTTTTAAAATCGGTTCAGTAGATCCCGAGATTACCCCTTACAATTTAACAAATATACAAACACACAAACTTTACTTCTTTATAATATTATATAGTAATATAGTATAGAAATACGTATGGAACAGCTGATTTTTTTTTTTTCGCGAATTCTGTGTTGGTCCCATGGTAAAAGTTGTTCATAACGATGAGTACTATGAGCTCGTTTCGGCTTAGCATACCCTTTATGAATAACCCTGTAGTACGAGTAATGTTGATTTTTTATACAAATAGTTTTTGTCTCTTACCAAAGTATGTCATAGTAAATCATCGATAGTAAATCAATGAAATGTTTCGTGGGAAATTTTACCCCAATACAGATTTATATTTCAATGACTAGGTAGAGTATGAAATCCTAAATATTAAATCTGACTAGTTCTGTCATACATATATTATTTACATATTTTAGATTTTATAAATTTGTGAAGAAAAGAAAAATTAAAATAGATAAAAACCCCAGAGAGAGGCCTAAATCCTACGAATTTTAATAGAAGTAGATAAAAAATGTTCTTCAAATGCAATGATATGTAGCTGTATGTACCTACTTCCTTCTTCAGTCGTTCCCTCATTTCTGAGTATGTATTACATATTATCTATGTACAAAATATATGTGCCTGCGCTGAGTCAAGTTTCGACGACAAGTTATTTGAACAAAACCTATCTGCGCAATTCGTTTGCTTCAAAAACTAGTGATTCACTTTTAATAAACAAACGTCTTTTAATACCTTTCAAATCCGGAAGCATGAACTGAGAGCATAAATCTAGGTAGGCAGATAGTTACAGCACTTTATAGCACTCAGGATTAGTAGCTCACGATTTTATCTAGACAGCGCTGTCTTGACCTCGCCTTCAATGCCAGACGATATTGAAGAAGTAAATAAAATAGATGGATTTATGTTTCGACGAGCTTCGAGCTGAACAATACTGAACATGTTCCATACCATTTGAATATCGGTTTGTTGCAGGAGAGTGGAGTTTCCTAGCTGTTTAGCTCTTTTTTATTTTTTTTATAAAATACTAACCAAATTATTGCATCAGGCGTTACTTTGCAAAAGTTCAACATCAAAGTTATAACTTTAAAATTGTAAAAATAAAATCAACATCAGGCAAGAACTTATCATCGAATAAATAAAATCAAATGGAGAGTTGCTTGTCTAATAGACCATAATGATAAAGACAGTTGTATGTTAGCAACTTTAGATCTTTCAACTAAAACCTTCAAAACTGGCTGTAATTAATTCTTTAAAATATAGTCATTATTCGTAGTTGCTAGGTAAATGAAGTATTATGTTCATTACATTTAGTTTCATAATAAAACACGTTGAATTGTCCATTAGTGTAGCCAGCACGCACTGTCGAGGAGTGGCGAGCATCCTTGAATACAGCCACGCCTGCGGCACGCGGCGAAACACTTCCTATTTTGAGGCTGGAAAATTGTAAAACATATTAATAGTTATTTATTATTGTTATATTACATTTAGGTAACCGTTTAATTTAATGTAACAGAGTGTAGGTGTTCATTTTATTAACGTAGGTAAACGTTAAACTCTGAACGCAGACATATTAGTAAACTAACTGCATTTATTTATGAAAATAATTTAGTGAACTCTCTATTTTGTACACCATAAAATTGAGTTACAAAACAGAAATGACTTGCAAATTAGTGCCACCAGTTTTTACGTTATCGCTAAGAGTGATCTTTCTTAGTTTAGTCCCAGTGGTAGTTCTTGCAGTACAGTTCCGTTTCTGAATGTTTTAATAGTGTAAAAGATTGCGAAATGTAGGCAAGAAAAATACCTACTACTTATGGCTCATTTCATGAAATTGTTGGGCACGTCATAAAGACGATCTAGTTTAATAGATAAACAAAGTCCAAAACAATATTTTTCCTATCTTACCGTGAAACGTCACAACAAAGAACATACCTTATTGTTATGTAGGTATCTGTTATCAGGAATTCCACGTCGTTTTCCACGATGTAAAGATTTCGAAGATATACCAAATATTTAAGACCGCGATTGTGCTATCGGAAAACAAGGATGTGGCGTTGTTAACTTAACATACCGAAATCTTATCGTTTATAGACTTCTAAAATGCACAAATATTTGCACGGCTAAATTGAATCTTGTCTTATCTGGCAGGCCATGGCTGTGTTCTAGGAAAGCACATTCTTTTACTGCTGAGTGCCAACTGATATGCATATAAATCTACATGATCTAATTTCAAATATGAGCCGATACGTGCACCTCCACCGTGTGCATTTCCGCCTTTGCCAGCCTGTATAACCCAAACCAGCTGAGTTCCTTGTAGTACCAGAGGTCTGGATCGCTGCGATACCTGTTCCACTCCTATTTCACTAGGTGTTTTGGTATTGGAGACAAGATTCAGTGAATAAATAAAGGCATAAAATCTGAGCCTGCCGAGTCACGAGACGACCTGGCAGCCCCAGCCAGAGGTGCTTAGTGCTTACCATCAGACAAGATGGTGGTCAAACGCAAGTCGACCAAGAAAACGATGGTGGGGCGAATGGACTCCTTTTGTGACAACTCTACCTAGAAATAACCAAATTGTGAGGAATTGACGGAGGATAGCAGTGGTGGATTTACCAGCAGGCTGAGTAGGCTGGAGCCTAGGGCGGCAGATTTCAGGGGCGGCAAATACTGGGGCAAGTTTTTTTAATTTCGGACATGATTTCTGAAAGAAAGTATTATTGTGAGCAGGGACGGGGGACGGGGCTAGTGTATCGAATTGTTTAGGTCGGTAGGGGCGGCAAAATGTTGAATAGCCTACGGGCGGCAAACTGGAGGATAGGCAAGTATTTGCCCAGCAATTCAGTTCTAAATAGAAATAGCACAAAGTACTTACCATTTTGAGCAAACCCAAGTATGCATAGAACTTGACGAAATGATTATACGACACATTTATTTGATAAAAGATATCCCAAGATAAGGAGTATTGGAATATTTTTGTTATTTATTTACGTATCTATAGATATATGCAACTCAGATACTGGCTATCATTTATAATTTCTTTGTATTTAAGTTGGTCGTGATGATTTTTGATTGCATTGAAAACACCTAATAAGTCGTGATATTTCTCAGCTGTCATTGGTGGATGAAATAGTACGTAATCATCTGATTGTAGAAAGTAATAAATTTGGAATTATTATGATTAAGTACTTATACTGCTTATCTGCTTTACAAATCAAATTTATCGAACGCTGGAACCACAAAACATAAATATTAATTAATTTCTTATATAATCAATTAGGTACTTAGATAATAATATTAAATACCTATATATAAGTACATAACCATTTGTTACCCAAAATAATTGTTAATACCCATACTAAACCCTGTTACATAATTATGCAATAATGCGGCCGGAATTTAAAAGAGCTTGGTTGGGTGGGATGTTAATATTAGGGGAAATTCGCAATAACACCCCAAGCGGGACCTCAGTTTGGGATTTATCGCCTTCATCTCGCATAACAATAAGATATCTGCTACAGATACCTACTCTGATAAAATGATCTTTCATACTTTCGCATGGTGTTGATTTCGGAGTATTTTCTTGATTAGAAGCATGAAATAACATTGGATTAATTGTCAATGAACAAAAGGCTGTTCTGAGTTTAAAATCAGTCGCCAATTATCAAGCAGTGTGTTACGAAGCCTCAATTCAAATCAAATTCAAAAACCTAGGCATCTTCGACCACAAATAACTCTTTGTTTCTTAGTTTGTTTTGGTGTACAAGGAAGCGAAAGTGTTTCGTATATAAATGTAAATTAAATTCGAATTAGCATCATCATCATCGGTGTATATTTTTAAGCTTAGTTGTATCAGTTTTCGCTTCCTTGTCCGACATCACATCTGCCATCTTGTAGGTACCTAATCCTTTGTAGTTGCCTGGCGACCGTAAAAAAAAATACAGAAACATACATAAATTATAAACAAAGTACCCAGCACAAGCATTGCAATAAATTGCATCATACAATGCAATACGCACGTGCAAGCAACTGGTCTAATGAGTACAGCATTGCAACGCTGCAAATGGTGAGATGACCAGAGAAGGTAACTGGCTCCCGGATGCCAGACGCAGGTGTTCAGAACGTTGTTGTGTTCACTGCCCTGACAATGGGACTGACGTGCTTTCGACACATTTTCCCTTGTTGTTTGTTCAGGGGACACTGCTCTGACAATCGAAACGTGTTTTTGACATATTTTTTCTTGTATTGTTTTGAGACATTTGCCTAGTAATGTCTATACTTATTGGCAAGTAAGTATCAAAAAGTATTGTGAAAATCATCTATCGGAACCGCGCATTAACTATTTGGGTCATATTTGGTAATACCTCTAGACTAGACAAGTGCGCACGTGCGCGTGTGTATGTGTAAAATTAAAGTGAGTATTTAAATACTTAAACAAATCTGCCTACACGAACTTACTTATATAAGGTTATTCATAAAGGGTATGCTAAGCCGAAAAGGGCTCCTAGTACTCATCATTATGAACAACTTTTACTATGGGACCATCCCGAAATTCACGAAAAAAAATCAACTGTTCCATAGAAAAATGTCAATGACACTCAACAAAATGTATGGAACAGCTGATTTTTATGAATAATCTAACCTTTATGAATAACCCTGTATAGGTACGACTTCAGTTATAAGAATTCGTCACTGTAACAACAAGCCCACTTCAACTTCTGTAAAAGTAGTTTTCTTTTTACCTTTAACTCTGTCAAGGTTCGTAACAAATAAATCAGCATTTAATTCATTCACGCCAGTCACAGTGCAAACAACCTGTTATTTACCGACCGGATGTGGAAACGAGAGTGAATTCTTGTCGCTCGTGAGTTCTAGGAACGTGACTCATCTTCGTAGTAGGTATCTGTAGCTGCGTCGCATCATTCATGAAATTCACGTTCGAATTCTAATTACATGTCTAAGGCGATGTAATATGCCGTTGATAGGATTTTTTATTGATTCTACATACTTTATTATCATTAATAACCATTTTCCACGTACACTGGTGATTATAGGTCTCATCTTCAACGCGCCATGATTTCCGGTCTCGTGCTAGTCTCGTGCGCTGCTTTCCTGCCGTCTTAATAATTTTCCCGACCATGCGGTGAAGGTCTGCCCGGTGGTTGTCCTCGGTTCCACGATAACTAACTGCTTTGCTTTACGGCCCATCTCTCCTTAATCAGAATCAAAATCAGAAAGACTAGGATCAGAAGGTTCTAGTTTCGTAGTCGGGCTTGATCACATCCACAACAACAATCGACAATCCAAAGGACAATTCGCACAATTGCGCTAACGAATTGCACATCTGGCTTGTTTTAGCTCCATTGCAACTAGTAACAGACAATACCTACTTATTCGCTATAGAAGTAAGGATGAACAGTTTGGCATGTCTACTCCATCAAACAGCACTGGAAAAACATGAAGACTTCTCAGAATAACGTAATAAAACAAAAGCTGTGGAGACGTTCCTCGTTAAACAAGATTTTTTTTCAAGAAAAAGCAAAGAAAAGTTTTCGGTCCGAACAACATCGGTTCATAAAGTCAAGGTAAAGTTTACAATGTGAAGCCCGGTTTGGCAGACTGCCCAAACTAATTTGTTATGCCAACTCGCATTTCAGCACAGAACGAACTAAATGGTATAAACTTTCCTCTTTGCTTAGACCAAAATTTATCTATTCTGTAGAGCTGAGTGAGGGCGTCAAAATGCTATTTTATGAACAAAACAAAACAGTTACTGCAACATTTTAGTCGATTTATTTGGCCAACTCTGCAGTTGTGGCTGTGTAGTTATGCATATAACATATCTAACATATAATACCAAAATAGGTAGTCAACAAACAACATTATGAATTTGTTTGAACCGGAGAGGAAACGGGGGCGCGGGCGACAGTTACCAAAATAACAATTAGAGGAAACCGGTGAACAATGCTGATAGTGATAGCGATTCACGTCATGCCTGTCCTTCAACGATATATTTTATCACGCAGAAATAATAAATGCGAAACTCACTGTGCTTGTGAACTTTTCACGAGCTGACTCTACTGATTTTAATCAGGCACATCACACATGTTGCTAGCAAAAGCGCCGACAATACAAAGCGTCTTATATCCTTAATCATGTTCCACAATACTTTATTGCTCATCATCATTATCATCATTAACTATTTTCCACCCACTGCTGAGAATAGATACTGCTCTTCTTCAGTGATTTCTTGTACATGGGTCATTTACAAGTTATTATTTAAATTTATAAAAAGTAACGAATAGAAAAACAATGCCACTCGACAAATCTAGACAGAGTTACATGCGCATTAATATAATTATGTGTACTTAAATATGTATGAAAAAAATATCCAGAAGTACGGGCATTTCCGATTTTGAATGCCTATATCAAAAAATACCTGCATTATCAGTGTATCAAGCGTACCTATCTATAGAGCAGGCCTCCATAACTCGGCAGGCATTGTTTACCGGACGCCGCGCCGCGCGCTGGGCAAATTAGCGCCAGTTTCCAAACCCGACGAGCTGGCGCCGCCGGTCGGCACTCGGCACCCATTGTAGACAGTAGACACGTTTCGCAACACAGGTACGATTCAGGATTGGATGCTTGATGTCTAGCTAGACTGCTTGAGAAAGAAAGGTTCCGTATTACTGGAGCTATAAATAGTAGACCTAGCAAAACTCCAGCGCAAAGTTTGTGTTTTTATACACTTTTCTATAGAATACATACGTCTCGTCGTAAGTCGAAAGACTTCGATACAGCTCTACATCAGCTTTGTAATACACGCCATTTGCCAGCTGTGCAGCCGGCAACCATATAGGATTTGACAGAGCTAAGTTTCCAGTGAAATTTCATAATCAAAGAGATATCTACTATGGATGGTAATGGTACTGACTAAAATAATAATTATTATTGTTGCGCACGATTAACTTTATTACAACCTTATACCTACCTAACATTATATGTATCGGGTTTGTTAAACAAATAAGTATGACTTGGTCTGCCACCAATTCAATTGACCCTCTACCTCGTCTCGCATGCTCGTACAAGTCGCTCGCACTCCCACTGCAACCTTGGTTACCTTAGTATTCTGTGCCTTGGTGTTCAAATGTTGCCATAAAATCATCTAAACACACAAAAACACGCTTCCGTCGGATCACGACCTTACTTCTCAATTACCCATTCCAAAAAAACAAAAACATTGTTTTTCAGCCAGAAGCCGAACTGCGGAAGTTAGCCGACCCATTAGCACGTCAAAATACGGCTTGTAAAGTAAAGTATCAAAAGTATGTGTAAAGGATCATCCATTAATCACGTAAGGCTCGAGATGGATTTGGGAAACATCACTAAATATCACTAGGATATAGATAAATATCACGTGTATTTATTTTATAGTTAAATTCTGAAAATTCTAAAGACAATTTGTACCAAAAAATACACGTGATTTTGGCAGGAGGAGGGGTGTAATTTATCACCATGTTACCATGTAGGAACGTACCTATCAAGGGAGATAGGGATTAAAATCGTGCTAAAACCATCACGTAATTAATGGACGACCCCTAAGTACACGTGTCTATTCTATGTATGAACATATAAACTTTTATATCCGTGTCATGGTCGAGAAAGAGACTTAAAGCCTCGCCTTGAAGCACTAGGTCACAAGTCACAAAGTACTAAATGGACCTAACTATAACTAAATTCACCAATTGTTTGTCTTGAAACTTGAGACACTTAACTTGAGGCTATACAATATACATATATGAACGCTTAGAATCTACATTATTTATTATAATAGCTTTACGGGTCAACAGCATTTGACATATTCTAGGATAAAATTATTGTACTCGTCATTTTTACTCTACACTTCTACAGGACCAATATCAGCCATCATCAAGCTCATCAACCAATTTCCCCTACTGCTGAGTACGTTATGACCCATAATGAAAATTATATACCATTAAATTGATTATGATTATGAGTCACCTCTTAATTTTAATAGACATTAATACGAGTACTTTGAAGCTATGACATTGTTTTATGCTTTACCTTTACATAAACTGATTGATGTCAGGCTCGCATTATAGCCAATATTTTTGCGGACCCCTCACAGAGGCTTCGCGAAGCCCTAGGGCTCCACTGTACACAGTTTGAGTATGTCTGACCTAGAGTATTACTGCTTGTTGATAGAGCTATCTGGATACTTCCTTCAAATTCTCTTCCGTGTTTATATAGCATCACAATACAAGGTTGCAGCGTACCAGCAGTAACTGCTACCTAATCTGTGCCGTGGATCTAAATTCTGCTGACCAACAAAATATCTGTACTGGTGGGCAAATGAGGGAACTATTATTTTTCAATGGAATTGTCGTTTTAGTTCTGAAAATACGAAGGTGGCTCTATCATCCAACTGATGAGATAAGTCGGTAAGTCGATGACGGCACAGCCTCCTTGGAGTAAACATTATGCTATTTTTATCACCTATGATTAATGGCATATCGGCTCTGTCGTATATTTAGTATTCCATGTACTTGTTGCTCTGTATAAATAAACATGGAACGTTTTATACATACTCGTATTCATGACCGTCTATTTTAATTGAATTAATATGCATCAGGATTGATACCATACTCATCTTCACGTGTCTTTACAATAATTATAGAAATAAAAAGAAAAGTCTGCACACTTTGTTATAGGTAATTTAAATGGAAATACTCATGAGAAATTAAGTTACGTTTACGTTTCAAGTTTTAAGTTACGATTTTTTTTCGGGACACAGAGTCACTTAGGTATAGGCGAAGTAACCTGTGTTCAATATATATGTGTATTGTGTTGTAGAAATTTAATGGCGTACGTATGTGAATCCACCAACCCGCACTTGGCCAGCGTGGTGGAATACGGCCTAATCACCCTTCGAGGGTAGACCTGTATCCCAGCAGTGGGAGGATTAAAGGTTGCATATGATATGATGATGAACCTAAGTTCTAGAAATAATCCATTTTCATACCAAAATTCATCTAAATCCGTTGGACTTTTGCAGCGTGAAGAAGTGACAAAAAACCATATCCTCATATCTACTCGCCCATTCACATACTTTCGCAGTAGGCCCAAGTTTGAAGGCTTTTTAAGACAGATCTAAATTTTCTAAAACTATTGGCATCCTTGTCTAATGGCTTACAATGATAAAGACAGATATATTTTTAGTTAGTTTAGATCTGTCCTAAAATGCCTTCAAACTTGGGCCTAGTATGTCTCTAATGTAACATTTAATTGTTATTCATGTGATGTGGGTCACAAACGTCTACGATCTATTTTCCTCTATATTCTCGGAAGGAAGGAAATCTATTCTATTACAGGACAAAAACAGGAAACAAACAACAACACGGTTCAATTCAGGCTTGCGCTAAGAGTTCGGCATACGGCCCTAGTATTTCGTATGAAGCTGTATCATTACGATTCTTTGGTACCGACTAGTATACTATATGACATGTACTTCATTGCCTAGCTAGGTACTGTAGACTCATAGACTCATAGTTTAGGTACCAAGTACGATTCTAGTTACTAAGTGATATACTATTCTTGGTTGCTTATGTTATGTGCGAGATCGCCTGGGTTTTCTAGGAAAATACTAGTTGAGACTAAACGCTTATTTATTTCTGCCTAGATTTTTATGTTCTTTTGTATGTTGCACCTTTCTTTTGTTTTGCAATGCGATAAGAGAAGGCCTCGTAATCTTTTTCTAAGAGTGATTACAAGAGTCGCGATCGCGTCCAACCTGTCGCTAAAGACCGCGTCGGACTTCTTAAACCCTGGAAAATTCTCAGAACTCCGAAACATTACAGACAGCTGTTAATTTCATCGTACGTCTACAATAATCATACAACGTACATAATTAATTGGCACCACTCCACCGCGACGGATATAATAAATCAACCATGCACAGGGGACACCCGTGGCAAATAGGTCAAACGTAACAAATTATCATTTAAAACCTACTTGCTATACGTTCGATACGGTTCGGATTGGTGTTGTTGGACATATTTTGTACAAGATATTATTATGTTCTGTAGATAGAGACAATAGAGACACATGGTACTCTTTAGAGGAGACCTTCACCTTCACTTGAGGAGGGGTTCATGCAATTAAACTTCATTATCATTCTATGTACTCGTATCAAAACATTTTCTAAAAATAAGTGAATTACGTATTAATTAACATCATTTCTTTTCTATAACTATGTATCGTACTTTTTGCATGAAATATAAGGTTTTATTATTTATTATTATGTTCTGTAGATGCAGTACCACAAGTACCTATAACCTATAAGTACACTACGATATAAGAAAAGGTTCGCCTAGTGCAAGACTCACCAGCACTCTATTAACTTTAACTTTTTTTTATTAGTTCTTAGGCATGGCTAGTTTTAGTTTAGTCCTTAAAGTTAAATACTGTAATTTCTTTATAGCAAGTAAAAATATTTATGTTTTTATAAGTTTTAGCATTTTAACTAAATCAAAATTCCAGGGGCTCCCAAACTAGACAGAAATTGTGTCGAAGTCGGGAGCCAGTGGCTTCTCGAATTTAAATTAATGACTAAGTTTAAAAAATAATAAAGATACAAGCTACATTATCTTGCTGTCATCATCATCATAAGCCTTAATAACTTTTTGAGCCAATTCGGCTTACCTATCATACATCTGTGTTCCATACAACAAACTAACATAATAGACGTATTTTCTATAACCAACCTGTTATTCCATATCAATCCTTATTTCTGTGACCTTAAGACGCAATATTAACTTGATTAAGTTATTCGGTTAGTTAGGCATGGCGTGAGTCACTAATATTATTCGTCATTATTATAGATAGTCTCTGACGACTGTAATTAAAATGCAAATTATATCGCTCATTAGAATATTAATTTTATATCTTCAAATTTAATTTGTTTACAACAGTTTTACCATTTAAGATCAATGCTAACACTAAAATGATTGACACGTTCACTGCGGATCGGGTGAGATTGAAGTGACCTTATGGTTAGATTATATAAAATTATGTATATAGTAATTAATAAATTATGAAGGCAATTTAGATTTCGGATTTCGGTTTAGTTTTAAATTGAATATCAACGCAACTAAAAAGTAAGTATGTACCTATAATCAATAGTAAATTACTTACATAAATTTAATACGCACTTAATAAGTGTTACAAGGTATCTTCAAGACAATAATTGATACGAATAGGAATCTCAAATCATGAGCAATCGTCCTACATTTATGATTGTAGTTTTTAGTCAAATGCAGGATAAAAATTTTATAACAAACTTTTATTGCATTGTCATCGGAGTTACACGCATACAAAATTTCAGCTCAATCGGACATCGGGAAGTGGTTCAAAATTGAATTGCAAAATTCCACCCGAACAAACATAGTTACATATAATATACATTGCAAGTTAAAAAGCTTTTAAAAAATAACTTTAGCTTCTTATTTTAACTATTGATTTAAAAACTTTATTCAACAGTTAACGCAGTTGGCGTCGGGCTTAACCGGTCGCAGACAGTGGCGCGCCTTGACCCACATCGAGGGCAGGACAATGTGGAGCCATTTAACTCTATAATACACTAGTTTGGTGCTCTTCCAAGAGCTTACGAGGAAAAATGTGGTTTGATTCGCGGAGATATTTAATAAGAATAAAGCAACGTAAACAGAAATGTGAAACAAGCACAAAAATGTGTTGAATTTGAGTGATATTGAGCGTGGCTTGGCTTAAACCACTTACTAAAGTAAAATTTCTATACGTAGAACCATTTCTACTTTAAATATTTACAAAACACACTATTGCTTTGAACATAATTATGATTTATGTTATGCAGGGGAAAATTTGAGTTTTTTTTTCTCTTCAGAGATTTATTTATCTTTTCAGACCCAAACGAATGTCTGTCTGTTCTGTCTTTTATGCATATCCATTCATCATTCATTTTCAACCTATAATTCTCCCACTGGTGGGATAAAGGTCTACCCTTGAAGGGTGATCACAGTGATCAGGCCACCTTTTTTATGCACATCGTTCCCGCCTAAAAGAGTGTGGCGTTCCCTAGAATTTAAATAAATCATAGGAAAACCCTGCCAAACATCTGCCAACCATTTCCCCAGCCGAATATAATTATTTATCCTTATGGCCAATATGGATGATACCACGAAGTTTTATTGGACTCACTACACTACACATTCGAACTCAATTGGTTTCCGTTGAATTTCTCATCGTACGATACAAGCGTTTCTTTGAATTTAACACTTGGTGTTTTATCAGGTTGATAATTATTCTTTCCGGTACATCCTTTGTAGGCATGGTACGATTGTGGAAGGTAAGTAAATAGGTATAGACTTACTGATAAAGTTGCAGGCTGTTTTGTACTGATTGTGGTTCTGAGAAAGGTATTTATAAGTAGTCTTGATAAGTGGGATAGGATAAGCTAGACAAAGACGGAGATTAGCTTCTAAAAATAATCGAGTGCTGGCTAGAGTAAGTTAAGTGAGCAGTTACTTTTAAATAAGTAATAATATCTGCTACAACCACTAATTTAGTAATAATCTTAAAAACAAATCTCTTAGAGTGTAGTAAACCCATAAAATACTGATTAAACGATATTATGCGGTTTGGAGAGAAACCCAGATAAAAACATTGTTTGGTTTTTTATTTGAAACTTGAGAACTTTCCTAAAGTTCTTAGAAACGATTATAAAATATCTGCCTATTTCGTATATTTGTGCAATTTACAGAGAGGAAAACGGTAAATGATTGTAAACAGCTAATGGCGACCGCAAAAGGTGCAGTCGCAGGTCCGGTGGAGAAAGCCTCGAAAACAACGCAGTTAGCAAGTTTCCTTGTGCGGCGCGCCCACTCGGGAACTGATACTTTGTATCATTGTAAGTAACCTTTTGGCAAACTGTTGGGAAGTAATAATAATAATTCTCCCCACTAGGATAGCCTTAGCCTGTGTCGGGGATGCCATGGAATAAACACAACTAACACCTAGACCTGTGCCTAGACCCAGAGCAGATATTGAAATTCAAAGTAGCAAAGTTAGTTTATACTCTGACACAGTCTAAACGACAAGTAGACAGATAAATAAATATATAAGAAAGATACCTATATATAGATGGTGCAAAGACGTTGTCTAAAGACATTCAAACCAGTGTGAAGTTTAAATTAAATCCTACTTCGTGGTTGTAAAAGTTTCTCGTGTTTTCTCATGGACTGAGCTGTAATACTTTACAGATCTTTTAACTTCAGCTAATGGCCTTGGTTAATAACTTGATATATAGGAACGTACATTCTACTCGTATGCATATTGCATAGAACTCGTATAATAACAAGTGATAAAACGCCGCAATTGATTCATTGTAATTGCCAATTACAAACTTTACGATGTTTCAAGATTCTTTAAGACCTTAGATCAGTGACTAGGAATATAAAAGGTTTATTAGCAGTCAGGTGACGATTAATTAAGTATTTCTAGTAAAACGATACTTAATTGAATTCAACTATATGTGACCTCCAAGAAAATGTAAATTGTACCTAAAGGTTCTTGTTTGCTCATTGTGTTATGAGTTAAGTAACTTTATTTCTTTTTATTTTTTGTTGATTGTTAACAAAAAATATATTTCAAAAGTACAACCCATAATCATCGCTATAACCTTCACATGGTTCACGTTGAAATCTTTTTACCCTAAATTGTTATATTCCTTTTGTGGGGTGAATAAAGCGTTATTGTATTACAAAATTTGCAAACATTCAATAAGTTTCAAAAGTACTGCAACCGAATTTCGTACCAGCTGTTAATTGCCAGCTGATATAGCAGAGTAGACAACGTTACATTAAAAAATAACACGTGATATTGTTATCACATTTCGACACATTTTGAAGAAAATTTGCTATGTTTCAAGTGATATTTTCCTTAACTAATCACACATTGCTTATTGCCTTTAATAATTGGAAGGAACTACCCCGCTCTCTAGTCGTGCAAAGCTGCGGAGTTGTTTACTCGGCTGTCGGCTATCTTATCGTTATCAGCGCTTAGTGTCTCAACAAACACTTTTAGCGTGTCACGTAAGTGGGCGGCCAAGATTATTCGCGAATTTTTCCTCAAGATCATCTAGTTGTGATCTTGTGGTCGCAGTATTGCATCTTTAGATTTGAGATAAACTGAGTACTTGATAAAGATTAAAGACTGTGTGGATTAGAACTGACTGTTTTTTTAATACTTTAATCTGTAGGCGTGATATAAAAATATTGTATATTTTTATATTATATACGTGTAAATCTGACCACCACCTTGTACATTTAATATGTGAAAATGTATTCCTGACACAACATATGCCTTCAAATATTATTTTATACGAAAGATAATATCCTAACGTACTAAATAAAAATACTTTTACATAGGTATCGTCAATATCTGCTACCGGTACGCCTGACTAAGATGTATATACCTATTTACTTGATCCCTCGAGATTTGCGGACAACAGATTAAAATACTCAGTTGCATTGGGATTACAAACTCTCCTTGTCAAGAAATTCCATTAACTTCAGTACTGACCTTAGTCTATACTATACTTTACTAAAGCATTCCTAAACTATAGGTTTTATTGAACTAAATTAGAAACAGTAAAACATTTCAACGTAGCAGTAAAACAGAGCAAACAGGCCAGTTCCCGCGACATTCCCCGACCTCGCAGCGCCCGTATGACCTCATTACCGATGCCTCTACAGCCCCATGTACAGGGAACACAAGCTTTATTGTCCGAATTACCAGCCATTACTGCCGTAAAATCCTCAAACATGAAAGGTGAAGAAATCGCCCGTATCACAAGGCAATAAGACTCATTTGTTTTATCCACTAAGGGTACATTTGGGTGTAACGAACTGTCGCCGGTCATCACACTTGTTGCGTTCAAATGGATCATCGTACGTGATAATTATGATTATCGTTATATTATGTTTAGTTTAGATTGATTTGTCCTATTCATTTTTCTTTTGTTACTTTATTTCCTTTCACCTCTTATGGCCCCTATATCCTGCTCTTGTATGTCGCTGATGTTCAAATGGCTCTTACTCGTATAGTATTGGTCATCTTTTTGCTACTTCAAGTAGGTACTCCGTGTTTTTTAAGGATAGTTTCTTTTTTGTTTTTAGGTATTAGTCAGAATTGTTCTTAAGTACAATTTTCTACCATAAGAAATTTCTTTCTAATCCATTCAGCCGTTATATTGTCCACAAGTTTGTACAGATGTTGCAATAACGTTTGAACAGATTTGGCCATGGCTACATTTTTTGGTAGAGGCTGGTAGATAGCTTGTGGATAATACTTTTGTCACGACGAATGGGGAAAACTGGAATATCTAGGAATCACAGAACCCCCCTTTTAAGTATCAATTATCAAACAAAATCACCAATTATCTTCACAAATACCGCATCTAATCAGGATTTGAAACCTACGGCTCTATCTCAATCAGTCACTAGATATAATAAATTAACTGTACATCTGTCTGTAGGCGTTAGTAGATTACATTTCGTGACAATGAAATATAACAACCATTCTTTCGTACGGTTTTAGGAGCAATGTCGTTGACTCTCGGCGGCCATTTTCCTTTGTCTTAGCCGCTTAGCATTTTGAACAAAGTTTGAATTTTTTTTCAGAGACGTTCTACAAATGGAGACAAATATTCATATTCTTAATTACTAACAGAGTCGTTAGGAGTTTTTGTTTGATAAAGCATATACGTAACGTAATGGACACATTTTATTGCGTTTTAACGATCGTCTAGTCACATACAAAATGATCATATGAAAATATATATGAATATAACTTTACTTTAATTAAAACTACAATGGAATGGATGGACACGAATAACAGTTGAAAAATATAAAAGATAAATCATAGAAATCATTTTTACAATAATCTGCGTAATTATGAGATTATAATGAAATTTAGTCCCTTAACCAACTAAGAACTCTACATACAATTAAAAAAAAATGAAATTGATTTCCCAAAACCCTGTGAAATATGAAAAGACATTGAATATAATTGAATGCGGAATAAAGCTACAGTTCTTTATAGGAAACACCCCCCTCCCCACTCGTGTGTGTAAAAAAAAATTGTTTAATAATTTTTTTAATAAAATCCAAAATGGCGGTCTGATATTATAATTTTCATACATTTCCCCTAAAAGCCAGAAAAAAAAATGATATGCAATCTGACATTAAATAAACTGGCACCAATCACACGCTGCAGTTTTATCACTCTTCAGGCTACATGTCTAACGTCGCGATAATGATAATAATAAGCAATGGCAAACGAAATCATAATATTTTTGCTCAGAATGTAAACAGATAAGTAGTCAGTATTATTATCTATTCGGAACGTGCTCAAAATAGGTGCTGGCGATGCTCGTAAAGTGATGCTACCTGTCACATGTTTTTATACTGCGACGTACAGTGCCACAAGCAAAACATAAGGAGGTGCCGTTTCAGAGAATCAATTCACTTTGAAACTAAGTTTATTGTAGACATCGTCGCCTAATTTTGTAAATACTCTACTGTATTTTACGCCCTAAACATGTGTAAAAAATACTATCTGTAAAAGAACATGCATGGCATTGTTGAACACAGTGGCGCCAATTTATATTAGGCGAAATGTGCAAAAATTGCTAACTTTGAAGCCTTTGTCTGGCTTGAGGCATTAAAGCTCTCAGTTTTTCATCATTACTCTTTTAAAAAAATAAAATATGATTGGCCAGATTCAGATTCAGATATATTTTTTTATTGAGCAACTGAAACATTGTAATTTAAAATTAAGGTTCTTCACCCACATATCAAGGGTGAATTTGGGCTGGCACTCATATGTTTTGAAATTATGTAGGTACTTATTACTTATCGTTTTTTCATATGTAGTTTTTCCGTATGGTTTAAGATAGTCGATCGATTTATAACATTATTTTTTTTACGCTTCTACTAGTACAAGCCACAGTGAAGCCCACCTATTGTTGTAACTCCTCTATTGTTAAATCCAATCAGAATTAATCTTCAAAATGTCTATTACCTACCTCGCATTATGTTTATCGTTTTAAATTACAATTCGGCATTGAAACTTGTCAGCCGTGACTCGAAATTAGACAGTAATGTTTAAGGTTACGCAGTAACTGGCGCTAAATCTGTGGTAAACGTGTAAATTCGAGTGAATATAAATAGATTCATTAGCGCACCTTATTTTTGGATGTTTGTTTATCAACTAGAATCACATCGTAGTCTACGGATGAATAACAACAGCGAAGACGAGTGATTAGATGCGGACTGCGGTAGCTAGTATAGGTAAATAAGTTAGCTATAGGTACAGGGCTACAAGGAAGCGTAAGATAAGTCGAAAAAGGCTCCTACGAGTATTACTCATCATTAAGAACCACTTTTACCATGGGACACGAAAAACAGCTGTTCCATAGAAAAATGTCAATGATACTGGACAAAATGTTATGGAACAGCAGATTTTTTCGCAAATTCCGGGTCCCATAGTAAAAGTTGTTCATAATGATGAGTACGATGAGCTTTTTTCAGCTTAATATACCCTTTCCATATAACCCTGTGTTGTAGGTACCATGAGTATAAGAACGTAGAAATAATAAGTAGATACAATATCAATATCAGAACAATAACATTTTATTGACACAATAAAATAGAAAACGTAAATATAGGAAAACAGAGATAAAGCACTAAAGGTGGTCTTATCGCCGAAGACACTCGGTCTTAAGACTACTTAGATACTTCTAGTCTAGTCTTAGTTAGATACGAGTGTAATATATCTCTTATTTTGTTTGGTCCATGTGCGATATATCCGTCGATGTACATACTCTGTGATGTGAGCGAAACTAGGATGAGGTGTGTTCGACTTTATCTGCAACAGCTAGCAATTTTGTGAAACTTCTGCCGCAGGGAACGTGTTAATTACAACGGTACCATTGATCATGGCTTTGGATAATAATTTCTCTATCACTACTTATCTTGTTTTATGATTCTAACAATCTATGATAACGTTGACAACCATAATAAAATCCGTAAAAAACAGTTGTTATAAAAGTTAGCTTAGCGCGTAGTTTTGTTTTCTTGTAATACTTCGCAACTAAAACGAACTTGATTTAACATTAAAACATTCCCTAAATGTTAATTTCGTAGAACCACGTAAGCAGATAACACAGATCGAACCACTTTTCTGAACAGTTGGCCAAATGATGAAACCTTAGAAAAGTTATGAAGGAGCAAAATCTGTGACGAAACTAGAAATTCTTAAAAAGATACCTCCATCGATGGTTGCTTCAAAAGGTTGGTTGTTCTATAGTTGCATTGTGTATGTATTTACCACGTATTACTGAATAAATAATGGTACTACAAGTATGTAGGGTACATATAAGTTCATTGGTATCGTCCGAGAAGTGACGCAAATGACGTCGCATGTCGGCACTTCCTTACTTCTGTAATTGTAACAACAATACTAAGCTAACTTTTAATTATTCTGTTCAATCTAAGCAAGTCTATCGCACACGTGTGCACGTTCACGTGTGTATTGCCACGTGCACACACGCATCTGTGTGCGTGTAAAGTCCTTTGTCTCGAGGAACAAAGCTATGTGCTTGCGCAGTTGCGTTGCGGTTGCAGATAGCTGCTTCGGCTTTGCCGACTACTTACTTTGTAAAAAAATCTTGAAAAATTAAGAAGGTAGTAAGTTGTTTTGAATAGGATTGATCTATTGCAGGATTATACGGTCATGACTTGGCCAGATGATAAGATATGTGGCGGCGGTCGGCGCGGAGCAGCGCGGGGAGCGTTTCGAAAAAAGCATTGTTATTTGTTATGTTATCATGTATAGGTAGGTAGGTACACTAGGTACTTAGGTACCTACGCCGCGATTTCACTATGCGTGGGCAAACTCGGCAGGCAGCTCTGTCGACGTTCGATATTGTTGGAATTTTATTGTATCGTACCACAATCTAGGATTCATAAAATAATATGTTGATGTCATATAACAAAGCTTTTTACAGTGCTGCTGCCCCACTGCGGTATGATGTGCTCCCAGATAGATTATTTTCTATACTCTCTATATATTCTCGCTGCTGCGGAAACTAAACCATCATTATAAAACTTGTAGAAACATAGCGGTACTCATCAAATTAGGGGCAAATTTGTTTACAAGTCGGATGTCGCCAAACAAAGCGGAGAAATGTCCGCATTTGGCGCGCCGAGGCGGGCGCATTGTCAACAGTGGAAAGTGGGCCGGCCGGGCAGGATTATGCAGGCACTTTGCAAAAATTATAATATCTCCAAAATATATCACGTGATACTGATATATTTTGATGCCTTGTGATACCGACAAATGGAATAAGTAAATAGCAGAAATAAATCTGGTAAATATAACTTAAGAAGATAGGTATCAACTCTTGATAGCCTTGTGTCGAACAGTGTGGCTTCGTGGCTTGTCCTTTGGCAGCGGTTATGAAATCAGTAGAAAGCTGCCGCGCCTTGCAGATTGCATACAATCACTAACAAAATGTCGAACTATACTCTCACTTAAATTCATTTGCCGAGTGGAAAAATACGCTGATCTAAAATTCCTCAAAATCTTAACAACAACAAAAAAATAACATAAAATTAATTTACTTTGCGGGGTTCGGCCCGAACAAGAAGCCTTAAAAATATGAGAATATTGTGTTGTGCTCAATTTCAAGTAGATGACTTGAATTTATATTTCAATAGATAAGTGCTTTTGATACCTAGTTAGACAGATAGCAAGGTTCAAAAAACGGTTCATTTTTACCATGTTGGTATGGAACCCCAAAAAGCAGTTCAACTGCAGTCGTTAAAATATTAGACACCTCTATTCTATTTTTATTGATGCAACGAATTTTAATTTATTATCTGTGGCGTGTCACTGTGTGGCACGTGCGGGTTGGAGGCGCGCCAGTCGAGGTCGCGGGCGCGCGGCGGAACTGGGACATTTGGGATTTGGCTAGGTTTTATTACAATTTTGGTAGGGGGACATGATATTTTTGATCAATTTGATTTTTTTCGTTTAAATGTTAATTTTTTTCTTAGTTCCTGTTCTAGAGCAAATAGGTAGTACGTATTGTGTATTTACGTAATTTTTATCTTATCGCCTTATCAATCAAATATGAAGTATCTAAATCTAATGTGTACTTATCTTACCTATCAATTCCCCGTGGTAGATTAATCTGCATGTTTCAGGGAACTATGAGAATAAAAATTATGAAATATATTGCTAAGCTCTGCTATTGCTTTTCGTTAAAATGACCTATTCAAAAACGTCTATGTGCAAAAATTAAACAGGTTTAATTGGCGTTGCAGCAGAAATAAATCAAAATGATACTATTGGACATCCTAAGCCTACCTATCTATATTTATAAAGTGCAGTGAACAAGCGCACACCTGTGCAATCAATTCGGAGTCATTATTCCCGTGACAGGCGATGAACTGACCGATTGAAGGTGACCGCCAAATGAGTTTTTAGTCCTCCACAAGTGCACTGTGCTTGTATATTTTTTGTGCTGAGGTTTTACAAAATACTAACAGTGTAGTATGTGAAAAAAACATACAGTCGAATTGAGAACCTCCTCCTTTTTTGAAGTCGGTTAATATATAGCTTTAAATTTGAAATTGGAGGAAAACCTAAGTTCGTCCACGCGACCATATTTGGTGCAAAATAGACCTAATTATCGACTATCGTAACGGATTCTGATTAAAGATGAGAGTACTTCTCCAGTAGCTTTTTTATCACTAATTTCCGAGTTTCCAATTCACGATATTCTCCTAATTCACAGAAAGGCTGTTTCAAATAATGGTTAGAGCCATTAAGCTTTGCACAAAAGGAGTTAAAATGGCGCTAATCAGTTTACAGTCATTACTCTAACGAGTATTCGTCGAAAGTTTGCTAAGAACTGCTAAATGATAAATAGCCGCAAATAAAACTATTGTTACTGCATCTATTATAATAACTAGGACAAAGAAAGCCGTTACAAAACCACATTCGTTTGCAAATTCAAAGATCTTTTTGCTTGCTCTCTGTTCCTTTATTAGTTCTCAAGGTTTTTTTTTAATGAATGTGACTCAAGTCCGTATTGTAGCTACTTGGTGGATGGTAACGACCGCACACCACGTTGTTCTTTGGAACTAGTCCAAATTGAAAGGCTCTCTCAACAATAAACATGAATCGATGTAAGAACGCCCCCGGAGAAACGTATTATATTTTCGAAGCGTGAATGGTCCAAGTCAAGTCAACATGCGGTCCGTAAGAAACATCAAGTGTAAGCATAATGTAGTATTTATATAACGAACTTACTGTATGAATGTATAAACACGCTTGTTGATAAATAGCGAAATGTTTTGAAAGAAATGAATTGTTTTGAAGAGCAGAGTCTGACGTCGGTAGAAAGTGGCACGCTAACCCACTTGCAAATCTTGCAATTACGAAATGTACTGGTCCGAGAACGCAGAATACTATTGATACTCTTGAATAATTATTATTATCGTATCCGACAAGTATCGACACGCCTCTCGTTTGACCTTCAGTTATAATGAGTTGCACAGCATCTGTATAATACGTTTTATGTCATAAACACAAAGTGAATCAGTAATGTTAATGACATGTGAAATAATTCATCGGGATGCAGGGCTAGTTTTAAGTGGCCGGTATAATTATCACTTGTTTACAGTGTACCGGTGGGAAAATTCCGGTGGAATGTGGATGTTTTATGTATTGATTTAAATTTAATTCTTGTTGATATTACATATTCTATAGCAACTATGACATGATAATGACATCAGGCGATTCTTCTGTTTGTTTCCTGTCTATATTATTGTGCTACTATAAATATGACACCATGTGCAGCAACACCAAGATATAAATATTCACATATGGCTTACTCAATTATTTATAGGTGAGGGTAATGCCTTCGCCAATGTCATTTGAATCTTCATTGACGGGGTCAGTCATCTAATTAGGTCTCAGGTGTACCGTGATTTTGCTGTTATGCAATTGTTATGATGATTTTTATTTCATAATGTTACGTATTCCTTTAAATTCACTTTCTCGTGTTTCTAGATCAATTTGCTAATAATTTTTCTATTTTTAACGTGTAGATATTATTTGTTAAGAGAATAGATAACTAAATAAGCTGTGTTTCTGTTTAATTTTGTATCGACACTGTTGACTAACTTTTTGGAGATTTAGGAAATGAAAGTAAATATTTAAATGGTATAATCTTCATAATTTATTTTCTCTTTCTTTTATCATACAATATGTATTCCGTATAAAACAATATTCTTTGTTAAATTCATAGAAATATATTATTTTAGTAGTATAACTGTTCTTTTATCTTTCATAAACTTACAAATTACTGTTAACATTCTGACGAATTTTTATATAAAAATAATACAAAAAGAAAACCAGCCGCGCTTTTGTTTCCCCGGAAATAGAGCTCTATTCACGTTGGGTTTGTATCACGCGACAGATTTCCTTTATAATAGTCTATAACAATTCAACTTGTTAATTGGTATTTTAATTACTTACAAATTAACCTATCGAAGATAATGGTACAGAACAATTTTACTGTAGCATATTTAATGGTAACAAAAACAATTAAAAATAGTTATAGGCTTTAGTTTACAAAGCGTAGGCACTCGAGATTGCTACTTTACCTAAAAGATAAACATTCTCACTAATAAATACTTTCCTCTCAAGCATTCTCACATTCTTTTCATACAGTTGCAAATAACATTTTCACCATTCACTCAGTTTTATAGGACGGTCTTACATTACAAAAGTCACGTCCACTTATATTAAAGAGCACCGGGTCAGTTCTGAGAAATAATCCTTTCAATTGGGAAAATACTATGCGTAAAGCACGCTCTCTTTCATGCAAGGCACACGAAATCACACATGCGACCAGTCTTTCATACATAGCTTTCCAATATTTTGAATCAAGCAAACAAAGACGTTCCAGTTCATGATGGCGGGCGTCAAAAACCACCGAAAAATTCTAACCTTGTGCAACAAAACGTGATTCGGAACGTCCGACCATCGAACACATGGCCGCCATTCCGCGAGGGCGGCGCAGGCGGAATTTTAATTAGCAGAACATCCGCTCGTGACTTGGTACGATGCGCTGTTGCCAGTTTTACGACAAGCTATCTCTCTCGCACGGACAGCGCGTATTCTGTCAAATCATGTCCGTACATATTTGCCTGGAAAGTTGTCCGCTTAAAGGGTATATATCTATAATACCTACTGCACGTTTGCAATAATAACAATATGCTAATGTGCCTCATAAAACAATGGACAATGGAAATCCCAACTGCGATATAAGTACGGCAACATCGCTAAAACGGGAAATTCGCCGAACAACTGGCAACGTCGCTTCAACCTCGGTTCAATCAGACTGCAAACGAATGACGTTGCACGATTATCCTTTCTAGTTTCTACACTATTCTAAAATGAGACAACGCAATACTGATACAAGGAAAACAAATCGTTTCTACAACTTAAAATAGAAGCTAAAGCTTACTAAGTTGTGACTCGTGCTAAGTACGTTCCGTCCTAAGTAGTCTTGTCTTGTTCACAACAAGCATCCCGGTCGCTCGCGGAGCGGAGGTTCTGCCTCTACACATTCACTGGCGTCCTAATCTCTCAAACTTAACGATTCATCCACAGCTTTTTTCGACAAAGCGACTTTTTAACTTCTTAATCACTAATTTATACGAACTAATATTTTACATGGTAAAATTAAGATCACAAATTGCTTTGTATGCTGCGTCCTAGCGGGCGCGACTAGCATGGAATGTGGAGGAGCGACGGCGGCGGCGACGCGATCAGAAGTGCGACTCGATGTGGCAGCCGCCGTTCGCGTGCTCCAGGACTTGCTCCTTCAGTCGACTCACGTGATCCTTCAACTTCACCACCATCTGTGCTAGCTCCACGTTTTCACCCTTCAAGATCTTCACTTTATCTTCCAGCTTGGATATCCGTTCCAGCTTGCGCCGTCTGCATTTAGATGCGGCCACTCGGTTTCTTTGCCTCTTTCGTTCCAGTTTTATTCTTTCTTGGGTGTCCATATCTATAGGGGATAGAGGTGGCGAGCTGGAAGCGCTGGGGACCGTCTGCGGCTCATCCTTGACCACGGGAGTGGGGTATCGGTCCAAAGGGCGGTCCAGGTCGGCGTAGACTCGGCGGCCCATGGGCGCGGGCTCGCCATAGCCATGGTGCAGCTTGTCTAGCGCCTCAACGAAGGGACGCGCGTACTGCTCCTGCTCCTCCGTGGGCTGCACCACTGCCGCCGGGAACAGCACCGGCCCGCCGGGGGTTGGGGTCGCTGTCGTTATCATGCCGTTCTGGATGATCAGCTTCTCCAGCTCCGGGGAGCCGAGTTTCAGCATTTGTAGGTCGGGAGAGGAGAGAACTGGGGCGGCGAACCGCGCCCGCTTCAAACCTCGCCCCACGTCCAAGGTGAGAGGCCGCTTCAGGTTCTCCAGTGGGCCGCTCAGGGGATATTGATCCTCATAAAAAGTAGTCTCCATGCCGTGGCCGGAATGGCGAACCATGTGTTTGCACCGAACGCTTCGGTATCACTGAACTCACTGCGCGAACTTTAAAACTTTCTCATAAGGCAACGCACGTCCGCTACGCTCAGCGTTCCACTTGTTTCTAAACAGTGTCAAGAAACAACCACTGCTTATAAGCCGTGACTCAGATAAGCTATTTTTAGGAATGGCGTGATGTGTACGGGCTCTCATTGGTGGAAAATGACGTGATATAGAGGAACGACGCGTTGCTATTGGCTTTTAGGATCGTAGCGTAGCCATAGCGCGAGGCCGCAGCAGGGCTGTTTACGACTTGGTGCGATTACCGAGAATCGACGATACGTGTTCCATTGTCGTAACGACAAATTTTTGTTTATTTGATTCTGAATTATTTTTGTGCATGATGCCTACATTACGCACGAAACCATTGGAACATAACTACTATTTGATATAATACTTAACCAACACCCAAGTAATAAGTGAATTTCGAAAAGATAGCTAAAAAGTAAGAACACGTTTTTGCATTATCACAAAATATAAAAGTGTATAAAATAAAAGTAATAAAACGTTAAGTAATATTAATTATGTTCACATTGATAGAAACAATCACACCTACTTACTGATGCGCAATATGATGTGAAAATCATTCACGTTCTAATATTTATCCCCTTCATCGTAAAGTTGCCTGGAAGAGATCGCTCTTAGCGATAAGGCCGCCAGTTGTTGCACTAGTTTTTTAATTTGTTATTATCTTTTTGTTTGTAATTTCTGGTGTGAACATTAAAGAGTTGATTTGTGTGAGTGTTTTTAAAATGTGTAGGTATAAAAAATTAGACAGGCCAACAAAAACAATGTTTTTACTTAGCTGCGGACCGCAATTTCAACCGTGCGGTGAAGAGATACCAACAAAAATTTTACGATTTAGCTGAGTTCAAAATGTCAAATTGTCAATGGACAAAGCTTACACTGCAGGTGTGCAGTTTTTTTGTAAAAATAATGATACATTAATCTATTACTAAGTTTTATTTTTTAACATAGGAGCTTGTTTACAGTAAAGTTCTTATCTATCTAATTTTTCCCTACTCAGCAAATCATGTCTCAGTAATCCATATAACTAAAAATACCGAGGTAAGTTTATGATCGTCGAATGGAAACGAGCACAGGGCGAGGCGCGGAGGCGGGGTAGCCGAGTAGCGCGCTGCAAGAAAATATACGCGGGGCGGGGGAGGGGCGCGGGGAACGAGCGACAGAGCAGGACGGAGACTAACAACACGCCGCCCTCTCGCTCGCACCACGATAACCAAAGGAAAATAAATGCAACTAAAATTCCGTTTATGAGGAATCGTATTGTTCGTTTTTTGTTGTTGTAGGGGTGACCTTGGCTTTTGGGGGCCCGAAAAGTTATGCATAAGATAGGTGGGCTTGATGGGCTCGTTAACCGCATAAGGAGTCGAAGGGTCGACGTTTATTGAGATTGTTGAGATAAAATTGTCGATATCTGCAACTTCTAGATAATGTTTATGCCAATACCTACCGGTAGGGCGACGTCGACGATGACCAATCATTTAAATCAAAGAATGAACTGACCTAGGTTTGTATTAGCTAACCAACTTCAGCTATGAACTAAGGTTATTTTGTATCTATGAAATTTTCCTACTTGAAACCTAGAAGCATACTAGGATAAATAAGTACCTAATCTAGATTATTTTTCATTTCAAATAAAAAAAGATTGACTTTTAGCTTGTCACAACAATGTTTTATAAAGGGGATCTAGACGATTCATGAATTATCGATTTTCTGACTTTAAAGTTGCAACAATGTTTTTTTTGTTGCATGTTGAAAGGCAAGAACATTATTTTTAGAAATACTTATACCTTTAACATTGTAATCGACCTGTATTGATAGATAACATACACAAGTAACAATACTCAAAATAGTAAGTATATAAATAGGAGTCTGTAGATTTGCTAAAATCAAAGCTTTTTTAAACGCGCAAAACTAAAAGTTGGGGAGAGTTAGTTAAGTTTCCAGGATAGAAGGAGAAGGTAAAAAGTTTTAATGAGCACTTAGAAGGGCTACTGGTTTCAAATAACTTACTAATGCTATTATTTATTTACAAATTATTTATTTGTATTATGGAATGGGTAGGTAGTAGCCTAGTAGGACTAGTAGGTACTAGGTAGGTATAACGACGAAAAAAATAATTACTAATAAATAACCAAAAACTTGGGATGAGGCGCTGTTACTATGTTTGTCTCTTTGAAACACAAACGAGAAAATAAGACAACACTACATACTGTAGTTCCACTTTTCACTTATGATCGTGTTGTTGTTCGTGAATCCATTCTGTACTCATCTTATTTACGATACAATCGCCATCTATAGTTGAGTAGTAAAAGTTATTTTGTTTTAGCTGTAACCATAGACTAATGTTAATTTTTTTTTTAATTTTTCTACTCTTCAACAGATGGCGCACTAAACACGTGTACTAAGCAACGCAAGCGTAAAGAGAATGTATCTCAATGTTCTAGTTTCTAGTGAAATATTAATCTGGTTGAAGTTGAAGATGCTTTGCCACGCAGGCTTTTGAACTATTGGAGTCCAAGACTGAACTAAATTGACTTGTTTTGTATAGGGCAGCGTTGCGCTCAGGCTCGACACTAGGAGATAGGCTTGCTCTTGATTTTGTTTTGCAGCATTACAGACAATCTTTACATCAAAAACAAACTACTTTTCATTTTTACATTGTCACTTTCGAACAGTTCAATGAGATAAGATGAACCGATTCTGAGTGTTTTAGGCAAGTTATTTCAGGAAGCTAAAAACAATTAATAAATACATTTAGTAAACCAAAATAATTCTTTATTTCATTTATCTACTTAGAGTTACTTACATCCTAATATTTTAATTTACAATTAAGTATTAATTATTCTACTTTTTAACAATAATTAACTTCACTATTAGACAAATCTTATCACGGTCGGATCAAATAAAACACATGCAGCCTCTGCCGTCTTGGTGTGAATTTACCTTAATTTTTCCAACCCGTAATTTGTACTTTTCACTTATCTGATCTTTGTCACTAATGCGCGTAGCTCTCAGAGAAACTAGCATATAAGAATCACTGCGGATTTCATTATGTCACTTTATCACTGTCCCACGGAGCCAACTCTTCTTAGTGGCTACTGCCGTGTCGTCGCCACTTTATCAATATCTTGTAAAGGCCCAAGTTGAAAATAGATAAATACTTATGCTAATAATTGGACTCAGATTCTTTATTCCATAACCGGCGTATTCATTAGCAGGTATTCAAGAACATAAATATTTCGAGCTGATGATCGGTAGTCTTTAATATCTTGCCTTCGGTGCTGTATCGGCCCCACCAGTGTCCTTTTACGGCTTATTTCTGCGCAGTGCGAGAAATAAAGCACATTATTAAAGATTTTAAAAAAAATCTGCGCAATGCAAAAGTTAAACCAATAGGAACGGAACAGAGGAACGAACGAACGAACGGCGAAACGATAGGAGCGGAACTCAAAGACAAAAGTTAAGTGCGCAGTAGTAACTAATGTAATTTTAAAGATCTTTCCGTATAGGACCCGGAATAGGACCCCTGAGCTGAGCCCTCTAACATGGCTTAGCAGGGCGTTATTCCCAGTTCTCACCCTATCTTTGTCCCCAAGGGTGACAATCTGGAATCGTTTTTAAGGTGTTCAATCTTCAACTTAAACTCTTGTGAAGATTATTCACAAATCCGCCAACGTCTCGTAAAACAGACAATCAGACGCCGAGACTTGGTACAGTTTAAAATTGTTCTTGAACCGGTAAATAAAAGTTGCAGAGATGTTTTTGTTACTGTACGTTGCTTCATGTAAATATTAGCAGGTATTGTTACCCTGTTATTTGACAGTGACAGATATGACGCGCACGTCGTCGTACGGCTTGTCAGTCTTGGGGTTGGTCTTGACGCTGCCGATGTTCTGCACGACCTCCATGCCTTTAACCACGCGCCCGAACACGGTGTGCTTGTTGTCGAGCCAGGGCTGGAATCGACATTTAGTATAGTTAGTATAACGGTTAGAAGAAATAAATGAAATGAAAGTTAATTTTATTTTTTATTTATTTATTACAGTATATTTTGGACAATTGCCTTAAAACCGGGTTTGTCTAGCTCTAAGCAATAGGTTCTGCCAGAAGTAAGAGCCGACTAAAAGGGACTATACCGACTAAACCTTAAGGGCTCGTTATAGGGAGGCACCAGTGTGAGTTCGTCAGAGATTCTGGTGCCCACTGTCAAGCACAGAGGCTGGCCACCGAGGGGGTTTTAGTGGGCGTGGTAAGCCTACCTAACTTGGTTGCTCTCCAAAGCAACGGGGTATATTAGCATACAGTTAGTATGCTAGGCTACAGAAGTGATGCTAGGGCTACAGAAGTGACGCTAGGCTACTGACCGTGGGCGCGAGCGTGATGAAGAACTGGCTGCCGTTGGAGTCGGGCCCCGCGTTGGCCATGCTGACGGTGTAGGGCCGGTCGTGCTTCAGCTGCGGGCGGAACTCGTCGCCGAACTCGCCGCCCCAGATGCTCTCGCCGCCCGTGCCCGTGCCTGCGGGAGACCACACTCATGTTTTGATTGGAAACTATGTGATGTGATTATGCGTGTTTTTTGGCCAGAGGCAAGAATGAGATACCCTCCCACGGTGGATATTTCGTTCAAACGCACTAAGCGTTTCCATTCCACGTTTTTAATTCGAACGGCAGAGGTGTGGAACTCATTGCCGATGTCTATCTTTCCGAAAAGGTTCAACCCGGGGTTGGTATTTCTTAGGTAAGCGTGCTACATCTTCGACCACGTCGCTTCCCATCAGGTGAGATTGTGGTCAAACATAAGTCTAGCTTGTTGTAAAGGAAAAAAAGAGGATAACGAAGAGCCCGCGCTAGTTTTTACGTAGGAGCGTTCTGATGATAATGTATGGTCAATTATTACGTTTGGTTGTTAAAAAGTTAAAGATATTAATGGATATGGTAAACTAAATTTTTAGAAATGCGTTTAGTTTCGATTAAATACGCATAATTTTTATAAAAACTACTAGCTGACTCGACAGACGTTGTCCTGTCAAAAGCCATTGCGTAACTATAGCAACCGTAGTATGTTGATGCTAACTTGTCAATTTATAGTAAAAATTATCAGTATATATATAATTTGCAATAAATTAAAATTGCGACTATAATTTGAGATTTAAACTATCCTATCTCTCAAGTTGGATCGAACTGCACATGGTGTGCGAATTTTATTATAATCGGTTAAGTGGTTTAGGAGTCCATTGAGGACAAACATTGTGACACGAGATTTATATATATTAAGATTTTTTCACCAACCAGTTTTATTTATAAATCAGTTCCACAACTGAATCACAATCTTGATGAACTCTAGATAGATGGATAAATAAACTCTTTCTTCTTTCTCTTTACTCTTTTTTTTCTTTATCTCTTCGTTTTTATTTTTCTCTAATTTGAACATACCGGTAGGATCCCCCGTCTGTATCATGAACCCCTTGATGACGCGGTGGAAGATGTGCCCGTTGAAGTACCCGTTCCTGGCGTGCACGCTGAAGTTCTCGGCGGTGCGCGGCGCGTCCTTGCCGAAGATGCGCAGGTGGATGTCGCCCAGAGACGTGTGCAGCACGGCCTGCTCGTACACGCGCTGCACGCCTGGGGGGGAGGGGGGGGGGGGGGGAGATGATACCGAATACTTGCTATGTATTTTAGATTATGCTAGGCCCTGGTTTATGAAGATTAAAAATTTTAACCTATTAAGAAATGTAACGAAATGTTGATACAATGTTGCTATTAGTGTGATTATATTGGTGTAGGTGTTGTTACTATAGAAACTAACGTGATTTTGACTCGTTTTTGTTCGAATGTGATCAAATTTAGTCGGAGATAAAACTTGAGTATTTCCGTGTTAAATAAATGACACAATTAGTGCTGTTGTCGGTGTTGGTCTAGTGATGTTGGTTGGTCCTGGTGTCGGTATGTGAGTACCTTGTCCCTCGGTGGCGGAGATGATATCCTCCTTGCTGGGCTTCTCGTTGAATATGTCTCGGTCGGCGTCCGGACTCTTGATGTCGTCGGGGCTGCGCCGCGAGAACATGTAGAACCTGAACAATATTTAGGTATTAAATTCAAATTCTAATATTTTTATTCCCAAAACGTGGGATAGTATAATTTCCATTATTGTTAGAAGTACTGATACTGGTCAACAGAAAATAATGAAATTGAAACATTGAATACACAACTGTCGTCACTGAATAGATGCACCCCTTTGGTGGTTCTGAAGCCCAATTACTCACTCGACCAAGTGCTACCTGAACGCATCATTGTAGTCTTTGCAAAACGAATAATTATTGTGATCCAACCTGTTCTTTTTATACGCTGTGCAGAAGAGCGTTGGGTCAGTCTTCACGTTGAGCAGCGCGGGGTTCTCGGAGCCCTCCATCTCGATCGTGGTCGCAACTTTGGAGGCATTCGTCCTACCCTGGAGTGGAGGGAAAATGTCAAAACGACTGCCTGATGACAGTAAGGATTACGGATAACTGGTATTATCTAAATAAGTAAATTCGTATAGGTCGAATGGTTAGTCATGGTGCCGCTTGAGGGCCTCTGACATTGCCCTCGTGTTATCCTCCGATTCTTGATGTGTTGACATACATAATATACATTTACTATGGGGCCCTTTCAGCTTAGCATTGTTTTTTTGAATAACCCACTATACAAGCAAACTATCCGTGCATATAAATGTCTGAAAGCTATTTGGTCTATTGTTTTTTTAAACGTTGTGCTGGCAAGGCTAAAGTAAAGTAGATTGATAAAGTCTCCGATTTTATAGGTATACTCAGAAGTGGGATACGCAAAGTCGTAAATAATTCTTAAACCTGGAACAAGGCCAGATGCAGCGGCCTCAGGTTCTCCGGCTTGCCCAGCATGGCTGCGCAGCGGTTGGTGGTGAGGTTGACGAGCTTCACTCCCAGCATCGTGGAGTACAGGATGAAGTGTCCGCTCGCGTCGAACAGGATGTTGGCGAGGTGGACGGACTCCGACTTGTCTAGGTCACGCTCCGCGGCCATCCTGGGGACATTTAAAGGTAACTTAACATAGGGTAACATTTATACGTAAGGTAAGGTAACATTTAAGACCTGCATACGTGATTAATCTCGTACCCGTCTGGAGAAAAAAATCAATAAAAAATTCGTATGCGAATTACCAAACCGCACTTAGCCAGCGTAGTGGAATACAGCCTTTCGAGGGTAGACTTGATATATTACCAAACCGCACTTAGCCAGCGTAGTGGAATACAGTCTTTCGAGGGTAGACTTGATATATTTTCAGCAGTGAGATGATAAAAAGTTGAGTTAAGAAACATTAAAAAAACAACAAAGACTAAAGTGCTGATAAAATCTACAAATGGCTAAACAGATTTTTTTAAATCCCAGCTAAAACATTCTCAATCAAATCACTTTTCAAACCAAAAAACAATTGGTCCAGCTGTTTGTGTATTTTCTTTAAAGAAGTAGTTGCTTCTATAGGGTCATTCATAAAGGGTATGCCAAGCCGAAAACGGCTCAAAGTACTAATCATTATGAACAATGAACTTTTACTATGGGACCATCTCGAAATTCGCGAAAAAAAACCAGCTGTTCCATATAAAAATGTCAATGACACTCGACAAAATTTATGGAACAGCTGATTTTTACTTCGCGAATTCCGAGTTGGTCCCATAGTAAAAGTTGTTCATAATGATGAGTGCTATGAGCCCTTTTCGGCTTAGCATACCCTTTATGAATAACCCTGTATTGCGATAGACATAAAGATGTATAGCGACCTCCGGCCGAACTCCATGTTGGGCAGCTGCTGCGTCTGGTGCTGCAACTCCTGGTACCGCTGCAGGGTCTCGTCCAGCACCTTCGCGAGCCGCCCCGTTAGGAAGTTGAAGACTCGCACCTATTGCAATATACTTTGCTATAATTCTCACGTATTATTGAGTCAGATACTAGCGGCTAGACTAGTTTGCAATGTAGATAAAAACTTCTTTGAATGCAATTTTAATTTGTTGAAAAACTTTAGAGTTAGCCTGGGGAAAGAGAGAAAGTTCCTAAAAACAAATATAATTTTAAATTTTGGAAGAAATCGCTTTCGGCGATGAGGTCGTTCTTTTGACACGGAATTTTATTTTTTGTCTATGATAAAGATATATTGTTTGGTACTCATTTCTGGTCCCAGGATTAAAACATCACGCATTTTGGATATAAATCTATTATTTACCTTCCGATCCAGACTGATGGCCGCCATCTTTTTCCCGTCGGGCGAGAACGCCAGGGCCGTCGGGTAGGTCTTGTTCTTCACGAAGTCGAACAGGTCCGTATCGAGCTTGGAGTCGAACTTCACGCACCTCGGGTACTCGAACTCGTGCTTAGGACCTGTCCAGTATTCTATGATACCTGTATGGTACAATTACAAAATTATGCATGGGTTGACAATTTAGCTGTGATTTAAATGGTTAGCAATATAATTCAAGTTGTGGCCAGCTTTAAATCACATTTAGCTGTACAATACTATTGGTTACGGGTTCATTACACGTTACGAGTACAGTGGCGAGACAGTAAATGGTCATACTCGGCCGAGCAAATAAATCATGGCGCTAGCGACTGTCACGCCTCGTCAACATGTTTATACCAATAGAGTACTCGGGCGAAGGCACTGTCTCGTTCTCGCCACTGTACTCGTTACGTGTATTCAACTCATTAGCCACTTGCGTTGAGTGAGAAAAACGAAGATTATTATTTGGGATGAAAAAATAAATTGACCACTTCTTCTTCACCAGAGAATGAGTGTATTCCTCGACTATGACCATTCACAACTCTCTACAACCAGTGGTTTGAGCAGTATTTTGTCTGTCAGAAAGATTTTACTTATGTTGAAACAAGAAAATTCTAATTTTATAAACGGATCACAAAATGCTTACTAGTATCTTGGTAAGTTTCAAATTCGTATAGATTAAATAAAAAACTAAAACAAATTGAGAAAATATTGATTGCTGCCTACAAGCCTACAGAAAAGCTTACTGTACCTGCTTTATCAACTGAGACGGCCACTTCGTACACCGGGTTGTACTGTATAGTAGCCACCGTGCTCTGGTGCAGAGTGTGGAAGGTGTGCAGCGGAGTGCCTGAGCTCTGTGTGCCGTCGAACACGTGGATCTTGTTGGAGTTGCGCTCTGATCTGAGAAACAGATATTAATGGTATAAAGTCTTACTAAAAAAACATTCTAAAATACTAAATATTACCGAATTATTACATGCGTCCTGCGGTGTCATCAGCTAAGTTATGATGATGATAAAAAGTAGTCTATGTCCTTTATTATACCCTAGACAAAGAGTAGGGAAAGTTTCAAGACGATAAGTTGAGTAGTCAAGGCGTGAAAGCATCACAAACAAACCCAATACATACTGTATTTTTCTTATATTCAGTTAGTATATCCCAATATGTTAAAAAATATGGGAAACAGGCTACTAACAATTTTTTTTTATGTATAATAATTGAGTGACGAGACGAGCAAATTGCTCGCCAGATGTTAAACGTCATGTTTGCCCATAATTAATAAAATGTGTCCTAAGAAAAAGCCTGGTTTGTTTTGTAAGTAAATTTTTATAAGTTGGACATCTAAAAAGAAACAGAAAGGTCATTTTTACTTACACTGCCAATGCAGATATAGGGTCTCCAGCAGAATGGACCCACTCTGCACAATATGGTTCAAATGCTATAGTTATCATATTTATCATATCTGAAACAAAAAACAGTGTAAGCCTTACAGGATTCTATAAATGAATACTACAATAATATACAATAACATTATTTTTACAAAACAAAAAACAAAAACCGACTTCAAAAGACCGACTATTGAGTTATTCATCTATTTGTCGCGCACGTACTTAATGCAAATTTAAGACTTATATGTTTTTCTCATGGATGCCATTATCAGAACTGGACTAAATTGAAATGGGACCAAATGGGAAGCGTCAGCTTTCTAATAAAAAAAGAATTATCAAAATTGATTCACCCAGTCATAAGTTATGAGGTACCTAACAAACATAAAAAAAAAAACATACACACGAATTGATAACCTCCTCCTTTTTTTAAGTCGGTTAAAAAGAAGCAGGATCATACTTATAAACACTGCTCAAAATACTCCAACAACTTCTCGCTGATATGAAATGTCACATGCATAAACATGGCAGAGAATTTCAAACACTAAGTTTGTCCATCATCTTCTTACCCTTATCCCACCGGTCGGTACAGTATGTACTTTTTCCATTCATCTCTTTCACTCGTCATAATTATCTGAATATTAAGTTTAAGCATAGTCAATAAATGAGACAGCACAAGATTGTTTTTTTTCTTGTAGAATAGTGAGGATGCAGTTTGTGTTTACAAGGCAAGTGGTATTATTATTTATCTAGGACATCTAGGTGAAAATTCTATCCAAAGTGTATCTTAGTTAAAAATTGTATTGTTTGTTCATTAATAAAAACTCCCAATTTTCCTTATTTTAAGAAGATATGCTGGCCAGGCTAGTTACCGAGCCCTAATTTAAATTAAAAAATGTTATATTTTACCAAAATTGATGACATCAAATATTTTAATAGTCTTCTCAGTAGACGCAGTACACAGCAGTGAGCCCGTGCTGTTTGTGGCTATGTGGCTGATTGTAGAGAGGTGACATCGGAAATGTTTGACAAACTCAATGCCTTCCTCCTGCGAACATAACACATTGTGGTATTAGAACTGCACTATTTATAAGAGTTAGCATTTAATAACAAAATTAAGCTTAGTATAATTAATTAATTATTATTATTAGTTAATTATAATAATAGGTACATATTGTTGAGACAATAAAAACATAACCTATAAAAATAGTTTTACCTGTTTCTTCCAGAACTTGAGGTGACCATCCTGACTAGCGGTGATTATAAAGTCTGTTTTAGTTACTACGATGTGTGTTACAATGTCACGATGCATGTAACTGAACTCATACGTTTCCGAAGACGGTAAGTTCTCCAGGTACAATGATTCAAAATCCAGCACTAAAAAATAATGTTAGAAGAACAAGGTTAAAAATGCATGTACTATGATAAACTATAGTAATTTTATGACTAGAAATTAGTTACCATTTATTGAGAACAGTTAGAATACTTGAAAAAACTACCTTTGCGTTTTTTAGGTTTCGGTTTTGTCGCCTCAGAGGGCATGGGTCCTATCCAGCCATCATCATCGCCTTCATTCTCTCCCTCTGTATTATCCTTATCATTAGGCCTTTTTTCTGCAGACATTTTTTATCATAAAGACAATTTACAATAAAAACTTTTAAAACGTACAAAACAAAACAAAATGAAACAGCAGAGCAGAGTGCTATAATGTGACAGACTGCTGACTGACAGTCAATCAGACAACTGAATTAGGTGACATTAACAAAAAATAAATTTTGACATTGATATTTATTTTCTTTGATAGTGCTGTGTATGTGTAAAGCTTGATTAAAAACCGGTAAAGTAGAAGAAATAAAATGTCATGTAAGAATATACTCTGTGATCATATTTTGATAAAATTTTCAAATCTATGAATGCTATTGGTCGGATTTGAATACTCGATTATGATTGGTTGCTAGACAATTTCCATTGGTCAAAGATTATTTTATCAGAGACAATTTATTTTTATTTTGTTTTCGTTTAGGACAAAAATCAAACAAACATTTAAATAAATCCTTCTAAGCTCTCTTTATTTGCCCCATTTTGTGTAAAAATATTATTATTCTTCGAAAAAAAAAATTCGGCGTGGGGTGGTGGATAGTTTTGTTACAAAATTAAAAGTTTCAAATGCGTTGTTGAGTCACGTTGCAGTATTTAAAACTTTTTAATTTGTTATGTTGTCTATGCCCAAAATGTCTTTTACGGATTCGTAGTGATGGTGGCTGGCTTTCTTGCTAACGAAGCGTCCTAAATTATAACTAATTTGTAAAACTTACGATATTTTAGGTCGTACAACGGTCTTTATAAAAGTGACCTAAGTGCTCAAGAAGTTTCATAACCGATCGGTAAGTGCAAAGTGCAACATTGACTGTGAAACCGCGCGCTACCGGTACCTCTACACGTGGTTTAGGTTGTCCGAGTTCTTTGGATGTTACGACTGCAGTTTCACGTATTTATCGCGTAATATCTCATCGAAACGTTCTGCCCAAAGGTTTCGAAGCAGCATTAAACATCGGACAAGTCCTTAAGCCGAGATTAGGTTGTTTATTGAACGTGGTCGCCTTGACAAGCAGTTGTGAGTCGCTGACACACATTCGTTCTTGAGGTAAATTATGTGAAATGTGTTTTCCCTAGTGCTATTTTACTTATACTAATCTACAACACCTCACGTAAGTCTAATTTCATCAATGTTGATGGGCTATTATGTTGTAGTATCATTGTTTCTGGGTTATGTAGTATCGAGGTTTTCTTTTTTTTTTCTTCAAATAAAGGCAATGACGCATCTTGTATACACATTTGAAATCTTCTGTTACCTTATAGTCCACTTTTATCTACTTAAAACAATCGATTCATGAAGAGTATGTCTTACATGCCAACTTGTACAATGAAAGGTTATGAATTCAAAATTATCATCATCATCAGCCTGTATTAACCCATACTGGGCCTTCCTTGGTTATGCTATTCGGTTCAGTCCCTTTCAAATCGTGTTCTGCTGCCTTTTAAATATTGTTGGGCCACTCTAATAATGATAAACTCTAAATACTTCAGTGAAACATGGTTTTGCCCAATGACCTGTAAGTTGTCAGTAGGCCTCTAGCTAGCGGCTGGTACTCAAATAGTAGCCGATAGATGTAGCAAGCAGTTGACTTTTTGTTATTTACCGATGTAAAACTATAATACTTGCGATTACTTATTCAAGCTTGTTTGCTTGTCATTTTATCGGACCCACTCTTAATTGGGCCTATTGTAAATTTTTACATTCTCTGCAGATCTCTGTCAAATCAAACCAGGTTGGTTGATAATTGTTTTCAGTTCAGAATTCAATAACTTGTTTAAAATAAAAATATATTTTGTTATGTATGTACTGCGATGTGGCTTGTATTGTATGGTCAAAAGTATAACTAGACTTGTTGTCTGATATGCTCTTTTACTGTTAAATAGAAAAAAAAAATTGTAATAGCGCTTCATTAGTGATCATCTAGATTCAGCCGTATGACATATTATATGACGGCACTTGTGCCAACATGAACTTAACTAGATTCACTTAGTGTGAACCATGCTTTGCCCCTTTACTATTGATAAATAGTCTCATTCATCTGGATTCTTCAAGTCTGCACGTAACTGCATAACTACATGCAATAGCTTAGAGGCTGTAGAAAAGTACATAATGTTATGCTAACTGCTGTATAAATTTCTTATTCCTAGAAGTAATCTCAATGGAATTGAAATTATCCTGATCGCACATGTTGTGTTCATTAACATGTGACTACAATGTTTTATTGTAATGAAAGACGTCAAACATTGTACTAATTTAACGAGCTATTCTTAAATGAATAATACTTCTAATGAATCAAGTATAATTTCGGTTGTTCTATGAAAGGAGGTACAGGTTGGAACCTCAATTAAAGTTAAACAGAAACAATCTAATACAAAAAGGTTTGAATAGATCCACAACCATCTGGATTTGAAATTAGAGTTTGTTTTCTAAATGATTTTGTCACATTGTACTTCTTATTTTACTAGTTTTTCCGATAATTGAATTGATTATTTGAACTTCAGCGGGTAAGATGTGAATTTGGCAAGGTTTTCTTTCTTCAAATAGTTTTTTATGCAGATTACAACAGTAAATTTTTACTTTTTTCAGCAATTTACATGATATTTTTGCTTGCATAAAATTTCCAACCTAAGTCGTATTTACCATTTTTGAGCACACTGTACCTCTAAATGAGCTGTAGTTGAAAACCGATCTGTCACATTAAAAAAAATTGTAACATTAGGGTATTTTTAGTTCGTAATTTCATTCATCAATTTGAATAAAATTACCGAGTAGGTAATCACTTTGTTTACCATAATCACTGTTGGTAATGACTTTCACAGCGGCTTTCACTTATCCCCTCCTAGTATTAATTGTAGTTTTATTTTGTTTATAACTCTTTGTTGTTGCAATGTGATTGACCTGCAGTGCGTACATTGAATAAATAGCACAATGAATAATAGTTAGTGTGTTCAGTGTGTTGGTATCAAATAACCTACATTATGTTATCAATTGATTCATTATAACTTGTAGAGATGTTCTGCGTATATAATATACATACAGAACCACATGTTTTAAGATTACATTTCAAATATGGATAAAAAAAATCCAAATTTGTACTTAATACAGGCTGGCATCACTATGTGGGATACATAGCTGGAATGAGAGATTTATTTAATGAAAATGCAATCTGTTTCTGTTAAAGTTTGAAAACAATATTGTTGTTAATCTCAGTGCTAGGTAAATGTCTTCCTTGGACGTCAATATTATCCGTGTTATGTTGATATCTGCCGGTCCTGGCGTAGAGTTAGTCACGCCACTCCGCGACACTCGAACCACTCTAAAACTAGACCAAGTGTTTTCGGCTTAAACAAAATGTAAAGAAGCTGGATTGGACATTTTAATAACATTTCAGATACATAGTTATTTTTCTGTATTACCTAGTCATTTTGAGAACAACAACCTAAAAAAATGCTCATGCCGTTTTTTAGTTGTGTTAGTAGGATTGATCATTTCGAGATTTATACCTATCTCTTTGGCATAGAAAAAGACGATCAGAATGCACTCGTGTTTCTCGCGAAAGTTTCGGAGTAAAAAGTGCGGAAACGCTTCTATTGTCAGCCTGTAGCCTGCTATTCGTAAAAGCCGCTGTCTATGAAAAGGCTGTATTTTTCGTAATAATAAGGTTGGCCTGACATGAAATGTAGGTCATAACGACCCTTTTAGCATACCTACTGGTTCGGTCTAACCCTCATACTATGTCAACTAGCACAGCAGGCTACTACGCGGCAATTGCTCTAGCAATCGATAGTTTAGAGGCCGAGAGGCGTCGTCGTGGCTTCGCGTCCTCAGTTCTGGGACATACATTGCTATGGCTTCGATAAGTTTCGACATTTCACTCATTTTAAAGTACTTCGAATAGCCGGTCGCGACTGGTCAGCGAAATTCAATACGATAGGCCCAGTTCATAGAGTCGTTGCGGCATTTACAACCGAATCCAACCGTCAACCGTGTATCGAATGGTATGTTGGCCTTAGGCCCTGTTTATTCTGTAACCCATGACCAAAACACAACTATAGCTGGCCAACTCCACCTACGCAAGCAAATTATTACACAAGCTTTCATTGTATCGTTACTCTAACTAATATACATTATTACTTTGGGTTAAATTAAAATAATAGCTACGTGAAACTAGTTCTGTTATCTATGTCAGTTCTCATGTACATACTCATTTTCTCTGATTGTCCTATCAAGTTGAATTCATGACCTAAAGACCTCGGCAAATGACGACTTGATATGACGTCATGCACAGACCTTATTTCTATCATGATGTCATTAATTTTGAAGTGCTGTTATCATGACACGCTGTTCATATCATATCAGAGTTTAATCCACGAAAAACCTTACCCCTATTCGCTCACGTTAATCCATAAATAATGCATTATTGTGTACCAACTAAACCAGTAGTGAAATTTGCACACTATATTGTTGTAACCAGTGAGATGTAACAAATAATAATAATAAATAATAATACGTGTATATAAAAAATCATTGGTTGTAACCGGTTAGGAGAGAAGGTCGGAGGCGTGTTCATGATTTGCACCATCAATTAAATCGGCTTTGTTATTCTTCTATTCATCTGATATTAACTTATTTAAACAAAAACAAAACAAACAACACAACAAAAAAACAAACAAATAATAACAAAAAAGTTATTTAAACACTCCTTTTCACAGGTAGCGTATCCCTTTAAATGTATTATTGTTAGTTGCTATGGTAGTCTTTCGCGGTCTTTTTTCCTTCTCCAATAATAGTTTCTCGCTTCTTCTTCACTTGTGTCGGTACTTTTAGGCGCAATTGAATCTGGAGTCAATATATTTGCATCGTTCCACATCCTGTTAATAAACGTTATTGTGTGTGACTTGTGCAACACCGCTCAATTGGCGGCAATCGTGGACAATTTGTCGAGATCTCCCGCGGCTCTTATCACGACGCCGACGCGACGTCACTTGTATCTGTTAACGACTTGTTTAAATACGCACAAAACTTACTTCCTAAAATACAGAAATTACAGAAAAATATGTAGGTAGGACACTTTTTTAATTAACAAGATCAAGAGAGAGGCGTCGCTCGTTCGTATGCAGGTTCAAGTCTTGTCGGTCGGTTTACCAATGTTTGTTCTATTTTCTTTATTGATCTATTCGAGCAGAGCAGCACATGCGTGACTTCATAATCATCATGATGGTGTCATCTTGATATTTGTTAGAGGTCTATGAGCAAAACTTCTTGCTATCGCATTATACTGCTTTTTTAGATGCTTTTGGTGCATTCTAGTCCAATCCATGATGACGTCCAATTATTTAAATTACGGACGTTGTCCTTCGCTTTTCTATGGAATTTCGCTAGAGAATCGACTTCGTTGCGTGACCGAATCCTTCAAACTTGATTATACATTTTCTTAGTCATTTTCACTGCCCTTTATTAAGGGCGCCCTTCACTCGTGCACGTGATATACCCAGTTTGGTTGTATAACTTACGAAAAACAGATTGATATTTCAGTTAGTCTTATCAAGCCGGTTATTGGTGCGAGTGAGACGGCGCAGGGGAACGACCGCGCCTCGTCACAAGGTCAAGGGTAAAACTACGCGGATTTTGTCAGCGCTGTCAATCGTCGTAGTCAGTACGTTTGGCTCTTTGTTAGAAAACATTCGCTCGTAGAAAGTTAATTTTCTTTTATCGCTACAACTTGCGTGTACAGCGCTACAAAAATATCTTGGAGTTGACTGGGGGAGCCACCTATTCGTTTACCGAACAAAACTGATGACCGCCCGTTGACAATTTTTAGTTTCTTCAGCTTGCCACCTTCACAGATAAGTTGTAGATTGGTGTTTTATTGCTCTTTTCGATTGAGCATATTGGCATAAAATGTTATGACAATCTGATTCCGTGGGCGTTTTATCGTTTTACGTATTTGTATCAAATAATGATAGCATCATAAAAATAGATAATGATCAAATTCAACTACACAATAAATTTTCGTGATAATGACGTTGCAGTTTCATCAAATAGCGATTTCGTATAATCTTTTCAATGTAAAAATGAGCTACAATTTAGTTTTGGAAAGCGTACCGAAAGTACATCGCCATAACTATGATTATTTTTGAACCTGTGGAACAAAATATCGAAAAATGTAACCAAGCTTTATCTATCTCTGTAGCGGCGTGCATTTCAACTTAGGATAGGGCCATACCTACGATTTTTCTCGCAATTTTAAAGAGCGATGCGAAAACTGACAACACACTTGGAGACAAGCATACAGGTTACATAAAAAAGATACGATAGATAAGATTAAAAAGACTGAACGTTACTTTTCGTTTTGATCTTGATAACTAGATGATAATAAACACCTTTTATGTATTACTTAATAATATTGTCTTGTGCACAATTTCCTTGCCAATTTTTGCGAAAATTGGTTTAACCAGTTCTGCCATTTTGTTCAACGGCATCAGATAGACGTGATTCATGTATAAATATATGTGATGATGATTCTCACGTTATCTATTTGTATTGTTTCCAGCAATGAGTTCAAGCGTATGCTACAAATGCAACCGGACGGGGCACTTCGCCCGCGAGTGCACGCAGGGCGGCGCGCCCCGCGACTCGGGCTTCAGCCGCCAGCGGGAAAAGTGCTTCAAATGCAACCGCACCGGACACTTCGCCAGGGACTGCAAGGAGGAGGCCGACCGTTGCTACAGGTTATTATCACTATCAAGTAACACTAACTGCCAATAGTTTCTTCATCTCTCGTATTGCTTTCCGGCCGCCTACACCATATTGTGTCTAGCGGCTGATGACCTCCTGGTAGTGGCCCCCGAAGTTTCACACAAGATAAAAAAACTTATATAAAAATATAAATTCATTTTGAATGCAACTCTCTCTTTTACCGTTCCACCTGCCAAAAAGGTGTTCACAACAAATAAAAGGGTAAAACGGGTTTCCGAACTCGTCACTTCTTTGCAATAAAAGGTGTTGGCAGGTGGCATCAAGTTCAACCAACAATAGCTTTATTCAACATTAACCTTTGTATTGTATCAACCCTCGACTTTCATTCACGGCCAATCGCTCTCAATAATGATACCATTTTCATCTGTTACTTTGCTTTCATTACCCTTTTATGTTCACGGTCTAACACTTTAGCAACAAAAAAGTACGATTTTGACCTTTCACTTTCAACACGCCATCACCGCTTTCGGTGCTACAGAATTGATTCTAAACTCGATAAACTTGGTACATTTCACTAGATTCGTGGAAATGTATTGAAATTTATGCATGTTGGGCGTAGCGACCTCACGCTGGCAATGACCTCGACATCAAGGTCAAGCGTAGTTTATGACTGAAAGTGTGATTAAAAAGGTGGTAACTTCTGTAAAGCTCGGCGTGCCAGTAGATAAGCCGCGATCGCGGCCAGTTAGCTGGGCCGGTTTGAATAGTCCAAATACGCCCTCCATATACGCAAATTGTTGTGACAAGATTAGTCACTTAAATCGTGTTTATAGAGTTGGAGGTTGTTTTGTAAAGGCTCGGTTTGGTGTAGTAACATGTATAATTGTGTGTTACAGATGTAACGGCACGGGGCACATAGCGCGTGAGTGCGCGCAGAGCCCCGACGAGCCGTCGTGCTACAACTGCAACAAGACTGGGCACATCGCGCGGAACTGCCCCGAGGGCGGGCGCGACAACTCCAACCAGACCTGCTATAACTGCAACAAGTCGGGTCACATTTCGCGCAACTGCCCCGACGGCACCAAGACTTGCTACGTGTGCGGCAAGCCCGGGCACATCTCCCGCGACTGCGACGAGGAGCGGAACTAACGCACGGGCTCCGCGCCGCGCGTGTGGCCTCCGCCGCACCACGAACCATATATCTATACAATACATATACTATGATGCCACGCACGGACGATAAGCAAAGGACGCTCTATGCGACACTAGATCGTAACACCACACGGAAAATTGACGCAAAGGAATTACAAATTAGAAGCAGCGAAGCAGTAACGAAAGTAAAGTAAGACGACTGACGACGGAAAGGGGATGAGGTTGAAATGTTGACTTGTATATAGGTCTCCAGGGCGCGGCCCGCGCTCGCTCGGATATAGTTTAATGTTTGTTCTAGCACGATGTGGACGAGTTATTGTGTTTTAAATCATTTAATAATCGTATTCGCTGTTGATGAGGTAGCGAACTTACATATTAATTAGCATTTTCAAAATAATAATGTATTTAATATATTTTGTACAGATGTTTTTGTCGAGAGATAAATTGGATGGTGGCGTACTATGAGTTTTCAATGAAGAGTGGAGGCCCCGTGGACACCCGTTCCTAGTCGAACTAGTTAGTCGGCGCGTCTCTCAGCCGGCGACTGTACTCACACTTGCACTCATCGTCATTATTTTACTAGATCACTTCCTTTGTTTATGAGATCCTGCAACCCTTGTGGAGATTCCAGTGGTTTACTAGAATTTCATCAATCGGAATATTTTTTATTTTGTTATCCTTGTCAATGTGCCTCTGTAATACTTAATTATAATTAAAGTTATTCAGCCTTCAGTGGGAGATGATTAATAAAATCTTGCCTTATTATTGAATTTTTACATCCTTACCTTACGTAATTATTATAGTTTCTTTAACTACAGCAGCACACTATTAATTTATTTTGGTCTCTTGAACTCTTGATGTTGGCTAGACTAGAATTTGAATCCTATAGGGTACCTTTTTTCAATTACTGGGTAGTTTCAATAATATTATCCTTACAAGTATTTTCTGTATCCCTGAAAATATAATAGACGTAAAAATACTGGACAATAAAACTGAAAAGTCTGTATTTTGTACGCCTCATTTAGAATAGCGAGGAGAAAGGTCTCGACATTAACCTAGTTTACACCAGTAAAGTCCGAGTTATGCCCCAGTAAAGTGGAAGCTTCAATGGAAGACCCAAAGATTAGTTTTTTTAACTACCGAAAAGTTATATTTCACTGGATTATTGGCGACTGTTTGTCCAAGCCACCAAGCAATGTCAAAGGTCTTCAGGCAGCCAAAAAACGTTTACACTATAAATAGAGCTAGCCATTCGACCCAGACGAACTTACTTCCTGGAACATTTTTTATGTCTTACTCTTGTTTACTGAATACTACAATCACCATTAAAAAAATATGCAAGGACGTTTTTCGCGTTCCCGCCAAAACTGCGTCGCAGCATGACTATGACTCATGTTTTATTCACAAATGGCAAGCCATTGAAAAGGATTTGTACGACAAGCGACAATAATGCGAGCAACCGATTTTGTCGTCAAACAGAAAAGCAAAATCAAAAACCTCAATGTATCGGTGAAAAGTCGCAGGATCCAAAGTTTTTCTATCTACGACCACGTGTAGTGTAGCAAATCTTTTTGAAATTAACCGCTTACGGAAAAGCTTTTTTAATCTGTGAATGGCAAGTCGGATCCGGATTTGTAAGTTGTGTCGTAAATGATCGCAACGGAACTTACCGGTTTTTGTTCTCACTAGCCGGGCGTGGTAGAGTGCGGTTGCGCGACAAATGACAAACGAATCGCATTTCTGAATGAAGTGAGTAATGGACCGTTGTTAACGTACTTGTTTGTTTATTTCAATTAAAACTTATTTTTCAATGAATTATTCTTAAAACCAACAGCATTTTGCAATGTATTGTTGTGCCGTTTAATCTTGCGTCCATAACGACAAGTTTCTTTTGAAGAATTAGAAGAAATATTAAACATATCCATGGGCGTTAACTTCAGGTTAGGTGAATTGTTAAGTTTTATTAAATTAAAATTTAGGGTAATGCCTGCTTACTCTACGTGTTTATTGACTTTGAATATGAGAAAAATGTATAGACTACAATTTTACACCATTTATTCTAATACTCTGAAGATACTGACAGAGTTACAAGTATTGGAAGTGTGCTGGTTGTTGGGACCAAACAACAAAATGATCTGTTTAAAATTAGTTGCTACTGACCTATTTACTCATCAATTGCAAGCTTTGATTATGCGATAACCTTATTGTTTATCTAATTCAACATTTTTTTGCAGGCATTTATTACAAGACTGAACAATGAATCTCATATTGTTAGTGTACTTACTAGCAGCTTCAATATTACAAGTTTGTCGGAGTCAGGACTACGCCTCCTACCCTCCTACATACAACCCCGATCCTAGGCAGCCTAGTCCAACAAATGATTACTACAATCCCAACAGCCCTAAATATGATAATCCTTATGACCCTAGAAGAAAAGATCAAACTAGGGATCAGAGTCAGTTTGACGTGAACAGGAACCCGTATGATCCCGATCAGAGGTACGAGAATCGAAATGATTTATCATATCAGAACAAAAATGATCCATATCAAAATCGGAATGATCCACTGTATCAAAAGAATGATCCGACATATCAAAATCCATATAACAGTATAGATAACACCCCAAGGCCTACATGGGACAATAGTAGGACTTACACTTCAACATATACTGGAGGAGCTTTGGAACATGAAAGCGTTATTATAAATGAAGCGTAAGTATCATATTTATTCATGGCATAAAATTATAATAGTAGACTTTTGTACTATTACAACTAATTTAAACAGAAACTACAAACATACATAAACTTTTATACATATCTAACTACTTAAAAATACTAGAAAACCACTTAAAATCCTTCATCATCTTATGAATGCTTAATTAATGGTTCTATTCCAAGAACCATTAATTTTCATCTAATTTTAGCATAGATAACTCTACAGTTATCACCTATTTATTAGTCTACTTTTTGTTTGGAAAAACCCAAAAGCTATGCCTTTGTAAACTATGATTAGTTCATATCTACTTGTCTCTTTACACTCTTTACACACTAGTCATTCATAACTCCTTTTCTCTAGTCTTTTATAACTCTCTAGCTCTCACATCCATTCTTTTCCAGAACATACTTCATAGTGGCCTCCCGCATGGTTCGACCGGGCCAGATCTACAAGATATCTGCCAACATAATCCGCGCGCGTCTGCAGATGACCCTCAGAGCCTCGATATCTTGCAACGGAGTCGAGATCACCGATGTCACCCAGAGGGTGAAGCAGGGTGTGCCTGAGATATTGAATATGAGGGTAAGTTAAAAATAATTATCTTCTTATATAATAAAAATGAATTGCTGTTTGTTTGTCTGGCTATAACTTGAGAATGGCTGGACCGATTTCGCTAATTTTTATCTTAAAATAATTGTGAAAGTTCATGGAAGGTATGAAAGTAAAAAAAAAAAAAACCGCGGGGAGCAGCTAGTGATTTGTAAAACAGAAAAATAAAAATCTTAGCTGTAAAATGTATGACCAAGCAGAGGCAATAGAGAAGCAAGATTGATTCAAAATGTATGTAGTTTGATTCCTTGTAACTAAGTTTTTTTTTCACAAAATCAATAGCTGTTATGTAAAAAGTAACTCAGTAGGAGAGTTCGCGTGATAGCGCGTCATACTTAGCGATTATTATTCCGAGTATTTCCAATTCCAATTTCCAATAAGTTATTTGAATTGGGGGCGATAAATTCCGCTTGGGGTGGATGGCTCAACCTATACAACTTACCTTATACATTTTACAATTATTTTATTGTATTATATTCATATAACATTTGATATTCGAAAGTTTGTGAGCGTGTGAATGTTTGTTAATAATACTACTATACTGATTTTGATTTATTTTATTGAAGTAAAAACGCTTTATGCACTTACAATTACCTCACAGTAAAAAAAATACGAATTGAATTAACTGATGAAATTTAAAATATAAATAGTTTGGTTAGAATGTAGTAGCCTATTTATTATAGGCTACTAATCACCCTCATCAATTCATCATACTGGACTGCGGGTAACAGCTAGTAATTGATATACGTAATGTATTGCTATGTATTGCCAGGTGCCCACCACCACGGTGCCGGGCGACTACAAGCTCCGCCTAGAAGGGCTGTACCTCGACACGCCGTTCGGCGGCCGCGCCTTCTCCAACGAGACGCAGCTCACCTTCTCCAAGAGGTTCATGACTATATTCATACAGATGGACAAGCCGGTCTACATGCAGGGACAAACTGGTGAGTTTTCAGCAACTGAGCACAAAATGTTCATACAATTTTGATCCATATTGACTTGAAAAGTATCTTATTTATTATCTATTTTATTGTGCTATTCTACTAGTTTATTAGTTAAATATGAGTTTGTCTTATTGAACTAAACAGTTATTTGAAAGCTCCGATAGCTCTTCTAGCTGCTAATGAAATCCTCTTTCCGGAACGCAAATTCGTCCAGTCAGAGAGCCTTATCTATTCTTCTTCCGCCGTGACAATGTGTTTATAGAAAAAGCCTTTATTGCTGTACTACTTAATTTCATTTATAAAACATTGCATTAAGCGTCGATAAATACGCATGGTATAAGGATGAAGAAACTATACAATAAGTCTCTAGTACCACAACACCTGATGCAATAAGAGTCTCCCAGGCTGTGCTCAGTTATTTTGGGGAGCTCGGCTGATTTGGAGGCTGGTGGTAGGGGGGCGATGCTCAAAATACCCCAAGCAGCACTTCGATACGGGTCACATCACCTACAGTAAGATTTAGAACGATGATTTTTAACTACTATTTGCTTTCCAGTACGCTTCCGCGTGATCCCAATCAACACCGAACTGAAGGCGTTTGGGCGAGCCATAGACGTATTCATCCTGGACCCCAACAAACGCATCATGAAGCGGTGGCTGTCTCGACAGGTGAGCCCTTGTACATTGGTACTATCTAACCGACAACTTGTCTTGTTGTTTACGTTTGTCATCAAGAGAAGGAAAAAAAATGTGTAAATGTTTCCAAAGCAAAAGTACCTGGTTCCTATAATTCCGGCGCTGATTCCTGTGACAAACCAGCCGTATGTTCTCAGTTGTTACCACTGGGGACAAATAATAAATCTAATACATGGCCCTTGGTGACAGTTCTGGCGCCGAGTGTGTATTTGTGCTGAGCTTTTGACACAATTCTCTTCGTTCTTGTTTGTTTTATGTGTTTTTTCATCAAATACAATATTCCCTTTTACATCTTCCCTTTCCTTTAGCTATGTTTTGTACCTATTATAAAAAAAATATTAGGCCCAAATTTGAAGGCATTTTAAGACAGATCTAAACTAACTAAAAATATATCTGTCTTTATCATTGCAAGCCAAGGATGCCAATAGTTTTAGAAAATTTAGATCTGTCTTAAAAAGCCTTCAAACTTGGGCCTATTATCTATAGTTTTTATTTCATGAGTTCCTTAAATTCATGAGAAGCACCCACAACAAAATACTTATTCATTATTCATCAATCAATCATTGCCTATAAATGTTATCCACAAACACCTGCATCAACCAAATAAAAATTAACTCACGCTAACATATCCATAAAGTTACGGAAAACAAAAGACTGGTTTCCCATTGGGATCCCATAACCTATTGTGCTACTGGACCCGCGGTACAACACTGTTTTGAACGTACCTATTGTCTTTGCGTACCGAATGAAATGAGATACGGAACAACAACAGTGGCCCATGTATTATGCAATAGTGTATTAGGACGGTTAAATCGGACAACTAGTAAAATAAAGAGGAAAAAAATAACAAAAAGTTTCTAGAAATCTAGTTAAGTTTTTAGCCGGTTATTAAAATATGTCAGCCCTTACGATGTGCTTTATTTCTTCATCAAGATTGGTTAAGTTCTCAAAAATATGTTACGACTTGTATGTATACTAGAAAAAGTCATATTCTCGTCGTCGGGTATATGATGCCGCATTGTTCCGTTTATCATTAATCTATTGATATTACAAAGAGGTATGTAGGTATGAGGTTTTCTATGTTTGTTGGGTATTGCTCTGAATTATTTTACAAACGGTAAGCTACGGGCTATGTTTTATAGCCACTCTCATGTGAAGCTGAAGTCCGAGCAGCAAAGCGCCGGGCACGAAGTTCCGGGCAACAGTTAGTCATTATAATGAATTAACCACGATTTGTTATAATTAAGATGCGTGGCGTGTTTATAAAATAAACGCACGGAGCGCGTCGTGTGTAAACTTAGCCTGCGTTCTGGGTATCAGTCAAGTGATTAACTTACTATGCTTAGCCTGATGCTATCTTTTGAAATCATTTTAATAATGATTAGTTTAGTTTTTGAAGCATGAGATATAAAGATTAAAAGATATTCATGAATTTGAAATTAACTCCAATCTTCTTCTTCTCGTATACATACATACAATTCAATCGCTGTTCGTTAGTCTCGCTAAAATTAAAAAACGGCTTCACCGATTTGAATAATTGGGGTGGTTTAAAAACCAAAAAAGTGGTTCAAAATGCGGGACGTTGCTAGTTACATCTCGTAATAAGGCTAAAGTTATAAATATTTCTACTGATAACGCTCAAATGGTTAGAAAACGGTGTAAACTTATTATTAAACTTTATTTTTACGTAAATTTTCTTTAAACATATTCTGTAATCTCCATCTTTAGAGTAACTTCGGCACAGTGAGTCTCCAGTACCCCATGTCCGACCAGCCGCTGTACGGCGAGTGGACCATCCGCGTCGAGGCGCTGGGCCAGGTCGAGGAGACGCAGTTCCTGGTCGAGGAGTACTATCAGACAAGATATGAGGTGGGTTTGACCTCGCGGTACTACGATCTTCAATAGGACACGATGTCTGACCAGCCGCTGTGCTAGTGGGCAGCAAGTTATGAGGGTGGAAAAACCATCATCGCTTTCTTATTTTTTTGTTGAACAGATCAATAGACAAATTCCTATCTCAATTTGGTTAAGTTTAAACAGCAAAGATAATCTGTTATCTACTTATTGAAGACAGCAGATCTTCAAGCAAAAACGAGTTATTTATCGGTAGAAATTCTCATATGACTGAATAGTCAATTACTCTACCAGTCATTACGGTTCATTATCGCGTTACAGGTGAACGTGACAATGCCGGCCTTTTTCTTCAATACAGAGCAATACATTCACGGAAAAATTATGGCCAACTATACGTCTGGAGGACCTGTGCAAGGGAATCTGACCCTTAGAGCCACCATCCGCCCGATACCGCAGTACCGGCCTAGATATTATAGAGAGGTAAGATAAATATTGCTTTATTGCACCTAATTTTGAACGCTTCTTTTTGCTTAATTATGTAGTTAAGTAACTGATCTAAAGTAATGTATGATTCAGTTGGATATTCATTATTCCGAATATAGTTTTGGTCACAACTAGTGAGCTTTTAGGAGTGTTTAAACTACGCCAGTTTATATAGTAAGATCTTACATAGCTAACTTACTAAAACTAAACCTGTCTTTGTCATTGCGGTCTATTGGAGGAAATCAATAGCTTTAGTTAGTTTAGATCTGTCGACCAAAGTCGAATTGATCTGACTGTGCGTGCCTATATCAATTAAAGAACAGACGGCAACAAATTATAAGATTATCCCCACTCATTATTTCCAGACTTATTTATTCGTTATTCTTTCAGGGTCAATTCAATAACAGAGGTCAATTCGGGGCTGGCGGCTATGGAAACAACCAATACACGAGAGGTAAGTTTCTTCAACTAGAAGGTTCTTCAACTATGATTACAGGTAGTACGATTACCAATTCGTTTTATTATACAAGGTGTAACGGACAGGTTGTAGTAATACTTAAGGGTGTTCTTCTACATGTCAAAGTGAACAACTTTTTCGACACAAGTTTGCTTTTACGAATAAAATATCGAGTCTCCACACTGAATGTTTAGTCACGAGATCAATTTATATATGAAAATTCGATATTTTCTTTCCCAAATTAAGCAAACTTCTGTTCTAGAAGTTGTTCACTTTGACGTGTAGAAGAACACCTCTAAGTATTACTACACCTTTCCGTTACACTTTGTATATAACTACATAATATGTGAACTAAAGCGTAAAATGAAGCCATGAAACATGAAAGTCTGAAATAAATGTCTATTATTGTTAGTATTGAAACGGCATTTCCCAAGTCTCGTAACATTGCCCCGTCCGCAGTTCGGCCGAACTTCAACCCGTACATCTACAACGAGTCGGGCTACCAGAGCCCCGAGTTCGGCGAGGAGTGGCGCGCCGAGCCGCGGCTGCGCGCCGGCCAGCCCAACCAGCTGGACCAGCCCGACTGGTGGTACGACCCGCAGAAGGTCGTCACTAGGATGTTTAACTTCGTAAGTTTTATACACGAAACTATTTTTTATTAAATTTTTTTAAATAGCTTTTTTGTTGTTTTTACTCTTCCTGAACTTCCTTCGGGGAAGAACCATTAAGGCGAGATTTCGGTGTCTGTCTGTCTGTATGTACAGCCAATTATTTTAACACTTTAACTGCTGCTAATCACATGCTTTCGCTTAAACTGCGGCTAATAATAAAATGCGTTGTGTTTTACGCGCCTGGCGTGTGTAGCCGCATTCGCGTTGCACAAAGGAAAACAAGGTATGAGTTTTCAGCAGTTAAAGTGTTAAACAATATGACTAATAAAATAAAATAAAAATCACTACAAAAGAATGTTAGTCATAATAAAACCATAAGACATATAATATAATAATATAAGATATATACCATAACACAAAACATGGTCTTATTGCTATGGATGAGAAGTGACGGAGTAACATAAGCCCAGAGCTTTTTTTGAACATTTTCGAACGAAATGATTTGATATAAAATAACCACAGTCTAATGCGCTATTTTATTTTTTACTAACTTACAGCAAATTTAAATAGGTTACTTTACTACGTTACATATTCTTCTCTCAGGATGAAAAGTACCCATTCTGGATGGCCAAGCCGGACGCGACCGAGTACAGCCTCTACAACAATATCAACAGTCCCAACATCAACAACATCAACAACCCCAACAACCCTAACAATCCCAACTACAACACGTATGGAACCAATACGTACTACAACTCGCAGAACTACTACGACCAGCAGCTGCCTTACCTCAGATATGTAAGTTTTTTTTTAATGTAATTAGTGACGAGACGAGCAAATCGCTCGCCTGATATTAAACGTCACGTTTGCCCATAACAGGTCTGCGCCACCCAGAATTTTGAACTCGCAGAATTCAAGACCCTGCGCGGCACAGCACTGCGCTCGTCACCCCGAGATATAAGTTATTTAATCTCCTATTTGCCCTGTAATTTCACTGGAAACAATGCCCTTCCAACCGGAACACAGTAATGTTTGTACATTACTGCTTGGCGGTGGAATAACTGGCAAAGGTGTACCTTGTCATCATACACACACACTCCCCACTAGGATTCCATGTCGGAGATGTCACACACAAAAATGGGAACAACCAACTCAACGCAATATTTAAACTCATTAACATAGTTTACACCCTGGCCTGGATTAATACACTAAGGTTACTTTTATGATAAACAGTTCCTTTAACTACATACCACATTGATTGACTTCGAAAATATAGAACGCCATTCCTCCAAAGGTCTTATCGCCGAACTGCAACATGGAGCGTTTTGAAAAGGGTGTCTACTACAAACTCCTTTTCGAGCTGGCAAAGCATTAACACTGCTACTGTTGCAGGTGTTACAAGCGTTGGTTTGATTACTATCACACTGACAGTGGGATACAAAAAAAAGATCCAACACCTCAACTGACCCCATAATGAAGAGTTCCTCTCGTCCCCCAGTTTAACGGCACATACGAGTTCAAGTACCCCATGTCGGAGCTGGCGCAGCTGGTGCCGACGCTGGACGGCGTGGAGGTCATCATCACGGCGGCCGTGGGGGACCCCTTCCTCGACGACGTCATCGAGGGGTACTCCATCGCCAGGATATTCAACTCGTCGCTCTCGGTCAAGTTCCTCGGGGGCACTCCGCAGGTCTTCAAGCCAGCTATGCCGTTTGATGTCTATGTGAGTAGTTTTCTATAGCCTATGGTGGAGTGTGATGAATTAGGCGAACATCGAGCATCGGCCATCGGAGTTTGAGCCCCTAACCTGTAGATATAGTTTATTATTCTTTATACATGGGGCACAGGAAAACATATCATGGTTGAGTCACTTCCTATGTGCTTTTTGGCCATTGAGATATAAATTTGTCACGCAACTGTCAGTTGTTGTCACTACCGGGGTCGTTGACATACCTCTTCTACTCTTATTCTTTTTCATAATGGGGGCGATAGGTCCCGGACTAGAGTCCCGCAAAGAATGCATTGTGCGTTTCCCCCTTGCTAGCAATTACCCGAGCCAACCCAGCTCCTTAAAATAACGGAGCGAGGTTCTGGGCCGCTGGCACAACCGTTCCAGTGCTTCTACTCTTATTGACACTATAATTTAGTATGTGTTGTAGATGGTAGTGGCGTACCACGACGGGTCCCCGCTGCCGCGCTGGCAGGCGGCCGGCGTGGCGCTGCAGGTGGCCGTCGCCGTGGAGGGGCGGGGAGGGGGGGTGGAGCCGCAGTACCCCACGCTGGTGCCGGGCCACACCGCCGTGTGGCATCTCAAGCTCGACCTCTATAAGCTGCTCAGTGAGTATGCAAGCCTCTAAACATGCATGAGACACATGGGTTATATTTATGTGTGCTGCGCCGGCGCACACTATAACTTCTTCAATGGACTTCTTCTGTGTAGTATCACTGTTGTAGATCTGTTTATTTCACTTACTTTATCTTCTACTATCTACCAAGCAATTTCCACCACCATCATATTCACCGTTTACTTTCATTGTAGAACTCCAAAACGACCCCAATTACCGCGAAGTTCTGAACTCGGTGACGGGCGTCCGGCTGAGCGCCCAGCTGCAGGACGCGGTGGGCAGCGCGGCGCATGCCGAGCTCCACTTCGTGCCGCACTACAGCGCCACCCGCCAGCACATCAGGGTCTCCACCAGCTCCACGCATCCCAGGGTATGTGACTGAGTGCACAGCTGCAGGACGCGGTGGGCAGCGCGGCGCACGCCGAGCTCCACTTCGTGCCGCACTACAGCGCCACCCGCCAGCACATCAGGGTCTCCACCAGCTCCACGCATCCCAGGGTATGTGACTGAGTGCACAGCTGCAGGACGCGGTGGGCAGCGCGGCGCACGCCGAGCTCCACTTCGTGCCGCACTACAGCGCCACCCGCCAGCACATCAGGGTCTCCACCAGCTCCACGCATCCCAGGGTATGTGACTGAGTGCACAGCTGCAGGACGCGGTGCGCAGCGCGGCGCACGCAGGATATGGAACTATGTAACTCGACGGGGAAAAAATTCAACGAGTAACAGTGTGACTCGTTTGGACCACCTTATACTAGGCTTCTTGGAAAAAAATTGGCACTAATGAAGCGATTTCCTGTTAAATTGAATCTTCTCTCGTCATGACAAAGATAGCAGAATTTTTAAGTCTATGGCCTGTATGTCCATGAGAATATTCCGTAAACTGTCCCTGCTGTGATATTGCCAAATTATTTAATTCTTTTTTATCGAAAATAGGACCGCATTTTGACCATCAACTCGACTGGTCCATAATGTCCTCTAGTTCGTGTCTAAGGTAACTACTGTCTTAATTTGTAGATGTTTTAGTAACCGATATGTTTGTTCGCAGGTCGGCGAGTACATAATATTCCACGTGGCGAGCAATTTCTACATGGAGTCTTTCAACTACGTAGTGATGTCTAAAGGAATCGTACTCACCAGCGCGCAGGAGATTATGCATGTATGTCCTATAATTCAAACTTATTTATTTATAACTAAAATATATTATTAAAAATTAAAAATACCAATGTTATTTAGTATCTTATTACTTATTAGGTTTATTATTAATTAGCTATTTCCTGCATTCAACTGTTTCAGTTAAGTGACAACAAAAACACTCGTGTTAACATGTAATGCAACCATAAATATTTTTACGATGAAAATTAACGTGGTGATTTTGACACATTAAGAATATTTTTTCTTGATTTTTTTTTATGTAATTGAGTGACGAGACGAGCAAATCGCTCGCCTGATATTAAACGTCACGTTTGCCCATAACAGGTCTGCGCCACCCAGAATTTTGATCTCGTAGAATTCAAGATCCTGTGTGGCACAGCACTGCTCTCGTCACTCTGAGATATATTAAGTTGTTTAATCTGCTATTTGCCCTGTAATTTCACTGGAAACAATGCCCTTCCAACCGGAACACAGTAATGTTTGCACATTACTGCTTGGTAGTGGAATAACTGGCAAAGGTGTGGTACCTCCCCAGGCGGGCTCTGCTAAAGAGCCCTTCCACTACTAAAATGGTGGTGGTGGTGGTGGAACCACTTGATTGTACGATTATTAATGAATCTCTTTGTGTTCAGGAGGGTGTCCGCACGTTCGCCGTGACCCTGTCGGCGGAGATGGCCCCGGTGGCCACCATCGTGGTGTGGAACGCGGAGCAGCGCGGACACGTGCTGGCAGACTCGCTCACCTTCCCCGTCAACGGCATCTCCAGGAACAACGTACGTATGCTGGGTTCAGTTCTAGGCCCGCATGTCCGCGGAGTTGACCCCAGTGGCCGCCATTTTAGTGTACAACCCCGGACCGTGCCGGCTGACTCATTCACCTTCCCGGTCAACGAAATCTCCAGGAACAACGTGCGTTTATTTCTTTTCATTAGAAATTAATACGAATACGCATACGAATCACAATGTAGATAGGACCCGCGAGGGGCGCATTGGGCCTACCCATTACCCCCTTACCCTTAACTTCCTTATTTTTGTCTTTCATAAGAACCTTCTCCAGACAATAATTAACACAACAAAAAAAGAAATTTTCCATCCGTTGACGCGTGATGCGATGACCAAGGGAAATAAAGATTCATTTTTATATTTATAGATAATCATCGAACATTGCAAAAAACATACATTTAAAGTTTTATATTAAAATGTTACTAAATGAAATTCAATAAAAAAGAAACAATGTCCAATTTTAATTATTCTACAATAATGATCTTTTTTCTTCGGAGGAAATCAACTATACCGGTTTTGAATGTATCCTAGCAAGTTAGTAACAGGCGATGTTTGTTCCAGTTCACGGTGTTCATCAACAACCGCAAGCACCGCACGGGCGAGCGCGTGGAGGTGGCCATCTACGGGGAGCCCGGCGCCTACGTGGGGCTCTCCGCCATCGACAACGCCTTCTACACCATGCAGGCCGGGAACGAGCTCAGCTATGCGAAGGTATGGGTGACTTGCACCATCTTGTGGGTAACTCGTGGCTTTACGTTTAGGCGTGTATGTTACCGTCCTAAGCCTATGAGCAGTACCTATCTAAAAAACTGTTATTTTCACGCATCAGCGTAATGTATATGCGTAATTTTTCAAGCTATCAGATGCATGAAAAAACAGTTTTTTTTTTAAATACTGCTCTTGGGCTTTAGGAGGCTTAGTCATCATCTTAGGCCAAGACATATTATATATTAAAGTACGCCATAAAGTGTGCTGCTTACAATCAAGATAGGATCGCAAATGTGATGTGTGTGTGTATGTGATATGTGTGTTATGATATGCGCTAAGGTGTGTATGTGTCGTGTGTGTGTAGGCGTTAGCGTCTAAGTTTGCATAACTTAAGTCAAAGTTTGTGTAACCTGCACCATGGTATGTATGACTTACATCAAGGTGTGCAAACCTAACACTAAAGGATGGTTAAATAATTGCAACCACCACTAGGCTAGGGTATTCAAATCATTTCAAGTACAAGCTGCACCCAATTTTTTTGCCCAATTCTAAACGTGTCTCCCCTTCGCAGGTGATAACCAAAATGGCGTACTTCGACGAGTCCACGAACGGCACGTTTGCGTACACGTGGCGCTCGCACTTCGGGGACGCAGACGAGCTCGTCTACTTCCCCTCCTCCACCTTCGGGGTCGACGCCAACAGGACTTTCGAGTGAGTATATGTTTGTACCTAGGCAAAGTCCGCAGTAAAGTTTTCGGTTAATAGATATGCGCGAGCGCTGAAAATCTGTACGAATTAACTAGACACTATATCATGTTAAGAATGTCTTTTTATTGACTATTTCGGCCATGCACCTCTCAGTTATACATAGGTATATCCAGTTCCAGTTATATTTCAGAAATTCTATGGGTATTCTACTCCAACACTCATTGCAACCTTTATTAGATTCACAACCAGATCTTAGTTAGCAAGTTTTATGTTGGTTACACATAATGATCAAGCCAGATAGCAAAACTTGATTTTCGGTTCCTATTTTGCCTTTATCAGTGAACACTTCCTATAGCTACATTAGCTACCACGTCGTGTCGCTTACATAACACATTACACAATACAATCATCATAATTTTGTTTGAATAATGAAACAACTTAGCGGTTAACACCATGACTTTACTTAGTCTAAGATCCCTTTCCAAATTATGAATGTATAATAATGAGTCCCTCTCGTCCCCCAGATACGCCGGGCTGCTGGTGTTCACCGACGTTCCGCTGCCGCGGCGGCCGTCGCCCTGCAACGCCTCGCTGGGTGTGGGCGAGTGCCTCGAGGGAGGCTGCTACCCGCTCAGCAAGCGCTGCGACGGCATCTCGGACTGCTCCGACCATACCGACGAGGCTAACTGTACGTTACATATATACACACTCGGTCATACTTCTCTGATACAATGCCACAGGGTCTTGTATGCCAACGTCTCGATTCAGCGTAGGGACTCTGGTTTTTTTTTATTTTGAAGCATAGGTATACTTTGTGGGTACTTACGGGGCTGGCATAATCGCATAGCAACTAAAGCCCCTAAACATAAAAAAACCAGCTCTTCTTTGATTTGATACTAAACCTAGTACAGATTTTCGCCTGTCGATAGTTCACGAGTCAAGACACAAATTATAAGTATTTGCTTATTTCAGACTAGTTTCGGATAAAAGTGCTATCCTTAATGTTGCCATCCAAGAAATCTGCGGCCGGCAAAATTCGAACTTACCAAGACATGATGAATGCCATTATTTTGCTAATCGAAGTATAGCCAATGTTCCTCTCTTCCTCCATGGTCACGTTTATTACAAGCTTTTGTTTAACTTGAAATGTATGTATGTAGCTATGTTTGTTCGGGTGGAATCTTGCAACTCAATTTTGATCCACTTCCCGATGTCCGATTGAGCTGAAATTTGGTATACATGTGTAACTCTGACGACAATCCAATAAAAGTTGTATTTAAAAATATTTTTAATATTGAAGATCTTATTTGTACTCTGTAAACACTAAGTACATAATTTGTCCAGGCGAGCACGACTCGTCGTTCGAGCTGAGCCACTTCCGCAAGTTCCGCTTCAACCGCGTGCAGCGCCAGTACGACAACGTGTGGCTGTGGCGCGACGTCAACATCGGGCCGCACGGCCGGGCGGTGTTCACGCTCGACGTGCCGCAGGTCAGTCCACACAAACAGGCCGCACGGCCGGGCGGTGTTCACGCTCGACGTGCCGCAGGTCAGTCCACACAAACAGGCCGCACGGCCGGGCGGTGTTCACGCTCGACGTGCCGCAGGTCAGTCCACACAAACAGGCCGCACGGCCGGGCGGTGTTCACGCTCGACGTGCCGCAGGTCAGTCCACACAAACAGGCCGCACGGCCGGGCGGTGTTCACGCTCGACGTGCCGCAGGTCAGTCCACACAAACAGGCCGCACGGCCGGGCGGTGTTCACGCTCGACGTGCCGCAGGTCAGTCCACACAAACAGGCCGCACGGCCGGGCGGTGTTCACGCTCGACGTGCCGCAGGTCAGTCCACACAAACAGGCCGCACGGCCGGGCGGTGTTCACGCTCGACGTGCCGCAGGTCAGTCCACACAAACAGGCCGCACGGCCGGGCGGTGTTCACGCTCGACGTGCCGCAGGTCAGTCCACACAAACAGGCCGCACGGCCGGGCGGTGTTCACGCTCGACGTGCCGCAGGTCAGTCCACACAAACAGGCCGCACGGCCGGGCGGTGTTCACGCTCGACGTGCCGCAGGTCAGTCCACACAAACAGGCCGCACGGCCGGGCGGTGTTCACGCTCGACGTGCCGCAGGTCAGTCCACACAAACAGGCCGCACGGCCGGGCGGTGTTCACGCTCGACGTGCCGCAGGTCAGTCCACACAAACAGGCCGCACGGCCGGGCGGTGTTCACGCTCGACGTGCCGCAGGTCAGTCCACACAAACAGGCCGCACGGCCGGGCGGTGTTCACGCTCGACGTGCCGCAGGTCAGTCCACACAAACAGGCCGCACGGCCGGGCGGTGTTCACGCTCGACGTGCCGCAGGTCAGTCCACACAAACAGGCCGCACGGCCGGGCGGTGTTCACGCTCGACGTGCCGCAGGTCAGTCCACACAAACAGGCCGCACGGCCGGGCGGTGTTCACGCTCGACGTGCCGCAGGTCAGTCCACACAAACAGGCCGCACGGCCGGGCGGTGTTCACGCTCGACGTGCCGCAGGTCAGTCCACACAAACAGGCCGCACGGCCGGGCGGTGTTCACGCTCGACGTGCCGCAGGTCAGTCCACACAAACAGGCCGCACGGCCGGGCGGTGTTCACGCTCGACGTGCCGCAGGTCAGTCCACTCCACCCACACAAACAGGATCGCTCTAATTCTATTAGTGTACAACTTTGCTTCCGCCGTTTTGCAATAGATGGCTGTAGCGGTAAGTGGTAGTCGAAATATATAGATCGTAGATGTCATACAATAAGCTTAGGTATTTGTAAACATAACGCCATCGAAATATTAGTCGATTTGTGTCTGCAGCATAAAGTTATTTTTGATTAAAAATGTCAGCTTACGAGCCAAATTCTCGTCATTTGCGGGAAGTTTTAATTTATGAAGAAATTTGCGGCTGAGGCTCATCAATCCTCGAATTTCGGAAAAAAACGGCGGAAACACGGTTGTACACCTATGTAATTCAGAGTATTTTATTCAGAAAATTTGTACATTACGTTTATAATCACCGCCTTCCTTTCTTGCCTAAACTGGGTGTAAGGAACCCGTGTCTTGGAAGTCAGTGTCTTCCCCTAGTTTAATTTAGTTAGTACTTTTTTCGACCGAAATCGAATCCAGGTTCGCGATTTTACATGAATATCATTAATCTTCAATAATAATTGTGGTTCACACAGGCGCCAGCGCACTGGACAGTCTCCGCCTTCAGTATGTCAGCGGCACTCGGATTGGGAATGATCACTGAACCGATTCATGTAAGTATTACTTGAATATAATTACATTTTCAGATCTATCAAGGATCTTTTTTCAAACAATCTTTTATTTAATTGATTTCGATGATAATGCAAAAAAAAAGTTAAAAAAATCTATTTTGTAGGACATTTGATTTTCTTCTCCTTTCCCGACTATGTATGTCACATGGTGTCGGGTCAGTCTTCTTCACTCTTTTTCTCCACTTTGCTCATGTCTTTTAGCTCTTCATTTTCCCCACTTTCTTGGGGGAAAATTGGAAAATTTCTTGGGTCTGATTCCGAATCTCGGACCAGGATGGAAAGTTGCAGTGTTTTCCCAGTGCATTAGATTTTCATTACCATTTGTCTATATTAAATATTTTCAACAGTACGTGGGCGTGCTACCGTTCTTCATCAAAGTGGAAGGCCCCGACCAGTGTAGACAGGGCGAGCAGATCGGGCTGCGAGTCGTAGTGTTCAACTACACGCCGCAGAACATCGAGGCTGTTGTCGTGCTGGAGGCCTCGCCGGATTACAAGTTCGTGCACGTCGAGCCGAATGGAATCGTGAGTATACTGACGTGCGAACTGCGACATGTAGAAAGCAGTTTCATGTCTAATGTAACTTGAACCCCGTCTCTGTTACATGCCAAGTTAGAAAGGGGTTAACTTTTCTTTATCGCGAAAAAGTCAGTCTACATTTGACCACCAACTGGTCTGTAGGCCTGTGTTGCAAGCTTCAACTCGACTTCGATGAAGCTCGAGGTTGCAGACATAGATGACACCTATTCACTCTAACCTTGAAAAAGCTCAACATTTATATTTATCGGAGAAACAAGTAAGCCGTCAGCGGTTTCTTAAATTGGTATCCATGTGTCACTGCCGCCTGCCGGTTCAGTTGTAACTAGCTGCCCCCAGCAGGCTGCATAGTAACACTAGCTGCCCCCAGCTAGGTCCGCAGTAAGTATCTCCCCCCCGCAGGTCCGCTCGTACAACCCGCGCACGTCGTTCGGCGAGCACCAGTTCTTCGTGTACATCCTGGCGGGCGGCGCCGCCACCGTGCACATCCCCGTGGTGCCGGCGCGGCTGGGCGCGGTGCATGTGCGGCTGCACGCCGCCACGCTCATGGGCCGCAGCCGGTACACCAAGACTATCAACGTGGAGGTGAGACACCGCACAAACCTTACACGTCGACTGCTATATACGTACAGAGTAGTTTTTTTGGTACAAAAATAAAACTATAACTAACTAAATTACAGTATCGAAACTACAAATGGCATTTTTATAGGACAGCAATTTAAAGTCATTTTATCTAAATTAATAATAAAATGTGGAGTATCAATTTTATTCGATTTAAAACATGACGAAAATATTTTTGTTTTAGGATTATTTGTTTTCCTAAAAGATCATTCTCGTACAATAAAATTGCCTTCGTTTTCTACAGCGTTTGCGATCATAAAATTGCAATTTGGAAATGGTAATTGACAACTATTAGTAATTTGGCAGGGTATGATCTATCTCCATCTTCATTTTGTATTGACAAAAACGTGGTTGAGGTCATCGCGCCAGCGTATCTTCGGCCTACTTCAGCTCCTCCGTTTTCAGGCACCTACTACATGATCCCGTAAAGTTGCTAACATTTTATTTCCTCCCCAGTCGGATGGTCTCCCCCAGTTCCGGCATCAATCAGTGCTTCTCGACCTCTCGAACCGCGCCTACGTATTCCAATACATGCACGTCAACGTAACCGAGACGCCCATCATTCCGTACGAAGTGGACCGCTACTACGTGTTCGGGTCGAACAAGGCGCGAGTGTCGGTGGTAGGGGACGTGGTCGGACCGCTGTTCCCGACGATGCCGGTTAATGCGACTAGTTTGCTGGATCTGCCTATGGTGAGTTTAAGAAATATTATGTATCTCTTGTTGAGGTCTTGTTGATGAATAAATAATAGTACACACATTTTTCGATGCTGCCAACTTTATAGTCTGTATGTTACTAAATAGATTCAGCTATTTAGAGTTGTTTTGAGTTTTTATTCTATTCTTCTTTGGCGATTTCAAGATAGAATCCATAGAAACTCCATAAAAACTTGTCTCAAAAAAAAGTACAATGATATCCTAGAAAATGTCATGTGTCTAACCACCAACTTGTACGTCTGTAGGTGTCTTGCCCAAATCAACCTGTTTATCTTCTGTAGATGTCTGATCCGCTGTTTCCCCCAGGACTCGGCCGAACAGAACATGTTCAGCTTTGCGGCCAACATGTACCTGACTCTGTACATGCGGCTCATCAACCAGCGGAACCGCACGCTGGAGCGCGGCGCGTTCCACCACATGAACGTGCTGTACCAGCGGCAGCTGTCCTTCATGAAGCCGGACGGCAGCTTCAGCCTGTTCCGCAGCGACTGGTGAGTGAGCGAGACATCAGTACTTGTGTTGTGCACATCAACCAGCGCAATTGCACGCTGGAGTGCGACGCGGTCCAACGCTCGTGCGTTCTTTGCAAAATTGACAGATAATGATTGACATACCGTAGCGACTATCTTGGATGGCACAACTTGGCATTTGTATGTTTGTATATTTGTATATTTGTCCGGTAGTAACTTGAGTAATGGTTGAGCTGACCTTCATGAAATTTTGCCAGTAAGTAGTTAATTTCAATACAAGTTTCACGTTCAGATATGACCATTCAATGGTTGTAGTTGTCTTGTTTTAGCCTTCTGTTCGTTTGCCTAGGAACCAATCGGCATCGAGCGTGTGGCTGACGTCATTCTGCGCCAAGATTTTCCAGGATGCGTCGTTCAACGAATGGGAGAACTTTATCTACATTGATCCGGATGTGAGTTAATCTTTTTAACAAGTAAAGTTGTGAATTTTCTACTATATACCTAGTTTCAGAGATTTTAGAGTTCACTTTTAGATAGAATAGAATTCGTGTGCAAAAACATCGCACGCAAAAAAAAAACCTACTTTTACTAAACGGTAATTTAAGCTGAATGAACCCTGTAAAGTACAATTTTTAAATAAAGATTTTTTGTTTTTAAATGAATTGATCGAGCAATGTCACAAAGTAAATGTAGAAATTGGCACTTATAGCCCAGCCGAATTAGACGAGAACCGAACCAAACCCAGGAAAAATTATAAGTAGAATTTTTTCTTCGGAATTCGTTAGAGAGGGTCACTGGGAGTCTACATTTCGTTTTTCGAATTCCCAGTGGTCTTGCATTTTCCGCCATCTTGATTTTAAGGGTGGTTTTTTAAATAACTCGTTTATTTTCAATTTTACACGAAAAATGGTTATAACCAAAGTTGTTTGAAATTGAATTTCCTACAATTTCTGTCCTAATCAATTTTTTCGTAGGATCGATATTTTTCGATCGAGGGGGTGGAATTGTATTAGCGCATTATCACTTGCATTATCATTGAAATTTGCAATATTTTAAAATAAATTGTTGTTTCGACAGTGGTTGTATGGTAGGGACATTAGAGCATTCAAAATTGGAAGGTAAGTTGTAAAAAAAATAAAAAAATATTTCGATGCATTCCTCACCTCTTTTCCGGGTGTTAAATGAAAAAATATCGATCCTACAAAAAATTGATTAGGACAGAAATTGTAGGAAATTCAATTTCAAACAACTTTGGTTATAACCATTTTTCGTGTAAAATTGAAAATAAACGAGTTATTTAGAAAACAAAAAACAACCCTTAAAATCAAGATGGCGGAAAATGCAATACCACTGGGAATTCGAAAAACGAAATGTAGACTCCCAGTGACCCCCTCTAACGAATTCCGAAGGAAAAATTCTACTTATAATTTTTCCTGGGTAAAATAACAATTCGGCTGGGCTATTATATGTATGTTTGTATATTTGTCCGTAATAGTCTACGGTTAATCTGATTTTCATAAAACTACAAGTGATTCTTATTTGGACACCCCAGGTGATATCAATGGCAGTATCATGGGTGCTAGAACACCAAACACCGGATGGTGCGTTCTGGGAAGTGACCTGGCTTCCGGACCGGAATGAGAACTCCACGATAGTCGTCCCGAAGAACAGCTCGTTGTATCAAGACACGTTCCGCGCGGGCTCGGACCCGGGCCGGCGGGTCGGGGTCGACGATCCGAGCTCAACTGTGGTAAGTTGTTTTTGATACCGTCCACAGAAGAAAGGCCAAAAACGTTCTTCTCTGGGCCTTAATAGCACGGTTTTGTTGTATTGTCTTTTATGAGACGCTGTACAGAAGAACTATACTTTCCTGCCTGGTTCTAAATCGAACGGTGTTTTGCTCTCTTTCACACACGCATTGTTTGTTCATTAACGTTTAAGTGCTGAAAGCGTGAGCAATCCACAAGTGATTACTATTATAAAGAGGAGAATATAGGTGTTTCCACAAATAAATGATCTATTAATTTACATAGCAACAGTAATTTTCTGAAAAAAATTGTCAAAACAGCGCGGTCTAATCGATAAATAGCAATATCTTTCAGCTGTCTTTCGTATGAGCGAAAATATGAAAGTAAATTCAATGAGGAACTCACATTTATATGTTGTTTCAGACAAACGACTCGATAGTAATGCAGCGGAACATAACGCTGACGGCGCAAGTGGTCATCACGTTGGAGACCGTGAAGAATCTCAAGGACATCGGCGTTAGAGAGGTGAGCCCTTGAAACTTATCAGGACAAGATGCAGATTATATCGCTGCAGAGGTGGAATTTTTGCGGTTGCAGGTATTTTTTGTCTTTATATTATCTTTCCGGACCGGACGGAGAGAAAAGGGCAGTCTGTGCTTTTTCCGTAAAAAAAGTGATAACAAAAATACCTTGTATCCTAAAAAAAAACTGTTTCAGAAGGATAGCCCATAAATTACAGAGCGCAGCAAGTTTATTATTTAATCATAGCAAATGCGCTAACCATAGTTGAGGCGGTTGGTGCCATATAGCGGTTCCTTAGCAGTTGACAGAATATATTAGATAGGATTACGAAGGTAAATGCGCGGTCGCAGCTATCAAGCCGAGCCAAGTTTTTTACAATTTTTACTCTGGGTAGAAGGTCACCAAAACGAGGTTTTCGCGATTTTCTCAAAAATGGTTCGAGCTACGAGGAAATACTATGCTACTGATGGTGTTTTGAACAATCCTACCATTTTGAGCTGGGTGGGAATTAATGTAACTTCACTTTTATTTTCGGTGTAATTTGAGCAGGCACCGCGCACGCGCACGCGCACGCGCACGCGCACCGTGTAATGTTTGTGCATCGTGTGGTCGTGTGCGCAGGGCCTGTCGGCGCGCGTGGTGCAGGCCCAGCAGCGCGGCGTGGCGTGGCTCGAGCGGCACCTGAAGCTGCTGGAGGAGTTCGGCGACCCGTACGCGCTCGCCGTCGTGGCCTACGCGCTCACCTTCGCCAAGGCGCCCAGCTCCGAGCACGCCTACCGGCTGCTGCTCAGGAGGCAGAGGAATGAGGGTGAGCCACGAGCACGGGGCCGACACTGCTGACGGTGGCTATGCTCTTATGCTTATGCCGTGGCTGCAAGTCACAGTACTAAATTGACGTCATTTCCTATGCTTAGATTCGTTTGTGTAACTTATTAATTTAAATTTTGAATATTGTAGTACAACAGCGCCAGTAGCCATATCTTTCAGATCATGATACCAATTTTATGCCTCCGGCGTAAAACGCGCAGAGCGGTATGCGTCCGCAGTTAGTAGTGAATGAAATTCAGTATAATCTAAAACTGAAATGGCTTTACTTATAAACGTTACTTATCTAATGCTTACGTTAACAAATGTTTAACTTTACGCAAACTTTATAAGTAAAGCCCAAAGTGCTTATTTAGTCTCATTGAGCCCCTGGCTCCCGCAGGCGGGCTGGTGTACTGGGGCCGCGAGCGCGTCCCCGCCCCGCCGACGAAGACAGAGAACCAGAAGCCCTTCCTCTTACCCCGCCTGCCTTACAAGTACGACTCCAACAACATCGGAGCCACGGCCTACGCTCTCCTGGCGTGTATGGACCACCAGGATAACAACGAGCAGATAGTTATGTGGCTCAATGCGCAGCGGCTGAGGGACGGCGGCTGGGCCTCTACGCAGGTATGTTACTATGAGCTTCGTTGAGTTGTATATATTATGATTTATTAGACAAAAGGATTACAAGAATAATCACAGTTAAATGAATTTCAAAAAAGTTAACCGATTTGAAAATTGAAATTAACGTAATTGACGGGAAGAGATCGCTCTTGGCAATAAGGCCGCCAGTTAGTGCACTAATTTTCAGCGTTAAAAACTTGCTGTTTGTTGTTTCTGGTGTGAACAATGAAGAGTTTATCTATATATAGACACAAGTATTATAAAATCTATATGTATAAATGTTATGTTTGTTTGTGTACGCTTCAAAAACTCAAAAAGTTCTGCACCGATCGAGCTGAAATTTTAGCATGATAATTATATAATACGCATCAAGGATTGTTTTTATCTATTATTTTTTTTATCCACAGCGAAGCGTGGCAGGGAACAGCTAGTATCACATAAAAAACAGAACTCGAGTCGTGTATAAGAATTGTTACGAGTCATATGTGGCGCTAACCCGGGCGCTCTTAAAATTTTCTCATTAACCCATGCTGACCGAATTGATGAATATTTGTATTCGCAGGACACATACATCGCCCTCCGCGCCCTCATAGAGTACACGAACCGGAAGCGGCTGCGTGACGTCAGCTCGCTCACGGTGACGGTAGACGCCGTCGCTCTGTCGGGCGCGACCCGCGTGTTGCACGTCGCCAACGATAACATCGCTGTTATGCAGTATATTGACGTGAGTATCCGAAACTGGGGGCGAACTTACACTACTTCCATAGAAAAATGTCAATGACACTCGACAAATTGTATGGACCAGTTGATGTTTGTCGATTTCAGGGTTGTTGCAAAAGTTGTTCATAATGATAATGAGCCCTTTACGGTGTATTTTCGGCTTTTCAGTTTCTTATAAGGAAAACGGGGAAACAGGGGGAAACGGGGTTTCGTATGCTACGAAATAAAAATTATAAGAGAAAAAACATACGTCTTCTTTAAACTCAAAAGGAACAAAATTTTATACGTACCGGAAACAAAAACCATGGTTTTATCAAAAAAAATCTGAAACAAAAATACTGAAGAATAGGCAAGCATAAGATTTATTGTTTAAAAAGGCACAACTATCTACTACGTATTTTAATCATAGGTACCTAAACCAAGCATTAGGACTGCTGCTATTTGGACTCTTCAAAGGTTTCATAACATTTAGTTATAATTAACACTGTATTACTCACGTGAAAATCAAGTCGTTTACTACGACTGAGTAAAAGATAAGAAAATAAGATAACAAAATACCTTTTTTTTTTTTTGTAATTTACGGTGTGAACAATAAAGAGTTCTATCTATCTACAAAATGACGTTAGTTTCCATAGATTTGAGTGTATGCCCTCCCTGCCCAGATCCCCGAGGCGTGGGGCACGGTGAAGGTGACTGCGAAGGGCGCCGGGTACGCCATCCTGCAGATGTCGGTGCAGTACAACGTGGACATCCCGCGCTTCCAGACCGCGCCGCCCGAGCGCGCCTTCGAGCTGCGCCACTCGCAGTACTACCGCGGCCGGAACCAGTCGCACATCGACTTCCAGGGATGCGCGGCGTGAGTCTACATCACATTACTTATTATATAGACGTTTCGTTTCTACGAGAACACTTTGAAGATCTTCTTTTAACATACACATTTAAACTTGTGAAACAGACACAGTCAGATAATATTAATAACTTAAATTGAGTTTGACTTGATACACTAAGGTTGCCTTTATAAGTCTTTAGACAACAAATCTTGTTTTGTTTTTTTGCGAAGACTGCAATTATCTTGTTACAATCCGGAAGAAATAGTTCTGCGGACACTGCAAGTGTTTCTGTGTGGATCCGGAATATGTAGTCTAAAGTAGTTTACACTCTTGCCCTATCGACGCGATTGATATTTGACCCCTTCAAAAGTCGTTTCCAATAAAACACAATCGATGACGTAGAAAAAGCGAGGCAGTTAATTGTTGTTTCTTCTGCTCTTCTCTTTCAATTTGTCGCCAAAGAGAACAACGTTTTTCCGTGTTCCATAGCTAGTATTAAGGTTATTGCCAGCCGCTTGTACGTTTCACAACGGGTTGCCCTCCCCAGCTGGACACTGGTCTCCGAGTCCCCCCGCTCGGGGCTGGCCGTGATGGAGGTGGGCGTGCCCACCGGCTACATGGTGCAGCAGCAGGCGCTGGACGAGTACGTGCTGTCGCGGCGCGTGCCCACGCTGCAGCGCGCCAAGTATCAGGTCACCAAGATGCTGTTCTACTTCGACTATGTAAGTATAGGGTGATATAGGAGTAAGGGACAGAAGAAACTTACGAATACGATTTCACATTTTCAAAATTAGTAAAAATATCAAAAATTCATTGTTAAATCGTTGTTATAAAAACACGTGAATAAATACTATTAAGTCACGTGATTAATAAACATATTATAACTATATGATAGTGTGAATTCTGTATGTTCACGTGCGCAGTGCAGTAACCTCTCCCTTATTCCAGCTGTCCCCGGAGCCGACGTGCGTCAACTTCACGATCGAGCGCTGGTTCCCGGTGGCCAACATGTCGCGCTACCTGCCCGTGCGCGTCTACGACTACTACGCACCCGGTCTGTATTACTACCACTAGGATACCATACTAGTCCACTATACTTTACTAATCTATATATAAAAATGAATCTCAATTTCCCTTGGTCATCGCATCACGCGTGAACGGACAGAGCGAAAGTCCATCTCTGTCTGCAACGACTTCAATGCTACTATAAATACATTTAATTTACTGTATGTTAACCATTCAAAATAATCGTGTTAACAACATCAGTGTTACGCCTAATTGTGTTCCAGATTGTATAACATCAATGTAATTCTTAAATTTATTCCAGAACGCTTCAACGAAACGATATTCGACGCTCTCCCGACTTACCTACTCAACATCTGCGAGGTGTGCGGCTCGTCGCAGTGCCCGTACTGCGCTATCTACAACGCGGCGGCGCGGACCGCATGGACCGCAGTGCTGCTCGCGGCCGCAGTGCTGCCGCTGCTGGCCTGGGTGCGAGGCTGCACATAACGAGCAAACGGATCTAGGCTGACTGGACTAACGCAACCTTACAAATACTTAGTTCCTCAATTTTGATATGCATTTAAAATCGTGTTTAGACTGAAGTGTAACGGCTTAGATTCTTCTACCCTCACAGAAGAAGAATCTAAGTAACTCCTTCTGCGTGACTGGTTGGGTGTTTCAATAGGTCACACCAAACCACCGTTACACTCTTACTCGTCGGTTTTTTACCTATCCATGGTGGTCAAACATTTTAACATAAATCATGAAAACCATTGTTATGATTACAACAATTGTGTTCAAATCAGCGCTGCTGTAAGTGTTAGGTTGTACTTTTAAAGATTTTAAATGACAACATAATTTTTTTCGTTCGCTACGGTTTGTGAACAGTCAGCCATGTAATTAACCCTAAACACAGCTTTAGAAAAGTGATCTGACTAACAAAGTTTCTTAGTTATACCAAGGCAAAGAGTTTTCTTAGATATTGGAATGTTAATCATTAGACGTGTTGAAATTATTCATACGAGACATATTATTAGGCACATAGATATTAAAAATTGTTTTAAGTCTTCACAAAAGTGCATAGGTTGTGAATTCGAAGGTTAAATCTCAAGGAAACGCAACACAAAGTAATTTTGTTTGTATTTAATTTAAATACAATGGAATTTCCAAAAAACATTTATATTTACAATGACAATGACATGAAGTTCAATGGTTATAACATCACAGCTAAGTAGTATTCATTGCACGTAACCCAATAAAAACTAGATTATACCTAAAAATATATTATTTACAACATAACTCAATTATAAAGAGCCTACGAAAAAGTGTTATAAGGTGTTGTAATATTACACAAATCGTACTTATTAATATTTACTTGTACATAATCAAGAATTAATTTTTATATTTTTATATTGATATGATTATGTATAAAAAAAATCATACAAAAATCAAAGAAGTAAAAGCAATAATACGATTTATAATATAAATTATGAAACAGCCTTATTTTAATCTAGATAAACATTATAAATGGCATACTATACATAACTTTGATAGCATGATTTACGCTACAAAGTAGCTATATGAATTCTGAATAAATTTTTATTACCCTCTTCATAATATAACAAGATACGCACCAAAGTAAGAAGGAAAGGGTTGCATTGAGAGCCGTGAGCGTTCCCATTAAATATCTCCCAGTGATGCGCCTAGCAATACCAATGAAATTAAGGGACTTTTTATAAGTGTAATTAATATATGTATGACCAATGTTTGGTGCTCTTTGATCGTCCCGAGTGGAGAATATAAAAGGGGGTAAAAAGAGAAGAAAGAAAACAATAAATAAAGAAGCTATAACGTCAATTTTTATATGTATTAGTATGCAAAATAGTGCATGTTTTCGTCTTATTATTTTAATAACCACCGTTAGGTATTAGATTTTATTTTAACCAACTACCTTACCTGGTTTCACGTTTTACCTCTTAATTTCATTCCAAGTTTATTTTACCGCTGCAGCTATATGTAGTTATTATACGGCATTCCATGTTAGATAGTAGTTTAGGTGTTCATTTTTAGATTAAGGTTTCTGAGCAGCTTCCTGTGAAAATAATGTAAGAAGATAAGAATAAAAGATATTAAAACTATGAATGTTGGGTCGGGATGTTACAGAACCAAAGGTAGACTAAAGCTATAATAGTAAATATTTTTACTTAACTGTGCATTTAGACTAAGTTGCGCATGCTAAATTCGAGTGATGAAATAGCTTAAATTATTGTAATTTGTTGAATTTTCTAAAAAATATCCAAAAATTTAAATGGGTAACATAGGATACTTTAGTTGTGAATTTGGTCAGAGATCCAACATCCATAATTTTAAATATCTTAGTTCTTGTAGTTATATTTTTATGCGTCCGATGTTGCCTGAAGCTATTGATTGCATTTTGGTTTCATACCGTTTATGGAATGTATAATTTTGTAGGTAGGTATTGTGATTTAACACTGAAATCTATTTTGCTTGTTCTTGCTTTAATTTGAGCTAAAATGACATTTTACGTGTTTAGTAGGGATTCAATAACGTTTTTATGTATTAGTGCATACCAGGTCACAGTTTATTGGCAGTTTCTTTTTTCATATTTTCTATTTGCAAGTCTTCTTGCAGTTAGACCACTTATTACACTTCATCATGAGTGTATACAGTGTATCTGTGGTCATTTAATTTTATAGAACTTCGAAATCTTTTATTTGCTCTCCTTGGTGCTGTCTGCATTTTTATATTCTACAATTACTTTTAGTTTGTTGATTTTACAATTATCTATACTTTCTTCATTTCTTTCTACATAGCTTATGAGTATATACTTTAATCAGTAATCACATATCAAATCGATATAAATTATGTTGTCAAAAAGTAGAGGATAATTGAGTAATTCGTAATACATATTAGCATCCAATGCATACTTGCCTTAAAATTGACAAATATGCTCATTCACTTTATATGTAAATAAAATAACAAAAATATATCTAATCGCAATTCTAACATGAATTACTTTTTGTAAGAGTAACAAATGTACTTGTATTTATCTAACTTTAAGATTTCTGTAATACTTTAAAAAACAACTGTTATTACTATTATAAAAAATCTTAAAAATATTGTATTGGTACAATAACACCCGTCCAGTGTATTTGTTCAGGAATTTTTTCAGAGGTAAATATTTTTTGTATATAAATAAATATATTTTGAAATAATATGATAGATGAATCTCATTAGATGCCATTTTTGCATGTTACTTAATTAGTTTCCGTCCAAATTACCAATGACTGATCTTATTTTATCTTTTATGTTTTCATATTTACTCCAGTGTGTATAATTTTTTTCATATATAAGTTGTTAAAAACTTGTCTGTAAGTAGAATCGGAGAGTGGATTTTGATCATTGAATCTTGATAGATTTATTTCTAAATAAAAACTTTTCAAAAACACTTGTATTTTTACTCACTTTTATATTATATTAATCTGCCAGGAATATGTAGCACTGAGCAACAGCCACTATAACCATAGTTACCTACTTCAGTATAATGCACAACAAATCATTGTTTCTTTCAATGAAGGTGTTGAAGGTACTTCTGGTCAGAGTACATAGATGGTCCCATGTCCAGATGTACCTATTTTTCTAGAATAGTGTAACATTCTATGACTAGATTTTCCTAGGTCTAGGTCTCCAGATTTCTTATATTGCTAACCTTCAAAGTAGTGAAATTGGTCGTGTAAGTTATATAAGTTTTGGTTTAATCAATTGGTGTAGGCCTATGCAACCAATTATAATTTTCGTCAGCCAACAGGAAACAAATAGGAAAGGATTATAGAGCAAAAAAAAAAAACAAGATATCAATCAAACAAAATTTTATTGCTTAATCATACTAATATAATAACAATAAATAGTCTAGTAGAAGTCTTAGTAGACTAGCAAAAATGACTATTGCCTCTTTTTCACTTGCTTCGCTTTGGAAGCGGGAGCTTTAGCTGCACCACCTCCACCGAAGAGGGAAGTGAACATCTCGGACATTTCAGGCATCTCTGTCATCTTAGTGAGGTTGGTGATTTGCTTCAAATCTTCTTTGGTTTCAGGGTCATTCATCATCTTAGGCAGGACCATGATGAGGAGCAGTGGCAGGACCATCATAATCACCATGGGGTTAAACAGGAAATCTGTCATTCTCCATTGCTCTCGAGCTTGGAAATACCTGAATTTGGACAATGCCTTCATTCGGAGCGGGTATGGGACCTGAATCACTTGCGACGTCTGTATGAAGTTGACTTTTCTGGCTCTGTACTTGCCCTTGGAGTTGATTTCGACACGAACTGACTCATACATGAAGTCTGGGTGAACGATTTCTACGACGTAGGAACCTGAAGGCACGTTGTGAATAACAAAGCTGCCATCTTCGCGTACGAAGCCAATGAATTCTCCACCGTTCACATGGACTCGCATTTCCACTTGCCATGGGTTGTAGTAGTGCTCATCTGGTGGAAAAACCTTTCCTTCTATCAAATATCTGCCATTTCCTACTTCTTCATCGGAATTTACAGATGCGGCGTTTTCTAAAGCAAATAAGGATAGAAGAGAGATAATTACGAGTTTCATTGTAATAACTTCTGATTAAATCTTTGTTTACTACTATAATAAATTAGAAGAAAGAGTTATCAAAATCAACTATTTCCATTTAATCTAGAAAATCGTCCTATGACAAATGACAGATAGAATTTGCCAGTATTAATAAATATTGTTAACAGGGCTACCAGCTCTTACCACAGTTTTTCCTTCGAAGAGGCAAAATTTCCTCAAAATCCTGGAAATATTTTTTGTTATGCCCCAAATGAGTAGTTTTGTAGTCTTTTACATAAGTAGATACCTAATAACAAGTATTTAAAGTTGGCGAGTCATTAAAAATACATCTAATGGTATCACTAAAAACCCGATAAATACTTTCATTCACCATAGTGAATGAAAAAGATCTGTATGAAAAAGAAAATCTTGTGGTTAATGATTTTCAGAATGTCTAAGTTGAAGTAGAGCATAGAAGATGAATGAAAAAATATTGAAACGTCTCCTAAAAAGTCCAGGATGTAGGTATATAACATTTATAAATTCAAAGATTCTGCCCTAAATTCGAAATATATAGTAGAATAAAACCTCCTGCATCGATTGACACCAAAAAATTAATACTTTCCCGACAAGTTATGTGAAATAATTCATTTTAAAATTACCATTTATCAAACGTGATTTTTGCCGGAAGTGTTACAATTTTTGAGAAGACAGACGAATTGGGAATTTTGTATTAAAATTATACGGCTCAAATACTTCTTATCAATTTCTTTGTACGATTTGCAATTTTTCAAGCCCAAAAAAGGGGGTTCACCGGTAATTCTGCGGAAATATTTCAAATTGAAATTGACAAAAACTATCCTTCGAAGGGTAATGGCGATACAAATGTTAGGCCGTAGTAGTCGCAGTAGTCAAATTACATCTAATTTTTCTTTGAATAATAATTAAATATCGAATAATTCCTTAAAAATCTATTAAAAAAAATCATTATAATTAATAATAAGTGTCTGGGTGTCCAATTTTTAACATTACTTTCATAATTCTATTTGATGTACTACTGAATTTGACCTTTTATACATCCTTAACATTTTTATCTAGTACATCCCGATTTCCCATCAAATTTGGGGTGGAAGGTGGAAGCTCTTAAGCTGGCAGCCTTGAGTGACAAATGTTAATCATTGGAAAAATGACATTGACGTTGAGTATTGAGTTGCCATGACGTCCGATGGTGGCAATCACGTTTAGCCAACATCACAATATGAATTTCTAGAGATGAACTAATTTCTACGTCAAAATTTTCCAGCCGTACTTCTACTGGCAGCACTGAAAAGAGCAGAACCATAGACAATAAATTGGACAAAACCGGTTTTTATCGTTTTTAAAACTGAACATAACGAACTCTATATTTTCGTTTACATTTTCCATGCTTTTTTATGTAAACAAATTCATTGTTTTCATTTCGTTGTAGTGTTTATTTGACTTCCGATACATGAGAAACAATCAAGGAAAATAATATACTGGAGCTAGAATAATGTCCGGATACCTGGAAGTAAAGTATCCGTTCAAATCGAACCTCGGTCTGAACCCGTTCAAGGTAAGTTTTCGTCACCTCATCATGTTACCTGGCTACTGCTCTCAACGCTGGTTTACTCATACAATCCATATATTTTAGTCGTGGAAAAGACAATGGTGTATACTTCGTCCGAGCCCGACGTTCTCGGGGTGTGTTTTGGCGGTTTACTGCAGCGAGGCAGGAGCAGCTGCGGGAACGATCGAGTTACCTTCAGGCTTTGTGGTGCGAAGGGCAAAGTCCCGCACGCGCCCGCACGCTTTCGCGGTATTTCCAACTGACGAGCCGGGCAAGCCTCGGGTGCTCCTGGCTGCGAGTACTGTTCATGATGCTCAAGTGTGGATGGAGAAAATTAAATTTTTAATAAATGGAAGGAATTTATTGGGTAACTACCTTCTTTTTTTAATTTAATGTTTTTTGGTTAGTATGTACTGCATTAAGTAGGACAGTACTTTACTACAATTGCATGTTTTAATCTTCTTTTAAAATATTGAAAGAAAACTGTAATTCGTCATTGAACTATTATGGCAAAATACACCCCCACCACTTCTGTTTCCCTAGCATTCATGGTGGTGATTATTTCTTTTTTATTTTTGTCAATATTGCAATACATTTGCCTTATTAATTTGCGTTGATTCAGTTGCATCATAGTTTGAACTAACTAGACAGTATTAACATTATCTGTGTCTTTTCATTTAGAAGGGTGAAAAAGGATTGCAACAACTAGTCAAATTTGTTTTTGTGTAGAAAATGAAGATTAAGATTTTTCATGGTACAATAGAGTCAATACCAATTTTTGGGTCTTCTATTTATATCCTTATTATCTATTCTACTTATATTTAGCTATTCAGTTCAGTTCAGTTATCCATTCAAAATTCATTTTTCCCAACTAAGATTTTCCTGTTACATTCACACAAACCATTTTAACCCATCAGTGCATCACCATCAGAAAGCCATATACAGGACATTGTACCCCATTATTGGTGCAAATGCATTGACATTACCACATTCAATGCAAATTCTAAGACTTGAATAGAACTTAATTTATGAAATTGCTCTATTGTTAACAAATAAATAACCTGTGTCTTGCACTTAAATAACTTGTGCACTTGACACTTAGTCAGCAGGTATGAAAACTGAATGTGTGAGAGAAAATAAATTGCATTCTTTCATGATATTCAGTGAGAAGAATCTGTGGACTAAAGTTTGTTGTTTGTTAAAGCCAAATTATAATTTTCAAGTCTTACTATCTGCATTGAAAGCTTGATTACATTACACTGGGTTGTTACACACCCTTAAAGTATGTAACGATGCAATGCTTATTGTATAGTTTGTCATTTAAAAGTCTGCTGTACCGTGGCATGGCCCAGTGAAGTATGAATCAATTTTGATATGAGCTTTAATAAGAAGCTACATCTATCTATGTATCTGTTAACCTAAATAATAAATTCTTTCTGGATTATACATATGCTTTAAAAGGGTGGTTTTGTATCTAAGCTTTTTATACATAACACATTTTTCAAATTGTTGCATCCAATGTTTTGGAGCATCCTCCAGTTATGTTCCTAAAAAATAGAAGAATAAGCATTTCTTACTTTCTTCCCATTCTTCTTTACTAGTTTCATCCAGGCAAGCATGCTTCATTATAGACTAGCATTGCTTACCATCATAAAAATACAGTCGAAACAAAACTCAATAAAAAAAAGTGTGTTATAAAATAACCCTTGGATCATGCATCACCATCATCTTTCCAGAATCAGAAGGCTCCATCAAAGACTCATTCTCTGTCACGGTGGCCGCCACAGAGCTGTCCCGCAAGTGCGGAGTCAGCAGCGCCGACGTTACAGTCACCCTCGCCACAAACGGAGTGCTCATCTCGCACTCACAGAGACCTTTCTTGATACATTGGAAGCACATCAGTGACGCTTCCCTGACTACCGAGAATGGTAGAAATGGGACTTGCATTCTAACTGTTGATAGGTTAGTTATATGAATGACTTGAGTTTTAACCGACTTCAAAAAAGGTGGGGATTCTCAATTCGACTATGTTTTTTTTTATATTTGTTACCTCATAATCTTGTTTCAGCTAGTTATACAGACACAGATCACCCCTATAGATTCCGTACTTAGATCAGTGAAACATACCAAGTCTTACTCAAACACAACATCAAACATTCACTTTGATTGGTTCATTGGTAGACCTGGCTGGGTGCTAACTTGAAATAACCAATCCAAACGCGGAATTCCATTTCCTGCAAACCGCACTATCCTCAAACGTTTGTACAAATTTATGTCTGAATAGAAACCACTAACCTTAATGGTGTCTATATGGGGTAATCTATGTATCAAACTAGCAACGAAACCTGTAATTCTTGCAAGTTTGTTCTGAGAGTGGTGAGTCAGCAGTCGGCAAAAATTGCAGTAATTTCTAGATCTAATTTTGCAGGAAGTTCTAGTTAACATAAACTAGGCTTAAACTTGTCTAGTTTTAAAAAACAAATAATTGGAGGACTTTTATTGTTTCCATTGTAACAGAAAAACATGTTTTCCTGTTTATTCATTAAAACTTAATTGAAAAGATACTCATTTTCAAATTGCATTTTCCTACGAATTTAGATAATTTTGTTTGTCAATTGATTCATATTACTCACATCAATTCAACTAAATACTAATGAATTTCATGCCGTGTTCCATAACCAATCGACTTAGCATACATTTATCGACATATGGATTTTGGGTCTAGCACAAAATTTTCAATAAAATCCTATTTTGTTTAGACATATAGTTTTTAGCGGGTTGTTAGCGGGAGAGGCTCCCGCTTCCCCTGTCACCTCTCCGCGCACTCCCCGGTGCGACAGTGCGACTATATAAGGCTACACGCATTCCAGCGAGGTGCACAGATATTGTGACCGGGTTGTACATATACTCGTAGTACTGCGCCTAAAAAACTTAGCGTTTTGGATCACTGACCCAAAAATCCATGTGTTTATAAAAATCCATGATTAGGTCACTTGCATAACATCGTAACCAGTCATAACAATTACTACTAATTTATAATTGCTTATTAGTACTAGTTGTTGTTTTTATGTAATGTATGTAGGAAATAGATGAAATAATAAAACGTAGCTAATACATAATAATTAGGTAAATTAAATTAGCTGGTCCATAGAAAAATGATACTATTTACTGGTACTTTTCAATTGTGTGGAACAGCTGATTTTTTTCACGATTTCAGGTTTGGTTCCATAGTAAAAAAAATGTTCAAAATGATGAGTAACTATGTGACATTTTAGGTTTAGCATTTCCTTATAACGGTATAACTAAACCAAGAGTGGCAAACCTTTATGATTTTTCTAAAGAAATGTTTGATGAGGACATAGACATACTGTTAAACTATTTTGTTTAGTAATAAGTAGGTGGTGGCATGCCCAACATATTTTGTCGCGTGCCCTTAGTTTTGTACACAGGGTTATGTAACAACTGTTTCTGTCGATTTCAGGTTAAGTCCATAGTAAAAGTAGTTCATAAATAGGTATGAATACTATGTTTCAGCTATTAGCCGAAAAGGTAATGCTTAAAGCATACCCTTAGTGCCTTTTCACACGTACCGGTTGCCGGGTAGCCGGCGCCGGTTACCCGGCGGTGAAGTGTATGGGCATAGTACATAGCTTTCACATGTACCGGCGTTATTTATCCGGCAGGCGGGTACATTTGACACCGGGTATCCGGCGCCGGCTACCCGGCAACCGGTACGTGTGAAAAGGCACATAAAGCTGTGTATTTTGTAGTGGTTTCCCCCACGGCGGCGGCTCGCTGCGGCTGGGCGCTCCGGCGGCGGCGGCGGGCGCGCTGGCCCGCGCGGTGCGGCGCTCGCAGGCGCCGGCGGCCGCGCCCCGCGCGCTCAGCAGGAGCCACCCGGATCTTAGCAAAGACAAGGGGCCCGGGGAGATGGGTATGTGACCACTAAATCTGTTTTTTTTTTTTTTTTTTATTTATTATTAAATTCATGCTGCACTTACAGCAACGCCAAGGCGTGCGACATGTCCGACACAAACAATTGTACAATAAAATAAAAAAGTAATTAAAATAGAAATTAAATAATAAAAAAAATTAAATAGAATAAAATGTCAAAATCAAATAGACTGCAAACTTAAATAATTAATACAAACCCTGATGATTACCTTATGAAGTACATGTTGATTTGAAAGTAACATGTATTTTACTGTTTACTACTTTTACTTTTAAAAATTTTCTATTTCAAATTCTTTATTAGGTCAATACAAGATTTCTATTAAAACGTCCTTATAATACTTATTTATAATTCAAGATTCATATTAGTGAGATTTACTTTTTACATATCAAAATTAACCTCCTTTCGTTAGTCTTGCAAAGATTCGAAAATGGGTCAACCATTTTCTTTTTCTTCGCTTAAGTTAAATTTTCAACTGTCTTGTTATATTGCAGCCGATGTTCGGCGCAGCAGCTGGTACAGCGGCCCGGCGGAGTGCTCGCTGGATGACCTCGATTTAATTATGTCAAAGGTATCATTGCACAAATTTTATAAATGTGATTTTTTTTGTGAGGGTGAGTGTGTTTAATTTTGTATATCTATTTGTTTCTTTATAACGTTAAAATTAGGGAAAATAGAATGGGGGAAAGCCTATTCCTTTCATGATTCAATGGCAACGAGAGGACATGACGTTAGGAAAGATGAGGAAATGCAATCTGTTTTTAGGATCCCAAATCAAGCGCGCGCGGGCAACTCGCACGTAGTCACGGCGCCGCGCACCTCGCAGTGTCTTCGCACGCGCCGGGGAAACTGGTGCTCGACCACAGGTAACACTAATACGGTATTGTATCCGCTTTAATGATTTAGGGCTACATTGAACTGTGATACTAAGCCGGAAGGTACTCATTTTACTCACTATTTACAACATACATGTAATAGCGAAAAAAAACCCCAGTCGTTTCATAGGAAGATGTCATTACGTTTCAACAGAATATAGAGTGATTTACACAATTGTAGTACCGATAGTGTTTGAATTCAGCAATATTTTCTATTCTAGGTATTTTAACTGTTTCTATAAAAGAAAATCTGTGGTAAAACCCATTAAAAATTGCAGTATGTGTGACCGTCGCTCCGTGACGTCGGTGGCGTCAGGCATATACGAGGAGATCGCAGAACCACCCCCTACAGGGGCAAAGACTCCGGCCGCCGACGACGGCGTCTACTGCAAGATGAGCCGCGACCGCCCGCTCGGGGCGCTCAAGGTAAAAACGCCTGAACGGATGTGACACACTGACACATTAGCTTTTTAACTGCCAAAGTTACCTATACTTGACAAGCGCTAAAGAGCATACCTCTTCCTCTCTTATTGCGTACCACAAAACCTACGCAATTTGAGTGGAAGATGTATGCCAGCGACCCCAGGCCGTGCTCCGTAATTTTAGGGAGCTCGGCTGGTTTGGGGTTGTTATAAAGAACAAACTAATGACTCCAACAATAAACAAAAAAAATCTAAGCATTAATTAATTGGTTTTACACAGTTTTTCTGGTACTTACATTTTTTGGGTTTATTTCCTAATTTTATGCCTTGGCGTACTAGGCACACCTATATTATTGCCGAGGTGGCCAAAATAATAATGTCAAAATGGGGATAGTATAATTGTGAAATACCGTTGTCTCGTTTGTAATTAAGTAACATGTGAAGTCCCCCCCAGCTGAAGCCCCCGGAGGCGGAGCCCGCGTACGAGTCGGTATCGGAGTGCGTGTACGCCACGCTGCGCCCGCGCCGCGCGCCGCCGCCGCTGCCGCCGCCGCGCGCGCCGTACGTACACACTTGACATTTAAACACATTTCAACAGTTCAACATGGAATTGCAAAAAGTTTAGCCTACTGACCTCCAAACTTCGTTATGAAAATGGCACCTGATGATGATATTAATCATAAAGCTTATATTAAATACTATGTTACTCACTTAATAATGTAGCTTAAATTGGAAAAAAAAATATTTTCACTTCTGCTCGTAAAGTCCTACTTTACGCCCTGTGTAGGCGGACTAACGCGACGTTTTAGGCTCTTGTGCTTAAAAGGAACCTCTCTGGATAAAAACAAATTACTTTTTGGCCCTTGTGCGTAAAAGTCCACTTTTACGCACAAGGGCAAAAAAGTAATTTGAAAAGAGAAGAGATTTGAGAGGTTGAAAAAATAGGTTCTATTTTTTTTATTCTTCTTTTATATGTGATTTTCAATTCTATTTATGGGTATTATGTTATTTTGTTTTTTTTTTTATTTAATAAAAATAAATTAAATTAATTTATTAAATAATTAGTTGAATCTATTTCTTTGTATTTTTATTTAAAAAAAATATTAATAAAAATCAAAAATATAAACAATAATATAAAAATAATTTAATTTAAATAAGAATCAAGAATTTTTAAATTAATTGATTAAATAGTAAATTAAATTTTAGATTAAAATTAAAAATTAAATTTAAATAAAAAAATTAATTTAAAAAAATATAAATAAATGTAACTTATCAATTAAAAAAAATATTAATATGAATTTAAATAGAATACATAAAATATATTTACATCTTAAATTTAAAATAACAAACTAAACTAAATAGAACTAAGAAATTTACAAAAAAATAATAATCAAAAAGTAGTTTTTGCCCGTGTGGCAAAGTACCAAGAACGCTGGCTGCATTTAAATTATTTTTTAATTTTTTTTAAATTAAGTATTTTAAAAAATATTAAAATGGTTTTTTTTAGATTTGATTTTTTAAAATTGAAAACATTTATTTAATTGTTTTTTATTAATTATATATAACATAAATTACATATCAAATTACATAAAACCCATTTTATCCTCGACTTTATATCCGCCCTCGCCTTCAGCTCGGGCTAGCTAAACGTCTCGTATAAAATTGCTTGTTTTATGCCCTTGTTGTACAATCTACTATTAAATCACTCCAATAGTTTTTGAGTTTTGCAAAAATACAAATCTTTCCTTTTTTTAATTATTCATTAATAGGCTTGCATTTGAAAGCCATCTTGCCTGATGGTAAGCAACGATACGGTCTAAGAATGAGCATGCTTGCCTAGAAGAAACAAAGTGATATAAAGTGATACAATGTAAGATTGGGATCTTAATGGTGATGACATGTCTGTTCCCAGTGTGTCAGGCGGCTCCGTGTGCGCGGTCCCCCGCGCGGGCTCGCTGGGCTGCCTCCCGCCGCCGCCGGCCTCCGCCTCCGCCTCCGCCTCCGCCTCCGCCTCCGCCGCCGCCGCACAGAACGCCAAGACGTTGCCGCGCTGGGACCGCTCGCGACACGCGTTTAGCGCCTTCAGGTGACTATTAAACCAGAACCACCGGCCCACCGATCCATCGGTCTAAAACCTTAACGGTGTCCCGGACATCAAAATTGTTATTTTCATTTTTTTCTAAAACAGTAAACATGTTGTGCATTCATATAGCTAATTTAAATGTAATTAATTACCTGACGTTTCTTTACTCACCTTAAGTTGCATCAAAATCGGACGAATCATCACCATCTGCCTACCCTTTTTTTTTTTTTTGTTTACCCATTGGAAATCCTTTATGGATACCACGCCCGCCCCGGGGGAGGCAGGGTGGTTATGTGGGAGTCTCCGCCCTGCGGCGGCATACCCACTAAAACCACTGGGGTATTCATCGTCCGCCTAATAGGGCAAGGTGGTGTCGCGTTAGCATTGACCACCTTGCCCCGGCGACGGGCCCGATTAGGGCCCCCCGCACCTATGCAGGGGTGACCCTGTTCCCCAGGATCACCCCCCAGACAGTGTGGGGTCGTGCCGGCCGGGAGAGTCCCCCGACTCTCCCGGCAACCCCACTGCCGAGAAGCGAGGAGACGGGCGAACCGCCTCCTCGCTCCCTAGCCCCGCTCGCTCGCACGTGGTGGGCAGTGTGGTTAGCACCACCCACCCCGCCCTAAGCCCACGTTCCTTTCACACCCGACCGCAACCCTCACGCGGCGAGGTGCTAAAGGAACCCTCCTCCTTTCCTTGCACTCCCGACCGCGACCCACACGCGGCGAGGAGCACAAGGAAAAACCCCCCTGGTGGCACCGCTGCCACCGCCCAAGCGTGGAGCGCCGTTTCCTCCAGCGTCCACCACACTCAAACACCACCAGACACCATCACGCTGTGCCCTCTGCTAGTCAGAGGGACACGCGGACGGGCCCACCGTGTCGGGTTATTTGCCAGCGTGCGGTACTACTGCATAAAAGCTGCAGTATTACCACACGCTGTTGCCCAGGGTGCACCACGAGGAGGTTACCCGACCACAGAATGTACACTTCCTTAGTTTCCGAACTAATATCTAATACGTTTCTATGGTAATTGAAGACGTTCTCGACGCCGTTGACTGCTCATTTTGCTATTTATTAGCCTGTAAGAAACTAACCCATTCCTCCTTCACAGAAAAAGACTCAAAAGCGACTCGCGCACAGTCACGTCGCCCAAATCGGAAACGTCCAAAGAGAAAGACGTCGAAACAAAAAAGAAGAAATTCGAGCTGCCGACCCGCGACATTTTCAAGAGCTTCAAAGTCAGTCGCAAGATGAAGAACCTCAAAATAGCCGGAACCCTCGGCAAAGGCGAGACGAAAAGCTGCGAATTTCTCGACGAGACGGAACACGTGACCACCAACCGCTGCTCGAAATCCGTCGAGTGTCTGGAAGGGAGCGATCAATTCTCAGACGAGTTCGACGCGGACTTATCGATAGAGTTCGAGGAGCACTCAGTCGCCGCTCTGTCGTTACCTCAAGAGATAGTAGACTTGATAATGAAGGAGCATGAGAAGTTGAACCAGATTTGTAGTAAGGAGCCCGAAGGAGATTACATGCCGATGTCTCCGATAGTCCCGCCGCCCAGCGAGCACCACTACATCGTAATGTCTCCGCGGACCAACATGGCTTGAGGCTTCTAGTCGCTAAAACGTTAAGGTTTTTTGAAGAATCTCGTATTCGATGTGCTCACTGCTTAATATGTGTAAGAATTTGCTAAGTTTTGGACAATCTTTTAGCTAAATGTAACTAAATTTGTCGGTCTTTTTCGATTTTAGTGTATTAGGCAAGGGCAAAAATTTAAAAACAATAAGACCTAATTGACGTTCCAAATAGAAAAAATTATTGTAGGCAAAATAAGACAGGAACAAATGGCGGTCGTATCGCTAAGAGCGATCTCTTCCAGATCAAGCCTTTTAGTTCCGTCTTTAGTTTAGAAAATGATATCATTGCTATCTAGGTCGATTTTATTCACGTTAGAAAGTGGGGGGGGGGGGGGGGGGGGAGCTGTTCAGTGCATTGTATGAAACTCCGTTCTAAATTGATCTCCAAAAAATAAATTTAGGATTTTTTTAGATTCTTGCGGAACGAATTTGTATGGACATTTTGCGCCAATTTTACCAGCTTAAGATGTGTTTGCAGTGAGCATCAGCTAAACGTAAACTATGTAAAAGTAACCATGTAAAACCGTGTCTTTTGACCCACCAATACGGTATAGCTTAGGAAATAACGTAGCTGTAATGTTACTATGAAAACTGACGGAGTCTTTACACATTTTAATTCGTCAGTCAGTGTAGTATAATAACAAAATGTTGTAATGTGTTCTTTACTTTCAAGTATTATTCGGTTGCTATGCGTTTATTGCACTCAAGTTAACAGTAAAATAAAGAAACTCAGAGATTCAATAAGCTCTAATCTTAAATATAACCAAAAGAGATATGTAGTACTTTTTTGCCGTCCAACAGTCAGAGAAATGAAGATTTAAGGGGCAATCGAAAATATTATACAATGATTTCCATTTTACCATAAAGATTTTTTCTCCATGGCATAATTACTAACCAACAGAACTGTAGTTGCAGAAATTGTCCATTAACGTACAGATTATAAAGATTTTTCTTGTTTTATGGTACGATAGCCGGGACCTAACTGACCGAGCATTCCTGATAAACCAAGCATCTATTTCAGTCTGGACTGTGCTAAGCGTAACAGCCAGAGCGAGACAGAATTCTCGCCAGGAATTTTTCGGTGAGTTAGGACCTAGATATACAGCCGTCCTAACCCAAAAAGTGGTATCTAAAAAAAATCGGTTTTTTCGTGCATTATATGCGTAATTTTTCAAGCTACCAGAAGTATGAAAAAATATTGTTATTTTTTATATGCCGCTTTTGGGCTTTGGACGGCAGTATAGGTCTAACGAATCTGAGTTTGTCTCTTGTGACGACTAGTTAAGATTACTAATTCCGTCCTGTTTTAGGCGATTTTGATGTCTAAATTGAAAGTACGAAATTATTTCATGAAATTTTAACAAATTAGGAAAAGGTTGTAATAACTGATAGGTTTATTAAGGAAATTACTGTCTGTGTGATTATTTTTATAAGATTTTTTTTCTCAATTTCAAAAACAATATATTTTAACAAAACTAAAAAAAAACTAATAATATTTTTGATAATATACAATATTGAAACAGTAATTTTGATCCTTTCTCAAAAAACTTGCATATTTGGTTTAAAAAAAACTATTGTTTAAAATAAGACATCTAAAACAATTTGTGTCTAAATATGTAGACAAAATGGCGGATTGGCAACCAATGACAAGTGCCGTGACTCTTTGTTACACTTTTAGATCATGTGCTATATAGATTAATTACAGAAATAATACGTACTTTGTATCATACTAGAATGATGATGGTGGGTGCTTATCTCTCTAAAAATGAATAGATGAGACAGCAAGGTAATTATTGTAACCGTGCTCATTTTGAGCCTTATTAGAATAAATATAAGGTTGATAATCTTGCTTCGGAGAGCAGTTAATGCTTGTTAAATATGTGCTTATATGTTCAAGGTAACTACATAAGACTAGGGACCTTAAGTTCGACTTTTCCGTCACATTTTGGGGCCGTCCAAAGGCCTGACGTGGCTTAATGGTTTGCAGTCTGATTTACTCACAAGTAGGGTTGCCATTTTAAAATTTAAAAAGTCTGACAAAACAGACTCAGAAGTCCGGACATTTTAGTCACAAAATTAAATAAGACATTAGACACGCCGCGCGAGTGCACGTGGTAATAGTGGATACGGGTGAACTTTTTTCACCTAAGTCCGGAGAAATTATGAAGTCGGACGGATAGTCAAAAGTCCGGACATATCTGGATAATGGTAACCCTACTCACAAGTAACGACCGAGAAACTGGGATCTAACATAATTATTAGTGATCTATGAGCTAAGTATGTATGTATATGTTGAATGTGTTGTAAAGCGTGTCACTGCCAAAAACGTAGGAGTAAGAACTCGAGTGGTCGGCTCTCCGACTAGACTGAAGGATAAGACTAGAACTTTCTAGAGGATATTCAGGTTGTCGGATCAATGTGTTTACTTGACGGACCGGTTTTGGTCGAAAACTTTGGTCTGTGCCATGAGATATTAGCGTGGGCCTAAACTGAGTTGGCCTGGCATCCATCTTGCTTTGTCAGGTGAAAAAAAGCAAGACAAAAGTCAACGCGATTCTTTTTAGGCGCACGCATAGCTCCATGGTATGGGCCCTGATCTTGTATAGGGAGTAAAGGTTTATTGCAGGTGTGTGGTCTAATGTAGAGATTAATATCAAGAGTGCGTGCCAGATGTGAGCTGTTTAATAAAACTTACATGACTCAAAAATAAATGGAATAAAGAGTACATACTGTACCTTCCATATAAGTGAATTTATTCCTCGTGGTCCGATTGTATAAGATAAATGGTACTACGAGAAAATCTTATTCATACCACTTGATGATAGGAACTGCGAGGAATTATATTAGCCCCAGATAGGAAAAATCAAGATAATTGACAATGGATTTTCATCCTTCACGAAATAATTGATTTCTATTATTACCGCACACAATTATCTGGCTTGCACGCTGCGTAAGTAAATGTAATAAGGCAGTCTCGATTAGTTAAGCTGCACACGATGCGGAGTAGCTTACGCAAATACTACTTTATTGTAAAGAATTTTCATCGTTTGAACATGTCCTGGGACCCTATTTCTGTGTGCAGTGCTATCGATCATGTTAGACTTTTACAACGAGAGAGGCTGTGTTGAAGTTAATTTCGCACACGGCACAATAATCGCAATCTAATTATATACAAATTAGAAAAAAAAGCCCTAGCTTTGTTATAATAAGCAAACTTAACTTCGAATAAAAAAGTGGTAGGGATATGTGATATGTGAGTAACATTAATACGGGCTCAAGTTACTGGTTAGTAGCTGCGCACACTACTGCGTATCGTGTGAATCGAGCTTTACTTAATATCGGCGGAATGAACCCGGGTTGAAAAGAAAAATTGTAAAATTAAATTTTTCAAAAAAATTTTAAAAGAATAAAAAGACTTGTGTGAGTTTAAGCTAAAAGAGCTTTTATTATAAATTATAAAGCTAGGTATTCATTTATTGTGAGTGTATGAATTTTAATGATTTCGATCTTTTTCTCTTATGAAAAACAAAAAAAAAATTAATAAAATTGACTTACCATTTCTCTAGGCCAGCGATTTGAAGTGGGTCATAAATTAAAAATTAATTTGTAATGTTAAAAGTCTTGATAACTTTGATCTCAGCTGTTGAAATATCATCATCATTCACTTCTCTCTCCCTTTGGATATAGGCCTAATAACTCAACTGCCTAACAAGAGTTTATTTTAATTTTCTTAATTACCTAGCTTTCTTCGTATACGGCTTAATTTGCGCTAACGTGTTGTGATATTTTAAACTAATTGTTAACTAAATTGTATGAGCTTGAAGGCTTTTGTTGATTTTGTCGACTTCTATTTAATGCGTTGGATTCGATTTTCAATACAGTCGCGTTTATAAAGATTTATCTTTTAGCTCAATTATTATAATGTAGAGTTGTCAAAACACATGTTCTCTCGCTCTTATTTTGCCGTGGCTTGTACGTGAGTGAGCGGGATAGATGTTTTGATACATTGTAATTTTACAGGGATCCAGTTTGTGGACAAGCATTTATGGACATGACTGTATTTATTGTCAAATGTTTGTGTATTTACTATTTAGCTGATTTATAAGTGTGTAGCTTGAATTGTAGCTTTTTAGGTATTCATATCAATTGTGGTGATAAAGTTGGATCTGAAGAGGTTGTTCACATATTTTATAGGTCGATTAATGAAAGTGAGGACCATGCTGTCTGTCTCTCGTGTGATTGCATTATCCCAAATGTCAAAATAATTGATTTTTATGTTAATTGACCTGTAAAAATGTGAATATGCGTCGTTAAGTTCCATTTTGGTTGGTATGAAATGCTTTAGTCTAATTATTTAGTTGTAAAACTAATCAAAAACGCATACTTTGCCATTGACCAATTTTCCTAGTTATAGTCTCGGTACTACTTATTTTCTCCGTTTATTCAACTCGTTTTTAATTTTTTCTTGTGCAGTATGGTTGTTTTTTCCTGAGTGCCTAATACTCGCCTTTTGTTATTTGTTTTGTACCTATTTTAGAACTAAGTACCTTGTAAATTGTCGAAATCTCAATCGTGGCGATTCTGTAGTACCGTTATCTGAACTAATTTGAGAGCTCTAAAATTGTCGCCATCTCTTTCTCAACTATCGAAAAGAAAAGAGACGTAGGTAATTTACAGCAGTATCGATGCCTAAATACCGATGGTAGCTAGCAATATTTTTACGATATCTTCCATTAAAGTGTTCACTTTCATATTATAAATAACGTATTTTTGTAGTAAAATTTAAGTAAATATGTGGGAAAGTGGTGGTATTTTTGGGCATTTTTTTACTTACAATATTGTGAGATTTTTGTGTTGGTACCAGAAAACCAAATCATTGTTTTTTTCTTTTTATTTATTATTTTGCGGTGTTAAGAAATAACTGCATTGTGTTACGCAAAATAAAGTTTGAATGTGTAGTTTGTGGTTTTAATTTTCCTTAAGGCCCGCGCAGACTTAGGACCCTGTACCCAAATTGAAGAAATTGAAAATGATGATTTTTTTTCGATGTGGTGTAAAGGTAGATTATATATCCTAGAGTGAAGGGTTATAAACGGTTCTTGTGGGATACCTGTTGAAACAATAGTGTGAAATAATAGGTAAAATCAAAGTTCCATAATTTAAAATAACTTTTATTGCATAGCCAAATAAATACAATACTCACAATTGATATCACAAATAGTGCGGAACCAAAATCGTTCATCACATCCTTATAAACTACAGTATTAATATACAGCGTTTGATAATGAACTAGTCTTTATTCGAAAATAGATCTATTTCAAAACTAACCAAGCCATATTTGTAACAAATCTCAGGTGACCTATCTTACTGGGATCTACTATGAAAAGGGTTCCTTTTTAACAATTTTAGTACGGAATCCTAAAACGGGCATTTGACGGATTCAACAATAAATTACTGGTAGAAATTAGGTCAAAGTTGGTCAGTATACAGGGTTATTCATAAAGGGTATGCTAAGCCGAAAGGGCTCATAGTACTCATCATTGTGAACAACTTTTACTATGGAACCAAACAAAATTCGCGAAAAAAAAATCTGCTGTTCCATACATTTTGTCTAGTCTAGTAATGATGAGTACTATGAGCCGGTTTCTGCTTAGCATACCCTTTATGAATAACCCTGTATTGGTACAGAGATTTTAGCTCCGTGACTGGTCATGGTGTCAAGACTGAGTTGGATCAGTCACACAGGCAAGTACTTTTTTTTTTTTTTTTATAAACGTACTCACACTGTTGGACTGCGGCACAGATCTGTCTATGGGTAGGTTACACTGGGGCTCGTTGGGATTTTTCCCAGCAAGACCACTAGTTGGTTATAACTATGAAGCTCGAGTGGGATTTGTGTATGTAGGTTTGTTTGTTTGTCACTAAGCTATGCTATACATTATGTAGATACTTTACTTGAAAACATTGGGAAAAAATAGTGGCTCATTGAGTTGAATTAGCTTATTAGTACATAATTGCATTCTTTTGATATTTTTGTTCGGAAGCTCTTCAACGCATCTGAAAATTGATGTTAGGTGAAGTGATTTGGCTCATAATATCATGCGATTACGAGTAACTCTAAGTGAGGACCTAACACCAATTTTAAAGCCGAGTTTTCAGCATGAGCGGGTAGCGGGGCGAGAGCGGCGAGACAATCCTACGCATTTTTTTATAAAAATAAATTAAATATTGACTTAAAAAGTTTGCCTAGAAAAAAATATTTACCGCTAATAACTGTTTCACCCACCCCGCCCTATCCTCAAATTACGGTGTGTTCTTGTTTTTAGACAAACTTTTGTCAACAAAGTTTGAGGTGCAAGGACAGAGAAGCATTGATTGACTACCTTAAATAACAATATACCAATTCAAGTGTACTAAATAATTTAGCTACATGCCAGAAAATCGTCACAACAATGCAACCGCCTCATTGCCCGCTGAAGTTAAAAACGCGGCCTTATACTTAAGATAGTCTAAATTCATTCATAATTTACAAAATAAATACGTGTAAAATATTGCGAAAATGTGCGTAGAGATCCAATACACTAATACTTGTTTTTATACAATAAAATATTTCGATTTCATGAGATTTTTGACAAATTTACAATTTCCGCCGTAACAAATATAAGACTAGGAGCTGTATTTGTATAAAAATAATAAATAAATAATTCGTAAAAGCAGATCTAAGTACATAAAACCATAACCAAAAGATTCCTTTTGGCCAAATGTTTAAAAACCATTTTTATGTTTGACAAGCTAGGCGATTGACCACAACTCGCCAGATAATAAGTGACGCTGTGGTCAATAATGGTAACACTGAAACTTTAACACTTCAAGATGACATGATTTTATTCACAACATGTTTGTATTTGGTTTACTTTAATAAATTAACTAGCGTATTAATACAAATAGGTAGAAAAACATTAGGCCATACCCGAAAACCCAAACCGCTTAAAAAACTTACGTAGGAATACAATTTTCTCTATTATTCAAGATAATAAAATAATATCAATAGTTTCCCTACTAATTTCACACTAACTATTAATATTCGAGAACTTATAATTCAAAGTCTATTTTATACAAATAGCCAGCGCAGACAACAATATTCCGCAAACTTTTATCTATCTCTCTCTAGCTCACCCTCAATATTCCCTTCTCTTTCTCTCGCACAAAAGATGCAGACTAAAAAGTATGTCGTCTGCGCGGGCTACAACACAAACCCAGCTGTCTGCAACAATAGTCTTTACTTATGATTAATATTAATAGAAACGTAAATGCATTATTTAGTAAACCAAATCTTTACAACAGATTAAAATTGGCATTTTTGATCATAATAATTAATCACTGAATAGATAACTAATAGCTCTGATTATGTATACCAGCCTCAATTTGTTATGATTATGGTCATAGCACACTTCACTAAGGCGCGATGCCAACCGACATCAACGGGCCGACTAAAAGCAAAGCATAGGAATGTGAGCTCAATGTCCGACCACTTAGAGTACAATTTTAAATGTATATACGTGACCTGCAACCGAATTGAAAATCCTGCACATATTAGAAATTCACCCAGGTGGTCTCAGGAGGTGGACGGTGGGTAAGAACTGGAAAACTGTACTGTATATACTTGATGTAGAGACGTAGAGTTCACTTCTCAATGTTTTGCTTTTAATCCAGTCGGCGTCAAGTCTATGTAGATTAGTTTGCTTATGTTAAAAATACACTGAACACGGCTGCGTCATTAATCTTACATAACTACGTACACACGTGAATATAGCTATTAATATGTAATAAAGGGCATAAGGCAAACTTGTGTGAGTTTCTATTCTCAATGCCCCATTGTCAAAAAATGCCTTAGGGCCGCTGGAAATTTAAAATCTAATCTGCCTCATTCTTAATTTCGAAGGAACAGATGAGAAATTAAATTCCCAATTGTCCTCATTTTGGTATTTCAATGGGGCTGATGGGAATTTTATTTCTCAAAGTCCTTATTGACAGGGAGGTCAATGGGGACATTGGGAACGTACTATACTATGAACAATATTTGCCCTTGACTGCTCACTCGCGTGCAGTATGCGAAAATACCCTTACGTATGTGTATTATATGACTGTCATTCACAAACGATCAATAAGTATTATGCTAAAAAATGCTCTGTCACCGTCTCGCTTATAAGAAAAGTTACGCGCGAAAATGAGACAAAACATGCTTGTGGCATAAAAATTGAACGGTTCTCAATAAGACCTTATGATTATAATAGCTCAATTTACTATATCTATGTATATATAGGATTCTTAATTTTATCATTCATTAAATAGTTACGTCATTTAAATGAGAGAGAAAAGAAATTTGTACAAAGCTTATTCGCAAGTTTTCATAAATTGAATTTGTTTTTATAAACGTGTGATGGCGGAACGACGTCCATCGCCGCCGGTGTAGATTGCTTGTTTGTGGGCTGTGGCGTGCTACCATTTGTTAACTGAGATACTTTCCCTTACGTCTAATAGTTCCTACTCTTATCCTAATGTTTCTTTTCCTATCAGACGAACTCCCACTCGCTTTCCAAAGTCTCGTCCGGAGATATCACCCGGTTGTCCTTGTATCCGTTCACTTTGAGGTCCAACTTCAGCTCCATATTGTCTAAATTCCACGTGTTGGGAAGTTTTACGATCTTGGGTATCAGATCCATCGGATTTAAGTCTTTGATTCTAGCTACCGGTTTAGCTGTTTTAGATTCTTGTTTGTTAGAGTTTTCTTCCGTTTCAGATCGTTTGGTTGCGTCTTTATTTTTCGTATGGAAGTTTTCTATTGGGTATGCATTTTCTTGTGTGTAGGTTTTTTCTGGGCTGTCCATTTTTTCCTGTATCTCGATGTGCTTGTAAGTGTGTGTTGGGCTGTCGTATGTGTGTATTGGTGTTTCGGAGATGGGGATGCTGAAGGACTCGAGGTTGAGCATCTTGGCGAGGATCTTCTCTTTCTCCTCGATCTGCTTCTCGAGTAGCTCGTCGTTCTGCTGCGACAGGTTGCTGAAACCAGAGAAGATTGTTAATATTATTTAAAATTATTAAGAGAATGTACACCATGATAATGTTGGATAGGTATAGTGATCTCATAGCAAGAGCGGCGTGTATCACGATTCACATATGATAAAACACTGCAAACTGAATCAAATCAAGCTGTCGGTACATATTTCAAAGGTTTTTTGCGTCGTCCCGCAATCAATCGTGGTAACGAATATGTAATACGACTGGACGAGATGTAGAACATGAGTTTTAAGGTAAAAGACTGAATTAGGCATCAATACTCACTCAAACACGCTGAGGCTCATGACGCAGGGCGCGGTGACGACGCCGACGCCCCCCGGCCGCCGCACCGGCGTGGAGAAGCGCGGCGTGCTCGCCCCACTCCCTCCGTCCCTCCTCTTACTCCTACTCCTGCTATGAATCAACTCCTCATCGTACTTCTTCTCCATTATACTATTATAAAGCTTCAGTTTCCTCTGGATTTCCTCCGATTTCTCGTCGTCGTCGTTGGAGGCGTCCTTGAACTCGTTTACGATCGATTCCAGCACGTTGACTGGTATGTTTGTTGGTAGGTGTTTTATTGGGGGTAGTTCGAAGCATTCTTCGGCGCTGGGGATCAGAACAAGATAGAAATTAAAAAGGATTTATAATATTACGGCCATAAAAGTGAGATTTTTTCAAATTGGTGGGTCCGTGTCGGGAAACAGGCCATTGGACCACCTTTTAGACAACGGTACTATTGTTAAAGTCGCGGGTCGAACCTGGATAAGATGGACACAGGACGAGATGAGTGGCGTACAAGAGAGGTCTATTCTAAGTAGTGTGGGTGATTAGATTGCGGGCTGAAAATGATGATGTTTTTTCGATAGAAGTTATCTTAGGAGTACTGTTTGCCTAGGACAAATTTTGGCGTAAAACACGTAGCGACGTTACGTGTCAGGCGTAAATGGCATCTGCATTTTCCATACATTTTTCTAAAGATTACTTCTTACGTATTTCACGTCAAAATTTGTGCAATGTTATGTATACTAAAATCACAGTTTGTATGTGTATCAGTGTTTCGGGGACTGCGATCGCGCAGTGTTCCGTATTGAAAGGGAGCTCATCAGGTGCAAGTATACTCACTCGGTGACGGTGTGGTCGATGAGTTCGTTCTGCGTGAAGATGGCGATGGGCTGCTCGAGCACGCGCGCGATGTAGGGCGCCGTGTGGTCGCGCACCGCGCTCGCGCACTGCTGCAGCGTCGACAGGGACTTGCTCATCAGGGGCGCGCCCAGCTCCTCTGTTGTGACACCGTTCAGACTTAGCGGGGTGAAGTGTGCAGCAACCTGACTAACAGCCGCGTTTACCTAAAGGCTCGTTTACGGAAACGTGAGGCTTTGCGTGGGGCGAGCGGTTTCGCGTCGCACGGGCTCATAAAACACAAACATGTTAAAGTACCTATAAGAGATCTATTTTTATTTTATTTCATAATATTGGCCACTAATCCTAGGGCTGTGGATATAATTCTAGACAATCCTAATTCTAAAGGTCCTACGTTATTTCGGTATAGAATGATAATTGATTTTATTGTAAGCAAGTTCCCATTTTTCTGATTCACAGGTTAGGCGTTTGACCACAGCTCACTTCTTCAGATTACGTTTGAAACTATACAGTTGGTAGATACTGGTCATGCTAGCTATAAATGCTTGTTCAAGACAGGACTAGGAAAGGATAAGCTAAGCCGAAAAGGGCTCATAGTAGTTATCATTATGAACAACTTTTGATATGGAACCAACCCAGAATTCGCAAAAAAAGCTGCTGTTCATACATTTTGTCATTGACATTTTTTTATGGAACAGCTGATTATTTTTTCGCCATGTCAGGTTTGGTCCCATAGTAAAAGTTGTTCATACTGATGAGTACTATGAGCACTTTCCGGCATAGCATACTCTTTCCTTATAATTCTGTGTATGTCCCTATACCAAACTATTTTTGTTACATAAATAAATACTTACATTTAAACTAGCTACTTGACTGTCTCAGAGCCATTGCTCAATACAAATATACGAAGCGAAAACAAGCAGAAGGTATGAAACGGAAAACAAAATAAAAATGCGAAAAAAATTATCAACACGTATATTTATATAAGTACAATGGCCAAGCTGGTACAGACACACGAACAACTACTAATACGAATACAGTGAGACATGGCTTACAATGAATATGGTTTAACGAAGAAATCTAGGCAGTCGTCTCATCTCTTGTCTCCTGTAGAGAGACAAACATTTACGGCGCCAAATTCATTATAAGCCAGGTCGGACTGTACACTCGCTTGCAAAATAATAATGCTGAAATAAAGCTACATTTAGTGCGCATACGTCGGTCAGTGCTGGCGTCTGCCGTTCCAACTTTGGTTAGAACGATACTTGATAAATGGTCGTCTAAAAACATTTACGAAAGCGATCACATGCACTGCTTAATCAATTGTTGTTTCAATTATTAGGTATCCTACAACGGTGACGCCGTTGATCGAACACCGTTAACCCGTCTAACAAACAGTATAATCACAAAATCGTGATACTCCACTTGTAATTTTGCATACATTTATCTATCAAATAGTCGGGACGTATTATTTGTGCTATAGGTTTACTTTATGTTAGACGGGAAAACCGAAGACGAAGGTTAACGCTGACCGTGGCTTGACCGTGGCTTAAGTACAATCGGCTATAATGAAAATATAGCTGAAACAGGAACACTGAACGAAATATGTGCACGAGCTTACCAACTGGGGTATTTAATGTAGCGTGTTGAATTTGAACAAGTTTTTTGATCGAATAGCACTACTAGACTACTACTATTATAGATTTTGTCGAAACAGGTAAAATGAAATAATAAAATAAACTTATAAAATAAAATACTTATTCGATACAAAAATGTACAAAAATAAATGTGTGCGTATAATGGCAACTATTTTTCAATACACGCGTGATACCCCTGCCGCTAACCCGTTTTCCATACCTTTTTGAACTAAATACTTTTTATGATTATTTTAGAATGTATGCTAGATTTAAGTTTGCAAGCGAGTGTTTCGTAGTAATTAAACAAATTAACACAATAGTTGGTCTACCAGACCTAACACAATCAACGGATACATCACGTTAAATATAGCCAAAAAGCCAAAATAATAAGATTTGTCTAATAAATATTACTAAAAAAAGTTATTTTCAGTCACAACTAAATATGTAGTTCAATTGGAATGTCGAAAACGCCAATTTTAAGTACTTTTAGGAAAAAAGCTAACAAAAACAAATGTTAAAAACTAAAGAGCTTAAAAATGTTCATTCATTGCATTTTTAGTTTTAAACACGTGCTTTGTTTCGTTTAAAAAAGGTAAGTAGGCCTACAATTAAATAATTTTCCGTTTAGAAAAACATTTCCTATGACTAAGTTAATACATTGGTCCTAATTTGGTTTAGTTAAGGCACTCCGACCGTCGTCACATGACTGACTAACCCTACACCCACAAAATGTAAAAAAAACTTATAAAATAGAAAAAAAAGATAATCTCGTATGAGATACACGTGCAATGTTCAAAAGTTTATGACCGATCATTTTTGATAAGCTTGAGCACGTGCTAAGCAAATTACATCTTAATTGAAGTCGGTATAAAGTCAAAACCCAAATAAACCGGCAAAATGTCATTTAATTAACGCGTCTTCAAGCTGATCGACTATGTAAAGAAGTATATTTTATTTACGTATTTATGTATCGATATTTATTAGTTAACTTTGTAGACGCATTGCTCAAAATGTATGCATCTTCTATCCTGTGTCAAATTTAATACGAGTATAATTTACTCCTGAAAACACATACCTTGTGTTTTCCTTGACCAATTGACGAATGCGGCTACACACGCCAGGCGCGTAAAGATCATTTTCAATACAACTGTGCGGTAAAACACAAACGCATGTTACGTGCTAAAGCAGTTAAAGTGTTAATTTCATCATTTTACGAAGTCGATACATTAATACGTATGTAATATTCATACTTCACATATAGTCTTCTATAGAAAAATAATGAGTGGAATGGCACAACGTTAAATAGTAAATTGTGCATTGTTTTGCTAGCTTAGCTCGAATGTCTTATACTAAACTTATTCTATGTAAAAAGGTATACTAAATCACAATCTACAAGCACCTAGACAACATATTTTTGTAAAAAATACTGCGAAAACACGGACGGACAAATACATACTACTTGACATGCTTGAACTACTTCTTGAAGTCGGTTTTGAAAGTTGACAGAACTGAGCGTTTACCGGTTGACCTTGTTTCCGAAAACAAATATTAAAAAAAGTAAATTTTAAAAATTTATTTTAAAAACACGCTTGTTTAGTGTATTGTCATCGGTCCTCGATATATCTACAAAGTTTGAACGAAATCTGACCGTTTAAAGTGGGTCAAAATCGCGCCCAAAGGAGTCGGTTACAAACATACAAGTGAAGCTAATATAAAGCGTGTAAAAAATATCTGGAATTTACTTTGAATCGGTGGCAATAATAACAATTAAAAATAACAAAATCGTTTGCATGTGCAATTGTGCACACGTCCGTACTTCGTACGACACATATGCGACCGTTTGTGGGCACAAGTGGCGTTTTTAACTGTTTTCGATCCCAAAACGAACGAGACAGTATAGTTACTGTCCTCGCGTTCGTTTGCTACAGCCATAGTGTAGTCTGGGATGACTATAGATAGCAACAGCATGACTATAGATAGCATACTTACTTGGCAGTTTTTTAATTTCTTTTTTCTTTTATTTGTCAAAATATCTCTCGGTATAATTAAAATATCGCTGTCACTTTCTTCGTAGTCCAATAGACGAGGGCAGCGACATCAACAAAAAACAACAACAAAAAAACAACAAAAACAAAAACAACAGCTAGTCAACAAAAAAAATCAAAACCGACCCCATTTTACACTAATTTTCATTGTTTTGCCTCGAAAAGTAAAAGTTCATTTGGTAGTAATTTTTTGAAGGCAAACAAACGTCACAACAATATATTTTTGATAACTGCAAAAATTGTATCAAAAACCTCACTAAAAGTTAAATAATATTACAAATAACTGTAAACTAGCACCCCGTCACTGTACACCCAAATATGAGTTTAACAAGTGAGCTTCCAACCTGCTGCACCCTGTTACCCTAATACTCAGATCAAGTAGAAAGGCAGATAGAGTCCCGCCTTAGATACAGGTGAAGCCAAAAAAACTACCCTACTGCCCGTGTACGTATACTCCAAGCACATTGACGCATAAAAAATACCGTTACTACTACTTATTTTTCTTGTCCACGTTCTCTGAGCAACTGACGTAAGAATTGACGATTGATTTGGGTAGTTCTTTTGGCTTCACCTGTATCTAAGGCGGGACCTTATCTGCCTCTCTACTTGATTTGAGCCCTAATACTTATATCATAATACTACTTACGCCTACGATGCCCGCATAGGTAGTTTACCCATATACAGGGTTGCAAGGAAAAGCCGAAACAGGTTCATAGTACTCATCATAATGAACAACTTTTACTATGGGACCAACCCTGAAATCGTGCAAAAATAATCAGCTGTTCAATACATTTTGTTGAGTGTCACAGACATTTTTCTATGGAACAGCTGATTTTTTTTTAGAGAATGCCAGGTTGGTCCCATAGTAACAGGTGTTCATAATCATGAGTACTACGAGTCCTTTTCGGCTTAGCATATCCTTTCCTTACAACCCTGCACGTTCGTAGACGCACATGGGCTTAAAACCGGAAAAAACCATTACTCAAATCGAATACCTGTCGCGAAGAGTCCGAAATCCGTATGCAGCCCTAATCTCGTCGATTCGATATAAAACTGTCTACCGAAAGATTTTCAATCGAATTTCAATAAGTATTTACAGAGACTGTATATTTCAATAAGTTAGAGAGTTCAGTTCGGTATTTACGACAAGTGAGAAAACAGCCTTAGTGTTAGACTTCAGCAGGCGACATCTGCATTTTTAAGGACCCTAAATAGATCATTTATTTACTACATCCGAATCATCCGATGCAAGCAAATTGGCACCCACTCGAGCTGTGCAGAACGGAGCCAATTTCAACAAAGGCGAAAAAAAACAAATGATTTTCTAATCACAGCAGCTGCTGCTGGTCTAACATGGGCGGTTGAGAAATCGCCTTTTTTATACACGTAAATATGCCACAGGTGGAATATATATGTTTGTCTCTTTCTCGCGGAATAAAAACCGTGGTAAGGTAAGACTATTCATAAGAACATCGGCCTAAATCTTATCTTTTCTCTCTTGTTTTGACGTGACAACGTCTAATAATTCGATGAACGCCGGCTGCACGCACGAAAAAGTATCCCGTTACGCTCATCGTAGCGTTGTCATTGTTGGTTAGTATGCAATCATTTCATCAATGTTTTGTTATGACGTCACGTTAAAGTATCGTCCGTAAACCGACTTTAAAAGACAACCAATTTTTTTGGCTCCTTTACAGTGTTGCTATGAAGTCTTAGCGAACCGACCTGGCGCCAGCGCGGCCGGCTCCGGCGCGTGCGCGAGCCGCACCAGCGAGCGGGGGCCCTCCAGGATGAATATCTCGTCCTTGTTGACCGACACCGACAGTATCCTGCGGGAGAGGGGATAGTTGTACTGGTTTGAAGACGATGGAATGATTTTTGGGATAATTAGGGCGTGTTTGTATCTTAACCGACGAAGGACCATTTATGATGAAGAGGAACAGGAGACCTCCATAGATTTTGAAAAAATTACAATTGAGATTGAAGTTTGTGTTTGCTCTTGTGTGAAGTGGCAGAGTCCAGTAATGTGTGATAGTGGCGGTGTAGAGTAGTTTAGAATAATGACAGTATATAATAGGGTCAGGAATAGTAGCAATAAAAAGTAGTGGCGATGTAGAGTAATGGAAGTATGGAGTAGTGGCAGTATACAGAAGTGGCAGTATTGTGTGAGTACCTCCGGAGCTGGTCGAGCGCCGCCACGGCCTGCAGCGAGCGCGGGTCCAGGATGTACAGGAAGTGCTCGTTGTGCGCCACCAGGAAGTGGTCGCGGTACACGTGCAGCGGCCCGAGCTGGTAGTCGCGCGCGGCGGGGCTGCGCCGGCCCGCGGCCGGGTTCAGCAGCTCCGCGACCGTCAGCGGGTTCGCTATCGCCTCCTGACGGACCAACACAAAGTTAACAAGGACAAAATCGAAACTGCAAAATTACGATTGCTCTTTCATTGTATGTACCAATGATACAAATATTTAATATCGATATATAATCGAATAAAATTGATATTACATATTTCAACTTTTAAATTTAGGTCAAAGAGTGAAAATTGCTCTCCTGTATAGATAAATAAAATCCTCGTTCACCACGTATCTATACGTCCACGTATAGTGTACAATATCAAAACTACAAACGAGGCACAATACTCGCCTTGAAGAGTAAGGTCTGCAGCACCTCCCCGGCGCTGTCGGCGCGCCACAGTCGCAGCCCGGGCCGCGCGCAGTACACGCGCGGAGCGCCGCCCGCCGCGTACGAGTATTGGAAAACTGCGCCGAGAGCACACAGGCTGCAACACAACATTATTATCAGGAAAATGCATTATTTTACTGAAAGATACCATGTTTGTGTTAATAAAATGGTCTTAATATCATCATTAACACTGGCCATGTTCCTTCTACAAGAGATGATTATGCTGTAGCATCCGGTTAAATAAATTGAATATGGTACACTTTGAGACAACTATCTCACATATATTTTATGTTCAAGCATTAACCCTTACTAACCTAACATATGTGACCAACGATCACTTTAATTGCGACCAGCATTTACTTCAATTGTGACCAACAATCACTTCAATCATAACCAATATTAATTTCATTGAGGCCATCACTTGGCTCGCTCTTGTCCACAATTTACTCTCCGTGACCAATCTCAGCTCACCTCTTCCTCTCCCGCTTGCCGAGCTGGTTGACGAGCCACTTCCCGTCGCGGCGCTCGCACAGGATGCTGCGGTACAGGCTGGACACGAGCAGCGTGTTCTGGTGGTAGCTCATCTGGACGATCTCGTGCCCTTCGTTCACTATCTCCATCGATTTACACAGGTGCTGCAATGGAAACACTGGTTAGTTTTCAACACTTGATTCTACAATGCTCTAATTTATATCTAAAACTAGCGGCCCATCCCGGCGTCGCACGGGTGGACATTGTCTCTGATACATAGCATGTACTACAAACCAATATTTTAAGTAGATGGCGCCGGTGCGTGAAAAAAGATTTTCCCGCTTTTCTGTCGAAATTTTTCTTGAATTTTCTTTTTTCTTTTTCTTGCTATAAATCTCACGGAGCCCGAGACCTTTCCAACGAATGCAAAACCGTGGAAATCGATTCGTGAGTTCTGGAGTTATAGCGTCAGGAAGGAAAACCCGACTTATTTTTATATAGTAGAAGATAATCCGCCATAGCAAAAAACGTTGGATAGAAAACAAACATAGATAAGTATAATACTTAATAAATCGTTTTCTAGTAAATAATAACAGTAATAGTGCAGTGATAAGTCGAGTCAATGACTTTGTAATTCCAGATTGGAGTATTATATACTACTTGTAGTGGTATTGCATATATATTAGTATGTTCAATGGCCATGCGCTGTTTATTGCTGATGTCAAATAATATATTTCCATTTACTTATTTTGAATTCGAATATTTTTTCAAATGATAAAGAATTCTACTCTTATTGAATAAAGAAATAAATCATTAAAAACTGGTTCAGTATTTAGTATCGGCTGTGTATCGGTACGTAAAACACACAAAAAAAACAGTCTAATTAGTATCTCCTTCTTTTCTGAAGTCGGTTAAAAACAGGGCTTACGGTCGTTGCACCTCGATAACGATAACGCTCGTATTTAAAACGTAATTAGTTTTAAATAATTGGTTCCCTTATCATTGGCTGTGACTAATGAGTCGTGCGCGAGGTAATTGAGATTATTTTAGATAAGTAAGTAAATAAGGTATTGAATTACCAAACTGTTTTATTAAAACTCAAATAAATATAAGTTTATTTGCTGCATTTGCTGCGGTTCTATACTTATAGACTATACTACTTATAAATAGACAATTTTACGGGTTTTAATTTACATAAAATATTTTCCTAGTTTGTGCATCATCATCATCATCAACCTACTTAGTGTTAATAGTAGATATAGGCCTCTCCTAAGGAATACCACATGGCACTATCCTTTGCATCCACTTGCTTGCAGCCTTTTTTGACGATCGTGCGTCAAACATCCGAAATTTTAGCCTGAAATTATATCATTATTTCTCCTGAAACTTACCATATAAAAGTCTATTTCCGTCATAATGATAACGCCATTTTTATCTCCAGAAAACAGTCTCATGCCATTTTTAGACCATTCGATAGCGGTAATCCCACTTCTGTGCAGCTCCCCTATTGTATACCTGCGGGAATAAACCAGACATTAGACTCTTTTGTAATAAAATATAGGATAAATTAAGAGCCAAGAAAACAATAAAAGGATAAAGAAGAGAAGGTAGAAGTAGTCTTGAACTGCTACTGCTTCTTCTGTTGAAATGCAGCTAATTCATAATACAAGAAACTTTAGTTATCTTTTTGTTATGTCCAAACTAAATAATTGGCTGCTCCTGACAAACAGAAAGACTTCAAAAAGATTATTTTCCGAAGGAAGGCAGAGTTTTTTGATTGAACAGTGAACATGGCCATATAAATACATTTTTTTTTTTTTATCTTTTTTTTTAGGGACTTTTAGCCACTTATGCGTAGCCATGTCAGCTGGGGCTGACATGGCTACGCATAAGTGGCTAAAAGGTGCTCTCTTTTTGTTATAAATACATTGTTGATAAAAATTGGTACATTCACTCACTGGAGGAATTACAATTATACTTTCTCCATAATAAGTGGCAATAAGTGTATGGTGGATATATTTCAAAAACTGATTTTACCAACACAATAGTTTTTTCAGCTTACCTTTCCACTTTAGGTTCGACCTTGGGCTTGAAGTTGTCTGGTATGTTGTCCGGGTGCTCCTTGGGTATTTGGAAGACGGTGACCTGTCCTGCCGCATTCCCAGCACCCACCATGTAGTCCACCGTGCTGACTATCTTCACAAATGTGATGGGGGAATTTGACGCCTGGAAGTACAAACATTTTATTTAGTTTACTCATGAATTTACTTTACTTTGTATTTCGAAGACAAATAAATTATTATTTATGTTTAAGTTTATGTATTCATCATAGGGACTTAAGACCTATTTTCAGCAGTGAATGGAAAGTGGTTGATTATGATGATGATTATAATTTATTAAGTAATAAACCAGTTACATTCTTTACACAGTCACAACTGTTACTTTAAAAATATACAAAAGTATTAAACACCTACAAACAAACTAAACCCTAGTAAATATCACACTTTATAACACATGTAACTTTCATGTTAGGTCTCATTTAATTCCAGGTACAACGATGGTAATAGTTTTACCGGTCATAACTGACCGCAATGTGGTTGGTGATCATTTTATTCTTGACGTGTGGTTTTCCTGTTAAAACCATTTAATTAATAACTATTTATATACATATAAAAGGTATTACTTGAAAGTCGAAATTTGCAGGGCATGTAAAATCTTCTTTCTTTGTAAAATGTATAATACATAGTACTAAGGAATTTGCTATTATTGAACTATTGGGAGAGTAAAATAGGGTGAGATTCCTGTGGAAAAAAATGTTGTTGTTGTTGTGTATGTCTTGATTACTGTAGGCAATGAGTGCGAAGCCACAAGCAGAAGCTAATTCACAATACAGAAGGTAATTCAAATTTATAAAATATCCTTAAAGGAGAATTAAATTAATTGCTATTGATTTCTTGTATTTTGCTGTAATTGTGTATTATAAAATACCTAATCGCATTCTATCCTGATCCTATACAACACAATAAATACAACAGTATGATATTCAGTTTGTCCTTTATTGTGTCAAAAAATATTAACTGGTCAATATAACTTTTTGCATAGAGAGAAGAATCTTATTATTTTTTTTCTCGTAAAAATATTCCTGTAGGATCTACTCAGGTAAAGCTGGCTGGTAGTAATAGAAATAGACCAAGGTAAGAGTTTCAAAAAGGTCATATTATCTTTTCCCACATCGTTAATGAGTAAATAGGCAGTTGTTTACACAAGGCTTATTCCTTATCTTTTAGTGATGTACAGTGAAATTAAATGTACTTTACAAGCAGTGATAAAAGCAGTGCAATGTCATGTAATTATGAAGTATGTAAAGAATTGCATATTTTGACATAGTTTCTCAGCATTAGGAATGTGAAAATTATGAAAAAGATTTGCAATAAAGTTACATATCTAAATTATAAAACTTATTTAAAATATAAAATAAAATATATTTTAAAATATGTTTTTATTTTATATTTAAAATATATAACATATTTAAAATATAAAATAAAATATATTTTAAAATATGTTTTTCATTAAAATAAAGGAAAACTGAAAATTACAAGTGAAACTGCCGTTCACAACAAGTAAGTGAATAAACTAACAATTAGATTCCTCACAGCTCAAGCCAAACATTGACTTAAGTGTTCCAAAGCTATGTAATACAAGGTCAAAGAAACTGGCCACTGCTATACCTACCTACACTGGGCTGCCGAATGCTTAGCACTTTTATTGTAGTCAGCTTATTATGTAAGTCTGTTAGGCATGGTTGTGTGCTGTATCTATGAGGCCATATGTTTGACTTGCAAATTTGAAAAATCAAGTGCATTTCTGTTGTTTCAGAGTAACTTTTATAGCTTTGTGACTTGAATATAAAATATGATGAGGCATTTTTCTCCTAGTTGAGTTTTTTCTCTCTCTAAATATTAAAATGAATAGATTAAGCCAGCTGTACTGCGATATCTTTAGCAACTGAGTTTAGTTTTCTCGATATTCTGTTTGATGATGAAATCAATGGGTATTATTATTTTAATGTACCTAGGTTTTTCTCTATGAGAAGTTTGATTCTGTATCTATCGCATAGCCTACAGCTGGAGCTAAAGAGTAAAGTAAGACAAAATACTAGAAAGTTTATTACAGGGGCTAGGGGAAAACCCTAAGCAAAGTATAGACTGACCTCGCATCGCAGCCTTTGGATATTTCCTTTCTTCCTGTCGTACCAGTACACCAGGCCCACATTGGTGCCTAGTGCGATATATTCGCTGACGGCATCCACACACGTAAGGCATAATTCACTCGAAAACAATCCAGTTTGGATCCTCGGAGGAATCAAGTTCAAAACATGCGCACACGGGGTCCATTCGCGAACGAAACCCTCTTCAGAACCGCCGGACACCTCCATTATAAAATTAGACTAATAGAAAGCAGATGTAGGACTCCGCTAAGTTTTGAATGAAGGACATAGTCGCGAGATTCCCAATAAAATAAAATAAAATGTATAATTGCAAACAGTATGCCAAGCGAAAGTAGTTTGCGTTTGACAGATTTCACTTTTAATTTGACACTGAGTCACTGACGGCTGCACTGACTGTCTGAAAAGCAGGGCTGCCAGGTCTGATTTTTTATTTCATTAATTTAAAAAAAATTACCATCGATTATCGGAAATTACCGATTTTTAATTAAGCACTATTTGTCACATACGCCAACATTACAAACCAAATTGACAACAGTATACAGTACACCGCTGCCACTCCACCTGTCAAATTCTTTCTTGTCAGATTGTGGGAATAACTGGAGGGCTCTTGCTACGTATTTTGGTGAAAAACTTCGTCGAAATGGCTGATATAGCTACAGAAATTCCAATAAATATTGAGGAAACTGTAAAAGAAACCTTAAAAAATGCAACGGACAAGCCCGTCAACAGCATTGAAGGCATTGCTATCGCCTATCTAAGTTTAGTGATTATGGCTATTTTACCCATATTCTTCGGTGCGTTTAGGTCTGTGAAGTATCTGAAAGAGCAAAAGGTGAGTGATGCATGAATTTGGTGCCTTTGGAATGTAATTACAACTCATACTTTCGTATTTCTAATGGGAAGGATATCTCCAATGAGGAGGTGGCACGTTAGGTCTCCGTGGCACTTTGTCGTCACACGCCAACCAACAGCTGATGTTGGGTCAATTATTTTTAGCGCCATGTAGTTAGGCATGTCTCATTAATTCGTACTAGCTCAGTTACAACATTGTACCTTGACACCTGATATCTACAATGTTTTACAATAAATCAGATGTTGTAATCAGGGACAGATAAACACGTTGTTATTATGTTTATCTTTGCGATAAATACAGTCTTAGCTACCATTTACAAAATCATGATGATCAGTCTAAAAACTTAGTGATTTCCATGATTTCATTTTTTGTTAAAATGTTGTTTCTGATGCTACTATGTACCTATTCTGTCTTTATATCAGATCACCATCATGCTGTCTTTCCTCAAGCTATATTACTTCCCGAAATTTCAATAATTCATCAATGTTCAAATAAATAATGGTATTTCCCACTTTGATGATCTTTCACCCTAAAGATAAGAAAATGTAAAAATGTATCTTGTACAAAATACACTTAGATTGGTAATTTAACATCATAGAAATACAAAATTGTAGTTGAAACTGATTAGTTGATCAAGCATTTTTTTCCTTAAATCTTAGTCCTAAATTTCCTGAATGTAGACATAATACTCCTAATATTATAATGAGATGTTCTCAAGAATAAAATAACAATCTTCCAAGAATAAAACAAAATTAACATGTTTTTTTATTTCCTGTTGTCCATAGGATGCGGGCGAGCGCACGGAAACAATGTCCAACCGGGACGCACTCATGTTCCCGGTGATAGCATCATGTGCACTCTTCGGCCTGTACGTCTTCTTCCAGTTCTTCTCCAAGGAGTACATTAACCTGCTCCTCACCGGGTACTTCTTCTTCCTAGGAGTGCTGGCACTGAGCCATCTGCTGAGGTGACTAATTGAATTAGATCCTGTAACATCAATGTGATGTATTTATAAGATACTAGGTGTGCCCCACAGTTTTCCAGGATAAAAAGTAGTCTATTAGTTAATCCAGGTTATAAGCTACCTTCTTACCAAGTTTCATATAAATCTGTGCAGCCGTTTTAGCGTGGAAAAGTAACAAACATCCACACATTGAGTATGTTCGCATTTATAATATTAGTAAGGAAAGGATGTGATAGATCATCAATGTATAGTTAACTCAAGCAAACTTAACTATAAAAAAGAAATAAAGTAAACTCACTTGTGTCAACTCTGTGAAATCTCATTAGACATGGTTTGCAAAAAAAACAATGAGTAAAATATTCGCCACAAGTAAAATTATGACCATGTAATTTAATGTGTATTATAAATACCAGTCTGACTGCTTGGACAAATGGGCTCGGACAATTTACAAATGTCAGTTTTCAAACTACACACAAATCATTTTTTTTTGTAGTAATATTGCAACAGTATTTATAAAATCTTGAGTGGAGAGAAAAAAACTTATAATTTCAAGGGCTTTACTACACCTTACCTACCTGTACTTCTAGTAAATATGTATGGTAGGTGTCACTGGTAGGTGTGTTTGTATTTAAGTTTATAAGAGTATAGACCTGCGTGTGAACAGCACCACACCTCTGTTGCTCAAATGCCGACTATTATTAGTAATGCTGCTGCTTATTTATATTGTTCTGAGCTGTTTTGCTCAGTATGTAGGCAGGCAGTAACTTGTACCGCTGCAGCTCTGACGTTCCTAACAACCCCAAACTGAGTAAGGACTAAAGCCACCAAAAAAAGAAATCTTATATAATTATGTATCTCTCACCAAAAACAAAAACAAAAAAAAAAACTAAATAAAAAATATTTTTTAAACTTGTCCTTTTGTCCACAGCCCAATAATCTCAATCATGGTCCCGGCGTCGGTCCCCAACACCCCGTACCACATACACTTCACGAGCGGCGCGGGCGAGGCGCGCGATGACATCATCAACTACAAGTTCACTTCCTATGACGTCATCTGTGTCTGCATCTCGCTCATTCTCGGCGCTTGGTACCTTCTTAAGAAGGTAAGGGATAACTATAACCAGTTGCAAACGTGTCGCACCAACTGCTATATAGGGTTATTCATAAAGGGTATGCTAAGCCGAAAAGAGCTCATAGTACTCATCATTGTGAACAACTTTTACTATGGGACCATCCCGAAATTCGCGAAAAAAAATCAGCTGTTCCATAGAAAAATGTGAAAAATGAAATGAAAAATGTGTTCGTGCTCATAACCGTAATATTTAGCCAGGTTCGTCATTGATGTAACCGTCAAGGAGGACTCCTTGACGGGTACATCATTAACTTAAAGTGAGAAAAGCTAACATCCCTCAACAGCTACCCCAGCTATCTTAGGTCCAGTACCGTAACAGCTTTATCGTTTTCTCTAGCACTGGATCGCCAACAATCTGTTCGGCATAGCGTTTGCAATAAACGGAGTGGAGCTCCTCCACCTGAACAACGTGGTGACCGGCTGCATCCTGCTGTGCGGGCTGTTCCTCTACGACATTTTCTGGGTGTTCGGGACCAACGTCATGGTGACCGTGGCCAAGTCCTTCGAGGCGCCCATTAAACGTGAGTTGGAATTTGAAGACGGAAGGCAGAATTTAGAATATAGAAAGAGAGATTATTTAAAGAATAGAATAAAGCTTTTCTGCACACTAAACAAATTACAAGTAAAAACTATGATAAGGTAGAATAATAAATGATTTCATAAAAAAAACTTTTATGTAAATAAATTATAAATAATTATGCATAAAAATTAAATTCTCGCTCTAATTTTTTTTTTAAAGAAGTCAAATTCTGGTAAAAATAGTAACAATTCAGCTACACTCTTCACTTGCTAATTTCTAAATTTGTACTTGATACTCAACAGTATCAGTTGATTAATCAACTCGATATTCATTAAATTTACATATTCTTCAGCTAAAACTATACTCCTATCCAGTGGCGTGCCTAGTGCTTGAGAACAGGGCAAGCCCGACATACGTTTCTTGTTTAAGATTCGATTTTTTTTTGTAGTTTTCATGACAATTAATAAATTCTATAAAATCTTGCATCTCTTTGTTCTTCAGTCTTCATATTCATTTCCGTCGGCAAGTTTTAACAAGGCACACTGAAGGCATGTTCGGCACACATCAGGAGGCAGGCAGGCAGGCACACATCGGGAGTTTCGTCAATTATAATTGAAACAATTTTTGTAATTTTGATCTCAAACTCAATGCGAGATTTTAGTACATCGGCTACGGAATTAATGATATCATTTTGAATTTTATTCGATAAATAACTAGGCCCCCCCGGTTTGCTATCTTGTTGTTGCAAATGTTTTTCCATAACAAGGTCGTATTTGGAAAGCAAAGAAACGAGCTCTAAGAAATTTCCTTTATTCAATGAAGTTTTAGACTCATCATGACCTCTGAAAGGTAACTCTTGTTGTGCTAAATGACAAACAATGTCGACCAATCTCTGAAAACCACTGCGGTTGTGATCGACACGCGTATTGTGTTTTGAAATTTCCTCAGATAGTTGACGAGATAAAGATGTCTCTATGCGTTGTTTACCGAAATTACAAAATGAAATTACCGCATTCATGTGTTTTTGTGAATTTTGATGCCTTTTATTAATGGCGCCAGATAAGTTATTTAAATCATCATAACCAGACGTATTCCAAACCGTTTTCTCGTTAGAAAAAAATATGCAACACCAACAATACAATTTATTGGAATGAGAGCAACCAACAATCCAATGAGTTTTATACACTGATCTATTAAACTGTCTTTTATGAGACTTACTTACTTGTTTTGCGAAATTATCAAATCCGGTGTAGGTTTTGCCGAAGCTATCAGGTTGTTTTTCTCTGCGAAAGATAGAGATTTCACCTTTTCCTCGCCTATCAAAACTTTCACACACTTCAAATCCATGCAAGGAACAATATTATCTGAATCTGCACTCATTATCAAATCAAAACCAAATAAAAATGATTTTAAAAACGAAAATGCAAAATTTGGGTACCAGTTCGCTCACTCAATAAACGAAATGTAAACAACAGTGACGTTCGAGAAGTTTTCTTGGACGTAGAAGCTAGACAACTTCACACCGAAAGCCGTGCTTATTTCTCCATACAAATTGCTATACAAACGCAGTGTATTTATATCTATAGACGTAGCACTTTCTCATAGGTTAGAACAGTGCAGACATATAAGCCCGCGAAGCCCCGTTGCAAGCCTTTGAGTGTGAGCGAGATGCACGCAAACTAGCGCGCCGCGTTCGGATACACCGCTGCTAGCAAACCTGCGCGGCGCGTTCGGATATTCCTAGATAAAAAATAAATCGAGAGAAAGAATTGGCGCGCGAAAATTTAAATAATGGCAGTCAATGTTTTCGGTCGGATGGAATTTGAAGTAAGGCAAGCCCGGCTTTTCGGCTTGTATGAAGCTACCGCCACTGCTCCTATCTAACTGTAGTTAATTCTAACCAGAGAACAAGTTAGTTTAACTTGGAATAATTAACAGTAATATATCTACTTACTCTGGAGTAGCGACCTAAAGGGGTTCTTGGCTTCCAACACCATAATATTAATAACTTTTCTTTTGTCGACCTATGGTGTCCCGCTCCTGGGCAAAGGTCTGTCCCATATCCCTTCAGACAGTGCGGTCAACTACCAGATTTGGCCAGTCTGCCAAGAATACATCGAAGTCATCACGCCAGCGTTATTTCTCGGCTCCTTCGTTTTTAGGCACCCACTGCGCGATCCCCCTGGCTCATCTGTCAGAGTCCATTCTGGCAATGTGTCCTGGCCAACCCCACTTTGTTTGGTAACCTTGATTCCAACATCATGCCAATTTAAATCAACAAATAATATTAAATATACATTTCACTCTCGTAGCCTTCACTAGGATACCCTGTGTCGGGTATGCCATGGAACACAAACAAAGACAAGGGCAACTAACACTCATACCAGAAATGTAGTTAACTAAGATGTTTGTCGGCAGTGGTGTTCCCCCAAGACCTGCTGGTGAACGGGCTGAACGCGAGCAACTTCGCGATGCTGGGCCTCGGCGACATCGTGGTGCCCGGCATCTTCATCGCGCTGCTGCTGCGCTTCGACAAGAGCCTCAAGCGGAACAGCGAGTTCTACTTCCGGTATTTACTTATTATTATTATTGACAATATTTTTTTATTGGTTTTTCATTTTCATTTTTTATCATCGACTTTCATATTTTTAATTGTTTTCATTTTAGACATTTTTGATTATTGGCCTTTTTTGGTCTCGCTTGTAAACGTTGCTTACATTGGACACCTTTGGACTCGTTTGCGAGCGGTTCGCATGCAATTTATATTAAACTTAAAAAAAAACATTTTCAATTTCCTGATTGTTGGTAAATTTGCAGGGCCACGTTCCTGGCGTACATCGTGGGCCTGCTGGCCACGATCCTGGTGATGCACGTGTTCAAGCACGCGCAGCCCGCGCTGCTGTACCTGGTGCCGGCCTGCCTCGCCACGCCGCTGGGGCTCGCGCTGCTGCGCGGGGACATCTCCGCGCTCTTCACGTTAGTACACTCACAAAAATGTCCATCTAAATTCCGCTAAAAGAATGATGAATTCACTTCACTTCACACGATTCATCAAAATTCCGATGCACCAGATTTTAGGGTGACAATCATATATTATTATGGTTGTCACCGTAAAAACGTGCTAGTCATCATACTTTTTGGTGATATCAGTATGCTCCGTACTTTAGGTGAATTCACCGGAATTTTGATGAATTGTGTGAAGTGAAGTGAATTAAAAAAAACAATTCAATTTGACCCTTCAAACATCCTACGGCGGGGTATCTAAATTATTTTTGTTTACTTATTTCTTAACATTATTTACAATGAAATGCTCTTCTCCCCAGCTACGAAGACCAGCCGGCGCTCCCGCCCGCGCCCGCGCCCGAGCCCACTGAGAAGGCCAAGAAGACTGAGTAGACGCACACAACCACACTAACTATAAGTACACTCGCCCGTCCACACGCATACATGACAATGTAACCTCACCTCCAGACTACGGAGATCGTGACTTATTTTATCAAAAATAAACTATGCAAATGTTAAAGTTTCGCTCTCGACAGTTCGTTATTTAAGAATTTCAATTGTTAGTTAAAAAAAAAATGTACAGTACCCGGCGATTAATATTGCACATCGATCTTTGGAAGAGACAAGAGACTTCGTAGAGCGTTATCTCTGTCGCACGAAATACAAACAGTCCAGTATCTATTAGGAGGTAGTGTGCGACAGAGATAATGCTCTACGAAGCCGAAATTAGCCGATTGTCTCTTTCCAAAGATCGATGTGCAATATTTATCGCCGGGTACTGTATGTAAGTAGTGGCATCCACCTATGTGACGAGGCAAAGCGTGACTTTTATCCACACGAGTGGACTGAATGTTAAGACATGAGGCAAGCAACGCGCTACATGTCTTTACAGATTAAATCCCATGCCATGTCACGTTCCTTCGATGGACACCGCACCTAATTGTCTTAGTGCTCAAAAACTAGTTAACATTTATAAGTAGCCATGGTCCGCAGGGCTTCCCATCAGTCACAAATACAAGTAAAATAAACATATTTTTCTATTGCATTTCAGTATAATTCCGTGGCCATTCCAATTGTATTTATTTCTCAATCAAAAATGGTGAGGGACCATGGTTTGACGAACGAAGCCATTTTTTAAGTTGTGACAAGAATTTAGAAACCTAGACATACTTTTACGGTATTTACTTCCTTTTATCTTCCAGAGAATATTATAGTTAATGAAATGTAGCGAAAATGCCAATAAATGTTGGCTGCACGACCTAAAAGGTTTTTAGAACGAAATTGAGTTACCCGTTTGGGAACATTGGGTTTCTGTTTGGTTCACAGACTTTTTTCTGTCCATTTTGTATTGTTATAATAATTACTTTGTTAAAGCATTTTTAATATTTTTTATTATTTATAAAGTTAAGGCTTTTTTGATATAAAATCGCTGTATATACTTGTTTCGTTCCGCTAATGCATAGATTAAGTTAATTGATTTATTTTTGTTGAAATTATGATTGATTCTCTTTAATAGTATTGCCGAGTGGGATCCGATGTGAAACTATACCTACATTAGATATATTTACGTATATAAGTACAATAAACATTCGGTGGATATAACTTTTTTCTTTACTTTTGACTTTTGTCCTATAGCAACCACTAATCCTATAGAAAAAGCGAGGCAAAAGTTAATGAGGTTCAGTTCGAGCTTGCACTAAGAGCCCACGGTACGGACCTTTTACATTACATAGTCACATACTGTTGCCGTCTTGCTCACGACCTGTCGCCATCCCGCTCATCGCCACCCTTTTTAATTTTATTCAAACGATGACTAGTTTTTTTTTGGACCGTAATAAAATGTCGATCTATTTCATTTCTAAAACCCTGCGTCAAATAAAAAAATACAGATATTCAAAAACATTTTTTTGGCTTTATTTAATTACATATAATAAGTAATTTATTTTCTTATGATTATACTCGTGGTTTTAGAGGATATAACACTGTTAACATTAAAATAATAATAAATAAATTACAATAAATATGCCTATGTCTACCAATATTACAAATTATTGGCTAAATTTTTTCATTTTGGCGTTTATGAAATATTGGAACCCAATCATAGCAATTTTATACATATAGGAAAGCTATCTTTGAGGTCCAGAATGCAGTTATCCTATGTTATATACATAAAGGGGTTGCAAGTTAGAAACTCGATACATTCTAAGATATTGTACATTATTATGATCAACTTTTACAATGGGACCAACCCTGAAATTGCAAAAAAAAAACAGCTATCTTCTGAGTTTCTTTTTGCATGCTTCAGTAAAAGTTTTTAACAATACTCTCCGTTCGTCATGAGTTAGTTGTTTGTCTTATAACAGCAACCGCCTAACTGTTCTTAGGCCTTTGAGGCGGCCTTATATATGACACTAGGGCTGCCACTTGAATATGAATTTACTCATTTTAACACTTTGACTGCGGCTAATAATCACATGCGCTTGCCTTAGGTGCGGCTAATAGTCAAATGCGTTTTGTTTTACGCGCCTGGCGTGTGTAGCCGCATTCGTGCTGCACAAAGGAAAACAAGGTATGTGTTTTCCGCAGTCAAAGTGTTAATAGTTATAAAACTAAACCGATACTCCTTCGTTGGTAAACCCTAAGCCAGTGCACTCGATCAAGTGTTGATCGCCATCCTGTCGGATCTCGAACTTGGTCTGAAAATTAAAAAGAGTATTTCAGTATTTCTTTTTGACAAGGGTTTGACCACAGCTGATGATGTTAAGGACGCGGACGATGTGATCGAAGGTATGTTTAAATTGGAATAAGAATTGGCTCACAACTTTGAGTTTTTTTTTTCTCTGCCAAAGAGCCCTACCACTACAAAAGTTTAGAAATTTGTAGCTACTTTAACGTTTTTTAGTAACGTGTTTTACTGAACGATGGATATTTTACAATGTTTTCTTTTAGCAAAACGTCGGCTTCTTTGGATTTATACCCGCACTCGGTCACGTCCAACTAGCCTACAGCTATCGTAAAAAAAAAAAATACGTTTCACACTCATAGCTCCCCACTAGGATAACCTGTGTCGGGGATGCCATGAAACACACACAAACAAGGACAACTAACACCCAGACCCAGAGCAGACATTTAAATTCATCATTCAAACATCTGCCCGGCCGAGAATCGAACCCGAGGACCTCTGGCTTATAAAACGTTCAAAACATCGCTTGTAGGACCATTCTAAATACGTACTAGTACCGTAAAACGGGGTGAATAAAATCGCAGGGATGAATAGATACAAAACTAAAAATGTTTTTCTACAGACAAAAGCCAAATATTTCGAAAGAAAAAAGTACCAAAAGTTTTGAAACCTTCACCCCCTTTCACCTTTCTTTGTTCTTTTTCGAAATTTTTAGCTATTGTCTGTAGACAATCATTTTTAGTTTTGTATCTATTCACCCCTGAGATTTTATTCACCCCGTTTTACCCGGTAAGTAAATAGTAAATACTAGTAATAAGTGACTAGTTAGTTACCTTTGCGATGAGTTCCGCCACGTGTATCGCGGTCGTGGTGTGCAGCGTGACCTCCCCGACTCGCACCACGGACTTGCCGGCCGCTAGCGCCATGTAGATTATTACTTGATCCTACGAAACAAGTTCAAATTATTACTTGATCCTACGAAACAAGTTCAAATTATTACTTGATCCTACGAAACAAGTTCAAATTATTACTTGATCCTACGAAACAAGTTCAAATTATTACTTGATCCTACGAAACAAGTTCCAATTATTACTTGATCCTACGAAACAAGTTCAAATTATTACTTGATCCTACGAAACAAGTTCAAATTATTACTTGATCCTACGAAACAAGTTCCAATTATTACTTGATCCTACGAAACAAGTTCAAATGATTACTAGATCCTACGAAACAAGTTCAAATGATTACTTGATCCTACGAAACAAGTTCAAATGATTACTAGATCCTACGAAACAAGTTCAAATTATTACTTGATCCTACGAAACAAGTTCAAATTATTACTTGATCCTACGAAACAAGTTAAAATTATAACCATGTTTTTTTTAAACCCAAAATTTAACCCAAAATTCGCGAAAAAAAACCAGCTGTTCCATACATTTTGTCGAGTGTCATTGACATTTTTCTATGGAACCGCTGATTTTTTTTCGCGAATTTTGGGTTGGTCCCATAGTAAAAGTTGTTCATAATGATGAGTACTATGAGCTCTTTTCGGCTTAGCATAACCTTTATGAATAACCCAGTGTGTACCTGCGCGTGCGGGTCGAGGCAGGCCCCGCTTGCAAGCGTGTCCCGCAGCGCAGCGCCGGCGGCGCGGCCCGTGGCCTGCCCCCCCGCGGAGCGCCGGACCAGCCCGTCCGCGCCCAGTATGCAGCCGCCTGACGTCTGACACGTCAAACTGTAACAAATAAGCCCATTTTTGTTTCTAATAGAATTACAGTGTAAACTCCATGTAACATCACGGGATTTAACGACAAACTCTCTAAAGCGTTGAAATCACTTTGCTTCGGTTGGTTTAGCTTATTTTCCATACAATGATATTCTGTTCGTTTGGCTCGCTATAACTCGAGAACGGCTGGACCCATTTCTCTAATTATAATCTTGATATATTAGTAAAAGTTCAGAGAAGGTTTAAAAGTAAAAAAAAAAACAGCGGGTGAAATCGCCGGGGGCAGCTATTTTTAATCTTGAAATATATGTGGAAGTTCAGGGAAGGTATAAAAGTAAAAAAATATTAAAAATAAAAAAACAGCTAGTGAAGCCACCGCGGGCAGCTAGTTACCTAATTATATTTATTTATATAGGGCTATTCATAAAGAGTATGCTAAGCAAATTTACCCTTTATGAATAACCCTGTAGTGTTATCAACTCACATGATCCAGCCGGCGTCGCCCCCGCCCCGCTCGGGCCGCGGCCCCGGCCCCGGCCCCGGCCCCGGCCCCGGCCCCGGCCCCGGCCCCGGCCCCGGCCCCGGCCCCGGCCCCGGCCCCGGCCCCGCGCCGCACTGTATGTCGAGGTCGGGCGCGGCGCCGCGCAGCTCGAGCCGCGCGCCGGCCGCCATCTCTTTCGCCAGCTGACGATACAGAGGATTCTTTATTTATTTATTTTATTTACACAAAAAAAAACATGAGTTTTTTTTTAATAAATTTTTCACTCATAGCTCCCCACTAGAATAAAATTCTGTGTCGGGTATGCCACGGAACACACACAAAGACACGGACAACTAACACCCAGACCCGGAACAGATATTTAAATTCATCATTCAAACATCTGCCCGGCCGGGAATCGAACCCGGGACCTCCGGCTTATAAGGCGGTTACACTAACGCTGAACCAAACAGGTTGTCTTCACTTATTTATTAAGTACATTTAACATAGTTATTATGAATCGATATACAGGTTGTGGCGTGGAGTGGAGTGGATAATCCTTTACCTAGGGCCTGTTCGGAAAACTATGGTTTAAAAAGTGTCAAAATGAGCTTAAATTGGGAAATTTTTAGGAAAATTAGACTTCAATATGTCCAATAACTCGAAAATCATGACACTTTTACGGAATACAAATTGTAATTTTCCGAACAGTTGTGATGTCACCCAGCCTTAGTAAAGGACTCTTTACACCACACCCTGTACATATATATAACTATGTATACAAATTTAGAGCCCTAGATTTCGCACGCGGACCTGTGTCGCGAAGGTTAGTTTCTTCCGTTTAGGATTAGAATATATTGTAGACTCAAGAAAAGAAAATTGTGAAAACTTGCGCAAACTTACACAAAGCATTTTAATAAAAAACTTGCAAAAAAGCATTATAATAAAAAAAAGGATTTCTTGCTTCCGAATTATCCCCAATTAGTTAACTTTTATAAAAATCGTGAATTTAGAAAAAGTTGGATTCATTTTTGAGGCCGTATTGATTTTATTCGACTATTAACTGTGCCCCGCGGTTTTACCCTAATTTATTGCATCCCCTTACATCGTATGAAAAAAAGTTTCATGCAGAATTTGCATTTTTCACTAGCCATGCTCCCTCCAATCGATCGACCTTTCAGGATAGTTACCTGCGCAGGCAGCGAGCCGGCGACGAAGCTGCAGCCCCGCACGCGCGTGACGTCACCGCGCTCCGCGAGCCGCGCCGCCGAGAACTGCCGCACCGGGGACACGAGCGCGCGCACCACGCCGCCGCCTCGCGGGAAGAAACTGTGTGTGTGGGGCAAGGGGCAAACTGAATAGTGGTAAAAGAGGTTCTGTTTAGTGCGGGAGCTACTGCGAAGTCATACAGAACAGGGGCAACAAAGTCTGTGGGACAGGAAGGGCGATTACAAACATGCCGCCTTCCCAACCCTTAACAGGAAAGTCACTAACAAACTATTAAAGTTGCAACGACAAGACTTACGCCTTCTAGTAGGCCTTATAACCGGTTATTGCAACTTAAACAGTCATTTGTATAAACTAGGAGCCACGGATAGTCCGCTATGCCGGGGATGAATGCAGGAGAACGAAACTGTAGAGCATGTGCTGTGGCATTGCAAGGCCACAGAGGAGACCAGTCTTCGCGAGAGAGATAGACGTCACGTTTAACGATAGAGATAGACGTCACGTTTAACATCAACCCATAACTAGTCTAAGCCACCCAATATTTTGTATATTCTTAGAATTCAAGACCCTGTGCTGCACATCGCTGCAATTGTCGCCCTGAGATATAACATGTCATAATTGCGATATTTTTTTTTTTTTTTAATAAATAGATACTAGAGAAAATGGCACAGGGGCACAGCTAGTTGATATAACTTCAACTCACCCTCTCTTCACTATCTCCAGCTCGAATTCCGCCCCGAACTTCTTCAGCACTTCCAGAAACACGAGCGTCATGTAGTCCACCGGCGGCGCCATGTCGGCGTTGGTCCCGCCGCGCAGCTCCAGCGACACCGGCGCGGCGGAGACCAGCGCGGCCGGGAGCGCCACTTGCAGGAGCAGGCTTATTGAACTGGGACAAACAGATTTAATTCACAAAGGGACTTGCAAAATGTGGAATGCCCTACCAAAGGTCTTTTCGCCGAACTACAACATGGGGCGTTTTAAAGAGGGAGTCTCCAAGCACCTCTCCAGGCTGGCAAAGCACCATCAACGCCGCTGGTGTTGCAGGTGCTCATAGACGACGGTTCTGCTTAACATCAGGCTGGCCGTCTGCCTGTTTGCCGCTCTTTGATATAAAAAAAAAATTTAGGAGCAATTAACACTAACACTAAATATTATAAACGCGAAAGTTTGTAAGAATGGATGTATGTATGTATGGATGTTTTACTCTTTCATACAAAAACGGCTGAACGGATTTACATACTGTAGGGGTTGACTATGACCCTGTCGTGTTCCACTTACTCACCACTGGCTCGGCAATGCCCACGCTATTCACGTATCTAGTCGTTACCTCGCGTCCATCCACTCTCGCCCGCGGCTCTCGTGACAGTCACGTTTAGCTAACCGACCAGGAGCACACGAGACAGTGTATGTATGCTATAGCGCATACACTACACATACAATTTGGAACGAAGGTTGTTCATGGTCTGGATTAACACATAGGCAACTTTTTATCCCGGAAAACGCGGGTAACAAACAGCTAGGCTGGCCATATCTTTTGAACCGAGGGGTTCTAGCGTGGAGACCACAGATCGCCAACTACTAAATGCTTTTATAAAATTTCGAACGTAGACACTTGGAGATACAAACTGCAGGCCACAACTTGTACAAGAATAATATAATAATATCAATTCTTTACAAAAAAATACTTACATTTTATTAGGGTCTAATTTACAACATACCTGGTAGGAACTCAAACATTAGTGTTAAAACTATAATTCAACCAACACAAATATTTTTAAATATAGGGTTATTCATAAAGGGTATGCTTAGCCGAAAGGGGCACATCATTATGAACAACTTTTGCTATGGGACCAACCCGAAATTCGCGAAAAAAAAATCAGCTGTTCCATAGAAAAACGTCAATGACACTTGACAACATACTAATATGGAACAGCTGATTTTTTTTCGCGAATTTCGATTTGGTCCCGTAGTAAAAGTTGTTCGTAATGATGAGTACTATGAGCCCTTTTCGGATTTGCATACCCTTTATGAATAACCCTGTATAATTAAAAAAATCTAAATAACATACCCTGCAGTTACTGCATCGGCAGCATAATCCCCGCCCTTCAGCTTGCCGGGCAAGAATTCAACCATAGTGGAGCCAAGAGTTGCTCCATTTATCTTGGCATCACACATTTGACCCACTAGTTGTATCCCTTAAAATATTTCATAATATTAAATTTTACTTTGTAAATGTATTGCATCACATTAAAAAATATGATGTACATAGGTATTAAAGGTTTCACAGTTTAACTGGAACTACAGAAATTGTAGCTCCATTGTTACAGGATTATAGTTGATGAAATTTTAGTCAAATTTGTTCAGTCTTTACAGAGGTACGTAGGAAAGCAATAAAGAATATTATGAGAAGGAGATTGGCTAGAAGGAAAGCAGTTGTGTTTTTAGGTGTATTTTACTTCTTTTAGGCTACACAGCTGGACCGATTTTGAAGTGTGAGGTGTTGTTAGATTTTCCTTTATATTAAGTGATTTTACAGGGAGTTTTTTTTATATTATACTAGTGGTTTACCTTTTAGATGCTGCATAGCTAATCCCGGCTTACTTCGACCGGCCCGTATATTTGTCACTCTCACCGGTATTCCCAAGATAGCACTCAGGGAGATTGAGATCCTTAGGATTTGACCACCCTAAATGGACAAACATTTTTAAAATATTACACATGTCATCATTATCATCCACAGCCTTCTTTATCCCACTTCTGGGTATAGGCCTCTCTCACTGTGCCATCGCCTCGGTCCTGCGCCAATCGGATGTTTATGATTACACATGTGCAAAATATAAATAATCAAATAATTATTCTATGATAAAATCTAACATTGTTTTTTTTCTATTGTACTTACTCCTTCTAAAGCACTGCCATCAATCTCCAAAAAATCAGCCATTTTATTGAATATATAATAATGAAGCGAAATTTAAAAATATAATATAAATCCAAAGTAAAACAGGACAAATATTACTGCAGTACTGAAAACTTTGGCTTGGCCAGCCCATAGATATATATTACCTACAGATGGAGCCATAACCATGGTGTATTGGTGTATGTGTATCACTGTAGTAACCGCACATGCGACACTTGCGACAGCTATATTTTTGAAATGATGCCAGGATAGAAATGCTTCCCCATTTTAGGGGAAAATTTCATAAAACATTCCAAATCTTTATACTTCACAAAATAAAATATTGATATACTGGGTTAACGAAAAGATATGCTAAGCCGCAAATGGCTCATAGTAGGAAAAGGTCAAATAGTAGGAAAATGACTACTAGTATACTAATCTACTCATAATTATGAACAGCTTTTATTAAAAGGCCAATCTTGCAATTGCGAAAGTACAGTACCTAATCTTGGTTTTGAGTCAGAAGGAAATCTGAAATAGTCCAATAAATATTTATTGGGTACAATCTTAGGCAAACTTAATTCACAAGCTGGCAGCACCTAATCGTTCACATAGTAATTACATACCTACTATTCCTAATCTGTGGTTTGCCCACCTTGGCACGGTTACGGTGACGGGGACAAAAATTGAAATGTCTGTCTCTCTTTTTCAACCGTGTTTGGCACTTGCCATCTTGCTCTTTCTTACAAAGTAGCAATAATGGTTCTATCTATTTAATCTGAGGGCCAGCCCTATTTGTTGTTTTATGTCAATTATGACATTGAAATTGACATCTAAATGTTTTTTTTATAATTTTTTTGGGTTTTGTTGGGCAGGCTTCGAGCTTTATTACCTAGATATCAAGTTAAATCTACGCCACCTATCGTACTTTTTGGAGCTAATTTATCTTTTTTTTTTAAAACCCCTTAATCTTTTAATAAAAGATGATCAAACCTAATCGATTTGACAAAAAAAAAACTAAAAACTAGGCGCCTACAACGCCACCTACGAAAAAACCACGAATAAAATTTATTTTGTTTTTGCAAGTTGATTGTCAATGTCAAATTTACGTCATTGTCAGTTCTACTTTTAAGTTTTGCTTTGATTTGATTTGTTTGTTGTTTTGCTTTGCGTGGTTTTTTAAAAGTTAACTCGTAATATGTAAAGAATATATTGTTTTATTTGTTGTAAATATTCTATAACGGTCTTATAAAGCACAGAAGAAGCCGGACAAGACATAAAGTTAATGGCGCACTGATTTGTATGCATAACTATGCAGTCTGCGTCGCTAAACATGCAAAGGAAACCTGGCTTTCCTTTGGCAAACTGCAGCATAAAAATGGTAAAATAATGTCCTTTAAATAATAATATATCTTATCAACTTCTGTTACTTTACTTTGATTGAATCTTGTTTAATCTGGTATATCTGGTAACCTCTATACTCTGCATAAATCATTAAGTCTATTTAGGTTTCCTTTCCGGTAGTTATCTTTTCGAGGAATAGGTTGTAGTTACGACAACTCATATTTTCAGCCTGATGGTCTGGGCACCCCAGAGCCGGGTGCATACGAGGAAGACAATGAGCAGCAGCACCGCAGGCAGCAGCTCATCAACTTTGGCCACGCTCAGTGGGGCTTCAACAACTGGAACTGGGCTGTCACTAAGCAAGAACTTGGTAACTAATGCTATGACTTGGTTTCTCTTTCAGTGTAAAGCAAAATTATGAACACAAACATTAAAACGCTCATATCTTATAAAACATGAGACAGATATTTATCAAGCTTAGCTAAGTACAACCTCAGTAAAACCTACAACCTATGCTAACTACACAAATATGGCATTAAAATTAGTTCAGCCATGGAGGAGAAATCAAAACAGACACACATCAATATCTTTCATTTAAAATGCTAACCTTTACCATTCCATCATGTGTAAAAATGAGGTTAATGTAGAAAATCAAGAGTAAAACCAGGAAACAGCTAGTTTTAGATTATACCATAGTTTTCCACCAGCATCAGCGCTCTGAGAGGAAATTTCCATCTAGCTACCTTGACTTGAGCAAAAGGTTGAAAGGTCACACAAGACTGGTTTTTAGACTATAAGAACCATGGAAAATCGTGTATGATAATTTTACTATGCAAAATACGAAAATTATTCATGAAATATGCATATGCTTAGCCTAGTAGGTTTTGTATTGATATAGGTTAAGTAAATATAGAAAACAAATATTCCAAATTATATAATATTATATATTGTTATGTGTTCCATATTTTCACTCACTTTGTTTTCAGGGTTAAAAGTAACCTATACATTATATTAATTAACGGTCAAAGCTACTTTCATACCAAACTTTATCCAAATAAATTGAGCTATTTCAGTGTGAAGAAGTAACAGACATACTCATACACACACTTCACAAAACTTTAAATTTATAAGGTAAAATAATTTTAGGTTCAAACCAGGAAGTTGACCAGTTTCGGTCCTGTTTTACAGCTCCATCTCTTTTTATTTCAATATATTAGAAAGAGACTGCAACAAATTTAGCCCTGTCAAATAAAGTCATCAACATAATCCTCTTCTTCTTTCTTCTTCTTATATAAAATGAATCGCTGTTTGTTTATCTGGCTAAAACTCGAGAATAGTTGGACCAATTTCTCCAATTTAATTTCGAAATATTTATGGAAGTTCAGGGAAGGTGTAGAAAAAAAAGCAGCGGGTGAAACCGCCGGGTGCTGTAGCTAATCAACATGGTATTATCCATTCATAAAATGTATATTTTTTTTATTAATCTGTTTTTAGATTTTGTGGAGCTGACGAATGGCAAATACTGCGCAGGCGTGGTCGCCTTCGTATCGGTGACAGTGAAGAGCTTTGACATCCACCGTGAGAACATCGGCTATGCCACCTCCAATGCCAACACTAAGGGGTTCGCCATTTATAAGTCCAGAAAGGTATTGAAACTTTGTTCTTTATATTCATAATTATAATATGTTGAGAAGAGTATTTTGGGACGAGAGTCGTTCTGAGTACCAACCTTATTCTATTTGATTTGAAAAAAGTTGAAGAAAAGAAAATGATGAAGAAAAGCGCCATCTAGTTTTATTCCCTTCACACATACCTTTGCATCACCACCACAACAAACAATTCTTACACATTGAAATGAAAAGAGATGGAGATAGTTAATAAATAATGCTGGCAGATTAGGGAAGTTAACAGAACATAATGGTAAAACAGAATCGCATAAAAATAGAATATATTGTTGCTCAATTTCAGTGTGCAGTAACAAACGCCCTCCGAGAGACGCTTCTAAGTTTCGGCGGCAGCGTCGCCACCGAGCTCATGGAGCTAATAGAATCACCACGAAACGAGGTCCCCACCCCCACCCCGACCCCGCTCGTGCCATCCTTCCCCCCCGAACCCTTGATAGAGAACAATCAAAACATTGCCAACAAGAATATCGAACCAAAAAACATGAAAAATGTCCCAAAGAAAGAGTCGATAGATGTGTTAGCTCAGAATATGCGCTCGGCTCAGCCGGTGAAGAATGCAGTGGCGAACGGCCTGCGCTCCCCGCCGGCGCCGGCCGCGCGCGCCCCGCCGGCGCCGGCGCCCGCCCCGCCGGCGCCGGCGCCCGGCGGCCGCCCCGCGCCGCTCCCGCTGCCGCCGCGCCCCGCCGCGCCGCACCCCCGCCCCAACTCCAACGTAAGTTTCGTGCTCCAGCCCGTCATGGGCCCCGTGCCCCCGATATACACGCCGCCCCGGCCCGTCATCCCCCAGCCCATGTTCCCCAACTACTACGAGTACGCCGGCCCGTGGCACATCGCGGCCTACGAACCTTACGAACGAGGCAACTTCAATTTGCCGCCGAAGAATTTGGTGGTGAACTCTCGTTCGGGGTCGGTCGAGTGCAAGGCGAGGGCGGAGGGCGAGGCCTTGCAGTACGCGGCGCCTCAGGGCCAGGGTTGCTGGATAAAGCCGACGATATTCTACGACGGCTTCTGGACGGAGCAGAAGGTTAAGAAGTGGGTCGCGGAGCAGGTGGAAAAGCAGTTCCCCGACGACGCTTCGAATAAGTCCGCCTCGCTGGGGAAACCGAAACCCCCGGACACCGCTAAGTCATAGGCTCGTGGTGGACTAATTTTAGTATAGTTTGAGGAACATAACATGGTGCGTCTTCATTATTATGTTTAGGGTTAAATATTGCAACGAGTATAGTAGTACCTATTTTTTAGTTATTCCGATTGACCTTTTGACAACATTCGGAATTAGGATGCTGATAAATCAGGTACTGAACTCAATTGACGATATATAATGTGGTTGGTGCCCACTAACCGGCTCAGTGTACATTCTGTAGGTGTATACATGAAAGAGTCTGGTCTACTCTAGTTGTCTACGAATATAATATACGTGTGACCTATTTTCGTATAACAAACGATTTTTGGTAGGAATACTAGTATGTCTAAATATACATATGTCTAAATGTAATAAGAAGACGCATTTTTAGCGGTTGTATTAGTATTACTTCTAAGAGAAAATGGAGGCGGTAACGAAATCTCTAAATTGGTCAACTATTTTTTATGTGGATTTTTCGAAGTTATTGTTGTAATGAATCGACTTCCTGTGTGTGAGTTTTGTGTGAAATCGGGAATTTTACTAGTGTAAACGTAGGGTCGCCGGGTACTTAGAGTAGAATAGGTTAGGTAGCGTTTTCAAGGTCAGCGGGAAAACTACGGGGGTTAGCGGGGAGATCCCCTGATCTTCTACCCTTCGAGTCATTTGATTACGGTCGTTCCATACAAATGAACTTGGAATCGACGTGAGCCAATGGCAGGCCTTTTTGTAAGAGACGGTTTGTATATGGGTGCCCAAAGACTATAAATGAAACATAAATGAAATGTTGTCGTTCTTGCCACTTCGCACCCGCTCATATTGAAACCGCAGTCTTATAGGTCTTCACACGCCATTTTCACACATCGCTGCACTGACCAGATAATCAATGATAAAAAAATTCAATGATCTATATTTCTCGTTTAGTCTGGTCGGTGTTGAGTAGATGTAGTGGGCGATGACCATAATAACGTGAAATATTAAAACTGTAGTATACACGATTTAAATTAGGTTAAACTTAAGGTTGATTCATATTACAGCGCTTCCCTACTAGGCGTGGCTCTTAGCGCGAGCCTAAATTGAAAAAGCGTTTCACATTGATTTGGTAACACGACATAGTTTGCTTATAAAAATAACAAGGTTTCAATTCTAGGTATACCGTAGTCGTACAATAGGTAGATTAAGATAAAAGGGTCACATTTCAGTGTCGGTCCGGTGTAATGTGAATCAAGCTTAAGTAAGATTGACTCAGCAATCTTTATAGAGCACATAAAACAAAATAAGTATAGTTGCAAATTATATATTTTGATGGCAATTTTTCTGCACAGTCTTCGAATATACTATATCTGTTGATTATACACTTTACCACTTGCGAAACTAAATATTTAAGCAATGACATTTTTAAGCATTTAATACTGAATGTTTAAAGTATTTTTAGAATGATTCTCATTATTTATATTATTTAATCGAATTTTTGCTCATTTTCTGTACAATTATTCTTCTTATGAATTAGGAATTGGATAATACAATTTATATTAGGCGTGCGGTGGTATAACTCGATATTTAATATTATCAAGGGTTCGGTATCAGTTAGTTACGCGGATAAAACTTTTGGGAAACTACGAAGTCTTATTACCTCTAGGGCTTATAAAAAATACCTATCTCTCAAACAATTAAATAGAACTATGATACGCACGGATTTAACACAATAAATGTGAAAAGAGATAAATATATTTTCATCTCATTTTTTTCTCGTTGGTTTGCAGTACGAAATCTGCGTATCTGTTAGTGTACAAAGTAGTACAATTTTGGTTATTTCATTGAGGTAAATATCTAGAGATGGTGAACTAAATAATACGGTGCATTGTGTTTGGTACTTGTAGATTGGTGCTATCTGTTGAAATTGACTATGCATGCACTAGCGCAGGTCGTCTAAAATAATCGACATCAATGTACATAAAGTGTAATATTGAGCATCGTAAATTTAAAATGGTTATTTGTCCAGTCCTTACGAAGATATCAATGTCAATGGATTTATTTACGGTACTGAATTCTTGATATTTTTTTATCGATAGTCATAATAATAATGCATGGAATTGCAATAATATATTTAAGGTATTTGCGTATATCAAAAGCACTGTGTGAACTACTCGATACCTACATGTTTTTATTATAATAAATTGTTTGGAGAAATATTCGTAATGTTTAATTGTTTAATATTTTGTTCAGCCCATATTGTTTACTTTTTGAAACGATAGTCTTTGTCATTTCGTTTCACAGAGCTAGTGAATCTAATTACAACGTATATTAAAAATGCATAGATATTGCTCTGTGGCAGGCAGGCATAAAGAGCGCCAATTTGCTCTGGAAAGATTCTATTGACGATCTCTGATTTAAACTGTAGTAATATGTGTTTCAATTCAATTTAAATAATATGTGAAAAAGAATGATTAGGGTAACCAAATCTGCTAAGTTTAGTTTGTTAAGATAGAACTGATGCCCCCTATCAATTTTATTACCAGTAGGGTATACAATTTTTATTTGCTACCTATCCTAAATTATTTTTGAACTTCCATACATTTTGATTGAACCTACCTTTCACCATACCTACCTAAGCTATATCCCCCCAGGACGGCAAGCTGGAATGCATGACGGAGGAAGAGGCGCGCGCCGAGAGGAAGCGGCGCCAGCGGCTCGCGCAGGAGGAGTTCCGCCTCAAGCAGCTCGCCCGGAGCGGCCCCGGTTAGCATTGGAGAACAGCGGCCCGCAAAACAGGGCCTTACTTGTATAGGGCTATAAGGAAAGGGAATGCTAAGCCGAAACGGGCTCATCATTATAAATAGCTTTTACTATAGGACCTGCCGTGAAATTAATAAAAAATCAGCTGTTCCATAGAAAAAATTCCATAACACTTGACAAAATGTATAGAACAGCCGATTTGTGTTTCTTAATTTTAGGATTTGGTCCCATAGCAAAAGTTGTTCGTAATAACCTTTACTAAAACCTTGAACCTAGCGTACCCTTTCTTTATAACACTGTATTTTGCATAAAGTTAAGTGACATTAGTTAGTACTGCGCACTACATTTTTATATTAATGTCTGGAAAGCCTAACAGGCCAAGATACGGGTTCTTACTTAGTTTGATTGGTTCGTGCGGATTTTGTTATTGATACATTTTATATGTTAATAAAATTAAGATTATATTTTGTCAATTCAAGCAATTAGGTACTAAAGTATAGAACGACAAAGCAATGCGTGATACTGCGCTTATTGGATTAGGGGTTAAGGTGCAGCGCAGACGGCACACTTTTTGTGCGATCGAGTCTGCGGCGCTCAAAAAGTCTGCATGGCGCGCAAAAAGTCGGTCGCGGATTTTTCACACACGACGCACATCTTCGATCATTCTGTCGGCAGAGCTGTAGGGACGTAGACGCTATGGAAATCGTGCAGAGATCGCCAAGTATTGATCGAAGATGTGCGTCGTGTGTGAAAAATCCGCGACCGACTTTTTGCGCGCCATGCAGACTTTTTGAGCGCCGCAGACTCGATCGCACAAAAAGTGTGCCGTCTGCGCTGCACCTTAGGGTAAGCTTGGGTTTTCTAAATTGTAGCTTATGAGTAAGTAATGATTTCTGATTCCGTAAATCAATTAAAATAGGTTTTAGGATAGTGTGCTGTGAGATTTGTGGTTATTTTATTATCTCTAGCGACCTGCCCTGGCTTTGTTCGGGTTTGAAATACAGCCGATGTTACTCAGAGATAATGTAGCATTCATTCTAATGGTGAAAAAAATTTTAAAATCGGTCCAGTTCTTTTTGAGTTTATTCTTTACAAAAACATACAAATCTTTCCTTTTTACAATATTAGTGTAGGTTTATAATAATAGTAAGGTATGTATTCGTTTTGGGGTGAAAAAGATGAGGATTTTTGCCAGGAAGAGGCGGTATTTTAAGTTAGTTTATTTATTTATTCTTTTCTTTGACTTTTTTTGTTTTTCGAGTTTTCATTAAAGTATTTTGTCATTATAGGTACTCTTTATTATTATTTCTAGTGTGCACTTACAAATGACAAACCTTTATTAAATTCTTGTCTGTGAATATACCAGAAAATTCTTAGTTACTTACCTATAACATAAAAATAATATTCGACTGCAAAATATAGCCTATGAAACTCCTGATAGAAAGGCGAGTCTAAAACCTTATAGTCTAAAATTATTCCTCAAGGAAATATGAGTTCACATAGGAATAGACAAACTTACCTATACATATGAAAAATATTAGTCCTTTTTGCACTCGGATAAAAAATCATAAATACAATGAATCCAAGTAAATAAGAGTAGCTATAGATACCAAGGGTGTAATCGATTTAGTACCTACCGAAGACCTTTCAATCAATGAGACCTCAAAGAATTTACCTATGATGATGTTAGGAAGCTGGACCAAGATTTCAAACCAGTCCTAGGCATCGCCACCATTGACTAGTAGGTATTACCACTATTGGACTATTCTGATCTATGTAGAGCTTCCTTGCCAAATAACCACAACTCGGTACACCGCTGACCCGCGCCCTTGTCTCCAGATGACAAGCAAGAACTGGCCACAAACTCTTCAGGATTCGACAAGTTGCTGATGGAGATACCGACTCAAGACATCGTGATACAGGAGACCGGAGACTCTGCGAGGCCCGACAAGAGGAGGTCGCCGGCGCCCGAGGGCAGCGCTAAACGACGCGCTAGCTTTAGCAAACTGGATATTGTTCAGGCTGATTAGATTCTATACAATCCACCCAGGACTTGATTTTGCATATTTAGGATTTATACTAAAAAGCTTTGCTTCATATTAATTCTCAACTTATTTTTTTGCATTTTCACGTCGTGTCGGCGAGAAGTTGCCATAGCATTTTGTTTATTAGTGATTATGATCAATTCTAAACAGTGTTTTTATGCAAGGCCCCAAATGTTGTTCGCAACGTTAATTATGACATGGACGGTCACAAATTGATTAATTAAGTTTTGGGTAAGTGGTGCTATTTCTGTCGGCGCTCTTTTTAAAATAGTACGTATTTACTGTGTAATTTTGATTTAAGACCTAATTAAACTAGAGGCGAACATCAACATCACTGCTTTTTTAATTGAATCTGAAATTATCTACCCTACTGAACTTGTCTTCATTTGATGAAAAAGTAGTTAGTAATCAGAGCAAAAACTTAAAACTTCACACAAGTATGTTAGAAAACTACAACAAAACATTTCAACGATTGCACAACCCAGCCTTGCAATTCTAGAAATCAGTATTCATGACGAAGGTCACCTTTACAAATAACTGGTAGTAGCGTTGTTTTGAAGACGATGTCGAGGATAGAGCAAAGTGGATGAGAGTGAGGAAGGCTGATACCACCAACCACGTGATATAGACACTTAGAAAAAGCGTGTACCATTTTATGCAAATTAATGTTATCTCTGTTATCTATCTATCTTTACCATGGAAACTCAACGCGGTTTGACACATTTTGTTAAAATTAAAACAGGAATACTCACGTAAAACACGTTTACTACGACTAATTTCGATCACATTGTGTGATCTTCATCAGGAGATTACAAGCGTGACGCGCTTGCAGTTGCGTCTCGCCTGCCTGTCTCGTTTGTTTGGTTTACGTGAGTATTCCCGAATTAATTATAATAAAATTTACCTACTAAGTACCATTTATCTAGTATGCCAGAAAATGGTTCGTCTTACCATGTCTATGTAGTGTATAAATAAAACACAAATTTTAGCGAAATCAATTTTATTAAATCACTACCTAACGAGTTACGAGTCTTACACGTTACGAAACATATTTACAAGAACGAAAAATACTAAAATAGGTACATACTACGTTATTGTACTCAGGTAAGAACGAAAAGGACACCTTGCTTAAATATAAACTTAACTAAAATTAAATTGACTCTCGATGCCGATCTACTCAATACAATCATAATATATGCTTAATTAATTATTAATCAGAATTAACACTGGTCTGTGATGTTTAATAAAACATAACAGAATTTTGCCTCAACATTTCACTTGACTCTAATTGGTATAAAATATTTCGATCTATACTTCCTTTGCAAGAATACAATTATTGTACTCGCATTTCGTCCCATGTCATTTATTTAGACCTAAAAATGTCGAAACAATGAGGGTTTACTGAAATAAAATTTCACAACAAAAACGAGTCTTTTTCTAATGAATATCAAGATTATTTTCTTTAAAATAGATAATAAGTACTGAAAATAAACAAGACGGGACAAACTTTTCAGGCAATCGCAACACATAGAAAAAAAAATACAAAAAAGTATTAATAAGTATAATGATGTCGTCCGCACTAAAATTATTGTCATCCTTTTCTTACATGATGCAATAAAAAGAGACGAGAATAATTTTAGTCCTGTCAGATTAGAACGGCACAACCAAATCGACCCCACTAAATCAAATGCTAGCCTTTCTTTCCCTTGGCATATAATTTTCTCAATAATATTGATGTAATATTCAGTTCAACACTAGCTGAACCAATTAAAATAAATCATCGTGATCAACCCGCTGTTAAACCTAAGTTTTGTATAACAAAACAAATGATAAAGTCAAATGATCGCTATTTCTAGATGCTACGTTATTCTAGTTTTAGTTTACATTTAATTTCGACTATTTACATGTTATTAGTAGGCGAAATACAAAAACTTTTACAAAGAATTCTCATCACAATTTATTTATTGATTTGACTATGAAGGAAACCTATATTTATTCACTCATTACCGTATTCAGTCTATACTAGGATTAGTGACACCTGCAGTTGAATGCAAGCTGAACAAAAATATAAATTCTGACTTTTGTTAGGTTTTTAGAACGAAATTTAGTAGCTTGTAGCCTATGTACTACAGTAAAATATGAAAAAGGTTTTATTCAGTTTTTGCAATCTACTGCAGCTGTTGCAGATATATCTACTGCAGCTGTTGCAGATATATCTACTGCAGCTGTTGCAGATATATCTACTGCAGCTGTTGCAGATATAATCCGAGTAATAGTTTTCGTACTTTGCCTACAGGATTAGTGTAAACGCAGTTTTACATAACCATGTGAGTCTAGTTAATTATAGTGTGCAAATATATATTACTTTCAGAAAAAATACTATGATATCCTGGAGTAGTTCCCAAAATATAGTTTGATTTTAATATTGTGGTATATATTATTATTAAAGAAATTTAATTATTTTTATGAGATTAAAACTTGTGTACGATTTACTAAAATAATTAAAAATGATCAGAATCAGTTTATCATCGAAAATTAGGTAAAATTGGGATATTCTTCAGATAAATAGCAATAAAACACTGCCAGTGTTTGAGATTTAAGTCGTCTGATCTGTTAAGCAATTGTCGTAGTGATAACGGAAATTTCGTTTGATTTTAGTATGAATATAATGTATGTATAAAATATCTTATAGGGTTATCATACCATTATAAATCGATATAATATACCTAAAGGTACATTCTCATAAGTCGTATCACTGTATCTCTAACTGACGTTGTGATATAAATGAGTAAAGTTATATAAATAGATGCAGCGATATGATGACTATTGAGGATGTTTAATATGTATTTGCATCTGAAACTACACATTGGTGACAAGTCCGAAAAACGGACAATGATAGGTATAAGATTCTATAGGCAGTTAAATTTAGCATTATTTTAGACTTTAGGATAGTATATGCACACCTGCGACACTTGAAACGAGTAGATTCGACTGCTAACAATCCGATCAAGGAACCAATCTTATGTTAAAATGGGTAAAAAATAGAGGCTACATAACTACGCAGTTCGAAGAACATATTTAAAACAAACTTTCTTTCTTTCCTTTTTAGCTTTCTGCAACAAACTAAGAACGCGTCCCGCTAATAACAGGGTTCACTTGTAAGGCCTTTAACTTGATATTGTCCCCAACTCTTATAGTTATCATCAACAGCATCAATTCTGTTGTACAACACAACTCACTAACAAATCTAACAGTGGGGCTAGCACAACGTTGACGTAAAAATACGTAGCGAGTTTTCGATAGAAAAGTGTACGCCATTTACGACTGTCAAGTGTGCTCTTGACGGGTGTAACTGGCGTACACTTTTCTTTCGAATACTCGCTACATATTTTTACGTCAAAGTTGTGCTAGGCCCACAGGAATAAAAATATCTGCATCCCTGCAAAAATGATAGCAAATGTTTTAGTGCTATTCAAATTAGTTTAAAAATTGTACAACACGATCGAAAACAGGCGAATGTTGTTTAGTGTTTGTTTTTGCATAAGTATTTTACAATTCTGACATAATCAAAGGTAGGCCGATTTCAGAAGTAAGGCTGACGATGATCAGCCAAGCTGGTGTGATTTTCGCAATAATTACTTGTTTACGTAATTTATTGCATATTTCAAGGAATGCGGCGGATCATGTCGTGTCAAAGAAATGTTAAATGAGACACTAGTGCGAACTTTGAACGGATTGCATAACATTACTGGTAAATACAGTGACAACTTGCAGAAATTTCACTCAGACATATGATACCATGGCTTTGTTTACCTAATTACTTTGAATATTTGTGCTTAGATTGAGGTTAAAAAAACAAAGCGAGTGTTTTACCCAACCTCCCTCAATCAAAACAATTTCCATTGACTAACTAAAATAAAAACTCAAAGGACAAAGGGTAATGAACTATTTAGACCAAATTCACCCATCCTCCTTTTCTTTTTACATGCGTTCTTTTCTTCTCGAATCAATTCTTAATACACGTTAATCTAAAGTAAATGAATATTTCAACACCATTTATTTACATGTTGGTGTTCTCAAAGCGTTTATGTGATAGCTAGGGTTTCCAGAACCGGTACTGTTTCTAAGAACCGGGATTTCGGTACTTTTGTTCCAAAGAACCGGGAAATCCCGGGATTCCCGGTTCTTTCGGATTTTTTGGTATATTTGCTATTTTTTGTTTTTCAATGACGCAAAAGTGAATCTTACACGCAGTAGTTATTCGTTTTATACTTGTCTGAGTGTCTGAAGTGATGTGTGACTCTCAGCGGACTCTTGGAGTCTGAGCTTCAGCGAGTAATAGCCGCAGTCTATATCCTCCTCATTCTTCGCCTGTGTATATATTCTACCTGGATGATATACCCAGATATATAATATCCAAGATGTTGTTCTCTATGATCAATGCATACTTGTTACATATTTACAAATTACTTATTCTCTATGCTCGGTCGATTATTCTGTAGTGGTTTGTTATGGGACCCATACTTTTCCACTATTTCGTAGATTTGATCCTTAAGGCTGAAGCTATCGCCTCCTGCTGTATGTGCAGGTGTAGCAGAAACCTAAAATTATTTCGCTAATGATGTTTTCTTCCTAAGTGGAAGTTCAGTTGGAAGGACATTGTTTACAGTGAAATTTCAGGGCAAAAGGAGATTAAACATCTTATATCTCAGGGTGACGAGCGCAGTACTGTGACGCGTAGGGTTTTGCATTCTTATTCTTTTTGCATTCTTTCTGCAGCCCTGTTATGGGCAAACGTGACGTTTAACATCAGGCAAGCGATTTGCTCGTCTCATCACTCAATAACATAAAAAACCAATTAGATCATTAGCGTACGCTACAGTGAATACACCTTCTTTGTTAACGAGTTCTGCGAGTTGATCTACCACCATAACCCAAATCAATGGTGACATAGCTCCTCTGATTCCAAGTAGTGGTGATATGACCTGCACCGGCATCCCGCTTGGGGTGTTTTGTGTACTGCCTTCCAACTGTCAGCTTACCCAAACCAGCCGAGCTCCCTAAACTAGCAGAGCACGGCTTGGGATCGCTGATATACCTCTTCTACTCGTACTTGTGTTGCGCCACGTAGCTCCTTCTTGCGGGCAGCTTTTTGTAGCTCAATACCCTAATGCCCTCTGTCTCAATTCTGACAGTTCTGTTAGCGAGCATTGCCGTAACCCAACAGACAACTTGACAAGCTACAGAATGACAATAGAGTCTGCGGACGCCCATTCCTCTTTGGCAGGTTGGTGTGGAGTGTGTAGTTTCCATCCATTACTGTCATCTAATTGATTTTTTAGAAAGTGTGACTGCTACCACTCAAATTATAATAATGTAATGATATACGTTTTTTAAGCTTTCACAACTAATAAAACCTTCACAGACATTAGTTGAAAGCTGATAAGTTGCTAACTAACTAAAACTAGCTTTTATTTGTGATATTCTATTATTTTTATGCCTATTTATGTTATTTTCTGTAAATAAAGTACTTAACGGTTAGTTTTAGTTAATAAAACGCAGTAATTTACGTGTTAGATTCTCTTTTGCGCCTTCAGAAAACAAGAAATAGCTGGTACCGAAAATCCCGAAAGAACCGGGAAAAGATTTAAAAATCCCGGTTCTTTTTTGACCCCAAAAGAACCGGGAAATCCCGGTTCTTTTGGAACCGGGATTTCCCGGTTGGAAACCCTACGTGATACAGATTCACTATTAAATATATCCTTTTATATGTATAATGGACCCAAGTCTGATTGATGGCTTTAGTTGACAGATCTAATTTTTCTAAAAGTGTTGATGTCCTTGTCTAATAGGTTGCAATGACAAAGACAGACATAGTTTTAGCTAGTTTAGATCTGTTAAATAAAACCTTCAAACTTGGGCCCATTGATAACTTAAATCTTACAGTGCTTCACCGAAAAATAAACTTTATTATCTTAATCTTGTAATTATATTGCAAATGAAAGGCATTTCTAAACTAGATAGGTTCCGTTTAGTTTTAACATGTTTTTTTTAATTATCATTGAAATTATTATACAGGGTTATTCATAAAGGGTATGCTAAGCCGAAAAGGGCTCATAGTACATTTTACAATGGAACAGCTGATCTTTTTTTCGCGAATTTCGGGTTGGTCCCATAGTAAAAGTTGTTCGTAATGATGAGTAATATGAGCCCCTTTCGGCTTAGCATACCCTTTATGAATAACCCTATATTGGTATAGATATTCTGTAAATTTGAATGTACACTAGAGTACGCGATTTTTGTTTGTTACGGCGGAAATCCCAAGAGCGGCGACACTCAGATTTTTTTTATTATCATTCTCATACTTACCGGCTAAACTTAGCAGTACCTGGTTTTAAAATTTTCGTCGTAACAATATCCAATTTAAAAACACTTTCCAGTAAAATCAGTGAAAACCTGATAAGGAATTCGTTTGTTCCATACCTTGAAATATTTAGTACAAGCAACCAAGGACACAATTATTAGGTCGAGTAAAAACAGCATAGCCATATCCAGTCATGGTACTTTCTAGGAGTTCACGCGAACAAATTTGATGACGAAAGTGTGTATTTGAATTGAACTAGACAGCTATAAAGATTTTAGGGCTTACTGGTATGTGTATGTGATGTCGTTCTTCTTATTTTGTGATACTGCATAGTTTTGTCATGATTCGATCACATAATTCACCACTTTTGTGATGTAGGCACGCTGTGATTAATTTTGCTCAGAGGGCTACCATTTTAAAGTTATGCCAAAACAGTTTTAACTGTTTAACAATATGCTTGGATTTTGTAAATGGTTGTTACTTTGTTCCGGTTTTATTGGCAATGTTTTGAATCTATAGTATCAAAGATTATTATAATCATCATATTATATCATTAGAAAGTACCACTCGAATACTGAATAATTGAATAAGCTGCTTTTAAATCAGTTCATTTCTACATTAGTAAGGAACAGTGTTGAGAAACATACGGTGATCCTAAGTTAGTGGAAGTTCGCTTATCTTGATAGACGGGGCTTGCCTCGAACTACCCGCGTTTATTCTTCCTCAAGATTCTGCTGGAAAGAAAAATTTGATATGAGATATTGAATCTGAAATCAATGCATGATGAATTGATTTTAAGAACATTTTGTACAGTGTGGCAATAAATGAGTTCCGAGCCCAGGTACAGCAAGACAAGACAAGACAGAATCTAAGGACTTTTCACTTTTACTTATGCAGAATTGCAATTTTTTTTTTTAAATGAATGTTTGGCAAACAATATTGATGATAAGCGGACAGCCGCCTAGGGACATCTGCAACACTAACAGTGTGGAAGATGTTGTGCTAGTCTGATAAAGTGTTTTTTTTAAAGCTTTTATTTAACTTGCAATATATGTAACTATTTTGTTTGGGTGGAATCTTGCAACTCAATTGAATCACTTTCCCTTGTCCGATTGAGCTGAAATTTGGCATATTATATGTGTTTAACTCCGATGACAATGCAACAAAAGCTTTTTTTGAATACTTTTAAAAATTACTTATTTTAATATCATATTTTTTACGGAAACCTAAAAGGAAAAGAATTGTAACGCTATCAACCTGCGCACTAGACGGGCACCTCCTCGGCCTCCTGCTCCCGCTGGCGCACGGCCACGGCGGTCTCCACCAGCAGGTACAGGCACTTGAACTTGTCGTGCTCGCCCTCGCCGCCGCCCGACTTCTCCACCAGCTGCGGGGCGGAGAGCGGAGACACGGGGAAATGTTAGCACGGTTTTTTAAAAATAATTTTGACAATACAGGGTATGCTAAGCTGAAAAGGGCTTATAGTACTCATCATTATAAACAACTTTAACTATGGGACCGACCCGGAATTTGCGAAATTAAAATCAGCTATTCCATACAAAAATGTCAATGATACTCGACAAAGTGTATGGAACAGCTGATTTTTTTTAATACATAAGGTAAATTCATTCACACAAATTATCTTATGTATAAAAACTTCAGTTATACAAAACGAAAGGACTTTGTATTCAAGATATTACAATTCCAACAAAATAGGATATCTTACGTAGTTTTTAGTTCAGTAATGGTGTATGAATGGATATAAATAAATAAATAATCGTTTCCTCCTAGCTCCCCACTAGGATAAATCCTGTCGGGGATGCCACGGAACACACACAAAGACAAGGACTACTACGAGTAACACCCAGAAGAGATCGTGACAACGTCTTATAATTCGATGGAGCCGGCTGCACGCACGAAAAAACATGACGCATGTGCCGTTACCTCGATGAGGCGTTACCTCGCTCTGAGTGAAATTGTGATTTCCTATATTCTATTATATGTTCCTATTTGTCAAAGGTACAATTAAATTAAAATTTAATTTAATTTAATTTAAAATTTTCTTTTGAAAAATGAAACCATTCTATCAGTATTTTCTTATGACGTTGTCACGTTAAACTATCGTCAGTAAACCGACCTTACAGACAACCGATTTTTGATAAGTGTACCTGTATGGTGCGGCGGGGCTGGCGCGCGCGCGGCGTGGAGGTGGCCGGCGGGCCGTCCTCGTCGTCGCGCGCGCGCACCGCCACCACGGCCGCGCCGCTGCGGGGGCACAAACATTCAACGATCTATACATATATACATATTTTTATTATTCACCTATTTATGTATTTATTTTAAAATTTTACAAAAAAAAAAAAAAATATTTTATATATTGTGTACTATTCCACGAAGAGCCGTGGTAGCTCAGTGGGAGAACCGCCGCTTCGCATTCTTGAGGTGGCGGGTTCAAACCCCGACTCGTACCAATGAGTTCTTTAGGACTTATGTACGAATTTACATACCACTGGCTTTTCGGTGAAGGAAAACATCGTGAGGAAACCTGCATATGTAGTTCACGCAAAAAGGGCCGATTACCGGCCTAGTTGCGGAAAAAGAGCCCGCTCTTTATCTTTATCTTACTATTCCACGAAGGTTGAATACCATCGGGCAAGAAGTCCCGGGCATCTTTTAGTAGTATAATAAAACATACTTGTAGGTAAATTTTTACATCAATTCGCCTGTCAAAATAATATGAGACAGATAATAAAAAAGTATTATATGATTATCTAATGAAACTATGCGAGGTTGATATATGAAAAGGTGACATGTGGCGTAGGATAGGGTTCAGTGTGGCGTAAGGTGTTTGTCATAAAAGGTTTGGGAGGAGTTCTATGTGGCGTAATAAGGAATGCAAGTAGGTGACGAGTAACGTACGAGGAACTGGCATAATGATATAATGATGCGGCATATGGTAGGACGTGACATGGCATGTTATGAAGGGCAGTGACGTAGCTAGGGAGCGTCGGGGCCGTTCCGCTTCGAGTACCATCTGTTTGAAGATGACATCCGACCGTAAAACTAGGATTCCCTGTGTCGGGGATGCCATGGAACACACACAGATGACACAACTAACACTCAGACCAGCGCAGATATTTTGAATTCATCATTTTTTTTCTTGACCGGAAATCGAACCCGAGCCCTCTTGCTCCTAAGGCAAACAGCAATGTATTAGGTGTTTGGTGTGTTGGTCCCGGGTTCGATTCCTGGCCAGGCAGATATTTGAATGATGAATTTAAATCTGCTCTGGGTCTGGGTGTTAGTTGTCCTTGTCTTTGTGTGTTCCATGGCATCCCCGACACAGGGTACCCGAGCTATGAGTGTGAAACGTTTATGTTGTTTTTTTAGTTTTCGTTGTTGGCACTAGCTAGGCCACCGCAGGGTGTCGGTGTCGGTGCGAGGAGGGGTAACGCCACTCACCCCCGGGCGGCGGGGTGCAGTTCCTTGTCCTGCGGGCCGTACCGTATGACTGACTGCCACACCGAGGGGTCGTACTTGACCTCCTCCTCGCTGACGGCGCTGGACGAGTAGCCCTCCTCGGGCTCGGCGGCCTCGTCGCCGTCGCTCGGGTACACGAGCAGCCCGTCCGTGTAGTCGGCGGAGTTGGCCACCTCGGTGCCCTCCTGTGGAAAAACAATACAATAAAGTAGGTTTACTGACTTCGGGACTACTTTTGTTACATAAGGCTCATATAATGAGTATCTTACTAATAATACTAGTTAATATTATAAGGGTGAAAGTATGTATGTTTGTTACAACGCTCAAATAGCTGAACGGATTTACATGAAACTTGGAATGAAGGTTGATCATGGTCTGGATCTAAGGATTAAACATACGCTACTTTTTATCTCGGTTTGTCGTTAACTTTTTGACCGCGGGTGAAACCGCTGGCCGCAGCCAGTTACAATACTTATAAACCAATAGGTACATAATACTTTATTGCAGAAAGTTGTGAAGGCTTTGTTGATATTCAAATATTTTTTTATTGAAAACATGGTTTTAGAATTTATGACCTTGTCTAATAGACGGCAATAACAAAGACAGTTTTTTTAGTAAGTTTAAATTAGCCAATGCCTGCATAATTGGCTTCATTGACACCACAAAAACATAACCCTCCCTTTTGCTTCATGGTAGTCGGATAAAGTAAAGTACAAACACAGTTAATACCCTTTTAGCTTTGTTGCAGCCTGGTAAAAAGTTCTTTAGAATGTATTCACAGAATTCATTGTATGAATATATTGCAAGTTATGATGAATCGAAAGTGTCATGTTCGTGATTTCACCGTGTTCAAGGAAAAAAGTGTCAAGTTAACAACTTGAAACGTAAATGGAAATTTATACAATGGAATTGATTAATTGTTTCGTCAGCAAAATGCGATTCTTCGTGATATATGTACGTTCGCATTAAAGTGATCAAATTTCACTTGGATTAAAGCAAGAAAATGACGTATTTCTACAAGTTTTCGAAGTTTTGATACAGGGATGAATGGCAAAAACAGAAGCTTATGAATGACTACCACTGTAATACCGGGCAGCAGAAAACAATTTTATGAACGCAAGCTCTACCGACTTGTTTCGACGCTATTCCAATCAAGATTTAGTTGTACTAGTTTTAAGCGTTTATTTAAACATTTTACTATGGAAACTAACGTGATTTTGAAACATAGTTTCGTATGTTAGTTTATTTATCTACTGTAGATACTAACCTCGCCATCAATGCCGTCCCAGGAAGCCACGACGACGCCGCCGCCGCTGCCGCCCGCGCCGGGCTGCTTGCGGCCGCGCCGCGAGATGGTGTAGTGCAGCGGGTCGTGGCCCTCGCTGCGTATCATCTCGGGCAGGATGCGCCGCCGCGCGTTTATGAACCAGTTGCATACCTGAAAACAACACAGGGTCAAAAAAAGTAGTATCCAATCCTCTGTCCTGTCTGGACTGAGGTTGTCTGGAAGAAATCGCTTTAGGCGATAGGGCTACTACCGAATATAATTCCACGTACCTATTATTATCAATTTTTTTGGTCTGCGAAAAAACTATACTCTATTCAATTTAAACACTCACAAGATAATGATAGAAGTTCGTACGGTAATTAGGTGCTTTATCTATGATCATAGTCATTTCTTGAACGCCTTGTTTGGGATTTAGTGCGTCACTTGCACCATTAATTTCACTAGAGACGAAAACATTCTATGTACCATACTTACTTGCAAAACAGTTAAGTTAGCCTCCTGGCTTAGCGTGATCTTCTCCGCGTCGCTGGGGTAGGCGTTATATCTGTGATCGTAGAGCCACTTCTTGAGTATCTTCACGCTGTGCTTGGGCAGGTTGCCGCGCCGCTTGCGGATGGCGATCAGGCCGGGCGGAGGGCCTCCTAGGGACATCCGCCGGGAGAGGTCCACGTCGCCCTCCGTGCCGCTCTCATTGTCGTCCGTCGACGATGTGGAGTTGAAGCGCTCTCGCATGGACACTGCAAACGAATGCAACTTTAAAGACATTTTTGTAAGATCTATTTTGCCTTACAAAGGCAGCAATCAATAAGGAATAACGTGAGCACAGAGGACAGTGATTGCTTATCGGTTCAGTTCCTTAATTAGCCTTTATCTGGTTCAAACGCATTTCTAAGATGAACCACTGACTAGAAAACAGCTGGTCACAGAAACGAAGCCAAAACTTTAACAGTGCTATACCTGAAGCGTTACACCCAACACATAGTAGGATAAGGATTAGAAGGTGTAGAGACGGATTGTGAAGGTGATGATGTGGTATTTGAAGCCACAGTAGTGGCACTGGGCGGCCAAATACAATGGCAGGGGGACTTGGGATAACAGGTTATTAATATCTGGAATGCCCGCCATCAGATGTAAATCTAGACTTTTAAAAAAATCAATAAAGATTCGATGTTAAAAAAAGGTTGAGGAGTAATTGACTATTAGATTCAGAATTTTCATAATCAAACTTTAATCATTCAAAATCTGCGGCGTTCTGTGAACCCACGCTCTTTACCCGACTACGGCGAAGCAAAAGGGAAGGTTATTTTAGTTTTAAATTTTGAATTATTTGTGGATTTCGAGCGATTCCTCTAAATAAGTCGAGTGAATCATGACCCATCACCATCACTAGTAAAGCTTGTCAAAAAGATTTGTGAAATACCCTTGTGATTAATTATATATGAACTTCGTAAACGATTCACTTCGATGTTCTGTCTGTCACCCCATAAGAGAAGAAATTAAGAGGGCTTCGGGACGCATTCTCAACATCCTCGTTCTTACAAATCAAAATACCTATTCAAACGTACGGTAGGGCATAAAATTTGTGAGAAACAAATTGTGTCAAAGGGTAAAAATATTGTTAATTTACAAACAGGCTCAACTAGAGTTTAGACTTAGTCTAGACTCTAGATGCTGGAGTAACTCTGTAACGCATGTATGGGATAGCATAAGACTAAAAACATACGCAAATAAAATTTTGTGCGTACGTGAATAACACAACGATATAAACCATATTTTCCGAGTGTAAGCACGCGCGACCTGATTCCGTATGTCGACTCATGAATTTTGTAAATGATATTTGCACAGCGATCGAACAGTGGGAATATTTTTACTTATCGAGCAAAAACATATAGCGTAAATATATTATTTATCGTGCCAATATTCATTGGTTTCAAATGAATGTTATTGAGAATTCTAGAAATCAGATCGTGAGATATCGTTAAATAGGTTCCTCATGAATTACAGATAAAAAAACAATGAAAAAGAGACTCGGAAGCCGAACCCAAAAAGCAAGCTATAGTGGGATTGGGCGGTACACGTTTGTTGGACGACTGCTGGGAAAGCGCATAGAAGAAATAGTAGTGTAATCCCGGAAACCACAGATTTGGTACTATATCGAAACTCCAGACCGACTCAGGCAAAGGCGTGACGAGTTGAATTCGCGCGCAAATCGGCAAAGCTGAAGACCGAGCTTTCTAGAAGGAGGGAAGAGAGGCTTTTGCTAATAGAGATAATTTAGGATAAGATTTATGTCTTAAATCCATCATATTTTTCTTTATTTAACAGAATATCGGCTTTTAGAAAACCAAAACCAAAATACACGCATTTATCGAAACCTCTACGTAGGTAGCTCTAAAAGGCTCGGCGACAAATTTTGAAAAATTGTCTTCGTCCTTATTCACGCCTCGGCAATCTCGTTACAGTCAATTTATTACGTGAAGGCGTCATCTGTCAAAGGAGACTTCCGTAAACATTAGGGACCTGGTGGGAGCATCGATCGGGGTCGTCGACCCGCCGGGGGGGGGGGGGGGGGGGGGGGGGGGGGTATCAAGGACGCCGCTGACAGCCCTTACGTGTGTTGTCATTGTATTTGTGTACGATTGTACGCGTTTGATAATGTATCACAACATCCGAGTACACGCGAGCTCGAAATACTTGCTTACTTTATTGTACATACTTGTTATTTTGATATTGTTAGAAAGTAATAAAGATCGGGGATTTAATAAGAAATATCTCAGACAGCGGAATATTTGTAAACAAAACTGGGTCACTTCTAACTGGGTAGGTAGGTGTAGTTAGATATCGAGGTACTGCCAATAGCAGGTGTATCGCTTACTTTAGTCTCAAGCTATTGACTTGTTCGTGTTTTGACCTAAATTGTGTAAAAAGAGAAGAATTTTATTTTCAGACAGACATTATTACAGCGAAATACCTATACTACGAAAGCGAAATACGAAAGAAACACACTTTATATGTAGTGACTTTAAATATGGGACTGCAACATTTAAAACATAATTCTATTTACAAACAGTAAAAGCATTTTTTTTTAATTTGAATTGCCTAACAAAAAAAAAAAAATGTCGGTCAAAAATTTAATCTAGCCGAAAAGGATCACCATTGCACCAAATCGTAATTGGAGGTACTTGTAAAGGGTGTAATTTCGAAAGCATTTCCCAACAGCTGTCCCAGTGCTAAAATAGCCTGGCAGTTGCCGCGAGCGAGGGGACGACGCATTCTCTTGACCCCTTCATTGTTCGCTGTTGACTCACATTGTTTTACAAATACTAGCCGTTCATTAACGTATCCACTACGTCGTTCCAAGGTTTTTGTAACTTAACACTGGTTTTATTAAACGTTTGAGATTCTAATATCAATACATTTAAATCATTTACCTACATTTTTTTATGCAATAGGTGGCAAAGAAGCAAACGGACCGCCTGATGGTAAGCGATCACCGTCGCCTATGGATACCTGTAACACCAGAGGCGTCACGGATACGCCGACCTTTTAAGACTCTATTAACAAGACATCGGTCTTAAATAGCTAGGACAGTCTAGTATGTGGTTGCAAACTATTTCGCCAAGGAATTTGGAGTTAGAACGAGGAACTACTACACCGGTCGTGTTTTCTCCCGGTAAATAAGAGAAAACCACGGGGCGACGTGAGCGCTACCGTAGTTCGAATGACAGGTTGTTTACGATTTTTGACCCCGGTTTTTCCTATTACTTAAAAAAATAAGCGACGAGGTCTTCGATTGGCCTAAAAACTTTTTTAGTTGACAAGATTTTATGATCCATATCCATCAAAATTTCATTGATAATTTTGTTTACAAAATAAGTGGCCAACAAGCGGCGGGCCTCCTTTTAGTAAGTGGTCTCCAGTTCTCCACCCACCGCCATGATCTCGCCGTGTGTTAGTGCAATTATGATACTTGTACTAAATATGTGTTTACTACCACTTATCACCAAACGAAAAAAAATAATTTATTCAGTCAAAAATACAATATCCAATACAATAACAATGTCATAACTTGACTAAATAACCCAGGCCTAATCGCTCCCGATGCGAAGGTGCCCCAGTGCACAAATATTACTATATACCAAATTAATTTTAAGCAACAATTGTCACTTAGTGAAAAAGAAATACTATCCTTGAAATGCTGACATGTGTACAAAACACATAAACCAATCGTTAGTAGTTATGGACAGCATTGTTTGAAGTCACCGCAGACAAGAGATTGAAATTAAATATTTTGTTTATCTTGTATGCTTTGACAATAGTTTTAGGTACATGTTTAAATATTACTGAACGGCAATGTTTCCAGCAAAATTTCAGGGGAAATAGGAAATTAAACATCTTATATCTCAGGCTGACGAGCGCAGTGCTGTGCCGCATAGGGTCTTAATTTGTTAAGAGTTCAAAATTATGGGTGGAGCAGACCAGTTATGAGCAAATGTGAAGTTTCACTTCAGGAAAGCGATTTGTATAAACTCAATTGAATAAAAAAAAATTACATAGGTAGTGGAGTAGTGTGGGAAATATTATGGCATGTAGGTACACATAGGAACGTAGAGGTGTCGCCGCACAACTATCTCAATGAAACTTTAAAAAAAACTATTGTGCATTTCATTATTTCATTGTCTCAGTTATTTACCAGGTTCTGAGGGCGCGCCGCGAGCCTAAACTACGTCTTATTCTGTCAGCTAAAGAAAAAGCGAGACAAAAGTCAACGCGATCCAGTTTAGTCTCGCGCTAATAGTTCGCGGTGCGGGCTCTTCACATAAAGGGAATCAAAAAGAGAATGTAATACATAAATATAAATACATACTTACAAACACATGAACAATTAGGAAGATCATTATCCTACTTCTGGGCAGTTAGGTAAACAAATTTACTGTTTTAGCAATCATAATTTCACTACATATTCTAAACTATATTGCAAATAAACTGCAGCTGCCTTTTTATCGGGTATTGCTACACCGCACCGTGATAAAGACGAGGAAACAATTAACGTCCAAGCAGTACTATTATTTCTTCTGTGATCCAGGTCAATTGCTGCGCTCGCTTGTCGCGAAGGAGTGAGTTCAAAGGGGTTCATTCTTTTAAGCCCAGCTTAAACTAAATCATAGACTTAAATTGCTGACATGAAAAGTCACATGTAAAAACAAGACGGAGAATTTTAAGCCCTATAAACCCTTTATAGGTAAGACGGATAAGACACATAGTTCCTTGGAACCACATGTTACATAGATTGATATAAGTTAGTTGTTTAAATTGAACTCAGGCTTTGCAACTTCTATATCTTTACTGGACAAGATCGCTCTTAGTGATAAGGCCAAATAGTTGTGGCAATAGTTTTTGGCATAAATATATTTTTGCTTATAATTTCTGATGTGATTACCTATAAAATCTTGACTGATTTTGCCATTTTAGAACTTAAAATTGTATTACAAAGAATTGGTAAGAACTATAATACTTCCATACAAAAAATTCAAAATTCCATGCAAATTGAAGTCATTGTCTCACAAATACACACCTAAGTTCTTATTATCTAGACTCAATTTCCTTTGCTCATGCAGAAGCATCGTTATCTTTACTAATTTTTAGTTTTAGACTACACACCCGAACTAGACATAGACTGCAGACAGTTTAGGTTTTTTTTATGCCTTATGTGGCAGACAAGCAAACTTCAGAGTATAAATGTGATATTGATATTTTGTTAAGCTATGCTTATCAAGACAGTAATGTCAACAAGCACCGTTTGTGAAAGAAAATGTAGGTCAATCTATTAAGTAAGCTATACGAAAGAAATAAAATAAAATATATTGATGTAAGTTTTGCATGCCACTGTACCCATTCATTCATGAATATCAACAAGCAGCAGTGGCGCCGTATAACGGAATAACGGGCGCGTGATCAAACCACTCGACTTAACTTGACAGCGGCCATTTTGTGCACCGTGACCGCTGTCATGTCAATTTTATGTCACAGCGACATTTTACAAAAGTCAAGCAGATTCCAATAACAACAACAAACAATGCTATAAGGTTCCCGCCTATTTGTTAAAACCTTATCAAAGACCCTAAAAGTAAGGAGTTTTGTAGAAAATCGTGGCGCATATCGATCGCGATTACGTAGGAGAAAGCACGACCCAAATGGACGATCTAAAAATAACTCCAGCACGTGCCAATTTCGACAAGATCGACAGCTGCAGCCCAAATTATGTAACTTCTTGCGAAATAGGACATAACTCTCAATATTAAAGCCTACTTCGAGATTTTTTAACAGTCTAAGCAAACAACAGTTAATGATAAGCGAACGATGTGGCGCATTGGCGCCATTTTCTTTCACAAGAACGCGCCCCATGGTGACGTAACAGACCTAAATTCTTCAGCAAAATGCTACATTTACATACAATAATGAAGCTTATAATTACTTTTTATTATGATTTTCCCCCGAAAAGAGCGTTGTTTTCGTTTATATGTCACCTTGACGTATCATGTCAATTTTGACAAGCATGGCGGAAACGTGGCGTCGTTTTCTATATAAACCGGCTTACCTCCAGGGGATGTTGACTGTCTGTTGACTATGCGGGCATCTCGGAGGATCTCCCTGCTTATTTCCCTAACGTCTCGTCGCTGCTGGTACGCCATTTCGGGCCGGTCGCGGTGTTCTTGTGATAGACCGGCCGTGGGTGGTAACATCGTTCTCACTCAATCCATGCGAACACCGATTTTCACTCTGATTTGCTTATACACTCATAATGACTACCGCATAAAAAAAGCGTCATTTAAAATTACCAAAGGCTGTAAAATAAAAATAATCCACAGCTAGAACGCACAGCAAACAAGACAGAGCGCGACTGTTGGTTGGTTTGATCGCGAGACGGCGGGAAGCCAAGGCGCCGCCGCACAGCCGTCTCTTTCTAACGCGAAGAGTTTGCTATTGGTGTCTCTGTTTAATGAGAACGCTAGAATAACAGATGCATCGGTGAAATGTCATAACAAAGCGTGGGTCGTTCGTAGTGACAGCAAACGGCTTGGCGGAGAGCGCCATCTGTTGTAATTTTTCCAACTATAAAAGAAATAAAAAAGAAAATGAGATGACGCATTTCCGCTATACTTAAAACATAGGATTTGAATAATTGGCTCAATCATAGTCGCTCAATAAAATTATTAGGAACTATTATTTCATCGTATTTATTCTATGATACTCACTAGGTACTTACCTAATAGTGGTTACTATTTTATAGTAGGTACCTATTTATTTATGCTAAAAACACATCACTAGGGGTATATTCTAAAACCTATCTTATTATTTAATTATTAAACGCATACAAAAAGCTTAAGTATAAAGTATATTGAAAAAAAAATCGACTTCCAAAAATATTTTGTACCTACCTAATTTATTAATTTAATTGATATTTGTGTGTTATTAAGGGTATATATTTAACTTGAAATAAATTAAATTTGAATTTGAAAAACAGATAAACTTTATCGATTAATTTTGCAGTTCTATTAAAATACATACATGATGTTATCTTCTTCCTTCTTTTGAAGTCGGTAAAAATACAATCTTATTCCTTTCTGGTATTTTTAAAAGGCAGTTAAAAACACGAGCTATCGAGCACAACGTTAATTCGCATTGATAATAATAATTGGTATATGTTAAAATACTACAATCTCCCAGTTCAATCTTCAATCTCTGCTCTGTAAATTACTTATGCGGGGTCGATTCCGGTGAATTGTTATTTTAAAATTGTACCTAGATACTTTGTTTTTTTATTTTTTTTTTGTTTATTTTCAAATTGTACTTTTATTCCATAATAATAATTTAATAGCCACCGAAAATATGAAATAATAGTTTAGTAGTATTAAACTAAACTTTACCATGTTAAAATAGTTCTCAAAATCTATGTACCTATCTACCCTACCTATTAAAATGGCAAAAGATGCATACAATTTTACGGATTAATTATATCCTAAGTAATGGAATTGAAAGTGCCTATTAGTTCAATAGAATAACAGCTAAGATAATCGTAAGCAAACTATTTTTCTACTTTAAAATATCTCAACAACATTGTTGCTATTCTTTTACCTACAAATTACTACTATCTAATATCATTTCCTTACTTAGCGGAGTTACGGGATATTTAATACAACAACAGTTTGGTGGACGGATTATTTTATTCGTCAATCATAAATTATTTAAAAACATCCTAAGAGACAATACAATTATTATTATTTATCTACATAACAAAATATTTACATTAACTTATGCGTTATTCATAGATTCGATGAGCTGCTTGTAGACGAGCTCAGGGGCCTTGGTCGAGAACTGGAAGTCCAGGTGGGAGAAGTGGGTGTCGGGGACCTTGTATGCGGTGACCGGGGTCGGCAGCACCTGCTGCAGCCGGGTCACGTCCATGGGAGACGCCAGCCAGTCCTCCTCGGCGTAGTACAGAGTCACGGGGGCCTTCACGTTCTGCATCTCGTACTTAGGGGCCTCCAAGGAGCCGTACACCTTCTGGTTTATCGCAGGCCCGAAGTCGTACTTGCGGAAGTCGTCGCCGGTAACTTGTTGGCCGTACTGCTTGATGACTCTAGTAGAAGTGCCGGCCGGGACGTGGCGCATGATGACGGGCGTCAGCTCCGGGGTAACGCTGTCGATGTTAACGCCAGACATCACAAAGTTGACGTTGGAAGAAACGTTCTTGATCCCGATTTCGTTCCACAGCATCTGTCCGCCGACGGTAGCGATCAACTCCTGGGTGGGCTTGAACTCGCCGTGACCGATCTCGTGATGCAGGCTCTGCTCGAACGGGCTGGACGGCGCGATCATGCGGATCAGGGGGCTGCGGGCGTGCTGCATGTACACCATCGGAGCCAGCGCGTACATCATGATGATCTTGTCGTTGTATTCGGGCTTTGAAGCGGTCAGCGCGAAGAAGGCAGTCGTGCCCTGAGAGTGGCCGACATAGTACAATTTGTGCTGAGCAGTGGTCTTCAGAACGTAGTCGATCATGGTAGGCAGGTCCACGAGGGCGACTTCGTCGTTGCTGAACTGCCAGAAGTCGTTAACAGCGGGATGCTTGATCACGTGACGGCGGGAGTACTTGTTGCCGCGGGCATTGCCCAGCCAAACGTCGTAGCCAGCGTCGGAGAGAAGGTAGGCGAGGGATTTGCCGGGTCCCATCAGCAGCCAGTCATCAGCGCTGCCAAGGAGTCCGTGCATAAGGAAAACAACAGGCTTCTTAGTGACGTCACGGATCAGCTTCTTGGCTGGAATGTGGAATAGGGTCAGGTAGTATCCATCGGCGGTCTTGATCATGTGCTCTTCGGAGAAATAGCCATTTTTCTTGAGCAGCTCTGTGGCGTTGAGGCTTTCGTCTTCGTTGTGCACTTGAACGGCAGCGGCGAGCACCTGGTTGAGCTCGAACTTCTTCTCGGAAGTAGGATGGTTCATGACTTGCTGAGCTTCAGTGAAGATTTTCTCGATTTCCTGCTGTTGAGCGACAGTCGGCTGCTGTTGCTGCTTCTGTTTAAGAGGCATCGGGATGTCGCGGGACCACATGATGTTCTGGCCGTAGGCTGAGGGTTCGACGACGTCGTTTTGGACCTTCATGATGGCGGTGAATAGAGGCTTGTTCCATTTCTGGCTCGATGACCGAAGCGTAACGTATTTCTGTTGTTCATTGTTGTTCCACTCCTTGCTGTCTTGCTGCGAGCTCTCGTGAGACCACGAGGCATAGTGTTGAGGCTTCTGCAGCTTCTTTTGCTGTTGCTTCAGCTGCTGGATGTACTCCTGGTAGGTCTGCTCCTGAGGCTGGTACAGTTGCTGCTGGTACTGGTTGATGTAGTCCAGAGGTTGCACGATGAGGCCATCGGTGGGGCGGTGGGACCGCTTGAAGATATTGGCGGTGATTCCCTGCGCCAAGGCGAGGCAGACCAGTGCGCAAGCTGCCTTCATGTTGCTATCTGTGTCGAATTAACGAATTGAGACTATTTATATAAAAACTGTTTGCGTTGTCAGCGGAATGGCGGCGAGCGCGAGCGGGGCGAAATGCTGAGCTAGCGAAATGGCCCCGCGCCGCGCGACGCGAGCGTTTACAAATCGTCAAATTAAGTAAATATTATACAAATACTAGCTGTTTCCCTGCCACGCTTCGCTGTGGATAAAAAAAAATAAAAAAAATATAGCCTATATATGTCACTTTGGGATAATGTAGCATTCGAATGGTGAAAGAATTTTTGAAATCGGTCCAGTAGTTTTTGAGTTTATTCCACACAAACATCCAAAAATACAAAAATACAAATCTTTCCTCTTTATAATATTAGTATAGATAAATTAAAAGATTTTAAAAACTTCCAACAAGCTGATAATGTTCAAACGGATGAACAGGTTTTCTTGAACAAATGAAGAACACGAATCAAGCCACCTTTCGAACAAGAAAAACTAAATGAAAATCAGTTCACCCGTTTTGGAGCTACGATGACACAAATAGACACACTGAAACACACGGTAAATTTATAGCACACCTCTATTTGGGTCAGAGGTTAATTATAAAATAGTAGGAGATGGGGGAGGCCTTTACCCCCAGCACTGGGACACAATAGGCTGAGAAAAAAAAAAAGGAGTAAGTAAAGTAGATGGAGTTTTTTTTTATATTTTTAAAGAAATTAAAAATAAAAAAATAAAAAAGCCACAGAATAAATAGTTTAAATCAGAATTGTTTTTAAACATTCTCTATAATGCGTTAGAACTTACTTACTACTTGTCATATAAATTAATGCATCGATCTAGTATTTCCGACTTCGGTGTATAAATGTAATGTAGTACCTACCTAACTACTCATACCATAGTACCTGCCTCGAAGAGATCGCTTTTAACGATAAGGCCGCCAGTTTGTTGCCCTAGTCTTAAGCGTTATGATCCTTTTTGTTTGCAATTTCTGGTGTGAACAATAAAGAGTTTATTTATCCATCAACCAATTAAGTAGGTAGTTCTCATCACGTCTATAGTCTATTTCAAATAGAGAGCGAAAAACGGACATTGACCTTTTAGTGTTGCGCAGGGAAGACCAACCTTCTTTGCATCAATAAATTGTTTTAATAGTTAACAACTATTTTGTCACTATCAAAATTCAGGTTTTCAGTTTTTACCTAACAATTATCATTACATTACTATTATCACTATTTAACTCAAAACTGTAGATCAAGTTTTTCGTGTAACTATCTACCTACACATTAGTAAATTAATCATCTGACATTGGCAGGTGTAATTAGTTTAAGATTTAAGTGTGTGCCAAATAAACTATTTATAATTATTATTACCTTATTATATCGGCAGTCTTTATTTTCATTTCCGTTTTGGACATATATTTGTCTGAAGGACACGTCTCTTTCACATATTTATAGACGTTAATTGTCATCATTTTTTCATTTTCCGACAGATGAGATAACTTGCGCTTCTTTCTAGGTGAGTTAAAACTTTTAAACGGTCTTGATGACGAGGAAGACGACTCCGATGATTCCATTATCACTCACAAACAAAAAACAACACAAAACAAATATATGTCCTAACAAAAACAGATATAACTAATTTAACTCAACAAAAAATAACAATTAACAACCAAACATTCAAATAGCACACTAAAACAATCCGAATCCAAGCGTATTCCAGAGCGGAATGTGGCCCCAGCCATATCTTACCGAAAAATGTCAAAACAGGTTTGCAATATCTGATGGACCTTGTCGCTCGCCTCGCCCGGTACCACGAAACACGGTAAATGCGTAAGCGACAGGGAAACGATACATAAATGTATGGATAACGATACGCATCGTTTGTTTTCGGTGCTCTCGTGGTACCGTGGCGTGAACGTACGTTTTTCGCTCTCTAGTTGAAATAGACTATACCTCTTAATGACAGGGGGGTAGGCTATTTACTATCCTGATAAAAAATCAGTTTAGTTCTAGAAAGATGTGTAGGTATGTTAGCGAGTGCAACCACGGGGCGCAGCATATATTAAATATTCAATACAAAGTTAACTTACACAAAATTAATATGCTTAATTTGTTCATTTAGCTACTAGCTAAATTAAATTCACTACCAAGAGTAAATTGAGCTATATTTTTAAAATTATTTACTGAAAACATGACACGTAGTAGTTAGCAAATAAGAGTAAGACATACTCGTATGCAAAACGTTAGATTTTATCAGTTTAAAGACATTTTTTAATTCTCACCTATGATATAAATCGCTTACATGAGAACATTGCTTAAAGAGTTATAATAGTCGTCGTCGATTATCGAAAAAAAAAAATAACCATAATCATTGAACCTACATCTGACACATTCATTTGTAACATCGTCATCACCATCATACACTTTATTTGTAACACCTTGTAGCAGTTTCATAAGATTTCCAATTTTTTCATTTCAGACTTGTCTACCATATTCTACCGCACAGACATCGATGACATCGATCTGCCATCAAACGCCCAAGTGAATGCTATTAAACAAGTTCACGTAACGTTTATTACGTTGCATTACAAAAAGCGCAGGCGTTTAGTAAAGATATTTAAAATTGGATAGTAAAACCAAAATATGACGTGTTTTTAAAAATGTCGTACAAAACTACGTAGATAGATCTAAAATCATGTATCTAAATCCGATATAAACCTACTTATTGTGTTATTAAAATAGTTTTTACGTAGTTTCGAACACACACAATACTTATCTCCTAACGCCTGATTAGACAAGTACAATTAATTTAAAAAGTAAAAACCCGAACTGGATAACAGTATTTCAAACATCTATCCTATTTCCCAAATTGCAACTTAAACAGGGAATTGATGTAGTAAAAAAACCCTCTCTAAAGACACTCTCTAAAGTGCGATATTATTGCTACTAAATATGAAATATAGCACACTCCTAAAATTAAGACATATCTAACGACCAGTCGAGTTTCAAATCGAGTCATTGTCGAGTCTTATAAACTACAGCTTTATTAGCTACGTACGCCTTATAATCCGATTTTAATATAACGCGTTTAGAAAAATAGGCAGGTAGGCATGTAGAAGTCTACTATTTACCTACACAAAGAATAGGAAGCTAATCGTTACCATATTTACCTAGGTAATGCCCGTGTTTGAGTGAAGGCAAGTATTTAGAATAGCTTTAGGTACCTAGGTAATCATGCTATAATTAAAGGGCATGTCACCTAGATAAAATTGTTAGAGGGAACTATCATATATATAGTTACATATATATTATAGTTATACAGAGTTATAATATAAGGAAAAGGTATGCTAAGCTGAAAAGGTCTGATACTTACTTAGTCTGCATTATTGTGAACAACTTTTACTATTGGACAAACCATGAAATCGCAAAAAAAACAGCTGTTCCATATATTTTGTCGAGAGTCATTGACATTTTTCTATGAAACAGCTGATTTTTTTTTGCGATTTCATGGTTTGTCCAATAGTAAAAGTTGTTCATAATGATGAGTACTACGAGCCGTTTTCGGCTTAGCATACCCTTTGCTTATAACCATATGTATATATAAGTACATATGTCAGTTTACCGATTATTTGTTTGTTACCTTACAAGTTAGTATATTTCAAGACAAACCGTGCGAGCTGATCTTTGTCAAAGAACGCTAAATAATTATGAAAGACAATAAAAATAAGATTCACATTCTTATCCCGGAAAACCACAACGCGAACAACAGGACAGGTTCAGATAGATAATAATTAATAATAAGAATATAAATAGTAAAAGCTAAACTATAGATAGAAAGCAAAACGTTGTTATTATGTCTAACTGATCTGACTATAAAGCACATTGTGTATGATAATTTCTTGTGATTTAATGTGACGACTTGATGCGCCCCACGGGTTTTTCCCTATTTCACCAGGATGTTTAGGTAAATGTACTGATACCAGCTACATGTTTAAAGAATTCTTAAGTATTTTGGAAGATAAAAGTGGTTAAAGTTATTTATGTTAACCACGAGTCAAAACATCCAACTCAAGTTCCAGGTAGGTAAGACAGAAATAAAGTTCCGGCTCCCTTCTCTTACTGAGTTTTATTTGAAATCTTTGCAGCCTAAGAAGTGCAGTTTACATACACAAAACCCTTGTAATAATAGTACATAAAAATGTAAAGATTTATTTAATGACACACGTATGTGGCCTCAAGCTATGTAAATGAGGTAAAATCAAAATTTGCCTTTATTATAATAGCATTAGAGCATCATTTGGACCTGATTTTGACGTCATAGCAAACAAGCGGAAAAATCAGGTTCATAAAAAAATAGCCACTTCATGAGCAAGGTCGAAATGTGGCGACCATCAGTGCTAGACCGGTGCCCTGTCGCACAGCTCGTGTGATGATCAAAACGTGCATTATTCTAATCGCAGTCGCGATATCCTGTCATGGACAAATCGCAGACTTCTTCTTCCCCCAAGTGACGAAAACAACTCGAGATGTGGTCGACGAACTAACGAAAACGCCCCTTGTATCCTTCACTACCAAAACTTCAGGAGATCTGTTAGCCGCAGCAGCCAGCGCTCTAGCCTGGGGGCCGGGAGTGGTAGCGCGCGCGCTTGGTGTCGGTAACGGTCTACCGATCCTCGCCAGCGACAGCAACCTCATCGAAAGAGCGGATAAATATATAACCGACTTTACCGCCGGCCTCGGCAACGAAGACGCGCACATGCCGATTACTCAAATCATACCCAAATATGGCTACCAGTTTGAGCAGCACGAGGTCGTCACAGAAGATGGATACGTTTTAACTTTATTTCGAATCCCTGGAAACGGGTCTGTTGTATTCCTGATGCACGGATTGCTGGGCAGCGCAGATGACTATATCATAGCCGGTCCTGAAGATGGACTCGCGTATCTGCTAGCGAATGAAGGATACGATGTATGGATGGGAAACGCTCGCGGCAATAAGCACTCTCGACGTCACGTCAAACTCAATCCATCTGAAGCTAGTTTCTGGGAATTTTCCTGGAACGAAATAGGCTCCTATGATCTTCCGGCGATGATCGACTACGCTCTTGGTGAAACTAACGAAACTAAACTCAAGTACATCGGACATTCACAAGGGACTACGACATTCTTCGTCATGTGTTCGCAACGACCGGAGTATAACGAGAAGATTTCTCTAATGATCGCCCTGTCGCCCGTAGCTTACATGTCCAATGCCAAATCTCCTATAGTAAGAATCTTAGCGCCAGGAACGCCAATAATACACGCAGTTGCTAAGAGCGTCGGAATCTATGAGTTTCTACCCGACGACACCATTATGAGAGTCATGAAACTCCTCATGTGCGGAAACGGCCCTCTGTCTGAGATATTATGCAGCAACATCATATTTTTGATGGCAGGTTTCGGGTATTCGCAAATGAATTTCACGAATTTAGCGGTGGTTCTGGGTCACATGCCTTCGGGGGCTTCGGCTATGCAGTTTGCTCATTACGGGCAGGCCGTGATATCTGGAGAGTTTCGGCAGTTTGACTATGGAAGTTCTGGTAATTTAGAGAAATATGGGACGGAAACACCTCCCGCTTATCCTTTAGAGAAGATATCGGTGCCTGTATCTCTGTTCTACAGCGACGCAGACTGGCTGGCGCACCCAGACGACGTGGACCTCTTGTATAACAGGCTACAAAACGCAGTGGATATCCATAAAATCCCATCCGATCAGTTCAATCACTTGGATTTCATTATTGCGAAAGATTTCAAGGCTTTAATTTACAAGCGTATAAGAAAGTTGATGAAGCATTTTTCGTGATCGGCTTAGGTAAGCACTAACCTTAATAGCAGTTTTATATTTTATACTTTAGCTAGCTACTTCGAGTACCTATTTATATGCAAACTTATTATTGTTTTCTTGTAATTCTCTCTATATAAGTAATTAGCCTGATGCATGGGCGCCGCCAGGATTACTTTTAGGGGGGTGCATCTGCATCTACACATTTTACTATCAATTAATATAAAAAAATAATTAAACATGTATATTATGTAAATAAATGTAATGTCAAATTAAAATCGCGCGGATATTTTAAATGGTGCCTTCAAACTCGACACCAGTACAGACAACTTAATAAAAAACATGTAGTTTTTCTATATTTTACTTTTATTTCCTGCCAGGGAGGTGCACTTGCACCCCCCTGGCAGGAAATAAAAGTATTAAAATAAATTGAATGATAAATAAAATATTTTTCCTTCAGGATTCGAACCCGCGAAGGTGTGGAATGTGCATGCATGCATAGATAGGATTTATTGTAATTGTGTGCATAATATTATAAAATTATATGCTCCATGTCACCTGGAAAATAGTTAAGTTTCCTTATTTGTATAGAAATAATAATTTATTTATACACACAATACGTAGGTAGTAATACGATTGAAATGAGAATTGAGTAGACTTATGACTTAGGTACCTACCTATACTTAGTTATTTTATCTTTCAGGCAAACTTTTAAAGACAAATCTTTTAGACGTCGAAATTACTTGTTTTCTTATCCACGAGATAGAAATATCTTACATCGATCTTCGTGCACACAACTTTTTTGACAAATTTCATCGAGATCGGTCCAGCCGTCAATTTGTCAACAACCACAGGTAGAATATAATACAATACAAACTCGTACTTACGCATTTATAATATGAGGAGTGACGAGTGACTATTCTCCCGACATCGGCATCGTAGCATAGGAATCTTATAGTAGCTGCAGCCAGTGACGGATTAAGACTACTAGATGCCCTAAGTCCCTAAGCAATCCATGCCTGTGGGCCCCCCTATCCGTATGTCAACTAGAATCGGTCTACCTTTACCGCCTAAAAACATTAGTTTTTTGTAAAATAAGATGATGAGATGTAACGTACTTTAGAAATGGAGTAGGTGCGACAATATTATAAACCAAAGCATAATTTATTTATTTATTGAAATGCGCCTTGCGGCTTTTCCGAGCATTGAATTCACGCAAGATAGTACCTATTAACCTCTAACGTTTATATCATATCGGACTCTATGTACAATATCGATAAATTATCGAGCCTTTCTTGTATCATCTTTGTCCTTTTTTCATTTTTTAATATTTTTAATTTTGAAAAAGAACGTTCCGCTGAGCAATTTGTAATCTTAAGCGATAAAAATATATGCAGGGCTGTTTCCACATTAGGGAAAGCTACAATTGGTTATGACTCTAGGTCGGACTCTATGTCAACTTAAAACGCGCGAATTTTCAAATTAGTCCTAGAAACTTTTTTTGGTGACGTGAGAGTGAGACGTGATGCCGGATTTTTTTTGTGCTTCTTCTGGTGCCCCCACAGACGTGATGCCCTAGGCAATTGCTTAATTTGATTAAGGGTTAATCCGTCACTGGCTGCAGCTATTTAACTGCGGCCAGGTTTTTTTAGTCGTAACGGCTCTGCTCCATTGGACACGAAGGGTAAGTTTGGACACAAGGATCCGTTGCACACGAAAGAGTCTAGCATGGCATGATGTCTAATGGACATTGGACAGTCCATTTGTGTTAGTCTGCACAACGGTCTGTGCAATACATTTCTGTTAGAAGTACATACTCGTACTCTCTGCTCATCTAATCGCTTCTAATCAACAAAAAACTAGAAAAAAGCTAAAAAAATATCATTACAATAAACGATGAATTTACTCTTGAACCCACGACGCAAAAAGAGGTGTGCTTATAAGTTTAACATTTGTATTAGCATCGTAACTATACGGCGGAACCAATTTTTAATTCCATTTTTTTAGACGTGTGACTCGATCGAGTGTTCTTATAGCACAGCCGAATTGTTATTTTACCCAGGAAAAATTCTACTTATAATTTTTTCTGGGTTTGGTTCGTTTTTCGTCCAATTCCACTGTGCTATTAGCTATGATTCATATATCGGTGCAGCAGTTTGAAAATGATTAGCTCGGTTCTAGTCGGAGGTTTTTAATATAATTATTTTACAATCTTCCGCAGCTTTGCTCGCAGTCAGCATTGTATAGTTTTACCTAATCTAGCTGATCCTAGCGAGATAAACGTTACCAACGCTAATTATGGTTAAACCATTTACATCTCGAAACAAAGAGCGGATATTAGATGTGTCAGCAGAATTAACAATGGCCGTACCTATCCAAGTTGATGACTTTACGCGTTTTTACTTTCAAATCGCGCTGTGTCTAAACGTGTTAGTTTTTGCGCTATCATAGCTACCTTGCAAAAAGATTGATTATTGAGCCAGCATAGCAGGTTTCTGAGTTGACAATTGTTGCTATGAGGCCGCGTTGTGGAGTTCAGCGGGCAGCGGGGCGTGAGCGACTGGCGTGCTGCGGTTAAGTTAACCGAGAGAACCTTACACCTGAGCTGGATGCAGAAATCACTACACGCTTAAACTACTTACCGGTTTTAATAAACTTGGAATTAACTATGTATACTGTATATATTTGTATCATGGATCAGTATTTACTCGCAGGATACTTTTTCGCCCCAAAAATTTACAGTTCCTGTACGATAGCATGTAAAACCGTAGAGCGCAACTGATTTTATATTACAAGAAGTGTTCTATACAAATTACTGGGAATTAGAACCACCCACCACAACTCTATTCTCCTTACAGTATACTTGCTCTAAAAATATCGAATTAGAATAAATACAAAAACAACCATTCAAATTGGACTTAATTTATTTACATTTTAAAGTTATACATAATATTATTATTATTGTGACGCAGCATCATGATTACCTGTAAAGAAAAAAACTACTTTAATATCTGTTAGTGTTACCTACTTGAACAGTAATTGTTTTAATGGAACTAGAGTTTTTATGAGTGATCCAGCTGCTGTATGTTACTAGTCCCATACAAAACTTCATCCAAATCTAATCAGTCTTTACAAGAGTTGAGTGGGATAAAACTGATTATTGTAGTTACAAAGTAAACACTACTTTTGAAATATTTTGATACTAGCTAATGTTTGGGCCTTTGTGTTCGGCACTGTTTGCCCTCCGGCCTCACAGGTTTGGGCTATAGCACTCATTTAGAGTGTAGCTTTGCATAAGTAATCATTTTTTTAATCAGACTAGTAGTACCAGAGAATATCCTCTTGAAAAATACATACAACAAGAAATTTTAGGCCTTTAGTGTCAGTCTATGGATTTGGGTTATACAAATTTTTATCTGTGTTTTATCTGACTATGTTCTGGCTGGCCTAAGGGAGGATGTTTTTTGTTTAATGTGTAGTATTATAGGGGGTAAAATAAACTAAAGTTATTAGAGCTTACTTTTATATTTTATATATGGCAAATAAAACCATTACATTAACCCTTTGACTCGCAAACGTACACATTTGTCCTCGCGACCGTTGGTCACGTGACCAACGGTCACGCTCGGAAACGTACACATGTGTACGTTTCCGAGCCACCATTTTGAAAAGGTTACGCCCATTCGATTCTCATTCGATTCTCATTCGACCTTTTCAAAATGGTGCGTGTCCGTACACATGTGTACGTTTCCGAGCCTACTGAAATTTAAATTTAAATTTAAATTTTAACGTCTGCGAAACGTCTGCGAGTCAAAGAGTTAAAAAAAAAAACCAATAAATTTAACATTATTTATCATTAAATTAGCTATAAAATGTTTGTTTGAAGGACAACTAGCGCCATCTAGTTTACTTATCCGGTATTAATACTATGGGTTCAAACCGGCTAAAATACACTGTCAATCAAAGCACTAATGTTAAATCTAGATTTTTTTCCTAAAACGTAAACCAAGAGTTATTATGCTATAACACATACCTAATACAGTAAGCACGCTATATCAGTTGGTGCTCTGAAGAGAGTAATACTAATTTGATAGTATCTTACCTCATTTGGAACTGTTTGCACTGATATAGTGGTATAGGATAACCAGCAGGAAGATGGATACTCCCAAAATGTTTGAAAACACTGCTAACTGGATATCGGTGATCATTGTGAGGAGTTATCTGGAAAATAGGCGTGCATCATTAAATCGAAACCGGCGGCTCAAAATTATCACCTTGTTGGGCATTGTAATGTTGTTCTAATACTGTGCACATGTCTAAGTTGCCGCAAACAAACTATGTATAATGCTTTTAACATATTAAAATCTCACCAAATTAAATGAAAACACGAGAAATAAAGTACGTTCTCCGCTCTATGTTCTCCGCTACGAGAAATAAAAACAAAGGACACGTCAGATAAACATGGTGACAAGCTGACATTGACAATGACAGCGCTTTTTATGACATTTGTCCGTACGTCAGAAATGTTCCATGATATGAATGTAGCATGAAATAAGAAAAGAAACTCTGGATCACCTATTTACCGGTAAAAATAACCGTAAAGTTTTGCGATAAAACTAAGACAGTCTTTTTGCAGCACTAACAAACTGTCACTCATTGAATTGACGATTTTTAAATTCTTCGTTTCTTGTTGGTTTCGTTTTTCTGTAAAATATTATATTATTTCGGCAAATTCGTGTGATACTGTTATGTGCATTTGAAGATATTAAAACTTTTCGACGCTTTCGCTATACAGACAAACAGCACTGTGCGAAGCGTCGAACATGTATTTTTCCTCCGTTAGCTCGCGTTTACTGTTGTATGACACGAACATTTGGGATCTAAAAAAATGTTATGGTTGTTATGATGGTCTTCTCAGAGACGTTTCCTGGAGCGAAGACGGCAAATATATATTGCAGGTATTTTAGCTTATTTCCGAGCACATTTTTCTAAACAAACAACAATTTTTTTTGCTAGTAGGTGGCGTAGGTGCCCATGCCCATGTTGATCTATGTAGTTTTATTAATTCACATACATTTCATAAAAGTAATCTATGCTAAAAAGTATTCAGACAGATTATCGCTACAGGGATGTGCCACACGTGTAAATGTAAAACTTTTTAGCTATAATAAAATTGTCATGGAACATGAATAAAACCATAATTGTACAACTCTACTCAATTAGATGCCAGGGTGTGCCAAGAGTTGCATTGTTCGAGAGTAATGACCCAGTTACTGCTACATTGATGACATCATGCTGAACTTGTATGTTTATGTTTTCAGGTCAACTCCAAGGGTATTGTGGAAATACTCAGCGCAGCTGACCATGATGTCAAAAGCTTACAGCATATACCAGTTAAAGACTCATGGTCAGCCACATTCCACAGAGATGGACACCGACATGTGGCCATTGGCACCAAGAATGGCAATGTTATGATTTGGGACACTAGAAACAAATGCATCACAAAAACATTCCCTTTAAAGCCCCAGCAGTGCAATGTTAACTTTGTAAGCTATAATGCCAAAAATACCAGTCTTGCCGCCACCATGCAGAATGGTGACACAGTCATATACGGACTTGTGTCTAACATTTCAGTTCAAACGGTCAAAGTGCCATATTCAAGGAGCATATCTTCTATGAAGTTTCATCACGAAGCCAGGTCGATCCTAGGGTTAGCCACAGATGAGGGACACATTATCCTACAAGATATCCTAATGAACAAAGAAAAGGTATTGTTTGAAAATAGCCATCATTCTCCAGTAAGCGATATTGCATTCTCACTTATAAACCAAGATGTTATGCTCTCATGTGGCTACGATAAAATCACTAATGTATACGATGTGAGATTACAAAACGTAGTTTCAACCTTAAAGACTCAACACATTCTAACATCGCTGGCGATAAACATTGAAAACCAAGTAGCTCTTGGCACTAAGAGTGGACTCATTTTGGTATATGACCTAAGAAATCTCACAAGTGTATACAAATCGTTAAGAGGTCACGAACAAGAAGTCACTAAGGTAGCATTCCAGCCTCAAAGAAAAAGAATACAAGACATTAGTCTTCAAGAGGATGCCGAAACTCACATGTCACCAGTGAAGGGATGCTCACCCGTCCGTAATAGAAATTCAGACTTGTTCTATATATCGGACACTCCACCCACAATTAGCTTAAATTCCCCTCCAGAAAATTTGAAGACGGAAGATTCATTCCTAGTAATGATGGGCTTAGACAAATCAAACAATGATATTAGTGATTGCAACAGAATGTCTTCTGAATTTGAAAAGAAAAGCGATTACCATGATATGAGATACCGCCAGTCAGGTGCAGATAAAAACAACAGCAAAATATCTACACCAGTGACAAATAAAACAATTGAAAATATTCCTTTACTATCTCCATTGGTTTTGAATGGCATGCCAGATGACGGCAGACTTTCTAACAGCAGCAACCTTCCGAAAACAAACTTTCATCAAAATGACAACTCCAGTATCGATACCAAAGTTGTGGAAGATTTGAAGGACTTTGTTAAATTAACAATGGCGGATGTAGCTGATGATAGCCGTAATTATTTTCTACACATCATGATGGCACTTACGAAACAGAAATTGTATCTTGAAAAGAAGTTGTCTACTATGAGTGAACAAATGGATGAGCTAAGGCAGCATCAAGTGACTATAGTGGAGGAGAACAGACGACTGGCTTTAGAAATGGATCAGCTAAAATCAAGACATACTTTATTATGAATAATAGCTTCAGTCTAAATGAGAAATACAGGGTTATTCATAAAGGGTATGCTAAGCCGAAAAGGGCTCATAGTACTCATCATTATGAACAACTTTTACTATGGGACCAACCCGAAATTCGCGAAAAAAAATCAGCTGTTCCATACATTTTGCCGAGTGTCATTGACATTTTTCTATGGAACAGCTGTTTTTTTTTTTCGCGAATTTCGGGTTGGCCCCATAATAAAAGTTGTTCATAATGATGAGTACTATAAGCCCTTTTCGGCTTAGCATACCCTTTATGAAGAACCCTATATTGTCATAGCAATTCAGAATCTCACAGAATGAATTGTAAAAAAAAGTTGATATTATTTTTACACATCACAAAGATGTTTTAAGGAAAAATCATATGTATTGTATATTCAAAAATTGTGCCAATGTCTTGAACTAATTGGGCATATAAAAAAAAATGCCCTATTTGTGATTATTATACCACATAGTAGAGTGGACAAATGAAGTATTCATATCTCAATTATACATATTTTGTGCTCTTAATCATTAGTTTTTTGGCTCACCCATTTGTTGTCTCACTCGCCCAGTGAGTAAAAGTGAGTCTAATAAAGTTTTTATAAAATATTTATCATTTTTTTATTTCTCCCATTAGTAATTATTTAGCATTAGTTTTACTTCTATTTTTGATTGACCACCGGTGGCTGTGGTCGGTGGCCCGTTTGCGCGGAGCCTTAGCTCGTCTAGTTGGACATCTTGTGATATGGTATTTGGCTAAATGTATCAATTGCGCAAAGCCAAAACTCAAAACGAAAACGAGTGACAATTAAAAGGGACATAAGTCAAATTCATATGATAACGGGGCTGCCAGAATAAAAGATTTTTCATGATTTTAGGGAAATAATATCGGTGAGAAAACTTTGGAAATAAATACAAATCAGTATGGGGTTTTTTTATTTTAAGGTGTTTTAATCAAAAGCACATATTCTTAGCATAGTTCGAATAACCTTACACTAAAGATACTTGATTTGATTGTTGAGCAATGACTCTAAATATGTATAAGGCGCATAATATAAAACTGGCACTCGCTCGCTGCAGTCGCGTCCTTCTGTCGAACTGTATTGTTTTCCCAACCATCCAATTCTAACCTAATCTAGTCCATAAAAAAGCCACTACTTCCATTTTGGGAACAAAAAGTTCAATATGGGGAAACATTCAAAATCAGACTTGGCAACTCGCTCTGGTTGGTGTGGTGATCAACCGACGGGATGCGAATTAAGTAAACCTAAAACTTGTTATAATTTTACATAAAAATGAGTGATTTAACTGCAACAAATTTGTTCGAATCGCAAACTATATTCGCGGACCACAAGGATCTCATACACGATGTCGCGTACGACTTCTACGGCGAAAGAATGGCCACTTGTTCCAGCGACCAGTACGTTAAGGTTTGTATTGGTATCCCGCCTTCTTAATTTTCACTTTGTTTATCCGTAATAATAACCAATTTTTAATAGATTAGCTTGTTAATAGAATTTTGTTGATAGTTGCAGAGTTTGTATAGAAGTTATCAAATATATTAAAATATAAAGAGAGATTAGCATTGTTTACCAGGTGTTTTCAGACATCAGCATGTTTATCAGTAAGTCTAGTATGCTTTTAATTAGTTGAATTTCATATTCAATAGTGTTATGTGATCTGGTTCATTCCTAAACTAAGCCGGTTTAAGTATACTTTTGTATATAGAAAGTTACCAGGATCACAACATAATTTAAATTATGTTACCTACATCTAATAACCATAGATTTATGAATCTGTAGAAAACACCTGTATTTAGTTTTTTGTCTCCTTTTTTGGCCAACGTCTTACAGTATGTTACTTATTGCAACTCTTATATTTGTGTGACTCATAAATACATATATATAGATATGGGATTCAGACGGTCACGGAGGCTGGCGATTGACGGGTAACTGGAAGGCGCATCATGGCTCTGTGTGGAAGGTCACATGGGCACATCCAGAGTTTGGACAAGTTATAGCAACATGTTCGTTCGACCGCACTGCTGCCATATGGGAAGAAGTTGGTATGGAAATAATTACATTATCGCACAAAAAGCTATTTCTTTGCATATTTAATATTCAAGTAAAGAGTTAAACCAATATTTTAGGCCCTAAAAGGCTAATGCTAAAAATAAAGTTCATAAGCTAAGAATTCCAAAATTGTTAGTTGTAAAATTCTACTGTTTGCACATTGCCAAAGGATAAAAAGGGATGCAGATCAAATTAGCTATTAGTGAGAATGGAAACTGTTATCTATGACATTAGCCCTGTCACATTTTGCTGTTAATGTCTCTATTTTCCAACATTGCAGGAGACACAGCATCAACAGGCTCGGAGAAAGGTCTGCACAACTGGCTCAAGCGTTCCAACCTCGTGGACTCGAGGACATCCGTCACAGATGTCAAGTTCGGCCCCAAGCACTTAGGGCTCCTGCTAGTCACATGCTCAGCTGACGGCATTATTAGGTGAGTCAGTTTTTATAAAAGTATTTTTTATAGGAGTTACACAGGTATACCAAGCTTTAGCTCAATCAGAAATCAGGAAGTGGTTTAAAGTTCAGATGCAAGATTTGGTCCACAAACATACATATATACATACCACCTACCAGCGTACCACATACTAATGTCGAGTAAAAAAAAAAAAGCTTGTTAAATAAACAAAACTATGACGCCTTGGTTTTGTTCCCATGTGGCAACTGTTATCTTATCAATAATAAATACTATTTAAATTCCAGAATATACGAAGCTCCAGATGTAATGAACCTGGCACAGTGGACGCTACAACACGAGATCCCGACCAAAGTATCTATCAGTTGTTTATCATGGAACCCCTCATTGTCTAGGTGAGATTATTAGCTCTATGTATTCAAAAAATTGTTTGCATTCTGCTATAATTACACTATAATTACACAGAACACTACAACTCCAACTGAAACAAAATGTGTTAAAACCATGTCAATTTTCATTACTCTAAAAATTTTCTGATTATTTTAGAAAAAGCAAAAATACCAGTTACTCGTACCATATAATCTCGAAGTACTTTACTTAAAATTATATTGATTTATTGTAAAACTGTGAATATATTATAGTTGGAACTTGTTTTTTTGTTTAAAAAATATATTTTTTCTAATCATATTTATAAGTAAAAAAAAACTGTTGTCTATGGCCTATCAACTATCCACAGGGTAGTAAACCCGCCCATGCTGGCCGTGGGCAGCGACGAGCCCAACACGGCCGCCGCCGCCGCCGCCGTGCACACCGACAAGAGCACCGCGTCTAATGGGAAGGTGTTTATTTACGAGTGAGTGTTCTATAGCCTTGGGTAACAGAACTGTTTAGTAGGTCAAATTTTGTAGGCCTTCGTAAATTTCTCTTCGTCTTGCTAAGATATTTTAAAGAGCTCGGGTTGTCTCAGCAAGCTGTTTGCAAGGGGCGAAACGCACAATGCACCCTGCGCAGGATGCCGGTGCGGGACATATCACCACATAACAAATTTCATAAGAATCGGAAGAATGGTCTCCTAAGGGTCGATACACATCTGACGGAAAATGCGTCGCGTATTATCGGTCGCGTAACGCCAGAACAGAGAAATGTATAATAAAACATCCAACCTTTCACACTCAACCGATGATGCGCTAGTGCGTCGAGTATAGTATGCGATAGTACGCGACGCATTTTCCGTCAGATGTGTATCGACCCTAAGGCCTGTGAAATGACTCCCAAAAGACCTTAACGACGGTCATTCAATCATTCATTCATTCACACACTCACTCATTCACTCTATTCCAGATACAGCGAACCCTCCCGCCGCTGGACGCGCACGGAGTGCCTCGCCTCGGTGCAGGAGCCGGTCAACGACCTCGCGTTCGCGCCCAACCTGGGTCGGTCCTTCCATCTGCTGGCCGTCGCGACTAAAGACTTGCGGATCGTCAAGATTGAGCCTTTAGCGTGAGACTTTTTATACATAAAAGGTTATAAGAAAAGGGCTCATAGTACAACTTTTGCTGTATAAATGTCAACGACATGCATAATTATGTATGGAACTACTGATTTATTTTTCACGATTTTCGGGATGCGCCCTTTAAAAGTTGTTCATAACGATGAGTACTTTGAGCCCTTTTCGGCTTAGCATCCCTTTACCTATAACCCTGTATATTCATTCAATTTTTTATTAAATTACATGACGAAAATTCCCCCAAAATACATGACGAAGTCATTGTTTTTTCACAGACCTCAAATTTCTATATAAGTGATTTTTCTTCCTTCCAGCGAGTCAACAAACGCAACAAACGGGTCCGGCGGCGGCGTGCGGTTCAAGTGCGAAGTAATGTGCGCCTTCGACGAGCACTACTCATGCGTGTGGCGCGTCGCGTGGAACGTTACCGGCACGCTACTTGCGTCGTCTGGCGATGACTGCACTGTACGTCTGTGGAATAGTGAGTTCTTGTTTCGACTCGTACCTAATTTATCTGGTTTCCTTTGGTCTCCATTGCGTGCCTGACTTCTTACTAGCTGCGCCCCGCGGTTTCACCCGCGTTTAAAAAAATAAAAAGTATCTCATGTTACTTCTTATACCTCCAAGAATATGTATACAAAGTTTCATGATGATTGGTTACGTAGTTTTCGCGTGAAAGCGGAACAAACAAACTTACATTCATATTTATAATATTAGTAGGGATTATTAGGGATTGTAGTTGACTAAAGTGTGTGTTATGACAGGTATCTGTAGCGGCATATACTACCTATACAGTATTCAGCTCTTAATTTTAATGAGAATACATAAAGAACTTTTCGACGAGATTTCTCGCGAGAACTTGCGAGAAGTTTCAGTACACTCACTCGGACATACTATTCCATACTAGCGGTTAAAAGTAGAATCAACGGTCGTTTTTTTTAAACCAAACAACTATAATTGCTTGACAAAAGTATTATTTATTGTTCCAGTGCAATACATGAACCAGTGGAAGTGTGTAGCCGTGTTTAAAAATGAAGCGGGGGCGGGCGAGGGCTGCACCCCGGCGCGGGGGGCGGCGGCCTACGTGCGCCTCGCCGCCATGGCCAACCCGGCCATCATGCACAAACACTGAGGTACACACACTGCACACTACTACTATTACTACAAGAACGAGGCGGGCGCGGGCCAGCGGTATTTATAGAGTAGAGTTGTAGAGGATAGCTGCAACACAGTTGGCTCAAATTCGATTTAAATTGTTGTTCCGTCTAATAAAATCTACTGCAATAATAAAGCAGCTTTATTTTTAAGTATTATAAGTTTGATCTGTGAAGTAAAAAGTCTTCAGAATTAGACCTATTATTTGGCAAAGAATTCAAACAACAAAATCTTATCAAAAACTATTTACTAAAGTCATTTAGAAATACAAAAACTAATTCTCAGTATCTGAAGCCTTCCATTCACTTAGCATTATCTTCGATGGCACGTACAAATTTTAGCAATACCATTTATTAGGCCAGTTCCTCACTTCTGGCCAAAATAAATAAAATACATAAATATCTATGAAAAATTCTCGTCGACAAGTTTTTGACTATTTAAAACATCGTACATGCAATTAAACGAGAAATTACTTTCTAGCGGTACACTTAGTTTTCGCTAAAATGTATGCTCATTCATTGCTCATTATTATTTTTCTCGTATTAACAATGTGACGAATTCTCGTCCTTGACGTTTCTCATATTCTCGACGAATACACAAATGCCGGCTTCCGAATATCGCCGTAAAACGACAGTTTTATTCAGTGAGTAACTGCCCTAATAGACTATCAAATAAAATGTGTATCAAAAACTAAATACTATCATTTAATAGGTGCGGTCCGCCGCAGTCTTTGCAGCGATGGCCCCGTAGACTCTTTGTTGGCGCTCCGTGTCGAATACCATCCCACCTGGAAGGAAATTGATAGGTTTCAGTAATAAAAAAGCGACTCTAATTTTCTTCTTTTAATAGTTTTGAGGCAAGGTGAAGTTTTATCGCAAATATTAGTTAAAACTGCAGTAGAGATCTAAGAAAGAAAGTTCAATACTGTTTTTAGAGCTTGTACACAAAACTGCGGTGCGACGTCGCATCGCAAAAATCTGCGAGCACGCACGACGCGAATTTCTGCGATGCGATTTCTGCGGCAAAGAATTTCCTTGCCGCAGAAATCGCATCGCAGAAATTCGCGTCGCAAGTTTCTGCGTTGCGGCATCGCATCGCATCGCATCGCAGATTTGTGTACAAGCCCATACACCAGACTGGCAAAAAAATGGCCTAAGCCTAGAAAATCTAAAACCAATGTAGTACTTACTGGCATTGCTCTCTCACTCTTACAGTAGCTGTTGGCCGATGAGTGTGGGCTGACTATATTTCTGGAAGACGAAAAGTTGCAATAAGAAAAGTGAACGAGATGACTATAATGATCTGTTCCACCTGTCTAAATGTTTCGCTAATACACCGTCTTTTATTTAGTTAGATTAGTTTGGAACAAAACAAATATGTACAGAATATTGAATCGCCCGAACAGTAAAGGAGTATATTATGTTGCTTTAACGAGCAGAATTCAGAACATGCAGTCAGGTTTCAAAGTTCAGTCAGTCTTTAAATTGATGCAGATAAAATAATGGATGACCGAGCGTAATAAAGGCAAAGCAGCTAATCGGTTCTTACCCCATGGAGGCTCGCTTGATGGTCGTAGCGTTGGTCTGCAACAAGATGCGCGCAGGAGGCGTCACTGATGACCCATTGCCGTGCGAGCGCCAACTATTACATATAACACACTAGAAACAAACTATACATTCTGTATCAATGGAAATGAGATAATAGAATTAGTAAGGAAATTGAATATAAAGATAAGTATAGGCCCGAGACTACTACCCTGCGGTACTCTCAAATTTCCAGTTCAGATAAAGTGAATTTTACTACATTTTTTCTGCCACAATTTGACTTCTGCGATTGAAAATGTAAACAAACGAAACAAATAACCACGCCTACCATAACTCTTCTTTTTTATAAAGTCTGTGTCGTAAACTTTGTCAAATGGATTTGCAAAAACTATTTTGCAAAATTTGCATTTGAAATGGATTAGAAGTGATGAGTGTAGGTGAGTGCGTCTCACAGATTTCAGAGTCTCTGTAGAACTCCCTTACTTGCTGATATAAAAAGGTTTTCACCTCCTAACCCAGTTTTTTTTCCAACATATCATTCTAGAGGGAAACAGGGAGCCCTCTTTAATATTAGAGTGCTGAATGAGCCGTCCTCACTTCTCATACTTGGGCACAGCGTCTCCGGTCTTCCTGTAGAAGTCTGGCCGGCGGTCCCCCCGCGCGGCGCCCGAGCCCAGCTTGCGGCGCTCGTCCTCGGTCAGCTTGGCGTCTCGGACGCGCGACCAGCGGGCCTCGTCTAGCTTGCGATGTTCCGCGATGCTGGGCAGCCGGGATTCGATGCCGTCGCCGTTGTCGCAAACCTAGGATTTAGTAGGATTTTAGGATGTTGCAACAGTATCAGCGGTCTATGTTAGTTCACTACTAATCATACACTTTGTCTTACTGGATTTCATTTTAAAAATGTTATCGAAATTAGACCGAAATGCGGTCAATGTTTTTTCATCCGAGTCTTGAGATTAACATTGTAGTTTATACAAACCCTGTAAATGGGTTTCGATCGCGCCGGCCGTATCATCCCGTTGTAAGACTGTGTCGGTTTCGGATTCTCCGGCTTGTCCATCTTCACGATGCTAACCTTCGGTCTGTCCACTTGGGATCTTTTCAATTGCGGTCTATCTATATTTGGTCTATCGATATGCGGTCTGTCTAAATGCAGTCTATCTAAATGTGGTCTGTCCATATGTGATCTGTCTATTTGTGATCTGTCTATATTAAGTCTTTCAAGGTAGGGTCTGTCTATATATGGTATATCAGTATGCGGTCTATCAATATGACGTCTATCCACTTGGGGTTCATTAGGCACGCTCGGAGTAGTACAACGTCTATCGGACAAGCAATCTCCGTTCTCGAAGGGCTTGTGAGGTTTCACTGGCCTCATCATATGCGGAGGTGGAGATATCTTCGATACGACATCTTGCTTTTCCACTTTGGACTCGTATGAGCTCAGAGGCCTCACTGGCGTCGTCGAGGATCTTTGAGGCTTGTACTCCGGGGGTGAGAGCGGCGCGGTCTCTTGTACGGCAGACCACAGCGGGTCCGTGGCGGGGAGCGCGTTCAGCTGCGTCAGGTGTGCCTTAATGTTGTACATGCCGGCCACTGAGCCGTAGGGGTCGGCTTTTGTCTCAGACAGGACGTCGGCGACACTCGTGGCGCATAAGTCCGATATTTGTTTGTAGATCTGAAATAAGTTTTGAAGTTTAGAATACATGAACATTGAACTCGCTGTCTTGCTACAAAATGTGTCAAAGGTGATTGTCTCGTCTATGAATACGAACAAGTCGTCAAGAAACATGTCTAGTGTTACATTACCAGCCTGACTAATGACCACGACTAATTTGCGTATTACGTTGCGTCTACTTATACACCTACTTTGCAAGTTAAACAGCTACTTAAAATGTGAGCGCTAAAACATTTTCGTGCAGTTTTAAACCAGACTCGAGTCAAGTCATTAGAGGATATCTACCTCTCTATTGGTCTTAAGGTCGACGTCCCCGAGCGGGTGCGTCAACATTTTCATCCCAGGCCGCTTGAGCCAGCGGTGGCGCGCCGCGTCGTCGATTTTCATGCGGCTCTCCACGTTGGGCTCGAGCAGATGTTGGATGAACGCTCTGCATTCTGGAATAGGACAAAAGTTTGATCAAAGAGACACTTCGTTAGCGAGAACGAGACAAATCGTTTTGTAGCTTAGATTCAATTATTCAATGTTTGTGTTTTTTGAAGCTGAAAGATATTTTGTAATCTCATTTAGTTAACATTATTGGTTGTTAATCTTCTACTCTGAGGAACAAATCTTCATCTGCGAGACTCTTTTTCGTCTGGAAGAGATCGCTCTTTGCGATAAGATCGTTAAGATCTTTTGTGCCTATCTCTAAAATTTTGTTTATACTTTTTTTAAGTGTTATAGATTCTTGAATCTGTTTCGAAATCGTCCCGTTCATTTATTCAATTCTATTTTTTTTTTTTTAAGTAATTGAGTGACGAGACGAGTAAATCGCTCGCCTGATGTTAAACGTCACGTTTGCCCATAACAGGTCTGCGCCACCCAGAATTTTGAACTCACAGAATTCAAGACTCTGCGCGGCACAGCACTGCGCTCGTCACCCTGAGATATAAGTTGTTTAATCTCCCATTTGCCCTGTAATTTCACTGGAAACAATGCCCTTCCAACCGGAACACAGTAATGTTTGCACATTACTGCTTGGCGGTGGAATAACTGGCAAAGGTGTGGTACTTCCCCAGGCGGGCTCTGCAAAAGAGCCCTACCACTACAAAAATCTAGTTCTGAAATCGAACATTAACAAACTCGTTTACATTTTTAACGTGTTTGTATCTTTCCAGATGTGAACTGCTCAGAAACTAGAAGCTTGGCGTCAATCGAAGATGATGTTCAGAACACGTGTACAACTCGAGCAACTCACCTGTGGTGTTCAATGGCGGAGCCACTATGGCGTTTTCTGAATAAACTGAACAATGATTTACCAAAATGTTTAGTTCCGCCTTGCGGCCAACTCTAGTCTACAGTAGGCTCAGCATTGGTTTGGTCAAAAATTACGTAACGAGTATTTGAAAGAAAAGTGTATGAACAAATGCAATCCCCATTTACGCTCGATAGAGTCGCTGTTACATTTTTTTATACGCTTATCTATAGAACACTACGTATTTTTCGATAGAAATTTATGCTAAGCCTACGGATACATTTAGCAACGTTCTTCACACTGTAGACTGCGCGACTGTGCTTCTTAGATGGCTGTTGCTGTCTTGATTTCATATTGTAAAAAATCTGCCTCGTTTTGTACTTTATAGTTATAAGGTCTTAGAAATTGAATATATTGTTAAGAAATAAAAATAAGTCAAAATATTTTTTCACGTAATTATTGAGTTTTGCATTTTTCTTCAATCTTACCTTCTAGTGTTTTGCTTAATCTAAAATTAGTTAAAAGCTAGATTACTAAAGTATAAGTAGCTATATGCCTATAGCTACGAGTACTTAACAGTGTAACAAGCAACCCACAGTGTAACTAGCAACCCACAGTGTAACTAGCAACCCACAGTGTAACTAGCAAATCACAGTGTGACTAGCTACATACAATGTAACTAACGACTTACAGTATAAGTAGCAACGTAGTAACTCACACTGTAACTAGCAACCCACACGGTAACCAGCAACTCGTACTGCAAAATAGCAACTCACACTGTAACTAGCAACCCACACGATAACCAGCAACTCGTACTGCAAAATAGCAACCCACACGATAACCAGCAACTCGTACTGCAAAATAGCAACTCACACTGTAACTAGCAACCCACACGGTAACCAGCAACTCGTACTGCAAAATAGCAACTCACACTGTAACTAGCAACCCACACGATAACCAGCAACTCGTACCTACTGCAAAATAGCAACTCACACTGTAACTAGCAACCCACACGGTAACCAGCAACTCGTACTGCAAAATAGCAACTCACACTGTAACTAGCAACCCACACGGTAACCAGCAACTCGTACTGCAAAATAGCAACTCACACTGTAACTAGCAACCCACACGATAACCAGCAACTCGTACTGCAAAATAGCAACTCACACTGTAACTAGCAACCCACACGGTAACCAGCAACTCGTACTGCAAAATAGCAACTCACACTGTAACTAGCAACTCACGCAGTATCTAGCAACTCACACTGTACACAGTAACTAGCAACTCAACTTCAACCGTAACCAACCAGTGGAGAAGGCGACGAGCGCGGCGCGGTGCTTCCTGGAGAAGCCGCGCGCGATGGCGGCGCGCAGCTGCGGGCGCGAGCGGCCCTCGCCCTCCGCGCCGCCGCCCGCGCCCGCGCCCGCGCCCGCGCCCGCGCCCGCGCCTGCGCCCGCGCCCGCGCCCGCGCCCGCGCCCGCGCCCGCGCCTGCCGCCGCGGAACCCACGAACGGGAGGGACCCGGTCACCATGCCGTACACTATCACTCCTCTGGGAACAAGCATTTGTTATCACCTGAAAATCATATTTCTTGTATTGATTTGGGTATCGTTCAATTTCTATACCGAAAATGACAGTCCTCTGCTAGCTCCAAAATTACGATGGTCTACTAGCTGTGCCTTGCGTTTTCAACGGCGCGACGATGAGAAACGGTAATGACGAAAAGTAGCCTATGAGTTAATCCAGAACCTAAATTATCTACATTTCAAATTTCATCAAAATTGGTACAGTAGATAGAGAGTTATAAAATTGGTAGGGCACTGGCTAGTCTAATCTATACCTAGTTCTATACTAAATCTTATATGTATGACAAAGCTCACATGCTCCACAAGTCGAGCTCGGGCCCGTAGCGGCGCGTGTCGCGGAACAGCTCCGGCGCCGCGTACTCCAGGGAGCCGCACGGCGTGTGCATGCCGCCCACAGAGTTCCACACGTTGGACAGCCCAAAATCTGGAAATTGGTAACCAAAATGACTGTTCTGCACTTATTTAGTCTTAGTCACAGGTCATCTTGGGCCAGGACCGAGGCAGATGACACCGTATGAGAGTATGCTGTACCTATTGGAACAAGCAGTGAGAAAAAGAAGGCAGTGGGTGATGATTAGGAATAAATTTATTTCTCCTGCAGCCTGCGTTAAACTGCCTGTCATTCTAATGACGCTCTACAAATACTGCGATCTGTAAATCGCGTTAAATCTTCAAACAAAAAAGACTCCAAAATGCTTCTTACCGACGATTTTGATGAACATTTTTGAAGAGTCCAACATTATGTTCTCCATTTTCAAATCCCTGCAATAGAAAGACAACAATATAAGAGATCAAACCATGATAAGAAATTGACGAAATTAGGCCTTTACATCTAGATTACGTTCCAACTTTCACTCTGTCCATGTGGCCAGATCGCATAACATTGAGTACAAAACAGATGTATCCACCAGTTGCCCCACTCACCGATGCACCACCCCCCTGGCATGCATGTGCCGCACCGCCGACACGAGCTGCGTGGCGAGCCCCCGCGCCCTCGCCTCGGGCAGCCCCCGCGCGCCCCCCGACGCGCTCCGCGCTCCCAGCACCAGCGCGCACAGGTCGCCGCCGCCGGCCGCCTCCATCACCACGTAGAGGCGGGGACCGTGCTGTAGAAATCGGAGATATCGAGAAAAGCTGCCAGGTGTCTTTTTATTATAATTAATAAATCCGCATTTGACGCCTAACTCGCCTGTAAGTTGGCAAGACGATGTGGTCGAAGATGAAGGACGCAGATTTAGATATTCATTTTAACCTTAAAAAGTCCAAGAATATATTTATCTCTCAGCGAACAAGGAAGCCGAAAGTCTGTTCTATCTGTGTCATCATTGGTTGGATGGATGGAGACTGATTGGAAGAACAGGCGTGGAAAGAGGTGATCAGGTGCTACCTTCTACAGAACAAAACTAATGAGATCCCACTTTATAATTGTGAATGCGAAAGTCTGTGAATGAGTTAGTGTGAAAGATTCGTTGTATGAGCTGCTAAAGCTGCGTCAAAAATGCTGCGAAAATGTAAGCTTCGCAACGCTGAAACCACTGAAGCGCATTAATGTGATATTTGAAATGGAAACATTTAGCTTGGATTACCAGATAAGCTACTTTTTATCTTCGAAAATTTTAGGTTTCTAAAGGATACTAATTGAAACCTCGGGGTGCAGTTAGTTGCTAATAAACAAAGTTTTTGTAGCGACTTACCATCATAGTTTCATAGAGTGCGACGATGCAAGGATGCCGGAGGCGCGCCATCACAGTGGGCTCGCGGTGCAGGTTGCGCCGCGCATACTCCTCCTTTATGCACGTCAGATCTATTATCTTTATCGCCACCTGACAGAATGGAAACAGTTACAAGTAAGCAAAAAGTGATAAAAAAGAGACGGACAAACTTAGGAGACCGTGCACAAACTAGACAGGGGAATAGGTGCCAGTTCATGTTGTACAAGGAGATTAGTGAAGCAGAAGTAGAGGGCGAAAAAACTGCGAAGTGTCATGCTTTGAAGTATAGGTGCAAGAGCTGGTAAGTAGAGAATGACTACTAGCTTTCAACTTCTCAGGTCACCAGGTAATTCCGCATCAATAGAAGATACGCAGAAGTAAACATTCAAAGGATTGGGCTGTGTTAAACGCTGGGAGGGCTCAAATATAATACATTATGCCATTTTATATCTACGGTGTTTAGACGAAACTATATCATACAGAAAGAAAGTAGAATCAGCCAGTTCTCCATATTCTTTGATACGATGAATTTCGCTTTGTCTGCTGTTCCGCAAAATATACCGGGGCCATGCTGGTACTCAAAAAAATCCGTATTCAAATTCTGCAGTACGACGTCAAGCCTACGCGGCGAACGCATCATAGGTTCGACAAACTCGACCTACTTTGCAACTACCGGGAGTCGCAGCCAGGTCAGGCCAGGTGTAGCTGTTTGAGGTCAGGCGATCAGGAATCACGTCTCATGTGGCCTATAATTAGCTTACACTTACACTTCCCTACCTAACATATAAATTATATTATATTTATTCTTATTTTTATCGCATTAGTCCGTGTTGACCACCAGCTGGCCTGTTGGTAAGCAATGATGTAGTAGCTACCTACTTGTACCTATTAGGTAGCTTTAAATCTGATTTATCTTCTATACAGTATTTGATTAGGTTTTAATTCAGTTGACGAGTAGTGTTGACGAAGATGCTTTCAGGCTATGCTATACCATTCCCGTGCTTACAATGATAATAATGTACCTACCTACTCTGCAATGCTACTTTATTTTTTTGAGAATAATCCCGCGTTTGACCAACTGCTCTAAACGGTGCGGTCGTAGATGAAGCACGTAGACTTAAGTTACCACCTGATTGCCATCAAAAGTCATTGACGTCCACAGTTCAAGGGGGCGATGGCCACATATGGGTGGTACCACCCGTGTTAGTTTATGATAGAAGGGTTAATAAGCGTTACGACTATAACATTTGATGTTATATTGCGGTCGCCGATGATGGTAAACATGCCAAGTCTGGAATAAGAACCAGCTCTCGTATTTCCTCCGGTATACAATGACTTAAAAAAGTACCTATCCAAAAATTCCTGACATCTTCCAAAAACACCTACGCTAAATGTCTGGTTTCCCCGCCATAACATATTATATGTCCAGTTGCAAGTCGCGCTATGATAAAAGTACTAGCACTATCTACTAGTAAGTATCTATAACTGACCTTCTTCCCGATGATCCTGTGCGTGGCCTCCTCGACCCTGGCGAAGTGTCCCTTCCCCAGCACCTTGCCGGTCATCAGATAGTTCCCGACACTGAACACTTGCCCCCGGTTCCGCGTCATTAGGGATGTCTTCATTATATACGTTATTTAACTATAACTAATTTAGAAGCATTATTTGTATATATTTTCTAAATAAAATGGGTTTCACGTTTTCTTACGCTTGCTGTGTTATTTGTAAACGCCATTGTCATCCGAATGCCAACGGTAGAATTCAAAATGAGAATTTGTCAAAATTCGTTTGATAGACACGAGATATTTTTACCATTACCATTTTTTGAAAAGTCTGTAAGGTCTTCACTCATTTGAGTTTGTATGTTAAGTATGTGCGATTAGCAATTTTTGACCCGAACACACTTTAGATTACAAATTACACTGATTAACACTATTAATTACCTACACGTTTGTCTAAAGTCTAATGTTTAAAGTCTTAAGACACTTGAACGCTATTTTTGATAAGTTTGATTGTAAGTCTACGAAACTTTAGTCAAAGAGACCATAAGAGCTGAACATTACCGTCCTAAGTAGATATAAATTGTATTAATTTAGGGTCACTGAGTTTATTTTAATAATACTATGACTAAACACGAGAATGTATGAGCACGAGTACGCAATATAGAACAAAGTTACCGCAGTGGGCCAAACGCGACGGCGATGGATCGGTTTGACATTTCGAATGGACTATTTCTGGCCAATCGGGGATCAATCGACTATTCCTAGGGTTCAGTGTCGAAAGATTAAGAGCTCTATTGGGAAATTATCGATTCGATGTAGTCGGATACAGGGGAGCGGTGTGAACTCATGCTCCTATAGTTACCCATAGGTACTTACATATCGCGTAGTTTTGCAATATTGGTTTCGATCAAAACCATATGAGCCTAAATATTGTTTTCACGTCGATGATCTAAACTCACCAAACATTGAATAAAACTCAAGTTATAAGGACTGAGACCAAACGTTTCTATCGGTATCCATATTATCTCAAGGTAGCTTAGATGCACCGAGCATCCTAGAAAACTAAGCACCTAGCCTTAGATTTAGAATGGTAGCTAAGCTGTTCTAGGCCACTTTGAAAAAGCATATTTTTCATTGTCAAACATTTGTTATTAGTGGATATTGTTTCGAGTAGGTACGGAATCTACTAGGAGTAACCTGCTTGGTTACCTCACAGCACCTGATGAAGGACTACTCGTAGCATAGAATAAATAAAAGTTCAATCACTCGGATTCACTCGACGATCGTAATAAAATTGTGCGTCGAAAGACAGACGCCTAACGCCTAACTGCCGAGGCACGCGTAGGTTTTCTAGCTAGAGACATTTTGTAGGAAACACAATTCTAATGGAAATAAAAAAGGTTTTATAGTTAAAGGTTGTCTGTAAGAAAGGATTTAAGCGACAAGGCCGCTCTGGTATTACCGAATTATTAGTGTAAAATAAGATAAGTATTATCGTATTTTATTATTTATTAATATTTTTCGCGATTAAAAAATAGTTTGAATTCTCTATTTCTGTGGAAGCGTTCGACGAAATTTTCTACATTTGTGAAGTTAAAAAATCACTATTACGGAGATTTTTTTGGGTCTAGTCAAATGCTTTAGAATAATATCGTAAATGTTGAAAAGCTCTGGCCGATAATTCGGTTTTAAAATGAGATAACGAGACGAGAGTTTAAACGAGACTCTTATACTTAGATATATCACAAAGGGAGGGATAAATTATATCAACATATTTTTAATTCTATGTCGGTTAGTATCTACCTACTTATTTATGTACCTATCTACCAACGTACCTACCTGTATTACATACGAAGCATTTAGTTACCAAACTTTTAGATTTGAATATGAAGAAATAGAATAAAAAACATATTCCAACAACCCATTACCACCGTTAGCCAACACATTTCCGAAATCGGTTCGTTTTAATCCGACTTTATTTTTTCTGATTTTTCCGCTCCTAATGACCAAAGGTGGCTCTCGCATCGCAATATGAGTTCCATGTACAAAACACTTATGAATAAGCTTGATTTATAGCCGTATAAATTTGCAAAGCGGGACTTTGAACGGAATGCTCCTAAGGCCGTATTTCAAAATAATGTCCTCGCTAGGCCCGGCCGGTCGGAGATACGACTGATACGATTCAAACAGTTCCTATTTAGACACGGGATGGATAAAAATAAAAGTGAAAAGGGTTTCATAATTAACACGGGCGAAATCGATTGTGCGTTCGTTTCATTATAACCAGGATGTCAGCAGGACATGGCAGCTAAAAATAATGGCTGGAGTAGGTATTCGTTTAGAGGTACAATGCAATACATATTAAGTATCAGTCGGTCGATAGATAATTTTCATGGTTTATTTTCGTAGAGTGTCATCTAGAATCTAGAGTTCAGGGCTTCTGAAAAAAACTGGGTTAGTAATTTAGCAAGATTTGGACTGGTAGACCATATACTCGTATAGTGCCATAGGTACGTAAGTAGAGCACATAAGGCACGCAATCTAAAAAATTGCAGTGACAATAAAACCTTACGTGGCAAGTCAGTCTATTTTTCGCTGATTTAATTACAGACACACTACAGTTACACTTTATCAGCATTCGTTGTTGCGATCGTTGCTGTTCGCTATAGAATAAAAAAATGCACAGGTAAAATTGAAACGAAATATTGCTGTAACGCTAGAAATACAAACATATAACACAGTCTGTCTCGCAGAAAGCATCAAAGCGTTTACATTCGCGCAAGTAAATCTTCAAAATGAAAACGATTGTAGCTAGCGAGAATCCGTAAAAAGGATCAGGTGAATCCGTAAAAAGATTCGAGTTAATATCCGGGCCCGGCGGAGGCGGCAAACAACATTTATAAGCAAATTCGGATAGTTTACAGCGAGTATACCTGAGCTGGCGCTGGCGTCTGCAATATCCGGCGAGAGCTCATATCCGATGCTCGCTTGACGTCTTGGGGCGGTGCAAGCAAGAGGATGAGCGGGGCTGGACGCCTAATTAAGGCAGGTGCCTGGATGGTAGAGACCTAGACCTAAAGTACCTATGTTTTAAAGTTTACGAGTTAAGATGTTAAAATAAGTAAAAGTTAAAAATTATAAGTTAACCACATCATACGTGACGATGTGGTTGAAAGTGAAACCCGGATTTTAAAGTAATAGGTACTGCTGAAATACAGTTTTAAGAGCTTGGTGATAGATTTTTCACTTGAGGGTAGTACGAGAAAATAAGTAGCTTGCCAGCCAGCGTTAGAAGGTATTTACCATCTGCTTTATTAACACGTTTCCTCACAGTCTTTAAGTCCATGTCTAAGGTCTCATCGAAAGTTCATTATTCAGTTGGGATTGACCCCAAAACCAGCGGCGTGGCATCTGACCTCGCCCTAGCAGCCCTATCTATTATCACTTTGGTATCCATTTAAGTCTGACCTCTGAACTGACCAGAGAGGTGACTTTTAACTTCTCTGCGCAGATTAAATTGGGCGCCGGATAATAACCTTAATCCAAAAATGTATAACAATATTTCCTAGTATTTCCCAGGGTTTTCCCAGTATTTTTGGTCAAAAGGCCACAGGTTTTTATCGTATCAGAGGCATCTGAGCGATAATTACTTTTCGACATTGTATAATTGTCTATAGAAATGGCTTTAATATGTTTTTATTAACAAATTTAGATAAACTGATTGATTGTGTGAATCTGCAGGGACATACAATCAATCATGAAATTAATCAAAAACTGAACATGATCCTGAAGATCGAAAATAAAAGATCTCTCTAATACACGGTAATAAAAAAGGGTCTGCTAAGCCGAAAAGGGTTCATGGTCCTCATAATTTTGAACAACTTTTACTAAAGGACCTCCTTTGAAATCATGAAACAAAAATTACCTGTTCCATACGTACTCGTAGGTAGCTATTAGAAGGTAATAAATAGTAGATATACCTTCCGCTATGGAAAATAGGCGGATGGAGCTTTGCTGCATTGTCTGGAAGAGATTGTTCGATCTTATCGCTTTTAGCGGTGACCTCTTGTTGTTGCACTACTTTCAACTGTTATCATCCTTTTGCTCGCTTGGTTAGAACAACAAAAGCTTTTCTTATAAAACCCGCTTATAGTCTAAATGCTCTCAAATTCTCCCTGACGTAAAATGACACGTGCGAAAATAAGACGGAGAATTTAAAGCAATGATTAACTTTAAACAAGGCCCAAAGAGTTAATCTATCTGTCTACGATGAAAGCCCGTGTAACTTGCGCCAGGGTCTACTAGGTAGCTAGATATTAAGCGCGAGTAGGCGGTCTACGCAGCCCTGCGATCTCACAAGGCGCAAGGATAGGATTTGCGTGCTGGAGACGTTCTTAGCGTGGATTATCGATAGACGATTCGAGAGTACTATTTCGGTTTTCTTTTTTTTTGTGATGTGGCTTAGCACGTGTGATAGTCAATATGTAGTTTTTTTTGGTTTTAGCATGGGTTACATAAAGTCTATGGGAAGAAAGTATCAGTTTGTATGGAAATATGTATTGTACATTTTTGACGTTTTTTTTCTATAATACTTAATAAATACGCGGAGTAGTGTGTATGTATGTTAGGTATACAGAATGTAATTTCAGTGTGTTAAGATACTTAACCCTAACTTGACTAACTCTTGGTTACGTATAAATCTTTAGGATTTATACGTAGGTATTCTCAATCTCAATCAACCATTGTTGAAACAAAAACAACTTTATCCCCACGGAACTCCTAACTTTCCGTAAAAAGTCCCTCGCACACCTCAAAACCTCAAAGGAAGCGCAAAATTGCACTTCGAAATTAGAACATATTAAAACTTAAAAGATGAAATATTCATGGCCACCAGTAAAAAATATATACTGGCCTATTAATTCTAGCGGGTTGTAGGTTGTTTATCGTCGGCGGTCCAAGGGACCCCTCTCGGGAAATTAGCGCGCGGTCTGCCAGGCCACACGGTCACAGTAAAACCAGAGATCACACAAATACTAAAGTTTGCGCGAGTAAAATGTGTTTGTATTCAATTAGCTCAGTAAACGCTGGATCGATTTAAATGGAATTAGACGTAGAAGTAGCTTGAATTGTAAATTAAAAATTAAAGTACTTTTTAGCTCTAAAAAAAAGAAAATATGAGAAAATTGTGGGTAGATCTGCGTGGCGCAGCTAGTATGTCGAGTACTAACGGAAAAACGTCAGTTTTAAACTTCGAACGAATAACCCTACGAGGGATTGAACTGTAAGAAAAACGAAATTGCGGAAGCTATGAATTATTTAAGGCTATTTTGATAAAAAGACGACGCGGTTTTACGTACTTTTTATCTACCCTTCGCGACTCTACAAGTTCTCGTATTTTTACGGGAATTTTAATAAATAAAAAGTGTGGTTATTTGTTTCGGTTTTTTATGATGAGCTGGTGTCGGCATCACAGCGGTAGTCATTTAGCTTTTCTACCGTTTTCCTGACACACACAACACGTGTTAACACATGTTTAAAACACGTGTTTATAAACGGATAGGCAACACGAACATCTTTCTGTATTTTGTCGTTTATCGTAAGCAATCTGATTTTAAAGAACATCATCAACCAATGCTACTGCTAACCCAACGTTTCACACACCCTACACACATGTAGGTAGGTATCTACATATAGTAGACACGTAGGTAACTATATTTTTTAAACTGAAAAAAATCCCTCCCAAAAACAGTAGACATTTTAATTCCATTTGTTTCCAAACCGTTCCAGCTGGCAGCAAAAAGTTATTAAACAAGCCGCCCGTAATTAAAAGCCAAGACACCGTGTAATTATGGCTGCAGTTGCAGCCGGGTTTACCTCGCGACAATTTTACTTTCAACGAGCGCTTTCTAAAAATCTGAGGAAGCGTGTAAGTTACCCAGACGGTGACTCGCGACGTTTACAAAGACAAAATGACATGTAAGTAGAAACAAATGACATTCATATAGAGAAGTAAAACTTTTTGTTTTTTTAACACGCTTTTATTAGCTTCACCTGTATGTTTTTTTAGTCTGCGCTATTTTCGTAATACATAAGGTACCTACTCGTACATTCACTCTTTGGAAATAATTCGTATTTTGCCCCTGGATGTTAAATCTTTGTTAACTTAAATAACAAAAACAGAAATAAGTAGGTATGTATTTGTTCTATTCTATTAATTTAAAAAATACACATTTAATAAAAAAAATAGTCAAAGAAATACTACATTGAAATAGGTAGCTTAGGCAAAAGAGGCTGCAAAAATAAAAACTTCACTAACCACATCTCATTTAATTATAAATAATAAAATCCAGGCAAAAAAACAAGCTTCAAAATGGCCGCCATCACCGTCTAACCGCGCGAAAAGCTCAAGAAGGATTAAAAAGGAGTTTTAATTGATTACGTGAACCACTGGCCCGGATGGCGCGAGTAAAAAAACCAGCCAAGTCCTTAGGAGAACTAATTAACGCTCGATTTAAAGTTTTAAAAGAAATCCGCTAAGAATCCCCGTACTTGGGTAAACTTTTTTCTTTGGTGTCATGCACATTGGGTTCTCTCTGTAGGTTTTTTAATAGGGCAAGTTATACTTGGCTTTAGGTGAATATTTGATAAAGCATACCTATATAGATACTTAGTTTTAAGTGCTAAGAAATCAACGCAAAGTCATCTTTAAGAATTTATAGCACGATTCAAACTTTACAGCAACTGTGACGTTAAACCACAGCAATTAAATTTAACATGAAACTGCACATGCATAAATTGCACCCTATTTTTCTGTCAGGAGTCTTCATGAAAGTCTCTCTCTGAAAATGCCTGAAAGCAGAATCATACGTAATTTTGTGGGGCGCATGTAGGTAATTTTGTTATACTCGGTTAAGTATAGTTTGTCATTACATTTTATGATAATCTATTTATTTGTCCGTATTATCAGTCCGTCCCACCCTTCTTCGAATCGGCCTACTGGTGTTTTTATAGCCCGCACTGAATCCATACGTGATCTTATTACATTCAGTCGAAGCAAACAATTTTACGACGATATTTATGACATTTTATACGTTTTAGTACAGCCATGATATCCTCATTCGAGGCAATAAATTATAATCGAAAGGAGTCTAGCACTAGCGCTCTCTCAGAAAGATTTTTTACGTGTTTTACGCCCTCCACGCCTGTGCCAGTTTCGCCGTCGTCCTTTATCTTTTATAACTTTTATGAGTGTTGCCAGCTATAAAAAAGATTTTAGCGCCATTAAAGGTGGGTCTAAGAAAAGCTGGATGAAGGTAGACCTGAAAACAACATGCGTATCTGAGCAATGAGGTACTTCACATAAAGTAAACGACTACCTTACTAACATAAATGCAAAAGTAGGGAAGTCTATCACTTTGTTTATTTGTCTGTTGGACTGTTATACCTTTTCATAATAAAATGGCTGACGGAATTGGTCAAGGAATGTATTTGATCCTAAGGTGGACGGACTACCACAAAATAGTTTTTATTCCGGTAAAATGCGTAAAAAATTGAAAACCGTCGAACATTTACAGGAGCAGCATAAAAAAAAGTAAGTACTTAAAGTAATGGAAGACTGAAATGCATATACTCGTACATAATTATTAAAAATTACGTATGAACTTCGCCCTGCGGTTTCATCCACGTAAAACCGTAGACGATGGGACTATCATGTTCTTCCGGAAAAAAAGTATTCAATGCCATTTTACTTTCCAAGTACCATCTCTATGCGAAAAACACGTTGTTCAGGGCTAACCACTTGGCCTAGACTACCCTTACTTCCATACAACCAAATAACATAGAAGGCCATAAACATACCTACAACCGCCAGCAGTTAATGCGCTATTGAATTCATTACATTCGCCAGCACTCGTAAACCATACTATCTGTACCGTAAACGGTAGGTATCTACCGTAAATGGTAGGTACGTACGTACGTAAACGGTAGCATCTACCGAGCGGACTGCGCTTTACGACGCAGCCCCGAATGTTCACGGGAGCACCCACCTAACAGATACTTAGGGGTGCCACTTGTTTCCGGTATTTTATACATGGTGCCATTTGTTTCCGAAATCTTGTACATGGAATTGTCACGTTGTTTTTATTGAGCGCAGTATATTTTAACCGCAAAACTAGAGTAGCGAGAAACTCTATAGTTCTGTAAATAACTTTTAATTAAAACCCAATATCATGTTACGCCAGTAGCCACCACCAGTATTCGCCGCCACTGGTGACAATCGGGAAAAAAATCCTAGACGGCACCACTGGTAACAATATTCCCGAATATTTTACAGTGGTATTTTGAATGGAAACGCCACCCGCTTGCGTCCGCGGGGCTTGTTCTGAGTACGGTACTGAACATTATCATTTTTGAAAAGTTGAAAAAATTAAGTGCAATAATAAAACACTATTGCATTAACTTCAAAGTAAAACGTATAGCTGATTGGTAATTTCCAGCCAACTATTTCTTTTTATTTTCTGTAAAACCCTCGTTTGGCAACCCTATCAAAGTCGTAAACAGTGGGCTCACTAAACTAGAGTAGTTGTAACAACTCATATAAAAGATAAAATGGCTAGATACCGCAAATTAAAATAATACCTACCTCTACTATTATGCGCCAATAGAGACTTGTATGTTATGGAAACCTTTATACAAAAATATAATAACATAAATTCAAAAATCTTAATATATATAAATCTCGTGTCACAATGTTTGTCCTCAATGGACTCCTAAACCACTTAACCGATTATAATAAAATTCGCACACCATGTGCAGTTCGATCCAACTTGAGAGATAGGATAGTTTAAATCTCAAATTATAGTCGCAATTTTAATTTATTGCAAATTATATTTAGACTGATAATTTTTACTATAAATTGACAAGTTAGCATCAACATACTACGGTTGCTATAGTTACGCAATGGCTTTTGACAGGACAACGTCTGTCGAGTCAGCTAGTTTATTTATAAAAACTTCATCCTAGTTTTACAAAACGTAGGTATCTACTAGGTCTGTCGATAAATGTATAAGTGTCAAACTTCTATATCTAAAAGGACTAGCCGCGCCCTTCGGCATCACCCGATCTACGGCAATATTCGTAATTTTTTTAGAATAAAAGTAAAGTGTAAAAGCGTAAGTAAAGTGGGTAAAAGCTTCCCCTCTATAGGTACCAAATTTAATCCAAATTCAATCAGCCTTTTCTGCGCGATTGAGTAAAAAAAACCTCTAAACATTTTAACAGTTGTTTCTTTTAGATTCGACGCGAGCAAATCGCTTACCTGATGTTAAACGTCACGTTTGCCCATAACAAGTCTGCGCCACCCAGAATTTTGAACTCTTAGAATTTTAGACCCTATGCGGCATAGCACTGCGCTCGCCACCCTATATATGCATATATATGTAAGATGTTTAATCTCCTATTTGCCCTGAAATTTCACTGTAAACTTTGCCCTACTGCTAGTTAGCAAAGCAACCACAAAAGTTACATAGCTACTGTTTTAGCCTTTTTTCACATTTTGCTCGTATTATGTTTATGCTCAATAAAAAATAATCATTTTCATTTTAACATACGCACTTTCACATATATTATTAGTAGGATGCAAGGGATCAAAATAAGAAAACAGGGGTAGTTTTTATCCCCAACAGAGATATAACGACCCCTGTATTTTCACAACCCCTCGACCGATATTGAATATTCTTCAAACTTAAATATTGTTTTAATCTACTTACATACAAAATTTTATAGAGATCGGATCTATCGTACGCAAGCACCAATAGAATATGTACATAGAATGTTAGTAATTTAGTAATGTGATGAAATAGAAGAAAATGAAATGTAGAAACCCTACCTAGAAAGATCGACCAACTAAAGGGATGGCAAAGCTTGCCTTGGCTAGAGAATTGGTATTGCTATTCAACCAGCCTTTTGAGTACTTTACCCGCAGACTATTAGTGACTTGAGCTCTGTTTATTATCTGCAAAATTATATTCTATTTACGATTATGTTTTTTAATGTTTAAATTATGACAGAATTGGAATGTAATATACATAAATAAATTCATTTTTTTTCATGTCGCAGTAGATACTCAAACTTATCGTAGAGCAAACGTTAAAAGCGCCATTTCCTTTTCTGAACTCAGAGACCGTCGTTTCGTTCGTTTAGTTACTCAATTTTCAACCTTAATCTACCATCTACATGCTCTACCTAAGCCTGCATGAACTAAAATAAAAAATAAAATCCATAGGTATCAAAGTTGTAATTATCATCGACGTGAAAAGAAAACTTATATCTTATATCGGCGATAAATATGTATCTTTTCGGCGGCTCCATCGGCTAATTGGGCCAATCTGTCATCCCGCACGCTCGAGATGACGTCACTCTGGGCTTTAATACTGAAACTTGAAAATGTTTACTGAAATTTGAAAATCCCAACGTTAAAACGGCTAAACTGAGTTGATAAAATATCGAAAAACCGCTATAAAACTTGCTTTCAAATAAAAATCCAAATCGGTTCACCGTTTAAGAGATACGATGCCACAGACAGACAAACACACACATAGCGGTCAAACTTATAAGACCCTTCTTTTTGCGTTGGGGTTAAAAATTTTCCGATAGGACGCTGAATTAATAACATCTGATAGTTGAAAATCGATTCACCTCGACTACAGTCTGCCTGCAGGCGGTCATTCTCATGTCAGCTACCTTTGTACCGCCGACACGTGCTAATGACACCCGCCTCCGATTATATTTGGTAGCTTACTTTATAAAATATAATATTACGTTTATGTGTGTGAAGTTGAAGCTTTTTATTTATTAAATGCTATTCTATTTTATGTAATGTTCTGTATAGTTTGCTGTTTTAAAAGTGTAGGTTTTCAATATCTTACTTGTTATATCCAATCTTTTATACTATTGAATAAGCATAAAAGACCAAAAATAAACCTATTGCTTGTTTGCATTCTTTTACGATCTGTTCTAAAGCGTTTCTTAATTTGTCTAAAAGAGTTTTTTTTCGCTACACTGAGAAAAAAATCCTGACTTTCCGAGTCTTTACTCTCAAAAACGATTCTTACAAAAATTCCTTCCCCAATTTTGGAAGGAATCGTTTTTTGGGAAGAAAATTTTTTGCAAAGACAGGATTCTTTCTCTGTGTGTATCAGGCTTGATACTATGGTAAATGTCGTTCATAATGATGATTACAATTACCTTTTATGGCTGACCTAGAACTACTATTCCGCCACCGACATAGAAAATAATGTCGGATGCGTTCCGCGTAATCCTGCTTACAACTACGAAAGCTGCTTACAACGGCTACGAAAGTAAGTCAAAAAAGTAACTTTACGTATAAGTAAGTGTATTAAAAGCTAACGGTTAAGTAAACAACATCGTCACAACACAGCATTACACGCAGTGAGTTACCAAGTACAGTGTGACGTCACCGGCCCTCAGTGACCCAAAAAGCCGTTATCATGGGATATATCCCGCGAGGCTCCTGCTGCGCGACATGGGGGTTGATTTATATCCCGGCTGGACCAGTACCTTCGGAAGTCCATACATACATACACGTTACGTATTTGCGTTCTGTATCTACGAGTAGGTAGGTACTTTACGTTTTGTAAATCTGGAAATCGTATTTTTTGTTCTGTAGTAGCTGCGCTCCGCGGTTCCATTTCTGGAACCTCGGCCCTGATTCCGCGTTTTCTGGGATAAAGCGTTGCCTATTTCTTAACCCAGGGTACAAGCTAGCTTCATACTACATCCAAATCCATTCAGCCGTTTTTGCGTGATTGAGCAATGAGCAACAAACATCAAAAATTGACATTTATAATTGTAGTAGGATAGGTTTAAGTTTGATCGCTATTTTGTCTAATAGTAAGCAATGTTGCGATCTACGATGGATCACGCTTGCCTAGAAAAAACAGATTCACTTACGTTTTGAAGAATCCCAGATTTTATCTGTGGGATTTAGTCTAGAGTCTTAAAACCCAAAAAAACTTACTCTCCTTTTGGGCAGTCTGGTTAAAATAGCGTATAGGTAAATATCATGTACAAGTTTTGCAAGTAATTGTTTTAGTCGAATAAACAAAATACTTAGGTACCTTTGAAACTTACCTACCTTATCTTACTCATAATGTCAAACTGGCAAAACACTAAAATGCATTTAGGCAAAAGTACGTATACCACGAAACCCTAAAACAAATCAGTGTGTATACTTTCAATTTTTCTAACTCATAAAACGTAAAAGATTTAAATAAATCAAAGAGCAAACATATCAAATAAATACTCAACAATTCCGAAGTGAAGGGAATCACGATGATTTTTCTTGAATGAGTTCTCGAACGCATTCAATTTGTTATCGCCTTATGAACCGGTTCAAAAACTGAAGAACTTGTATTTTTTTTTATAACAATGTTACAAGAATTATTAGTAAAGAAGTGCGAGTCGGAGTCGCGCACCGAGGGTTCAGCACAAACCTCTAGGTATATAAGTTATGGTATTTTTATTGCTAACTGAAATCCATAACATTACAATGTGGATTGTGGAAAGCTGGAGGAGTTCATGAGGAAAGGGGTAGTAAGTTTAAAATTATTAAAAATATTTTTGTGAAATGACGTAGCTAAAATTTATGTTTTTCCCAATTTATCCTTTATCTGTGCTATAGGACGTTGTTTCGTATATTTCAAGATTCTGAGTACATACGGGAATACACAATTTTTTTGTACCATTTTGTAGCAGTTTACTAATATTGAAAGCTCTAATATTTTGCAATTTCTATTTCCGCATTGTAATTAAAACTACGCGGTATTTTTACAGATGTCACATCAGTTTAGCTTCAAGAATGGTACTACCATTGAGGTAACATAGAAATGGTCTTGCAGGCACAATGGTAGCGTTACTAAGGCACAATCTTACTATCATCTTATCACATCTCATTACATCATATCACAATAGCTACTTTAAATTTTATCACTTTATTTAGTATCCTCATTGAATGTACCGTACTACGGTACAACGTTATGGGGAAAGAAAACTACAATGGCCTCTTTTACGTGTACCAATCGACATATTTCTATGAGAACCCTTTACAATGTTAGCGAGGAGGAAAACGGGTTGCCTCGTTTCCTCCCGGGCGGCAGCGGCAGTTTATCACGAAACATTTGTATAAAATACGCATGGAAGAGGTAACTTCGCCTTTAATATCGGTGGACTTATTTCTAGGGAAATATTTAGGTACAAATTATTTCATTGACAATGCAATTAGATTGTGGGCTTTCTATTTTTTTGTCTGTAATTTATTGGCGAGTAGTTGATCTTAATAGACACCACAATAAAAGTGTTATACGTAAAGTGCTATTGGACACGTTCTTAGTTATTAATAACCTAAAATATTGAGTTAATCTTAAATTACTTTTTAGCTTAAAGCTTTCCTTCTGATTTTCCTTTTCATGTTTGGGTGTGTGTCAGTTTTTCAATAAAGAAAATAGATTCACTTATTTTTATCAAGCATTCTCTCGCACACATTTAAAAATGAACGTGATTTTAAATGAAGTGATTTATTATGCTCAGCATAACTAAATTAAGTATTCAACAAGTACCTAGTAAGTAAGCAACCGCTAAGCAAACTATAGGTACCTACCATCTACACACATTTAATACACAAAGCAAACATTCGCAGAACCAGCAAAAAACGCATTACTGCATAATCCTCCTAATTAACATTTTAAAACCACTACGTAGAATTCATGAGATTTGCGTTTGAAAAGTGTAGACTCGGAAAAAATATATGTTTTTTTAGCGCGAGAGCTCTGGAACAGAAGAAAATCTAGCTTTGTTACGGCCAGACTGTAGACTGTTTACTAATTAATGTGCCCGCATGGTAACACTTGGGGTGGACGGGGTTTCTGGCCAATGGGAGACTTTAGTGCGGAATATTTTGGGTTTAAGAGACATTTTCACCTGAAACATAGTAAAAAATAGGATTTCATTAAGAAGCATTGTTACTTGACTGCGCAAGAAAGAGGTAAAGCTTTTTGTATGTGTTTGTCTGTTTTTATGTGACTAGTTTTTACCACTTATATTGATGTTTCCTGGATATTGGCCGTCGAACCAAGGTAGCAGATATGTAATCTTCAAAGTACAATGCACATGGTACACTACTCTACCTCATACATACATTTCTAGTAAATAAATAAGGTCAGGCGGCCCTGAATACATACAAGCGTGCTCTATCGTAGACCGCATCATTGGTCACCACTCACCACCAAATCACCCTATCATCGATAACAAAATCTGCCAATGCGGAAACTCGCATGCCAAGGGTTACGTACCCACGTTATTTCCAACTCCCTCTGCTCGCTGTTCAACTTTTTACGGCAAATCCTTTGCTTTCCAGGCGGTTCAGCTGTGGAACGATTTGCCAGTGTTAATAAGAACTGCTACATCGCTTGCATCTTTTAAAGACCAGTTAAAAAAACATCACTTGTCGTATTTGCCATCTCTGTAGTGATTATTTATTTATAATTTACCTAGTAATTGTTATTTTGTTTTTAATTATTATGTATTTTTTTTTTTTTCTGCCCTATTAGTAATATATAAATATATATATACTTATATATATATTAGTTTATTTTCGCTAATGTAGGTAGTTTTAGTATTAGAATGTATTTTATTTGAATGTATTTTAAGTATTTTTTACTTTTTTTTTTATGTAGGTTTATATGACAGTTTTTTTTTTTTTTCTTCTCAATATTGCACACCCCGTTTTTCTGTTTTTTGTCTATCCTCTCCATCCTAAGGTTGCCTGGAAGAGATCGCTCTTAGCGATAAGGCCGCCAGTTGTCGCACTAGTTTTATGTGTTATAATTCTTTTGTTTGTAATTTATGGTGTGAACAATAAAGAGTTTATCTATCTATCTATCTATCTATCTCGCGCGCTAGGTTACATGCCTGATGGGTTTGTAACCTTAAAAATTGTTTATCCCATAAAAGCGCTCAAAACCGGTGGTCGCCCCGCACTTTTCCCGCACACTCGTCCCGCTTTCCGCTTTTTATTTGTAATTACTTGATGCGTTTCGGATTGGATTTAAATCTGTCGCCGCTCAGTGCCATTAGGCGGCGCGAGCATACGTCTCTAATTGTTGGGGTTTCAGCCACTCTGTAGGTGTGGAGTTTAATTTTAGATCGTCTAGCTCGGTGGTTAGAAAAAAATAGAAAATTTATAGAGAAAATGCTGGAAAATGTTTGACTTTTCGGTCTGAAATGTAATGCTTGGCTAAAATTTAAAAGGGTTACGTACAACTACTTAAGTATTTAGGTTTAGTCACATTATGAAGTTGTTAATTATCAAACCGTTGCATTATTCGTTTACAGAATTACAGTGCAAGTGTGCAAATCTTATACTAGATGCGTCCTGCAGTTTCACCCGCGATATTATTAGGTTGCAGCTTAATTTTCCGAAATAAAAAGTAGCCGGTTTTAAACTTACTAAACTTTTAGTTCAGGGCTTAAAGTTCAAGTCTAAATAGGATCAAAACCGTGTGAAAATTACGCGTTGAAAATAAAGATCCCGAAGAATTAAAGGATCCGTTTGCTTTGTGTGATGTGCTTAAGAAGTTGTTGTTATATCGTATGACGAGAACATATCGCCTTGAAAAACTTGATTAAAGTTAAGGTAATTCAACAAAATTCTACATTTGTAAAAAATGTGTTACTTTGTAATAAATAGAAAATAATAATAGTGCGACATTCACGAAAAAGCAACGTTAAAAGATTTAAAAAAACATCGTATTCCCACATGATTCTCAGATTTCGTGAAACAGCACCGCTTGCGTTCGGTATCTTTTTACTCGCGCCGCGGTTACGGCACCATATTTTGCGCGAGCTACGACCGTAACGAAAACGTATTACGCTTATATGAAGCGTATTAAATTACGCCATGAGCGAGCGTACGCCACATGTATAATTGTGGCGACAATAAGGCTGGCTCTTTGGGGATACGGAAGAAAAAGTTGGGGGACAAAAAACTACTAAAACTATAGGCACCGTAATGTTAATCAGAGAAGCTTTGTGGGTATCTTATTAACTAATGTTGTAAAGGCGAAAGTAGGTTTGTTTGTTTTGCTTTTGTGTCTTAACTGCTTTGCGTACAATTTTGGCGTTGTCAAGGGTTCAAAAAAGGACATATTACTTTTCATCGCCGTATTTTATCATCAAATGGATATTTGTCACTCAATCACGCATACGGCTGTACGGATTTAATTCAAATTTTGCTATACAGGCTATATATTTTGCTATTACAACCCTGAATTTCCATAGGCTACTTTTTATTCCGAAAAATTAACGGTTTCTTCAGGATAATGAGTGAAACCGCGGAGCACAGCTTGCTAATCTCATAATAGTCCTGTTGTACCCCAAAGCAGTTGTGTCTCGTAACGATTTCCCCCTTGTCAACAAAAACCACCACATAACCTTAAAAAAGTAATCATAATGTTATGAAAGAAGTTAGGCTATAAATACACACATGACCTTTACTTCTGTTACGGACAATTGAAGCGGTATGTGGGCAACTAATGACACGGAATTTATAAACGAAGTTTTTACCAAAACAAGCTAAAGATATATTTATGCTAGGTTATGTATCTTTGTTTGGACGAGGTGACGTGGAAAATTAACTTGTTAACTTAGTTTTTTGATTGAGTATAAAAACATTACATGGTAAATAGATTCCATGAATAAAATATGTATTTTTAGATATTCGTCCAGTTTGTTTTTATGAACTTGCTGTTCCGCAATTTTACCAGTTTTGATTACAGGCTTTGTTACATTTCACGACTCTTTTTATTTATTTGTTTATTAGCACTGTAGGTATACTGAAAACGATTTTAGATTATCAGTACTAGTTAGATCGTGGCTTTCTAAAGTATTTTAACTGGTCTGATGATGGTTATCGTTCCGGAATTCTTTAAAAACACACAATACATGGTCGCCCCACATGTAATTCGAGCTGTAATGCTACAACTTGGTTATATCGCGGCCGCCGACGCCTCGAGGTGTTTTCCTATTTATTTTACGGCAACTTTTTCAATCCGTTCGCTTGAAGTGTTGATGTGGAAGCCCATCGCAGGCCTGGTTGGATGGTCATCAGTTATCAGTAGGATATAGGGGAAGGCATGGCTCGATGGCTGGCTAGAACACCGCGTGACTCACGACGCATCTAACACTATATAGGGTTATTCATAAAGGGTATGCCAAGCCGAAAAGGGCTCAGAGTACTCATCATTATGATCTACTTTTACTTAGACCAACCCAGAATTCGCGAAAAAAAAATCAGCTGTTCCATACATTTTGTCGAGTGTCATTGACATTTTTCTATGGAACAGCTGATTTTTTTTTCGTGAATTTCTGGTTGGTTCTTAGTAATTTCCTTAGTAAGAGTTGTTCATAATGATGAGCACTATGAGCTCTTTTCGGCTTAGCATACCCTTTATGAATAAGCTTGTACAGTATACATACACCATAACCCGAATACAGATCTACAGGGTTCAAAAAAGTTGATAGTACTAATTATCATGAACAACTTTTACTGCGAGACCAACCTGGAATTTGTGAAAAAAAAAATCAGCTGTTCCATAGAAAAATGTCAATGACACTCGACAACATGTATGGTACAGCCCGACTTCGGTGGGTACAGCTGATTTTATTTCGTGAAAGCATACCATTTTTTTAAAACCCTGTATTTACCTGACCATACATAACTTTGAAATGCCTGGGAGCGTGATGATAAAGATACGAGTATGGGGAGTTCTGATCTGCAAAACTTTGCAGCTATTAATCAAATGACCATTTGAACGTAATTGCGAAGCCATTGCTCAGACCATAAAACACCTTCTCATGTGCTTTCGGTGCCTGAACTCTGCTTAAAACAAGATAAGATATCTTTGAGTCGTCTCGTTTTTTCTTTAAGTCTCTACAAGGCTTTTCTCCCTGTGAAGCCACCCTCCATGTGGGGTCGCAGTAGTCTAATACATACTAGCGGAAAATAATATAAACTCTAATGAACCAAAATAGAAGATGAAATGATTTAAAATGAAACCTAAAGCTGGATTAACACGGACACAGTTTCTAAAACCAAATTAAATTCAAAATCAAAAAAGAAGAAATCAAAAAGGCTGATTCATATTTCCGTTACTATTTGCACTGAAAACAACTCCGGGCACTTACCATAACCTTCCGAAATAGGTCATATTTAATAACAATAAATTTCTCTGAGGGCAGGGGCAGATTAAATAATAGTCAGTGCGTGGAGGGTGAAGAAGTGATTTGATTGCAGTGACGTGCGTCGTGGCGTGCACTCGCCCTCATGTGGGTCACCTAAATACGACCCTCGTAGGGGAAGTGCGACTAAAGTCGACACTCTTAAAATCTCTGTAAAATAGTTGTTTCGAAGGTATAGTTGTTTCGAAGGTATAGTTTTCGAATGCTGAAAAGTTTGTAATGGAGTAGTTCCGTACACTGTCGCGTGATAAGTTAGAAAGAAAGAGATTTAGATTAGAAATCAAAATTTCGTATAAAACACCTAATTGAATAAACATTTTTTTTACATATAGGTAGGTAAATACTAAATTCTTACTAAAATAAACAATAATATAAGGGACTCTACATCTATGTTATATGCTCATTGCTCATACAAGAAAAGTGTGTTATTTCCTTGTAATGGTGAATATGCCGTCATAAATAGGGGATCGTCCATTAACTACCTACTCGGAAGAGTCACCACTTCAACAGATAAAACGATAAAACCGCTAGTTGAGGTGCTCTCTAAACGCTGTTGTCCTCTTGGTTGTACTTTTTTAAGGATAATAATGAGTTAATCTAATTATCTGAACACGTGAAGTTATTATTGAGCCATTATTGTCCGTGGTGATTTTTTTTTTTGGACTATGTGATCTATCAAGATCAATCGTGAATTCGTGATCCTCCCCCTCCCTTCCCCCATTGAAACGTGATAAATGGACGATACCTAGGTAAATATCATTGTAGCAGCAGTATTATATTTTGCAAAATATACTGTTAATAAAACGTCTCATAAACTGCACCTGTGGCATTTGACCCACATTTGAAACACGTGTTAGAAAAATAATGTAAATATAAGGTGTGACGGAAAGGTGTAGTAATACTTAAGTGTGTTCTTCTACACGTTAAAGTGAACAAGTTGTAGAACAAAAGTTATCTAAATTCGACAAAGAAAATATTGAATTTCCATATAAAATTGATCACGTGACTAAATACTTTGTATGGAGACTCGATATTTTTTTTAATTTTTCAAATTAGTGTCACAAAAGTTGTTTACTTTGACGTGTAGAAGAACACACTTAAGTATTATACTACACCTTTCCGTTACACCTTGTGTATTTGACGTAAACAATGTAATGAATGCTTACTTGCTTCTTTTGTAAGCAGAGTACATGAACTACATGAGTGTCAGGTGGCCTGGTGTCAGGGATATTTTATGAATCCACGAATTTAGACTTTCCTGTTCTACTAATATTTTGAAAATGAACGTACCTATGTTTGTTAATTTACTTGTTTTTTTTTTCACTACTTGCAATGAATTGTGAAGTGTTTTTGTATGACATGTATGATTGTATGTATGACAGAGGGCCGAAAAGATAAATTAAGCTACTTTTATACCAGCATAGTTCAGAATGAAGGCGAGACCAATTCTGAAGTCAATTCGGAAGGTGAATCTAAATTCACCAAAAATAAACATCAATACTTTTAGTAAAATTAATTGAATTGGCTCGATTATCCTACTAATATTACAAATGACGTTATTTCGATGTTTGTTGCTCACCCTCATCACACAAAAACGGTAGAACGGATTTAGATAAAATTTAGTATAAATGTAGCTTATACCCTGGACTAACATAAAAACTACTTTTTATTCACGAAAATGCACTTAAAACTTAAGGACACAATTACTTTTGTTATATCATCGAACAATCTTTCTATGAATCTTCTCATAAAGCTCATTCCAACTTAATTTAATACTTATTAACCACGTATTCCATTAAAATGGAGACAAAAGCCAGTTTCGTCTGGCCATTCTCGCCAGCCGTCAGTTTTATGAAGCCAGCGCTTGCATTCAAAGTCTTTCAGACTATTTGAGACTTAATAACTTCAATTTTATACTAAAACTGCTCTATGCATTTAAATAAGAAGATAAAGAAGATTTTGTTACGGAAATGTGTTTTTTGGTTTGAAATAGGCGTTTGTTTGCAATACATGCAATGACGCATTAGATCATATGTTTACAATAAAACGCTTGACCTGAAATGTATTTTTTTTTAAGTTAAGCGTGGTCCACATTATAATGTTCCAAACCTACAATTCTTCAAGGTACCCAGTATCTACGTGTAAAACTAATTATAGAAGCGAAAGAACTTCTTTCTGTCTATTTGTAACTTTTCCAAGATCACGCGGCTGAAGTGGTCGTATTGAAGTATTTCGAGAAAGTGTGTCTGTACAAGTGACAAATGTGCATAATATGCTATCTAACTTGAATAATAAAATTACACAAAATATAGGTAAATCAAAGAGAAACTTCCATTGTTATAATAGAAATAAATTCTACTTTACCACTGCCATGAAATGTAAACCAGAATTAACTTGTCTTATGTTATATTTTATTGGTGTTTTCAAAATTTCAAAAAAAGGTTTTATATTATTTGAGTGTCCAACCTGGCCTCACTTACCCTACTCAACCCTAGAGAGACATACGTCGCTACCTCTGCAGGGGCCCTTAACTGCGCATTTGCAAGGACCACGTGGCCGTTCATTGACCCCTGGAAATACACCCAAAAATACTTTCTCAACTTTAACTCAACTGCATAAGAACCAAAACAAACGCACTAAAAACTTTGCCAACATTTCATAAGACAAGATTTTTCTGCAGAAAAGCTTAAGATTACGGACTCTATTTCCAAGGGATAAGCTTTGTTATTACCGCATTCTAAACTTTGTTCAAAAGGGTCACTTCAACATAAGTATAAAACACGTATCGCTTTTGAAATAAGGTCTAAAATCGCGGAAAATTTTAATTAATAACTACGCAGTAGATTGGGGAGTATTAGAGGAAGGTTGGGCCATTAGGGGTTAAGACAAATCAGGTGTAGCTTCAGCTTAATTACTTAAGAGCGCATCCATTTATAATTTAAAGTTTAACGCAATTAAAATAATTGATGTCTATTTTGAGTTTTCTATTAGCGATAGTAGTGTACGAACGTATTAAGTTTAGTAACTAAAAAGTGACAGCTAAGTTTTTTAACATTTCGCTTGAGAAAAGTATTTAGACGAAATGTGGAAAATGGACATAATATCAAACACATCCTTAAAAACTTTTTCGAAGAGTAAGTTTTATAGGCCGCCTTTGTTGACCATAATTGAATCTTTTTAGTATAAGAAAAGCATTAGGTTTTTAATGTTATAGTGTAGTGAAGGCTTTTTTTGACAGATCTAAACTAACAAAAGTTGTTGATTTCCTCGTTCAATAGACTGCAATGACAAAGACACCTTTATTTTACAAAACCTTAGATCTGTGAACTAATGCTTTCAGAATTAAACTATTTATATATGACTAATAAGTATGGATGTTGTTTCCAGATCTAATAAACTTACAGACTAAAACATTGTCTTTGTTATTGCAGCCTATTAGAGGAGGACATCAACAGTTTAATTCATAGATCTTTCAACTAAAGCCTTCCCACAGGCTTGACTCTACTAATAAGTAGTTATAGTACCAACATAAACAACTCAGCGATCCGCCGTTAACCGTCAATTCAAAATCGACGCAATGAAGTCCGATCCATCGCGCGAAGATACGACTATACGACTATAAAACGCCTATAAACCTACTATAAACATGTAAATGAATGCCCCGGGCGGGATCGCCGCTGACAGATTTATGTCGAGAGATGAATGGGCTACGAACAGAGGGCGCTGCAGCAGTGTAGCCTTCTATTCCGGACTGAAATTCGTGTAGCAAACATACGTGGTACCTATTGTTCGTATCTAATTTTGGATGTGTAATTATGGTGTTTTGAGTGTCTGAAATCTGAAACAAAGGTTTGTGCAATGTGCATCAATGATATCAACGATTTTCCATCTACTGTTGAGAATAGGTGGTCCTCTTCAGTGCGTCATATTTTCAAGTCTTGAACCAGTCTCGGAGGCTACCTTCTTAGTCCACTTCTTGAAAAATGTCGGTCCGTCTGTTATGCTTATTGTTCATAACTTTGGTAAATCGCTTTAAATATAATAAAATTTTAAATATAATCATTAAATAGATTCAAAAATATTTTGCAATTGAAAAAACACTATTATTACTGCTGATACTGTTTTTATGTGGACTCGCCAGTGTCAAACAGAAAACAGCAATATTACAAAGATGTATACATTCAGTCAAAAAAGTATCGGGAATGGATGATTTGTTTTGGGTTCCAAATTCAAATTTTTGTTTTTATTGTTGTTGTTAGATTGGCACAACTGTTATCCATTTTGGCGCGGAGTTTGAGTTGCGTCTGTTATTTAGATTAAATATGGTGCTGTTTTTAGTTAGGTCATGTCTAGTGTGTATTACGAATTTCATCATGGACAAAAACATCGAACAAAGAGTTTGTCTTAAATTTTGCATCGCCAATGGAATTTCGTGTTCGGAGTCACTAAAAATGTTACAGAAGGCTTACGGCGAATCGACTTTATCAAAAACACGTGCTTGTGAGTGGTACAAAGCGTTCAAAAGCGGTCGAGATGTGATGGAAGATTTGCCTCGCTCTGGTAGGCCATCAACGTCTGCAACTGAAGTTAACATCGCAAAAGTGAAGGAAATAGTGACTGAAAATCCTCACTCAACTTTGAGAGAGATAGCCGCTGAACTTTCTGTATCTCACGAGTCGATCCGTACCATTTTAAGTAATCATTTGGGTATGAAACATGTTACCGCTCGGCTAGTCCCAAAAGACCTGAATTTTCTCCAAAAACTCAATCGCATGAGAGTCGCTGAGGACATGCTAGAACGGGTCAATTCCGACCCAACATTTATGAAACGCATTGTTACTGGTGACGAGACGTGGGTTTACGAGTTTGACATGCAAACTAGTTTAGTAGGCACCCGTTTTCAATCGGTAGGAGACATAAAGGAGAATTCGAGGCGAGAACTCAACTCAATTCCGGAAACAGCGTTTAAAAAATGTTTTGATGATTGGATTATTCGTTGGCGTAAGTGTATCGTTTCTGAAGGAGCATACTTTGAAGGTGATAAAATAAATTTGGATGAATAACAAACATTTTGTGTATTATTGATATTTTCCCGGTACTTTCTTGACAGAGTAGTATATTTTTTTTTGTTTTGAGAAAAGATAAACAGGACCTGTTTTACCTTCTTTGGTAGAGCCATTTGCCATATCTTAAGAAGTTTAGATGTTTTATTTGGCAAACTTACAAGGCGAGGGAGATTTATTTCAGAAAAATCAACTGTTTCCGTAAGATACCGGGTAACAGTAATACCGCAGGTAACAGCTTGTTAATAATATGTTAACGTACAATAAATTTACCAATCCGTACGACAGGCTGTACAGTGTACTGTGGCTGTACCTATTGTAGGCTCGTGAATCAGCGGGTGCGTGAAGGGCCCTTCAGGCGTCCGACTGGCTCCGTCATGTAGGAGCCTTTGTGTGACTTCCTTTACGGATTTACGGGAGGTCAGCACCTCATTCTCATTTTCTAGCACCGCTTTCACACAACTTTGTACAACAGCTGGAATTTGTAAAATATACTAATCACTATTTAATAAGTATCTTATTAATATTACATTTCAAACTAGCTGCGTCGCGTATTATCTGCGGACAAAAGGTTAACATGAGTTTTCCGGGATAAAAAGTAGCCTATGTAAAAACTAGGCCATGAAAGATCTTCATTCCAAATTTCATGTAAATCCGTTGAGACGTTTCAGAGTTTAGTGGTAACAAATAAAAACTTTTATTTTTATGATATTAGTAAGATTAATAGCTAGTTTTCAAATTCTAAAAACCCACCTAAGTGATCCAGGGCATAATCCAAATTACATCTAATCCGTATAACCGTTTCAGTTATATTAAGTTTTTCAGATTTTGGTAGTAGGTAGGTACTATTAGCCACTGAGTTACCCCTTCAATGTAGACTGAGTATTTGACTTTTTCAGTGTTATTCATTGAGCTATTATGTACTAAGTACTAGAGATGACACCGCAGTACACAGCGATGTAAATAAGAAGAGCTTGGTCTTATTAAAAAGAAAATGCGTGACTTTGCATTACTTTGCGTTTGCATTGCGGCTTTGCGTTTAAAATTTTAAACATTCAATAATGTTACAAATATAAGTGGTTACATATATTACGTTTGTTACAAAACAAATAAGTACACAATTCCATTTTCAGGTAAACATTCCCAAAATAAATCTTGACACACAGAAGCCTCCAAAAATCGTTATAAAAACATTCAGTTCCCCAAAAAATATAGCTACATTTGCCTCAACGATGTTTCAAATGGGAATTTGTCACGTAAATAAATAAGTAAATATTTGACGAAAGTATCCGTGGTGGAGTTGTGTCGTAGAATAAATAGTAGTACCTATACGGGTAAATACGTCTGCGGCAGGATGTGCAAATATTGGAGATTTCTTGGGGTGATGCAGGGTGGAGTGTTTGTGCTCTCGAGTTATCCTGCGTGCTCTGAAGAGGTGTCACGGGTGCCGGAACCTGTTAGCGGATCCGTACATTATCTGTGGAGTTGACTCTTACATCAGGGAGCCATGGATTAGTCCCTACAGATTCCGTTTGAGAGATGATTATGTGCATCATGTATCAGCTAAAATTAGTCAGTCATATCTATATTTGTTTGGTTTCATTGGCTATTTTCAAGACTATGCAGGTCGGTTATAGGTACTGAACCTGTAGTCAGTTAAACTTTACCTGAAATATAGAGTTCCATGCCCGTACTGTCTAAAAACTAGAAAAAGTTTAAAAACGGCGTCGCCGTAGCTGGGATATTACATATGTACATACGTGTCGAATTGATAACCATTTTGAAAGTCAGTAAAAATTTGAAACTAAAGCGCTTGCCTACCTACGTAGGTATTTTCCACTTTATTAAGGTATACATAAACCCTCGGTTTAGACATGTTTCATCTACTTATTCCCTTATAACTATTACTAGATTGAAATGGCAAAGTCTAACTTTATTTTACGAGCTTAAATCCGAAGGTACACTGTATTGAAATCTATTTTAAGATACAGTTGCCATACAATCGTACCAACTTACAAGAATGTTACATTCAATTCTGTATTGGTTCTTCACGCTTTACAAGCGTCAAAAATCTATTCCAGAAAACGTCGTCCAAATTCTTTCTTATTTCCCGTGAACGTACCTACTAATATGTTATCTTCCAATTCATTTGAAGCGTACAAAAAGCTACAATGTCCGGTGGACACAATAGTCCTGTCGGGAGAGTGGCTGCGAAGTGCGACGTAGTGATGGGCTGGAGCGCTTGCCAAATATCGATATTCTATTGTAGATTTTTTGACGAAGTTTAAAAAAAATAGATAGAAACAATCATTATTGTTCACCCAAGAAATTACAAACAAAATGATAACAACACTTGAAACTAGTGCAAAAACTGGCGGGCTTATCGGTAAGAGCGTCGCTTAATAACAATCTAGTTGGATGTGCAATGTTCCATATTTTATTTCATTTCTACTGTGAAAAAGTTGAATGGACTCACGGTAAGTTTGATTTTATATTAGGAAGAGAAATAATAATGTTTTTTTAGCTCTTTTTTTAGCTCTCAACCAGACAGACAGACAGTGCGACAGAAAGCAATATGGACAGAGGGGATAATACTCGTACCTTCAAATTAATTTTCTCGTCATGAAACCAGCCTTTTTCTGAAATTCTGAGTGAATTTTTAGGCTTCTCAAATATAATTCAAACCGGTATTTTAGGAACGGCCGAAAATAAGCCTGATTTTTCCTTTCTGCTTAAAATGAATTCTGCTTAAATCACCAGCCGTTGGAATTTCAAATGTAGGTATTGTTTGCTACATTTTTTTAGTACGGCTTTTTTACTGCTTTGCTTTTTCTATTTTCTTGTTGTGTTTGAAGTACTATCGTTTATCGAGCTGTATCTTCAAGGCCCAGCCCTAGGTTGTCGCCGACGTGATGTTTTTGTTTCGGCGCTTGCATGAATTGCCGGCGCGTCGCCTCGGACGTCCTTTCTTCGCCATTTCACTGGACTACTTTTGTCAGGCGCCTCAGAGAGACTCGAGACATGTTTTTTCATATTTTTGTTTAATGTTTATTGCTGTTTGTTTGGTACTTTGCTTATTGTTAGCTGCCAGTTGGTAGCGGGACAAAAATTTGTAATTGACTAGGTAATGTTCAAAGTACAGTAGACGTAATTCGATTTTTAAAATATTTTTTTATATACGAGTACTTACAAAAAAAATTGTAAAAACAAAAGCTTTATAAACCTTTTAAGAAATCAAATTTTTATTACTTTTTAGAAACTAATGAATCTTTTCATCAATTTTCGCTTAAGCTGTACGTTATTTATAAATGCCGTCATCCCTGACTGGTTTTACTTTAATGTTATTAGTGCTCGGTAGGTGCCGGCGTCTAGACATGGCCGCTCTGCTAGACTTGGTGTCACGTGAACTCTGAAGGCTGCTTGAGAATGTTAAACCTAATAACTGGTAGATACCTATTACGCTACTTTTATAAGGATTAGAGCGAATAAAGACTGAAAGTATTTTGTTATTAAGTATATAATTAGTCGAGATACTCGCGTATTAATTTGGTTCCGACTATGGTTAAGATAACATCCGGCGATCGTTTTCAAGGAGTTGCAAGTGAGACGCGTAGGCAACCGCACCCTGGTTGGTACTATTGCGGATATCTCAAAAATACCTGATTGGATGATTAGATTTTTTGTAATAACTTAAAGTTAGGAGTATTTTCTCATGTTTCTTAAAAATTATTACTTGAAATATGACATTGTTTTAGTTTGTGTAGCTGTAAATGTATAAAACCAAGTTAGTTTTCGTAGAAAAATTATGGTTGAAAAAGAAAAAAAGTTCGTGCAAATGAAGTCGCCGCGCTCTCGGCCCGCTGCCTGCAGCAGCCTTAACAAAACCGAAGTATAGTTCTGCATTAGGAAAGCAATTAACTTTAGTAAAAGTTAATTATGAGTGTTGTGTAGCTATTACACAGGGTGTTCGAAGTTTAGTTGCTAACCACAAAAAAACAACAAGACAAAAAAATATCAAATGGGTTTTTGGCATTTTGAATCAAAACGAAGTTTCGTTGTTGTACCTACTGACGTTATAAAAAGTGTTTAAGTGTGAAGTGTGTTTGTAGTCTGTACCTACACCTACCAGTATTACTATCAACACCTTTGTAAATGTGAGTTACCTGTAACATTCAATGAAATTACAAGTTTTGATTTTAAGGCCAATAAATATTTCTGATTTCACTACCATTCACCTTTTCATGTTTCTCGTAGAAGGCATAACAACGAACTTTGACTGTTTTAGTAAAGCAAAAATTCTTCTTCGAATTCTGCAAATAAAATACTAGTTTTGAGTTTCGCTCTGTCAAAAATAAGGTTTCATATTTATACGTAATTGGGTTCAGAAGCCTGCATGAATGCTTATGGCCGCCGTTATCCAATCACCCTGACGCCATAACACGCCTACTGCAATGAAATCAATGATTACCGACTGCGGTTCACGTCGGAAAAATGAGGCGGCCTGGCTTGAATTGCAGTTTTATTTGCATCAATTAGATTTATGTTTTACTATTTTTTTATATTATATTATATTATAGAGTACTCGTATTTGATTAGTAAGCTAAACAATGAAATGTGTGCTAAATTATTTTGAGATTGTGTCGTATTATTGCATTTGGGTGTCTATAGTTATTTGGTCGCTGTACAAACTGTTTGAAGCTGAGACTGGTATATGCCACTGGATTACTTTACTCGAGTTTACTTGTTTGATTTAACAGTCACAAAAAAAAATTACATTCATGCAAAATAAATAAAAATAAACATGTCAATTGCAAAACTGGCTTGTTAATAGTTTTGTACCGATCCGAAATTAAAGACGGAAAGAAAAAGTCGCCAAACCTTTTTTTTTTATTTCATGGCCCAAGCTTTTCTGTGGAAGTTCTTCTATGGTGCACTTAGAATCTTAACATATTAAGAGTTGTTTTTTCACCATTTTAGTAGGTTTTGATTTAATAAATTTTTGGTTACAGATATATTTCGGAAATATCCATATTTGCTACATTCATTAGACAAACTTTCACCCGGCTGGACATTCCTCGATAGAAAACAAGATATATCCGATCAAGAATGGAGTTATTTCAAATATTATGTACAAACATCTTGGCTTTATTTTATATTTCAGTTTTTAATATCCGAAATCTTTAGACAATTCAACAAATCAACTACCAAATACTGGTATATACTATCCAGCATGTTTTATATTTCATTTTCAATGGGATTAGTCAAATTGTTGATGGTTTTGATTCAGCCAATGATATTGCTAACTGTCGTGCTTTGCGGAGGAAAACGGATTAGCGTATGGATAATGAGCATAATTCTACTTATCTGTTATAACTTCTTGACTGACAACTATTTATTTTGGCGATTCCTGGCCGATGGCAGCACCCGAGAGAAAGCAGTTCTGATATCATGCGCCATGGGGTGGACTAACCTGAGATGCATAATTTATTGTTTAGACATTATTGAAAAGCAAGAAAAGGTAATTGAATCTGGAGAAACAAATAGTCATGAAAATGTATTGCAAATTGTTATAAACTTTTTTAGCTATGTTTTGTACTTGCCTTTATTATTTTGTGGCCCGTTGATTTCGTATGGAGATTTCGAAAATGGCTTCCAGCGTAAGAGTGAGACGTTGGGCACACGGTTGAAGAGATTCGCTGTGGATATAACACTATTTTTGATTTATTCAATTCTGCTGGATTTTGCTTCACACTTTTTCTATTCGATGGCCATGCATAACGACATACAGGTATGGTTCATTCTATCAAGAATTATTGTTTTTTAAGCGACTGTGCAAGTGTGCAGTAGTAGTTTAGGTCATGTTTTTCGCGTGTAGGTATGTTTGTTTATCTTAATATTTTCTGTGTCCATGTAGCCTAAAGGCTGGTTTACATGATGCAAGTTTCTTGCCTGTTGCATACAATAAAATTGAAGCAATAAATTACCTGCATGGTCTAAACAGTACGTATATACGTACTGTATAAACTTGCATCGTGTAAATGGCGCTTTAAGCGCTAGATCGGTTTAAAGTATGGGGTGTTGTATTCATTATTGGAATCTGATTGATTTTTATGTTTGACAAAGCTAGATGTTAGACCACTATTTATCTGATCTTACCTGACAGTGTGATAAAAAAATCTACAGTACCATCTGTGCTTTCCTTTCTGGCGATGTTTTCTTTCACCAACATCTCAAGCACATTAGATTCTTTTTCAAACATTTGTTTTTCAGCTCATGAAAAAGTTACCTTCAACGGCTCTCGCTGGAGGAGGATTATGGATGTCCTTTGAATTCTACGTTAAATATGTGATAATGTACGGAATTGCGTCTTCGTTCGCAAGTCTAGACAACATGGAACCGCCACCGACACCGCGCTGTATCGCGAGGATTCATGTCTATTCCAACATGTGGAGGTACTTCGATGTGGCTCTCTACAAGTTTCTGTTGAAGTGAGTAACATGCAGTGACGTTGTAAATAGAGGAAGACGCGTGATGTTCTAACACTAGCTTACTTACACTTGACATCTCTGAGTTTTGGACCCTAGACCCTGAGCTCTGGTTAAGCTCGGCTGCACGACGGATAACATTGTGTATAGCAATAGTGTATCCTTAGACTTGGTATTCCCGGACCAGCGCGGCCCTATCTGCTAATTTTCAAAGTTGAATGATCGCACTTCAGGTTCTTGTCAAAAGTAGCCGATACGAATTTTAATATCAAAATACATAACTGAATTTACTCTTTCATCTTCAAAATCATGAAGAATGTCTTCATCATCATTTCATGGAAAATCGAAGATTGGGTAAGTTAGCCGATAGGGCCGCAGTTCTTAGAATGAGTCCGTTGTCCATGTCCACCACTGTTTTGAAACGTTTGCAACACATACAATTTTATAAATAAAAACTGCAGTCAATCCAATTTTAATTTCTTATTTCAGATACATTTACAATCCTTGCTTCACTACATTACGCCACTACAAGAAACTATCGAAACATGTATGCAAGCTGGTAGCTTCATTTCTCCCATTCGCTTTTACGTTTCTGTGGCATCGAGCTTCTTTAGACATCTTTATTTGGTCGGTTATTAATTATATCGCTGTTATATTAGAATACATTGCTCAAGGTCTTTCTACCACATCTTTGTACAAAACATTCAAAAGTAAGGTATTGAAGACAGAAGCTATGGAAGTCAGATTCATTGCAATGCTTTCTACTCCATTGTTAGTGGTGTCAGTGGTTTCGAACTTCTTCTTTTTTGGAGGGGTTGAAGTGGGGTATTTGTATGTGGGGCTGTTTGAGTGGCCAGCTGCGCACTACCTCCTGCTGACGATACTGGCTGGATACTGTTGCTGTCATGTCTCAATAAGCCTGCTTGACATCCCTTCAAGAACTGATAGAAGATCAAGGTTCAAAGTCGATTAAGTTTCGAGTTCCTCTTATTAATAAACAAGAAGATTTATTATTATATTAAAATAACATAAATAGGCAGAGGCAGAATGGAAAATTATAGATTAAAACGGAACTCAAGTCCCTATCCGTGGCTAAAGTACCTAAAAGGCTGGCGACGCTACCTCGTTGAATAGCAACACTAATTTAAAACTTAAATAAATAAATTTTGATTGTTATACCAATCTTTTTTATTTCGATTTTTATTTGATAGTGATAGGTTCTGCGTTGGCATTCCACAAGAAGATGTATTGTGGTAAAGCACTTTTTTTCTGGGGTCTTAAAGACAGCTACAGCTACCAAACGTAAGAGCAATGTATGTGCAAGTAAAACCGCAGGCAAGTAGTTATTACTTCTCTTGTTTCTCGTAATCGCGAGCTGTAACTACGAGTAAATGGCAATCACGTTTAATTAATTCAGTTTTTAACTAACAAATTTTGGTTTAAAATTAGGATATTTAAATCTAAGCTGCAACATTGTTATTATTTACCAACCCATCGAATGAATAAGTAATTAATTACCTTTAGCTACGTTCTATCCCTTTAATTAATCTAGAGTCTGGCAAACTGGCAAGGATCGCTCTGAGTAGTTTCTAAGTAAAAAAAAAATGCATTATAGTTCATAGTTTTTATTAATAACAAAAAATGTTACATGTCAAGTGTATATAAAAAGATTTATAAATATAGTACAACCTTCAGTAATCGTCTTATAAAATAAATTATTATTTAAAATTAAATAATTACACAATGAAAAAAAAAATGCAAATTAAATTAAATACAAAGAAAATAAAATAAAAATTAATTAGGTCATTAAATCACTTTCACATTGGTCATGTCATCAAACTTGTAGAATGCCTGTTCGATTAGCTCTGTTTAAACGATCCCCTAGAAGAAGAGTCCCTAATATCCATTGGCAATCGGTTGTAAACCTCCGTCGCGGTAATGTGCACTAATTTTGCCGTTTTGGCAAGGCGGTGAGGTATAGTCCGCACCCGGTACGCGTGGCGCGGTGCGTCCGTCACCCAGGCGCGAGTACTCCTCGGGGTGGTCCCTGGCGTACAGCGCCGCTTGGAGACAGACAAGGCTCGGAATGGTAAGTATCCCCATGGACCGGAAATACGGTAACGCGGAAGTATCCTCCGGCACTCGGGCTATGGCTCGTACGACTCTTTTCTTCATTATGAAGACGCGCTCCCAATCGGCAGCACGCCCCCAGAGCTCGATACCGTATTGTAGTAACGAGTGCACAGAAGCGAAATAGCATTGCCGGACCATGGGATACGGCAATATTGCGGACACACGCCACAGTGCGAAACATGCGCTGCCTATTTTCTCACATAGCCTGTCTATATGTTCTTCGCAGGTCAATGCACTGTCCAGCTGGAAGCCTAGAAATGTGGTCGATTTCACTTGATCCATTTCAGCACTACCAATTCTATCTCTGAGTGATCTGTAGGAGCGGCAGGATAAGCTGAAATGGATAAACTGAGTTTTGCTGGTGTTTAGCAGAAGCCCATTAGCTCTGAACCAGGCATTGAGATCACTTGCCACCTTGTTAATTTTCTGCTCGATCTGGTCTACAGTTGGCGCAGTTACAACCACAGCTACATCATCCGTGTACGGACATGTCCGTCACGAATGTACTCCGGCAGGTCGTTGAGTAGGAGAGAGAACATATTTTAAAAATAAAACTTTTGAAAGCAAAACGAATTATACGAGATATATAAAACATAAATTACCTATTTTATGGACCGAACACATTGACAATGGATAGCTACACGACACTATATTTTACAGATTTTCATAAATAACGAGTTTGTAGCGGTGATAATCCTCAGTTGTTTGTGGTAACGAGTAAAATGACAGTACACAAATTGCGGCAAAAAACAGCGTAGCATTGTTCTTCGTAGACTTCCTGCTACGACGTAGACATCCTGCTACGACACGACGTAGTACACAAGCATTTTCGGCAAAACACGTAGCTGCGTGTTGTTCGTATACTTCCAGCTACAATGTAAGCATCCTGCTACGAAGTAGACTACGCTATACTCGTATCACGATACTAGGCTATTGCTAAAAAGAGTTCAATTTTAAAGTCATAATTATTTCTGAATGCTACAGTTTTTCTGCTACGGATTAAGGCGGACATTCAGGTTGTATCCTTTCAAAGTGTAGCTATATTGTCATCATCAATGAAATTTATATAAACTCAATAAAGCTATTCACTGAATAGACTTTAATCCGTCCAAATTGGTGCCTTGACACACGGGACCCGCTTGCTTTTATTAAAACGACACGACTGACGACTGATTGAATATTGATGAGTTTGGCAGCGTCCTGTTATTCTACCATTTGTGCTCTGTACTTGTCGACAAACGTGTCGTGGCAACCAACCGCTAACTGCTACTTTCTAATAAGCTATCACAATACGACACATAATTTGCTATTAAACCGATTTAAAAGTCAAGCACAGCGCTATGGAGTTGTCTTAACTGGCATCACACACGGTCATGCAACGTCTCACACATATTTCGTTATACGGCAACGCGAGCAATCGATTTTGTCATCAAACAACATGGCAATTAAGACAGTGTTATCACTCTACTGAAGCCGATGTCAACGACAAATGATAGCTGTGGATGTAGCTGATTTATTTGTAGCAGTCTTAGATGCCTTATTTTTAATCTTCCACTTTTTATAGGATATAAGGTAAAGGTCTCGGGTATATTTCAGTCCATTGCCTTGGTATCAACTCACCAGGCATCTGCCCGCGATCATGTTTTAGACACGATCGAATACTCAGCTCTAGCAGGCTCATTTGCGGCTCACGTTATTCCTGTGATTGCCCTCGATAGTCGTGTCGCTGTCGTCGGCTGTAACCACTTCCCCTGCTTCCGTGTGAAGCGACGCTAATTGCACGGATATTGTGTAATCCCACATAATGAGGCGCAATCGGCACACGTCAAAGGAATCCGCTTTAAATAGACAGAGAGGCTTAATGCAATGGAAAATTAATTCGTGCACGCTTTGACTGGACAGGTTGTTACCGTTTTAATAAGGATTTGTAGTAAGATATGATGTTATTTTAAATTGAGCACGTTAAATTATGCATGCAGCTTGTTGGTTCGCAGCGAGCTTAACTAGATGGCGCTGACAGTCGTTATTACGCATAGAACAAAGAGTGCGTTGAAACGTATTGGATAGGCGGTTAATCCCAGGTCATCAATTTTTTCTGATTTTATCATTGCTTTCTATTTTGTACGTAGTTCCGTAGGACTTCAAACGCAATTAGTGTTTTCAAAAACATAATAATTGAACATGATCTACTGTCAAGGCCAGAAGTAGCTAGAGTCGATTTTCAATTTAATTTGCAACCTATATTTACGTTGATAATCAAATTCATAAGGTGGTCATAAAGTTCAAAGACATTCAAACCAAGCTACTGGCCCAACGAAGATAATTAATATTATTTATCTACAGTATAATTTAATCCGGACCACAATTCATCCAAATCTAAGAATTTATTGTAGAAAATTCTCGAACGCTCCGAAATTGTATTTAATATAAAAGGAAAGGAGTCGGCAGATCTGTCTTTACGTACATTGACAAATAGAATCGCGGTTGGGAAGCAGACGTTCTAGATAAATATACAGCTTCACACCTCACTCGATACTGATCAAATACAGTGAACTTTTCTAGAATTATAAAAGTAGTTATACAGGGTACTGTAACACACTGAAGACCTTTTGCAAGCGGCTTCTATGCTTTGCACAAAGCAACTTTGGTTCTACGACTTTAGAAAATTCACTAAAACAGCTGTTCCATTCCCATTTCGTCTAAGGTCGATGAAATTTCTGCTTGGAACAGCTGGTTGTTTTTTGGGAATTTTTGAAAATCGTAGAACAGATACAGGCAGCATGTGGGGGGTCTTTAGTGTGTTACAGCCGATCCTGTATGCAACGTGGAAAGGTGTGATAACACTAAAGGGTATGTAGGTATTCCATTTTCATAATGAGGAGTATTATGAGCCCTTTTCGGCTTCGCATACCCTTTCTTTATAACTCTGCATATTTAACCGAGTTCAAAAAGGAGCCGGTTCTCAATTCGACTGGTTTTTTAATGAAAAATCTAAGTACTGTGTCTACCTCCAGTGCAGCAATACGTTACCAACTCTATTCATGGCTTTTTGCTCGTTGCCGGATTTCTTTGCAGACTGTACCGCGCGGAGGTGTTTTTGTCGACGCTACCTGAATTGAGTTCGCGAAGATTGATTCACGAACTGTACGGTTTTTACGTTTTGTTTGCCAATTTATTTAGTTTGCGAGCTTTCATTAGTCATCGATGGTTTGTAATTTTGTATTCCGAAGAAAAATAAATGTTAGTAATTTGTTATGCGACTACGAGGAACTGTCGTCGTTTGCTTTTTAGTTAGTACCTACTGGGTTAAAGTTAAATGATGTTTGTCAATATGTTAATAAGTACGAGAAAGACCGTTCAGGATTCGTGTGTAATAAATATGGTAATATTTAAATAATGAATTGATTTTATAGTTGAAATTACTGACAACATAAAATTATACAGACTTTTTAATGTCCTTCATTCTACTAATATTATAAACGCAGGAGTTTATAAGAATGTATGTTTGTCGCTCTTTCACGCAAAAACGGCTGAAAGGATTTACATGAAAATTGGAATGAAGGTTGTTTATGGTCAGGATTAACACATAGGCTACTTTTTATCCAGGAAAACTCATGTTAACTTTTTGACCGCGAGTGAAACTACGGGGCGCAGCTAGTATTATAATATTTTAATGTGACATATTTAAAAAATTAATGATTATTTTAGTTACTGATTTTTTTCATACAAATTAAAAAAATACATTAATTACGAGTATTTAGTTACTTATTTGTTCACGTAAACTTGACCAATTTCCATTCTAACTGTCCATTTCATAGTAAAGTGCCATGCAAATCAATTTAAACTTCAAAAAAATCCCATCAAATAATCGATTATTATCGAAACGATACCCGAAACGTCATCAGTATTCGAGATATCGGATTACAAGTAACGTCTAATATTCCTGGCGTGCTCTTATAACTCTGAGAGATGGGGAATACCAACTTACCGTTCCGCTGCTTCAAGCTATTTTCAACCTTAAAACTAGATATTACAAAGGTGAGTTTAAGTGAAATGGAAATGTTGTCAGAGTTCCGTACTCAAGGGAAATTATGTAAATGGATATCGGTTCCGTAGTTGGCAGCTATTTTGTCAGATAAACGATATTTGTTTAGTTCGATTAGGTTCGAGTTCTGTCGGCTATTGTCTGAGGTAGTCTAGGTTCTAGAAATGTGGGTCGCTTCTTGTGAAATGTGTGGATTTGAATTACAATATTATGCTGACCTGGCTTAGCTGAGTTCATAGGTTAGTCAGATGCATGAACTACTGTGCCCTGCGGCTTCATCCGCTGTCAAAATAATATAATTTTAATAGTAAAAAAAGTCAAGTTAATTTTTCCTGTGGTATTTGCATATGTATAAATCAAGGCCACTTCCAATTACATCTATATCAGTTTCGCTGTTTTTGCGTAATTGAGAAACAAACATCTGAATAAACAAAATATTTTTTTGTGCACTTGCACTTGCTGAATTTGAAATTTAACAGTTATCACCCAAAAAACCAAAAGAAAGAATAAACCACATCCTCTCACTAAGGCGAGACTTGCGATACTTAATTTTTTCTCAGATTTTATAATAATTATCGAAATAATTTCAAAAAGTACGGGCCGAGAACCAATGACATTTCGTACAAAACCGACCAACATCCCAAAATAATTTAAAGGACATTAAAAACGATTTACAATCGTTTTGTTTGCCGCCCCAGACGGCGATGCTTCGATAAGGCGTCTCGAGTGCTTTACGGAAATCTCCGGTTTAAATTTATTTAAGCAATCTTGGCAAAAGCTGGATCTGGCTGAGGTATAGTCTTAATTAAGGAGCTGTAATTGACCCATAAATAGTGGCGAGGCGACGACCTGACGCACCCCGCGACTCGGGCAGGGCTGCTGCGGAGGAGTTTGGGCTGTTGGATGAGATGCTGAGAGGTCTTGAAGGAAAAAGGGGGGTAATGAATGGGGATGGGTGGGATTAACAGAGGACAGGTTGGTGGATAGGCACACAATGACGCAAGGATTGGTCGGCAATCATACCACAGTACAACTAAAGCAGATAATTTTAGATTTAATTTTTTTTTATAGATTTATTTATTTAGGTACGAGTAACGGTAACATAAAAGTGGCAGCAGAGTCAAAGGTTCCAAACATTTTTTGTTGTATAAGTAATGTTTTGCAAAATATAATTGACTTGAAATCTTTAGGTACAGGTCAAACTAAAAACAGTGTGCTTGGAAAGTATGATTTGAGAGGCAGTTGATAATTCCATGCTTCTTGCTGGTCCCACCATCAAATGGTGCGGTGGTTGGACCGCACCATTACTTTACATCAGGTGATTGTGATCATAAGCGTCAAGGCTGCCAAATTATAAAACTACATACGTTTGTGTACATAGAAAAAAAAATGTTTTCACGAATAAATTTTTGCCAACCCTGCCATCTTTTCGAGTACAGTCATGTTGTGCAAACAAAATCTTAAGTACACGTGCGGAAATTATCTCAGTTTGCTATTTAAGCTTATTTATTTCACAAAGAAATTATTATCTTGTAAAGTTTGTTTTTCCTATTACATTTATTTGAAAATATATATATACAATTAGCGTCTTACTTATGAAGCCTGCTTAAAGTTCGTCTCTCCTTAAAATGCTCTGACAACTTCTCGCTGGCGCGACGTATAATGTCACGTGCGGAAACAAGACGGAGATATTAAATATTGATTAACTTTAAACAGGCTTTTAAATGAGGACCTTAGTACATAACTCTATTTTATTGTTATTTTTTATTTCCTTTTTTTTTGTATTGAAGCTCTGGATCATTACAATTCGAAGCTATCGTACCTACTGATATAACATAGGTTTTGTTCTTTTTGGATTTAAAATTTGATGTTTCAACACGTCCATTTTCAACGTACGCTTTCTGCTGACTACCAAAATAGCTGACTAAAATCTAGGCATGATTAACACAAATTAATTCGCTTACACGAGCATTCTGAAAAGAATTTCACAATTAAGGCAGAGGTGTCGTATTCAGCTACAAATTACGAAAGCAAAGAGTGTTCCAAATGAATCACTCCATTCAACCCCAAATAAAAGCAAACATTGGACAATCGGGCGATAATGCACGAATTACGACATAAAGGCTGGTTAATAAAATAAAACGGGATTTCCGACTCCTTTGGGGCTATATCAATAAATATGAAATATCCCATTCATATGCAATTTTTTATTTCAATTAATAGCGAATTTTCGAGCATTATTCGGGCACGCTGGAGCGCATATCATAAATTTCGAAATTACAGCATGACCAATTAATGTTTATCGTTGAGTGAGGGAGCCATCATCGAGTTTTCGGAGCGAAAATGATCGTGCAACGTGGGAAATTTTAGTTCGTTCATTTGGGCACGTGTACAAATAAGTTGGTCGGGCTATAAGCCGCGCGCGCCGGTCATTAATAACGGAAAATCAAACGTAAACAAAGTATGCAAACGTGGGATTGCACACCGGACGGGAGGTGGGCATGGGTTTGGGAAAAGCTGTGGATATTCTTCGGTAACACACAAACAAGTAGCTAGCTGTTGTAGTGAACAAGCTATGGATCCAGTACCCGATTAGGACATTAAGACAAGACTAGGCAGTTTCAATAGCCTGTTAGGTAGGTTTTTTATGCGGTTATCCGCATAAAGAGAAACGGATGAATTCAAAATACAGCATAGTGGTGATCTTCGCGATCAAACAACATAGGTAAAATCGACTCTCGGAAGAAATACAGAAAATGTACAAAGAATAAAATCTAAATCCGGTAAACTGTAAAAAATACCAGGACAATATAAAAAACCTTTTGGAGTACCTATTGCATTTTATTTAATAGGCGCAGTTGCATTATTAAGCTGGTTACAGAAACTCCGCCCTCATGGCCGCCCTACACCGCGCTCGCATCTTGTTTGCTAACATAAATACCTTGTTTGATAAGCCACGGCGCTACTATTGGCGCTGCGAATTGAATCTTCACGTATAATGTCTGCTGAAATTGGCCTGTTACTGACCATCGTATATTTCAAGGAAGAGCATAATATGACAATTACACATAATATGTACCTATAATCTCAGTGATAATAAAACAAAAAGAAGCAGAGAGATATAGAGTGAGAGAGTTCGTCAGAGAAATGAGCCGATTTCAAATCTGTAGTCCATGGTGACTCTAAAGAGGAGTCCACATTTGTGCACGCGTAACGCACGCGCACGAATTTTGAATGTTACACGCCGGCTAGGGGGCTCAAGCACCTCAAATACCTGTAAACCCTTGTTTTTATCACCTTCAGGCATCTGGCTCAAGCCCCCTCCAAACCAAAATCCTGGATCCGCCACTTCCTGCCCACTATAATGTAGTAGGCAGGCATAATTATTATGTTACTTAGGTAAAATGTTAACCTGAACAGAATTAAAAAACCCGCTCCATAGTAAGGGCATTTGCAAACTGTAAACTGACATGTTTGCTCCCAGGTTCGCTCGCATAAAACTAGTACGAGTATTTATTTATATTCGAATACAAAACAAACTTCCTGCGATCGCCCGCGGCATTCTCGCTAATTAAAAACTGTATTTGACTTTGATTCGCGGAGCGGAAACTCTGTTTATTGCAGAACACGGGTAGTTAATTCGTGTTTAAATGAAAATGGAATCAGGAATTAAGTCATGTTAGTTAGTAGTTAGCTGGATAGGGTTATAACAAAAGGGACTAACCAGGAAATCGCGAAGAAAAACTATTATCGTTAAATGTTTCCGTGTCGAAAACGAAAATTCAAGTAAAAAAAAATATCAAAATATTCATAAAAAGAATACCAAAGTTATAAGGCGCAGTGTCCAAGACTGGCGCCATTATCCGTAGGCCGGCCCGCATTATAACTGGCCGGTTGACACGGCGCGTTACTTATCGCCGTATTATGCCGCCAGGGGAACATTATATTTTGCTACTGAATAAGTAGGGGTCAGGCATGAAGTTGGTGGATGTGGTATTTGGGTGGACGTGTCATTCGTTCGGCTAAGACGTTTTTTTCGACTATATTAAAGTATAAAGAGGAAGAAAAAAAAGGGGGGGGGGGGGGGGGGGGTTAGGAGTGTGTTATCGACATGAAGATAGACATTACATAACTAAATACAAAAATTTAAAATTTGTTATTTTTTAGGACTGAAATCTTGATGGACAAGAAAGAAAGTCTGTGTATAGACCTAATTTAAGTCTAAAACAAATTATCGGAAACTAAAAATTGTTGATAAAACCTCGAAGTTATGAAAAAACACTACAGCGCATACACATACACACGCATACCCTTCCACGTAAATTCAATTTCAAACCGTAAGCCAACCGGTAAACCATTATTTTTTTACCGCATCCAATCACGATCCCTCTACCTACATCCCAGAAACCTGAAAACGTACCAAATATGTAGATGCGTGCTCATGATATGGTCGAGAATAAAAATAGGGATAGTGTGAACACAGCTTAAATCATGCGCGTGATTTATTGGGGCCAGTGTGCGCGTGCCTTTACCCGAGTGCTTTTGGTAATGTACCGGAGATGTGAAATATTAGAAGCGTCTAGTTAAAGATATGGGCTTTTTGTATGTAAGTTTATTTTATTACTTGCTGCGATTGTGGCTTCTGCCGCCATCCTACAGTGACTGTTAATTTTACCGGGTTTTTAACCTGTGGCTCAAATCATGTTCAAATCAAATGTATTTGAGTGAAAGAAATGGAGATAGCTTATGTACTTTGAATTCTAAGTGTATCCAGGGTATTAGCTATCTTATGTCTATTCTTTTCACTCAAGCATAGCCTGTTAATTTCTGGAGTGACTAATTACTGTTGATAGTTTGGGCTCTAATCTGTAGAAAAATAAAACAAAATTAACTTGTGTCAAAAAAAAAAAATTCTATCAGTATGACAAAGTAGCATAAGCAATAGTATTCGTCATTCGGTAGCATTAGGACTCACTACTATAGCATTACGCTTCAAAAATGAACCTGTCAAACATGACACTTCTTTTGCCCTATCGCATGCCTATCGAGTAAAATGTAAGAAAGGCAGACATCTATTTTATTTGACGCGACAGGTACAAAAAACTACACAACGATGCTTCAAAACAGAACTACTAAGAACAAATTCACCTATTCAAAGGTCTAGCCAAGATCCCTACATATTTCTTTAAAATATACTAAAATTACTTCCGGCTTTCCTCGCATCCAGCGATGCTCTGGAGCCCACAGAGCGATCAAAATTCCCACCTAACGAGTCTCCAGCCGGCGAGCTCATTACTCCAAACACGGTCGGATCAAAGCTCGCTTCACGCTGTTTATTTGTGAACACGACCTTACTGCCGCTGTACTGCAGTGCTCGAGCGACTGACGATGAGACAGACTGGATGGGACTGATAGTGGCATTCATGACAGTTCGTTGAGGTAGTTTGCTGATGATGATGATGACCTTACTTGCGCTGTATTGCAGTGCCTAAGCGACTGACGGTGGAACAGACTTTGGATGGAACTGCATTGACGATGGGACTGACTTTGGATGGGACTGCTAGTGGCATTCATGACAGTTCGTTGAGGCAGTTTGCTGAAAATAGCCTTACTGGCGCTGTTGCCTGTTTGGCAGTGCCTGAACGACCGCCGCTGTGCCAGTCTTGTAAGACCGGGAGTGGTATTTGGAACCTATCACACGCTGGTAAACACATCTCGGTGGATGGAAAACAACGATGCAGCCTACACTACGCTTACCTAGAAGAAATCAATTCACTCGGGACTTGTGGACACTCAAAATAGATATATTTACTTCGGAACTCCCACTCAAGTTTTAACACAAATTTGTTTAACCTAAGGCACTGTCTCTCAGTATACTTTCTCGGAGATGCGACTTTTCCTCGAGGCTAACGACTGCACTCCTATATAATGACTAAAAATCGTCGCGATAACACCATTCAACGCTATCGCCAGTCGAAATCTCTTTCACTCAGTGTGCACAAGCTTTACATCCATAGACCACGTCGACTCGACCTGAACCGACTGAGTGCCCGCATATGGCAGTCCGCGGGCTCATAAGGCGACGAGAGTGAGAAGGACGGGAGAGAATTCTGAGTGCGCTAGAGCAAGAGAGAGATATTTTCGCCGATTAAAAAAGCATCGGACACGTTGAGTCTAAAAGCCCTGATAGATGTTCCTAACTGGTAGATGTCGACCGATTAATAATGTATATTGTACCTACTATTATTATTTTTAATTACACATAATGTTATAATAATAAGCAATATATCGGATTTATGAACTAAAACTAGATGATAAATAAATACATTTTGGTAAATACTGTGAAACATATTTTCTACCTTATTACATAGGTATATGCAAATCGATAAGAAATACCTACTTATAGGAAAATTTAAATGTTTAACTTTTAGTGTCGTTTTCACCAATTTAGTGTCGAGATGGTTCAGTGTGCGACCTCCGTTAATATTCATACTTATTTTATTTTTGCTCCGTGCGAATGAAGAATTATTCCTGAAATGAGGTTCTGAAAGAGTTCTTTGAGGCTTCAATTCTTGTTTTGTAGATATAAAAGGCTTTTCTAGAAAGCTTCAGCTAAACGTTTGAGCTTCGGCATTCTATAGTCTCTTGTTCATGAAATAGACATCTAAAAGATAGGTAGGTACGTAGATGTTAAAATCAAAAACAGAATACCTAAGCCCCGCGGCGGAATCATGTTTTTCTGAGATAAAGAATAGGCGCCTATTATATTTCAGATCTCTACTATAGCTGTCCTTGTTATGGGTAGGTATATTTTGATCTCCGTCTATTATATTATATATCAAGGCTGTTGTCGAGAAAAATAATAATAGCCTCAAAAATCGCTAAATCACATGCGATCTGATCTGATTAAGAGTTTTTAGGCCCTCTGACGCCAGCGTCGTCCACTCAGCTCATTCGCAACACATTTCACTTAAAAATATAATACTTCATCTAAAGAGTGCAACATGCAGTCCTCAAGATTTAACCCTGCACACGTCGCCGTCGTGGTCTCACAGACCCTCGACTGGAGAGGTTCTAACTGTTGCGTGCAGTAATCTCGCGACTCGTGGAGGGTCCTAGAGACCCTTCAGGGCGCAATGTGTGCGGTTAAAACTGGAGACTCGTGGCTTGCTAACAAGTCTTGGGAAAAGTTAACGCTCTATATATTATGTGTATAAGAAAACGTGTAACTAAATTTTTATGACGAGGGTCCGTATTGCACACTCCTAACGAGACCGTCGCGTTCGTAACTTCGTAGTGTAGCTTGACTCGGTGTTTGAGACCGACCACCGAAGTCAAGCAACGGACGACACGGTCAGTGTTCGGATGGGTGATGCGGCATTTACAAATGAGCGCTACCGTGGGTCGGATGTCACGTTCAATTGTAGGTCCCGGTTGGTTGTCTTCTAACAACAATCGTTAACGATTGTTGTTGGCCTATACGTCCTGGATTGCTTTGGCTTTCGTTTCATTCTGACAGTTAGAGAAAAACCGAACATTATTAACACTCTTTTATTTTATTCAATGATAGGCTCCAGCTTGATTGGAAGTCAAAGCTAAGCTCAGCGCCAGACTGGAAGCGACCGCTAGCGCTTCACGCTTGTTATCTCTTTTTGATAAAGATCACCGAACATGATCGAAACTAGCCGACTCGATAAAAGGAGAGTGGATGATTCCCGTGTTGATTGTAACAATATTTTTTACTTGGTATACACCGAAGTCGGATTACATACTAGATCGATGTTGGTATAAAATATTAAGACCATTCCATTGAATTCTCTTTCAGCGAAAAGGGCATTCTGATAGAGAACTAAAGTAAGTACCTACTGAAGGACCCTACACCTACCTAAATTTTTCAAATTCCTTTCATCGTTTTCACGAGAAAAATATTTAGCAATTAGCGACCGTAAATTACATTTTTGGTTCGTTAAAAATGATTTATTTCCGAAAATTGGAGCAATAAAGATTTAGCAATTACACGTTTGATGTATAGCTTCAAGGTGTGTTGAATTCAATTACATTTTAAATAGGCTTCTATTTTTAATAATTTTAATTAATTAATCTAATCATACATTTTCAAAGACCGATCTTTCAAAGCGTTTTCTGTGATGAAGCCGTAGCCGAATGTAAAAGCTAGGCATTATATCAATGGTGAAAGCTGTGAAAACTACACGACAAATTGTGCAACGGATATAACAACTAGCAACGGTTGGGTTCTTATTCGCTATTACGAGTACAACTGAAATATTTGAAGTTCAAAAAGGCTTTACACATTTACTGCGCAAAACATTAATACTTTTAAAAAATCCATGACAACAATACCCAACAAAACAATTTTTATCCAATTCTTACAGCCGACCATTTAATCTGAGGCCGAGCAGGACATCACTGTAAGTAGGTACTTACTCGTATCTACGGCCTGGCCCTCACACCACTTTTTATAGATTAGTTGTACATCATTTATACACATCAGATTTTTTTAACGATAGTTTACGATAGTTCGGTAGTTTACAAAATATTATATAAGCAACGATGTCTACAATGAACTTTCAGGATTCAAAGTGACTTTTCAAGATAACCGATTTAGTTCTTCTAAACGTAATAGGTTGATTATACGTAATGAGTATACAGTGGCGAGACAGTAAATAGGCACACTAGATTGAGCCAACAAATCATGGGTCTAGTGACTGCCTCGCCTCGTCCACATTTACACAAACCGAGTAGGTACTCGGCTAAGGCCACTGTCTCGCCACTAGTCGCCAGTCGCCACTGAACTCGTTACGTGTAATCAACCCATCACCGCCAACTTTGGAACATAGAAACAGACAATCATTTATATACTCCCAAAAGACATTCGCTCTTATGGAGTAGTATAAAACCGGCGCCACCATCGATTTCTCCGCGAAAGCTACCTCTGATTGATACTAGAATTTCCCGTCCCCGGTATCCGTCCCCGGATAAAGTGACGCGTCCCGGGAAACCCCAAAACGTCTGCAAGGAAACGCGTTGATTGCGTTAAAGTAAATCACGCGAAGACATATTGCTAAGTGCGGGTGTAGAGCTCTTAGAAAAGCGAGAAAATCATAAAAAATATGTCTAAATTCCAAAATATTGTTATTAAAAAATTAAATATTGTTGACCTTGTACTGACAATTACACAGACTATAAATATAGTCTTCTCTAACCTGGTTTAGGTTCAAAACGCCAGGGCTTAGAGTATGGGACTACTTTCACTGCTCAAAATACTCGCACGACTTCTCGCTGACGTAAAATGCTACGAGCAAAAACAAGACGGAGAATTTTAAGCAATGATTAAGTTCAAGTAAGCATCAGAGTACTAGTAAAACGCGTATTTTTAATTTTTAAATAAGGATCAAACATTCGACGTGCCGCCTGATGATGATGTTTACTCTAGGCAGAGTTGCATATTCTGTGGCCCCGTGCAGGTCCCTGCCGCCGTCTCGCGGGCCGCACGGATCCCTGATTTATGTGGTACCCATATAAATGCAATCTGCTTAATTGCTATCTGTTGCCGACGATAAGTCGCTAGTGATGGACCAGGTTTGATCGATTTTGGAATCGAGTCGACCATCGGTCTCTGTATATTACCGTCTCTGTTTGGCCTTCTGTCTGTTTGTACCTAACAGCCTAACTTAACGGCTGAATTGACATTTGAGGTGAAGGTTTTACTCTGGACAAACACGTAGGTACGTTTCTTTTTATTCCGAAATAATTTACTATTTTTCTGTAAAATGACGGGTGAAACTGCAGGGCGCAGCTTGTACAACACTATCATCATCATACACAGCCTTCTTTTCCCCACTGCTGAATTGCTCTCTCTTACTGTACGATCTGCCTCGGTCCTACGCTAATCGGATCCAGTTCCGACCCACGATACTTCAAATCTATACTAATATTATAAAGAGGAAATATTTACATTTTTGTATGTTTGTGTGGAATAAACTCAGAAACCACTAGACCGATTTCAAAAATTCTTTCACCATTCGAATGCTACATTATCCCAAAGTAACATAGGCTATATATTTTTTTTAATTTTTTTTTTATCCACAGCGAAGCGTGGCAGGGAACAGCTAGTAACGAATAATTCGCTGGATTCTCTGTGTCAGGGAGGGATGTCACAGAACATACACAAAGACCACGCAGAAATTGAAATTCATCATTCAAACATCTGGCCGACCGGAAATCGAATCCGGGACCAATATCAACATCGATTGTGATACGATTCGATTTTCACGTCCTCTCTCTACTTCACCATCAGTAGTTACTCGTAGCTACATCGCCCGAGTCCTAACGCTAAAAGTAATAGTTTTCATTCGACTCCAACTCGAATAAGGTGAGGTGGCGCATACTAATGGCTAATGGTACATTTACGATTAACGCTTTACGAGGGTAGTTTAATATTAATACCGATAGTTGGCTTCGGTCACCGTTAGGAGCAGTTAGGACGGAGGCGTCTTACATCGGAGCTATAAAAACGTATTGAACTGAGAGGTCGTGGGAGAGAACCTTACTCCGAATAAAAGCGGCTGTAGAAGTGTAGATTTAGTGCTAGCAGTAACTTTACTAATGTATCTAATTAGTAATTAAATAGTTTATTACCCATATTGTAGATTGACATTGGCTTGAAAACTTAACCATTTCGGGCGTCTTTTTTAAAACAAAAAAAGAGCAAAAAAGTGAATAACATATTTTTACACAGCTCTGCTTTTCTCTGAAACTATTACCCAAACTTCACTCTTACCTTATAAAAATCGAAAAGTTACTCACACCGAAAAGGGAACCCGCAAAGGAAATGGCATAGAAATACCGGATAGTGTCGTGAAAGCATTAGGACCATTCCATTATATCGATTTCACATTTTTTTCGATCTTTATTCGAGTTATCGCGGTATCTAATGCGACCGTTATATTCTATTCGCTCGTAAAATATAACAGTTTACAATTTAAGCTGTCAGTATAGAGGTTTGACATGCCATAGTGCGGTTACGGTGCAGAGAAGGGATATTGGTCCAGAGATACAGCTACAAGCACTATATAGTATCTACCTATGTAAAGTTTCAGGCAGTTTTACTTTGCATGTTGGAAAAAGGGACTAAATATACGCCTAAAAACTGCAAGTTTCGTTTTTGCGGAGTTTAATCTTTGGGTACGAAGCTGTCCATAAAGAAGTTATGATGATTTGTTTCATAAGATGCCATAGCTCATTTATTTTTATTCATTTACTATATTATTCACTTGCTCTCCATGTTATTTACATATCCCACAAGGACACTACAACTAGGTATAACAGAGAATTTTGGATAGAAACCTAAAGACAAAGATTAAATTAAATTAAATGTTGGTAAAGAATTTACTAAAAATGAATATCAAATCGGTGATGGTTTACAAAAAGATTGTCGTCTCTTGAGCTATAAGATACAATATTATAGAGATGCATCTTTGTAGATTTTCTACTCGACGGCTACAGGGATGTTAGATAATTATATCGATTGTTTATTCGTCGATGTATCGATAAAGGTTAATTTTGTGACGTGTCGTTTTTGGGTCAGGCCGTTATTGGCGTTCTTAATTTGATTGGACACGATAAGATGAATTACGAGATTGAGATAAGTACGGGGCTCCGAGAAAAAACCATGAAAAATATTAATTTAAAAATGCATAAACTTGCTTAAGAGACTCTTAATAAATGTTTTAGTACCGTCAGGTGACACAGTTAATTTTGCGACTATAAAATCATCATCAATCGTCAATTGGACTAATTGGGCTGTTCCTTATTGATTTTCATAATTAAATAACGACGCTAAAACAGCTGAATCTCACGAGGAAAGAACTGACTTCCAAGACACGGGTTTCCCACACTCAGTTTGTAGTCAATGGTTATTTTGATAAAAAAAATTGAGTTTGAATTCGTGATCTTAAATCTACATCATCATCATCATCCACAGCCTTTTTTCTCACACTGCTGGGTATAGACCTCTCTCCCGTTACGCCATCTGCCTCAATACAATCTAAAGACTCTACATACCACCGAATACATAAGTAAAAGTGAATAGCTTCCTACGTTTACTAGATGTACATAAGTATTATGTTTGCGCCTGTACGTCATTCAAATCTGTAAATGCAGCTCGAGTCGAGACCCCACCTGTCTGCCGAAATATCCCCTTTGTTTTAACGAAAATCGAAAAAAAATGCGCCGTTCATTACGAAGGGTGTAAGTTACGCGGGCAGCGGGTATTCCGATGTACTTGTACCTACTCGTTATTTCGTGCTTGCGACTTTGTTGAAAGCTGACTGAGTTTTTGTACTGAGTTTTTTAGGGCTTAGGACACGAATTTACCAACTTTTTGCTGAAAAATTATGTTTTCTTACACTACAGTTACTTTCTCATATTTGTCGCTAACAAAGTGGTTAAAACCAGGTGTAGTAGAGGGCTGACGGGTGGGTCAAAATAGTCGTCCAAATCCTAAGAATTTTAGTTTTCCTTCTTTATCAAGTGATGCATACCTAAGTCTGCAATAAATGTTTTGCGAAAAATTTCAGTTTAATTTTTTTTTTTGGATTTTAATAGTCAATTTATTGTACAGATTGGTGACAGTCTCAATTTGTTAATTAGCTTTACGATTTAGTGACTGACTGACATTTAGTTGACAGTTATCAAGTTGTAAATCTGTGGCCAAGCATGTTGTTAACAAAACTTAATCAACCGTTTTCCACTCACTGCTAAGTATTATACTTAGGTCTCCTCTACAGCGCGTTATCCATTTCGATCCTGTGCCAGTCTCATCTAGCCTTCCTGCCGTTTTTACAATTTCCTAGAGGCGTCTAAATGTCGCCAAGTTTCAGAATAGTCCCGCATCATTTTTAATTTGTACTTGAAGTAAAACCTGAGGGCACACAGACGAGCCCGCACAACACACTGAAAAAAGACATTTTGTTTTGACACAACGAGGGTCGGACAGGCCGCTGATTGAAATGCGAAAAATATACTCGGCTCTGTAGAACGAGCTAATGTTTCGGAACGACTGGCTCTGACAATGGTGTTCGAACCACTTTACAAGAATAGAATGCCTATTCATAAGGTTTATTAATAAAGTGAAGTAAGTAGGTAGTAGGTACCTATAGAAAATAGTAATTTCTATAGGTAGGTACGTAGGGGAGACCGGGTACAAAAGTAACAATTTGTACATAAACCATTGTTTCTAGCAAGGTGTTGTTAGTAGGACATAACGGATACAAATATATGTAAATTTGGTTCATGCTCTTTACATTATCGTCTTAATTTAACTTAATATTGATCTATATTAATGAAATTTAAGGACTTGAAAAAAAATCGTCTCTTGTTACTTTCGACCACGTTGGCAGGTCGGAAGTAACACGGCGTGGGTCGAAAGTAACAGGACAAAGTGGGTTTCTAATTTTTTAAATAAAACATGTTAGATTAAGAAATATTTACTAGGAACTGCATATAATAGCAAAAAATTAACATTTGTATTACAAATACACCTACACCACACCTACATACTAGTAAAACTTTCTTCTTGGCTTTATTTCTGACTTGGTATTCTTCTCCGATTGCATTCTTTCTTTTTCCATGTCAGTAGTCCCTCGTGTGGTCGTTCTTATGCGTTGTCGCGGCATTCTGTTCAAATAAAGACTCATAAATAATTTGCGTTGATGAATCCATACCATACATCCAAAAGTAACATGTTACTTGTGTACCCATATAGCTATGTTACTTTTGTACCCTACCTCATTTTTGTTAAAATATGAAATATAACCTTAAAACGAAACGTGATAGACAAAAACGGATTAAAACACTCAACAGTCAATTTTATCAAGAAACTATATGCAAATATTCGTGTTGATATCATACTTTTAACTATACGTAAACATAAAATAAGTAAATGTCAAAAAACTTACTTTTGTGCAGTAAATTCACAGAGCGTCTCCTCACACAACCAAACAGCGCGTGGCCAGTGTTACCAGATCACTATATGAGTTTCCCCCCCAACTTTATTCCAAATGCCCCCGAAAATTAGCTTTTTGTGAAAAAAACCCCCAAAACACTTTATAAAGGAGAAAAAAAACAGCAAATATATTAAAAATTTTATTCAACCTCATTTACAGCTTCAAATACTATCATGCAATCATTTTCGCAATCACTATCATTTTTATCTTTTTTATTTAACATATATACGTTTTCTGAATTAAACATTGTTAACATTAATTTCAATAACGGAACGAAATTGATACAACCATACAACAGATTAGTGATTACTAATGGGTATTCGATTATTGATTTAAAAATTGTGCTAAAAAATGTGCTTTATGCTAAACGAGAAATAAATGTGCTAAGCTGGTATAAAATATGCCAAATTTAGCACCAAAAGTGCTAAATTGACATCACTGGCGCGTGCGTGGCTGTTTGGAGCTAGTGTAAACAAAATAAAGCTTTTGGTTACAAAACGATTCGACGAGTTCCGATTACAACCTCACGTGCAAACAAAGTTATCTTGCTTGCACCGACTCTTACAATGAATGAACAATTGAATTTAAGTAGGTACTTAGTATAGTATTGTTATGACGAGAATACACACGTTTACGTGTGTACCTAACTAAAGTAGTGATGCGATTTTTTTTGATGTGATGCGAATTTAGCCAAAGTTTTTTTACCCCCGAAAATCCCCCCAACAAACCTTTCCCCCCAAATCTCCCCCCAACGTCGAAAAAAACCCCCGAATTTGCAGGGAATCCCCCCCATCTGGTAACACTGCGCGTGGCGCACACGGCAACTGTTTGCAGGGGAGGGGGGTGCACCCGAGTATCACGGGACGGCAGCGACGCGATGTTTTGGTGATTGAATATACCTACAGGGCGTTTGTTACTTTCGACCCGCCGTTACTTTTGTACCCGGTCTCCCCTACTTCACTGACGTATTATGAAACGACTTCACAGGGTTTTTACAATTAGTACCTGTAGTTATTTGTATAATTGAGATTTGTACATATGTATTTAATAAAGATTAAAATATACACCATATGTATGTGAATTAGACGACGTCAGCCTTTTTTTTTTGGCAAGATCAAGACCAATGGCATTTGCTGGTGTCGAAGGCCAAGACCCACTTTGGGTCACTGCGCTAAAGAAGTGTACGTAAGTCTTTTTTCAAGCCTTCATCATTATCGTCAGCACATCTCTTGTTGAACGAACACAGCCTTTGAAAGTAATACATTGGTATATTATAGGTATTTTGGTTACAGTCGTGGCGTGGCGTGGTTTTCTGTCGATTTACACACAGAGGCTACTTAAAGCCCGAAAACAAGATTTTTTCCCGCAAGATAGCGAGTAAAACAGCTGAGCGCAGCTAGTAAAGTATTAATAATAAATATTCCTGTATTCAGTGCAAGCAACTTTATTACCCACTCGTTTTTGTTCTGCTTCACAAAGACGATCTCTCCAAGGTACATATTTTACTTAATAAATGAAGTAACTTCTTGGCTTCCTTGCACTAAATCCTTGGCCTTCTAGAAAAAGGACCAAGGTCGCTGAGCTAGTCAGCTTTCAAACATTTTACTATTGAACAGCCAAAGAATAGCTTGATGTGAAAATGTTAACACTACCTCCTGCTTGCCTAATTTTACTTGGTAGGTAAGTAACTACTTACAAATTTTAATTCTCGGTAGGTACCTACCTACTTTGTTTACATGAAAGTAGGTATGTAGGTGCTTATTTGCAAGTGCCTGGATAAAAAGTGAAGGTAAGTACGGTGTGTAAATCTTTTAAAGCTCTGTGAATGTAGGCGCAAGTTGTACATGTACCTACCTACTACTGCAGACTTTCCGCCCCTATTACACTGAAAATATGCCTACTGCGCAACACCTTGATAACATCCAAGAGTTCAAAAAAATGTGCACTTACCTCGCGCACACGGTAGGCATAAGATAAAACCTACTTCGTGGTTGGGTTTAAAATTAACTATTTACCTATTGTTACGTCGTGTCTTCTGAACTTCTTTGTTTTAATCTTTGACACAAGCCCTAGCAGTGGGTGGCGTAACAGAACCCAGCAGGCCAATTAACCTTGGTTTCCTTCGAGGCCGCGATCACAGCGTGTTTTATTCAATGCCAAGGAAATGCAAGAGTGCTTTGTATGAAATTACGTCATAATCCTTGCGTGTTTGAAGGTTTGCAAGCGTAGGTATCTACTAGCTTTCTAATAACGTCTTCGTGAGCTTTACTTCGTGAGCTCAAAAGTACATTACTACCTTATAACGAGTATTTGGGGTAGTAGGTAAAGATAGGTACCTACTGAACTACTGAAGTATTGAGATATTGAATTTGAATTAGATTAGACGTTCTTACTGCATGCTGCGCTGCAGGCAGTTAGGTATGAACTACGCACGTAAACGTAAGTCATAACTACTTTTCGTTATGGTACGTAAGCAAGAAAAGTTGTAATGAGGTGTATTAAGAATTGGAATCTTATTATGAGTTTTTACCGTTTTATCTACTTATTCAAAGCTTGAAAATAATGAAATAATATTTGAGACCATTAATTATACCGAGTGTGGAGTGAAAATTAAAGAAAAAAAACTGCTAACGTCAACGTCAAGCAAGCAATCACCGTCACTGTCAATGCCAAGAGCGTAGCAGCGAGCCGCGGTCCGAAATCTAACAATAGCGCCAATGACTTAAACAGCGCTAAGGCGCTCATGAAAATCAACGAGGCTCGATGTTTTTACAACGAAATCCGTGTTGGTTTTTATTAGCGCCTGCCTACTACGATGTTGGCGTATTCGGGACCACATCCAAACATTATTTATTTGTTTTGCAATTTGCTACCTTTGTTGTTGTTTGTAACAAAGTTATCTCGCTATTAGCAAGATAAAAAGAAGGAAATAGTAGCCGGTTTGTTTTTAGTAATTTTCTGAATGAACTCGACCCCCTTCTTGTACATATAACGTACATCAGCCGTGTCAGCAGTAATACAAAATAAAAGGTGCAGTGGAATATGTGCATGGAATAAATATGAAATATAGGCTATTAACTAATTATAAACTGTTGGAAGGTCGTGATGCTGTCCACTTATTATTGTCTATGATGCACTGCATTTGAATTTTGAATCAAGCATGTTCTTTTATTTTTTGATGTGCGGTGTCATTCATTCAATATATTTTCTCTTATAGTAAAACAATGTTTTTTCAAGTATTATGGTTTTAATTAATTACTATAGCCGCTAGTCCACCCTATCAGTGGTAGCAGAGCGTTTACGTTGGTTACGATGAATATCTAGTGGCAAAATGGAAGAAGCATATTTACAATAGTAAGTAAATGAGAAAATAAAAAAATTTAAGATGAGCTCGAGTATCAGAAGCATAGCACCGTTGACAAAATCCAATTACGATACCTGGTGCTTACAAGCACAGGCGATTCTCATAAGATGCGATTTGTGGGAATACGCTAGCGGTGAAAAAACGTTAGCGGCAACTGCGACTGCCGAAGAAAAGAGTGCGTTCCTAAAGGAAGACTTAAAGGCAAGGTCAGAGCTATTTTTACTTATATCTCCACCAGAACTTAAACAAATTAAAGGATGTAATACATCCAAGGAGGTATGGGATAAACTAAAGTCTGTACATCAAAGTTCAGGGCCGGCAAGAAAGGCTACGCTATTAAAGCAACTAGTATTGAAGAAAATGACTCCACAAGAAGATGTGAGAGACCATCTCAGTAATTTTTTGGATGTAGTAGGTAAATTAGAAGACATGGATGTCAAAATTCATCCAGAGTTATTAAGCATAATGATGTTGTACAGTTTGCCTACAAATTTCGATAGCTTCCGAACGGCAATTGAGTCGAGAGATGTTCTGCCAAGTCCTGACATTTTAAAAATAAAAATCGTAGAAGAATACGAAGCAAGAAGGCAAACCGAAGCGAGTGAACCTCAGACTTCAGAAGCTTTCTACACAAAGACGAAGAAAAAGGTACAATTTTGCAAGGATTGCAATAAGAAAGGGCATTCCACAGAAGCTTGTTGGTCAAAGAAGAGAGCCAATAACCCCAATAAAACCAAAGGTCAAGAAAAGACATTCAACATCTGTTTAACAGCAGGAACGTCGAAAGGTAAAGGCAATTTATGGTGTCTTGACAGTGGCTGTACGTCACATATGACGGGTGATAAAAGTATACTCCATGACTTAATCCCCGAGACTGACACACTAAAGCTAGCTTCAGAAAAGCATACGACCGAAGTTAAAGGGAAAGGAAAAGCCAAACTTTGTACAAAGGATCGACGCTATAAAATTAGTCTTTCTGACACATTATATGTACCTGATTTATCGAATAATCTAATTTCTGCAAGTAAAATTACGGATCATGGCTATAAGGTTCTATTTGAAAAGGAACAAGCCAGTGTCACAAAAGACGGGAAAACTGTATTAAAAGCTAACAGAAGAAATGGATTATACTATCTTGAATTAGATAAACCGGAAGAGACAGCAAACTTCACGCCTAGTCATGAAAGCGAAATTATGAAATGGCACAAGAAATTAGGTCATGTCAATGAAAGAGACCTAAAAGAAATGGTTAAAAATAAAATGATGCGAGGACTCTACTTTAAAGAAAAAACTTTGGGTACCTGTGAGACTTGTATCAAAGGAAAATTTTCCACTCTACCATTCCAAAGCCATGGACAAATAATCTCTACCGAAGTGCTTCAGATAATTCACAGTGACGTGTGTGGCCCATTTGAGAATGAATCAATGGCCGGATCAAAGTATTTCGTAACATTTATTGACGATTATACAAGATACTGCTGTGTATATTTCTTAAAAGAAAAGAGCGAAGTAATCGATAAATTCAAGGAATATAAAAACTATGTTGAACTGTTTCATAAGAAGAAAATTCAAAATCTACAATCTGATAATGGAGGCGAATACAGGTCTAACGCGTTTGACAAATTCCTCAAAGATAATGGTATAAGCCGAAGACTATCTGCACCTTATACCCCACAGCAAAATGGCATGAGTGAAAGAAAAAATCGGTCGCTGTTGGATAAAGCCAGATGTCTAATGCTAGATGCCAATATTCCCGCAAGATTTTGGGCAGAAGCTGTAAACACTGCAAACTATTTGATAAATAGAAGCCCAGCAAGAGCTCTCAAAGGCAATTCCCCGTATGAGAAATGGGTACAACGAACACCATCAGGAAATCACCTACACGTATTCGGAAATAGAGCGTTTGTGATGAACAAAAACCGAAAAGGAAAATTCACAGCGAAAGCCACAGAAGGAGTATTCTTGGGATATGCCGAATATACAAAAGGTTTTAGAATCTATATACCCGAAAGGAATGATGTTGTTATCAGCAGAGATGTAAAAGTAATCGAAAAGATGCATTATGGCGATACCCCTGCTGAGAAACGCGAAGATCTTACTCCAGAACCTGAAACAGAACAAATTGAAATAGAAATTCCAGAAAAAAGAAACATAATGAATGAGAACTTACCTTCTCAGGAACCTAAACCCCTTTATTCCAGCTCTAGTCAAGATCCTGTTGATGAACCATCTCCCTCAAGTGGAAGACCACAAAGAGACGTGAGACCACCAGCATGGACCAAAGATTATGAGTTAAGTCGCTGCGTGACCATGTTTACGTCAGAAAATAATGACGACTATGACTGCTCTTTACTCACATACAAAGAAGCTGTGACTGGCACCGACAAACGAAATTGGGAGAAGGCGATTCAATCAGAAATGGAATCATTACAGGAAAATATCACCTGGGTATTAGTTGACAAGTCAGAAGCCAAAGGACACAAAATACTGTCGAACAAATGGGTATTTCGGATTAAAGATGACGGTACGTACAAGGCTAGATTAGTCGTACGTGGATGCGAGCAGAAAGGAAACCTGGATTTCGAAGACATTTATAGCCCAGTAGTAAGTCAATCTGCATTAAAAACTTTATTAGCAATTGCCGCATCTAAATCTTACTACTTCATGACATTTGACGTCAAGACAGCTTTCTTATACGGAGAGTTATCAGATGAAGTTTATATGAAATTACCTGCTGGCTACGAGACTGACTGCAATACTACTGAAGTAGTTTGTCGATTAAAAAAATCGTTGTACGGATTAAAACAAGCTCCATTTACATGGAACAAAACTTTTACCCAAGCGATGTTTGATTTGGGATTCAAGACAATCAAAACAGATCGATGCGTTTTCATAAACGAAGATAAGTCAATAATAATCGGACTATTCGTTGATGACGGACTTGTCATAGGAAAAGACAAGAAAAAGATTGAAGTTATTTTGAAGAAACTTGAAACCAAATTTGAAATGAAAAAGAATGAAAATCCAAGTACTTATCTGGGTATGGAAATAAAAAACTCAAAAGAAGGAATAATTCTTACTCAGAGATCCTACATAGATGACATACTGGAAAAATACAATATGAAAAATGCCGAACCTTGTGACACGCCCGCAAGTAGCGATTCAAAGTCGATACAGGAAACTGTCCAGGAGAAGGAATATCCCTATAGGGAAGCAGTGGGAAGTTTACTGTATCTGTCTACCAGAACCAGACCAGATATCGCACAAGCGGTCAATCTAGTTAGCAGGAAGGTCGAAAACCCCACTAGAGAAGACGTCACAAAAATCAAGAAAATTTTCAGATATTTAGTGGGAACCAAAGAGAAAGGCATTTTGTTCAAACGAAATGAACCGATAGAGAAAATCGATGCTTACAGCGACTCGGATTATGCTGGAGACCCATTGACGCGAAGAAGCACTTCTGGTTCCGTGCTAATGATAGCCGATGGACCAATATCATGGGCATCCAAGAGGCAGCCTATAGTAGCGTTATCATCGACTGAAGCTGAGTATATAGCCGCAGCAGACTGTTGCAAAGAGGCATTGTATCTCAAATCTCTATTAGAAGAAATAACCGGTTTGAACATAAAAATAAATTTACATGTTGATAATCAAAGTTCGATTCAGCTTGTGAAGTCTGGATCCTTCAACAAAAGGTCGAAGCACATAGACGTGCGGTACCATTTTATCCATGAACACTTCGTGCATGGATTAATAAATATTAGCTACTGTCCCACAGAAATCCAGTTAGCTGACGTTATGACAAAACCATTATCAAAAGTAAAATTTGAAAGACACTGTGCAAGATTAATGCATTTATAGAAACGTGTCTCGGCAACATGAGTGAACATCAGGAGAAGGTGTTGGAAGGTCGTGATGCTGTCCACTTATTATTGTCTATGATGCACTGCATTTGAATTTTGAATCAAGCATGTTCTTTTATTTTTTGATGTGCGGTGTCATTCATTCAATATATTTTCTCTTATAGTAAAACAATGTTTTTTCAAGTATTATGGTTTTAATTAATTACTATAGCCGCTAGTCCACCCTATCATAAACTAGATCTGGTGCATCACACATACATCAATTTTCAGATGCCGGCCCATAGAAAAACCTCACTTGCCCAAATAATGGAATTACTATTGTATCTAGAGAAACACAAGGATATACAGCTAGGGACGGTAGCAGCGAAAGGACTGGGAAAAAAAGAAAACGAGCACTGGCAAAATTTAGCCCGAATACTAAATAACTGTCCTGGTGAGCCCAAAGATGCTAGTAAATGGAAAAGTGTAAGTATGTACTGCTAAGAAGATTGGAACTATCATTTTTAACTGCTCTGCAGTAGGTATTCACTATTTGTCGGCCTGTTTGGCTCAGTGGTAGTATAGCCGCCTTATAAGCCAGAGGTCCCGGGTTCGATTCCCGGCCGGGCAGATGTTTGAATGATGAATTTAAATATCCGTTCTGGGTCTGGGTGTTAGTTGTCCTTGTCTTTGTTTGTGTTCCATGGCATCCCCGACACAGGATTTATTCCTAGTGGGGAGCTATGAGTGTGAAACGTTTATTTATTTATTTGTGTACTTTCCATTGAGGTATTACATTCGACATACTAGAGATGATGCTATGGTTCACTTCAGTTCACTGCACTGTCTCATTTAATAGAAGCACGTGTGCTACATTTTCCTCTGCCTCTTTCCAGAGAAATGAAGCTTATTCGCTTAAACTGGACTGGTATTTTGTGGTATAAACAGCGATATGAGCGATTTTTTGAATTAGGTTAAAAACCGTAATAGTGCTATTAAAACAAAGTTTTCATATGTTAATTTTAGTTACATGGTACCTACCTATTTTTATGCTTTATTATTTTTAGTACTGGAATGAGCTTAAATCGCAGTGCCGTAAGAAAGCAACTGAAGGGCGTACCCTCCTGGCTCATGAGAAGCGAGTAATGAACCTCGTGGGCACGGTCACGAGGTACCCCCCATACATTATACCGAAAGAAGGATTAAAAATTGAACAGAAGGAAAATTCCGAAGAGAGACTTGAAGCAAGTATCTGTCATATATTATTGAATAGTCTCCTGTTTTCTTATTTGTACCATCTACAAAATATTAGCTCCTACATCTTAGGTAGTTCAGTAATAACTCAATTTCGCAGTAAAACCAAGACTACTTTGCAATAAAAAATACTACTTATTAATTTTTTCAAGTTCAGAAAATGAACCCTAAAAATTGTCTGATGTCATCATCGACTTAAAAATGTTTGCACTCACTCAATCCCGGAATGGTTAAACTTCTCAGTAAACAGAATCATACATTTTAGGATAATAGTGATGCTGACAGTCCTGAAATGGACTATGATAGTTCAAGACTACGGGACAACCAAGACCAAGACTGCATGACTCCAGACCCTATGCCAATAGTAGACAGTGCAGTGGAAACTTGCCATTGTAAGTCTTATTCAGTACTTGTAGTACTTGTATTAGTACTTATTCTGTTATTTTAGTTACTAGTTCAAAATCTCAGGTAAAGTTTTAATTAATTAAATTTTTACTCAAATAGTTTATAAACATTTTTAGCCCCAACAGAATGAAGAAGAAATACATGGTTTAGGTTTTTGGTGTACTTGTCCAGCAATTTTTCTCCAAAAATACTAGACTAATTTTGGTGCAGTTTTTTGTATATAAAAGCTAAGGTTTCTTTGTATACTTTTTATTTTTATTTAGATTGTCAGTGGCTGAAAAGCTATGAGCAAGAGGAAAATTTCATACATTGATCATCTTACATTGTTGAGTGTCAATGATATATTTTTTAACCGACTTCAAAAAAGGAGGAGGTTATCAATTCGACTGTATGTTTTTTTTTTTTTTTTATGTTTGTTACCTCATAACTTTTGACTGGGTGAATCGATTTTGATTATTCTTTTTTTATTAGAAAGCTGACGCTTCCCATTTGGTCCCATTTCAATTTAGTCCAGTTCTGTATCCATGAGAAAACCATATAAGTCTTAAATTTGCATTAAGTACGTGCGCGACAAATAGATGAATAACTCAATAGTCGGTCTCTTGAAGTCGGTTTTTGTTTTTTAACCGACTTCAAAAAAGGAGGAGGTTATCAATTCGTCTGTAAGTTTTTTTTAATTTTTTTTTTTAATGTTTGTTACCTCATAACTTTTGACTGGGTGAATCGATTTTGATTATTCTTTTTTTTATTAGAAAGCTGACGCTTCCCATTTGGTCCCATTTCAATTTAGTCCAGTTCTGATAATGGTATCCATGAGAAAACCATATAAGTCTTAAATTTGTATTAAGTACGTGCGCGACAAATAGATGAATAACTCAATAGTCGGTCTCTTGAAGTCGGTTTTTGTTTTTTGTTTTGTAAAAATAATGTTCTTGTTTATGAAACAGCAGAGCTGTTTCAAGAAATTTCATAGTTGGTCTTATATTATACGTAGTTGTTTAGAATTTAGAGTATCATACATGTTTTTGACTAAGTTCACTTCAAGCTTATATCTCTATATAGTAATACTAGCTGACCCTTGCCCACTTCGTTGGGCATAATGTTAATTAAACCCGAAGCCATCGCGCGCCGTCCGGACCGTTTTTTCTCCGATTCACTTTGCAAAACGGACTACCACGTAAAAGCCTTTTTATTTTTCGGTTTTTTATATAACCTATGACACTCAGCAATAATGTGGCTTTCTATTGGTGAAAGAATATTTAAAATCGGTTCAGTAGATCCCGAGATTACCCCTTACAATTTAACAAATATACAAACACACAAACTTTACTTCTTTATAATATTAGTATAGATAGCTATGATGAAGACTGATGAGAGTTAGGTAGTTTTTAATAATAAAAAATAAATAAAATAAATATCCTGCCTTGTCCCTAGCTGATCAAGACGAAGATAAAAAAGTAAAACCAAACGCACGCAGCGGAGAAGTCCCGGAATGGGTGCGGAAAGTGGAAGAATCTAGGCTATGTCTGGAAGAACGAACCACTGTGGCCATCGAGCATATGTGCTCTGGAATCAATTCAATAGGGGCAGCTATGCACAACATAGTGGCCAGTTTGCAGAATATTGAAGCTTCTATCAGGTAAGGAAAAGATATCAAATTATCACACACACATTTACACAGTCATTTTAACGTTTGCTTTTTTTGCAATTGCTTCGCTTTTTTTGGTTGTTTTTTTTTAAATCTAGTGTACAATAAAGACACATGTGTTTTATTTCATAATAAATACATTACGCTCTATCTCGTTCAGAAAATATTTTTTTTACAAAACAATCAAACACAAATTTAATTAAAAATAAAACAAACGGGGTGAGCTAAATAAAACCGTTTAAAAAGACTAAGTTGCTTTTGTTTTATAAAATGCCCAGATTTAAGATTTTAGGTAAGGTTGAAGAACTCAAATCATTTAATAATCTGACTTTAATCTTAAAAAATAATCCAAAATTTGTTCTATTTTAGGGAATTAAAAAATAAAAGCTGAAACTGAAGACACCTAAATTTCAAGTAACAAGAGTTTTGAAGCAGTTTATGAAAAAGTCGACGATATCGCTACGGCTCACATAAGTACATAAAAATATTATTTGTATGTAAGCTTACCTTGGTATGATACCATGGTTGAATGTAAGTAATTTCGGTATTGAATAAAGTCACGATACAATAGCAATAAAATAACAGTGTTTTTTAATTCATCACATATTCTTACCACTATTTTGAAATTTTAAATCATATTTTTTTCAAATCTTTATTTAATTAAAAGGGGTTCTGTCCCTCAGTGAGTGCCTCCCAAAAATCATAAGTTGCTCTAGGATGAAGGGCGCAGCAACTTATGCGAAAATGTGATACTTTGTGCATGTGTGAATGTTTGTCAGCATGTTTTTTTAATAACAACTAAACTAATGTCGATAAAATTTGGTACAGAGATTGCTTGTGTCCTGGGTTAACTCATAGGTGACTAAGGTGACTTTAAATTATCACCGTTTATCATGATCGCACGGGTGAAACCGGGACACAGCACAAAAGTTAGTTTTCATAGTAAGTACAGTAAAACGTGGTTAAGTTGACCTGGATATGTGAGAAACCTCCATAACTGGAACTCATGCTGAGGTTCCAACACTTTGGCACTGAATTACCTCTGTTAGTGGGACGAAGCAAACCTCTATATCTGGGATTCGTTCTTGATTTCTTGTATAACAAACCCATTGTTAAAAATATTTTCGATCAAAAATATTACCTAAACATAATTCAGGTTTTTACAAAGCTAGTAACTATTTTCCGCAACAATAAATGTTCTATAAGAATACAGTAACTAATACCTATTATGTAGTTCGGAGTACATGTTTAAAATATCTCGAACCAAAACATCATCATCATCAACCGTTTTCCACTCTCTACTAAGTACAGCCCCCTGAACCAAGTTGCAATTCTATAATCGAAACGATATGTAAATGTAAGGAAATGTATGGGAATAACGTTTTGCAATCTATACATTCTAGTTTATGACTGAAATGTCAAACCCATATATTTTCATAGTTGTCTTATATTGATTAGAATCGAATTGCAACTTGGCTAGGGGGGGGCAGATCTCATCTTTCAACGAAATATCACCTAATTCATTTAGAATAATTTTCTACCGAATTACTAGCAGCTTCATCGTAAAGAGAATATCAAATAATATTCAGAGGGATTATCAGGAAATAGCCCTTTTTATCCTCGGAGGTCGAGAGGTCGAATATTGCTAACTTCAAATCCTTCCCCTGGGCCCGAGGGCTGCCTCGAAAATATCAAGTTGCCGGTCTCTGGGCACTGCGCTATCGGAATATGGCAGGCCAGATGTCAAACTTTTAGTAAAATAGCACAAATAAAAAAAGCGACTTTAAACTTACTTAGATGACATTTTTTTAGTTATGTGACCAAATTATTGAACCGATTTTATGAAATATCGGTGGAACCAATTTGAAAGTAGGTACATAATATATGTACTATGAATATACCTAAATTTGCTCTTTCTAATCGGCTTAGTTCTGTGGTAACAAATAAAACTAAAAGTATAATACTTCATTAATGCAGTATTAAACAGCGTTACTCTTTCAGTGGAGTAAATTCAAGGCTTTGCGGTCTTCTGCTAATCTTTTACATCCTTATACAATACGAGTATAACAGCTGCCTTCTCTTTTGTCTGGCTAAGTCAAAGTAAAATAACGAAACTTATGTCGTGCAATGACGTAAAAACACTAGCCAAAGATCGCCAAGCCTGAAATTCCACAGACAAGATTGCTCTTGAATGCTGAACGATGAACTAAACTTGTCCATCTGTTTTCGCCTAGTCTGCGCTCGTTTACGGTATTCGTATACCTACGAGTACTAGTGTGGTTGATGAAAAGGGATTACAGGAAAAGTGTAAAGGATCGCTGCCGAAGTGATCAATTTTCGTTTGACGAGAGCCGATATGATACTTTACGCTAAAACCATAGGAAGTAGGGTTAACCAGGTGTCTATTTACAAATTATGAGGTCAAGGGGGATATTACACACAACGCGTTTTCTAAACATGCTGCGCGTGGTTTTGAACCGTCGAAGTTTAAAATTCAGGGCAGTTCTGAAATGTTATGGGCAAGCGACTTAAACGTATCACAGATTCACAGTACATTAGGAACAGTAGGTCATCTAAGGCTGATCGGCGAGCTAATAGCCTACTCTTGCGTTGACGTCTAGGGTTGTCACTTTTATTTTTAGCTAAATATTATTTATGTATTTTGTGACTCCTTTGCATTAAAAACCACGCACCTGTAATGGTAGGTACTTTCTGTATCATTCATCTGGTCTTTCAATATTTTTTTCGACTATTTGCGGCCATGTCTCAAGAAGACTCTCCTATTTATTTAACCCCTATTCAGAGTTATAAGGAAAGGGGAAAAAGTCTTATAGTACTGATCACTGTGACCAACTTTTACTACGGGACCAACCCGGAATTTGCGAAAAAAATCAGTTGATCCTTAGGAAACTGTCAATGACTCTCGACAAAATGTATGGAACAGCTGATTTTTTTTCGCGATTTCAGCAGTGCAAGTACGGACTTCATTTTACCGATTATAGTCGACACGACTAGTTCGACTAGATATCGATTTTTATCGACAGTTGCAAGTACGGATTGGATTTTACCGAATCGATATAATAACTATTATTTATAATGGCAACAAGCCTATATTTCATCTTGTCAAATACAAAGTATTTGTACCCACTTACACTTGATATTTTATTATAAGTACCCACCTATTGCAAAATAAAGAGACACTGACTTTTATCGTAACATTGGCTTAGTTGTGAATAATCTTTCAAGAGTAGTATTCTGTCAAGAGCTACAAACAACAATAAATAATAAAAAAGAGTCTAACTTTATAACGATGTCCGAGCCTCTTAAGTAAGTTTATAATTTTATTCCTTTATTTTATAAAATATCTATATAATTGTGAAATAGTTGAAATGATCACGATGCACTTTATTGCAGGAAAAAATTTAGATGCAATAATTCACAGAAGAGCAAGATGGTCGAATACATGGCGGCCCTCTGCTCGTCGTCTAATAATAAAATGAAACCAAAATCCATGATTTGGCCACTCGAACTTTAAAACCGAAACCAATTTGAAATACAATAAAGCCCGTCACACACGTAGCTATAATATATATTAATATAAATATAGCGAGGCATATTACGATATATTTTCAATACAAATATTGAAGTGACCGCACACGGAGCTATAATATATATTATAGCAAGCCATACTAATTCATATTATAGCAAGGCATATTAATATATATTATAGCTACGTGTGTGACGGGCTTAAACCTTCAATAAACTTGAAAACAATTACAGAAAATTAGTTACAGTATTGCCAGGTCTAATTTTTAATTGTGACGACAACTTACTATTTTTTTCCCAAAAACGACACTACATGGAGAAAAAAACCCCAAAATCGTCTTGAAAAAGTAACCTAAAAACAAAGAAAACATGCAATTTTTTTCACACGCTGGGGTTGAAATACGTGCAGCGTATGTGTAGCAAACCCCCAATCTGGCAACTCGGCCAGTAAAGAAGTAAGAACGCGGCGCCCGCGCCGCGCCGCCGGGATGTGTGCAAAGGAAATTTGGGTTATAGGAACGTAAATGAAAAATAAGTTAGAAACATAATAAATTTCAGACTATTGAATTCTTTCAATTGAAAATGTGTTCAAAGTGAAAATTGGCAACTCACCGCATTAAACTAAGAAGTTTTATGTAAATGTTTACTGACGTGACAACGTCTTATAAATTGGTTTGCCGGGTGACACTTCAAGAAACTGCGTTACGCTCCGCTCACGTTATGCGCTCACAATGAGAGCGAGTGAGAGGCACGCGTCCCTTCCACTCGGGCATGGTTAGCCCGCCTAAGAGCGAGAGAGACAGACATAAAATTTTGTTAATATGAAATTCAGTGCGAGATTCTTTGTATAAATTAATGTTTTAAATATAATTCTTTGTATAAATAAATGTTTTAAATTGTTACTATTATTTCATCTGTTGTTACTATTCATTCTGTTGAAGTAGAATCTACTTTTGTACTTCAAAAAAGATGTCTTAGATGTATATTTAACTTAGATAGTACTGAAACACTTCGTAATGTTTTCAAAGAGAATAACTTCCTTACACTTACTTGTATTTTTATCTACCAAATTTGTATCTTTGTTGAAAGCAACTACTACTACTTTTTTGAAACCAAATCCAACCGATCAGAAATTCTAAGGACCAAATACAAGTATAATATTTATATACCTCAGGCCAATAACTCCTTGTATCACAAGAGCTCTTACTTCACAGCTATTAAAATTTATAACAATCTGCCTTTAGACGTTAAGATGCACAGAGGACCTGATTTCAACAAAATGTTGAAATCTTGGTTACTAACGCAAAGTTTTTATAACTTACAAGAATATTTTGCAAAATAGTGTTGGTTTAAATTCCTAACAAGATATGTAATTGTTGTTATAGTTTTTCTTTTTTTTTCAATTTTATTTAATCTATAAGCTAATTATTGTACGCCCGAAATGGGCAAATTGTTGAAACTGCAAATTGTAATAACAACACCTTATGTACACAATTTAAACAATAAAAATATTCTGATTCTGATTCTGATTCTGATTCTGATTCATCCTTCTTCCTACTATACGAATGAATATTCACATTAAAATTATTTTACCACTCAAAGTCGTTGTCACGTAAAACTTTCGCCCGTATACCGACTTTACAGGCAACCAATTTTTTTTTTTCTAAGTTAGGTAGGTACTAGGTACCAATTAAGTAAATAATTAATTACATTTTCGATACATATTCGATAGAAACAATATAATAAAAGTAAAATAATTGAATATACAGCCAAGTATGTCACAGGTATACTGTTAACAAAGATATTCGAGCTCGTTAAATTTTATCGACCTCATTTCAGAAGTCGATAAGAGTCGGTTAAAATCTATAAAATAAAACTAAAATACATAGTACCAACAAAAAGGAAACGTAAAATTTTGACGTTTATAGTCATGTTTGAATGTCATTAATATCGATCGGTAAAATTACATTTTTGCGCTCCATACATTTTTATTACAAAATATAGAGTTGCCATAAGTAAAAATTGGCAAATACGACTCTAAGGCAAACTCGATAAATTTATCGACGGCACGACTAGATCGTTAATTTCAAAACCATAGACAAAACCATAAACAAACGATGTTTTTTTCGAATTTTACCGATTTTAAACGTCAGTTTCTCGATCGATAAGAGTCCGTACTCGCACTGCTGGTTTGGTCCCATGATAAAAGTTGTTCTTAATAACGATTACTGTGAGCCTTTTTGGCTTAGCACACCCTTTCGTTATAACCCTGTAAAAGTAATTAAGTGTGCAGATTATTTAGGTATCTATTATCTATGTTATTTATAGATTAAATATTGCATCAATTAAAACACTGGAGTTAATTTCGACAGGAATATATTAACTAACAAACCGTAATTCTTTTATAAAAAGGATACAGGAAAATAGCAATGGTATAAGTACGACAAGGGTTTTTTGTGATGAATTCTGGTGTAGTAGTTTCAGTCATAGGTTGTATTGTTATCGCTCCAGTCGTTGTTAATGCAGGTGTATTAGTTTCCATCATTGTTCGATATGCAGTCATATCACTATTATCTCTAGGAGGGCTTGAAGTTGGCAGGGAATCGGTTGTTATTTTAATCATAATATATCAGTATCTGGTGAAGGTAGATTTTTCTTCACTGAAATATCTGTTTTAGATTCATCGTATGTCGAATTATATTGTTCTATTATTATATTGTGGTATGGTGTGTATTGTAGATGCACTTGTCGTTTGCGTTATTCGTGGTTTTGCCGACATAGGCTCACTTGAAGTTGTAGATGTTGGACTTTTGTTTTCAGGTTGACCTCTACGGGCTTTTATCGTCCTGGTATTATACATGTTACTGTTAAGATGATAAGTGATGACCTAGATCTTTAAAAAAAAAACTTTCAATGAATTTGATTACGTTAAAGTTATTTTAATAACTTAGTTTTACAATTATATGAATAGCATTTTAGCAATGAAAGGTAGAAAATCAGCAGAATATCCTTACCTAGCTAAGAGTTGCTCGTAGCAACCTTCTGATGTACATCTTCTAGGAATAATGTCGAAGAAATCTGCATGTAGGGATACATTACACAGCACCTGAAACGAACAGATTTAACATTGACCTAGTTTCATCTAGTTATAGACTACAGCGGATTTATTGGATGCTTTGCCCGAGTGGATGCTTACCGTTAGATATAATCTGGGTGTTTTCAAGTCTTTTTTTTATGTAATTGAGTGACGAGACGAGCAAATCGCTCGCCTGATGTTAAACGTCACGTTTGCCCATAACAGGTCTGCGCCACCCAGAATTTTGAACTCGCAGAATTCAAGACCCAGCGCGGCACAGCACTGCGCTCGTCACCCTGAGTTATAAGTTGTTTAATCTCCCATTTGAACTGTAATTTCACTGGAAACAATGCCCTTCCAACCGGAACACAGTAATGTTTGCACATTACTGCTTGGCGGTGGAATAACTGGCAAAGGTGTGGTACGTCCCCAGGCGGGCTCTGCAAAAGAGCGCTACCACTACAAAAGTCGCGAGTGAATCGGTTCCCTATCGATGCCTATAGGCAAGCGTGCTCCGTAGACCGCTTTATTGCTTACCATCAGGCGAGATGGCGGTCAAACGCATGCCTATCAATAAATAATAAAAAGTGTATTCTGGATTTCTTCAAGCCCGAAGTGACGACTGTCGACTCCGGCTCTTTTTCGAATTTCATTATTTTGAACCCTGAAAATCGTGTCAGCTGTTTTTGGGCGGCAACTCGAACTTCAAAATTAGTCTGTAGAGCGACAGATTCAATTTAAGTACGAACCTACACAAAAAAATTATGTGCTATAATATACAATATAATTCTTTACAAAATTAAATTATGAAAACCATTCTGGTTTTAATAAATTAGGTACAAACGAGCTTACGACAAACGATCCTGAGTATCAGACTCAACAATACGTGAGTAGTCCCGTGATTAATACTAGGTAATTATTAGTCCTGAATAAAAATCCAAGACGGCTAAAAAGATTTTATTAAAAAAAAATGAATAACTTACCACAATCACTAAAATTACACTCAGATAATCAAAACTCATGTTTACAGTAATAAGCTACCTATGTGTTTATCACAAAATTCCCGTAGTGAACGTACTTTTTGCACCAGTTTAAAATATGGCGCAAAATTATCGCCTGTATTTTTTAAATTAAGTCTTACCCACAAGACCTAATTAAAACAATACCGATAAGTAGGTGTATGGGAAATCCTATTTCATGTCAAAAGCTAAGTAGGTATGGCCACAATATTTAGTCTTCTATAGAATTTTTAGGGATCTTTAGGAACCCGTCCTACGAATATCCTACTCCTACTAGAATTATAAGTGCGAACGTTTGTGTGTGTGTATGTTTGTTACAACATATCTCCGAAACTACTAATACGATTAAAATAAAATTTGGAATTGAGACAGCTGAAACTTTGAATTGACATATAGGCTACTTCCCACGATCACCACGCAGGTGAAACCGCGCTAAAACAGTTAGTATTATGATAAAGCAATGTAAATACTTCAACTGCAATTTCAGCCGTCCACAAAAGGCTTCTAATAATCAAAACGGAAACGGCGCGTTCCGTAATCCGTCCAAGCAGCCCTAACAAACACAAACTATTATGACTCTTATTATTGTTCTAATAAGCCGCTCAGCCACTGCATATTTGCGAGTTTCCTGACCAGCCATAGAGATCCCTGAAAAATCGTTATCGCTGTTATAGAAGTGAGGAAATTGAGGGGTCAGACGTGGCTGGACGCGGCTTCCAAAACAAAGCATGGATTGTAAGAAAATCCCGCTCGGGTCCCGTACCTTGCATTCGCTTTACCAAATTACTGAAATTTCATTCGGCTTGCGGACGCTGGCAGAGATGAGGGGATGTGGGAAGCGAGGTAATGGGCAGCTGGATGCGGCATGAGCGAGGAAATTGGGTGCAGTGCAGTGTAGGAAGCACTGAGGTGAATTACCGTAGTGTGATGTCTGGTATTTTGTATGATCTTGGTCATCGTGTCATTTGACATAACAAGTATTATGACAAAAATCTCTTTGAGCAAAAATAACGAAATAAAAATCCAAAATGAAATTTGAAAAAATCGGTCTTGCTTTTCAGGCGCTACAGGAATATATTTACATGGGATACATACATACATCCGAAAATCGTCCTCTCCATTCGGGCCATTTGAGTAACAAGTAACTATGTAAATTAAAAAAATTATACAAAAAGAAAACAAAATTAAAATCGAATCATCCGTTCAGGAGCTACGATGCCACACATACACACACACACACAGCTCGTCAAACTTATAACACCCCGTCGTTTTTGCGTCGGGGGTTAAAATACTATCGTAAAGGATCTGCTACGCGCTCTCTCTACGTAGCAGACTCGTAGACTTGTGCTACGCAAAGATAACAGTGTACTCTGTACATCTCTGGGACCTAGTAATTTACAGTTATGTAAACTACTATAGGTACCATCTACTGCAAAACAATACAATAGAATAAATACACGAGTGGGTGTTTCTCGATAGATGTAATTTGGGTGTCTTTAAGTCGCGAGAGAATCGGTTCCTCCTAGGCAAGCGTGCTCCATCGTAGACCGCATCATTGCTTACCATCAGGCGAGATGGCGGTCAAACGTGAGCCCATTGTTGAATTAAAAAAACATGCAAGTGCCCTACATGTTTTCTGATAACTACAATCTATCTTAAATGCATTCGAGATATCTTAAAGGCTTGACAGGTGCACAGATTTCTCTTAGATTATGGATGGATATGAATTGCTTACCATCAAGCAAGTTGGCCAAACCTAGATAAAAAAAAGTAACAAAATACCGCATCTCTCAACACATAGCTGAACGCGTTCTGTGTAGGAATTTAGCCAGTTTTATAAGAGCGAAGCGAGCGAAATGAGCTTAGCGCCGGATCGCGCAGAGTGGCGGCTACTTAGCGGCCGGCCCTGGAGTGTACTGCGGACGGAGTAGGTACGTCGGAGCCGCGGAGCACCTCCTCTAGACACCGCACTTGAGACGATTGAAGTGCTTCACAGATGAGAAATCAAAGTAACTAATCAAAAACATAAGCTGGCTTTTCGCTTCGCTGTAGTCGAGCTAAAACCACTTTTATCCAGTTATTGCTATATACATAGGTGTAATCTTGAGACAATCAATGAGAGCGCTTTGTCTCACTCGCAAACATGTGCTTTCTTCAATTTCTGCTTACTTTTGGTCGCAACAAAGATGTAATGCGGTATCTATAGGTTGTAATCCCTGGTCGAAGCACACTACGTTTGCTTTCAAGTACCTCCTACTAGCACGATACCAGCTTTGTTGCTAACATAATTAGAACTGAGAGAATGCAGCCCCATTCTTGCACTTGCAACATTATCTCGGTCACTGTTCCTCTAGTTACAAACGTCATAAGAGTGAGAGGAGCTGATTTCATCTCGATCGCGCCAGAACAGGGCTTCAGCAGTTTACTTAGAACAAGTACTTGAAGAGCTGAAGTTGGGTAAGATATGCTTAGCTTTGGGAGCAAAGGATAGCTGAGCTGGTATCAAAGGTAAAGTGTTTCTTCTACTCGAGCAAATGATCGCCTTGCATTGGCTTGCAGTCTTTATCCATCGTATGTTTAAAGGAATTTCAAAGCTAGCTCCTAATATCGAAGGAAATTTGCAGGTCAGGTAGGTAACAGAAAATCGGTGCAAGGTTTAAACTTGAATAGTAGGTACCTACTCGTAAGTGTTTCAAAGGTATTTCAAAGACCTGGTAATCAGTTTGGTACTAAATTAAATTGATAGGTAGAGGTATGTCGATGCATAAGTATCTTAACTCACCCCACTGCTGGGACACCAAGTCTACCCTCGAAGGGCAATTAGACCGTATTCCACCACTAGTCAAGAGCGGGTTGGGGGATTCACAATAATTCACATACGCCATTGAATTTCTTCTCTGAACGTAACTCGTATGCAGGTTTCCTCACGATGTTTTCCTTTACCTAAAAGTCAGTGGTATTTTACTATGGAAACTAACGTGGTTTTCACACATTTTTTGTTATAATTAAACACGGGAATACTCACGTAACAATTAAGTCGTCCACTACGACTCGTCAGTGGTATCTTTATTTTATCTGGTAGAACAAGAAATTTTGATGACCACCCTTGATGGTGCTAATGCAACCCAAACAAACAGTCAATTCCGCTGTAGTACACAAGTTAATTATAGAGATTAGATCGACGGCAGATTAACGGACAAGGTTATAACTGTGCATATATTGAATTTGCGGCGATTTGACAATTTGAACTAAGATGTGATTAACTAATTGTAAAGGATTAGTGCAGTAACAAGCATACTAACTGCGCCCCGCGGTTTGGCCTCTTATCTTACAGACACTGTTAAATATTCTATGTAAAACAGTATTGCACAGTGTTTTTCAAGGGTTTATGCTAATCTCTCTTGTTTTTAATTATCTAAAGGGATTTATCGCGCAAATTAACAATCTAGGTATAATTGAGAAAGCTAACTTAACATATCAGTTATCTCCATTCAAAGGTTCACTCAAATTTGTTAAGCCGATTCAGAGTGCTAAAGTAACATACATTACACACGCACGCAGACATACTTACGAGCCATCGCATTTGTAATATTAGTGAGATAGTGAGATAATGTAATTTTTACTGCTCACATACCTAATATACTCGTACTCGCAGGTTGGTCTCAGGGCAGTGCCTACCTACCTAATATGTAAGTAGCTATATGTTTTGTACGCTGCAATTCACTCGCTAAAACTTTTTACACATTGGAATAAAAATCACAACGTAATCAGAATCAATTTGTATTCTATTCGAATTTATGTACAACCCGGTCACAATATCCGGCCAGGACAGGGCAGGACAGGGGAAGCGGAAGCCTCTCCCGCTTCCCCTGTCACCTCTCCGCGCACTCTCCGGTGCGATAGTGCGACTATTATAAGGCTATACGCATTCCAGCGAGGTGCACAGATATTGTGACCGGGTTATACCTCAACTTGCCTGTTTTTATTTACCGTTCCTTATTTACAAAAAAGACTTCCTCAGAATTTATTCTGTACCTAAAGAAAATGTTCTGCCTTACACAGAGCATCCAACTTCCTTCCTATTCAATAAACAGGTTCTTTATCGGAAAGAAATTTATATTAGTTGGTAAACAATTCACCCGGAAGTTGCACCTTGGAAAAACTACAAGGTAATCGCTGGAGTTGCCAACTATCGGCTCGTGACGCGGTACAAATATAGAAGGGAAACTATAATTTATCCACAACGTTACAAGGGAGTTGAAATGGTCTTAATGGCTTCGATAAAAGGATGGTAAAGCTGTGGGTATTTTCGACTTCGTGTGGGTACTCGTACTGCCGTATCCTCAGATCGTCGTCCATAGCCTTTCCTCTCTAACTGCTGGAATGAAGCCTCTCTTGTTATGCCATCTGCCTCGGTCACATCGGCCAATGGGGTCCAGACTCGACCTGCGATTTTGACTACATATTCGTTGACCCATTTCTTTTATTACGGTTGAACCAATCGTGATGACATTTGCCAAGAAAATAGTGCATAATAACTCGATGTAAAATAAAAAAAAAAACAGCTTATTTAAAAAAAATAAACACCTAACTACAGTATCCCAACTTTCCTGGAGTTGCCATACCTGGCGTTGACAGTTTCGTTTCGATACTAACTTTTCTTCGTGGGGTCGAACTTGGCTCGTTATACTGAGCGACTAACTTACCCTTGCAGTCGGTAAGATGATAAAACTAAAACTTTACAGCAACTTTGTTAAGAAAATTCGATGGTGGCGCCCCACTCAAATGAATGGATAAGTTGGGCGCTCTGTTACGAAGTTCGGGGATGCCACACTATGCGGTCGGTATTGGCAGAACTTTTTATTGGGAACAAAAAATGTGGAGGTGGGAGTTAATCTTTTATTTGGGTAAGCAGGTGTGGTGGTGTGACCAGTAAGGGGTTTTGGAGATATTGTCGGCTAACAATGAGTTTTTTTTTTGTGAATTGGACGGGATTGGAATTAAGAGATTATGGGATTGAAAAGTGGACAAGTAAGTAGATTTTACGGTGAAACGAATTGGCCTCAATCTATCTGTTAACTGAGTTTAAAAAATATACCTACTCTTGATTTTCATGAAATCAAGAAGTTTTCAAACAACTTTATGGACAACTTCAATAGAATCTAAAAATAGATTATAGAAATTTCATTCCTATACATTGTCTTACTCGTAGTTTTTTATAACGTTTGCGATCATAGTTTGCAATTTGACTATGCAACTGAGTAGATAGATACCTATCTATAGTTTTGGATTGCTTTACTGATTGTATAGCAAATAGTCACGGCGAACAAATTACGACTCCTCTATAACAAACTAACGACGCACAATATTGCTAATCAAGCCCAGTCAGCATGTTTATGTTCATAACTGATGATGTTACGGCAAGTTACGGAGAGTTACGGATAGTTACGGATAACTCCTGACCGTAATCACGCGCCCGATTGGCTTGCAATCGGAAATAATCGCGAAGAAAGTTGTGAGTTTGCTGGAATGGTGCGGAAAAGTCTTGTTTTACTACATTTTTTTACAAGTTAAATAAAAGCTTGTAATGAAAAGAGCGGTAAACAAGTTTACAAGTAACAGCAAGCTATTGTCGTGCTGGGTGTAGCGCAACTTCTAAAATGATGGCAAGGTGTGGTAGAAAATAATATGGTAATGGTTCGTGTATCCAGGATTGGATACGGGCTAAAAACGCTGGATAGGTTGCTGAAAACATCGATTAAAAAAAATTAAGTGTGAACGTAAAAATAAAAATCTTGTAACAATTACCTATTCCGTAACTTTTCACTGTGACATATATTTCTAGTAATTTTTTCTATCACATTTTACTTTGTTTACTTTGACACGTTTAACATCAAAGAAAGACCAGACTAGCCCAATTCTCAAGCCATAATATAGCCCAAGGATACATAATATACCCAAGGGTACATAATAAGCCACATAGACGTACATAAAGACGGACGTATCAATTATCCGGGGCATTTGGCTAAATTATGAGCCATTACTCGCCGTAATTAGTGCTCGAGATTATGTTGCGGGCCTATACAGGGTTAAAAGGAAAGGGTGTGCTAAGCCGAAAAGGGCTTACAGTACTCATCATTATAAACAACTATCACTAGTAAGGACGAATTCGGCTGTTCTATACAATTTGTCTAGTCTGATTGATATTTTTCTGTGAAACAGCTTATTTTTTTGTGGTTCCAGGCTTGGCGCTTAGTAAAAGTTTTTCATAGTGACACAATTTAATACAAGGACTCTTTATTGACCATAAAACGGAATTTACAAAAATAGTAAAACAAAAGAGAAAGGCACAAAAAGTGGTCTTAATGATGAGTACTTTTAGCCCTTAGATAATTTATTGAATCAGGCGTTACGTCGCGGTACTTCATCTTCAAATAACTGTTTTCAACTGCATTTCTAGTGTATTTCCTTCAAATCGCGTCGGGTATAAACAAGAAATTTTGAGAATTACAATTTTTTTTTTTTTATTGCCTAAACTATAAACATTTGTAATACATTTGAAAACAGCTACTTTTAGTCCTTTTCTCTTAGGGTGCCCTTATCTAATAACCCTGTAGATGCTATTTATTGTTATTAGGATAAATAATAATTGAGGGGCAAGGTTAACAGCCGCGTCTGTTTGTCTAGGACTAATGAGTCCTGGGTGGTACATTCACCTACTCGTAGGTTGGCCCAGATAACCGACAGAAAAAGATGGACCACTGCATTAGATGTGGGTGAAACCAAGAACTCCTCTAGATAGATTTTTTATTATTGAAGTTATACTTCTTTTGGCGCAATAGAGAAAAATGATGAGAGTGAATTTTTACGATGCGCGACACCTAAATTCTACACCATGAAGTTAGTTCTAGGTGGCACGATGCGCGCGCACACCGACAACTAAATTCTAAATCGTGAAGTTAGTTCTAGGTGGCATGAAAATTGATAACTATGTTCAAGTTGTATATTCTAGTATTTTTATATTTAGAACACGTGTTTCGTAAGAGTACAATTAAACAGTATGAATAAATAAATATTATTTTGGTGTTTTTATTAAATCAATTTCATATACGACGGTGATAGTATTTACTAATAATTTATTATTTATTAGTATATCTATATATATTGAATATTAGTGATAAAACTGATTTGAATAAACTGTTTTGAGTGCATTTATAGATTTGAGGTTAATTGTCGGTATGTATAATTTATTTTTCCATACGCCAAAAAAGTATAACTTCTAACGCGTGTAACTTCTAAATTAGTAATCATACAATAAAGGTACCTACAGTTTGCATAACATAGGCTTAACAAACTTAACATAGATAGATTAACTCTTTATTGTTCACGCCAGAAATAACATACAAATGGATAATAAAACACATAAAACCAACAACTGGCGGCCTTATTGTTAGAGCGATCTCTTCAAGGCATTTCAAGATAAATCTTTACTTTCACGCGCACGTACACAAGATCTACAGTGCCGCTAGTAGAGGAATATTGATATGTCAATGTGTGCGTCTTGTGTACGTACGCGTGAAAGTAGAGGATTTCTTGGCTTCACCCAAATCTGGCGCAATGGTCCATCTTTCTCTGGTTTATCTGAGGACCCTGGATTAAAAATCACTTTGATACCTAATGAATTCAGGAATGTTTGTGGTGGGTAATGCGTGTGTTTGGGTTAAGGCGGGTCTCCTGCGAGAGTTTTGGTGTACACACGACACAAAATATTGCTTTGTTATACATTTTTGAGCGAAATACGTGAAGTAGACTCGACCCAGCAGCAAAAACGTGGAGCGAAACAATAATTTCTCTAGATAGAGATCTATGGGTAGTGTTGGGTAGTGTGTAGACTATAGATCCTACTGTAGACCAAAATGTGTGTGTGCCTCTAAGTATGATTGTAAAGTGTGTGTCCTTTCCTTTTCACGGATAATTAATTATCTTTCTTCCATTTTCTTCCATTTGTTTCTCTTTAGCTGACGCCCATTTTTAAGTTTCAAGATGGGATGAAATATACCCATGCTTATTATTCTTGAAAAATTTAGTAAAACTGTGAAATCCGTGAAATGTCAGCAGTTACTAGGAGTTAATTAAAACATAGCCAAGCTTCCAAGATCCCGTTATCGCGCAAACCGTCGCAAAAACGCCATTAAAATGCAATCAAAAGAACCGACCACCCCTATTACTTTCTAATGGCTCCAGCACCAATAAATCACCAAAAATCTTCTCCAGAACAAAATAATTGTTCTCCGTTCTCGTGTGTTATCAATTTGGCAGTAATGACCCAATTTGGATTCAGTTGGGACCTCTCAGATAATAAAATTCATCATGAAACGTTTCCCAGGGCAAAAATTAATATTCCGATGATGTAACTAAAAGCACTGGCCGGATGTGGCGCAGGTTATAGGAGAGTGGCGTGTGACTATCATGATCTACAAACATTAAGCAACGAGTCATCATCATCATCATTTTCAACCTTTAATCCTCCCACTGCTGGGATACAGATCTACCTTCGCTGGCCATATTCCACCATGCTGGCCAAGTGCGGATTGGCGAGTTCACATACCTACGCCATTGAATTTCTACTCTGGACCTATGCAGGTTTCCTCACGATGTTTTCCTTCACCGAAAAGCCAGTGGTATGTAAATTCTTACATAAGTTCGAAAGAACTTATGTTGAGCAAGGAATGCATGACATAAAATGCTTCAAACATCATACGTTTGATTTTATAAACAAACATTCTATGGCATGGTTATTTTGAACCCACCAATTTAAATTCAAGGAGAGAACTCGTAAGTAAGTCTCTAATGTTAGAATTTGAATGACTTTTAAACCTTCAACAATTTTGCCAGTGTTGCGAAACGAGGCCAAGTTGGTATCTCTAGTGTCACAAATTAAAGATCTTTTTAAAGTTTGAACAATTTTGTCACCGTTGCAAAGCGAGACTTGAATTAAATCCGCTTAATCTTATAACTTGAAGCAAAGTCTCAGAACGGCTTCGATGAAATACTGCAAATTAAAATTGTTTAATGAATCAACTTTATTGCCCTGAAAGATTTGTTCGCGGTTAATTACATCAGAATACTTTTCGGATTGGTACCTACTCGTATTACTCAGCGGTTAGCTGACTTGGGTAAACTGTCGAATTTGCTAGAAAGATTTCTTGAGTTACTAACATTGCAATCAAATATATTTGAAACTATAAAACTAAACTAATATTATAAAGAGGTAAATATTGTATGTATGTAGGTTTCAATAATAACGTTTCACACTCATAGCTCTCCACTAGGATACCCTGTGTCGGGGATGCCATGAAACACACACAAAGAAAAGGACAACTAACACCCAGACCCAGAGCAGATATTTAAATTAATTCGTCTGTAACGGTATTTAAAATCGATTTTACCAATGGAAAGCTACACTTATCTCTGAGTGTGGGCTATATTTTATAGTCCCAAACCCGAGCATCTAGCTGATGCTCGATCATTGAATACTTCCACCAGACTTTCGACTATCTTTCGCAAACCAGTCCTTGTGTCCAATTCAGTCTCATTGCCAGGAAACCAGGCGACAACCTGGAGAAGCTGATGATGACAGGAAAAGTCGACGGCGGTCACGAGACTGCAGCAAATACCTAAGACAGTACGTAGAGATTGTAGACTCTTATCTTTCTTCAAACTTTTGTTTATCAAACATTGTCAAAAATCATTGGCAAAGTTTGTAATTTATCAAAAATATTATGTCAAACTTTTGCATATCTAGCAGTACCTAGAAGCAGTAGCAGTGCCTGGAAGAGATCGCTCTTTGCGATAAGGCACGCCAGTTGTTGCACTAGTTTTATAAGGATTATTATTATCCTTTTGTTTGTAATTTCTGGTGTGAACAATAAAGAGTTTATCTATCTATCTACTTATAGCGTAAATAGGTGTCTTAAAACGCGAGTTAAAATCGTGGATCTAACGTGATTTATTCATTGTAAAAATAAGGTAATTTTAAAAATATTTTCAAAACAAGCTTTTATTATCATCGGAGTTACCACACATATACCAAATTTCAGCTCAATCGGACATTGGTTCAAAATTAAGTAGCAAAATTTCACCCGAACAAACGTTATTTCATAGTTAGATAGTTAATACATACGAGTACATACATTGCAAGTTAAATAAAACCTTTAAAGAAGTACCTGTCCTTTAAGTAGTATTGCTCATTATACTACTATATGCATGCATATCTCGTAAAATATACAATATTTTATAAAAGTAAGTACGAGGGTTAGTACGCAGTAAGTTTTAAAACTTTACGCTCAAATTTAAAATATTCTAATCCACTTTACGAGCAACGAAAGTATGTTAAAATTAAAATAAAATTGAATTCTTCTATAAACCCAGTAAATTGCTGAAGCTCCAGTAAAACTAGCTTATCCGAGCAAACCCGGGCGCGTACGTGCGTCCATAAATTGTATCTTGCATGATTTAACTAGTGTTAGCACCTAGAGCGCCATTTTTGTTTTATACTCACCATTAAGGTACAATCGAGATCAAAATTCTTAGAAAAAAAAAACGGTTTTCATGGAAAAACAAAAAAAAATGCTAGACGAATTTGAATGATGCTCTTTGCTTCGTTGGTCCATTTTAATAATCTGGTAGAGTAGATTCGAATGAAACACGATATTGATAAGAGTACTTAGGACTTGGGTTTCACAAATTTGATTATTTCGACGGCTATTAATGTCAAATTCGTTGATCTAAAATACCGTACTTGAAAGCTGCTGACTCCTAATTCGGATTAGCTCATTCAGCCTTTACAAAATCAGAAACAAATTTTGAAAAAAAAAGTAAGCATGTTGTCGACTCGCCAGTACATTTCCATACATTTCCCATACATCTCTCCGTTCGGCCATACATTACGGCAGAGTATAATACTACCATAACTAACTGTCCGAAGCACTGTCTACCCTCAAATCTGAATAAAGTTGCCTGCCGGATAACCGCGCTTTGATTTAACTTCATGGCTGTAATAATGGTGTTTTCGAAGATTTTAAGTAAGTTATTGGTGTTTACTAGATTTTGTATTATTCAGATTTTGGAAAATTTTAGTTTATATGTGTTTGCCAGGTATTATGGCTAGTGGAAACTACGTTTCTTGGCGCTGCGACTGCTCGGCGACAGGACGCAATCTGAGTACCTACGACAATGATATTGTTACTAATTGCTACACTAATATTATATTATTAAGTTTATGCTTGTTGCTCAATCACGCAAAAACATCTGAACGTAGTTTATACCCTGGATTACCATATAGGTTATGTTTTATCCCGGAAAATGCGGAACGTTTTGATATAATATTTCTCTGCATTTTCTGGCATTGAAATGTGTCGTCATGCAGCTTCTTTTACCTTCAAAAATATTAAAACGATTTTGTCTGTTACTGGGGTCACTCTTCAATGTTATATTATCATCATTAGCCAATTTCATAGGCCCTTTGATTGTCTCCCAAAGGGACCATCATGTTTTACGGCAGATTATTTCAACATTAACAATTCCATTTGTGCGTGAAAGGCTACATTAAAACCATAATTTCATCTGCAAAGGCAGACCAACCCCAGCCCTTTAGCATCTTATACTCGTAGTGACCAACACAATTTACGTACCAATAGTTTTAAGCTGGAGCCACTATCATATTCTCTACCTAAACATTAAAGAAAATGTTAGTACCCTAATTTCGCCAACTCCATTTATAACTTTGTCGCTGTTAACATCCCAATTTGAAACCAAAGAGAATACTGAATTAAATCAGGCCCTGAAAGAAAGGGTCTCCTATTTAAGGACAGTTAATTTATAGCAAAGGGAGAAGGTTTAACCAAATCTATTTAGGGCACAGGTGGGTTGAAACGGACGCGACATGAGAGATTGAGGCATTGCTAAGTGTTTTGGTCGTTGAGTTGATTTAAAATATTTTTGAAAATTGTAATACTTAAAGGCTGAGAAGAAAAGACAAAAATAATAAGAAGGCATATTGGAGATTTTGTACATTCGAGTTTTCGATTTATTCGAGGGTTTTTTTACTCGAGATTTTGAAGCATTAATTAATATGCTTGTTCGTGCTTTTGATATTCGATTAATTGACATTAGATCCAAGGAAGCTATAATTCTATGCAGCTAAAGTATTTATTTTGTTGCATTTTGCGAAAATATTAACTGAATCGATCGTGATTAAATTAGGTAAAAAAGATAGTCAAGTCATGAGTATCAGAGTCCCTACTACAGCTACGTGTTTCAGCTATTTTTTTAGCTCAGTTTTTTAGAAATTCCTCCTACCACATCGTCTGCCTTGTAATTCTACCAAACCTTCAAAACTACATAAAACGAGTCAAATTATTTTCAAAATCAATTAATTTCAAACACCGCTTCGATCGAGTCGAATAAATCACATTGTAGAGTCAGCAGAAGCGACGCTTAGTAATTTAAAAACGTAGGTACTTCGATTGCGAACGAGATTCCGTCAGCAAATATATACGTCTTACTATCGGCTACTCACCGCGGCGGATTTGTCAGACTACTGCCGTGGGGTAGCGTCGGCAAAAACATCGCTGTTATGAAATAGTTGGCAGCTTCTATCTATTCACTCGTATCTATGACTCTTGGTGGAAAGATTAAAATTTTAATTAAATATTGTAGATTAGGTGATGCTTGGGATTTCATGCCTCGGTCTTCGCCCTTGCTTGTTTAGGGCTATTAGGTACTTAGGCGTTAATACTTAATCCTATGTATATTTGTATATTTATACAAAAATAACTTGAGTAGAGTCAATATAATCTTGTTGACATTTCGAAGATCTTTAATTCATTGCAATAAAAAAAATAAGCTCGTTTAGTACGAAGTATTTAAAAACTTTCTGGTTTTCCAAACAGTTTTGTTGATTATTCTGCTGTCTGTATACAGTGCTTACGGGAGCTCTCCGGCTCCCTTTCGGGCAGGAAATTGAGTGAATGTTTTCCAATCTAATCGCATCTGTGCTGATACTCGGGACAGTCTGTGTTTTTCAAACATTTTAGCGCCGAGACCGAGCTAGATTTTCAGCGATGTATCGAGTCGGTACTGGTGGCATATTAGTGGCTGTGCATTCGAATACGGAGTGAATCGGTTGGGGGTGCGAATAATCGAGTTGGTGAATCGAGTTATTTGGAATTTGTAGAAGTATAATGTTAAAGTTACAGAGGTCAGGGTACTCCATTGTTGTGATATAATTTATAATTTTTTGTTGTAATAATAATTTTTTTATCATTTTAATATTTTACAATTTTCAGAGATAGTTTTAAGTTAATAATTTTTAAACTTATCAATTAATTTTGACTTACCTTATGTAACTAATCGTTGTTATGAGGTGAATAAAAATCTAAATCTGAATTTAATGTTCGGGTAAGACCTAACCCGGTAGTAACCTTAAATAAGCTGTCATGTGGGGACAAAAAGCCACACTTGATGAATAGCTTCAGCTTTTTTTTTGATAATATTTAATTACCGTAGTAAAAGTTTAGACACAGACTTTTTCAGCATAGGATTTTTAAAACAGCCCTGTATTTTCCACATTCTTTGACAATTCAGTTCATAATCAATTCAACCGTTTAGTTCTAAAAATATTAAAGGATAGATATAAATCCATCCTAGATGAGAAAAGTTCACGGAGTTCTTTCACATTTATTCGACTGCACACAAAAGAAAAATAATACAATTTATGCTATCTTTGCACATTGCTAATACAGTTTCTGAAGGTTGGAAATGGAATAACTACGCGAAATGACGCCGAAATTTGATTGCATGTATGTTGTATGTGATCTGCTTATCTAAATAAATTAATTTTAAGAATATTTTTAATAACAAGATTTTATTGCATTGTCCTGGAGTTACACACGTTTTTTCAGCTCAACCTGACATCGGGAAGTGGTTCAAAATTGAGTTGCAAGATTCCACCCGAAGAAACATAGAATTACATACATACATTGCAAGTTAAATAAAAGCTTACTAAATCCTAAAGACGAAATCAACTTACTTGTTTTCACAATAATTACACTAAAAGATAGCTGAAATTCTTGAAAAAAGTTAGTATAATAAAGTGGATAGCTAATAATTTTCACCAGGCACTCGCCATTAACGTACAGGGCAATAAACTCATTCGACGGAGATTCGAGCCACGATCTTTATTTTCAGTTTAAAATTAATAGCTTTTCGTAAAAATAATAATTTCTTTGCTACAAAGCGAAAAAATTATTACCACCACACCTCTAAAAAAAATTGAAGAGCGGTACTTAGATTTCAAAGGTTTTAAGTTTTAGCTTTAGTACAAGTAGATTTTGATTAATTTGGTTAAGATGAATTTTTCGTTTTCTTAAACATTTTTGCATCAAACATGAGCCCGGGTGTGTCTACTTTGCAACATCCTTACTGGCTGGCTTCTTTAAATACATGTCAAGACGCTTACCAATCAAATTTCAACGTGTATTTTTAATTAATTTATTTATTTCATGTTTCTCATAGTCCAACTAGATGATGATGAACATGATGATGATGAAATAATCACATTAAAACCAAATTAAATTTTATTAAACGTAAGAAAAATAAAACGTTATTAACTATTTCGTTTCCAATTTTCTTTTCAGCGCCTCAAAGTCACACTTCGGGCTTCAGCACCCTAACAGCATACCTACTATTATGTTTACATTTACATGTAGATATATACTTACTATGCCTACATACTTCCTCATGCATACTCGCTTCCTAATTTGTCTCCTCAATTATTCAGCACTACAGCAGGCAAGCGGTGACCCGAGTCGCGTGAAATCATTCAAAAAACGCTCTTTAAATATGATTAAATATTCCTGGCGGCACGAATCGCCACACCTCGGTTTATGGGCCATTATGGTATGCATGATATATCACGAGAGCTGTATTATTAATTGTTGAAACTAGTTTAGAAATTAGATTAGTCTTTTTAGATTTCAAATCACATCTTACTCTCCTACTTACCAATACTAATCCTTTTGTTTGTAATCAATGGTGTGAACAATAAAAACTTTAACTATCTACATATCTATCTACCATAATTATTTTTTATAAACTTGAGTGACGAGACGACTAAATCGATCGCCTGATGTTAAATATCACGTTTGCCTAAATCACGGGTATGAACGGTATAACGGTATACCTGTTATGAACATGTCTACGCCACTCAGAATTATGAACTTTTAACAATTCAGGACCTTACGCGGCACAGCATTGCTCGTCACCCTGAGATAGAAGACGTTTAATTTCCTATTTGCCCTGAAATTTCACTGGGAACATTTGCTTTTAATACGGAACACAGTAAATATGAAATAAATAAATATTAAAGTTTGTGTGTTGTTCATAGAAAATTATCAATGACACTCGACAAAATGTATGGAACTGTGTTTTTTTCGCAAATTCCAGATTGGCCCCATAGTAAAAGTTGTCCATAATGATGAGTACTATGAGCCCTTTTCGGCTTAGCATACCCTTTTCTTATAGCCCTGTGTATATTTACTTTTACCTATCGCAGCAGTAGCTGATCCCTGCCCGGGTTCGCATGTCTATTCACTATGTTTTCCCTGAATAATGATTTGTTTGCTATCAGATAAGAGTAGAAAATAAACTCGTTCACAAGTTAGGTATACAGTGCATGCTTAACTGTGTGTTGGCAACCAATTTATGTGTTTGTTTTTTAAAAGTGGGCTAGTGAAGTGGTAAGGATCGCAGAAATAGTCAGTCTTGTAAAGTTTTACAATTCTTACTGGTCTTACGTTCTTACGAAGTCTATTTTTCAGCTACAGACTCTATAGATTAATTCATGTTAGATGATTCAGTTGTCTCATTTCAGAGCCAGTTCCAAGTATTGGTTAGATGTATCCGTCGTTTTCTACTACACTTCATTATTTAATTCATATTACGTCACTTACATCAGCATTCTAACTAGACCAGATCAATGTAATGTAGAAGTCTGTTCTCCCCATGATATTAATTAAAACTATGGGACAATTTATATTTTGATATTTCAGTCTCTCTTTCAAGACTTTGTCGATTGTTTCCTTATGCTGAAATGCGCCATTAATCATTAGTGGGCTGATGTCAAAAGCCTAACCTAACCTGTCAACCATAAAAAAGCATACCGTTTTGCTCTACATGTTTTTTAAAGTGAAGTCTTGAAGTGAGCTTTGAAGCAAGTTTAGTAAGTCTTGAAAGTAAGCCCAAGACAGCCTCGCCCGTCCCTACGGCCGCAGGGCCGGAGTCAACACTGCATTTATTATTCAGCGCTGCACTACACGGCAGCGTCCTTTGTGCTGTACTTGTGTAATCAAGCTAGTTCTCCTCATTAGCGTGCTGCTATTTAATAGCATAATAAAAACCCTAATTTTGAATGGTTACGCTTTTATCATCTTATACTTTATGCTAGGTTGAGTGAAGCGCGTGCGTGTTAAACAATAAAGTTTGATTTATTTCAGTTACCCTGCTTAGTCAATATGAGACAATACAAACATCTGTTACAGTTTCTACAATACAATTAAATTAATAAAACATAACATACAAGGTTATGAGGATAGGGTATCCTAAGCCGACAAGGGCTTTTAAAATCATTGACATTTTTCTGTGTTCTATTTAGTAAATAAAACTAAGTAGGAAAAAAGTTTACGATTTATATTTTTTATCAGAGGCCTGATTCTGGAACGTGAGATACCATCGTCACATTTATTCACATGACTTTTTAACGAGAATGATAAAGCGCTCAGAATAGCTTGTAATTGTATTTTAATATCACTAAAAATCAACAAAAAACTAAAAACTATGTTTTGAAAAAGATATCTATTTATTATGTATTATTGACTAGGAGAAACTCTACATTTTGATAACAGCTAGTAAATTTTATTTGAACAGAGGATGATAACCAACGCGTCTCGGCTAAATCAAATAAATACAAGGGATCTTGAGCTAATTATATATAAATTTAATGACGACGATTATACAAGGTTATGAGGAAAAAGTGTGCTAAGACGAAAAGGCTTATAGCACTCATCATTATGAACAACTTTTACATGGGACCAACCCGAAAATTGCAAAAAAAATGCTGTTTTGTCGAGAATCATTGTCATTCTTCTATCAAATAGCTGTTCTTTTTTTACGATTTCAGGATTGGTCCCATAGTAAAAGTTGTTCATAATGATGACTACTATACGCCCTTGTCAACTTAGCTTACCATTTCCTGATAGCCCTGTAGATTAGATTGCTTAATTTTTTTTCATTAAGTTTATAAATAATTAGGATAGATATACCTTTCCACAATCTCGTCTAACAATTCAGTAACCCTCTCTTTATAAATAGAATCCTCATTAGCGATTTCTATAAATTCATCGCTGCGAGACACTAAATTTACTTTTTCACTTCTGACGGGATCAGAAAACAAATTCTTCTTCCATTTACTGCTAAAAGTAGTATAAGGTACTATTAACGAAGCTTGTGTCATACCGAAAACCAAACTGTCATCATACGCTTCTTTGAGGCTATCTTTTGGAAAAACTATATTCACATCAATATTACCTTCTTCAAGTATATCAGAAAGAGTCTCATAATAAATATCAATAAGCTCGGAGGTGTACTTCTCTCTACAAGCTTTTGAAGTATTAAAATATATGATAGAGGAAAGATCAAGCATAGGCGAGGCGTAAACCACTGTTTGAAAATCAACTAGCAGCGCATGAGGCTCAATTTCATCGTCTTTGATAAAAATATTGTTGCTCCAAAGATCTCTATGAACAACAACGTTGCGATACTCCTTATTCGGTTTCATTAGCTCCATTGCTTTGTCAAAAAGCTTTGGTATAACTTCATCTAGTTTATCATCAAAATCGGGATTTGCCTTATATTTAGAAAAGACTTTCAGATAGTCTATGACAGCGTTTCTTCCTACATCACGCCAAATTTTGCTAAGATCAGGTTCTTGTAAATTCTCACTGTGGTCGTCCCAAATTCGGTACGTTTTCCCAAGTTCGATGCTTTTCTTTTCTTCGTAAACATAGGATTGTGCGTGAAATCTGGCCACTGACTTTACAGTTGCTTTTAGAGTATTGAATGTCATAGTTTCTCTGTAGTAAGGCATGTTATATCCCAGTTTGCGGACATCCTCAAATACGAACAGATCTTCTCGCATGTAAAGCGATTTCGGCCGCCATTTTGTTGTGCCTGCAAAAGTATATTTGATATTGATTAAAAATTATTAAAATCTGATTTATTAGGTTACTTTGGAAGTGAGTAATAGTTATTTGTTATACAAGAGTGCAAAGTTGCTTTTTAACCGCGTGTTCAATTTTGATGACCGAGCAAGCGAGGGAATCAAAAGAGCACGAGGTGAAAAATCTTTGCACTCGAGTGCAACACGTAACTTTTCATTCCACCTCAGCGAGGAAAGAGTATTTTTAATCTTCAATATCTGAGTGGAAAAGCTCATTTGCGCATTATTATCAGTTTCAGTCAATTCTGTTGGCGTCAAACAAACTTCCTCGTCGCTAGAATTACTCATTTTAGTTTTTTCACTTGTTTTCAAGTTTCTTGTTTTTAATATAAGGTTTAACAATGACGTGAAAAAATGCCGCGTAAAGAACCGCGTACAAAGCAAATTGAAAAGACAACCAAGAAGGTTCCGAGTCTGAGTTTTTAACAAATTAAAAAAAAGTTGTATGATATATTCGGCACCATAGAGGTAGCAGTAAATAGGTTTAATGTTTTTTTTAATTCACAAACTTAGTGCACACGATGTTCTAAATTCAATTTACTTTATCCTCTAGAGAATAAAAACGGCTTTTCCACTCAGTTATTGAAGATTAAAAATACTCTTTCCGAGATGGTGGGATGAAAAAATGATTTAAATAATCAGGCGTTACTTTACGGAAGTTCATCTTAAAATAACTGTTCAACTGTTCAATTGTATTTTCACCTTCAATATACACTAGAAATACAATTAAAAACAGTTATATAAGAATAAAAATGACGAGGTCTAAATGTGTAACTACAGCTGCCATCTTATTTTTTCTTAGCTACAGGTAACATTGTTTACTGAAGGCTACGTGGTCGAAGCTTCGACCAGAAACTAGTTCATTAGAATTCGAGTAGGTATCTCTGCACCTACATACATCACGGTTTACGGTAGATATATTTATGTAGTTTTAGGTATACGATTTCATGATACCTAGCACTAGTACCTACTAGGGTAACTAACTTATGTAAAATGCATAGCTTACCTTCACCATTTTCGAAATGTTCAAACAGCTCATTCAGCATCACATACTCCTTGTAGAAAAACCTCGACTCCTGAAGAAACTCCGCCTTCCATTGGTCGACCCTCGGCATACACTTCACGAACAGCTGCATCTCACTCCTCACTCCATCCTTTTCTGCTTCCATTGTCAACTTCAAATGATCTCCTAGATATCCGATAATTTCCTTAAAGTTTTCTAAGCGCCATTTTAGTGATCTAGTGAATCCAAGCCTTTTTGCAACTAAATTGATTTCAAAATCGTTCAGCAGTGTCATTGCACTGGGAAATTCTTTGAGATATTTGTTAAATTAGCTGAAGCCAGTGCTATTATAGATAGAACTAAAAATTGTTTGTTTTTTTTTTGTGGTAATAACCTTTGTTTTTTTTCTTCAGGGCAAAGGTCTTCATCAATTTCTAGATAGTTCGGACCCTCGTAGAATGAAAATATAAATATATTTACTTTTTTTAAACTGTGATGAAACTCCGCTGAATTTAATTAATTGAAAACTAAAATTGTTTATCACGGGAACATGCTTTTATACACAACTCACGAACACAGATATAGTTGATTAGATAATAGTAAGAATAAATATTAAATTAACTATTTGACTCTGATTAGATATGAAAACGTGAATGTAATAAATAATCTAGTTTGTTCTCTATTCAGTATCTTAAAATTACAAGATGTATGCGCGTGGTTTCACTAGATTTTCTATTATGAGATATTTTGTTGGGCCATTAGTGTCCCACTACTGGGCAAAGGCTTTTCTATCCTCTAATAATAATAAGAAAAAAAAACATATACCTAGCTAAATTAAAATTTTAAAACATTAAATTTCAAAAATAAAATTGTTTTTCTTTTTTATATTCAGAGGGTGCTTGCTGTGTTGTCTATGCGCCAGATTTTTACTAATTCAGCTGAAATACAACAGAAGTTCTCTGACTCATTTGTCTGTTCGCGTAATGGCCGACGTTTGTCTTCGAAACAAACACGAAATCACCGAATTTCCTACTCTTTTTTCGTAATTTATTCGTATTTATCACCTACCATTTAACCACATATTTCCAAAAACATTCCACGGTATCGTTTTCCAATACTAAATCACAGTCAACAATTTAACCAAACTGTGCATTCCGCCGCACGAGGGCGGAAAACGAAAAAAACCGCCCTCGTCAACCGCCCGCCCAAATGAGTAATGCCGCTACGTGGTCAGCATTCGACAGCGGGGGCGGATTAAGGAGTGGGGCTCCTTGGGGCTACATATAGAGATTATGATCCGATAAACTAAAAATTACTATTTTTTATTCAAATAGATACGAGAAATCTCGTATAGGGGTCAACTTTAATTTGTGATGCTTCGCTTCATCATCATTAGCCTATTTAATATCTGTCCACTGCTAAATACACACTTCTCCTAAAGAACGCCACATGACATGATGCCTTACGCATTTTATTGCCACCATCACCATCTTGCCTAATAGGTCGTCGCTCCAAGTATCATCGGGAAAACAAATTGCACTGATTTGACTGACTGATTTTCCAAGGTAAAGAGCGAAAGAGATGAGTAATGAGTATGACAATGATAGAATGGGTGTCTGAGATAGTGTGAGAGTGTAATTGATCGTTGTTATAAAGTCAATTAAAATCTAAATCTGATGAGTGAGTGACAGCCTATACCTATTTAATTAGGCTTACTCCAACATTTCTGCAATATTATTATCTTTATCCCCCGAACCATCCTCCTAGGTCCGTCCACGTCCAACAGTGATATTTCACTGGTATATGGCGTAGTATTTAATAAATTTTTATGCCCCGGGAGGTTTCGAGTGGTGGTTTTATTGGTGAGGCGGCGGCGGCATCTTAATAGATGGCGCGAAATTTTAACGTGCTAAATGCTTTTTGAAAGCATAACTTAACACCTATATTGTAACGTAAATGCCAGGTCAATGCTTTGTTAAGTAGCTATAATAGTAAATCAGGTATTTGTACAGTAATGTTAAGGTTGCCTGGAAGAGATCGCTCTTAGCGATAAGGCCGCCAGTTGTCGCACTAGTTTTATGTGTTATAATTCTTTTGTTTGTAATTTATGGTGTGAACAATAAAGAGTTTATCTATCTATCTATCTATCTAATGTACTAGTGCAGTTGTGCTATTATGTATTCTGTGGTAATGCGCAAGATTTTTGTATTTTAACTGTTGTATTTGGATTCGGTTTAATACGAGAGTCGGTTTAGCAAAAGAGTCGAAGCTATTGTTTCTGTTCTACTATTCCTGTTTGTGCTTTTTGGTGGTATTATTGATAATATAACTAACATGGTTTTGAGACATTTGGGTATAATATTGGGATTACTCAGGAAACATTGAAGACACTGAACAAGTATAGTTTTAATCACATTCGGTGATCTTTTTCAATGAGTGATACGTGATGCGCTCCGGCTCATCTTGACTCTGAGCCAGGCAAGGCTCAATCTTACGTAAGTAGTCCCATGTATTTACAACAAAACTGTGTCAAAAAAGTGTTTCATTTTGTATTGTACCTACAACTGTAGATTACGTCCTCTACCACCAAGCTAAATTCTTTCAGGGTTCCTCCCTAATTACCACAGATTATAACAACAATAGATAAGTAACTCGCAAAGCGCCCATCAGGTCGGGTCGGCAGCAAATATTTATTAAATAATTTTGCATTAGCCCCGAGCTTAGTTCGCGGCAGACGAGTGTGGTAATCGGCTTACGTCTACTGCGGGACGGCAAAGATTATTTTATTGGTGTAGAAGGGTCGGAACTGTTATTTTAACCTTTATGGCACTAAAGGCGAAAAAAATGATTGGCTTTGAAGTTTTGGGTCATGTTTGATTTTTTTGTAGTTTAGTGTCGTCAGTAGTCAGAAGTACCTATGTGAAGTTTTTTGCGTCATTCTGAAATAATAACCTAGAGAAGAAAGACTGTAGGTTAGGTTGATATTCCATCGACATGACTGTTACCAAATTATTAGGTACCTAAATCCTAAAACATGTAATTTCAATTTCAATAAACAAAATAAGTACATACCTAAGTACGTAAACTTGACCAACCACATCGAATACTCAATATCTTTTTTTGAAATTTAAAAACTGTCACAACTGCACCACTACTCTTCCAATCTTTGCCAAAGGTTTCCTAACATTGTGGAAGTTTGAAATTCACCGTCCATGTGTGAGTGTGTATGATTACATGTACGGCTTTGTAGTTACCTGTACTGAAGTTTTGGCATACGCTTTTACTTGTCACATCTTTGCATAGAGAAGCGAGTCTGCTTTTATGAAGAGAATTGCATTTCTGTACAAGTTCTGAACATGCTTGTGTTGATAATAGGGTGGGACTTAATCGCATTATGAGTTACGAAGAGCACCTCTATTTCATATTTTACTCTATGGTTGGAAATATAAAATAATCCTTATTACTTAGTACCGTGTAGAAATGTTTGCTGAAAAACCATATAAATTCTGCAAACTGCTTTAGAATTATTTTTGTTGCTTTAATTAAATTTTGTTGAGTACTTCACGATATTTTATGATAATCGTAACTAGAATAATAATTATGCTTCAACGGAAAGTTGATGCAAAAAAAAAACATATAGTTGGTACAGTTGGTGCTAACATAATATACTCGTATTATACGAGTATTAGCCCTAAAAAAGGTTGACACATTTTTTATGGTTTATCTTTTCTACTCGGAAAAAGTCCGCATTTGGTCACCAACTGTTTTCAATTGTTGCCTCATAAAACCCATATGAAAGAAATAATCCAATGAATTATGCAAAACAGGCATAAAAGTTCATTACAACATAAAGCCATTTTAGCTCAAAAAATAATTTCAAAAACCATTTATGTCAAAACTTTTATATCTTACTTCTGAAACATCGTTTCGACACAATTCTGTATTTTACTTCTTAAACAAGCAAAAGATATAACCATGTCACAATAAATACTTGTACAATTATCTCATAATAAAGATAAAGCTACGCCAAAATCGTACAGCGACAAAATCCTAATGCGTGCGTATACAACCAAGGCAGTACCAAAGATTCATCAAATGCACGCAGCCGTCAGTACAGAGATCAAAGAAACTCCTTTCTTTTCCTGTCGTGTGATTTACACTGTGGATTTACACTACTGACGTAAAACCATTAATAAAATTTTGTTTTGCACGAATGTGGAAAGAGTTATGTACTGAAAATATGCAATGTTCCACGTCTCATTCTAAATTAAGTGTCGCGGGACATGCGTTTGGACGCGCGAGACGCTCTAATGAGTGATGTACCATTGTATCTACTAAAAGTTTTTAAGGTTCCGTACCCAAAGGGTAAAACGGGACCTTATTACTAAGACTCCGCTGTCCGTCTGTCACCAGGCTGTATCTCATGAACTGTGACAGTTAGACAGTTGAAATTTTCACAGATGATGTATTTCTGTTGCCGCTATAACAACAAATACAAAATACTAAAAATCAGAATAAAATAACTATTTAAGGGGGCTCCCATACAACAAACATGATTTTTGCCGTTTTTTAGATAATTGTACGAAACCCTTCGTGCGCGAGACCGACTCGCACTTGGCCGGTTTTTAACTTAGTATCACTATGATAAAGTAGTGTTTTGCATAGAAATTCAAATTCAAACTTAATAGGTATTACTAAGTAAAGCACTATTTATTTTCATGCGAATCGAACCAAACCTATTAATATGATTATTTTTTTATTGGTATAGAGGTAGATTACCTAAATTTACACATACCTAGGCGTTTTATTGCTGAAATAATAATAATTTCCTTAGAAAGTATAGCGAAAAACCGCGAGGCTCAGCTAAGTCTTTTAAATATAAGTAAATTCATTATTATTACATAAATACGTATCTAATTATATGTACCTCTATACTGGTATTTATAGAAGTGTCAGCATTTTTTGCCCACTGCATTTTTTTTTGCACAGAAATCCATTTAGCAATCCGACAAAAACATGAGTACCTAACACCTCATTAGCAACAAAAATATTCTTAGCACATAAAATTATCTAGAGAAGTCTGAATATTACAATTACAATAATTACAAATTACGATTATCTACAAATCAGGTAATTTATAAAGAGGTAAATAAACTTTAGGGTTACAGTGCACTAAGCTGCATGTATATTGGCGAACTTTTGTAAGAACTTTAGTTGTTTTAGTATAAAATGCTATACCTACTTACACAACAACGTTTTTTAACGTGGGTGGCAACAGCATGCGAGCCGCCTGATGGTAAGCGACCGTCCGCGTCGCTTGCTCGAGGCGGAGGCTCCCAGGTAATACATATTGCCAACCTTTTAAGACTCTGTTAACAGAAAAGCATAAGCCGCATTAACACCGTAAGCGTAATTATTTATAGCGTCATTATTAGATAGCATTCGAAGTTTTGATCATTGCAATATTTTTTTTTCATGTGTTTTGTTCCGCCTTGCACGCACATTACACGTCGTCGTATCAAAATTAGACGACACTTTTAATTGAGGCAGATACAGGGTTTTAAGGACAGAGTATGCTAAGTCGAAAAGGGCTCATGTTACTCATCATTATAAACCTACGGAACGAACCACGAAAGAAAAATATCAGCTGTTCCATACATTTCGTCGAGTGTCAATGAGTGTCATTGACATTTTTCTATGGAACAGCTGATTTTTTCGCTATTTTCGGGTAGTTCGCATAGGTAGTAAAAGTTGTTCATAATGATGAGCCTTTTTCGGCTTAGCATAATTATCTTTTCCTCATAATCCTTATAACACGTAACGTTGTTGTCACGTTCTCGCACGACAAAAAGTGACTACGAATTGTCGCGGCGCGCATGCCAAGTCTTTTGGTGTGATGCCACCCTAAGCAGGAAAATCAACGCGTTCAAAAAGAATAGTTTCCGAGAAATCGGGAGTTAATTTCATGGTTAGTTGAATCGGTTAAGTGATGTAAAAATGTTTTGGGTTTGAGGTCGAATGGGCGATCGGACTAATTGAGATGATTCACTGACAGTTTTATCTTTTTATCAGGAAAACTGAATTCTACTATATCCTACTATTACATATGTGAATGAACGTTTGTATGTATGAATGTTTGGTTCCCAAAAGTCCAAAAATAAATTACAAACACTGTAAAACCCTATTAGAGATAGGTACGAAAGGTCTTATCGCTAAGACTGATCTCTTCCAGTCATTGGACACGAGCCGAGGTATAGTTAAGACATTGCCGGAGTATGAACAGTGTAAAATGTAGTGACAGAGGTTCCAGATGGAAAAATTAACGGTCTCTGAAGCGGGGGAACCCGCGGGGCGCATCTAGTTCACAATAAACTCAACTTACCTTGGGTTTTTAGGGTTCGGAATCTCCTTCGGGGAAGGACCGCCCGGTGTCTGACTGTATGTAACGGCCAATTATCTAAGGAACTACAAAAGCTAGTAGCTTGAAATTTGGCATAATGCAAGATAATGTTTTCCGCTAAAATCAGAAAAAAATGCTGGGACCTATAGTCTTTAATCTTTAGGACCTATTTTTCAGTCAAGCAATGATGTCATGTGGGGTATTAAATATATAAGTGGGGCACTGATTTAGTTTTTTAATTTAATTATATTGTAATATTCGTCTGTAATTTCATAATGATAAATAAAAATCTTTTAGTCATCCAGTTTACTTCGTAAGTACCGCGAGTGGGATAATTAATTATATATAGTTTAGAACCCTCGAAATGCGGGTTTAGGCTTTGACAGTTTTTATTATTTCTGGTTTTATTTATTCATTTGTTTGTATTATCTTACTTACTCAAAAAAGCAAAAAAAAAACAGTTCCTTTAGGTTATTGAGTAAAAATGTGGGACACAACTAGTTTCCCATAATCCCAGCTTACCTTGCCTTTTTTATTAACCGACTTCAAAAAAGGAGGAAGTTATCAATTCGTCTGTTTGTTTTTTTTATATTTTTTTTTTATGTTTGTTACCTCATAACTTTTGACTGGGTGAATCGATTTTGATGATTCTTTTTTATTAGAAAGCTGACGCTTCCCATTTGGTCCCATTTCAATTTAGTCAAAATCAAATCAAAATCGATTCACCCAGTCAAAAGTTATGAGGTAACAAACATAAAAAAAAAAACATACAGACGAATTGATAACCTCCTCCTTTTTTGAAGTCGGTTAATAATGTTCTTGTTTATTTCGAATTTCGTTTATAGAAAGATTGAAATTGGGCTCAGAATCGATATTATTTCATATTTATTTACACGTGTTGGCTGTAGGGGTTTGACACGTGTATCCAAAAGCGAGGCTCGAAAACGTTCAAAGTAAGGAATAAATACTTTATCCCACACTCTGGCATGAGATATTTATCCGCTTTCGGAAGCTAAACTTCCAATATCCAATTCATTTATTACATCATTAATCTTCACCAATATTATAAAGAGGAAAGATTTGTATTTTGGGTGTTTGTTGCGATTAAACTCAAAAACTACTAGACCGATTTCAAAGACCTTGATCATAGTGTATGAAACAGCAGATTTTTTTGTGAATTTTCGAAAGTCGTACAACGAAAGTGGCTTTGATCAATGCATAGAAGCTGCTTGCAAAAGGTCTTCAACATTTTAGAGTTGTAGGTATATCGTGGGCTTACTGCAAGAAGTTATTAACTGCTAAATCAGTGCCAGGCTGGCCACAACTTCGAGCGCATCACGCTTGTAGAGAAGAAAGAGAAAAAAGATAATAAAAAAAATAATAAAAAAGAAGAAGATAATAGTTATTTGTTATACAAGAGTGCAAAGTTGCTTTTTAACCGCGTGTTCAATTTTGATGACCGAGCAAGCAAAGGATTCTAAAATTGAATCACGAGCGCAGCGAGTGATTCAAAATTAGAATCCTGAGCGTTAGCGAGGGAATCAAAAGGGTATACACCCATTTGCTAGAATTTCATTTGCCATAATTTTATCTGCTATACTGGTCAACAGACATAATATTGTTTCTCATAATTTTATATGTTATACTCATTGTTTACTATATTAGTCACGTGCTAGAAACTTTGTTTTCCATAAAGTCAATTTCAATAATATCATTTGATATCATCATTGTAAGGCGTAATTATCATATGCCATAACATCATTTGCCATCGAAATAACTTCTAGAAAAAAACCATAAAATCGGTTTAAGCTAAACGATCAATAGGTTAGGTTAGAACATGAAAAACAACGCACGAGCCGAGCGAGCGTGCCGCGGCAGCGGCCGGCGAAGTGCTAGAAAGCCAATCGCTTTTTAGGACAAAGGCGATAGTTAATTTTCTACGGAAGCGACATGGATCGATTATAGTGATAAGTAGGTATTGGAAATAAAAACGATCAATAGGTTAGGTTAGGTTATGTTAGAACATGAAAAACAACGCACGAGCCGAGCGAGCGTAGCGAGCGTGCCGCGGCAGCGGCCGGTGAAGTGCTAGAAAGCCAATCGCTTTTTAGGACAAAGGCGTTAGGTTAATTTTCTACGGAAGCGACATGGATCGATTATAGTGATAAGTAGGTATTAGAAATAAAAACGATCAATATGTTAAGTTAGGTTATGTTATAACATGAAAAACAACGCACGAGCCGAGCGAGCGTAGCGAGCGTGCCGCGGCAGCGGCCGGCGAAGTGCTAGAAAGCCAATCGCTTTTTAGGACAAAGGCGTTAGGTTAATTTCTACGGAAGCGACATGGATCGATTATAGTGATAAGTAGGTATCAGAAATAAAAACAATTTTAATGGCTTTTTTTTTTAATAATTTTTTTTTTGGGCTTGGATGTATTTGAAATTAATTTAGTATGGCGTTGAAATATTCTGTTAAATAATATTATTGCAATTAATAAAATGGATAATAATACGTATGGCACTCGTATCATTATGAAATCTAATGTACGGGCAAACAAGAGTATGTCACATAACTTTTATGGTAAACAAACAATTCGGGCAAATGAAATTCGGGCAAGTAAAATTCGGGCATTTGAGAATTATTGCTTATATTCTTCGGGCAAACATTAGACAACCAATCAAAAGAGCACGAGGTGAAAAATCTTTGCACTCGAGTGCAACACGTAACTTTTCATTCCACCTCAGCGAGGAAAGAGTATTTTTAATCTTCAATATCTGAGTGGAAAAGCTCATTTGCGCATTATTAACAGTTTCAGTCAATTCTGTTGGCGTCAAACAAACTTCCTCGTCGCTAGAATCACTCATTTTAGTTTTTTCACTTGTTTTCAAGTTTCTTGTTTTTAATATAAGGTTTAACAATGACGTGAAAAAATGCCGCGTAAAGAACCGCGTACAAAGCAAATTGAAAAAAGAACACCAAGAAGGTTCCGAGTCTGAGTTTTTAACAAATTAAAAAAAAATTGTATGATATATTCGGCACCATAGAGGTAGCAGTAAATAGGTTTAATGTTTTTTTTAATTCACAAACTTAGTGCACACGATGTTCCAAATTCAATTTACTTTATCCTCTAGAGAATAAAAACGGCTTTTCCACTCAGATATTGAAGATTAAAAATACTCTTTCCGAGATGGTGGGATGAAAAAGAGTTTATTTATCTATCCATCTATCTTGTAATCATTCGTTGAAAAAGATCACCGGCTCGCAGTATCCTACTCAATAAAACTTGAGTGATAATGTTGTCAACTATTCCTGTGTTAATTAAAGCCAAAATGTGCAAAATCAATTTAGCTTTCAAAGTAAAAAAGTTAGTGACTTTTTGTAGGTAATGACTTTGCACTAAGCCGACGATATGTTCATGTGTTCTTTATAAACAGCTATATATTGTACTCTAGTCGCCCTTACGTATCATCAACACATGAGATGATTTTTTGTTGCTTCCCATCTTGACTAAATGCTTAATCATTCAATACTACAGATGCGGTCAAATTAAGGACAACCGAACAAAAAAGCCCTAATTGGTTTAGGTACTGAATTAAAATATCAGTTACACAATCTATCTATACATGTAGAAAGATACAGTCTTGGGCTTTTCAAGGTCAGAATGAATAGGTATCTTCTAGATCTGCGTGTCTCATCTTTGACCACATGGCTTAACATCGGGCGAGTTTGTAGTAAAACGCGGACTGATTCTCGATAAAAGAAATCTTCAAAAATAACATGATAAAAACTTATGGAAACTACGATACTCTCTGGAAAAACTACGCTAACTAAGCTAAAATTTACTTTTCTTATTTTCTTTTTTAACCTTAACACATATTATGTGTGGAAGAAATTTGAAAATTTCTTTTACAGATGGATCTGACTGGGTACCGAGCATAAACTTTGCAAAAAATACGCATAAAACATAATATGATCGATAGAGAAAGAGATAAACGTATAAATGCAGTTCCCATTTACCTACGCCCGATTGTCTCTATTGATCAAACATTTTATCTATCAAATACTCGCGATGTATTTTTCGACAGAATTCTCGGCACCCAGGGTTTGCAAAAAATCCACCTGTAAAAGAAAAATCATCACACCTTTTTCTTTTACAGGTTGTATTTTTTTTGTGTGTATGAACAAAGATGTTAAGTTTCATAAAGAAAGTAAGTATTTTATGTAAATCTTGACAAAGAAACATAAAATTCAGTTGTTTTTTATTCGGGTCAAGTATGAAATAAAATTAAATATCTTACGTGAATGAGGTCAAGAAAAAGACAATGAATTAGGTAGAGATATAACTTAAAGTAGGTAACCTACAAAGACAGAAAAACTTAATTTACAGTGATGTAAATTTGGATACAATAAAAGAAAAATAAAGTCTGTACTAAGATTTTTTAAATAAAGGTATAAAGAGTAGCAAACAGGCAGACGATCAGCCGGATGGTAAGCAAGCCAGTGATGTAGCTCACTTTTGGTACAAGTACCAATTCACTTTTTTATAACCCCGGGTTTTTGTAGTAAGTATTAAAAAGATGAAATGAATCAACCCTGAAAAGCATTAACTGAAAATAAAAAAGTAAACTGTAGGAATACTGTTAATACTGTTCATGCATAATTTCAGACAAAGGTAAGGTATATTACCGACATAGTGTCCCTGAACTAAATATAAATCTTTTGTTCGCAATAAATGCCGCCGATAAGGTAATGAGTAACGCGGATGCACCTGTTCTAAAGTCGTCAATCATGCTGTGCAAACCTGTCCGGGTGTACTGGGTATAGTTGGTAAAAACGACTCCAAAATACATGTGTTAAAAGGTGGACTACTAAAGCTGCTTTTGTATCCCAAATCATCACACTGTGAGACAGCTGCGTCACCAGAAGCTGATCTAACCGGCGGAAGCATTTGCTAGCGAAAATGGCTTCGTTATAATTATAGAATTTATATGGAGAGGTGAACTATTAGACCGTATTATGCTAGAAGAGCATATTTAGTGAAGAGGACGTAGTAAATTATGTCAAGCAACTACGCGAAGCGTTGCGCTTCCTCCACGAAAGGAGAATGATGTACCTGGATATGAAACCTGAGAACATCTTACGCTAAGCCCGAATTCCTGCCAAGTGAAGTTAATAGATTCCGGCCTGGCGACAAATACAAATTGAAAAATGCTACGAAGTGTGGTTTCCGTGAATCCGTATTACTACACTTTTTTGTTACGTCTTGTAGTCTTGTATAAACATAACATACAGAGTGATATTTTCTTTTACTAGGTATAACTGCTAAAACGAGCTCTCACCACAATTGCAAGCCTACGTGAGAAATAAGCAGAGTTTACTCAATCCAGCTCAGAACTCGGTAAACATTTGCTGGAGCTCCGTAACGTGGAGAGCAGATTTATTTTGCTGATCGCACCGAGCTAATTACTACACCTCATTGCATTGTGGTCTAAGCTATAGACTGAAGCTTTTCGTTCAAACAGCGTTTAATAGCATTTAGCATTGAGTATTGCATGAGGTCGAAACTAGTCGTAATAAACGACTAAATTTTATGTGAGTGTTACCGTGCTAATTATAACAAAAAGAATAACATTCGTTGCTCTTATCGGTGGAGTAATTTCCGGGCTTGGCGGTCTTCGGCTATTTTTTTTTTCGGTTGAAGCTATGACAAAATATTTTATTTGAAGACAATGATTCTTCTACATGATTTTCGTAAACGCTGCTGCGTGGCAACAATGTCTAGACTAGAGGTTAAAAAAAAATTTCAAAGAATAGACAAAAAAGTGACGTAAGAGTAACTGTATGTTTGTATGTATGTTTGTAACCGACTCCTTTGAGCGCGTTTTTGACCCACTTTAAACGGTCAGATTTCTTTCCAACTTTGTAGATATATCGAGGTCCGATGACAATACACTAAACAAAGCGTGTTTTTTAGTCTTTTTAACTATTAATTTTTATTATTTATCGGGCTGAAGTTTACTTTTACGAGTTATAGGCCGAGTTCTCCAGTTAGAGTTTTTATGTAGGTTGTGGTAAATAACGCCTGTTTAAAAAATGTCACCTCTTCTCTCTTGTCCCACACTGATATTCAGTGAGTCACAAAATGCCCCGTTATCAAAAAGGCCCTTTGTAAACAGAGCCGACTAAAATGTGGTGCAATGTACTGCCGGCTATGTACCTACTGGCCAATGTACCACAGACTTAGGACCTATTACACTGCGCAGGTTCGTAGAGTTCGATGAAACCGTGACAGTTTGTGAATCATCGTAATTTACTCGAAGGTTTACCACAGACTGGTTTCATGGATTTGTCAGGATTTTTGTCAAGAGAGAACATATTATTTTTTCTATGATATATATTTCTAAATCAAGTTTGTGACACTATTTACTTTTATACATTAGGTAGGTACTCTAATAAAACTATTTTATAAAAGTATTTGAACGTTAATTAGATAAATAATATAACCTGCAAATATTTATAATCAACTGATATTCTGCAGTTTATTTTAATTTATTTACCAAAGATACCCACAGCATGTCAGACCACAGGCTTGCGTAGTCTATGCGCAATGTCTGTGGTTCGAGCTGGCCAATGCCATGCAATGCGCTGCAAATATTTGCACAGTTGTTTAGCGAATGCACTGCACTCTTTTTAAGCAGAATCACCTATTCAATTTAAAACCATGTCGCTATGAACATTATATGCCCACCTCTTAACAATTTTTAAAACCAACGAATAAAAAAATCATATAAAAGTAAAACCAAAAACCTGACTGCAAAATGATATAGCCTAACATACGAGTACGTGCTTATTACTTCGGATTAATTATCCCAAGTAATTAATATGTAGGTATATACAGATACTAATATGTATCCCGGATAATTCAAAGAATCTAAAGATATTTCTGAAATACATTTCAAAACAGTTAATTTAACAAATATTACTTAACTTTATACCTCTACAAACTTTCTATGTAAGGTCCTTCGTGATTAGAGCAATCGGCGATTTCCAATGAGCCCGAGCCAACAAAACTCATTATGACAAGGTACTTTTTCACCTGGTCACGTTTTTCGTAGTTCTTTATGCATTTCTTAGAACAGTGTTTCAGCATAATGATAATTATTTTTCAGTTTCTTCCTAATTATGGATGCACGAGTGTTCAGAACAAGTACAATGACCAGCGGAACTAATTTTGAGACTGCAATGAGCTTACTAACGACGTCGTGTGATTTTCCCCTGAGTTTCATTTTCAGGAAAAAAATAGTAAAATTCTTAAAATAAAAGAAAATATCAGGGAAAAAAACAGACAATAGACTTAAAAATTAACAACTGTGGCATTTTTGTTCATACATATTTTATTTACAGAGAGTTTAACTACGCCATCTGGTTTTTCCCGTGACTTTGCCGTGAATATTTCAGGGATAAAAAATAATATTCATCGACAAACATGAACATTTTAAAAATCGGTATAAAAATGAGGATTTTTCGTAAACTTTTATTTATGACTTTAAAAATAAAAATAACTCTTTTGCTTCGCCGTAGTCAGTATTTGTATAATTCAACGGGTAGAAAGTTTTAAGGAGTTTGAGGAATTAGCCAATTTTGGAATCGCTATTAAAATAATATAAATATAAATAAATAAATATAGGTTTTTTAAGTTATTATATTAAAATTTAAACGATGCCGAATCGTCACTAAAAAATATATTATATTTAAAATGTGTCAAATCAGTAATTCAGACAAACGCTGTGTTCTTATTAACGTCATGAAATAAAAAGATCGTTGGTTTCTATAGACTTTGAAACCTTCGTTGCGCTTGATTAATTAGTAGGTATTGAGCTATTATTAAGTTGAGTAATTTTATTAATTTCAGTCCTCGACAGCAGTATTGCGTTTGTAATTATAGAAGGTAGATCGACGCGCTTTCTTTTTCTCAGAAGTTGCAGGTTCAACGGAACAGGGTAGGTCATGTCAATGGCCTTAACCTTGACCTGAACTTAACACTACGGTTAGTTACTAGTGATTACTCTATACGAGATGAATGGTCTTCACCTCATAGAACTTTGAACATTGTTCTGCAGTGCAGTATACTGCGCCAATCGTCCAGAGAAATTAGATGCCATGTACGATATCAGGAGGACTAAAATCCTATTAATAGGTTTTATAAATGCAAAAGTTAGTGTGTGTTGTTTGTTGCAACCACCGAAGTCGGGCTACAACATATTTCACTAACTACTTTAGTTTCTTTGATAAAATTTGGAATTCAGAAAGCTTATGCTCTGGATTGACACATAAGCTACTTAGTCTTTTCAAATTCAAATTCAAATATTTTTATTTCGGACAACAACGGATCCATAAATTGTTAGTTAGTAAAAGACTTATAACTAATGTTAGTAGACAATATTTTACAAATTTTACTAATGAGTCATGTACTTACGAGGCATGTCGTGAGGAACCATAGTCCGCACGAGATGCCTCAGTACAGGAGCTTGCGGGTCATCCGCTACAACTTCAAGGATGCTGTTGTCACTCCCTCGAAGCCTCCTCACCAGCGACGCTACTTTCTTCCGCAGCACCGCTCGGAAGCCGTCAGTATGGGTTTGAGCAAACATCCATGAGGCACTGCAGAATCGAGATCGATCTTTTCATCTCCACCGTTTTTCATCACCGCATCATGTAAAATCGCGTTAAATTTGACCATTTCATCAAAGTATGACGCCATCTCCAGTACGACTACATTTTGTAGCTCAATGTATCAAAATTAATTTTCATTTTCATAAAATCCAAGTTTAAAATAGGCCAAGTGTATCTTTTGAGTCATCAGCTGACTCACTTCAGCTTTTATAATTAGAGCGAGCGCTTAACAGTCAACCTCAAATGACAAGCCGTTTGATGCGGCGTTGACTGATCGCTGGGAATATTGACATGTCGATTCCGGGTTCCGTACCACTGTTTTTGTATTTAACTCTGAATTATAGGTTTAAAATTGTAAAGTAAGCAATATATAAATACTTTAAATGAAAAACAAACGTGTTTTTAACCGACTTCCAAAAAGGAGACGTTTCTCAATTCGACGAGTATGTTTTTTTTTGTTTTAATTTGTTGAATTTTTTGGCTGGAATGCAATTCAGTTGAAATTAAAACACATGAACTCAACTGTATTTTTTACTTATTCGTATGCGTACATACCTAGTTAAACATGATTGTTTAAGTAGATAGGTTTTTAACAATTATTAGAGTTCGTTATATTGATGAGGACAATATACTCCAATAAGAAAAACAACTTTTTAGTTAATCTAGTTTGTCCACTACTGTTTAAAGTTCTCCCAAATTTTTTTTCCACGTCAAAAATTTTATTTTAATAATTGAAAATTTTTGCAAAGATCCCTAAAACACGTATCAAATCTATAAGGTGCGTGAGAGTGAGTAATCGGTGAAAATGCACACGGAAGACCTTGTATCGTCATATTGATGGCGACTCCTGCGCAGACGGGTGACTCACGGACTCTGATGTTCTAACTGTATGATTAACCATCGAAACTGCGGTGAGTAATTATGAACTATTTCGGTAAAGTAAACGTACTGTTGTCTTATTCATTGACTACTAGTTGTGTGGCGCGGCTGCACCTGGTCTCTTTTAGGAATTGTTTACCGGTAAATTTTAAACGGTGCTTCATACCATAGAATAGATCCTATCCTACTTTACTACTTCCTACTTCCTATCCTACTATCCTACTTCCTATACTACTATCCTATTTCTTTTCTGCTATCCTATCCTTCTAAATATTATAAACGCGAAAGTTTGTAAGAATGTATGGACGTTTGTTACTCTTTCACGCAAATACGGCCTAACGGATTTATGTGAAATTTAGAATGACGGTTGTTCATGGTCTGGATTAACATATAGGCTGCTTAAACCGCGGGGCGCAGCTAGTAATTACAAGTTGAGTTTATGTATTTGTGTATGCTTCATACTAATAAAGACTTAACACTATACATAAACTTATTAGTTCAGTTTATTCCACAGATGTAAAATGCGATTTTTTTTAAATTGCACAAAAAAAAAATTAGTATACTTTTTGGTCTTTGGTAAAGTATTGATTTCTTGTCTATTTTCATTATTTTACTACCTCATTGGCATCTCTAATACTTGTAAACCGTGCCTAAACTTAATCACTGTTTAACATTCCCCGTCTTCTATGGCACGTGACATTTCACATCAATGAGAAATTGTCAGAATATTTTAAACAGTGATTAAGTATAAGCAGCAGTTTATAAGCAACGTACTCGTATGTAAGTCCGAAAATAAATAAGAAGTTCAATTTTTCATATTTTAGTCCGGATATAGGTAGTAAGTAGGTAGGAGAAAGAAGGTATGCTTCCAAAGCAATTTTCTACTCAGCTTCCCAATTATGCGAACCTGCGAGTTTCCAGGAACAGAAACAAAACACTGTAGCGGATGCAATATTGGCCGTGATGAAGCAGGAATGGGCTCCCTCCGCCCGGGAGCTCGGATGGACTGACAATGAGGGGGTTTCCAAATGTTTTGTGCAGTTAAGTTATTTAAAGAGGGATTTAAATGGTCGTCAGCAAAAGCAATATACTTACCTACCAATTTGGCAATTTTTCATTTTTGAAAATTTTAAATGACAGAGTAAACATAAAACAAAGCAAACACTGATGATGTTTTTATTAATTTCATCGTCAAAATAGAAGGTCAAAATCAAAATTCTTTAAATAATTTTTAATATTAGCTACTTGTAAAAATATTTTGAATTATTACGTAGCGATATCATGTCTTTGAGAGACAGCTATCGAAATAAAAATCTGCGAACCAATAAAAAAAATATACCTACGAGTATCTACTCAATAAAAAGCAAATATTGTTAGAAATTCGAATGGTTTTATTCAGTTGCTGATTTTCATTTACAGTTCCGGCTAAGCCAGTTTGTAATACAAACTTTAGACAAAAATTTCGTCTTCACTTTTCCAAAAAGCTCAGCAGAAGTACATACAAATGTATAGAGAACGGCCAAAACTAACCAGCCCAGGGTTGAACGCTACAAGTTCCCGCCCAACTAAACAATTCTCTCGTGTCCACCGCCTTGGCAACCCTGCCAAGCCTGCTACTTTCCACTAACCACTATACCCACACACGCAACTTTCTAATACCTATTGAACTTTATCCCACCGAGTTAAAGATAAAGAACACGAGGGTAGCTGCAAATTTAAATTTGTTTTGAACAGTTTATATGCAATTTGAAAACAAAAAGTATCTGATTGTGAACTTTATACGGTTGAAACAAAGGTGAAGCAAAATGAAAGTAGGCGCAAAATAAAGTTTGCACAGCAGTAATATTCAAAACTGGACAGTGTTAATAGTAACAGTTCTTCGTTGAATAGTTATCATGCATTATTGTAAAGTTTTTGCAATGGAGCCAAATGTTCGTGGAGCTTAGTTTCACGTTTTATCCCCTGTTCTAGGACAGAATAAATAATTATAATAGTTATTACAAGTTCTAGTTTCATTTCGCATTATTAACATCTAACGGTTTTGGTCCAAAGAACAAACGGAGCAAGCACAACAAATTTATAACGTCGTCATTATGTTCAAATTATTTAAATTCATTAGTTTTTAAGTTTTTATATAGAAACTTAAAAAGGTAGCTTTACCTAACGTTGTTTCATTTAAATTCTCAAATAATAAAATTCTTTGTAAACGTGACTTAACTGTAACATTCAATATTATTTATGGTCAATAAATACTCGTATTCTAATTTCTGATTTCAGTAAAAACTCCTTTTGATTTCAGCAAACCAATCCACTAAAGAGCTCATAATCTTCAAACCTATGCCCAATTTCTATCAAACAGCAAAAACCACCGTCACTGTTCATCATGATCAATCCTTGTCCACCCACTGCCGAGTACTAGTCTCCTCTTCAGCGAGCCATCCTTTTCAATCCTGTGCCTCTCATCCGTCACTGATATGTCCTCTCCAATGCAAAAAAACTACAAAAACGGCCCAGCTACTCCAAAAAACAAACAATCATACAGTTTTACTTAAAACTTTTACAATCAAATACAATACAATTACAATTACAATCAAACTTTTACATGCAAATAAAATAAAATAAATCGACACCATAATTGGTAATGACTCAACGCAAATACCTTCTCCATTTACTATTAAGTAACAAACCATCTCTCACCCTAAACAGATACCTTCTCCATTTCATCGCGAGTAAAAACATAAACCATTATCAAAAAGTGCTCAATCTCTCATACATTTAAAAGATAGTCCCGTCTTTCAAGTTAGAATATTCAGTCCGGAGCCAAATCTTTTCTCTAAAGCCACTATTTCACCTAAATTTCTTCGGAACACCTCCTATACATCAACTTAGTTCCACCTCGTGATCTGTACTAACCTAAAGATACGTTTAAAGACTACGACACGATTTTTTGACAATTCCTTTTCTTAGTCATTCTCTCTTGGCAGAATGGTCGCAGTTGTAATGATTCACGGAGACTCCTCGCTGTCGTAGATAGTTTTGAAAAATAAACTCAAGTAATAAAGTCATCAAATCATAGTAGAGCACTATTAAAGAACTATCTCCTGCAGCGTTTCCGTGTTTCCAATATTATTTTTTTAAGTGTGTTCATAATGCAAATTACTCCCATCTCAAACGGTCTAAAACAGCTTATTTAGTAGTAAAAAAGATATAAACGTGTCCACCAATATAATAAAATAGTCACATATATTGTTTCTGAGTAGGCTTTGACATTTTCTGAACATTTCACTTTATGCAAACAAGAACATTATTTTTCAAAACAAAAAACAAAAACCGACTTCAAAAGACCGACTATTGAGTTATTCATCTATTTGTCGCGCACGTACTTAATGCAAATTTAAGACTTATATGGTTTTCTCATGGATACCATTATCAGAACTGGACTAAATTGAAATGGGACCAAATGGGAAGCGTCAGCTTTCCAATAAAAAAAGAATCGTCAAAATCGATTCACACAGTCAAAAGTTATGAGTTATCAAACAAAAAAAAAAATAAAAAAAAACATACAGACGAATTGATAACCTCCTCCTTTTTTGAAGTCGGTTAAAAATCACATCAATCCGTTCTGTTGCTGTGTGAAAGAAAGACAAAAAAACAACTTTAGCCTTTATATTATTAGTAAGAATGTTACGAAATGGCAAGAAATTTAAGATAAAACTACTTACACGCTTATGTTCGATTTTACCTAGTGCCTTTTAAACTCCAATAAAGTATGTAATTACCTACAACATACATATTTCTTACAGCTGTAACCACTCTATGACGAGCAAAATCAACTGATTTAAGTTCACTTTATTGTTCAGTTTTACAGGTGTAATTTAATCAAATCCCTGTTTTGTTGCAACCACGTTAGTTTTCATAAGAAATCCTTGTTTGACGACAAAAGTAAAAAAAAAGTCGTTCCATCTAAATGTCCCAGACTTGCGGGTAACCACCTAGCTTCGCCAGCCACACCCATCAATCTATGCTCCCCGCAATGAATGGACAGACTGTGCATTGCAAGCCATATTTACTCCTACCTTCTACATTTTGGACCATACTCCGCAGATAATAGAGTCGCTATTATAAGTAAAGTTTGGCTGGCAAAGGCGGGCCGAGCTAGAAATTGATTGTGGAACTCTTTATAGGGCTTAATGAAAGAATTGAAACATATAGAAAAGACTTGGAAGTTCGGAAGGGGCTGATCGTCGATACGTTTCCGTTGGAGCGGCTTGTTTGGTTTGTTTTGCGGTGTTCTATATAATCGACGAGAAGTAACAAATACTGTATTGTACGTCAATAGAAAAGGTTTCACTTTGCCCACGTACCTAGAGTGTTACGCCAATATTTTTTTAAGAATTAAGGTACTTACTTATTCCGTATCATACCATGACTGTAATAGGAACGTGTCACGAAAAAAAAAAACTTTGTATTGAACTTTATAACCTTGTATGAGACTATGCCCACTAGAGCAATCTATCACCGACCATGACCGGCACGTGCCATGCACGGAGTGTCAATTATTATAGTCGGCGAGACAATTTTTCGGGTATGCGCTCTATGCTATGCAACACTCAAATAAATTTTAGACACTAAAAAAAAAGTCCCCATACTAATTTCGACTGCCCCTATGAACTGAAACTGCAAATGTAAAATTTTACTGGAGAGCAATTAAAAGTCAAAAATTAATAAGAAAACATGTGTAGTATCAATTTTATACCATTCAATACATGTCAAAAAAAGGTTTTTTTTTACTATTTGTTTTCCTAAAACAAAAAACATTCCTAATATTCGTATAATTGGTACAATAAAAAAAAATCGTGAATTTTCAGTTTCGATAGTGTTTGTAAGGAAAGTCGATTTAATGACGCGGGCACTGCAGAGGTACCCACCTAGTACTCAAAGAGCATTTACCTAATTGTAATCTACACAGCGCAGCGCAGCGGTTGTAGAGAATTTCAACCTGTTACTCGGCTGTTCAATCGTTCCGTCAGCAATCGAAGCAGCGAATTTCAATACAACAGCGCAAGTAATCGACAGAACATCAACAAAAACCCAAAAACCCTTCCTTTTTTTTTTTATTTCCTTTGCAAAAACAATATCGTTTTTGCAAATAGTAAGAAGGTATCCTTAAGAAACACGCATTTGTCTCGGAAAATTGTGAAAATCTGATGAATAATCTTTACTAGTTATTAGTTACTCTTAAAACTTGTTTGGATTTCCCCTACTGTGATGCCACACTATACCATAGTAAACATGAAATCTTTTATAGGAAAATAAAAATAAAAACTTAAACCGCAGGATTAACCTCTCGGCGCAGGAAGATATCTCCTAACATACCCATTGTTTAAATTTTACCTACAATATTGTCATGTTCCCTTCTGCCTTGTTTTACTACACCACCTCACTTTACCAGTATAGTCACGCTCCACCAAAGGTCGGTATGACAGGTACAGACTCCAAAAATTGAATTGATTTCCATCAAGCAAACGACAAGCTAAGACTGCGATTTTTCAGCTGATTCCTTTTTTTTATTATTTGTCGTGGCACGAATTTAAGGGGCAGGTGACGGGGGTGGAATACCGAAGTGGAGTGTGTTTGTGTATTTTAAATTATACTTAATGGGGTTAGCAGGAGTTTCTATACTCGTAAGCAGACCTGTATTGAAATCAAAATCATTTATCGCCAGGCAAAAAGATCCAGAAATTGAATTCGATTCAAAAAAGTTTGTAATCAAAAATCTTTGCAAATACCTATATCTTTTTATTTTCTTGAATACATTATTTTCAATTTTAGGTCATTGATTGGTTTAATGGAATTTTGATGAAAAGAAAAAACATTTCTACATTTTTTTTAGAGGAAATCAATCAACACAGCGATGTATTGAACGACGTACAATGGTAGTCGCATAAAACCACAAGGCGCAGCAAGTAGCATACAAACAAGTCAAACACAGAATCCTCCTCTTTTGCCTTCGCCGCAGTCGGATAAAAACTCAAAACCAAAACCCCTATCGTCGGCAGACAAACTTATTCAATACGATTAAGTCTCATCACGCCTGCAAATTGTCAAGTGTTCTTGTTATTTTCCGACAGTCTGGAGCGTGCCTTATCTTCTTTGGAATTGATTTGCAAATCACATTAAAATTACAAACTAGCTGCGCTCCGCGGTTTCACTCACTAAGGATAAAAAAGGTCATGTTGATGATAATTAACGGTAACCTATAATTATGTTATTCCAAAACCAAAAGTATTTACATTACAAATTTCATCAAAATCGGTTCAGTAGTTGCGGAGATAAGTGGTAACAAATATTTACACACACAAATACAATATTTCGCATTTATAACACATGCTACTTCTTATGCCAAATAAAATACAACTTCTGCAGCAAAGCGGGGATAACCACGGAACACTCCTAGTCTTGCAACTAAATTAGGTGCTTTGTGACTTTCCACATACTCCGTGTTAGAACACAGAATAAGTAGCAGTCACTACGCTGTGGAGTGTGTAGCCATAATAATTCTTCTGTAACAATTTTCTGGGATAATCGTCGTAATTACGCTATCGCAAAAAGAAGGTGACCCGAGGCCTCGGCCCTGCGATGTGGAGAATAACAGTAAAGAAACTACAGGACTATAAGGTGAGAAATAAGAAGTTATAAGCCAAAAAGGGCCATAATACCTACTCATCATCATGAACAATTTTTACAATGGGACTAACACAGAAAATCTTGAAATTGAAAAAATATCAACTGTTCCATACATTTTGTCGAGTATCATTAGCACTAAGATCTCCGTGGCTGGGTGGGTCTCGAGGTGAAGCATGACTTTACTCGTACTAAACAAACTGGCGAGATTTTGGTACCTACATTTTTATTTAATAAGCCATGGGGTGTGGCGGCTAGATTCCTTTTTTGCCACCTAATGCATAAAAAATACTATTCACATATTTACCAACTTAATAAAAAATAAGGAGATAAAAAACAGCGATGAAAAGTGATCAATGTGTTAATTCAAGGCGTAAACTATCTCCGTTCCACATTTTTATTAAAATTGGTTCCGTAGTTCCGGAGATACGTACTGACAAACATTTATACACACAGAATGTGTGTTACATTCTTACACATACTTTCGCATGTATAATATTCGTAGGAAAACCTTTACATTTATCGCGAAAAATTCAGTTTCAGCCCTTACCCAGTACTAGATTACTACAATATCTTCTGTGCCCTACAGCCCTTACCCAGTAGTAATTCTTGCGTGCCCTTACTGGGTAGGTGTGTAGGTGAACCTACGAGTAGTGTGTCCGTGCCGGTCCTACATAAAGTATGGTGACAGAGTAACGGCGCGTGCCCTACATGCTCCGGAGTCGGGGCCGGGACACGGCGTACATTGACGGGTTTTAGCGCTTACCATAGTTACCTCTTTCCCTCAGATGACGACCTAGCTCGGCCACGAATTTTTTAGCCTGGAGACCCCGAGAACCTGCTGGCTCGACGGAAAAAGTTTTCAGATAGATGAAAATGGAAGGATATGATTATGACTATTAGGGATTAAAGCACCTACTGACTTTGTAGCTAGTAATTGTTAAGTGACTTTGTAATTTTTTCTATAAATATCAAAACTCAAAAATTACAATACATAATTGCAACTAGTGCAGAGTGGGAATGTGTGGGTAAAAGTTTGCGTTTTTAACTGATTTCGTTCACCGTTCAGATGGCTCAAAAACAGCTAAAAATGTCACCCTAAACTGCCATTTTTGATCGAAATGATCAAAAGTTGCATTATTGACAAGATTTTCAAAACGCTTTACATCAACGCCCATTTCGCCATTGCCAAAAACGATACCGATCCCAAACCAAACGCACCCTTGGGCCAAATGTCGCGCTTAAAAAAGTTCGAAACTTTTCAAACTTAGATATTTTTTTACATCCCTTTAAAAACCAGCAATGTACTCCATCTTAAGCAATAAACCCTCCACACATCTAGCGAGTGAAAGGAGAACTCCTCAGTAGTCTGTGGTGAAAGTAGACGATCTAATGACGCCTGGCGCCATCTACCGCTCGTAACGGTACCTTGATTGGTTAATACGTGTTTACACCTTCATTATCGACTTGAGTCTAAAACGATTGTTTAAATTACTCTTTAATCTGCAAGCGAGGTTTTACAGCTGCTTCTTTTCGCCGGAATTTTTAATTTTGTGTTGTTTATGTTGTTTTAGGTCAATTTAGTTTAGAAAGGGATAGATGTAGCTTATGACACATAGGCTACTTTTCATCATGATGATTACTAAATTTTACTCCCAACATCAAAACACGACCGACTTTTACAGAAAATAATTTAAGTTATTGATTTTTTTTAAATTCTAAATATTTAAAATAGGGAACAAAAATGAATACGTGCATAATAATTTCTCTGATAATATTGCACTGTTGTATTGAAGGTTGACCATTGTTTATCCTGTTATACTTATATCCTGCCATCAAGTAGGTAACAGACGTTCATAAATACATTTTTGCTCATTTTCCTTTAATCATTAGCGAAGTAACGAAATGACGAATGTGGACGCTGATATATGTTAATGAAGCATTTTTGGTATTTCCAAGAAGTGATAATTTAGATGTCGTGTTTCATTTCTGATACAACTCATTTCTTGATGGCGCCAAAACGAGAAATATGGATACCTCCAAATTTACACCCAGAAAACATGCAGTCGGAAATGAACAAGTATTTTTTATAAATATTTTTTCAGCAAATCAAATGTTTGAAATATTAAAAGAATTTATCAACTTAAAGTATCTAAATAGAGTAACACACACACATACATACATATAATATATATATATAGCACACGTAGCATAATATTGTAGATACTAAATCTAAAGCAGATTTAACCGGAAGGAAATATTTTTTTAATTGTGTACCTGTTATTTACGAAGGCAAGTATTTTTTTAGTATTTTTGTTCTTAATATACCAATTAAACTGAATATTAAAGTTAGCAAAACAAAATAATTTCTATAGTTGAAAAAGTACTTAATAGGTGAATAGATGCTAAAAAGGGTCGTTCGTTAGAATTTTTCAAAAACAATGTCGTAACTCTTCGCTGTATCTTCTATAACTTTCTGGAAAATTACCGATGACAATTTAGAGTTCATATATAGTATGTTTCTTAATATCATAACAATGTATTTCCATAACATTTAAAATACCTACGTTTTTTCTGATCTTTTTAATCTTTTTGATCTTTTTAATTTCTAATCTTTACATTTCGAGCCATATAGCTAAGACATGCAAAATTTTGTATTTTCTCAAAATTTATTCCTCACGTCGACTGCTCTCTAAATCTGTCATCAAAGCTATACATTCTCATTATCCCGCAGGAACAAAGTATCGCGTTGAAGTCTGTCCGCGAATTAACAGCAATACCTTTGTTACAACAGCAACAAGAAGTGCGCGTAATTTGTACGGTATTTAGGTGAATATTTACGAGTTTTTGTATTTAGATTCAGCGAGCCATTAACTGACAGAGATGACGAGATATCGCTGACGCATTTAATATTCTACCAATGTCAGTAATGCTCAGCCAAAACAAATTCTATTTATCATAGCCCTACTGATTTTGTAAATGTGTAAGTTTGTATGTTTGTTACTCAATCACGAAAAGCAGCTGAACATATTTGGATGAAATTTGATACGAAATTTGCTTGTACCCTGGAATCATTTATAGGCTACTTTTATCCTGGAAAACGCGGGTGAAACCGCGGGGAACAGCTAAATCGTGTTAGTCAGAATCTTGCTTTAGGCTACTTGTTGTTTATCGTCACTTTTTGAGGCTACTGTAATTTACGTCTCGACCTTTGAATACGACAACTCCACCTTCAATACGATAAGACACTCTTTAATCTCCATCACTATCCTAGGCTACATGTTGTAATGCAGGCTTGTATCTTGGCTAAGCGTGGTGAGTGCAGGTGGAGTAGAGCCTTGACAGAGTGGCTACCGATTGCGGACAAGAGTTCCGGCGGCTGACCATCAGTCCGAAGACATCAGATTCATCGTAGGTCATGCGTGAATGAGATTGGCACAAGACAGGGAAAAATGGCACAAGGGAGAGGAGGCCTATACCCAGCAGTGGGTCGATACAGGCTGACGATGATGATGATGATGATGGTGTTATAATCTCTATTACGATCCTAGACTATATGCCATAATCAGTATCACCATCCCAGGCTACTCGATGAATCTGTATCACTCTCCATCAAACCGTAATAAATATTGAAACGCCCAGCTTTTGTCTAAGCGACGCACGCTGAAAAGTGATATGAATTTACTGAAATTAAACGGCATAATACAACTTCGTTGCCTCAGGGCTTCAGGACGACAAACAAAGAGCAGCGTCAGCTTTTTTTGAATGATAAACTTATAAGAGAATGTCAAATAATTGTTTAGCTTCAAAAAGGCTTCGAACAAAGGCTACGGGGCGTAAAGTCATCAAACAAGAACAAATGCCGTCAAAAGCTGCATAAACTTAATTAGACTTTGCTCTTGCATTTCATCCTATTTATTCTCTTTTTCACATAAAAAACAAAGGTAGTTTTCATTTAAAACATCATAAAATAACCCTCTTTTACGTCTGTTGTCCCATTGTTGTCAAGCAAAAAGGCAAAAATAACGGCTAAAAGGAAATGCTGCGAAGTCAATGGAGTATTATATCAAATTAGCTTGTAGGCTTTGAATGGAGGGAAATACGTGAAAAGAGATTTTAAATGCATTTTTCTGTTTTCACAGAGAGGTACACTTTGTTGGGTTGAAATGATTACTTCCATTGATCATGGTGAACGAAAACTCAGGGCAAACAAAGGAATGGAGTACTTTGGGAAAAACCCAAACACATAGGAGGTAGTTTGTGTTCATGCTTTTTTTTTAAACGACGAAAAAGCGGAGTAAAGTTCTCAAGTCGACGACCCGTTTTTTATATGGTCAGGCATAACTTTTAACAGAATAGTCCGATTTTGATAATTTTTGTTCTTATCCTACTAATGCTATAAATGCGAAAGTTTGTGGTTGTGAATGTTTGTTACCAGGTATCTCTGAAACCGCTCTACCCATTTTGATAAAATTTGGAACAGATATAGTTCACGCTCTTGATTAACCCATAGGCTACTTTTCATTGTCACCGCCGCCCGTAGCTATAAAATAAGCAATTTTAAGAAACGAAAAGGTGACCGTAAGTGGCAGTTTTAACTGAACGCTAGCGTATTGCGAAGATACGCCTAATTGAGAGCCCCAGTTTTTTGCCCTATAAAGGCCATGCTATAGGTTTTTAACCAGCGTAAAAACTGACTATAGGGCAAGCAACTCGGTCTAAGCGAACTAACTTACCTACAACCAACTTCATAACTTTTAGATTAGTTTTTCTTCGTGCTTTTTATTTACATTTACCAAATGACATACTTTGAATATTTAAATAAAAATTATTTAAAATATTATGCTTACCTTTACCAGTATTATATACCTGCTTTTTATACGTACAAGTTCACAACAACTGCAATTCTAGATGTCACCGATTCGAAAGCCCCACAACGCTGGGCTAAAATAAAAGCAGACCGATGGCAAAAAAAGCCGCCAGCCGCGACAGGAAGCGGTCAGCGGCTACCGCCAAATTTATTTGCCAACCATACCTATAAACAAGCAAAAAGTTGCTCAATGTTAGTGCAAAAAGGTTGGTTTTTCTGCGGCGGTAGAGATAGCGAGCTTTTGGTCGAGGTTGTTTGTAAAGTGCAGTACGCAAGTTCGGTTTTTATATCCTTGTCTACTTTTTTCCCTTTTTTATTGTTGGGGCCAAAATTCACTTCAGGGTCACTGCACAAGCATATTACCCACTAGAAAATAATCTAGTAGAGTAAAATTGCTTTATATTTCCCTACATTGTTGCGCACCACCTAAAAAGGTTGTTGGTATGAAACTTTTTATTTTATAAGAACCAGCTGATTCTATTTACACTCTGCAGTAAATAATCTTGAAGCTACAGAATCTACTTGCTGGTTACGGGTTTATTAATAACCGGCTGCGTCTTGCGGCTTCATCCGCGTTGATGAAAAATGAAAGATAATGCAACACAATCTATGATCATATGTTACTAGAACTTAAGTATCAGCATGAGTTAGCAGCTGATCCGTGGTAACAAAAGAGTTGTTGGGGACACACAAATGCACGCAACATATCCGTGACGCCTCCGGTGCTGGTGTTACAGGCATCGATAGGTGGCGATGATCGCTTACCAATCAGGCGGCCCGCTCCCATGACTGCTACCTAAAGCATAACAACACATTCAATGTTATTTAAGATCAATAAATATTTCTGACTAGCTGCACCCCGCGGTTTCACCCGCTTTTGTACTTTTAATTTAAAAACTGCATTATAGAGCGAAGTAAACCAACAAATAAAAATATTATTCAAATAAGTCTAGCCGTTCTCGAGTTTTAGCGAATCAAACGAACAGCGATTCATTTTTATAAAAAGGAGAAGAAGATGAAAATAAGATTTCAGATTAATTATTATGTATTTATTTCCGTTTTGTCCCGAGATGAGGTACTGCATCCTAGTGCGCTTCCACCGGCCAGTGTGAAGTATTGCGTTACGAGGAAGTCCACATTGTTAAGATAACGCCGTCGATTGTATATCCGCTCTTTGGCAGGGTTTGTTTCCTTTCGGCTCAACACAGGTGCTGCTTGCTTGATGGAGAGATGCTTTTTTGATACATTTCATTTGCAACTTTGCTAGATTAAAAAAAAAAATATGCCATAGTTGGCAGACGAGCAAACGGGCCGCCTGATGGTAAGCGATCACCGTCGCCTATGGAAACCTAACACTAATCATATGTAAATATAATAGAATACAGGGTTTTGTTTTAATGAACACGGGAATACTGACGTAAAAATTAAGTTTACTACGAGTACTACTAGTTTCAATCACATTCGTCGACCTTCATTTTCAAGTGTAAAGGTAGCCTTTCGAACTAAGCGTCACAGACGCTGCGTCTTTAGCGCTGCGTATATGGCCGCGCTTATTGGCTTACAACGCGGTTACCGCGGCACTGTGACGTCACAGACGCCGCGTCAGTGTCGCTGCGCTCGAATGACGTTCCCTAGAATTTCATACATTTGCATAGACCATCTATCTGTCGCTCTGTCACGGCGTCACAGTCGCGGCGCCACTGACGCTATAGACGCTCGCTTCGAAAGGCTACCTTTAGTCGTAACAAAATGTGTCAAAACCCCGTTAGTTTTTAAAATACATGGTTATAAGGAATGTGTATGCTAAGCCCCAAACGCATAGAACTCATCATAATGAACAATTTCTACTATGGGGTCAACCCTGAAATAGCGAAAAAAATCAGCTGTTCCATAGAAAAATGTCAATGACACCCGAGTTCACCCGACCAAATGTATGGAACAGCTGTTTTGTTTGCGAATTCCGGGTTGGTCCCATACTAGAAGTTGTTTATTACGATGAGTACTATGCTGCCCTCATAAGCCCAAGAGCGGTATCCCAAAAAAAATAAAAAATATTTGTTTTTTCACGCGTCAGATGTAACATGTAACTTTTTTTTTTTTTTTTTTTTTTAATTTTTTTTTCAAGATGCATGAAAAAAAGGCAAGTTTTTTTTGAGATACCGTTTTTGTGCTTATGAGGGCTGTATGAGCGTTTTTCGGCTTATCATACCCACATCCCGCGTGTTAAACCGCGGGGTATATCTAGTAGATTATAAATCAATATAACAACAACATCACCGCTACGACGACACTGCGTCATAAATTACCCGACATAATCCTCCAAAACGTCAAAGTAGTCAAGTGGATAATAAAGCTGTTGAAGATCCGCTAATCCGGAGTTATTTAATCCGGAATAATGCTGAGGCAGCGTGACGCGCCGTTAATATTGGACCGTCATGCTTAGTTGGGGAGGCGAGGAACGGAGTTTAGAAAAGATCTAAGTTGATTTGTTAATTTCTGTCTTGTTTTTTGATAATTAATCGATTTTATTGTTTACACTTAACCCTAGAGTAGGCGCGTCTTTCCGAGAAACGTTAGTGAAAGCGTAGGGAGCATTCTGTCACTCCTTTTCATTGATCATTTTAAGTAGGAATAATTCATTTAATTTATTTTATTAATTTTTTCAGGATCTAAGTAAAACACTAATAGGTAATAAGAAATTGACATATTTATTTTTCTCTGTTTTAGGAACTATGATTTATAAAAGATTTTGGAAAATGTAAAATTTTAATTGACTTTAATAACTTATTTCTCGTATACCTACTAATTAAATACTAATTAAAATAGTATAATTAGCAACTGTCATGTTGTTTGATCGTATCCCATCCTACTACGATATAATAAATGCGAAAGTTTGTGTGTGTACGTGAATGTTTATTATCACGTAATCTCCGTACTAAACCGATTTTGATAAAATTTGGTTTAGAGATAGTTTATACCCCGGATTGATAGAAACTGCTTTTCACATGGTGATGATTAACAGCTAATTTTAACAATACAGGGTTATAAGGAAAGGGTATGCTAAGCTGGCAAGGGCTGATAGTACTCATCATTATAAACACTCTTACTATGGGACCAACCCTGAAATCGCGAAATTTGTCTTGTGTCACAAACATTTTCCTATGGAACAGCTGATTATTTTTTTTGCGAATTCATGGTTGATCTGATAGTAAAAGTTGTTCATAATGATATTAAATACCCTGAGCCGGCTTAGCATACCCTTTCGTTTTAACCCTGTATTAGGTAAAATATTTAAATTTACCTGTAATACCGACTCCGTTTAGGAAGTCAGTAAACAGGATGATCGTTAACATCCCCGTGGGGAGTTGGGGTAGTGTTCGAATCCATTAAATTTCTATTAGAGATGCCCACGGGCCGTTTTTGGCATTTTGGCCGGATGTCGTATTGGGCCAATGGAAAAATAATATGATTATTTGATTATATAGATAAGGTCATAAAAATTCTTTAAACAACTTACTTTTTTCTTTAATTAGTGGCATTCGATTTTAATTCCACAAAGGAGAAACATGTACCTAATAATGTTATAAAGTTTCCCAAGGGTTATAGTTTAGTTATACTTTTAGCCCAAAAAAAGATGAAAGAAAAGAAAAAGAGAAGCTGTCAAATTCTCTAAGTCTCAACTTTAAAGTGCATTAGATAGGTACTGACAGACCAACGCAAAGCCTAAAGGGCTAAAGCTAAGAAACGTTAAACTTGTTATTACCTATCGTTGCTTACCATCAGGCGAGATGGCGGTCAAACGCAATCCTATAAAAAAAAACTTAGTCACCTAACTTAGTAAATTGTAATAACAATTAAATTGTAAATTGTAATAACAGCGTTAATTACGGGAGGAATATGATCCAACCAGTCCGGCGTAAATATGATTTAAACGGTCCGGCAATCCGGCCAAAACGTCTCAACTGCACACTACCGATTGAACTATTTCACTTAGGGCTGGAAATTGAAGATGGTACATCAATGGGTTGGAATACGTTAAAACGCCGAGTTGGTAACTCAGCATCCTTTGAGGGCTCGTGTGTTGAGATCTGTAGGGAGATGGCCGATGCGGAGAAACGACAATTAAACGATATTAAATGAAATAACTGTTTTTAAATGTATTTCCATTTTTAGTTATTTGAAGATGAACTTGCACTTGCGAACAGTGGGTATTATTATATTGGTCTCACTCAGTAACGAAACTAGTTTATCACAGAATTGAAAAAAATAATTACAAAATAAAATATTGTTTCGTTAATATATTGTGTATGTTAGTCTGTAAGGTATTTATTTTCTATGGGCCTCTGTAACTTGCTTTGCTGAAATAAACGCATCTTTAATTTATATTTTTTTAAATAAGTTGGAGAGAATGGGCCGTAAATCGTGCATTATCGTATGACTAGAACTACGATGCGACGGTGCGACACACACGTACATTAAGCTTATGGCACCCTTCTGCTTGCGTCGACGATTTGAAAATATCTACAGGGCCTGTAATATCATTCTCCAGAATAACCCCCAGTCTTCCAAAGTAAGTTGTTAAACTAATATAATGAATTCGTTGAAAGTCAGCGGCTTCGATCCTCGCAACTTCGATTCAATTTAATGTAGTTACTGTTAATTCGACCGAAGGCGCAGTATGGGACTTGGGAAAATCAGTAAGGCCAATCTGTTTTAATGGCACACACACATTTGTATTAAGTTTACAATTGGCTGAAATTTGAATAGTTGGTACATCTAAATTTCCTAAAATTATTGACGTCCTTGTCTAATAGGTTTCAATGACAAATATATTTTTAGTTGGTTTAGATCTGTCAAGTAACACCTTCAAACTTGGACCAATTAAACATATAAAACAACACAAAATCATAAACAAAACATAATAAAAGACCTATAACTGATGACGAATGTACAAGATACCCCGTCCATTTATACTAATTCTTATTAGCTTAATTCGCTGCATGCCAAGGGTTTTCTCGTGAATTTTTGTCTCCTCTTTCACAGATCTACAGTTATCGTGTGAAAATAAGAGCGGAGTTCCCATACTGTCCCCGTCCTCATACGTTACTTGTAGGTTATCGGTATAATTTATTAGGCCGCCCTTTGTGGCGGGTAACGTATGCAAATTCCATTAATTGTGTTATTAGTTTGATGTACTGAACCCTCGGTTTGTAAGAGGATAATTGGCGTTATTAGCCCAGAATAAAATATGAATAGTAGGTACTATCATGTAGAGTGGAGAAGTACCTATACGTGCTCTCTTCAAATTATCAGGCAGTCTAAAAACTGTGCTGAGAGTTAGACACATTCGGCTTATCAAAAATGTAACGGAATGATGATAACGGAATAACTTTAGGTTACAAAGAAAATATCGGATCTCCGTAGAAAATTTATCATGCGACTTAGTATCTTGTATCGAGACTCAATAAATAATAAATAAATTAAAAAAAAATATTTCTCGAATTTATCACACTTATGTCACAAAAGTTGTTTACTTTGACGTGTAGAAGAACCCTCTTAGTATTAGGTACCTACTACACTTTTCCGTTACACCTTGTATAAGCTCGAGCTTATCTGTACTGGTTGGGAACCTAGCCATTGTACGATTGTGTGGTTCCCAGTACATACTCGTATCATTTGGGTATGTCAAAGTTACGACAGTCACGAGTAAATCGGTTTTCTTCTAGGCAATCGTGTTCCACCGTAGACTGCATCAAGCAAGATGGTGGTCAAACGCAAGCTTATTACTAACCTAAAAAACTAAAATACTTCAAAATAATGTTCAAATAAATAAAAACTTGCAAAGTCTGAATATACTCGTATTTTTCAATAAATGGTAATAAATCTTATCGCCACATTTCACCCTATTAGGTAACAGCTCATCTAAAACCAAACCGAAAAAAATTGGTCGCCCTCCAAAGCGCCATGCAAGGGTATTAAATTTCATCAAGAGGTGGGTCGCAAGAACTTTTTTACGGCGCGGGCCCTAGGTGCAAAATATTTGATAGCTCCTAGTTACGAGTTTTTACGAGCACGCGCGGCATAATTATGTGGCCTATTGTTTCGAATGGAGGATGGTTTTACAGCGGGTTTTTTATGTCCCGCTTTAGTGGTGCTTGAGACGTTGATGCGTGTTGGGTTGAGTTGCCACGTAAAATTAAGTGGGTTGCTGTTCTGGGGAATAAGGTGACTGTCTAAATAGTGTAAAGGTAGAAAGTTATGGGATTTGAAGAAGAGATCTGTTGGGTGATAATGTATTGGGGAACTGAACTGGCTTCCCGTCTGAGCTTTGAGCCGCTCCCATAGCCGTCCTGTGTTTACAATTTGTCAGAATAATGTATTTCTCGAAAATATTAACATCAAGCTCATTATATCAAGCTACAAAGAGTTTTCATAGTGCAGCATGTCAATACAATAATTCGTTATCATCGGCTTCGTTCTTACTGACGTAACCGGTTTTTTTTCCGTATTTGTTCCATCCAACATATCCCAAACTGGACAGAACCTGCCTTTTGAGCGCCCTTGCTTATCTTACTTCTGAGATAAAGTTTGCCTGTAGGCATGTACAGAAACAATACATGACTTCATACAAAAATATATATAATTATAAAAAAATATATATAATATAATAAAATATATTTAATTGAGTGACGAGACGAGCAAATTGCTCGCCTGATGTTAAACGTCACGTTTGCTATAAGTCTGCACTACGAGTACATAGAATTTTGAACTCGCAGAAAATTTTCTTTGCGATTTTGAAAATTCTTTCACTAATAGCTAAAGCAAAACTATGTCTGAATGCTTTTCTGATATATTCTATAGCCACAAATCTCTCGAGGCCAAAGGACGAGTAGCACGCAGACGAAGCTCTGAGCATCAGCTAGTCGTTATCATACAGGTTTATAAGAAAAAGGTAGGTACATATGCTAAGCCGAAAAGATCTATTAGTACTTATTATGAACAACTTTTATCATAGAACCAACCCGGAATTCGGGAAAAAATATCAGTTGTTCCATACATTCTGTCGAGTGTCATCGACATTTTTCTATGAAACAGCTGATATTTTTTTTTGTGAATTTCGGGTTTGTCCCACCGTAAAAGTTGTTCATAATGATGAGTTCTACGAGTAGGAGCTCTTTTTAGCACTCTTTCCTTATTATTCTTATGGTAACAGATTTTTTCGGAAGCCTTAATTAAGGGGATGACATAAGTCGCCAGCGTTAACGTTATCATAAACGTGCAGTAACGTAACCGTATAGTTGAGGTAGTAAAGGCACAATACTTCGCGATAAATGTAACAGCGGATCCGATGCCGGCCGCGGATAAAGGTGGCCGTAAAACAAACGGATTAGAGGGGAGGATGAGGGGCCAGGAAACTAGCGGGTATTTGTAGACTCGAAATGAAGGCTGCAGGTACTGTCAAATAATATATAATGATAAAATATGTTGAAAATTGAATATGCCGATTTTTTTTGTGTACAGAGGTAATTTGTTAGAAATAACATTTATAATACTAGTCAGCCACCATGTAATATTTTGCGAATTATATTGTAATCCAGATTAAAGATGAACGTATACAGATAATTTCAAGGCATGAAAAGTTTGGCAAGAAGCGACGAGCTGAGAAAGATCTCTTGCCTTGAAGTAAAGTCTTTTTTGCCTCGAAATCAAGTCTTTTTTGCCTCGAAGTCAAGTCTTATTTTATTTAAAAATGTCAACCCGCTTGTTCCATGGCCCCTCACCAAAATTCCCTAAACATGCATCGGCGGCGACCATCGCAACCGTAAACCTGCTCGTAAAACCCTAAGCCGTGTGCATACGTCACTAACGACACCCTCGTGCCTGTAGTTAAGTGAAATGTTTTTTTTTTAACTATTCAGGCTGTGTACATTCGTTTTATACATTCCCTTAACAAATATTCGAATAAAATTTGTTAGTAGTGTCTTAGTCTATCTGTCAAATTCTCTTAAACGAGCAATAAGTATTTGTATATTTATATAACGGAAAGGTGTAGTAGTAAATGGGTGTTCTAATGTTCCTCTACACGTCGAAGTAAACCACTTCTGGAACACAAGTTTTCCAAATTCGAGAAAGACAATATCTCCAACAATTTTGATATAAACTATGCGGGGATTTGGAGGCGAAAAACTAAGACCAAATCTTTAGGAAAACGCGTTTTTCCGAGTGTTCCAAGCAAAGCTTTAAGTATCAAATAATAATAATGATAATGAGGATAATGAGGATAATAAGGACAATGAGCTATAATTCATTATTGATTTTCATTAATCGCCTGGTCTAGTTTCGATAATAATTAAGCCTGAAAAACTCTTGCACCTGTGCTAGACGCTTAGCGTATACTATGAACTTAATTTATTAGGAATTAAAAGAAATATTAAGAAATAAAATAATATAAAATATTTTGGATTTACCAAAATTTAACAAAATAATTATTTATTTTACCGCCCATAATTGTTGACATTTATCTTTACTTTGGAAACTAACGTGGTTTTGACACATTTTGTTATAATTACGACTTCATTTAAACGTGAGTATTCCCGTGTTAAATAAAACAAAATGAGATATTTAACTTATTTTATACTTGTTAAAACCAGTCTGTTAAGGAAAATCCGTCCACAGTTCAGTTTCGGTCGCAGGAAATTTATTTCGCTTGTAAAGTATTGAGTCTTATCGCACTATCTTGTTATCACAGTCACGCAGAAAAAGGTTAAGTACCTCTTGTCTATAACGGCGTCGTTGCGGGTAGTTCGCGTCGTTACGTTAGGAGCTTGTTTACGTCACGTTATTTGGGGTGTAACGGAGACGTAGCGACTACCTCGTGTTGAAGTTATGAAAGTATTAACATAATGTTTCTTGTATAATTAAGAAACATTGTTTAATTTTCTCATTGACAATATTTTAATTATTTGTGACTATTTTTTTTTGTTTTTGATCTTTATTTTACGATGACTTTTGCAATGTTAAATGACTTACCGACTTACTTACCGATTTGTCCATATACAGGGCTATTCATAAAGGGTATGCTAAGCCGGAAAGGGCTCATAGTATTCATCATTTTGAACAACTTTTACAATGGGAGCAACCCGAAATTCACGAAAAAAAAATCAGCTGTTCCATTGTAAAATGTCAATGACACCCGACAAAATGTAAGGAACAGCAGATTTTTTCACGAATTTTGGGTTGGTCCCATAGTAAAAGTTGTTCATAATGATGAGTAGTATGAGCCATTTTCGGCTTAGCATACCCTTTATGAATAACCCTGTATAAATTTTGAGTGCCTTTTACTTCGCCTGACCACATAGAAATCTATTTTAAATTCTCTCTTGCTAATTAGATAAAAGGATATGACTTTGTAGTGTGTAAGTTCATATTTCATAAGCATATAACTTAAGTTAGCTATATTGTATTAGGAGTTAATCAGAATAAAGACATCTATTAAAAGAGTTGGTCACCAAATTAACCTAATCTATACTAATATTATAAAGAAGTAAAGTTTGTGTGTTTGTATATTTGTTAAATTGTAAGGGGTAATCTCGGGATCTACTGAACCGATTTTAAAAATTCTTTCACCAATAGAAAGCCACATTATTGCTGAGTGTCATAGGTTATATAAAAAACCGAAAAATAAAAAGGCTTTTACGTGGTAGTCCGTTTTGCAAAGTGAATCGGAGAAAAAACGGTCCGGAGGGCGCGCGATGGCTTCGGGTTTAATTAACATTATGCCCAACGAAGTGGGCAAGGGTCAGCTAGTCTGTATATAAAATGGTACTACTCTGCTGAACCTGGCTCAATATGAAAAAAGTAAGCCGTCTTTTCTTGTTACATAAATAAAATATCAACATTATTACATTAGTAACAATAAGTAATTTATTTTTTAACTCAAGTGCTATGTAACAATAATTAATTTGGACTTTTGTTTAAGATTTGCCTTTTTTTTAACCAATTGAGTTTTTTTGAAAACTAGGATCCATTAAGGTCCTTTCATTCTAGTTTGAACGCTAAAAAATTAGCAAATTTGGTAAAAAAATTACCTGCCTTTGCCAGTTTTGATAAAGTTGGCAACTACAACATTTTCTCTCCATTTAACTTCCGACGCAGAAATAAGGTTATACACAAAAAGATTGGAGTCCATGCCTGTGGCATCATACTTAGCTTCCAAAGCGATAAAATGATTTATTTACATTTTATCTAGAAATCGTTTATTCATTTAAAAATACAGTCACGTAGTCAAATAATAAATCTTAAATATAAAATTCTCGTGTCACAATGTTCGTTCCCGTAGGTACTCCTCCGAAACGGCTTGACCGATTTTTATGAAATTTTATATGATTATTCAGTAGGTCTGAGAATCGGCTACTATCTATTTTTCATACCCCTAAATGATAAGGGTTGTCCACCCCAAACATTTATTTTTATTTTTTGGACAAAATTTTTATTTCTTATATTGTTGCTTAAGTGGCATTAAAAAATACATACAACCCTAAATTTTCACCCTTCTATCACCAACCCCTATTAATTTATATGGCAAAGCAACGTTTGCCGGGTCAGGTAGACTAGTACAAAATAAAAATGTCAAAATCTTAACTAAATAACCCACCCCTAATCGCTCCTGGTGCGAAGGTGCCCATCACATCCGTGACATTGCCACGCTGTGCCACAAGGGGCACAAAAAAGCAACATATGGTATGGTATGGTAGATATACCAAAACTCGTACGAAACGCTTTGATTCCACTTTTATTGTGCGCACTGCCAGAGAGTGTGGCATACTTTGCCCGAGTGGGTGTTTCCCGATAGATATAATTTGGGTGTCTTCAAGTCGCGAGTGAATCGGTTTCTTCTAGGCGCGCGTGCTGCATCGTAGACCGCATCATTGCTTACCATCAGGCGAGATGGAGGTCAAACGCAAGCTTACTACAGAATAATAAAAAAAAATGATGTGGCTATCCTCTACACAAGAAACGACATTTTATCTTATCTTATCTGTTGTCTCTAGTTTACTCCGGTTCTAGTTAGTTTCTTCCCGGTCAAATATACGATACATAAACTGTATGTGAAGGTCCACCACTAAAGGTACCCACACTACCCACTTTCCTTCCACTTCCGGTCCAGAAAGGAAATAATTTGCTTGGATTGCCGTCTCGCGGCCTTTCTTTTCTTGCGATCAAAACGCAACCGTTATGTCTTGATTAGACGTACCGAGTACAGTGGCGAGACAGTAACCTCGGCTGAGTACTCGGTTTGTATAAACAGTTTGAAGAGGCGGGACAGTCTCTAGAACCATGATTTTGCTCGGTCGAGTGTGCCCATTTACTGTCTCGCCACTGTACTCGTTACGTGTATTCATCCCATAAGTTTGGTACGTTTCGCCGAAACTCCGGACCCTCCCATCAACTAATACGCAGTTTGGTGCAAATCAAGACAGAAAGGAGGAAAAATGCTTATTGTTAACACGATACAGGACTATACGGAAAGGGTATGCTAAGTCGAAAGATATCCTCGTATTCATCATTATCAATACATTTAACTACGAAGTCAGTTTTGAAATCGCGACGAAAAATCAGCTGTTCCGTAGAAAAATGTCAATGACACTCGACAAAATGTATGGAACAGCTGATTTAACTTGTTACAGAACATAGTAGGAGTTGTTCATAATGGTGAGCACTAAGGGCCTTTTCCGGCTAAGCATACCCTTTCTTTATAACCCTGTGCAGATACAAGCTTGGACCTTACATTGGAGTACGGTTCCTTCCAATTTAATTTTTAAAAGATAAAAAAAATTATATAATAAAATAAATGCGAAAGCGAGTTTGTTTGTTTGTTACGCTCTCACGCCTTAACTACTCAACCGATCGTCGTGAAATTTTGTATGCACGTTGTCAGGAGTACAGAAAAAGATATAGTCTACTTTTGATCATCTTAATAATTTTATGAGTAAGTAAATAATGTATAGTAATAACGTCAAAAGTAAGTAGGCTATCAAAGTAGTCATAAATAAGTAACGGTGAGTGTGTTTTAGTCGCTTATGGTTTTCCTGGAGCCGAATATAGGTATAGATATACCTTTTTAAATAACTGTTTTTGGGCGTTTTTAGGTATATTGTATGTAAAAACCCCGATAACAGAATTGAATTCAATTAGTATTACAATGTTAAAGTTATTCAGTAACTTTTTAATTTTACTGTAGTGCTGTTTCGTGGTTGACGTAAGGAAAAAAATGTTTTTAAAAACATTTTGTTACGTTCTTGTGATATTTGTGAGTTTTTTTTTTAAGTTAACCTGTAATGTCCCACTGCTGGGCAAAGGTCTCCCCCAAGTTCTTCCATACCTGCCGGTCTTGGGCCAGCACCGTCCAGTCCTTTTCAAACTTCCCCAGTTCGTCGGGCCATCGCGTCGGAGGGCGGCCTAGGGCTCGACTGTCCGGGGGCACCCACTCTGTGGAGACCTTTGCCCATCTGTCCGGGTGCATTCGGCTTGTGTGGCCCGCCCACTCCCACTTAAGCTTGGCAAACCTTTTACCTACGTCAGCGACGCCTGTCATGGAACGCAGTATGGTGTTACGGACGCGGTCTTGTCGTTTGATTCCGAGGATACTGCGATCCATGGCTCTTTGGCAAACTCCAAGGCAGGACCTCTGCATCTTGGTTAGTGACCATGTTTGCGCACCGTAGGTTAGGATGGGCAAGATACACATGTCGATGAGTTTTCGCTTCAGGGAGATTGGGATATCCCCCTTCATTAGCGTTATATTTGTGAGTTATGTTTGCTTTTTTAAATCCTACTAATATTATAAACGCGAAAGTTTGTAAGAATGTAAATGCTTGTCGCTCTTTTACGCAAAAACGGCTGAACGGAGTTACATGAGGAATGAAAGTTTTTCATGGTCAGGATTAACACATAGGCTACTTTTTATCCAGGAAAATGCGGGTGAAACCACGGGGCGCAGCTAGTCAAATATATTTTGATTATAATACTTTTATTAAAACAATAAAAAAAATATAGATAGATTACTATTTTATTAGTACTACTCGTATTATTATATTTATTACTAAACTATTTTTATTTTTATTTTGGTAGATATCGCGAAGTAAAAAGTGAAAAATAAATATCACTTTTTACTTCGTTATAATGACCATCACTTTTACTATTAAACATTTTAGTTTAGTTAATTTTTATATAATTGTTTTTGATGTTAAGTTAGGTATGACTGTTTATAGTCATCACAAAATAAGAGGCCCGTTTTGATAATTGTCATCGCGACGTAACTAGTGATGTTACCATAAGATTCGGTATTCGATACTCACGATAAATCATTTCAAGTTTGTATGAGTATTTGATAGATTTCGTTATGTATTGTATGTAAGTTCATTGGATTAAGGTTTTGATTAGAAAATTGAAACTTTAATATTGTAGGTATTTTGAAATGATACAGTGGTACGAAAGGTCAATTTGTCTTTAATATATATTTTAGTTACAATAACTTTCACTCAATCACAAACAAATAAGAAAAAGCGAAAGTTAGTAAACCACTCTGTGAATTTATTTGCGTCCATTTATTTGTGATTATTCTTTTGTACCTCCCCCGGCTGATCCAGCTGATCAATATTTAATTACTAATAAAATCGAATGAAGCTGGTGAAATTCAGTAATTAATTGGTTACAGCACTAATATTTGAAAAAAGAAGACTGAGAACGTAACTGTTTCTGACAGTTTCGTTATAATTTGACATTACATGCCACTATAATGTATGCGCGAAAAGCGTTGCAACTTACATTCTAGGGTCTTTCTCAAGTGTCAAAACGGGCCTCTTATTTTGTGGTGACTATAGAGGTATTTTTTGTTTACGTATACGTTTAGTTTCATGATGATCAGTTGAGTAGTTAAGGCGTAAAAGCGTACCAAAAAAACTAACTGACTATAGCAGCTACAATAAGTATTATTTGTAATTATGTCTAGTTATCAAGATAAAAAGATCAAGTTACCAGAAGTCTGGTGCTTACCTCGGCCAGAAATTAGCATTGATATTCAGCGAGGCAACGTCGCTATAGTCACCAGTCTTTTATTTGGGTACATTGATAGAGTTCTGTTTTTTTGTTGTAACATTATATTTATACCTATCTATTAACTTAGGTTTATGTAGGCATCGTCATCATCATAAATAAACTAGGCATAGCTACTTTCATTGTGTGTGCTACCTAGAGTTTGGAGCGCTCTGCCTGAGCTGTGTTTCCCCATAGATATAGTCTTCGTAGTGGTAGGGCTCTTTTGCAGAGCCCGCCCTGGGGAAGTACCACACCTTTGCCAGTTATTCCACCGCCAAGCAGTAATGTGCAAACATTACTGTGTTCCGGTTGGAAGGGCATTGTTTCCAGTGAAATTACAGGGCAAATGGGAGATTAAACAACTTATATCTCAGGGTAACGAGCGCAGTGCTGTACCGCGCAGGGTCTTGAATTCTGCGAGTTCAAAATTCTGGGTGGTGCAATCCTGTTATGGGAAAACGTTACGTTTAACATCAGGCGAGCGATTTGCTCGTCTCGTCACTCGATTACATAAAAAAAAAAAAAAAAAAAAAAAAAAAAAAAAAGTCTGTGTGATTTTTACATTACATTTTGTCAATTGTCGTTGTCATTTTTGTATGGAACAGCTGATTGTTAATTCGCGAATTCCGGGTGGGTCTCATAGTAAAAGTAGTTCATAATGATGAGTACCTACCTACCTACTTGAGCCTTTTTCGGCTTTGTATTGAGCTGAAAATAAGCCCGTACTTGACATTACATCTATGATTTGCATATATAATGTGTATAATTTTTCACATTAAATATTTGTCTATTTCAGGTATATAGGGGCTGGGTGCATATATTATTTGCGCAATACCTACTTACTCTATTCACTGCGCACTAAACATATAATGTTTTCTTTGTTTTAGATGGTTTTCGTTGCAAATGGATCTGTCTATGCGTATAACTGCGCAATTAATGTTGAAGAAACACCCAAGGGAATGTGCGTACTATTTTTTTTTTTAATTAAAAAAAAAGAGATAAATTCATGTTTTTTTTTTTGCGTGAGGGCACGGGCTGCCTGTGGTCCTCAGCGTGTTATCTTAATCTTAATATATATAAATCTCGTGTCACAATGTTTGTCCTCAATGGACTCCTAAACCACTTAACCGATTATAATAAAATTCGCACACCATGTGCAGTTCGATCCAACTTGAGAGATAGGATAGTTTAAATCTCAAATTATAGTCGCAATTTTAATTTATTGCAAATTATATATATACTGATAATTTTTACTATAAATTGACAAGTTAGCATCAACATACTACGGTTGCTATAGTTACGCAATGGCTTTTGACAGGACAACGTCTGTCGAGTCAGCTAGTATAATTATATAAATTACGTGTCACGTTGTTTGTCCGCTATAGACTCCTAAACTACTAAACCGATTTCAATCAAATTTGCACACCGTGTGCAGTTCGATCTAACTTAGGAGATCTCACATTTCAATTTATAGTAAAAAAACATGAAAAATTAGAAAATTTAAAAATACTTAAACCATATAGCGCTTTGGACAATTTATTTTTTATTAATGTAACTTTTGACATTTGACATAGAATTGACGCAATGGCTTTTTTTACCAATTCGAATTAAATAGTCATCGTTAAGACAGGACAACGTCTGTCGAGTCAGCTAGTGTATTTATAGTACAGAATGATCGATTACTATTTACTTTGTTTGATTTGCTAATATGTAGTTTATAATTGAAGATCATTTAGAAAAGCGCCATCTAGTGTACAGTGTCCACCAACCAAAAACTTTTTCTTTTTAATTAATCATGTTAACACCACTAAATTGTACTTGAAAAATTTTTCACGCTGGGATTTATCTACCTATAAGTAAGTAGTTTAATCAAAGAATGAATATACAAATATAAAAAAAATATTTAAATATTTATAAGTAATACGTAAAGGAGAATGGGCACTTTTGTATGGGCGCCGTCCCCGTGTTGTATCAAGTCGTGACATATGTCATTTGAAAGATGATAATATTAGCTTTATTTAATTGTATGACTCAACCTTGAATGACGTGCAGGGAAAAAGATATGATCGTTTTTAGATTTTAAAAAATTGCTGATTTTTTGCTTTCTAAAGCTATTATTTGGAATTTTATTAACATGTATGTCAAAAATTACTTTTATTATTGAATACAGGGTTATTCATAAAGGGTACGCTAAGCCGAAAAGGGGTCATAGTAGGCATTATTTTCATTATGAACAACTTTTACTATGGGAGCAACCCGAAATTCGGGAAAAAAATCAGCTGTTCCATAGAAAAATGTTAATGACACTCGACAAAATGTATGGAACATGTAGAAGTCATTTTGGCAATAGTTTGCAAGAAATATAGAGTATTAAGAGTGCTATCTGATAAAAGGCATTTTATGTCAGTCGCTATGTATCCAATATGCCCTCTCGGAAAAACATATAAAAAAAGCTAGTGGTTTCCATTAACACCTACAAAGCTTTCGACAGGGTTTGGCATAAAAGCCTTATAGGCAAGCTCCCTTTGTTTGGCTTGTTCGCTTGGTTTGTTGCATGGATATCGAACTTCCAGCGGGATTATTTGATTCGAGCAGTGGTCATTGGTGGTTCTTTATCTGATTTAAAAGATATCAAGGCCGGTGTTCCCCAGGGGTCGGTGCTCTCCACAACGCTTTTCCTTGTTCACAATAATTATCTGCTAAAGCCTGGTGCTTTTGGGTACGCAGACGACAAACCGTTGCCGTTGCATATCCGACGCGCGGTTCAGCGGATGAAAAATCCAGCCTCCGAGAGAAGCCATGGTCAAGCGCATAAGCTTGTCTCTTGGCAGTTTTCGATTAAGGCGGTACTAACCTGGTTAAGTTTGATGCGCACTATGACATTTTATTGAACAATAAAGCAATACCTACAGTAAAAACACGACTTTTGGAATCGATATAATATAAGATACACGTTTGAAAGTAGTGTTACTGATACGGATAGTCTATTATGGATAGTTTTTTTTGAGACTGGGGGAAACCTTAAGAAAATAACCGGCTGCGTTGGGGGGCAACCGGGTCAAGGGGGTTTTTGTAGGGTTATACCTACTAAAACTACCTCTGTTACCATCCTCTGTCGGTGGTGATATGAGCGCTTCCTCATGTTTTCGATAGTCTCTTAGATGTGAGTGGTAAGATCACCAGTAGACCAGTTTCAGCAAAATCGGTACTGCCAGTCACTTACGAGGTCATTAGCTTTTCGGTACGCCAGGAGCTTGTTCCATAGTATGTTGTCTTGCAGAGTATGAATATGATCGGGGTAGGCCTGTAGTCAGATTCAGCACGACTACCCTTCTCAATAAATACAATTCTCAATAAGATTTCTTAATTATTTTCTAGAATATCAATAATGTCGAAACAGCCGATTTTATCGATAGTACCTCACACCGTTAGCAGTATTGTGACGTTTTGAGCCAAATTCATGGCTGGCTCTGCAAAAAAGGCCTAATTGACCACTATTTTCGAAGTCAAAAGCATTTAAAAAGTAAAAATCTCTGCATTTAGTCTATGACTGCTCTCTGCTCTATGCCTTTACTCTTATCTGTAACCATTATTTAAAGTTTATCTCGCTCGCTTTTATATTGTCTTGGCAAAGGGAGAGATAATAATTAAAAAATCAAACTAGTTTGACGAAAGGTTCGGGCTTTCGACAAAGACAACTTATAATCTTAATCAGACTTCACTTACAGGTAAGTTCGCCTAATTTTTCAAATATTGATAATATTAATAAATCGATAATATTATGGCATTATTCAGACAAAAACTGTCGATAATCATCAATGTAAGGATTTTGGCACGTGCCAGTATAAAATTGAAATAATTACAACTATATCAATATTTATAAATAAACTATTATTATCCAATTGTTATACGGGAGTGATAAAATAGTCACAGAAAATGCATACACGATAATAAAATTCGATAAAATAGATTTACAAAACAAAAAAAAACAGCACTTTTTGCAATCTAAAAACCGTCATATCTTTTTCCCTGCACGTCACTTAGGGTTGGTGTAATATAATTAAATAATGCTATTGTTATGTTCTTTCGAATGACATATGTCATGACTTGATACAACACCGGGGACGAAGTGCCCATCATCCTTTAAAAAAGATACTAATTTTCTTTGTAACTCTCTTTTTATTTCAGGAAAATTTCATTGAGGGACGTTTGCGAATGTTTGAGGTGAGAATTTAACGTACCTACCTATATTTTTGTGAAGTACCTACCTACTTTTTTATAATATCTATTTTCTCTTTTTCTTTTCCCTTATTTATAGTCTGGCATCATCATACTCGACCTTTAATCATCCTACTGCTGGGATACAGGTCTACCCTCGAAGGGTGATTAGGCCGTATTCCACCACGATGCCCAAAAGCGGATTGGTGGATCCACATACGCCGTTGAAAATCAAATACCTAAATCCAAACTTTGTCATCTAATCTGTATGAAAATATTTTAAAATACATTTTCATTTGTTTAGATATAAGCCGGTGACAACTAAAAAGAGTAGAAGAGATTTGGTAAGTTTTTAACCATCCACATTAAAAGCAAAAAAAACATAATTAAAATGTAAAATTACCACTAATTGACCGTTGTTTTTATTATTATATGTATTTATGATGAACTTACTCGCCATCTTACAGAAACCATACATTATAAGGAAAGGGTTTGCTAACTTGAAAAGGGTTCATAGTACTCATCAGTATAAACAACTTATTATAAAGCAAACCCTGAAGCCGAGAAAAAAAAAACCTGTTCCATACATTTTTCGAGTGTCATTGACATAAATTTATGACCCTGTATAATAAATAGTTATTTTGCTAATCCCGGATTTCCAAAATTTATCAAAATTCCTTTATATTATTTGTAACACCGACAACAATCGCTAATTGTTTTTGGTTCAAATTTTATTTCTACTATTTGAAAATTGTATTTTAAGATTTTAAAATTATAATTTTTTTTTTCAGAGTCGCTCTTTATCAGATTACGGATTAAATTTCTACTCCAATGGGTAAGACGCTATTATGTATTGCAAAACGCTCAAGCAACCTTAGACTTTTAGTCCAAGCAATATTTCACTTCAATTCTATTAGGATACTTAGAGCTCGCTTTTCGAAGTTTTTAATTCATTTTTTATTTTCAGGATCCTTCGTATACCGCAGCCACAAAAATTATGCCTCGATTTAGCGTAAGTAATTTCATTTTCTGATTTTCTGCAAACATGTCTAAAAATACTTGCCCGTAACTCACCTTTCATAAAAAAAAACTAAATTTAAATATCTTCATCCGTTCGCGAGCTACGCTGCCACAGACAGACAGTCAGACAAAAAGTCAGACACGTCAAACTTATAACACCCCTCTTTTTGCGTCGGGGGTTAAAAATAATACAATTTAGTTCCATTCTTTAGTAAATAGTTAATTGTTGTCATAGACATAATTTTTTTTCTTATTTAAATATTTTTTTTATATTGAACACTGATAAAATACTGCAATTTAATATTTTTAAATTATTTCATGTAAGTAATTTATTTTTTCATTGAAATATTCATATTTTTGACGATTACCTAATGAATAGGTTTAAATACATAGAAAATTAAAATTTTGTTACCGGAATGGAAATGTTTATAAACATTACACATAAGGACAAAAATTCAAAATTCACTGCTATCTTAAAATGAAATATGAGAGTCTGGGCATAAAAACCTTTACTGGCCAGCTGCGTTCAAATAATCATAGCAAATAATACATAATTTTTATTGTAGGTATTTACCACCTTCTACAACAAAATCACCTCTAACTACAAGTGCTTTACAATCAACGGGCACCGAAACTACAACCACAGAAAGCGGCTTACAATCCACGACGGTAGATTCAACCGTAACTAACAGTGATATGCAATCAACGGGCACCGAAACTACAACCACAGAAAGCGGTTTACAATTCACGACGGTAGATTCAACCGTAACTAACAGTGATATGCAATCAACGGGCACCGAAACTACAACCACAGAAAGCGGTTTACAATCCACGACGGTAGATTCAACCGTAACTAACAGTGATATGCAATCAACTGGCACCGAATCTACAACCACAGAAAGCGGTTTACAATCCACGACGGTAGATTCAACCGTAACTAACAGTGATATGCAATCAACGGGAACCGAAACTACAACCACAGAAAGCGGTTTACAATCCACGACGGTAGATTCAACCGTAACTAACAGTGATATGCAATCAACGGGAACCGAAACTACAACTACAGAAAGCGGTTTACATACCACGACGGTAGATTCAACCGTAACTAACAGTGATATGCAATCAACGGGCACCGAAACTACAACCACAGAAAGCGGCTTACAATCCACGACGGTAGATTCAACCGTAACTAACAGTGATATGCAATCAACGGGCACCGAAACTACAACCACAGAAAGCGGTTTACAATTCACGACGGTAGATTCAACCGTAACTAACAGTGATATGCAATCAACGGGCACCGAAACTACAACCACAGAAAGCGGTTTACAATTCACGACAGTAGATTCAACCGCAACTAACAGTGATATGCAATCAACTGGCACCGAATCTACAACCACAGAAAGCGGTTTACAATCCACGACGGTAGATTCAACCGTAACTAACAGTGATATGCAATCAACGGGCACCGAAACTACAACCACAGAAAGCGGTTTACAATCCACGACGGTAGATTCAACCGCAACTAACAGTGATATGCAATCAACGGGCACCGAATCTACAACTACAGAAAGCGGTTTACAATCCACGACGGTAGATTCAACCGTAACAAACAGTGATATGCAATCAACGGGCACCGAAACTACAACCACAGAAAGCGGTTTACAATCCACGACGGTAGATTCAACCGTAACTAACAGTGATATGCAATCAACGGGCACCGAAACTACAACCACAGAAAGCGGTTTACAATCCACGACGGTAGATTCAACCGTAACTAACAGTGATATGCAATCAACGGGAACCGAAACTACAACCACAGAAAGCGGTTTACAATCCACGACGGTAGATTCAACCATAACTAACAGTGATATGCAATCAACGAGCACCGAAACTACAACCACAGAAAGCGGTTTACAATCCACGACGGTAGATTCAACCGTAACTAAGAGTGATATGCAATCAACGGGCACCGAAACTACAACCACAGAAAGCGGTTTACAATCCACGACGGTAGATTCAACCGCAACTAACAGTGATATGCAATCAACGGGCACCGAATCTACAACTACAGAAAGCGGTTTACAATCCACGACGGTAGATTCAACCGTAACAAACAGTGATATGCAATCAACGGGCACCGAAACTACAACCACAGAAAGCGGTTTACAATCCACGACGGTAGATTCAACCGTAACTAACAGTGATATGCAATCAACGGGCACCGAAACTACAACCACAGAAAGCGGTTTACAATCCACGACGGTAGATTCAACCGTAACTAACAGTGATATGCAATCAACGGGCACCGAAACTACAACCACAGAAAGCGGCTTACAATTCACGACGGTAGATTCAACCGTAACTAACAGTGATATGCAATCAACGGGCACCGAAACTACAACCACAGAAAGCGGTTTACAATTCACGACAGTAGATTCAACCGCAACTAACAGTGATATGCAATCAACTGGCACCGAATCTACAACCACAGAAAGCGGTTTACAATCCACGACGGTAGATTCAACCGTAACTAACAGTGATATGCAATCAACGGGAACCGAAACTACAACCACAGAAAGCGGTTTACAATCCACGACGGTAGATTCAACCATAACTAACAGTGATATGCAATCAACGAGCACCGAAACTACAACCACAGAAAGCGGTTTACAATCCACGACGGTAGATTCAACCGTAACTAAGAGTGATATGCAATCAACGGGCACCGAAACTACAACCACAGAAAGCGGTTTACAATCCACGACGGTAGATTCAACCGTAACTAACAGTGATATGCAATCAACGGGCACCGAAACTACAACCACAGAAAGCGGTTTACAATCCACGACGGTAGATTCAACCGTAACTAACAGTGATATGCAATCAACGGGCACCGAAACTACAACCACAGAAAGCGGCTTACAATCCACGACGGTAGATTCAACCGTAACTAACAGTGATATGCAATCAACGGGCACCGAAACTACAACCACAGAAAGCGGTTTACAATTCACGACGGTAGATTCAACCGTAACTAACAGTGATATGCAATCAACGGGCACCGAAACTACAACCACAGAAAGCGGTTTACAATTCACGACAGTAGATTCAACCGCAACTAACAGTGATATGCAATCAACTGGCACCGAATCTACAACCACAGAAAGCGGTTTACAATCCACGACGGTAGATTCAACCGTAACTAACAGTGATATGCAATCAACGGGCACCGAAACTACAACCACAGAAAGCGGTTTACAATCCACGACGGTAGATTCAACCGCAACTAACAGTGATATGCAATCAACGGGCACCGAATCTACAACTACAGAAAGCGGTTTACAATCCACGACGGTAGATTCAACCGCAACTAACAGTGATATGCAATCAACGGGCACCGAAACTACAACTACAGAAAGCGGTTTACAATCCACGACGGTAGATTCAGCCGTAACAAACAGTGATATGCAATCAACGGGAACCGAAACTACAACCACAGAAATCGGTTTACAATCCACGACGGTAGATTCAACCGTAACTAACAGTGATATGCAATCAACGGGCACCGAAACTACAACCACAGAAAGCGGTTTACAATCCACGACGGTAGATTCAACCGTAACTAACAGTGATATGCAATCAACGGGCACCGAAACTACAACCACAGAAAGCGGTTTACAATCCACGACGGTAGATTCAACCGTAACTAACAGTGATATGCAATCAACGGGCACCGAAACTACAACCACAGAAAGCGGTTTACAATCCACGACGGTAGATTCAACCGTAACTAACAGTGATATGCAATCAACGGGCACCGAAACTACAACCACAGAAAGCGGTTTACAATCCACGACGGTAGATTCAACCGTAACTAAGAGTGATATGCAATCAACGGGCACCGAAACTACAACCACAGAAAGCGGTTTACAATCCACGACGGTAGATTCAACCGCAACTAACAGTGATATGCAATCAACGGGCACCGAATCTACAACTACAGAAAGCGGTTTACAATCCACGACGGTAGATTCAACCGTAACAAACAGTGATATGCAATCAACGGGAACCGAAACTACAACCACAGAAAGCGGTTTACAATCCACGACGGTAGATTCAACCGTAACTAACAGTGATATGCAATCAACGGGCACCGAAACTACAACCACAGAAAGCGGTTTACAATCCACGACGGTAGATTCAACCGTAACTAACAGTGATATGCAATCAACGGGCACCGAAACTACAACCACAGAAAGCGGTTTACAATCCACGACGGTAGATTCAACCGTAACTAACAGTGATATGCAATCAACGGGCACCGAAACTACAACCACAGAAAGCGGCTTACAATCCACGACGGTAGATTTAACCGTAACTAACAGTGATATGCAATCAACGGGCACCGAAACTACAACCACAGAAAGCGGCTTACAATTCACGACGGTAGATTCAACCGTAACTAACAGTGATATGCAATCAACGGGCACCGAAACTACAACCACAGAAAGCGGTTTACAATCCACGACGGTAGATTCAACCGTAACTAACAGTGATATGCAATCAACGGGCACCGAAACTACAACCACAGAAAGCGGCTTACAATCCACGACGGTAGATTCAACCGTAACTAACAGTGATATGCAATCAACGGGAACCGAAACTATAACCACAGAAAGCGGTTTACAATCCACGACGGTAGATTCAACCGTAACTAACAGTGATATGCAATCAACGAGCACCGAAACTACAACCACAGAAAGCGGTTTACAATACTCAATACTCAATACTCAATACTCAATACTTTATTGCAAAACATTATGGTTTTGTATGTACGTCTTAAATAACATATATGTTTAAAAGTCACACATAATGACCCTGATAGGGTATAAGCAATGTTGTGCGGAGCGGGTTCATTTCATAATAGCTTCGTCAGAAAGAAATTCCTCTAGTTCATAATAAGATTTGTTTAATAGTATTTCCTTTAGAGTTTTTACGAATTTAGAATTGTCTTCTATGTCTTTCAATTTTGAGGGAAGTTTATTATATATCTTAACGGCCATAGGGTTAGGGCCCGAGCTGTGCATAGCTAGCCTAGAGGTAGGTAGAATTAGTTTGTGTTTATAGTCAGGTCTTATTAGATAGGTACGCTTGTCAGTCAGTTTTATGAAAAATTGTGGGTATTTTCTTACGAACTTACATGTTTCTAAAATGTACAGAGATATAATTGTCAGGATTTTAAATTGTATGAAGTAGGGTCTATGGAAGTTTAAAATGTCAATGTTTGGGAGTTTTATACCGGCGAGAATACGTACGCACTTTTTTTGGGCTACAAAAAGTGTTTTGGCGTCAACACTGTTTCCCCAAAGTATGATGCCATAGCTTAGCCACGAGAATGCATATGCGTAGTAGGCAGCTAAAGCCGTATCCAAGTCCGTTGCTCGCCGGAGTTCCCAGAGTGCGTATGTGAAACTAGACAGTTTACTTTTCATTTTATTAATATGGTTTTTCCAATTTACATGGGTATCGAGGTCTATGCCTAATAATGTAGCTACGTCAACACATTCTAATTTATTATTATTATAGGAAAAATTAATGTCAAGAGGGGCTTTTTGGTGGGGTCTAAATTGTATTATAGCAGTCTTTGAAAGATTTAGGTCAAGGTTGTGGTCGGTCATCCAATTTGTTATGTTGTCAAAAATGTCAGTCAGTTTTTCATTTAAATTTAAATTATTTTTATAAGAAGTCAAGACAGAGATATCGTCCGCGAAAAGCACACAGGATTCGTTAATTACTTTGGGGAGGTTATTAATATACATCAAAAATAGGATGCATCCAACGACACTTCCTTGAGGAATAGAGTGGTTCATTTGTATTGGAATGGATCTAGTTATATTTATCATACCAGTGGTAGGGTCAAAATTAATTAATCCACGACGGTAGATTCAACCGTAACTAACAGTGATATGCAATCAACGGGAACCGAAACTACAACTACAGAAAGCGGTTTACAATCCACGACGGTAGATTCAACCGCAACTAACAGTGATATGCAATCAACTGGCACCGAATCTACAACCACAGAAAGCGGTTTACAATCCACGATGGTAGATTCAACCGTAACTAACAGTGATATGCAATCAACGGGAACCGAAACTACAACCACAGAAAGCGGTTTACAATCCACGACGGTAGATTCAACCGTAACTAACAGTGATATGCAATCAACTGGCACCGAATCTACAACCACAGAAAGCGGTTTACAATCCACGACGGTAGATTCAACCGTAACTAACAGTGATATGCAGTCAACGGGAACCGAAACTACAACCACAGAAAGCGGTTTACAGTCCACGACGGTAGATTCAACCGTAACTAACAGTGATATGCAATCAACGGGAACCGAAACTACAACCACAGAAAGCGGTTTACAATCCACGACGGTAGATTCAACCGTAACTAACAGTGATATGCAATCAACGGGAACCGAAACTACAACCACAGAAAGCGGTTTACAGTCCACGACGGTAGATTCAACCGTAACTAACAGTGATAAGCAATCAACGGGCACCGAAACTACAACCACAGAAAGCGGTTTACAGTCCACGACGGTAGATTCAACCGTAACTAACAGTGATAAGCAATCAACGGGCACCGAAACTACAACCACAGAAAGCGGTTTACAATCCACGACGGTAGATTCAACCGTAACTAACAGTGATATGCAATCAACTGGCACCGAAACTACAACCACAGAAAGCGGTTTACAATCCACGACGGTAGATTCAACCGTAACTAACAGTGATATGCAATCAACGGGAACCGAAACTACAACCACAGAAAGCGGTTTACAATCCACGACGGTAGATTCAACTGTAACTAACAGTGATATGCAATCAACAGGCACCGAAACTACAACCACAGAAAGCGGTTTACAATCCACAACGGTAGATTCAACCGTAACTAACAGTGATATGCAATCAACGGGAACCGAAACTACAACCACAGAAAGCGGTTTACAATCCACGACGGTAGATTCAACCGTAACTAACAGTGATATGCAATCAACGGGAACCGAAACTACAACTACAGAAAGCGGTTTACAATCCACGACGGTAGATTCAACCGCAACTAACAGTGATATGCAATCAACTGGCACCGAATCTACAACCACAGAAAGCGGTTTACAATCCACGATGGTAGATTCAACCGTAACTAACAGTGATATGCAATCAACGGGAACCGAAACTACAACCACAGAAAGCGGTTTACAATCCACGACGGTAGATTCAACCGTAACTAACAGTGATATGCAATCAACGGGCACCGAATCTACAACCACAGAAAGCGGTTTACAATCCACGACGGTAGATTCAACCGTAACTAACAGTGATATGCAGTCAACGGGAACCGAAACTACAACCACAGAAAGCGGTTTACAGTCCACGACGGTAGATTCAACCGTAACTAACAGTGATATGCAATCAACGGGAACCGAAACTACAACCACAGAAAGCGATTTACAGTCCACGACGGTAGATTCAACCGTAACTAACAGTGATATGCAATCAACGGGCACCGAAACTACAACCACAGAAAGCGGTTTACAATCCACGACGGTAGATTCAACCGTAACTAACAGTGATATGCAATCAACGGGAACCGAAACTACAACCACAGAAAGCGGTTTACAGTCCACGACGGTAGATTCAACCGTAACTAACAGTGATAAGCAATCAACGGGCACCGAAACTACAACCACAGAAAGCGGTTTACAATCCACGACGGTAGATTCAACCGTAACTAACAGTGATATGCAATCAACTGGCACCGAAACTACAACCACAGAAAGCGGTTTACAATCCACGACGGTAGATTCAACCGTAACTAACAGTGATATGCAATCAACGGGAACCGAAACTACAACCACAGAAAGCGGTTTACAATCCACGACGGTAGATTCAACTGTAACTAACAGTGATATGCAATCAACAGGCACCGAAACTACAACCACAGAAAGCGGTTTACAATCCACAACGGTAGATTCAACCGTAACTAACAGTGATATGCAATCAACGGGAACCGAAACTACAACCACAGAAAGCGGTTTACAATCCACGACGGTAGATTCAACCGTAACTAACAGTGATATGCAATCAACGGGAACCGAAACTACAACCACAGAAAGCGGTTTACAATCCACGACGGTAGATTCAACCGTAACTAACAGTGATATGCAATCAACGGGCACCGAAACTACAACCACAGAAAGCGGTTTACAATCCACGACGGTAGATTCAACCGTAACTAACAGTGATATGCAATCAACGGGAACCGAAACTACAACCACAGAAAGCGGTTTACAATCCACGACGGTAGATTCAACCGTAACTAACAGTGATATGCAATCAATGGGCACCGATACTACAACCACAGAAAGCGGTTTACAATTCACGACGGTAGATTCAACCGTAACTAACAGTGATATGCAATCAACGGGCACCGAAACCACAACCACAGAAAATGGTTTACAATCTACGACGACAACCTTTCGTAGACTTGCATAGAGTGTTTTATTGTTTCGGTGTAATATCCGTCGAAAAACTTCAAGCTTAATATTACAAACGCATGGCGTTTTTCCACTCGCTATCAGCTAATGTCTTGCAAGTGAAGTTAAGGGGAATCCCTCTTACTAATGGGGTATGGTTGAGAGCGTTTGTGTTTACTTTTATTGTCAAGATAAATCTGTCTTAACTGTCCCGATAATCGCTACTAACTGCCGTGCGGATAAATGTGGCACTGGCTGCGGAAATTTGACACTAGTATGGCATACAAGGTGTAACGGATAGGTGTAGTAATACTCAATGTTCTTCTACACGTCAAAGCGAACCTTTTTAGTGACATAAGATTGCTATATTCGAGAAAGAAAATATCGAATCTCCTTAGCAAATTTATCACGTGACTGAATATTTTGTGTGGGGACTCGATTTTTTTTTCTCGAACTTAGCAAACTTGTGTCACAAAAGTAGTTTTGACATGTAGAAAACACCCTTCGGTATTACTCCACCTTTCCGTTATACCTTGTATGTGCATGACAATGCTTAGAATTTCTTTAAACTGGTCTTAACTTTATTGTACCAATGATTGTTGATCTTGTTTCAGGTAGTGATAAATAAATATAGGTAAATGATGAATGTAACCGTGATCATGATAATTGAAGCCTATTTCTTGATTCAGTACATAAGCTAAATTCTATTCAAAATCGGTGAAGTAGTTTTCGAAATACGTAGTGTAACAAACACTCACACACAAAAACTGTCGTATTTAAAACATTGGTAGGATAAAAAACATTATACCTCTACACGTTGCCTAAAGTTAGTCACTGCTCAAAATGCTGATAACTTCTCGCTGACGTGAAATGTCACGTTTGAAAACAAGGCGGAGAACTTTAAGCAATGGTTAACTTTAAACAAGCTTGATAAGTAAGCCGTCCTATGATTCTGAACCATACCAATACGTCTGTTAAGCATTCACAATAACACTGTAGCACAGTAATTATTGACTCGCTCGTAATTAATTTCAATATTACAGTTTGTACAGGCCTCCGGTTACCAATTAATAACTTATTATTAAATTCGGGAACGGATAATTATACCGTTCAATAAGGTTGCTGTTTAATTGCACATCAAAAAACCGTATTTGTGCTACTAAATTGGCGTAGTTGTTGTGGTCTGTTCAATGCATGTCTGTTTTCAACATTAGAGAAATGTCACACAATATTATCATAAGGATTCAAAATGATCCTGATTGAGGGCGTTGTGTCTATATTGAAATTAAAATCCTGTGCGAAGGTTGGAAAGTGCTTGCACAACAAAGACGAGAATGGCACCACTCTGTTTACAAGGCTGCCGATAACTTTGAAGTCAAGCATCTACAAAATGTTGATGCAAAGAAAGCGCCTCATTGTTAAGACACGCCTAAAACTTTCTTTATACTAATCCATACAACTGCGAAGGTCTAAATGTATTGTGCGCCATGCAAAAGGACTTTTGAAATAAAATTAGGGTTTGCAAGCCACATTCGTGCTCATAACCGTAATTTATATAAACCAGGTTCGCCATTGATGGATATGTCAAGGAGGATGATATGCATTGCAATTAATATCATAACTAAAAATCCTTTTCATCCTTATCATTGACAAAATATATAAAACAGCGACTGTATTTCCTTTTTTGACCACGTTTATAACCGTTGCTACACCATGTAACAAAATGTATTGATGAAGACATTTTGATGGGCATTAACTGAATCTAATGTACCATTAAATATATTTCATTCAATAATTTCGAGGGAGTGATTGCCGATGAATTCGTATTATTTTATATCGAATACAGCCGTTACGGACAAGCGAATCAATATGATAATTATACACTAAGATACATGAAAAAGTAAAGATTAGTGTCTGAACTAAGTACAATGAAAAACCATAAAGGCTATGACAACTGTCTTTAAGGGTTAATATAGCACCTACTATATAAATAGCCCGAACTCGACTACGTTCGAAAACAAGACGAATAGGTTTAAGTAGTGATTAAGTTTAATCAAGGTTTATAATCATATTCTAATCTTATCATAATTGACAATGGTAGGTATTAAAAATATTTAATGTATAATATTATATTTTAAAGATTGATAATTTGGAAAATTGTTGAGTGATAATTAAAGTAAGATAGTTATAGGTAAGATATACATTATACATACATATAATAATAAATATAAATGTATCCCCCCCCCACTCATTAATTTGAGTAGCTTATAACTGTTTACTCAATGAATGATTGTATAAAATAAATAAAATGAAATAAATACTGTGGTTCTATTTTTCCTGTTATGTGGAATGGCCTTTGAAACTTGGACCTTATTCTGGCGCGTGAGATATTATCTCGGTCACTGTCGCTCTTTTGTGGGTTGATTACACGTAACGAGTACAGTGGCGAGACAGTAAATAGGCTCACTTGGCCGAGCAAACAAACCGTGGTTCTAGTGACTGACTCGCCTCGTCAAAATTTTGTACAAAATACAAACCGAGTACGGCCGAGGGCAGATGATTAGCACCAGTCTACGATGACAACTATCATAATATGGTGCCGAGTTTGAAGGCGCATTTAAAATTTCTAAACTAGCTAAACCGCGTAAAATTCCTAAATATCCTAAAGCAAGTTTGAAGGTACCACTTTAGGAAATTTAGAAACGTCAAAGTCAATTTTACGAAACGAATGAACGAAATCGACCTAAACTACTCAATTTAGAAATTATAACTTGATTCGGTAGTTTGAAGGTACGTTTTTATGTCATTTTAAAATGCTTTAGGTTTATTTTTAAACAAACTTAGGAAGCACCATTTTGAATCCTGCTTAAAAAAGTTAAATTTCAAAGTGAGTTTAAAACAAGTAATTGAGTGTTTTTACTTACAAAACAAATTCTTTGCAAAGTTAAGCACAACGAAAAATGTATGAAAACCTGTAATTGCCCATTAGTCTTTCCTGTTCAGTGCTACATGTGATCAAAGTACATACTATTTTTCGAATAACATCGGTAATAGAAAAGTGTACCTCTGCCGTTTTGGTGTTTTTAGTGGGTTTCTATTGAAAAACCTTAATAACTTTAAACTTGTCTGGAATTTTAACCTATATCTTTAACTTACCATAAGTAAGGATTTCGGAAAGCACTAGGTCTAGTACCTTAGACCCAGCGCTTTAAATTGCTACAGGGAAACAGAATAATACACTACAAACTACAGTTTATGAATACTTCTTGCTAATGTAATTTACTGTGAATTTTATTAAAATAAATGTGTATTACAAAAAACAACAACTTTTTAAATCTTAGTATTAATATTCTTGGTACTAGACTGGTCAAGTCTTATAAAACAAATCCTTTGCAAAGTTAAGCACAACAAAAAATGTATGAAAACCTGTAATTGCCCAATAGTCTTTCCTGTTCAGCGCTATACGTGATCAAAGTACATACTATTTTTTGAATAACATCAGTAATAGAAAAGTGTATCTACCTCGGCCGTTTTGGTGTTTTTAGTGGGTTTCTATTGAAAACCGTACATCGTAGACCGCATCATTGCTTACCATCAGGCGAGATGGCGGTCAAACGCAAGCCTATTTATAACTGAATAAATAAAAAACCATAATACTATAAACTTGTCTGGATTTTTAACATATATCTTTAACTTACACACCCTAGGTAAGGATTTCAGAAAGCACTAGGTCTAGTACCTTAGACTCAGCGCTTAAAATTGCTACAGGGAAACAGAATAATACACTACAAACTACAGTTTATAAATATTTCTTGCTAATGTAATTTACTGTGAATTTTATTAAAATAAATGTGTATAAAGGTGTACAAAAAATAACAACTTTTTAAATCTTAGTTTTAATCTTCTCTCATTAGTCGTTCACTTTTGGTAGACTGGTCAAGGTCATGGTTGTAATGTTACTAGGAGGCTCCTCACTGTTGTCGATACTCCGTCTTGGAATGCTTCTCCATTCCTGGCGGTTGATTGCACTGAACACACACTGAAGCACGGTGGCCTGTGTGACATTTTTTATGAGATTGGTCCATCGAGTTGGTGATCAGACCGGGACTGTGCTTGCCTTTAACACCGTCCTGCACTACGAGCCTCTCCATCGAATTCTCGTACCTGGAGATATGCCCAAAGCACTGCAGTATTCGCACTTGCACAATCGACGAAAGTCTATCTTGTATGTGAAGTTCCTTGAGAATAGAATTGTTTCAATAGTTTGTTTTAATATTTAGAACGAAATAAACTTTTCTGTACATAAAACATTATTATATGCGATGTTGTTGCGCTTTCTTCGCCATAACTTGTAAGATTTTACACCATCATTGAACTGGATTTCGTTTTCTTATTATTTTCATTGCACTGAAAATAAAAATAACATTTAGCTAGCAGGTACGATAAAATTGAAAATATTCAGTATAAGCAGTGAAAGATAATCACATCTTACGAGTATAAGCACAGATCACAACATTGATGTGAAAGTCACCCAGGTTATAAGGTTCGTTTAATATTATTTTCTGATATAGCAAGTAAATCCAAGGGATACGTATAGTCTTCAATATTTTCTGGACTTCGAGGAGCTAAGTCTTCTTTAATGGGATTAGCTTACCTCTATTTGAATGCGTAGTTATTTTACAAGTTCTTTACTCCATCAGCTTGCTTGCTTTGTGTAGGTATCTTTGAATTACTTTACACGGACAACAACGATGCTATTACACGATGCGGTTAGTAAATAATAAAGCTATTCTTAAATTATCTTCTAATTTGTCTATAGTAATGCGAAACAAATAAAATTCAATTTCCAAAACAATGAAATGAAATCAATCGTATTGATAATACGATATGGCGAGTGCCAGGTTTCAAAATTCAAAAACCACCATTTTTATCGAGTAATTCCATTTGATAAATTTTTGTCGTGAACCAATAACAAAAAATATTTATCAACTTTTTCTACTACAGAAAAGAATGCCTTCACTAGACAAGATTTATTAAGAATCCAACAATTTCTTGTACCTACGTAGTGATATTTTACAAAAATTGAACCATGTGCAAGCCGAGAACACATTTTTAAATGATAATTAACATATTACGTAAACATAGTTAATTCAGGAACACACGAATACTTCTAGTAAAACATTAATTTATGAAGAAAGATAATTACAGAAAATAAAATTAAATAGAAAAATCGGTTAAGAGCTAGCACTATTCGCTATTTCGTTCAGCAAAATTCTTGATTATCTGTGGATGAAATCCAACGATAATCAAGAATTTTGAACGAAACTAGAACGGAAACCGGTCTTTTTTCACAACTTTATTTATCTGTGAATTAAACTTAGCTGAACGAAAACGATTTAAATTCCGTTCAATTTTATAGTTAGGTGGTGCCTTCGAACTCGCAACTTTTACAACTGTCATTTAAATTTAAGTATTTTATCAGATTTAAGATTTTTACGTTGCGCCCTTCAAACTCGACACTAATATATGGTTCTCACCCTTAAAGTAGTTTTTACGGCGACAACCATAATTATGTTATATAGTTGTCATCGTAAAAACTGGTGCTTAACGTCGTAATTTTTGGTGATGTCAGTATGCTCCGTACTTTAGGTGAATTCTTCGGAATTTTGATTGCCATTTTTGTCAGTGTACCACAGATCGTCTCGCGCCATCATTGTTCTCATAAAATATTACAGAAGCACCTTTAAAACTACGCTATCTCCCGTAGACGTGCTTCAGAATAGCTTACAATACGAAACAGAAAACGGTTTCCGTCCAAAGTTCAAGTGCCAAGATGTCTATCCGGCAAATTTTCGAGTGGTAAATTTAAATATCGTGCGAGACTCCAGCTTTTGGCGGTAACCCGAGCAGGGAAGGATACACCAAATGCCGAGACTGGGCGGAGGTCGGAAACGATGGAGAAGGCAGTTTTGTAGCACGAACTTACTAGCGGGTAAAATGGCCGCTTTGAGATATGATCATATTAGTCGTGCCCCTTGGTTTTACTGGCGTTTTCCGTGATAAAATGTAGCCTATATTAATCCAGGATATATAATTATACAACTTTCACTTTTATAATATTAGTGTGAGTGTCATTGACATTTTTCTATGGAACAGCTTTTAGTTTTCGCAATTTCAGGATTTTTCATAGTATAAGTTGTTCAATGATGATAATAATGAAGACTACTACGAGCTCTTTTCAGCGTCGCATACTTTTTTCTTTTAACCCTGTTGTGCCTGCCGTCGCGTCGCCGGTGAGTGATCTGCGACCAGGGCGCGGAGTGCTCTTCCTAGGCAGGTACTTTATATTATGTAGCTACTTACTGGTGCCAATTTTAATTTAGTACAACACGTGACCAAAATGCTGGAATAGCTATCTCGCCCAAAGGGTAAGCATCGCTATACAACGTCGTATTGGAGACAGCATTTTAGGAAATAAAATTCTCACAAGCAGCGGTCTTTTAGATTAGTTTTCATAGACGACGGTCATCGCTTACCATCAGGCGGCATGTTTGCTCGTCACCTTGTTGTGCACCTATGGCATAAAAAAAAGATTAGATTAGTTTCATTTTGATAGTTTAGTTTTTAATTTAAGTAATTGTTAATGTTCCTATGTACCTGACACAGTCACCTTGACGACCTGTTTGGCTCAGCGGTAAAATCCGCCTTTTAAGCCAGTGGCCCCGGGTTCGATTTCTGGCCGGGCAGATGTTTCAATGATGAGTTTAAATGTCTGCTCTGGGTCTGGGTGTTGGTTGTCCTTGTCTTTGAGTGTGTTCCATGGCATTCCCGACACAGGATTATCCTAGGGAGCTATGAGTGTGAAACGTTTATTAAGTCTCTATGAATAAACTTTTTATTTAGTGCCGCCTGCAACGTGTTAGTAGCTCGTGGTACAGACGTCGTATCGTACTATAGAGGTAGATGTGCGTTGCGTAGCGGCTGCCGTCGCCGGTGAGCGACCTGCGACCGGCGCGGCGCGGCCGTGCACTGCCTAGGTGGGTAGTGTAGGTAGGTAGGTAGGTGTAGGTAGGTAGGTGTAGGTAGGTAGGTGTAGGTAGGTAGGTAGGTGTAGGTAGGTAGGTTGGTAGGCACTGATGCCAATTTTAATTACCAGCAGTATTGTCATATTACTGGGAAGCGGCATTAGGTACCTCTGTTTATTTGATGATAGGCGAATAGCATAGCTGGTGTGGTCTCGCAATGACGAAAGTTATATTATATAGTAAATATTGTGTTTTTTAACTTTAGTTTATCGTAGTTAAAATCAAACGGTATAAAAATAGGTCCACATTAGTTACATATTGAAGTTTATGGCCCTACGCTCAGTTGGTAGCGCGGTGACTATAATGTACTCGTATATTCCACTTTGTTCACCTTTTTTTTTTTTTTTTTGTTTACCCAGTGGAAATCCTTTATGGATACCACGCCCGCCCCGGGGGAGGCAGGGTGGTTATGTGGGAGTCTCCGCCCTGCGGCGGCATACCCACTAAAACCACTGGGGTGTTCGGCATCCGCCTGAGATGGGGCAAGGTGGGGTCGCGTTAGCAATCGCCACCTCGCCCCGGCGATGGGCCCGATTAGGGCCCCCGCGTATATAGAGGGGTGACCCTGTTCCCCAGGATCACCCCCCAGACAGTCAGTGTGGGGTCGTGCAGGCCGGGAGAGTCCCCTGACTCTCCCGGCAACCCCACTGCAGAGGAGCGAGGATACGGGCGAACCGCCTCCTCGCTCCCTCGTCTGCGCCGGAGCGGGTCAGATCGGGCGTCGTCCTCTCTGACCCGCTCCGCGGCCTCCTTCTGCGTCATCACCTCTTCGCAGAAGGAGACCCCGGCCTGGCACGATCTCTCGCCGCCGAGCACGGCTTTCACCACGCTTGGCAACGAGAGATCCCGGCCTATGTAGGCCGAAAGCGTATGCCGCTGGGGGGCCCCATGCGGCACACGCTTCCAGCGTCCACCCTCCTCCTTTCCTTGCACTCCCGACCGCAACCCACATGCGGCGAGGAGCACAAGGAAAACCCCCCTAGTGGCAGCAATGCCACCGTCCAAGCCATCACCCTGTGCCCTCTGCTAGTCAGAGGGACACGCGGACGGGCCCACCGTGTCGGGTTATTTGCCACCGTGCGGTAATACTGCATGAAAGCTGCAGTATTACCGCACGCTGTTGCCCAGGGTGCACCACGAGGAGGTTACCCGACCTAGCACCCCCCACTTTGTTCACCTGAATCATAAGTATTTATCGTAAATCAAACCTTATTATTATTAATTAGTATTTATAAAATGCTAGTTGGGCCCCACGGACTCGCTTTATAGAACTTATAGCTACCCTTTAGAAACCGGAAGATTTCCGGGATATAAAGTAGCCTATATGTTTACAGAGTACAAACTACCTTCATACTAAATTTCACTCGAATCCATTCACCCCTTTATGTGATTGAGCATCAAACATGCAAACTCACAAACATTCAAAATTTTACATTTGCGAATGTAATATTAGTAACAGGAAGGATAAGTATACGTTAAACAGCATTTTTTTTCGAATTTCGGGTTGGTCCTATTGTAAAAGATTTACATAATTATGAGTACTAAGAGCCCTTTTCGGCTTAGCATTCCCTTTCTGTATAACCCTGTAGTAGGATGCTATGTTCCAACTACTACTGAATCGACAGTGCTTGCCTGAAATATTAACTCATGTTAACACTGTATTTACTTCACACAGTCATCGTGGTTGTCATCCCCATATTGTAAAGTTCACATACAGTGTACTCGTATCTAGCACAACTTTGACGTAAACTTACGTAGCGAGTATTCGATAGAAAAGTATACGCCATTTACGCCCGTCAGGGGCGCTCTTGACAGGCGTAAATGGCATACACTTTTCTATCAAATACTCGATACGTAAGTTTACGTCGTAGTTGTGCTAGGCCTACAGATCCCACACAAAACGTATTCACGATTTGACGGACACTGCAATTGCAACGTTGCTAACGTTAAGGCCGGGGCTCCACTGGGAGTCTAAGAATCCAGATGCTATGCGATCATCGGGTCTGATGCTCTACCGTGGATTGCACACATAATTTTCATTTTTTTTCATCTCTAACCGACTTTGTAATTAACATAATATCATTACATTTTAAAATTGAAAAAAAAAACCCCAACGTTGATAAGCATACCTAAGAACACTTCCGACTAATTCACCATTCAAAGAAATAAAAAACAAGATCAATATCGGTTTATCCGTTCGAGAGCTACGATGCCACAGCAGACACACACACACTCAGACACGTCAAACTTCTATCACCCCGTCTCAGTTTGGTTGTATTTTTTATGTCTGTAACAAGCAGTTTCATCCACGCGGTGTTGAAAAAAACGGTGATGACTTTGATGAAAACTAGCGCATGTTCTTTTCTGTCCCTGAAAACGTGTTTTACGATAATTGATTGGGTAGTTAAGTCATAAATGCGTAACTAACAAATAAAATTCCTTTGGAATTTGTAATATCGACTGAAATATCGTATTGACATTTCGTCGTAGGTAACTAATCTAATGGTATTTTTTCCTGTAAGTTAGTAGACGTAATACGAGTACCACTGAATTAAGTAGGTACATGGTATCTGTCGAATTGTATTTTTTTAATTCGATGATAGGCTTCCGCTTGACCTTCATCTTGGCTGATGATGACCCGTGTTGCGGTCTACGATGGACCACGCTTGCGTGGAAGAAACCGATTCACATTTAACTATTGAATTTGAAATTAAGATAATTCTTAGTTATGATTTCTATGTCTTCATAGTTAAAAACAGAGTAAAAATGAAATAACAGAAATTAAAAATATTTTTTATTTATTTATAGTTATAGTTAGCCTCTAAGGTATTTAGTTTCTATGGGCCACTGTAACTTGCATTGTATACATGTTATATTGCCTGAAATAACCGTATTTATTAATATTATTCATCGATCAAGTATGTTATTATTAAAGTCATCCCGGTTCGACTGCAGTGGGCGTCGGCCTTTACGCCCCGCCGGTGAGTGACCCGCCATGGTCATGATAATGCAATACGACGCTAGACGCATTAACTATAGGTCATAGCTTACCCTTCAGTGTCTGGAAGTGAAAAATGATCGCTGGATTACGCAGATAAACCTAGAAAAAAGATGGAGCAATGCGTTAGATATATTGAGAAAAATGCACATCTAAATTTCGCTAAAAGAATGATTAATTTGCCTAAAGTACCTACGGAGCATACTGATATTATCAGAAAGTACGATGATTAGCACCAGTTTTTACGTCGACAACTATCATAATATCTAATATATAAAATTCTCGTGTCACAGTTTTCGTTGCCATACTCCTCCGAAACGGCTTGACCGATTTTGATGAAATTTTATATGCATATTCAGTAGGTCTGAGAATCGGCCAACATCTATTTTTCATCCCCCTAAATGTTAGGGGTAGTCCACCCTTAATTTTTATTTTTATTTTTTAGACAAAAATTTTATTTTTTTATTTTTTATAATGTGGCATTAAAAAATGCATACAACCCTAAATTTTCACCTTTCTATCACCAACCCCTATTAATTTATATGGCAAAACAACGTTTGCCGGGTCAGCTAGTATTACATATATAGTAGTAGTGGTGCTAGCAATAGTTTTTACGGTGACTACTATATAATTATATTACGATAGTTGTCGACGTAAAAACTAGTGCTAATCATCGTACTTTTTGGTAATATCAGTATGCTCCGTACTTTATGACTTCATCGTTCTCTTAGCGGACTTATATTGTTATTTGATATGGGTGAAGCCAAGGACTCCTCTAATTTCGCGCGTAGGTACGTGCACTTGGTTTTTTTTGGCGCTGTCTATGTTTAAATATCTTCAGTAGCGAGATACTAGACTGTAGACTTCCCGAAGACATTCAATACATTTTTAAAGACAGCTTAAATAGGCTTCAGCTACAAATAAGATTGGATTTTTATTTTTAAATATTTTGTATCAATTCTGACTAGAAAGCTTTTTAAGTTGCCTTTCGCCTAATTAAGTAGCTTTTATTGTTAAATTGGTTAAGCACACATTAAACAATGTTTTCTTTTTTTCTTTGGAAAATCCCTGAAAATATTTATGAAAATATATTTTTTGAAGGCAGTGCGTCAAACTTACTTACAAAGTCGGTGAAAAAGGGAACTATTTTGTTTCTACAGGTAGTTCTTACTTTTGTTCTTAGAATACGTTTGTGGCTCCCTCACAGAAATGTTCAGATAACTTAGCATTTATACAAGACTTATTTCGCAACAAATACCTCCGAATACTAATTTTCGTTGTCACATAAAATTCAAAATGTCCACATAAAGTTCACAAACGTCGTATGCACTTAAATCGCCGTCCTCGAAATTTAAAATAACGTTTATTACAACGGAATAAGGTTCGATTTGAGTTATGAGGATGTGATTTGAAGTCGTAAATACCAAGGCGAAAGTAAAGTGAACTAAAATAAATTCAACGATAATTTGTAAACGGATAATTGAATGTGAAGTGTATAAAGTGGGATGTATATTTTTATAATAATGTATTTAATTCGAGCGTGCGGGGTGAGGATGGAGGAGTGAGGGTCTTCCAAAAGAATATTGCACCAATTTACTTTGGTGCAATATTCTTTTGGAAGACCCTATCTAATATAATTATAATTCTATATAAATAAAAATGAATCTCTATTTCCCTTGTGAACAGATGGAACATTTTCGCCGATATTTTTTTTGTTGTGTTAATTATTGTCAGGAGAAGGTTTTTGTGAAAGAAAATTAAGGAAGTTGAGCGGAGTCATAGTTACCACAGGACAACGTCTGTCGGGTCAGTTAGTCGGTCAACAATAACCATGATTAAAAGCAACGAAGCCACATTCACATTTTATAAGATAGATAAATAAATACAATATTTTATTCTTCCCATCCCATTTACCTATTAAATCGACAAACTCCTTATTCTTTACAACATAAATAACAAACAAAACAATTGAAAACAAGTGTAACAACAAGTCTTGTCGTTAAAAGCGATACAAAGATCAATTTACAACCATCTCTTCATCTACAGATTTCCTGCAAGTTCGAAGATCAAACAGCGAATGTATCAACACCAAGTATCAGCCAAGTTTCGAGAACTTGAAATTCATTCGACTGTCTGGTACGTCCGCGCTTGTACAACGCACGCTACACACGGCCTCCGGGTTTGGCAAACATTTGTTTTAGGCTTTAGGCTTTTGGGTTTTTAAGCTTTTACTTAACTTTCCATGTACCTATGTATATCTCGTACTTATGTCAGCGTGGGTCAAATCTTGCAACTGAATTTTGATTCACTTTCCGATGGAGCTGTTTGGTGTAAGTCCGATGACAATTAATCGGGGCAAATTAGACCAAAAAATAGGAGTAAGCTTACATTAATTCACACCCAGCTGAAAATTGGTAGGATTGTTCAGAACACCATCATAAATGAAACCTAAAAAGTCCTCATCGATCCGATACGTGCAAAAATTTTTACTCCAGGTAGAAGGTCACCAAAACGGGTATTTCGTGATTTTCTCAAAAACGGTACAAGCTACGAGGATACTGTTCAAGACAAGTATGTTCACTATAACATTTTCTACAGTATTGCTCTTAAACGCATGTTGATAGAACTTATGGTTTTCGAGATATGTCGATATTAATTTCAGACCAGACCAAAAAATTGACAATTTCTCTTAAGATGCCTCAGTCAGCAGTAGATCATATAACAAGTTTGTAAATGAGTTTTCCCGAAGTTTTAAACATTGTTGAATCCGACAATCTCAAGAAACACTTTGAAAAATGACTCCTTGTATCTCAAATCGGATAAATGATGATGATGGTTGACGGAAAATTGAACCCCTCGTATCTCGGAAACGGAAAGAGATAGAGGGGTACACCTGACTTTTAAAATTTAGATCAAGTATGGACCTTTCTAGGGAAATGATAAAAAAAGATAGCCGCCATACAAAAAAGTTTGACAGTCATACAAATAAACAAAAAAAAAGGAAATGCTCATAGCCGTGGAACCGCTGTAGATGGATGGAGTGTGCTCGAAGAAATATTATAGAGATTTATAACGACAATCGAGATTCAGCAACAAAAATCCAAGATGTCGGATTTCATATTTCCGTCAAATTTCAATGGATCTTCTAAATTTTAAAGTGATCCTAGGCAGGTGTAATTTTGGATCTGGAGGCTCTTAAGGTCCTTAAATCCATTCCTGAAATGATTTTTTTGGTTCGGCCATTTTTCAAAATGGCTGACATACAAAAGAAAAGGAGTGAAGTTACAATACTTCGCACCCAGCTGAAAATAAGTAGGATTGTTCAAAACATCATCACAAATGAAATCTAAAAAGTCCTCATTGATCCGATACGTGCAAAAAAAAACTCACTACCTCTAAGGTGACGTGGAAACGTGTGCATAATTATTATGACGATTACAACTCTTTCAACTTTTTGAGTCGTTATATTTCAAAAACGGTGGCTCTTAGGAAAAAAAATTGTCATTTTTTGTAGATAATTATCTGATCTAAAATTTGGTATGGCTAATTGTATGATAAAATTTACTGTTTTTCTGAAAATTGTGAAAAACCAGTTTTTGTGACCTTTTACCCTTCGTGTTTTTTTTTGCACGTATCGGATCAATGAGGACTTTTTAGATTTCATTTGTGATGATGTTTTGAACAATCCTACTGATTTTCAGCTGGGTGCGAAGTATTGTAACTTCACTCCTTTTCTTTTGTATGTCAGCCATTTTGAAAAATGGCCGAACCAAAAAAATCATTTCAGGAATGGATTTAAGGACCTTAAGAGCCTCCAGATCCAAAATTACACCTGCCTAGGATCACTTTAAAATTTAGAAGATCCATTGAAATTTGACGGAAATATGAAATCCGACATCTTGGATTTTTGTTGCTGAATCTCGATTGTCGTTATAAATCTCTATAATATTTCTTCGAGCACACTCCATCCATCTACAGCGGTTCCACAGCTATGAGCATTTCCTTTTTTTTTGTTTATTTGTATGACTGTCAAACTTTTTTGTATGGCGGCTATCTTTTTTTATCATTTCCCTAGAAAGGTCCATACTTGATCTAAATTTTAAAAGTCAGGTGTACCCCTCTATCTCTTTCCGTTTCCGAGATACGAGGGGTTCAATTTTCCGTCAACCATCATCATCATTTATCCGATTTGAGATACAAGGAGTCATTTTTCAAAGTGTTTCTTGAGATTGTCGGATTCAACAATGTTTAAAACTTCGGGAAAACTCATTTACAAACTTGTTATATGATCTACTGCTGACTGAGGCATCTTAAGAGAAATTGTCAATTTTTTGGTCTGGTCTGAAATTAATATCGACATATCTCGAAAACCATAAGTTCTATCAACATGCGTTTAAGAGCAATACTGTAGAAAATGTTATAGTGAACATACTTGTCTTGAACAGTATCCTCGTAGCTTGTACCGTTTTTGAGAAAATCACGAAATGCCCGTTTTGGTGACCTTCTACCTGGAGTAAAAATTTTTGCACGTATCGGATCGATGAGGACTTTTTAGGTTTCATTTATGATGGTGTTCTGAACAATCCTACCAATTTTCAGCTGGGTGTGAATTAATGTAAGCTCGGATGTCTAAATTGCCCCGGTTAAATCCATAAAGTTTGTCTTTAGAAATACTTTTTAAAATTAATTTACTATTGCAACTATGGGAAGAGCGCTGTACTCCAAAATACTTTAAGCCTATTTAAGCATGTTTTTTTAGCCCATTTAAGACTAAAAATGGCTAAAAAACTCTGTGTTTGTTAGAAAGGAGAAAAAATATTTTAAATTTAAATTATTGAAGATTTAGTTTTCTTCGATTGAATGTTACGAGTAACACCAATTTAAGCTGAGCTCTTTTATAATTGAAACTCTTACTTTTCAGGCTCAACTTAGAATGGTTTACTGATAAACCAAATTGAATTGTATCTAATACATTTATCTACCTAAGTGATACTTCTAAGGACAAGTTCTTTTGTCATTGCAGACTATGCTATTATTCGAAAAGAGCAACTTACAAGTTTATACTCGTATGTTATCTACCAAAAAGCATTCAGAATTGCATGCATTGTAATATACAATGTGACAGAGATGAGATTAGACCGCACATTGAAACTTGTATTGTTCGGGAGGCTCCACCACGCTCGCCGCTCCGAGCTCACCCTTGTCCCCCTACCCCTCAGAAGTGAGCGACCGCTCCAGACTAGCCGTTCACCCCGATTTCACCGACCAGCTTACCCACACAGACGGCCAACATGACGAACTAAAACTTACCATACCAGCACTAATCAGTAAATCCGCCGGTGGCTCCCCCACTCAACTGTAAAGGTAGCCCGGTCGCGCTGCAGACGACCTGTTACACACTCCGCTAGCCACACGGCTGCTAACGACTTTGCTGATCAATTATGAAGGTTGCTTGTGGCGTTGCAATAGTCTGTCTTGGCGAACTACTTGAACGATCGACTTTGCACAATAGATAGTCATCAAGACATCTATTATTTATTCTGTGTTCAGCTTAATCGATGCAGGTGCTTGGGGTATTGAGCGCTGATTGGTCCTTTCAAGGCGTAATCAACTATACTTACGTGCCATTGGTCGAGGAAATTTCTTTGCCAATGATTCTACTGATAGTGTTCGAATATGTGCGCGATGTCTATGGTTTGGTAACTAGACGTAGCTACGACATGTTGAACACTAAAACAAATTGAATCTACTAAGATCTAATCCCGACTCGCACTAATGGGTTTCAGGAACTTACGTACGAATATAATATTCATACCACTGGCGTTTTGTTGAAGAAAAACATCGTGAAGAAACCTGCTTACGTCTGGAGTAGAAATTCAAAGGCATATGTGAATTGACCAATCCGCACTAAACTTGTCCAGCGTGGAATACGGCCTAACCATTTTTTTTTTATTTCAATTTTTTTTTATGTAATTGAGTGACGAGACGAGCAAATCGCTCGCCTGATGTTAAACGTCACGTTTGCCCATAACAGGTCTGCGCTACCCAGAATTTTGAACTCGCAGAATTCAAAACCCTGCGTGGCACAGACAGCACTGCGCTCGTCACCCTGAGATATAAGTTATTTAATCTCCCATTTGCCATGTAATTTCACTGGAAACAATGCCCTTCCAACCGGAACACAGTAATGTTTGCACATTACTGCTTGGCGGTGGAATAACTGGCAAAGGTGTGGTACTTCCCCAGGCGGGCTCTGCAAAAGAGCCCTACCACTACAGTACCCTACCCTACCCTACCATGCTTTGAGGGTAGACCTAGCATACAAGCAGTATGAGTACGAGTGAGGTACGAGTATATCAAAATAGGGAAATAAGTAATCTGCAACACAACACCATCTCTAGTTACGCACTTCATTTAGTTAGTGTGTAGTACAATGGCATCTGATATCGCGGAAGCGTATGACTAAACTGCATAATTGCACTTGCATTAAGCCATATTTTATCCAATTTTCCCACTAAACTTGGCTCATCACAACTGGAAAACTCCACAACTATCCCCTTTGTCATTCTTCCGCGTTAGGGTCAGAGCTCACTATGTAACCAAGTTTGTCCAAGTTTTCTGGTCGATCAATAAAACGAATCAATGTTCCTTTTAAAATAACAAGCGTAAGACAATGACATCGATTTTGAGGTAACATTCTTTAAACTAAACTTTTTGACAGCTCTAAAAGTTGTTCTTCAGTATTAAAATTATAAATGTACATAGTACTATCGAATCAATTTTCTGTCATTTCACCTAAGAGTGAGCGTGTAAGTCGCCTCACATCAACCCATCAACCATAAAAAATTCGTTACAAATCGGACGACCATTCGACCAATTTACCGCACAATGCACGACTACCTCAATACATTAGGTAAGTACACCACACGACATATTTATAAATTAACGCGCACAAATATGAGACAAAGAGCTATGAAAGTACTCTTACGTGAATCATCATCGCCCTAATTACGGGGCCAATTACTTTGTATTGTGCGCCAGACGTGCAGACAGACAAATTAGGGTTCCGGGAAATATTCGACGAGGAAAACCCGAATGTTTTCACGTGTTGGGCCGAAATAGTTAGGAAATATTTTGACGCGTTTGTTACCATTGTATACAAAGTAGTAGGTTAGTTGGCATGTTTTTTGGAATTTTTCAAATTTAGTAAATAAAACTGAATTAATTAATGTACCTACCAACTGCCAGTAACAAAAGTCTGTAGTCAAAAATTGTCAATTTTTTTTCTAAATTAAATGGCATCAAAATAATGATTTCTCCCTAAAATTATCTAAAAAGATTTTGCATCATCGATCATATCGACAAAAATGAAATAAAAAATATATACAGAACCCTCACAAATTAGTAAGTAAGTAATTAGTATTCAACTTACGGTCTGGTTTCGTTTGAAAGCTGCGCATATCGCATTTTCTGATTTCCACAATAACACGTCATCGACTGAATCATTTTCTACGTTTTATTGTACTTAATAAAGTAAAATAAGTACGTTTTATTAATTTAATTTACATTTTAGTTTACGTACCTACATACACACGTGTAGGTACTCACACTCACACACATTTACTCACTTCATTTTCCGTATTTTTCAGTCACATTTTTTTAAAATGTTCAATTTATTTTATTAATTTTTTGTAAATTTTTTAAAATAAATTGGCTTCTCAAGTAAAAAAAAAAAATTCTTTTTCGACATGATTTTTTCAGAATAGACGCATCACCCTTAAAATTCTGACGCATATCTAAATAAATGTTGACTACGCAGATTGACATACGCAAAAGGCAAACATTGATAGATAGTTACCTACTAGCTTTTCAGATGTTTAGTTTTATGTGACTTTAACTTATTAACAAACGTTTCCATATTTTGCAATTCCAAGTTTTTGAAAACCGACACTAACAAAAAAAAAAAAATTAGATTTATTGGTTTTTTTATTTGTTTTTTTTTTTTTTTTTATTATGTAGAAATAAGGGTAGCACCGCCTTTTTTCTACTGTAAAGGTGCTACCAGAATAGTTTTAATAAATAAATAATAAATAAATTTTCAGAAAACAGGTTTCGACTTTCTCGACACATGATACCACGGAAAATAGACTACAATTACTTCAATTACACAACCACGCGTGTAAATGCAAAACATTAATTATACACAATTACGCCAGTATGAGGACTACAATAATCTTTATTATTGCAATAAACTGAAATAGCTTCATAAAGCCAGTAAGGCAAATATAGTGTTCGTTCATTAGAGGACGCTTGCTCATTTGTTTTTTGTATTCAACTAGCTGAGTTATGGGTTGATTACATGTAACGAGTACAGTGACGAGACAGTACCCTCGGCCGAGTACTCGGTCTGTAACAGTTTGACGAGGCGAGACAGTCACTAGAGCCATGGTTTGTTTGCTCGGCCGAGTGTGCCAATTTACTGTCTCGCGACTGCACTCGTTACCTGTATTATAACCATTACTGAAAGTGATCCCGGAGTATACTAGATATCTATAGAGTTGAATTATATCTACCATCGACTTTTTTGAATCGGTTGATTCTGTGGGAAAATAAATTTTCCCTAAACTATAATTTTGTAAGTTTCGGTCTAACTTAGGTACGAGTATTTTATCCCTTTTTGTATGGATACGTAAAATTATTCCGCATGTTTAGCATTTTGAGAGAAACTTTGTTTTAAGTACCTACATCACGGATTTGTTTACGAGTGAAATAAACGTGCGCAAGAGTTTCCGGATTTAATGCCAACATAAAACCTCAAGGCTCCGAGTCCACGCACTTTGTAGTCACAAAATAACAATATAACTCTATTGTTATAGCAAGTAATTTTTCATATTAAGAAAAAAAAAAACAACTAGAATAGAAAAAAAAAAATAAACTGTTTAAACTGTTTAACTGTGTTGTTGTGTGTAACTGTTTTTTTTTTTAAATCGAGTAAATTTAACATGTCAACATTATTTATCTTAGCAGTAGGGTTAATACTAAAATCCCGCGGCAGTGTAATTCCACGAAAACCAGGTTATTTCAACAAAACCTCTATCTTAAAGCTTTTGACCTCAAAATAGACATCAGATACCAAAAATACTACATTTAGGTGAGCTAAAGATAATCTACAATACCTATTATCGGACGATACCTCAAGATATTTTTATTAAAAGCTCAAGAGTTAAGAGCACTCAACTCAAATAAAGTTATTAAAACTAATAACCCTAAGACCGAAGCCAATTCAAAAGCTACGGCCCCGTAATTGTTCTAAACTTAAATAGTCCATCAACCGTTCGAGCCCTTCTAAATTAGTACCTACAATAGATTGAAATTGCCTTCAGCAAATCGGCTTCGACTCTTCAATTGACTACCAGATAAACAACTCTAACTCGGAGTGGTAGAGTTCAAATTTGTTTGTTAAAAGAAGGATAGAGTTGTAAACCGAGGAGAAACGGCCTGTGAAATGAAAGCCTAATTTTATTATGAGTGAAACAATTACTAGGGATAGCGACTTGTATTGGACTATCGGTTGTTAATCACAGGGCTTGAGGCGCGGGGTGGTAAGATACTGTTGATATAATATTCTCTTTTACTCGTCGTCGCGTCGTCGATAAGAATTACTATGTGTTAGTTCGAACGCAATGAAACTAGATGGCGTTTTTTTGACTGCTGCTCATATATAGACATTTACAAATCAAACATAATAATGAATCATACAATTTAAAAAGACACCCTGAGGGCGGCTCGCCTTTATGCGTTAGACTAGTTACCTATTTTAGCGCATCAGGTTTAATAAATTCGATAATAAAAGTTATCTATAACGATGAGTACTACGAGCTCTTTTCGGCCTAGCATACCCTTTCCGTATAGCCCTGTATAGAAAGTTAAGCCAGCTACCTACCTCCCCGCGCCCGTTCGTTGAACTACAACACCCCATTTGCATTTTTGCGATGTCACTCCGAAGCTGTCTCGAGTTCCGTCTCGCCTCCTCGATGCATACAATTACCCTGGGAACGGCTATTGGTACACCTTTTATGTTTCTGGATTTTATGACACGAAACATTCCTCTTTGCTCCTATTTACTGGGAAAAGACTGGGATAATTAGGCCTGTGTCGTAAATTTCAAAAATGGCTTATTTCGTTAGTTTAGTATCTGTATTACCCCAAAAAAATAATATTTCATGTTAAAAATTATATTTAAAACACATATTTTAAGTTTTAAGAAAATATTTTTAATCTGGCGTAAAAACACAAGAAAGTGTCATGGCGTCGTAAATGACGTCACATAGTGACAAACGATTGTGTTCACTTACGGCAAAAGTTTGTTTTGTTGAAAGTTTTTTTTCGGCATACCACTATGTGACGTCACATTTTCTGATTGGCGTTCACGGTCACGTAACTCAATGCCTATTTTTTAAGATTTTCTTTTCTAAAAATATTAATAATCTTTAATTATTTTGATAAATTGTTTTATTGTTTGAAATCTGTATATCTTAATCAATAATTAGACACTCCAATCCATCCGATTCATTCTTAGTGGAAACAAGCCTATTATGGGATAGTTAATGATTGTCTTACTGACGGATTGCTGTGCTAAATATGGATGGTTTTCAAGTCGAGACAGTGAATCGGTTCCTTATAGGCAAGCGTGCTCCATCGTGGATCGCATCATTACCTATTTACTAACAAGCGAGATAGTGGTCAAACGTAAACCTCATCAGCAACCTTTAATCCTCCACCTGCTGGGATACAGGTCTACCCCCGAAGGGTGATTAGGCCGTATTCCACCACGCTGGCCAAGTGCGGGTTGGTGGATGGTGAAAGTTAACCTATAATCGAATAAAAAGTAATGCTTAAATGAAACCCAAAACTATCTGTGCTCGAGGATAGAAAGTATGTGACCCATGTGTAAATCCAGAGTATAAGCTATCAGTGTATACCAAGTTTGATCTACATCGGTTTAGCCACTTTGTATTACCGGTGTGAAGTTGGCAGCCAACTCTAGCAGCCATATTATCCGACCAAATTAGGTAGTCGTTTTTGTGAAATAAGCAGCAATCGTTATAACAACCCTTTAAAACATTAAGCTTCGCTGAAAAACTATTTCCCATGCCTCGCTTAATGAGCAGGCTTTACAATAAACACACCTGAAGAGGTTGTAGAAAATCGAAAATTCTGTAATAAATAAAAATATTGCAGCACTAAGCTCACTGCAAGCTCAACGAATAAACATATTAAGTAAAACACAATGAAACAGTAGTAAATATATGAGGAGCATCGAATGAATCCTATTTCAGCCTGGCTACGCACCCGCTAAAGCCTATCGAGTTGTAAGAAAATAATTTGGAACTTGTTCAACTAGCGCAGTGAATTTCGACCAGTCTAACGGCTAGTAGGAGGACGAGTGATACCAAAAAACCTTCGTTACTGTAAAGGCTTTCTGGAAAATGTAGTGAAAAAGTGGCTAAATGATGCGAAAAGCCTGAAATGACTCGCTGAAAATTGTATGAAAAAAAATTGATAACTTTTCGACGGAAGTCTGTCAGAAAAAGTATCAGTCACGGCTAAACTTCCGGCTGCAATGACATTTTCCGCTGTCTAATATATCCAGTCATGAAATAAAACTAGTCTCAGGGTGGCTAAACACCTGCCTCTGGGGAAAATCGGCCCCTGAAATCACAAAGTCGCAAATTTTTCCACACCGAAAGTTGGCTGCTGGTCGATCACGACTACGCTAGGCCATATTTCGCAACGAAACCTCCTAAAACGGCAAACCGAATGTCTACACTATCGAACGAAGCCTATTTCAGATTGGCTTTGCATCCGCTGAAGCCTTAGAATGACACGCGATTTGTAAGAAAATAATTTGGAACTTGTTCAACTAGCGCAGTGAATTTCGACCAGTCTAACGGCTAGTAGGAGGACGAGTGATACCATAAAACCTTCGTTACTGTAAAGGCTTTCTGGAAAATGTAGTGAAAAAGTGGCTAAATGATGCGAAAAGCCTGAAATGACTCGCTGAAAATTGTATGAAAAAAAATTGCTAACTTTTCGACGGAAGTCTGTCAGAAAAAGTATCAGTCACGGCTAAACTTCCGGCTGCAATGACATTTTCCGCGTTTTAATATATCCAGTCATGAAATAAAACTAGTCTCAGGGTGGCTAAACACCTGCCTCTGGGGAAAATCGGCCCCTGAAATCACAAAGTCGCAAATTTTTCCACACCGAAAGTTGGCTGCTGGTCGATCACGACTACGCTAGGCCATATTTCGCAACGAAACCTCCTAAAACGGCAAACCGAATGTCTACACTATCGAACGAAGCCTATTTCAGATTGACTTTGCATCCGCTGAAGCCTTAGAATGACACGCGATTTGTAAGAAAATAATTTGGAACTTGTTCAACTAGCGCAGTGAATTTCGACCAGTCTAACGGCTAGTAGGAGGACGAGTGATACCATAAAACCTTCGTTACTGTAAAGGCTTTCTGGAAAATGTAGTGAAAAAGTGGCTAAATGGTGCGAAAAGCCTGAAATGACTCGCTGAAAATTGTATGAAAAAAAATTGCTAACTTTTCGACGGAAGTCTGTCAGAAAAAGTATCAGTCACGGCTAAACTTCCGGCTGCAATGACATTTTCCGCTGTCTAATATATCCAGTCATGAAATAAAACTAGTCTCAGGGTGGCTAAACACCTGCCTCTGGGGAAAATCGGCCCCTGAAATCACAAAGTCGCAAATTTTTCCACACCGAAAGTTGGCTGCTGGTCGATCACGACTACGCTAGGCCATATTTCGCAACGAAACCTCCTAAAACGGCAAACCGAATGTCTACACTATCGAACGAAGCCTATTTCAGATTGGCTTTGCATCCGCTGAAGCCTTAGAATGACACGCGATTTGTAAGAAAATAATTTGGAACTTGTTCAACTAGCGCAGTGAATTTCGACCAGTCTAACGGCTAGTAGGAGGACGAGTGATACCATAAAACCTTCGTTACTGTAAAGGCTTTCTGGAAAATGTAGTGAAAAAGTGGCTAAATGATGCGAAAAGCCTGAAATGACTCGCTGAAAATTGTATGAAAAAAAATTGCTAACTTTTCGACGGAAGTCTGTCAGAAAAAGTATCAGTCACGGCTAAACTTCCGGCTGCAATGACATTTTCCGCGTTTTAATATATCCAGTCATGAAATAAAACTAGTCTCAGGGTGGCTAAACACCTGCCTCTGGGGAAAATCGGCCCCTGAAATCACAAAGTCGCAAATTTTTCCACACCGAAAGTTGGCTGCTGGTCGATCACGACTACGCTAGGCCATATTTCGCAACGAAACCTCCTAAAACGGCAAACCGAATGTCTACACTATCGAACGAAGCCTATTTCAGATTGACTTTGCATCCGCTGAAGCCTTAGAATGACACGCGATTTGTAAGAAAATAATTTGGAACTTGTTCAACTAGCGCAGTGAATTTCGACCAGTCTAACGGCTAGTAGGAGGACGAGTGATACCATAAAACCTTCGTTACTGTAAAGGCTTTCTGGAAAATGTAGTGAAAAAGTGGCTAAATGGTGCGAAAAGCCTGAAATGACTCGCTGAAAATTGTATGAAAAAAAATTGCTAACTTTTCGACGGAAGTCTGTCAGAAAAAGTATCAGTCACGGCTAAACTTCCGGCTGCAATGACATTTTCCGCTGTTTAATATATCCAGTCATGAAATAAAACTAGTCTCAGGGTGGCTAAACACCTGCCTCTGGGGAAAATCGGCCCCTGAAATCACAAAGTCGCAAATTTTTCCACACCGAAAGTTGGCTGCTGGTCGATCACGACTACGCTAGGCCATATTTCGCAACGAAACCTCCTAAAACGGCAAACCGAATGTCTACACTATCGAACGAAGCCTATTTCAGATTGACTTTGCATCCGCTGAAGCCTTAGAATGACACGCGATTTGTAAGAAAATAATTTGGAACTTGTTCAACTAGCGCAGTGAATTTCGACCAGTCTAACGGCTAGTAGGAGGACGAGTGATACCATAAAACCTTCGTTACTGTAAAGGCTTTCTGGAAAATGTAGTGAAAAAGTGGCTAAATGGTGCGAAAAGCCTGAAATGACTCGCTGAAAATTGTATGAAAAAAAATTGCTAACTTTTCGACGGAAGTCTGTCAGAAAAAGTATCAGTCACGGCTAAACTTCCGGCTGCAATGACATTTTCCGCTGTCTAATATATCCAGTCATGAAATAAAACTAGTCTCAGGGTGGCTAAACACCTGCCTCTGGGGAAAATCGGCCCCTGAAATCACAAAGTCGCAAATTTTTCCACACCGAAAGTTGGCTGCTGGTCGATCACGACTACGCTAGGCCATATTTCGCAACGAAACCTCCTAAAACGGCAAACCGAATGTCTACACTATCGAACGAAGCCTATTTCAGATTGGCTTTGCATCCGCTGAAGCCTTAGAATGACACGCGATTTGTAAGAAAATAATTTGGAACTTGTTCAACTAGCGCAGTGAATTTCGACCAGTCTAACGGCTAGTAGGAGGACGAGTGATACCATAAAACCTTCGTTACTGTAAAGGCTTTCTGGAAAATGTAGTGAAAAAGTGGCTAAATGATGCGAAAAGCCTGAAATGACTCGCTGAAAATTGTATGAAAAAAAATTGCTAACTTTTCGACGGAAGTCTGTCAGAAAAAGTATCAGTCACGGCTAAACTTCCGGCTGCAATGACATTTTCCGCGTTTTAATATATCCAGTCATGAAATAAAACTAGTCTCAGGGTGGCTAAACACCTGCCTCTGGGGAAAATCGGCCCCTGAAATCACAAAGTCGCAAATTTTTCCACACCGAAAGTTGGCTGCTGGTCGATCACGACTACGCTAGGCCATATTTCGCAACGAAACCTCCTAAAACGGCAAACCGAATGTCTACACTATCGAACGAAGCCTATTTCAGATTGACTTTGCATCCGCTGAAGCCTTAGAATGACACGCGATTTGTAAGAAAATAATTTGGAACTTGTTCAACTAGCGCAGTGAATTTCGACCAGTCTAACGGCTAGTAGGAGGACGAGTGATACCATAAAACCTTCGTTACTGTAAAGGCTTTCTGGAAAATGTAGTGAAAAAGTGGCTAAATGGTGCGAAAAGCCTGAAATGACTCGCTGAAAATTGTATGAAAAAAAATTGCTAACTTTTCGACGGAAGTCTGTCAGAAAAAGTATCAGTCACGGCTAAACTTCCGGCTGCAATGACATTTTCCGCTGTCTAATATATCCAGTCATGAAATAAAACTAGTCTCAGGGTGGCTAAACACCTGCCTCTGGGGAAAATCGGCCCCTGAAATCACAAAGTCGCAAATTTTTCCACACCGAAAGTTGGCTGCTGGTCGATCACGACTACGCTAGGCCATATTTCGCAACGAAACCTCCTAAAACGGCAAACCGAATGTCTACACTATCGAACGAAGCCTATTTCAGATTGGCTTTGCATCCGCTGAAGCCTTAGAATGACACGCGATTTGTAAGAAAATAATTTGGAACTTGTTCAACTAGCGCAGTGAATTTCGACCAGTCTAACGGCTAGTAGGAGGACGAGTGATACCATAAAACCTTCGTTACTGTAAAGGCTTTCTGGAAAATGTAGTGAAAAAGTGGCTAAATGATGCGAAAAGCCTGAAATGACTCGCTGAAAATTGTATGAAAAAAAATTGCTAACTTTTCGACGGAAGTCTGTCAGAAAAAGTATCAGTCACGGCTAAACTTCCGGCTGCAATGACATTTTCCGCGTTTTAATATATCCAGTCATGAAATAAAACTAGTCTCAGGGTGGCTAAACACCTGCCTCTGGGGAAAATCGGCCCCTGAAATCACAAAGTCGCAAATTTTTCCACACCGAAAGTTGGCTGCTGGTCGATCACGACTACGCTAGGCCATATTTCGCAACGAAACCTCCTAAAACGGCAAACCGAATGTCTACACTATCGAACGAAGCCTATTTCAGATTGACTTTGCATCCGCTGAAGCCTTAGAATGACACGCGATTTGTAAGAAAATAATTTGGAACTTGTTCAACTAGCGCAGTGAATTTCGACCAGTCTAACGGCTAGTAGGAGGACGAGTGATACCATAAAACCTTCGTTACTGTAAAGGCTTTCTGGAAAATGTAGTGAAAAAGTGGCTAAATGGTGCGAAAAGCCTGAAATGACTCGCTGAAAATTGTATGAAAAAAAATTGCTAACTTTTCGACGGAAGTCTGTCAGAAAAAGTATCAGTCACGGCTAAACTTCCGGCTGCAATGACATTTTCCGCTGTTTAATATATCCAGTCATGAAATAAAACTAGTCTCAGGGTGGCTAAACACCTGCCTCTGGGGAAAATCGGCCCCTGAAATCACAAAGTCGCAAATTTTTCCACACCGAAAGTTGGCTGCTGGTCGATCACGACTACGCTAGGCCATATTTCGCAACGAAACCTCCTAAAACGGCAAACCGAATGTCTACACTATCGAACGAAGCCTATTTCAGATTGACTTTGCATCCGCTGAAGCCTTAGAATGACACGCGATTTGTAAGAAAATAATTTGGAACTTGTTCAACTAGCGCAGTGAATTTCGACCAGTCTAACGGCTAGTAGGAGGACGAGTGATACCATAAAACCTTCGTTACTGTAAAGGCTTTCTGGAAAATGTAGTGAAAAAGTGGCTAAATGATGCGAAAAGCCTGAAATGACTCGCTGAAAATTGTATGAAAAAAAATTGCTAACTTTTCGACGGAAGTCTGTCAGAAAAAGTATCAGTCACGGCTAAACTTCCGGCTGCAATGACATTTTCCGCTGTTTAATATATCCAGTCATGAAATAAAACTAGTCTCAGGGTGGCTAAACACCTGCCTCTGGGGAAAATCGGCCCCTGAAATCACAAAGTCGCAAATTTTTCCACACCGAAAGTTGGCTGCTGGTCGATCACGACTACGCTAGGCCATATTTCGCAACGAAACCTCCTAAAACGGCAAACCGAATGTCTACACTATCGAACGAAGCCTATTTCAGATTGACTTTGCATCCGCTGAAGCCTTAGAATGACACGCGATTTGTAAGAAAATAATTTGGAACTTGTTCAACTAGCGCAGTGAATTTCGACCAGTCTAACGGCTAGTAGGAGGACGAGTGATACCAAAAAACCTTCGTTACTGTAAAGGCTTTCTGGAAAATGTAGTGAAAAAGTGGCTAAATGATGCGAAAAGCCTGAAATGACTCGCTGAAAATTGTATGAAAAAAAATTGCTAACTTTTCGACGGAAGTCTGTCAGAAAAAGTATCAGTCACGGCTAAACTTCCGGCTGCAATGACATTTTCCGCGTTTTAATATATCCAGTCATGAAATAAAACTAGTCTCAGGGTGGCTAAACACCTGCCTCTGGGGAAAATCGGCCCCTGAAATCACAAAGTTGCAAATTTTTCCACACCGAAAGTTGGCTGCTGGTCGATCACGACTACGCTAGGCCATATTTCGCAACGAAACCTCCTAAAACGGCAAACCGAATGTCTACACTATCGAACGAAGCCTATTTCAGATTGGCTTTGCATCCGCTGAAGCCTTAGAATGACACGCGATTTGTAAGAAAATAATTTGGAACTTGTTCAACTAGCGCAGTGAATTTCGACCAGTCTAACGGCTAGTAGGAGGACGAGTGATACCAAAAAACCTTCGTTACTGTAAAGGCTTTCTGGAAAATGTAGTGAAAAAGTGGCTAAATGGTGCGAAAAGCCTGAAATGACTCGCTGAAAAATGTATGAAAAAAAATTGCTAACTTTTCGACGGAAGTCTGTCAGAAAAAGTATCAGTCACGGCTAAACTTCCGGCTGCAATGACATTTTCCGCTGTCTAATATATCCAGTCATGAAATAAAACTAGTCTCAGGGTGGCTAAACACCTGCCTCTGGGGAAAATCGGCCCCTGAAATCACAAAGTCGCAAATTTTTCCACACCGAAAGTTGGCTGCTGGTCGATCACGACTACGCTAGGCCATATTTCGCAACGAAACCTCCTAAAACGGCAAACCGAATGTCTACACTATCGAACGAAGCCTATTTCAGATTGACTTTGCATCCGCTGAAGCCTTAGAATGACACGCGATTTGTAAGAAAATAATTTGGAACTTGTTCAACTAGCGCAGTGAATTTCGACCAGTCTAACGGCTAGTAGGAGGACGAGTGATACCATAAAACCTTCGTTACTGTAAAGGCTTTCTGGAAAATGTAGTGAAAAAGTGGCTAAATGATGCGAAAAGCCTGAAATGACTCGCTGAAAATTGTATGAAAAAAAATTGCTAACTTTTCGACGGAAGTCTGTCAGAAAAAGTATCAGTCACGGCTAAACTTCCGGCTGCAATGACATTTTCCGCTGTTTAATATATCCAGTCATGAAATAAAACTAGTCTCAGGGTGGCTAAACACCTGCCTCTGGGGAAAATCGGCCCCTGAAATCACAAAGTCGCAAATTTTTCCACACCGAAAGTTGGCTGCTGGTCGATCACGACTACGCTAGGCCATATTTCGCAACGAAACCTCCTAAAACGGCAAACCGAATGTCTACACTATCGAACGAAGCCTATTTCAGATTGACTTTGCATCCGCTGAAGCCTTAGAATGACACGCGATTTGTAAGAAAATAATTTGGAACTTGTTCAACTAGCGCAGTGAATTTCGACCAGTCTAACGGCTAGTAGGAGGACGAGTGATACCATAAAACCTTCGTTACTGTAAAGGCTTTCTGGAAAATGTAGTGAAAAAGTGGCTAAATGATGCGAAAAGCCTGAAATGACTCGCTGAAAATTGTATGAAAAAAAATTGCTAACTTTTCGACGGAAGTCTGTCAGAAAAAGTATCAGTCACGGCTAAACTTCCGGCTGCAATGACATTTTCCGCTGTTTAATATATCCAGTCATGAAATAAAACTAGTCTCAGGGTGGCTAAACACCTGCCTCTGGGGAAAATCGGCCCCTGAAATCACAAAGTCGCAAATTTTTCCACACCGAAAGTTGGCTGCTGGTCGATCACGACTACGCTAGGCCATATTTCGCAACGAAACCTCCTAAAACGGCAAACCGAATGTCTACACTATCGAACGAAGCCTATTTCAGATTGACTTTGCATCCGCTGAAGCCTTAGAATGACACGCGATTTGTAAGAAAATAATTTGGAACTTGTTCAACTAGCGCAGTGAATTTCGACCAGTCTAACGGCTAGTAGGAGGACGAGTGATACCAAAAAACCTTCGTTACTGTAAAGGCTTTCTGGAAAATGTAGTGAAAAAGTGGCTAAATGATGCGAAAAGCCTGAAATGACTCGCTGAAAATTGTATGAAAAAAAATTGCTAACTTTTCGACGGAAGTCTGTCAGAAAAAGTATCAGTCACGGCTAAACTTCCGGCTGCAATGACATTTTCCGCGTTTTAATATATCCAGTCATGAAATAAAACTAGTCTCAGGGTGGCTAAACACCTGCCTCTGGGGAAAATCGGCCCCTGAAATCACAAAGTTGCAAATTTTTCCACACCGAAAGTTGGCTGCTGGTCGATCACGACTACGCTAGGCCATATTTCGCAACGAAACCTCCTAAAACGGCAAACCGAATGTCTACACTATCGAACGAAGCCTATTTCAGATTGGCTTTGCATCCGCTGAAGCCTTAGAATGACACGCGATTTGTAAGAAAATAATTTGGAACTTGTTCAACTAGCGCAGTGAATTTCGACCAGTCTAACGGCTAGTAGGAGGACGAGTGATACCAAAAAACCTTCGTTACTGTAAAGGCTTTCTGGAAAATGTAGTGAAAAAGTGGCTAAATGGTGCGAAAAGCCTGAAATGACTCGCTGAAAAATGTATGAAAAAAAATTGCTAACTTTTCGACGGAAGTCTGTCAGAAAAAGTATCAGTCACGGCTAAACTTCCGGCTGCAATGACATTTTCCGCTGTCTAATATATCCAGTCATGAAATAAAACTAGTCTCAGGGTGGCTAAACACCTGCCTCTGGGGAAAATCGGCCCCTGAAATCACAAAGTCGCAAATTTTTCCACACCGAAAGTTGGCTGCTGGTCGATCACGACTACGCTAGGCCATATTTCGCAACGAAACCTCCTAAAACGGCAAACCGAATGTCTACACTATCGAACGAAGCCTATTTCAGATTGGCTTTGCATCCGCTGAAGCCTTAGAATGACACGCGATTTGTAAGAAAATAATTTGGAACTTGTTCAACTAGCGCAGTGAATTTCGACCAGTCTAACGGCTAGTAGGAGGACGAGTGATACCATAAAACCTTCGTTACTGTAAAGGCTTTCTGGAAAATGTAGTGAAAAAGTGGCTAAATGATGCGAAAAGCCTGAAATGACTCGCTGAAAATTGTATGAAAAAAAATTGCTAACTTTTCGACGGAAGTCTGTCAGAAAAAGTATCAGTCACGGCTAAACTTCCGGCTGCAATGACATTTTCCGCTGTTTAATATATCCAGTCATGAAATAAAACTAGTCTCAGGGTGGCTAAACACCTGCCTCTGGGGAAAATCGGCCCCTGAAATCACAAAGTCGCAAATTTTTCCACACCGAAAGTTGGCTGCTGGTCGATCACGACTACGCTAGGCCATATTTCGCAACGAAACCTCCTAAAACGGCAAACCGAATGTCTACACTATCGAACGAAGCCTATTTCAGATTGACTTTGCATCCGCTGAAGCCTTAGAATGACATGCGATTTGTAAGAAAATAATTTGGAACTTGTTCAACTAGCGCAGTGAATTTCGACCAGTCTAACGGCTAGTAGGAGGACGAGTGATACCATAAAACCTTCGTTACTGTAAAGGCTTTCTGGAAAATGTAGTGAAAAAGTGGCTAAATGATGCGAAAAGCCTGAAATGACTCGCTGAAAATTGTATGAAAAAAAATTGCTAACTTTTCGACGGAAGTCTGTCAGAAAAAGTATCAGTCACGGCTAAACTTCCGGCTGCAATGACATTTTCCGCTGTTTAATATATCCAGTCATGAAATAAAACTAGTCTCAGGGTGGCTAAACACCTGCCTCTGGGGAAAATCGGCCCCTGAAATCACAAAGTCGCAAATTTTTCCACACCGAAAGTTGGCTGCTGGTCGATCACGACTACGCTAGGCCATATTTCGCAACGAAACCTCCTAAAACGGCAAACCGAATGTCTACACTATCGAACGAAGCCTATTTCAGATTGACTTTGCATCCGCTGAAGCCTTAGAATGACACGCGATTTGTAAGAAAATAATTTGGAACTTGTTCAACTAGCGCAGTGAATTTCGACCAGTCTAACGGCTAGTAGGAGGACGAGTGATACCATAAAACCTTCGTTACTGTAAAGGCTTTCTGGAAAATGTAGTGAAAAAGTGGCTAAATGATGCGAAAAGCCTGAAATGACTCGCTGAAAATTGTATGAAAAAAAATTGCTAACTTTTCGACGGAAGTCTGTCAGAAAAAGTATCAGTCACGGCTAAACTTCCGGCTGCAATGACATTTTCCGCTGTTTAATATATCCAGTCATGAAATAAAACTAGTCTCAGGGTGGCTAAACACCTGCCTCTGGGGAAAATCGGCCCCTGAAATCACAAAGTCGCAAATTTTTCCACACCGAAAGTTGGCTGCTGGTCGATCACGACTACGCTAGGCCATATTTCGCAACGAAACCTCCTAAAACGGCAAACCGAATGTCTACACTATCGAACGAAGCCTATTTCAGATTGACTTTGCATCCGCTGAAGCCTTAGAATGACACGCGATTTGTAAGAAAATAATTTGGAACTTGTTCAACTAGCGCAGTGAATTTCGACCAGTCTAACGGCTAGTAGGAGGACGAGTGATACCAAAAAACCTTCGTTACTGTAAAGGCTTTCTGGAAAATGTAGTGAAAAAGTGGCTAAATGATGCGAAAAGCCTGAAATGACTCGCTGAAAATTGTATGAAAAAAAATTGCTAACTTTTCGACGGAAGTCTGTCAGAAAAAGTATCAGTCACGGCTAAACTTCCGGCTGCAATGACATTTTCCGCGTTTTAATATATCCAGTCATGAAATAAAACTAGTCTCAGGGTGGCTAAACACCTGCCTCTGGGGAAAATCGGCCCCTGAAATCACAAAGTTGCAAATTTTTCCACACCGAAAGTTGGCTGCTGGTCGATCACGACTACGCTAGGCCATATTTCGCAACGAAACCTCCTAAAACGGCAAACCGAATGTCTACACTATCGAACGAAGCCTATTTCAGATTGGCTTTGCATCCGCTGAAGCCTTAGAATGACACGCGATTTGTAAGAAAATAATTTGGAACTTGTTCAACTAGCGCAGTGAATTTCGACCAGTCTAACGGCTAGTAGGAGGACGAGTGATACCAAAAAACCTTCGTTACTGTAAAGGCTTTCTGGAAAATGTAGTGAAAAAGTGGCTAAATGGTGCGAAAAGCCTGAAATGACTCGCTGAAAAATGTATGAAAAAAAATTGCTAACTTTTCGACGGAAGTCTGTCAGAAAAAGTATCAGTCACGGCTAAACTTCCGGCTGCAATGACATTTTCCGCTGTCTAATATATCCAGTCATGAAATAAAACTAGTCTCAGGGTGGCTAAACACCTGCCTCTGGGGAAAATCGGCCCCTGAAATCACAAAGTCGCAAATTTTTCCACACCGAAAGTTGGCTGCTGGTCGATCACGACTACGCTAGGCCATATTTCGCAACGAAACCTCCTAAAACGGCAAACCGAATGTCTACACTATCGAACGAAGCCTATTTCAGATTGGCTTTGCATCCGCTGAAGCCTTAGAATGACACGCGATTTGTAAGAAAATAATTTGGAACTTGTTCAACTAGCGCAGTGAATTTCGACCAGTCTAACGGCTAGTAGGAGGACGAGTGATACCATAAAACCTTCGTTACTGTAAAGGCTTTCTGGAAAATGTAGTGAAAAAGTGGCTAAATGATGCGAAAAGCCTGAAATGACTCGCTGAAAATTGTATGAAAAAAAATTGCTAACTTTTCGACGGAAGTCTGTCAGAAAAAGTATCAGTCACGGCTAAACTTCCGGCTGCAATGACATTTTCCGCGTTTTAATATATCCGGTCATGAAATAAAACTAGTCTCAGGGTGGCTAAACACCTGCCTCTGGGGAAAATCGGCCCCTGAAATCACAAAGTCGCAAATTTTTCCACACCGAAAGTTGGCTGCTGGTCGATCACGACTACGCTAGGCCATATTTCGCAACGAAACCTCCTAAAACGGCAAACCGAATGTCTACACTATCGAACGAAGCCTATTTCAGATTGACTTTGCATCCGCTGAAGCCTTAGAATGACACGCGATTTGTAAGAAAATAATTTGGAACTTGTTCAACTAGCGCAGTGAATTTCGACCAGTCTAACGGCTAGTAGGAGGACGAGTGATACCATAAAACCTTCGTTACTGTAAAGGCTTTCTGGAAAATGTAGTGAAAAAGTGGCTAAATGATGCGAAAAGCCTGAAATGACTCGCTGAAAATTGTATGAAAAAAAATTGCTAACTTTTCGACGGAAGTCTGTCAGAAAAAGTATCAGTCACGGCTAAACTTCCGGCTGCAATGACATTTTCCGCTGTTTAATATATCCAGTCATGAAATAAAACTAGTCTCAGGGTGGCTAAACACCTGCCTCTGGGGAAAATCGGCCCCTGAAATCACAAAGTCGCAAATTTTTCCACACCGAAAGTTGGCTGCTGGTCGATCACGACTACGCTAGGCCATATTTCGCAACGAAACCTCCTAAAACGGCAAACCGAATGTCTACACTATCGAACGAAGCCTATTTCAGATTGACTTTGCATCCGCTGAAGCCTTAGAATGACACGCGATTTGTAAGAAAATAATTTGGAACTTGTTCAACTAGCGCAGTGAATTTCGACCAGTCTAACGGCTAGTAGGAGGACGAGTGACACCAAAAAACCTTCGTTACTGTAAAGGCTTTCGGGAAAATGTAGTGAAAAAGTGGCTAAATGATGCGAAAAGCCTGAAATGACTCGCTGAAAATTGTATGAAAAAAAATTGCTAACTTTTCGACGGAAGTCTGTCAGAAAAAGTATCAGTCACGGCTAAACTTCCGGCTGCAATGACATTTTCCGCGTTTTAATATATCCAGTCATGAAATAAAACTAGTCTCAGGGTGGCTAAACACCTGCCTCTGGGGAAAATCGGCCCCTGAAATCACAAAGTTGCAAATTTTTCCACACCGAAAGTTGGCTGCTGGTCGATCACGACTACGCTAGGCCATATTTCGCAACGAAACCTCCTAAAACGGCAAACCGAATGTCTACACTATCGAACGAAGCCTATTTCAGATTGGCTTTGCATCCGCTGAAGCCTTAGAATGACACGCGATTTGTAAGAAAATAATTTGGAACTTGTTCAACTAGCGCAGTGAATTTCGACCAGTCTAACGGCTAGTAGGAGGACGAGTGATACCAAAAAACCTTCGTTACTGTAAAGGCTTTCTGGAAAATGTAGTGAAAAAGTGGCTAAATGATGCGAAAAGCCTGAAATGACTCGCTGAAAATTGTATGAAAAAAAATTGCTAACTTTTCGACGGAAGTCTGTCAGAAAAAGTATCAGTCACGGCTAAACTTCCGGCTGCAATGACATTTTCCGCTGTTTAATATATCCAGTCATGAAAAAAATTTAGTCTCAGGGTGGCTAAACACCTGCCTCTGGGGAAAATCGGCCCCTGAAATCACAAAGTCGCAAATTTTTCCACACCGAAAGTTGGCTGCTGGTCGATCACGACTACGCTAGGCCATATTTCGCAACGAAACCTCCTAAAACGGCAAACCGAATGTCTACACTATCGAACGAAGCCTATTTCAGATTGGCTTTGCATCCGCTGAAGCCTTAGAATGACACGCGATTTGTAAGAAAATAATTTGGAACTTGTTCAACTAGCGCAGTGAATTTCGACCAGTCTAACGGCTAGTAGGAGGACGAGTGACACCAAAAAACCTTCGTTACTGTAAAGGCTTTCGGGAAAATGTAGTGAAAAAGTGGCTAAATGATGCGAAAAGCCTGAAATGACACGCTGAAAATTGTATGAAAAAAAATTGCTAACTTTTCGACGGAAGTCTGTCAGAAAAAGTATCAGTCACGGCTAAACTTCCGGCTGCAATGACATTTTCCGCGTTTTAATATATCCAGTCATGAAATAAAACTAGTCTCAGGGTGGCTAAACACCTGCCTCTGGGGAAAATCGGCCCCTGAAATCACAAAGTCGCAAATTTTTCCACACCGAAAGTTGGCTGCTGGTCGATCACGACTACGCTAGGCCATATTTCGCAACGAAACCTCCTAAAACGGCAAACCGAATGTCTACACTATCGAACGAAGCCTATTTCAGATTGACTTTGCATCCGCTGAAGCCTTAGAATGACACGCGATTTGTAAGAAAATAATTTGGAACTTGTTCAACTAGCGCAGTGAATTTCGACCAGTCTAACGGCTAGTAGGAGGACGAGTGATACCAAAAAACCTTCGTTACTGTAAAGGCTTTCTGGAAAATGTAGTGAAAAAGTGGCTAAATGATGCGAAAAGCCTGAAATGACTCGCTGAAAATTGTATGAAAAAAAATTGCTAACTTTTCGACGGAAGTCTGTCAGAAAAAGTATCAGTCACGGCTAAACTTCCGGCTGCAATGACATTTTCCGCGTTTTAATATATCCAGTCATGAAATAAAACTAGTCTCAGGGTGGCTAAACACCTGCCTCTGGGGAAAATCGGCCCCTGAAATCACAAAGTTGCAAATTTTTCCACACCGAAAGTTGGCTGCTGGTCGATCACGACTACGCTAGGCCATATTTCGCAACGAAACCTCCTAAAACGGCAAACCGAATGTCTACACTATCGAACGAAGCCTATTTCAGATTGGCTTTGCATCCGCTGAAGCCTTAGAATGACACGCGATTTGTAAGAAAATAATTTGGAACTTGTTCAACTAGCGCAGTGAATTTCGACCAGTCTAACGGCTAGTAGGAGGACGAGTGATACCAAAAAACCTTCGTTACTGTAAAGGCTTTCTGGAAAATGTAGTGAAAAAGTGGCTAAATGGTGCGAAAAGCCTGAAATGACTCGCTGAAAAATGTATGAAAAAAAATTGCTAACTTTTCGACGGAAGTCTGTCAGAAAAAGTATCAGTCACGGCTAAACTTCCGGCTGCAATGACATTTTCCGCTGTCTAATATATCCAGTCATGAAATAAAACTAGTCTCAGGGTGGCTAAACACCTGCCTCTGGGGAAAATCGGCCCCTGAAATCACAAAGTCGCAAATTTTTCCACACCGAAAGTTGGCTGCTGGTCGATCACGACTACGCTAGGCCATATTTCGCAACGAAACCTCCTAAAACGGCAAACCGAATGTCTACACTATCGAACGAAGCCTATTTCAGATTGGCTTTGCATCCGCTGAAGCCTTAGAATGACACGCGATTTGTAAGAAAATAATTTGGAACTTGTTCAACTAGCGCAGTGAATTTCGACCAGTCTAACGGCTAGTAGGAGGACGAGTGATACCATAAAACCTTCGTTACTGTAAAGGCTTTCTGGAAAATGTAGTGAAAAAGTGGCTAAATGATGCGAAAAGCCTGAAATGACTCGCTGAAAATTGTATGAAAAAAAATTGCTAACTTTTCGACGGAAGTCTGTCAGAAAAAGTATCAGTCACGGCTAAACTTCCGGCTGCAATGACATTTTCCGCTGTTTAATATATCCAGTCATGAAATAAAACTAGTCTCAGGGTGGCTAAACACCTGCCTCTGGGGAAAATCGGCCCCTGAAATCACAAAGTCGCAAATTTTTCCACACCGAAAGTTGGCTGCTGGTCGATCACGACTACGCTAGGCCATATTTCGCAACGAAACCTCCTAAAACGGCAAACCGAATGTCTACACTATCGAACGAAGCCTATTTCAGATTGACTTTGCATCCGCTGAAGCCTTAGAATGACATGCGATTTGTAAGAAAATAATTTGGAACTTGTTCAACTAGCGCAGTGAATTTCGACCAGTCTAACGGCTAGTAGGAGGACGAGTGATACCATAAAACCTTCGTTACTGTAAAGGCTTTCTGGAAAATGTAGTGAAAAAGTGGCTAAATGATGCGAAAAGCCTGAAATGACTCGCTGAAAATTGTATGAAAAAAAATTGCTAACTTTTCGACGGAAGTCTGTCAGAAAAAGTATCAGTCACGGCTAAACTTCCGGCTGCAATGACATTTTCCGCTGTTTAATATATCCAGTCATGAAATAAAACTAGTCTCAGGGTGGCTAAACACCTGCCTCTGGGGAAAATCGGCCCCTGAAATCACAAAGTCGCAAATTTTTCCACACCGAAAGTTGGCTGCTGGTCGATCACGACTACGCTAGGCCATATTTCGCAACGAAACCTCCTAAAACGGCAAACCGAATGTCTACACTATCGAACGAAGCCTATTTCAGATTGACTTTGCATCCGCTGAAGCCTTAGAATGACACGCGATTTGTAAGAAAATAATTTGGAACTTGTTCAACTAGCGCAGTGAATTTCGACCAGTCTAACGGCTAGTAGGAGGACGAGTGATACCATAAAACCTTCGTTACTGTAAAGGCTTTCTGGAAAATGTAGTGAAAAAGTGGCTAAATGATGCGAAAAGCCTGAAATGACTCGCTGAAAATTGTATGAAAAAAAATTGCTAACTTTTCGACGGAAGTCTGTCAGAAAAAGTATCAGTCACGGCTAAACTTCCGGCTGCAATGACATTTTCCGCTGTTTAATATATCCAGTCATGAAATAAAACTAGTCTCAGGGTGGCTAAACACCTGCCTCTGGGGAAAATCGGCCCCTGAAATCACAAAGTCGCAAATTTTTCCACACCGAAAGTTGGCTGCTGGTCGATCACGACTACGCTAGGCCATATTTCGCAACGAAACCTCCTAAAACGGCAAACCGAATGTCTACACTATCGAACGAAGCCTATTTCAGATTGACTTTGCATCCGCTGAAGCCTTAGAATGACACGCGATTTGTAAGAAAATAATTTGGAACTTGTTCAACTAGCGCAGTGAATTTCGACCAGTCTAACGGCTAGTAGGAGGACGAGTGATACCAAAAAACCTTCGCTACTGTAAAGGCTTTCTGGAAAATGTAGTGAAAAAGTGGCTAAATGATGCGAAAAGCCTGAAATGACTCGCTGAAAATTGTATGAAAAAAAATTGCTAACTTTTCGACGGAAGTCTGTCAGAAAAAGTATCAGTCACGGCTAAACTTCCGGCTGCAATGACATTTTCCGCGTTTTAATATATCCAGTCATGAAATAAAACTAGTCTCAGGGTGGCTAAACACCTGCCTCTGGGGAAAATCGGCCCCTGAAATCACAAAGTTGCAAATTTTTCCACACCGAAAGTTGGCTGCTGGTCGATCACGACTACGCTAGGCCATATTTCGCAACGAAACCTCCTAAAACGGCAAACCGAATGTCTACACTATCGAACGAAGCCTATTTCAGATTGGCTTTGCATCCGCTGAAGCCTTAGAATGACACGCGATTTGTAAGAAAATAATTTGGAACTTGTTCAACTAGCGCAGTGAATTTCGACCAGTCTAACGGCTAGTAGGAGGACGAGTGATACCAAAAAACCTTCGTTACTGTAAAGGCTTTCTGGAAAATGTAGTGAAAAAGTGGCTAAATGGTGCGAAAAGCCTGAAATGACTCGCTGAAAAATGTATGAAAAAAAATTGCTAACTTTTCGACGGAAGTCTGTCAGAAAAAGTATCAGTCACGGCTAAACTTCCGGCTGCAATGACATTTTCCGCTGTCTAATATATCCAGTCATGAAATAAAACTAGTCTCAGGGTGGCTAAACACCTGCCTCTGGGGAAAATCGGCCCCTGAAATCACAAAGTCGCAAATTTTTCCACACCGAAAGTTGGCTGCTGGTCGATCACGACTACGCTAGGCCATATTTCGCAACGAAACCTCCTAAAACGGCAAACCGAATGTCTACACTATCGAACGAAGCCTATTTCAGATTGGCTTTGCATCCGCTGAAGCCTTAGAATGACACGCGATTTGTAAGAAAATAATTTGGAACTTGTTCAACTAGCGCAGTGAATTTCGACCAGTCTAACGGCTAGTAGGAGGACGAGTGATACCATAAAACCTTCGTTACTGTAAAGGCTTTCTGGAAAATGTAGTGAAAAAGTGGCTAAATGATGCGAAAAGCCTGAAATGACTCGCTGAAAATTGTATGAAAAAAAATTGCTAACTTTTCGACGGAAGTCTGTCAGAAAAAGTATCAGTCACGGCTAAACTTCCGGCTGCAATGACATTTTCCGCGTTTTAATATATCCGGTCATGAAATAAAACTAGTCTCAGGGTGGCTAAACACCTGCCTCTGGGGAAAATCGGCCCCTGAAATCACAAAGTCGCAAATTTTTCCACACCGAAAGTTGGCTGCTGGTCGATCACGACTACGCTAGGCCATATTTCGCAACGAAACCTCCTGAAACGGCAAACCGAATGTCTACACTATCGAACGAAGCCTATTTCAGATTGACTTTGCATCCGCTGAAGCCTTAGAATGACACGCGATTTGTAAGAAAATAATTTGGAACTTGTTCAACTAGCGCAGTGAATTTCGACCAGTCTAACGGCTAGTAGGAGGACGAGTGATACCATAAAACCTTCGTTACTGTAAAGGCTTTCTGGAAAATGTAGTGAAAAAGTGGCTAAATGATGCGAAAAGCCTGAAATGACTCGCTGAAAATTGTATGAAAAAAAATTGCTAACTTTTCGACGGAAGTCTGTCAGAAAAAGTATCAGTCACGGCTAAACTTCCGGCTGCAATGACATTTTCCGCTGTTTAATATATCCAGTCATGAAATAAAACTAGTCTCAGGGTGGCTAAACACCTGCCTCTGGGGAAAATCGGCCCCTGAAATCACAAAGTCGCAAATTTTTCCACACCGAAAGTTGGCTGCTGGTCGATCACGACTACGCTAGGCCATATTTCGCAACGAAACCTCCTAAAACGGCAAACCGAATGTCTACACTATCGAACGAAGCCTATTTCAGATTGACTTTGCATCCGCTGAAGCCTTAGAATGACACGCGATTTGTAAGAAAATAATTTGGAACTTGTTCAACTAGCGCAGTGAATTTCGACCAGTCTAACGGCTAGTAGGAGGACGAGTGATACCATAAAACCTTCGTTACTGTAAAGGCTTTCTGGAAAATGTAGTGAAAAAGTGGCTAAATGATGCGAAAAGCCTGAAATGACTCGCTGAAAATTGTATGAAAAAAAATTGCTAACTTTTCGACGGAAGTCTGTCAGAAAAAGTATCAGTCACGGCTAAACTTCCGGCTGCAATGACATTTTCCGCTGTCTAATATATCCAGTCATGAAATAAAACTAGTCTCAGGGTGGCTAAACACCTGCCTCTGGGGAAAATCGGCCCCTGAAATCACAAAGTCGCAAATTTTTCCACACCGAAAGTTGGCTGCTGGTCGATCACGACTACGCTAGGCCATATTTCGCAACGAAACCTCCTAAAACGGCAAACCGAATGTCTACACTATCGAACGAAGCCTATTTCAGATTGGCTTTGCATCCGCTGAAGCCTTAGAATGACACGCGATTTGTAAGAAAATAATTTGGAACTTGTTCAACTAGCGCAGTGAATTTCGACCAGTCTAACGGCTAGTAGGAGGACGAGTGATACCATAAAACCTTCGTTACTGTAAAGGCTTTCTGGAAAATGTAGTGAAAAAGTGGCTAAATGATGCGAAAAGCCTGAAATGACTCGCTGAAAATTGTATGAAAAAAAATTGCTAACTTTTCGACGGAAGTCTGTCAGAAAAAGTATCAGTCACGGCTAAACTTCCGGCTGCAATGACATTTTCCGCGTTTTAATATATCCAGTCATGAAATAAAACTAGTCTCAGGGTGGCTAAACACCTGCCTCTGGGGAAAATCGGCCCCTGAAATCACAAAGTCGCAAATTTTTCCACACCGAAAGTTGGCTGCTGGTCGATCACGACTACGCTAGGCCATATTTCGCAACGAAACCTCCTAAAACGGCAAACCGAATGTCTACACTATCGAACGAAGCCTATTTCAGATTGACTTTGCATCCGCTGAAGCCTTAGAATGACACGCGATTTGTAAGAAAATAATTTGGAACTTGTTCAACTAGCGCAGTGAATTTCGACCAGTCTAACGGCTAGTAGGAGGACGAGTGATACCATAAAACCTTCGTTACTGTAAAGGCTTTCTGGAAAATGTAGTGAAAAAGTGGCTAAATGATGCGAAAAGCCTGAAATGACTCGCTGAAAATTGTATGAAAAAAAATTGCTAACTTTTCGACGGAAGTCTGTCAGAAAAAGTATCAGTCACGGCTAAACTTCCGGCTGCAATGACATTTTCCGCTGTCTATTATATCCAGTCATGAAATAAAACTAGTCTCAGGGTGGCTAAACACCTGCCTCTGGGGAAAATCGGCCCCTGAAATCACAAAGTCGCAAATTTTTCCACACCGAAAGTTGGCTGCTGGTCGATCACGACTACGCTAGGCCATATTTCGCAACGAAACCTCCTAAAACGGCAAACCGAATGTCTACACTATCGAACGAAGCCTATTTCAGATTGACTTTGCATCCGCTGAAGCCTTAGAATGACACGCGATTTGTAAGAAAATAATTTGGAACTTGTTCAACTAGCGCAGTGAATTTCGACCAGTCCAACGGCTAGTAGGAGGACGAGTGATACCAAAAAACCTTCGTTACTGTAAAGGCTTTCTGGAAAATGTAGTGAAAAAGTGGCTAAATGATGCGAAAAGCCTGAAATGACTCGCTGAAAATTGTATGAAAAAAAATTGCTAACTTTTCGACGGAAGTCTGTCAGAAAAAGTATCAGTCACGGCTAAACTTCCGGCTGCAATGACATTTTCCGCTGTTTAATATATCCAGTCATGAAATAAAACTAGTCTCAGGGTGGCTAAACACCTGCCTCTGGGGAAAATCGGCCCCTGAAATCACAAAGTCGCAAATTTTTCCACACCGAAAGTTGGCTGCTGGTCGATCACGACTACGCTAGGCCATATTTCGCAACGAAACCTCCTAAAACGGCAAACCGAATGTCTACACTATCGAACGAAGCCTATTTCAGATTGACTTTGCATCCGCTGAAGCCTTAGAATGACACGCGATTTGTAAGAAAATAATTTGGAACTTGTTCAACTAGCGCAGTGAATTTCGACCAGTCTAACGGCTAGTAGGAGGACGAGTGATACCAAAAAACCTTTGTTACTGTAAAGGCTTTCTGGAAAATGTAGTGAAAAAGTGGCTAAATGATGCGAAAAGCCTGAAATGACTCGCTGAAAAATGTATGAAAAAAAATTGCTAAGTTTTCGACGGAAGTCTGTCAGAAAAAGTATCAGTCACGGCTAAACTTCCGGCTGCAATGACATTTTCCGCTGTTTAATATATCCAGTCATGAAATAAAACTAGTCTCAGGGTGGCTAAACACCTGCCTCTGGGGAAAATCGGCCCCTGAAATCACAAAGTCGCAAATTTTTCCACACCGAAAGTTGGCTGCTGGTCGATCACGACTACGCTAGGCCATATTTCGCAACGAAACCTCCTAAAACGGCAAACCGAATGTCTACACTATCGAACGAAGCCTATTTCAGATTGACTTTGCATCCGCTGAAGCCTTAGAATGACACGCGATTTGTAAGAAAATAATTTGGAACTTGTTCAACTAGCGCAGTGAATTTCGACCAGTCTAACGGCTAGTAGGAGGACGAGTGATACCAAAAAACCTTCGTTACTGTAAAGGCTTTCTGGAAAATGTAGTGAAAAAGTGGCTAAATGATGCGAAAAGCCTGAAATGACTCGCTGAAAATTGTATGAAAAAAAATTGCTAACTTTTCGACGGAAGTCTGTCAGAAAAAGTATCAGTCACGGCTAAACTTCCGGCTGCAATGACATTTTCCGCTGTTTAATATATCCAGTCATGAAATAAAACTAGTCTCAGGGTGGCTAAACACCTGCCTCTGGGGAAAATCGGCCCCTGAAATCACAAAGTCGCAAATTTTTCCACACCGAAAGTTGGCTGCTGGTCGATCACGACTACGCTAGGCCATATTTCGCAACGAAACCTCCTAAAACGGCAAACCGAATGTCTACACTATCGAACGAAGCCTATTTCAGATTGACTTTGCATCCGCTGAAGCCTTAGAATGACATGCGATTTGTAAGAAAATAATTTGGAACTTGTTCAACTAGCGCAGTGAATTTCGACCAGTCTAACGGCTAGTAGGAGGACGAGTGATACCATAAAACCTTCGTTACTGTAAAGGCTTTCTGGAAAATGTAGTGAAAAAGTGGCTAAATGATGCGAAAAGCCTGAAATGACTCGCTGAAAATTGTATGAAAAAAAATTGCTAACTTTTCGACGGAAGTCTGTCAGAAAAAGTATCAGTCACGGCTAAACTTCCGGCTGCAATGACATTTTCCGCTGTTTAATATATCCAGTCATGAAATAAAACTAGTCTCAGGGTGGCTAAACACCTGCCTCTGGGGAAAATCGGCCCCTGAAATCACAAAGTCGCAAATTTTTCCACACCGAAAGTTGGCTGCTGGTCGATCACGACTACGCTAGGCCATATTTCGCAACGAAACCTCCTAAAACGGCAAACCGAATGTCTACACTATCGAACGAAGCCTATTTCAGATTGACTTTGCATCCGCTGAAGCCTTAGAATGACACGCGATTTGTAAGAAAATAATTTGGAACTTGTTCAACTAGCGCAGTGAATTTCGACCAGTCTAACGGCTAGTAGGAGGACGAGTGATACCATAAAACCTTCGTTACTGTAAAGGCTTTCTGGAAAATGTAGTGAAAAAGTGGCTAAATGGTGCGAAAAGCCTGAAATGACTCGCTGAAAATTGTATGAAAAAAAATTGCTAACTTTTCGACGGAAGTCTGTCAGAAAAAGTATCAGTCACGGCTAAACTTCCGGCTGCAATGACATTTTCCGCTGTCTAATATATCCAGTCATGAAATAAAACTAGTCTCAGGGTGGCTAAACACCTGCCTCTGGGGAAAATCGGCCCCTGAAATCACAAAGTCGCAAATTTTTCCACACCGAAAGTTGGCTGCTGGTCGATCACGACTACGCTAGGCCATATTTCGCAACGAAACCTCCTAAAACGGCAAACCGAATGTCTACACTATCGAACGAAGCCTATTTCAGATTGGCTTTGCATCCGCTGAAGCCTTAGAATGACACGCGATTTGTAAGAAAATAATTTGGAACTTGTTCAACTAGCGCAGTGAATTTCGACCAGTCTAACGGCTAGTAGGAGGACGAGTGATACCATAAAACCTTCGTTACTGTAAAGGCTTTCTGGAAAATGTAGTGAAAAAGTGGCTAAATGATGCGAAAAGCCTGAAATGACTCGCTGAAAATTGTATGAAAAAAAATTGCTAACTTTTCGACGGAAGTCTGTCAGAAAAAGTATCAGTCACGGCTAAACTTCCGGCTGCAATGACATTTTCCGCGTTTTAATATATCCAGTCATGAAATAAAACTAGTCTCAGGGTGGCTAAACACCTGCCTCTGGGGAAAATCGGCCCCTGAAATCACAAAGTCGCAAATTTTTCCACACCGAAAGTTGGCTGCTGGTCGATCACGACTACGCTAGGCCATATTTCGCAACGAAACCTCCTAAAACGGCAAACCGAATGTCTACACTATCGAACGAAGCCTATTTCAGATTGACTTTGCATCCGCTGAAGCCTTAGAATGACATGCGATTTGTAAGAAAATAATTTGGAACTTGTTCAACTAGCGCAGTGAATTTCGACCAGTCTAACGGCTAGTAGGAGGACGAGTGATACCATAAAACCTTCGTTACTGTAAAGGCTTTCTGGAAAATGTAGTGAAAAAGTGGCTAAATGATGCGAAAAGCCTGAAATGACTCGCTGAAAATTGTATGAAAAAAAATTGCTAACTTTTCGACGGAAGTCTGTCAGAAAAAGTATCAGTCACGGCTAAACTTCCGGCTGCAATGACATTTTCCGCTGTTTAATATATCCAGTCATGAAATAAAACTAGTCTCAGGGTGGCTAAACACCTGCCTCTGGGGAAAATCGGCCCCTGAAATCACAAAGTCGCAAATTTTTCCACACCGAAAGTTGGCTGCTGGTCGATCACGACTACGCTAGGCCATATTTCGCAACGAAACCTCCTAAAACGGCAAACCGAATGTCTACACTATCGAACGAAGCCTATTTCAGATTGACTTTGCATCCGCTGAAGCCTTAGAATGACACGCGATTTGTAAGAAAATAATTTGGAACTTGTTCAACTAGCGCAGTGAATTTCGACCAGTCTAACGGCTAGTAGGAGGACGAGTGATACCATAAAACCTTCGTTACTGTAAAGGCTTTCTGGAAAATGTAGTGAAAAAGTGGCTAAATGATGCGAAAAGCCTGAAATGACTCGCTGAAAATTGTATGAAAAAAAATGCTAACTTTTCGACGGAAGTCTGTCAGAAAAAGTATCAGTCACGGCTAAACTTCCGGCTGCAATGACATTTTCCGCTGTCTAATATATCCAGTCATGAAATAAAACTAGTCTCAGGGTGGCTAAACACCTGCCTCTGGGGAAAATCGGCCCCTGAAATCACAAAGTCGCAAATTTTTCCACACCGAAAGTTGGCTGCTGGTCGATCACGACTACGCTAGGCCATATTTCGCAACGAAACCTCCTAAAACGGCAAACCGAATGTCTACACTATCGAACGAAGCCTATTTCAGATTGACTTTGCATCCGCTGAAGCCTTAGAATGACACGCGATTTGTAAGAAAATAATTTGGAACTTGTTCAACTAGCGCAGTGAATTTCGACCAGTCTAACGGCTAGTAGGAGGACGAGTGATACCAAAAAACCTTCGTTACTGTAAAGGCTTTCTGGAAAATGTAGTGAAAAAGTGGCTAAATGATGCGAAAAGCCTGAAATGACTCGCTGAAAATTGTATGAAAAAAAATTGCTAACTTTTCGACGGAAGTCTGTCAGAAAAAGTATCAGTCACGGCTAAACTTCCGGCTGCAATGACATTTTCCGCTGTTTAATATATCCAGTCATGAAATAAAACTAGTCTCAGGGTGGCTAAACACCTGCCTCTGGGGAAAATCGGCCCCTGAAATCACAAAGTCGCAAATTTTTCCACACCGAAAGTTGGCTGCTGGTCGATCACGACTACGCTAGGCCATATTTCGCAACGAAACCTCCTAAAACGGCAAACCGAATGTCTACACTATCGAACGAAGCCTATTTCAGATTGACTTTGCATCCGCTGAAGCCTTAGAATGACACGCGATTTGTAAGAAAATAATTTGGAACTTGTTCAACTAGCGCAGTGAATTTCGACCAGTCTAACGGCTAGTAGGAGGACGAGTGATACCAAAAAACCTTCGTTACTGTAAAGGCTTTCTGGAAAATGTAGTGAAAAAGTGGCTAAATGATGCGAAAAGCCTGAAATGACTCGCTGAAAATTGTATGAAAAAAAATTGCTAACTTTTCGACGGAAGTCTGTCAGAAAAAGTATCAGTCACGGCTAAACTTCCGGCTGCAATGACATTTTCCGCTGTTTAATATATCCAGTCATGAAATAAAACTAGTCTCAGGGTGGCTAAACACCTGCCTCTGGGGAAAATCGGCCCCTGAAATCACAAAGTCGCAAATTTTTCCACACCGAAAGTTGGCTGCTGGTCGATCACGACTACGCTAGGCCATATTTCGCAACGAAACCTCCTAAAACGGCAAACCGAATGTCTACACTATCGAACGAAGCCTATTTCAGATTGGCTTTGCATCCGCTGAAGCCTTAGAATGACACGCGATTTGTAAGAAAATAATTTGGAACTTGTTCAACTAGCGCAGTGAATTTCGACCAGTCTAACGGCTAGTAGGAGGACGAGTGATACCAAAAAACCTTCGTTACTGTAAAGGCTTTCTGGAAAATGTAGTGAAAAAGTGGCTAAATGATGCGAAAAGCCTGAAATGACTCGCTGAAAATTGTATGAAAAAAAATTGCTAACTTTTCGACGGAAGTCTGTCAGAAAAAGTATCAGTCACGGCTAAACTTCCGGCTGCAATGACATTTTCCGCGTTTTAATATATCCAGTCATGAAATAAAACTAGTCTCAGGGTGGCTAAACACCTGCCTCTGGGGAAAATCGGCCCCTGAAATCACAAAGTCGCAAATTTTTCCACACCGAAAGTTGGCTGCTGGTCGATCACGACTACGCTAGGCCATATTTCGCAACGAAACCTCCTAAAACGGCAAACCGAATGTCTACACTATCGAACGAAGCCTATTTCAGATTGGCTTTGCATCCGCTGAAGCCTTAGAATGACACGCGATTTGTAAGAAAATAATTTGGAACTTGTTCAACTAGCGCAGTGAATTTCGACCAGTCTAACGGCTAGTAGGAGGACGAGTGACACCAAAAAACCTTCGTTACTGTAAAGGCTTTCGGGAAAATGTAGTGAAAAAGTGGCTAAATGATGCGAAAAGCCTGAAATGACTCGCTGAAAATTGTATGAAAAAAAATTGCTAACTTTTCGACGGAAGTCTGTCAGAAAAAGTATCAGTCACGGCTAAACTTCCGGCTGCAATGACATTTTCCGCGTTTTAATATATCCAGTCATGAAATAAAACTAGTCTCAGGGTGGCTAAACACCTGCCTCTGGGGAAAATCGGCCCCTGAAATCACAAAGTTGCAAATTTTTCCACACCGAAAGTTGGCTGCTGGTCGATCACGACTACGCTAGGCCATATTTCGCAACGATACCTCCTAAAACGGCAAACCGAATGTCTACACTATCGAACGAAGCCTATTTCAGATTGGCTTTGCATCCGCTGAAGCCTTAGAATGACACGCGATTTGTAAGAAAATAATTTGGAACTTGTTCAACTAGCGCAGTGAATTTCGACCAGTCTAACGGCTAGTAGGAGGACGAGTGATACCAAAAAACCTTCGTTACTGTAAAGGCTTTCTGGAAAATGTAGTGAAAAAGTGGCTAAATGGTGCGAAAAGCCTGAAATGACTCGCTGAAAAATGTATGAATGTAATGTAATGAATGTATGTATGCGACTTTGTGATTTCAGGGGCCGATTTTCCCCAGAGGCAGGTGTTTAGCCACCCTGAGACAAAATTTTTTTCATGACTGGATATATTAAACAGCGGAAAATGTCATTGCAGCCGGAAGTTTAGCCGTGACTGATACTTTTTCTGACAGACTTCCGTCGAAAAGTTAGCAATTTTTTTTCATACATTTTTCAGCGAGTCATTTCAGGCTTTTCGCACCATTTAGCCACTTTTTCACTACATTTTCCAGAAAGCCTTTACAGTAACGAAGGTTTTTTGGTATCACTCGTCCTCCTACTAGCCGTTAGACTGGTCGAAATTCACTGCGCTAGTTGAACAAGTTCCAAATTATTTTCTTACAAATCGCGTGTCATTCTAAGGCTTCAGCGGATGCAAAGCCAATCTGAAATAGGCTTCGTTCGATAGTGTAGACATTCGGTTTGCCGTTTTAGGAGGTTTCGTTGCGAAATATGGCCTAGCGTAGTCGTGATCGACCAGCAGCCAACTTTCGGTGTGGAAAAATTTGCAACTTTGTGATTTCAGGGGCCGATTTTCCCCAGAGGCAGGTGTTTAGCCACCCTGAGACTAGTTTTATTTCATGACTGGATATATTAAAACGCGGAAAATGTCATTGCAGCCGGAAGTTTAGCCGTGACTGATACTTTTTCTGACAGACTTCCGTCGAAAAGTTAGCAATTTTTTTTCATACAATTTTCAGCGAGTCATTTCAGGCTTTTCGCATCATTTAGCCACTTTTTCACTACATTTTCCCGAAAGCCTTTACAGTAACGAAGGTTTTTTGGTGTCACTCGTCCTCCTACTAGCCGTTAGACTGGTCGAAATTCACTGCGCTAGTTGAACAAGTTCCAAATTATTTTCTTACAAATCGCGTGTCATTCTAAGGCTTCAGCGGATGCAAAGCCAATCTGAAATAGGCTTCGTTCGATAGTGTAGACATTCGGTTTGCCGTTTTACGAGGTTTCGTTGCGAAATATGGCCTAGCGTAGTCGTGATCGACCAGCAGCCAACTTTCGGTGTGGAAAAATTTGCAACTTTGTGATTTCAGGGGCCGATTTTCCCCAGAGGCAGGTGTTTAGCCACCCTGAGACTAGTTTTATTTCATGACTGGATATATTAAAACGCGGAAAATGTCATTGCAGCCGGAAGTTTAGCCGTGACTGATACTTTTTCTGACAGACTTCCGTCGAAAAGTTAGCAATTTTTTTTCATACAATTTTCAGCGTGTCATTTCAGGCTTTTCGCATCATTTAGCCACTTTTTCACTACATTTTCCAGAAAGCCTTTACAGTAACGAAGGTTTTTTGGTGTCACTCGTCCTCCTACTAGCCGTTAGACTGGTCGAAATTCACTGCGCTAGTTGAACAAGTTCCAAATTATTTTCTTACAAATCGCGTGTCATTCTAAGGCTTCAGCGGATGCAAAGCCAATCTGAAATAGGCTTCGTTCGATAGTGTAGACATTCGGTTTGCCGTTTTAGGAGGTTTCGTTGCGAAATATGGCCTAGCGTAGTCGTGATCGACCAGCAGCCAACTTTCGGTGTGGAAAAATTTGCGACTTTGTGATTTCAGGGGCCGATTTTCCCCAGAGGCAGGTGTTTAGCCACCCTGAGACTAAATTTTTTTCATGACTGGATATATTAAACAGCGGAAAATGTCATTGCAGCCGGAAGTTTAGCCGTGACTGATACTTTTTCTGACAGACTTCCGTCGAAAAGTTAGCAATTTTTTTTCATACAATTTTCAGCGAGTCATTTCAGGCTTTTCGCATCATTTAGCCACTTTTTCACTACATTTTCCAGAAAGCCTTTACAGTAACGAAGGTTTTTTGGTATCACTCGTCCTCCTACTAGCCGTTAGACTGGTCGAAATTCACTGCGCTAGTTGAACAAGTTCCAAATTATTTTCTTACAAATCGCGTGTCATTCTAAGGCTTCAGCGGATGCAAAGCCAATCTGAAATAGGCTTCGTTCGATAGTGTAGACATTCGGTTTGCCGTTTTAGGAGGTTTCGTTGCGAAATATGGCCTAGCGTAGTCGTGATCGACCAGCAGCCAACTTTCGGTGTGGAAAAATTTGCAACTTTGTGATTTCAGGGGCCGATTTTCCCCAGAGGCAGGTGTTTAGCCACCCTTTTTTTTTTTTTTTTTTTTTTTTTTTTTTTTTTTTGGGGGGTGGGAAATCATCAAATGACCCCTCCCACTCTTTGGGCAGAGCGGAAGGGAGTGTCAGACTTCTACTGACCAAAAACCACCCATGTTCCTTCTACGCCCTTGTGACGCCGAGGCCGCGGTAACTTCTACCCGCAGCCCCGACGGGCATGGGCCCTTTCGGGCCCCTTCCATGTTGCTGACATCTCTTTGAGGCGCGCGTGGAACACGAACGCGCCGTCGACACGGCCTGTGTCGTCATAAGACGGACGGACAGCGAGCTAGCCCAATAGCTCACCGTCCACAGGCCCGCGTCTACGGTGGCCGGAGGTCGTCACGTGACCCCCGACGCCCGGAGCGCCTCCCACGGCGGCGGCTGGGACGAGAGGTTCTCTCCCTCTCACGTTCCGCCACCTCCTTCGCTAGCATCACTGCTTCGCAGAAGGAGGCGACGGCGTCCCATTCCTCCTCGCCCCGGACCATGGCTTGCACCAGGGCCGGACGCGAGAGATCGCCGCCGCCGATCGCCGCTACGAGAACACGGCGGGGCTCCACCCAAGCGGGGCAGACCTCCACGGTGTGCTCCACCGTGTCCTCCGGCCGATCCTCACAGTGGTTGCATCCGGGCGTTTCCTCCCGCCTGATTCGGTGCAGGTACCTCCCGAAACAACCATGTCCGGTGAGAACCTGCGTCAGACGGAAGGTAAGGGCGCCGTGGCGCCTCTCAAGCCACTCCTCAAAGAGGGGACTTACCGCCACTATTGTGGCGTGCCCTGCACGGGGTTGCGACAGTCGCTGTCTCCATGTCGCCATGAGATCGCACCGGAGGTCTGTCCGCTTCGCGGCAATGTGCCGCGGAAACGGAGTGACCCCCCGGAGTAGCGCCTCCGCGCGCCATTCATGCAGGCGCGCGAGGACTATCGCCTCCAGATCCCATGGCGGCAGTCCGGCAAGGAGATTCGCCACCTCGCCGGAAATCGTGCGGTATCCCCGAACTAGCCTGACGGCTAGGACTTTTTGGGGCTTATTCAGGTAGTGGGCGGCTCGCTTCCTCAAAGCGGGCGCCCACACCGGAGCCCCGTAAAGGGCCATGGACCGCACGATCCCGGCGTAGAGCCTCCGGCTGGAGGCGTTTGGCCCCCCCAGATTGGGCAAGAGCCACCTGAAGGCAGCCCCGGCCCGCTCCAGTCTGGGAGCCAAACGTCGGAAATGCTCCACGAAGTTCCATCGGCTATCGAGAACGAGTCCTAGGTACTTTAAAGTACTCTCGACGCCGATGGGAACCCCTCCCACCGTTAGCTGGGTTCCCGACGGTGGCACATTCCCACGCCCATGAAAACACATGGCCTCGGACTTGTGAAGTGCCACCTCGAGACCCAACTGCCGGATCCTCTCCACGACTACCGCAACCCCGCGTGTCATAGCGTCAGCCGCCGCCTCGTGCGACGCCCCCTGTGCCAGCACCAGCGTATCGTCCGCGTAGCAGACCACGCTGACGCCGGCAGGGAGGACGGCGCGCAGCACCCAGTCGTAACCGATGTTCCACAGGGGCGGCCCCAGAACCGATCCCTGTGGAACACCGCACGACATCTCTCGCCGGTTCCACTGGCCGTCTTGACCGGGGTAGATGATAGCCCTGTCAGACAAGTAGTCCCCGACTACACGACGAAGGTAGGCCGGCACCCGGTGATACCGGAGTGCCTCCCTAATGCAGCTCCAGGGCATGGTGTTGAAGGCGTTGGCGATGTCGAGAGACACCGCCAAGACCACACCGCCCCGAGAGACCGCAACCCCCGTCGTGAGGGCTCTCACGCGCATGATGGCATCCACCGTGGAGCGCCTCTTGCGGAAACCGAACTGATGTTCCGCAAGATCCGGACCCATTCCCTCAAGGTGCCCGGCGAGGCGGTTTGCAATTACTCTTTCAAAGAGCTTGCCCACCTCGTCGAGCAGCACAATGGGCCGGTATGCGGACGGCGAGTCCGCCGGGCGCCCCGGCTTCTGAATAAGGACCAGCTTCCCCGTCTTCCAACGAAGAGGGAACTGGCCCCTTTCCATGCACGCGCTAAAGAACCCCTCCAGTCGGGGCCCAAGAGCCTCTGAGGCCAGGGCCCAGGCTTTGCCAGGCAAGCCATCGGGCCCCGGGGCGGTATTTTTGGCCTTAAGCCTCCGTACCGCCACTCTCAGGTCTACCCCAGTCACCTCCGGAATGTCGTCATCAGATCCTGAATGGTCCGCTTCCGGCACCGCAGGTGGCGGAACCATCTGCGGGGGAGGGTGCTCCCCTCGCAAAGGGAACAGAGCGCTCACCACGTCTTCCACGAGCTCAGGCCGGAGACTCTGCGTCAGCGGGGGGGCCCGGGTGCGGAGTTGATTCCGCACCATCTTATACGGGCGCCCCCACGGATCTCTGTTGAGAGCCTCCAGCATCTCCTCGCGGGCCTCATCCTTGGCCCGCAGACGAGCCTCAAGGAGGGCGGCCTTCGCCGCTCTGTACCCTTCATATAGCTCCGCCTCAATAGCTTCCGCATTCGGAGGGCGAATGCGGAGCCTGCGATGCCTGGTGTACCGGTGCCGCGCCACCCCACACTGCTTGCGCAGGTACGATAGCTCTTGCGACCACCAGTACACCTGACGCCGGGCGCTTCCTGGCCGGACTCGGGGCATTGCCATGTCGCATATATCGGACATGGCCTCCTGGAACCAACCCGCCTCATTGTTGACGTCGGCGGGCCTGACCGGTGATGGCACCCAGGCCCGTACGATCGAGGCTTCCAGGAGGAGCTCCCGGTCCAGCTGCTTCAGCGCCCAACGCGGACCACTCGGGGTCTGTGGGACCGGCGCGCTTGGGGACTGGGCAGAAACCTCAAACCGGATATACCGGTGGTCGGAATAGGTCTCCACCCCCTCCATGACACGCCAGTCGACGACACGCTGTGACAGAGCGGGGCTGGCGAACGAAATGTCGACCACCGACTCGCCCTGCATCCGCACACACGTGGCCACAGAACCCGAGTTCAGGATGTCCAGGCCTGTTTCCAGAGCCCAGCACTCGACCATCCCACCCCGCACATCCGTGAGACGGGAACCCCAAGCCAGGCTCTTGGCATTGAAGTCGCCGAGCACAAGTACGGGAAGGGAATGGCCTCCGATGACGACACTTAACTCCCTGAGGGAGTTTTGGAACTCGGCGAGAGTTCGGTTCGGAGAGAAGTAGACTCCCGCTACTACGATCTCCCCGAACCGTGCTGCTACACACCCCGGACCCTTCCTGACCATCTCAAGGGCCGGAGTGCCGGCGGCGGCCGACGCAATAATAGCCACTGAGCCGCTCAGGTCCTCCACCCAGTCTGCCCTGGGTGGGACAAAATACGGCTCAGCTACCACAGCGATGTTGATCGACCACTCCGCCATGCTCTGGAGCAACAGATCCTGAGCGCAGGCGCAGTGGTTGATATTCGCCTGAAGGAAGCTTAGTGGGGCCATTACTGACACTCCATTTCAGCCCCCTTCAGGGCCTCCTGTGGCGCAACCGCTGCGGGAGTTGCGGCGGTGGCGATGTCGGCAGCAGCGGCGGCGGTGGCTGCGGCGTTGGCGACACTGGGGGTGGTGGCGGAGGGCCTTCCCTTACCCCTGGCCTTGGCGGGTGCAGCGCAGGCCTTACTCCCTGCCCGGTGCTCGGCAGGCTTCCCAGCCGCCGCACATGCGTCGCAGTGCGGCGTGGCCAAGCAAGCCGCGGCCTGGTGACCGGGCTGACCGCAGCGGAAGCAAAGCTCACTGCGGTCCACCTCCGAGGTGCATCGGCACCCTACGTGCTGTCCCACATGGCACCGGTAGCACCTCAGAGGTCTTGGCTCTAGAAGCTTTACCTGCGCCCTCGACCAGCCCACCTTCAGGGTGTGGCTCTCCGCAATTTTCTTCGCCACCGTCACAGGGCAGCTAACCGTTACGGTCAGCATGCCCTCACGGTCCGGGCGTAGGGTGCCCGCCTTGACCTGCTCGGCAGAGCACCCCCCGGCCGCGGTGACGGCGGCCAACACCTCCTCTTCGGAGACCGAGTCGTCCAGACCCACGATGCGCAGGCTTGCGCACTTAACGGGCCTGGACACTCGGACCTCGTCCGCATTTAAGGACGCCCTGAGCTTTCCAGCCAGAGCGTCCGCCGACGAGGCGTTCGATTCCCCGGAAATCTCCAGCATTCGAGCCCCTGTCGCGGTGACTCGACACCGGAGGCCCCCGGTGATTCCAAGCTCTCCAAGGTCCACCATCGCTTTCGCTTGAGCGAACGCATCGCGGTAAGACATGCCCCTCTTTACCGCGTCGGGCTGTAGTGTTATAACTACAGCCGCGTTCTTTGGTGCACGGAGCCTCGCGGCGGCGCTCTGCTTCTTGTGCCGGCGCTTGCGATCAGCCAGCCTTGCTTTTTTGGCCGCCTTTCGCCCCCTCCGTTCTTCCCCGGCCACCCGCCAACCGTCTTCGGCCACAGGAGGTTCTGGGGGTGGAAAGGGTGGGGGTGTCTGGTCCGCCTCTGGCGCTGGCACATTCGCCACTGCCGCCTTGCCCTTTTTCTGGGCCGGCGCCTTGCCCTTCAGAGGGGTTGGCGCCTTGCCCTTTTCCTGGGCAGGCACCTTGTCCTTCGGAGAGGGTCCCACCTTGCCCTTCTGAGGGGCTAACGTCTTATTGGCTGGCGCTGGTGCAGCCCCGCCGTCAGGTCGGCTGGACGGCCCCGCCTTGGGACCGCCGGCCGCAGCGCTCGCATAGGCTTTTTTTGCCCCCAGCGGGGGACGCAGGACGATACCTTCCATAAAGGAACACCGTGCGTTGAGGGCAGCCAGCTCCTGCCGAACCAGGTTCAGAACTTGGTCATCGGCAGCTGGGGGCTGGCTTTGCCCGCGTCTGCGCCCCTCCTGAGGTACCTCCTTGTTGGGGCCGGCTCTTCGGAGCCTGGCCAGGTCTGCTTGGAGTCTCTCGTTCTCTCTTTGGAGAGACTCCATGGCGGCCGCCAAGCGGGTGACCTCCGCCCGCAGTGTGGACATATCGTCCGACGGAGGCCTACCGCACAGTTCCTCCGCTGCCGCCAAAATCGAGGTCGAGGCCGCGCTAATGGCCTTGTTTTTAGACGCAAAAGTCCTTTTGAGGCTCACTTCGCGTATTGCGGCCCTAACGACCTCCGCAAACCCGGCCATCCGCTCACAATCGGAGCCGCCGCCGCCGCCGGTCTCCGGCTCGCCACCAGTCTCCGGCTCGCCACCGGTCTCCGGCTCGCCACCGGTCTCCGGCTCGCCACCGGTCTCCGGCGCACCAGGCTTACCACCGGTCTCCAGCTCACCGCCGGATGACGTGGAAGAGAGCACCCTCCGACCAAGGTGGTAACCCTCCTCAGCGATTTCCGCGACTCGCCTAGCAGCCTCCTGGGACGTGAGCCCCACCGCTCTACCTCTACCTCGGCCCCCACCTTTTTTTTTTGGGACCTTTCGGGCCGAGGCCAGCCGCTCAGCGCCGGACGACGACTCCTTGCCAGCCTCCGCTCTGGGCCGCTTACGGAAGCGCTCCGCATTACCTGCAGCAGCGCCCGCGCCCTCGTGTCCGGAACCCACCGAGCTGACGCCAGACACGGAGCCAGAATCCGACCCCGAGTCACCCCGTCGCCTTAACGAGCTCCCCTTCCAGAGCCTGCCGGACGCCGTCGCCCTGCACTTGCCCGACATCTTGTCAGGCAAGCCAACATTATCTTCATCTATACCGGTCGCAACACATTCGGACCGGGGGCCTCCTCGGCCCTTGTTGCCACTGGCAAACGGTTTCAAACATTCGTTGCCCCCCCCAGAATACGAAGGGGCAGACACCTCCGAAATCGCTTTCGGAGGTGTGGCGGATTCTCCAGCTGCTAAGCAGCTGGTACCGCCCTGGGGTAATTCTATTGCGACTGTTTGGTTGTCCATATTTTCCTTTTAGAGGGTGCGGTCCCTATCATCGCCTACATCTTTCTCCCTCCGTCTACTCGCTGCCCTCACAGTCACGTCTGATGAGCAGACACGAACCAGAGAGCAGCCAGTAGGGTTTCTTCCTCTGACAGGCACACCGCCCGAAAACCCGAACACTGTTTAAGTCACCGGGCGGTGCACCCCTCACGTGTCCCTCTTTGTCTGGTCTCTCACACTTGGACCTTTCCGGCATGAGTATATCTACCGGCAGAGCTCCAAGGATCACTGAGACACACAAGCCCCACCACGACGGCAACGTGGGAACACTCCGGTGGGGAGGTGTTTAGCCACCCTGAGACTAGTTTTATTTCATGACTGGATATATTAAAACGCGGAAAATGTCATTGCAGCCGGAAGTTTAGCCGTGACTGATACTTTTTCTGACAGACTTCCGTCGAAAAGTTAGCAATTTTTTTTCATACAATTTTCAGCGAGTCATTTCAGGCTTTTCGCATCATTTAGCCACTTTTTCCCTACATTTTCCCGAAAGCCTTTACAGTAACGAAGGTTTTTTGGTGTCACTCGTCCTCCTACTAGCCGTTAGACTGGTCGAAATTCACTGCGCTAGTTGAACAAGTTCCAAATTATTTTCTTACAAATCGCGTGTCATTCTAAGGCTTCAGCGGATGCAAAGTCAATCTGAAATAGGCTTCGTTCGATAGTGTAGACATTCGGTTTGCCGTTTTAGGAGGTTTCGTTGCGAAATATGGCCTAGCGTAGTCGTGATCGACCAGCAGCCAACTTTCGGTGTGGAAAAATTTGCGACTTTGTGATTTCAGGGGCCGATTTTCCCCAGAGGCAGGTGTTTAGCCACCCTGAGACTAAATTTTTTTCATGACTGGATATATTAAACAGCGGAAAATGTCATTGCAGCCGGAAGTTTAGCCGTGACTGATACTTTTTCTGACAGACTTCCGTCGAAAAGTTAGCAATTTTTTTTCATACATTTTTCAGCGAGTCATTTCAGGCTTTTCGCACCATTTAGCCACTTTTTCACTACATTTTCCAGAAAGCCTTTACAGTAACGAAGGTTTTTTGGTATCACTCGTCCTCCTACTAGCCGTTAGACTGGTCGAAATTCACTGCGCTAGTTGAACAAGTTCCAAATTATTTTCTTACAAATCGCGTGTCATTCTAAGGCTTCAGCGGATGCAAAGCCAATCTGAAATAGGCTTCGTTCGATAGTGTAGACATTCGGTTTGCCGTTTTAGGAGGTTTCGTTGCGAAATATGGCCTAGCGTAGTCGTGATCGACCAGCAGCCAACTTTCGGTGTGGAAAAATTTGCAACTTTGTGATTTCAGGGGCCGATTTTCCCCAGAGGCAGGTGTTTAGCCACCCTGAGACTAGTTTTATTTCATGACTGGATATATTAAAACGCGGAAAATGTCATTGCAGCCGGAAGTTTAGCCGTGACTGATACTTTTTCTGACAGACTTCCGTCGAAAAGTTAGCAATTTTTTTTCATACAATTTTCAGCGAGTCATTTCAGGCTTTTCGCATCATTTAGTCACTTTTTCACTACATTTTCCCGAAAGCCTTTACAGTAACGAAGGTTTTTTGGTGTCACTCGTCCTCCTACTAGCCGTTAGACTGGTCGAAATTCACTGCGCTAGTTGAACAAGTTCCAAATTATTTTCTTACAAATCGCGTGTCATTCTAAGGCTTCAGCGGATGCAAAGCCAATCTGAAATAGGCTTCGTTCGATAGTGTAGACATTCGGTTTGCCGTTTCAGGAGGTTTCGTTGCGAAATATGGCCTAGCGTAGTCGTGATCGACCAGCAGCCAACTTTCGGTGTGGAAAAATTTGCGACTTTGTGATTTCAGGGGCCGATTTTCCCCAGAGGCAGGTGTTTAGCCACCCTGAGACTAAATTTTTTTCATGACTGGATATATTAAACAGCGGAAAATGTCATTGCAGCCGGAAGTTTAGCCGTGACTGATACTTTTTCTGACAGACTTCCGTCGAAAAGTTAGCAATTTTTTTTCATACATTTTTCAGCGAGTCATTTCAGGCTTTTCGCACCATTTAGCCACTTTTTCACTACATTTTCCCGAAAGCCTTTACAGTAACGAAGGTTTTTTGGTGTCACTCGTCCTCCTACTAGCCGTTAGACTGGTCGAAATTCACTGCGCTAGTTGAACAAGTTCCAAATTATTTTCTTACAAATCGCGTGTCATTCTAAGGCTTCAGCGGATGCAAAGCCAATCTGAAATAGGCTTCGTTCGATAGTGTAGACATTCGGTTTGCCGTTTTACGAGGTTTCGTTGCGAAATATGGCCTAGCGTAGTCGTGATCGACCAGCAGCCAACTTTCGGTGTGGAAAAATTTGCAACTTTGTGATTTCAGGGGCCGATTTTCCCCAGAGGCAGGTGTTTAGCCACCCTGAGACTAGTTTTATTTCATGACTGGATATATTAAAACGCGGAAAATGTCATTGCAGCCGGAAGTTTAGCCGTGACTGATACTTTTTCTGACAGACTTCCGTCGAAAAGTTAGCAATTTTTTTTCATACAATTTTCAGCGTGTCATTTCAGGCTTTTCGCATCATTTAGCCACTTTTTCACTACATTTTCCCGAAAGCCTTTACAGTAACGAAGGTTTTTTGGTGTCACTCGTCCTCCTACTAGCCGTTAGACTGGTCGAAATTCACTGCGCTAGTTGAACAAGTTCCAAATTATTTTCTTACAAATCGCGTGTCATTCTAAGGCTTCAGCGGATGCAAAGCCAATCTGAAATAGGCTTCGTTCGATAGTGTAGACATTCGGTTTGCCGTTTTACGAGGTTTCGTTGCGAAATATGGCCTAGCGTAGTCGTGATCGACCAGCAGCCAACTTTCGGTGTGGAAAAATTTGCGACTTTGTGATTTCAGGGGCCGATTTTCCCCAGAGGCAGGTGTTTAGCCACCCTGAGACTAAATTTTTTTCATGACTGGATATATTAAACAGCGGAAAATGTCATTGCAGCCGGAAGTTTAGCCGTGACTGATACTTTTTCTGACAGACTTCCGTCGAAAAGTTAGCAATTTTTTTTCATACAATTTTCAGCGAGTCATTTCAGGCTTTTCGCATCATTTAGCCACTTTTTCACTACATTTTCCAGAAAGCCTTTACAGTAACGAAGGTTTTTTGGTATCACTCGTCCTCCTACTAGCCGTTAGACTGGTCGAAATTCACTGCGCTAGTTGAACAAGTTCCAAATTATTTTCTTATAAATCGCGTGTCATTCTAAGGCTTCAGCGGATGCAAAGCCAATCTGAAATAGGCTTCGTTCGATAGTGTAGACATTCGGTTTGCCGTTTTAGGAGGTTTCGTTGCGAAATATGGCCTAGCGTAGTCGTGATCGACCAGCAGCCAACTTTCGGTGTGGAAAAATTTGCAACTTTGTGATTTCAGGGGCCGATTTTCCCCAGAGGCAGGTGTTTAGCCACCCTGAGACTAGTTTTATTTCATGACTGGATATATTAAAACGCGGAAAATGTCATTGCAGCCGGAAGTTTAGCCGTGACTGATACTTTTTCTGACAGACTTCCGTCGAAAAGTTAGCAATTTTTTTTCATACAATTTTCAGCGAGTCATTTCAGGCTTTTCGCATCATTTAGCCACTTTTTCACTACATTTTCCCGAAAGCCTTTACAGTAACGAAGGTTTTTTGGTGTCACTCGTCCTCCTACTAGCCGTTAGACTGGTCGAAATTCACTGCGCTAGTTGAACAAGTTCCAAATTATTTTCTTACAAATCGCGTGTCATTCTAAGGCTTCAGCGGATGCAAAGCCAATCTGAAATAGGCTTCGTTCGATAGTGTAGACATTCGGTTTGCCGTTTTACGAGGTTTCGTTGCGAAATATGGCCTAGCGTAGTCGTGATCGACCAGCAGCCAACTTTCGGTGTGGAAAAATTTGCAACTTTGTGATTTCAGGGGCCGATTTTCCCCAGAGGCAGGTGTTTAGCCACCCTGAGACTAGTTTTATTTCATGACTGGATATATTAAAACGCGGAAAATGTCATTGCAGCCGGAAGTTTAGCCGTGACTGATACTTTTTCTGACAGACTTCCGTCGAAAAGTTAGCAATTTTTTTTCATACAATTTTCAGCGTGTCATTTCAGGCTTTTCGCATCATTTAGCCACTTTTTCACTACATTTTCCCGAAAGCCTTTACAGTAACGAAGGTTTTTTGGTGTCACTCGTCCTCCTACTAGCCGTTAGACTGGTCGAAATTCACTGCGCTAGTTGAACAAGTTCCAAATTATTTTCTTACAAATCGCGTGTCATTCTAAGGCTTCAGCGGATGCAAAGCCAATCTGAAATAGGCTTCGTTCGATAGTGTAGACATTCGGTTTGCCGTTTTAGGAGGTTTCGTTGCGAAATATGGCCTAGCGTAGTCGTGATCGACCAGCAGCCAACTTTCGGTGTGGAAAAATTTGCGACTTTGTGATTTCAGGGGCCGATTTTCCCCAGAGGCAGGTGTTTAGCCACCCTGAGACTAAATTTTTTTCATGACTGGATATATTAAACAGCGGAAAATGTCATTGCAGCCGGAAGTTTAGCCGTGACTGATACTTTTTCTGACAGACTTCCGTCGAAAAGTTAGCAATTTTTTTTCATACAATTTTCAGCGAGTCATTTCAGGCTTTTCGCATCATTTAGCCACTTTTTCACTACATTTTCCAGAAAGCCTTTACAGTAACGAAGGTTTTTTGGTATCACTCGTCCTCCTACTAGCCGTTAGACTGGTCGAAATTCACTGCGCTAGTTGAACAAGTTCCAAATTATTTTCTTACAAATCGCGTGTCATTCTAAGGCTTCAGCGGATGCAAAGCCAATCTGAAATAGGCTTCGTTCGATAGTGTAGACATTCGGTTTGCCGTTTTAGGAGGTTTCGTTGCGAAATATGGCCTAGCGTAGTCGTGATCGACCAGCAGCCAACTTTCGGTGTGGAAAAATTTGCAACTTTGTGATTTCAGGGGCCGATTTTCCCCAGAGGCAGGTGTTTAGCCACCCTGAGACTAGTTTTATTTCATGACTGGATATATTAAAACGCGGAAAATGTCATTGCAGCCGGAAGTTTAGCCGTGACTGATACTTTTTCTGACAGACTTCCGTCGAAAAGTTAGCAATTTTTTTTCATACAATTTTCAGCGAGTCATTTCAGGCTTTTCGCATCATTTAGCCACTTTTTCCCTACATTTTCCCGAAAGCCTTTACAGTAACGAAGGTTTTTTGGTGTCACTCGTCCTCCTACTAGCCGTTAGACTGGTCGAAATTCACTGCGCTAGTTGAACAAGTTCCAAATTATTTTCTTACAAATCGCGTGTCATTCTAAGGCTTCAGCGGATGCAAAGTCAATCTGAAATAGGCTTCGTTCGATAGTGTAGACATTCGGTTTGCCGTTTTAGGAGGTTTCGTTGCGAAATATGGCCTAGCGTAGTCGTGATCGACCAGCAGCCAACTTTCGGTGTGGAAAAATTTGCGACTTTGTGATTTCAGGGGCCGATTTTCCCCAGAGGCAGGTGTTTAGCCACCCTGAGACTAAATTTTTTTCATGACTGGATATATTAAACAGCGGAAAATGTCATTGCAGCCGGAAGTTTAGCCGTGACTGATACTTTTTCTGACAGACTTCCGTCGAAAAGTTAGCAATTTTTTTTCATACATTTTTCAGCGAGTCATTTCAGGCTTTTCGCACCATTTAGCCACTTTTTCACTACATTTTCCAGAAAGCCTTTACAGTAACGAAGGTTTTTTGGTATCACTCGTCCTCCTACTAGCCGTTAGACTGGTCGAAATTCACTGCGCTAGTTGAACAAGTTCCAAATTATTTTCTTACAAATCGCGTGTCATTCTAAGGCTTCAGCGGATGCAAAGCCAATCTGAAATAGGCTTCGTTCGATAGTGTAGACATTCGGTTTGCCGTTTTAGGAGGTTTCGTTGCGAAATATGGCCTAGCGTAGTCGTGATCGACCAGCAGCCAACTTTCGGTGTGGAAAAATTTGCAACTTTGTGATTTCAGGGGCCGATTTTCCCCAGAGGCAGGTGTTTAGCCACCCTGAGACTAGTTTTATTTCATGACTGGATATATTAAAACGCGGAAAATGTCATTGCAGCCGGAAGTTTAGCCGTGACTGATACTTTTTCTGACAGACTTCCGTCGAAAAGTTAGCAATTTTTTTTCATACAATTTTCAGCGAGTCATTTCAGGCTTTTCGCATCATTTAGCCACTTTTTCACTACATTTTCCCGAAAGCCTTTACAGTAACGAAGGTTTTTTGGTGTCACTCGTCCTCCTACTAGCCGTTAGACTGGTCGAAATTCACTGCGCTAGTTGAACAAGTTCCAAATTATTTTCTTACAAATCGCGTGTCATTCTAAGGCTTCAGCGGATGCAAAGCCAATCTGAAATAGGCTTCGTTCGATAGTGTAGACATTCGGTTTGCCGTTTTAGGAGGTTTCGTTGCGAAATATGGCCTAGCGTAGTCGTGATCGACCAGCAGCCAACTTTCGGTGTGGAAAAATTTGCGACTTTGTGATTTCAGGGGCCGATTTTCCCCAGAGGCAGGTGTTTAGCCACCCTGAGACTAAATTTTTTTCATGACTGGATATATTAAACAGCGGAAAATGTCATTGCAGCCGGAAGTTTAGCCGTGACTGATACTTTTTCTGACAGACTTCCGTCGAAAAGTTAGCAATTTTTTTTCATACATTTTTCAGCGAGTCATTTCAGGCTTTTCGCACCATTTAGCCACTTTTTCACTACATTTTCCAGAAAGCCTTTACAGTAACGAAGGTTTTTTGGTATCACTCGTCCTCCTACTAGCCGTTAGACTGGTCGAAATTCACTGCGCTAGTTGAACAAGTTCCAAATTATTTTCTTACAAATCGCGTGTCATTCTAAGGCTTCAGCGGATGCAAAGCCAATCTGAAATAGGCTTCGTTCGATAGTGTAGACATTCGGTTTGCCGTTTTAGGAGGTTTCGTTGCGAAATATGGCCTAGCGTAGTCGTGATCGACCAGCAGCCAACTTTCGGTGTGGAAAAATTTGCGACTTTGTGATTTCAGGGGCCGATTTTCCCCAGAGGCAGGTGTTTAGCCACCCTGAGACTAGTTTTATTTCATGACTGGATATATTAGACAGCGGAAAATGTCATTGCAGCCGGAAGTTTAGCCGTGACTGATACTTTTTCTGACAGACTTCCGTCGAAAAGTTAGCAATTTTTTTTCATACAATTTTCAGCGAGTCATTTCAGGCTTTTCGCATCATTTAGCCACTTTTTCACTACATTTTCCCGAAAGCCTTTACAGTAACGAAGGTTTTTTGGTGTCACTCGTCCTCCTACTAGCCGTTAGACTGGTCGAAATTCACTGCGCTAGTTGAACAAGTTCCAAATTATTTTCTTACAAATCGCGTGTCATTCTAAGGCTTCAGCGGATGCAAAGCCAATCTGAAATAGGCTTCGTTCGATAGTGTAGACATTCGGTTTGCCGTTTTACGAGGTTTCGTTGCGAAATATGGCCTAGCGTAGTCGTGATCGACCAGCAGCCAACTTTCGGTGTGGAAAAATTTGCAACTTTGTGATTTCAGGGGCCGATTTTCCCCAGAGGCAGGTGTTTAGCCACCCTGAGACTAGTTTTATTTCATGACTGGATATATTAAAACGCGGAAAATGTCATTGCAGCCGGAAGTTTAGCCGTGACTGATACTTTTTCTGACAGACTTCCGTCGAAAAGTTAGCAATTTTTTTTCATACAATTTTCAGCGTGTCATTTCAGGCTTTTCGCATCATTTAGCCACTTTTTCACTACATTTTCCCGAAAGCCTTTACAGTAACGAAGGTTTTTTGGTGTCACTCGTCCTCCTACTAGCCGTTAGACTGGTCGAAATTCACTGCGCTAGTTGAACAAGTTCCAAATTATTTTCTTACAAATCGCGTGTCATTCTAAGGCTTCAGCGGATGCAAAGCCAATCTGAAATAGGCTTCGTTCGATAGTGTAGACATTCGGTTTGCCGTTTTAGGAGGTTTCGTTGCGAAATATGGCCTAGCGTAGTCGTGATCGACCAGCAGCCAACTTTCGGTGTGGAAAAATTTGCGACTTTGTGATTTCAGGGGCCGATTTTCCCCAGAGGCAGGTGTTTAGCCACCCTGAGACTAAATTTTTTTCATGACTGGATATATTAAACAGCGGAAAATGTCATTGCAGCCGGAAGTTTAGCCGTGACTGATACTTTTTCTGACAGACTTCCGTCGAAAAGTTAGCAATTTTTTTTCATACAATTTTCAGCGAGTCATTTCAGGCTTTTCGCATCATTTAGCCACTTTTTCACTACATTTTCCAGAAAGCCTTTACAGTAACGAAGGTTTTTTGGTATCACTCGTCCTCCTACTAGCCGTTAGACTGGTCGAAATTCACTGCGCTAGTTGAACAAGTTCCAAATTATTTTCTTACAAATCGCGTGTCATTCTAAGGCTTCAGCGGATGCAAAGCCAATCTGAAATAGGCTTCGTTCGATAGTGTAGACATTCGGTTTGCCGTTTTAGGAGGTTTCGTTGCGAAATATGGCCTAGCGTAGTCGTGATCGACCAGCAGCCAACTTTCGGTGTGGAAAAATTTGCAACTTTGTGATTTCAGGGGCCGATTTTCCCCAGAGGCAGGTGTTTAGCCACCCTGAGACTAGTTTTATTTCATGACTGGATATATTAAAACGCGGAAAATGTCATTGCAGCCGGAAGTTTAGCCGTGACTGATACTTTTTCTGACAGACTTCCGTCGAAAAGTTAGCAATTTTTTTTCATACAATTTTCAGCGAGTCATTTCAGGCTTTTCGCATCATTTAGCCACTTTTTCACTACATTTTCCCGAAAGCCTTTACAGTAACGAAGGTTTTTTGGTGTCACTCGTCCTCCTACTAGCCGTTAGACTGGTCGAAATTCACTGCGCTAGTTGAACAAGTTCCAAATTATTTTCTTACAAATCGCGTGTCATTCTAAGGCTTCAGCGGATGCAAAGCCAATCTGAAATAGGCTTCGTTCGATAGTGTAGACATTCGGTTTGCCGTTTTACGAGGTTTCGTTGCGAAATATGGCCTAGCGTAGTCGTGATCGACCAGCAGCCAACTTTCGGTGTGGAAAAATTTGCAACTTTGTGATTTCAGGGGCCGATTTTCCCCAGAGGCAGGTGTTTAGCCACCCTGAGACTAGTTTTATTTCATGACTGGATATATTAAAACGCGGAAAATGTCATTGCAGCCGGAAGTTTAGCCGTGACTGATACTTTTTCTGACAGACTTCCGTCGAAAAGTTAGCAATTTTTTTTCATACAATTTTCAGCGTGTCATTTCAGGCTTTTCGCATCATTTAGCCACTTTTTCACTACATTTTCCAGAAAGCCTTTACAGTAACGAAGGTTTTTTGGTGTCACTCGTCCTCCTACTAGCCGTTAGACTGGTCGAAATTCACTGCGCTAGTTGAACAAGTTCCAAATTATTTTCTTACAAATCGCGTGTCATTCTAAGGCTTCAGCGGATGCAAAGCCAATCTGAAATAGGCTTCGTTCGATAGTGTAGACATTCGGTTTGCCGTTTTAGGAGGTTTCGTTGCGAAATATGGCCTAGCGTAGTCGTGATCGACCAGCAGCCAACTTTCGGTGTGGAAAAATTTGCAACTTTGTGATTTCAGGGGCCGATTTTCCCCAGAGGCAGGTGTTTAGCCACCCTGAGACTAGTTTTATTTCATGACTGGATATATTAAAACGCGGAAAATGTCATTGCAGCCGGAAGTTTAGCCGTGACTGATACTTTTTCTGACAGACTTCCGTCGAAAAGTTAGCAATTTTTTTTCATACAATTTTCAGCGAGTCATTTCAGGCTTTTCGCATCATTTAGCCACTTTTTCACTACATTTTCCCGAAAGCCTTTACAGTAACGAAGGTTTTTTGGTGTCACTCGTCCTCCTACTAGCCGTTAGACTGGTCGAAATTCACTGCGCTAGTTGAACAAGTTCCAAATTATTTTCTTACAAATCGCGTGTCATTCTAAGGCTTCAGCGGATGCAAAGCCAATCTGAAATAGGCTTCGTTCGATAGTGTAGACATTCGGTTTGCCGTTTTACGAGGTTTCGTTGCGAAATATGGCCTAGCGTAGTCGTGATCGACCAGCAGCCAACTTTCGGTGTGGAAAAATTTGCAACTTTGTGATTTCAGGGGCCGATTTTCCCCAGAGGCAGGTGTTTAGCCACCCTGAGACTAGTTTTATTTCATGACTGGATATATTAAAACGCGGAAAATGTCATTGCAGCCGGAAGTTTAGCCGTGACTGATACTTTTTCTGACAGACTTCCGTCGAAAAGTTAGCAATTTTTTTTCATACAATTTTCAGCGTGTCATTTCAGGCTTTTCGCATCATTTAGCCACTTTTTCACTACATTTTCCCGAAAGCCTTTACAGTAACGAAGGTTTTTTGGTGTCACTCGTCCTCCTACTAGCCGTTAGACTGGTCGAAATTCACTGCGCTAGTTGAACAAGTTCCAAATTATTTTCTTACAAATCGCGTGTCATTCTAAGGCTTCAGCGGATGCAAAGCCAATCTGAAATAGGCTTCGTTCGATAGTGTAGACATTCGGTTTGCCGTTTTAGGAGGTTTCGTTGCGAAATATGGCCTAGCGTAGTCGTGATCGACCAGCAGCCAACTTTCGGTGTGGAAAAATTTGCAACTTTGTGATTTCAGGGGCCGATTTTCCCCAGAGGCAGGTGTTTAGCCACCCTGAGACTAGTTTTATTTCATGACTGGATATATTAAAACGCGGAAAATGTCATTGCAGCCGGAAGTTTAGCCGTGACTGATACTTTTTCTGACAGACTTCCGTCGAAAAGTTAGCAATTTTTTTTCATACAATTTTCAGCGAGTCATTTCAGGCTTTTCGCATCATTTAGCCACTTTTTCCCTACATTTTCCCGAAAGCCTTTACAGTAACGAAGGTTTTTTGGTGTCACTCGTCCTCCTACTAGCCGTTAGACTGGTCGAAATTCACTGCGCTAGTTGAACAAGTTCCAAATTATTTTCTTACAAATCGCGTGTCATTCTAAGGCTTCAGCGGATGCAAAGTCAATCTGAAATAGGCTTCGTTCGATAGTGTAGACATTCGGTTTGCCGTTTTAGGAGGTTTCGTTGCGAAATATGGCCTAGCGTAGTCGTGATCGACCAGCAGCCAACTTTCGGTGTGGAAAAATTTGCGACTTTGTGATTTCAGGGGCCGATTTTCCCCAGAGGCAGGTGTTTAGCCACCCTGAGACTAAATTTTTTTCATGACTGGATATATTAAACAGCGGAAAATGTCATTGCAGCCGGAAGTTTAGCCGTGACTGATACTTTTTCTGACAGACTTCCGTCGAAAAGTTAGCAATTTTTTTTCATACATTTTTCAGCGAGTCATTTCAGGCTTTTCGCACCATTTAGCCACTTTTTCACTACATTTTCCAGAAAGCCTTTACAGTAACGAAGGTTTTTTGGTATCACTCGTCCTCCTACTAGCCGTTAGACTGGTCGAAATTCACTGCGCTAGTTGAACAAGTTCCAAATTATTTTCTTACAAATCGCGTGTCATTCTAAGGCTTCAGCGGATGCAAAGCCAATCTGAAATAGGCTTCGTTCGATAGTGTAGACATTCGGTTTGCCGTTTTAGGAGGTTTCGTTGCGAAATATGGCCTAGCGTAGTCGTGATCGACCAGCAGCCAACTTTCGGTGTGGAAAAATTTGCGACTTTGTGATTTCAGGGGCCGATTTTCCCCAGAGGCAGGTGTTTAGCCACCCTGAGACTAAATTTTTTTCATGACTGGATATATTAAACAGCGGAAAATGTCATTGCAGCCGGAAGTTTAGCCGTGACTGATACTTTTTCTGACAGACTTCCGTCGAAAAGTTAGCAATTTTTTTTCATACAATTTTCAGCGAGTCATTTCAGGCTTTTCGCATCATTTAGCCACTTTTTCACTACATTTTCCAGAAAGCCTTTACAGTAACGAAGGTTTTTTGGTATCACTCGTCCTCCTACTAGCCGTTAGACTGGTCGAAATTCACTGCGCTAGTTGAACAAGTTCCAAATTATTTTCTTACAAATCGCGTGTCATTCTAAGGCTTCAGCGGATGCAAAGTCAATCTGAAATAGGCTTCGTTCGATAGTGTAGACATTCGGTTTGCCGTTTTAGGAGGTTTCGTTGCGAAATATGGCCTAGCGTAGTCGTGATCGACCAGCAGCCAACTTTCGGTGTGGAAAAATTTGCGACTTTGTGATTTCAGGGGCCGATTTTCCCCAGAGGCAGGTGTTTAGCCACCCTGAGACTAGTTTTATTTCATGACTGGATATATTAAACAGCGGAAAATGTCATTGCAGCCGGAAGTTTAGCCGTGACTGATACTTTTTCTGACAGACTTCCGTCGAAAAGTTAGCAATTTTTTTTCATACAATTTTCAGCGAGTCATTTCAGGCTTTTCGCATCATTTAGCCACTTTTTCACTACATTTTCCCGAAAGCCTTTACAGTAACGAAGGTTTTTTGGTGTCACTCGTCCTCCTACTAGCCGTTAGACTGGTCGAAATTCACTGCGCTAGTTGAACAAGTTCCAAATTATTTTCTTACAAATCGCGTGTCATTCTAAGGCTTCAGCGGATGCAAAGCCAATCTGAAATAGGCTTCGTTCGATAGTGTAGACATTCGGTTTGCCGTTTTACGAGGTTTCGTTGCGAAATATGGCCTAGCGTAGTCGTGATCGACCAGCAGCCAACTTTCGGTGTGGAAAAATTTGCAACTTTGTGATTTCAGGGGCCGATTTTCCCCAGAGGCAGGTGTTTAGCCACCCTGAGACTAGTTTTATTTCATGACTGGATATATTAAAACGCGGAAAATGTCATTGCAGCCGGAAGTTTAGCCGTGACTGATACTTTTTCTGACAGACTTCCGTCGAAAAGTTAGCAATTTTTTTTCATACAATTTTCAGCGTGTCATTTCAGGCTTTTCGCATCATTTAGCCACTTTTTCACTACATTTTCCAGAAAGCCTTTACAGTAACGAAGGTTTTTTGGTGTCACTCGTCCTCCTACTAGCCGTTAGACTGGTCGAAATTCACTGCGCTAGTTGAACAAGTTCCAAATTATTTTCTTACAAATCGCGTGTCATTCTAAGGCTTCAGCGGATGCAAAGCCAATCTGAAATAGGCTTCGTTCGATAGTGTAGACATTCGGTTTGCCGTTTTAGGAGGTTTCGTTGCGAAATATGGCCTAGCGTAGTCGTGATCGACCAGCAGCCAACTTTCGGTGTGGAAAAATTTGCAACTTTGTGATTTCAGGGGCCGATTTTCCCCAGAGGCAGGTGTTTAGCCACCCTGAGACTAGTTTTATTTCATGACTGGATATATTAAAACGCGGAAAATGTCATTGCAGCCGGAAGTTTAGCCGTGACTGATACTTTTTCTGACAGACTTCCGTCGAAAAGTTAGCAATTTTTTTTCATACAATTTTCAGCGAGTCATTTCAGGCTTTTCGCATCATTTAGCCACTTTTTCACTACATTTTCCCGAAAGCCTTTACAGTAACGAAGGTTTTTTGGTGTCACTCGTCCTCCTACTAGCCGTTAGACTGGTCGAAATTCACTGCGCTAGTTGAACAAGTTCCAAATTATTTTCTTACAAATCGCGTGTCATTCTAAGGCTTCAGCGGATGCAAAGCCAATCTGAAATAGGCTTCGTTCGATAGTGTAGACATTCGGTTTGCCGTTTTACGAGGTTTCGTTGCGAAATATGGCCTAGCGTAGTCGTGATCGACCAGCAGCCAACTTTCGGTGTGGAAAAATTTGCAACTTTGTGATTTCAGGGGCCGATTTTCCCCAGAGGCAGGTGTTTAGCCACCCTGAGACTAGTTTTATTTCATGACTGGATATATTAAAACGCGGAAAATGTCATTGCAGCCGGAAGTTTAGCCGTGACTGATACTTTTTCTGACAGACTTCCGTCGAAAAGTTAGCAATTTTTTTTCATACAATTTTCAGCGTGTCATTTCAGGCTTTTCGCATCATTTAGCCACTTTTTCACTACATTTTCCCGAAAGCCTTTACAGTAACGAAGGTTTTTTGGTGTCACTCGTCCTCCTACTAGCCGTTAGACTGGTCGAAATTCACTGCGCTAGTTGAACAAGTTCCAAATTATTTTCTTACAAATCGCGTGTCATTCTAAGGCTTCAGCGGATGCAAAGCCAATCTGAAATAGGCTTCGTTCGATAGTGTAGACATTCGGTTTGCCGTTTTAGGAGGTTTCGTTGCGAAATATGGCCTAGCGTAGTCGTGATCGACCAGCAGCCAACTTTCGGTGTGGAAAAATTTGCAACTTTGTGATTTCAGGGGCCGATTTTCCCCAGAGGCAGGTGTTTAGCCACCCTGAGACTAGTTTTATTTCATGACTGGATATATTAAAACGCGGAAAATGTCATTGCAGCCGGAAGTTTAGCCGTGACTGATACTTTTTCTGACAGACTTCCGTCGAAAAGTTAGCAATTTTTTTTCATACAATTTTCAGCGAGTCATTTCAGGCTTTTCGCATCATTTAGCCACTTTTTCCCTACATTTTCCCGAAAGCCTTTACAGTAACGAAGGTTTTTTGGTGTCACTCGTCCTCCTACTAGCCGTTAGACTGGTCGAAATTCACTGCGCTAGTTGAACAAGTTCCAAATTATTTTCTTACAAATCGCGTGTCATTCTAAGGCTTCAGCGGATGCAAAGTCAATCTGAAATAGGCTTCGTTCGATAGTGTAGACATTCGGTTTGCCGTTTTAGGAGGTTTCGTTGCGAAATATGGCCTAGCGTAGTCGTGATCGACCAGCAGCCAACTTTCGGTGTGGAAAAATTTGCGACTTTGTGATTTCAGGGGCCGATTTTCCCCAGAGGCAGGTGTTTAGCCACCCTGAGACTAAATTTTTTTCATGACTGGATATATTAAACAGCGGAAAATGTCATTGCAGCCGGAAGTTTAGCCGTGACTGATACTTTTTCTGACAGACTTCCGTCGAAAAGTTAGCAATTTTTTTTCATACATTTTTCAGCGAGTCATTTCAGGCTTTTCGCACCATTTAGCCACTTTTTCACTACATTTTCCAGAAAGCCTTTACAGTAACGAAGGTTTTTTGGTATCACTCGTCCTCCTACTAGCCGTTAGACTGGTCGAAATTCACTGCGCTAGTTGAACAAGTTCCAAATTATTTTCTTACAAATCGCGTGTCATTCTAAGGCTTCAGCGGATGCAAAGCCAATCTGAAATAGGCTTCGTTCGATAGTGTAGACATTCGGTTTGCCGTTTTAGGAGGTTTCGTTGCGAAATATGGCCTAGCGTAGTCGTGATCGACCAGCAGCCAACTTTCGGTGTGGAAAAATTTGCAACTTTGTGATTTCAGGGGCCGATTTTCCCCAGAGGCAGGTGTTTAGCCACCCTGAGACTAGTTTTATTTCATGACTGGATATATTAAAACGCGGAAAATGTCATTGCAGCCGGAAGTTTAGCCGTGACTGATACTTTTTCTGACAGACTTCCGTCGAAAAGTTAGCAATTTTTTTTCATACAATTTTCAGCGAGTCATTTCAGGCTTTTCGCATCATTTAGCCACTTTTTCACTACATTTTCCCGAAAGCCTTTACAGTAACGAAGGTTTTTTGGTGTCACTCGTCCTCCTACTAGCCGTTAGACTGGTCGAAATTCACTGCGCTAGTTGAACAAGTTCCAAATTATTTTCTTACAAATCGCGTGTCATTCTAAGGCTTCAGCGGATGCAAAGCCAATCTGAAATAGGCTTCGTTCGATAGTGTAGACATTCGGTTTGCCGTTTTAGGAGGTTTCGTTGCGAAATATGGCCTAGCGTAGTCGTGATCGACCAGCAGCCAACTTTCGGTGTGGAAAAATTTGCGACTTTGTGATTTCAGGGGCCGATTTTCCCCAGAGGCAGGTGTTTAGCCACCCTGAGACTAAATTTTTTTCATGACTGGATATATTAAACAGCGGAAAATGTCATTGCAGCCGGAAGTTTAGCCGTGACTGATACTTTTTCTGACAGACTTCCGTCGAAAAGTTAGCAATTTTTTTTCATACATTTTTCAGCGAGTCATTTCAGGCTTTTCGCACCATTTAGCCACTTTTTCACTACATTTTCCAGAAAGCCTTTACAGTAACGAAGGTTTTTTGGTATCACTCGTCCTCCTACTAGCCGTTGGACTGGTCGAAATTCACTGCGCTAGTTGAACAAGTTCCAAATTATTTTCTTACAAATCGCGTGTCATTCTAAGGCTTCAGCGGATGCAAAGCCAATCTGAAATAGGCTTCGTTCGATAGTGTAGACATTCGGTTTGCCGTTTTAGGAGGTTTCGTTGCGAAATATGGCCTAGCGTAGTCGTGATCGACCAGCAGCCAACTTTCGGTGTGGAAAAATTTGCGACTTTGTGATTTCAGGGGCTGATTTTCCCCAGAGGCAGGTGTTTAGCCACCCTGAGACTAGTTTTATTTCATGACTGGATATATTAGACAGCGGAAAATGTCATTGCAGCCGGAAGTTTAGCCGTGACTGATACTTTTTCTGACAGACTTCCGTCGAAAAGTTAGCAATTTTTTTTCATACAATTTTCAGCGAGTCATTTCAGGCTTTTCGCATCATTTAGCCACTTTTTCACTACATTTTCCCGAAAGCCTTTACAGTAACGAAGGTTTTTTGGTGTCACTCGTCCTCCTACTAGCCGTTAGACTGGTCGAAATTCACTGCGCTAGTTGAACAAGTTCCAAATTATTTTCTTACAAATCGCGTGTCATTCTAAGGCTTCAGCGGATGCAAAGCCAATCTGAAATAGGCTTCGTTCGATAGTGTAGACATTCGGTTTGCCGTTTTACGAGGTTTCGTTGCGAAATATGGCCTAGCGTAGTCGTGATCGACCAGCAGCCAACTTTCGGTGTGGAAAAATTTGCAACTTTGTGATTTCAGGGGCCGATTTTCCCCAGAGGCAGGTGTTTAGCCACCCTGAGACTAGTTTTATTTCATGACTGGATATATTAAAACGCGGAAAATGTCATTGCAGCCGGAAGTTTAGCCGTGACTGATACTTTTTCTGACAGACTTCCGTCGAAAAGTTAGCAATTTTTTTTCATACAATTTTCAGCGTGTCATTTCAGGCTTTTCGCATCATTTAGCCACTTTTTCACTACATTTTCCCGAAAGCCTTTACAGTAACGAAGGTTTTTTGGTGTCACTCGTCCTCCTACTAGCCGTTAGACTGGTCGAAATTCACTGCGCTAGTTGAACAAGTTCCAAATTATTTTCTTACAAATCGCGTGTCATTCTAAGGCTTCAGCGGATGCAAAGCCAATCTGAAATAGGCTTCGTTCGATAGTGTAGACATTCGGTTTGCCGTTTTAGGAGGTTTCGTTGCGAAATATGGCCTAGCGTAGTCGTGATCGACCAGCAGCCAACTTTCGGTGTGGAAAAATTTGCGACTTTGTGATTTCAGGGGCCGATTTTCCCCAGAGGCAGGTGTTTAGCCACCCTGAGACTAAATTTTTTTCATGACTGGATATATTAAACAGCGGAAAATGTCATTGCAGCCGGAAGTTTAGCCGTGACTGATACTTTTTCTGACAGACTTCCGTCGAAAAGTTAGCAATTTTTTTTCATACAATTTTCAGCGAGTCATTTCAGGCTTTTCGCATCATTTAGCCACTTTTTCACTACATTTTCCAGAAAGCCTTTACAGTAACGAAGGTTTTTTGGTATCACTCGTCCTCCTACTAGCCGTTAGACTGGTCGAAATTCACTGCGCTAGTTGAACAAGTTCCAAATTATTTTCTTACAAATCGCGTGTCATTCTAAGGCTTCAGCGGATGCAAAGCCAATCTGAAATAGGCTTCGTTCGATAGTGTAGACATTCGGTTTGCCGTTTTAGGAGGTTTCGTTGCGAAATATGGCCTAGCGTAGTCGTGATCGACCAGCAGCCAACTTTCGGTGTGGAAAAATTTGCAACTTTGTGATTTCAGGGGCCGATTTTCCCCAGAGGCAGGTGTTTAGCCACCCTGAGACTAGTTTTATTTCATGACTGGATATATTAAAACGCGGAAAATGTCATTGCAGCCGGAAGTTTAGCCGTGACTGATACTTTTTCTGACAGACTTCCGTCGAAAAGTTAGCAATTTTTTTTCATACAATTTTCAGCGAGTCATTTCAGGCTTTTCGCATCATTTAGCCACTTTTTCACTACATTTTCCCGAAAGCCTTTACAGTAACGAAGGTTTTTTGGTGTCACTCGTCCTCCTACTAGCCGTTAGACTGGTCGAAATTCACTGCGCTAGTTGAACAAGTTCCAAATTATTTTCTTACAAATCGCGTGTCATTCTAAGGCTTCAGCGGATGCAAAGCCAATCTGAAATAGGCTTCGTTCGATAGTGTAGACATTCGGTTTGCCGTTTTACGAGATTTCGTTGCGAAATATGGCCTAGCGTAGTCGTGATCGACCAGCAGCCAACTTTCGGTGTGGAAAAATTTGCAACTTTGTGATTTCAGGGGCCGATTTTCCCCAGAGGCAGGTGTTTAGCCACCCTGAGACTAGTTTTATTTCATGACTGGATATATTAAAACGCGGAAAATGTCATTGCAGCCGGAAGTTTAGCCGTGACTGATACTTTTTCTGACAGACTTCCGTCGAAAAGTTAGCAATTTTTTTTCATACAATTTTCAGCGTGTCATTTCAGGCTTTTCGCATCATTTAGCCACTTTTTCACTACATTTTCCAGAAAGCCTTTACAGTAACGAAGGTTTTTTGGTGTCACTCGTCCTCCTACTAGCCGTTAGACTGGTCGAAATTCACTGCGCTAGTTGAACAAGTTCCAAATTATTTTCTTACAAATCGCGTGTCATTCTAAGGCTTCAGCGGATGCAAAGCCAATCTGAAATAGGCTTCGTTCGATAGTGTAGACATTCGGTTTGCCGTTTTAGGAGGTTTCGTTGCGAAATATGGCCTAGCGTAGTCGTGATCGACCAGCAGCCAACTTTCGGTGTGGAAAAATTTGCAACTTTGTGATTTCAGGGGCCGATTTTCCCCAGAGGCAGGTGTTTAGCCACCCTGAGACTAGTTTTATTTCATGACTGGATATATTAAAACGCGGAAAATGTCATTGCAGCCGGAAGTTTAGCCGTGACTGATACTTTTTCTGACAGACTTCCGTCGAAAAGTTAGCAATTTTTTTTCATACAATTTTCAGCGAGTCATTTCAGGCTTTTCGCATCATTTAGCCACTTTTTCACTACATTTTCCCGAAAGCCTTTACAGTAACGAAGGTTTTTTGGTGTCACTCGTCCTCCTACTAGCCGTTAGACTGGTCGAAATTCACTGCGCTAGTTGAACAAGTTCCAAATTATTTTCTTACAAATCGCGTGTCATTCTAAGGCTTCAGCGGATGCAAAGCCAATCTGAAATAGGCTTCGTTCGATAGTGTAGACATTCGGTTTGCCGTTTTACGAGGTTTCGTTGCGAAATATGGCCTAGCGTAGTCGTGATCGACCAGCAGCCAACTTTCGGTGTGGAAAAATTTGCAACTTTGTGATTTCAGGGGCCGATTTTCCCCAGAGGCAGGTGTTTAGCCACCCTGAGACTAGTTTTATTTCATGACTGGATATATTAAAACGCGGAAAATGTCATTGCAGCCGGAAGTTTAGCCGTGACTGATACTTTTTCTGACAGACTTCCGTCGAAAAGTTAGCAATTTTTTTTCATACAATTTTCAGCGTGTCATTTCAGGCTTTTCGCATCATTTAGCCACTTTTTCACTACATTTTCCCGAAAGCCTTTACAGTAACGAAGGTTTTTTGGTGTCACTCGTCCTCCTACTAGCCGTTAGACTGGTCGAAATTCACTGCGCTAGTTGAACAAGTTCCAAATTATTTTCTTACAAATCGCGTGTCATTCTAAGGCTTCAGCGGATGCAAAGCCAATCTGAAATAGGCTTCGTTCGATAGTGTAGACATTCGGTTTGCCGTTTTAGGAGGTTTCGTTGCGAAATATGGCCTAGCGTAGTCGTGATCGACCAGCAGCCAACTTTCGGTGTGGAAAAATTTGCAACTTTGTGATTTCAGGGGCCGATTTTCCCCAGAGGCAGGTGTTTAGCCACCCTGAGACTAGTTTTATTTCATGACTGGATATATTAAAACGCGGAAAATGTCATTGCAGCCGGAAGTTTAGCCGTGACTGATACTTTTTCTGACAGACTTCCGTCGAAAAGTTAGCAATTTTTTTTCATACAATTTTCAGCGAGTCATTTCAGGCTTTTCGCATCATTTAGCCACTTTTTCACTACATTTTCCCGAAAGCCTTTACAGTAACGAAGGTTTTTTGGTGTCACTCGTCCTCCTACTAGCCGTTAGACTGGTCGAAATTCACTGCGCTAGTTGAACAAGTTCCAAATTATTTTCTTACAAATCGCGTGTCATTCTAAGGCTTCAGCGGATGCAAAGCCAATCTGAAATAGGCTTCGTTCGATAGTGTAGACATTCGGTTTGCCGTTTTAGGAGGTTTCGTTGCGAAATATGGCCTAGCGTAGTCGTGATCGACCAGCAGCCAACTTTCGGTGTGGAAAAATTTGCGACTTTGTGATTTCAGGGGCCGATTTTCCCCAGAGGCAGGTGTTTAGCCACCCTGAGACTAAATTTTTTTCATGACTGGATATATTAAACAGCGGAAAATGTCATTGCAGCCGGAAGTTTAGCCGTGACTGATACTTTTTCTGACAGACTTCCGTCGAAAAGTTAGCAATTTTTTTTCATACAATTTTCAGCGAGTCATTTCAGGCTTTTCGCATCATTTAGCCACTTTTTCACTACATTTTCCAGAAAGCCTTTACAGTAACGAAGGTTTTTTGGTATCACTCGTCCTCCTACTAGCCGTTAGACTGGTCGAAATTCACTGCGCTAGTTGAACAAGTTCCAAATTATTTTCTTACAAATCGCGTGTCATTCTAAGGCTTCAGCGGATGCAAAGCCAATCTGAAATAGGCTTCGTTCGATAGTGTAGACATTCGGTTTGCCGTTTTAGGAGGTTTCGTTGCGAAATATGGCCTAGCGTAGTCGTGATCGACCAGCAGCCAACTTTCGGTGTGGAAAAATTTGCAACTTTGTGATTTCAGGGGCCGATTTTCCCCAGAGGCAGGTGTTTAGCCACCCTGAGACTAGTTTTATTTCATGACTGGATATATTAAAACGCGGAAAATGTCATTGCAGCCGGAAGTTTAGCCGTGACTGATACTTTTTCTGACAGACTTCCGTCGAAAAGTTAGCAATTTTTTTTCATACAATTTTCAGCGAGTCATTTCAGGCTTTTCGCATCATTTAGCCACTTTTTCACTACATTTTCCCGAAAGCCTTTACAGTAACGAAGGTTTTTTGGTGTCACTCGTCCTCCTACTAGCCGTTAGACTGGTCGAAATTCACTGCGCTAGTTGAACAAGTTCCAAATTATTTTCTTACAAATCGCGTGTCATTCTAAGGCTTCAGCGGATGCAAAGCCAATCTGAAATAGGCTTCGTTCGATAGTGTAGACATTCGGTTTGCCGTTTTACGAGATTTCGTTGCGAAATATGGCCTAGCGTAGTCGTGATCGACCAGCAGCCAACTTTCGGTGTGGAAAAATTTGCAACTTTGTGATTTCAGGGGCCGATTTTCCCCAGAGGCAGGTGTTTAGCCACCCTGAGACTAGTTTTATTTCATGACTGGATATATTAAAACGCGGAAAATGTCATTGCAGCCGGAAGTTTAGCCGTGACTGATACTTTTTCTGACAGACTTCCGTCGAAAAGTTAGCAATTTTTTTTCATACAATTTTCAGCGTGTCATTTCAGGCTTTTCGCATCATTTAGCCACTTTTTCACTACATTTTCCAGAAAGCCTTTACAGTAACGAAGGTTTTTTGGTGTCACTCGTCCTCCTACTAGCCGTTAGACTGGTCGAAATTCACTGCGCTAGTTGAACAAGTTCCAAATTATTTTCTTACAAATCGCGTGTCATTCTAAGGCTTCAGCGGATGCAAAGCCAATCTGAAATAGGCTTCGTTCGATAGTGTAGACATTCGGTTTGCCGTTTTAGGAGGTTTCGTTGCGAAATATGGCCTAGCGTAGTCGTGATCGACCAGCAGCCAACTTTCGGTGTGGAAAAATTTGCAACTTTGTGATTTCAGGGGCCGATTTTCCCCAGAGGCAGGTGTTTAGCCACCCTGAGACTAGTTTTATTTCATGACTGGATATATTAAAACGCGGAAAATGTCATTGCAGCCGGAAGTTTAGCCGTGACTGATACTTTTTCTGACAGACTTCCGTCGAAAAGTTAGCAATTTTTTTTCATACAATTTTCAGCGAGTCATTTCAGGCTTTTCGCATCATTTAGCCACTTTTTCACTACATTTTCCCGAAAGCCTTTACAGTAACGAAGGTTTTTTGGTGTCACTCGTCCTCCTACTAGCCGTTAGACTGGTCGAAATTCACTGCGCTAGTTGAACAAGTTCCAAATTATTTTCTTACAAATCGCGTGTCATTCTAAGGCTTCAGCGGATGCAAAGCCAATCTGAAATAGGCTTCGTTCGATAGTGTAGACATTCGGTTTGCCGTTTTACGAGGTTTCGTTGCGAAATATGGCCTAGCGTAGTCGTGATCGACCAGCAGCCAACTTTCGGTGTGGAAAAATTTGCAACTTTGTGATTTCAGGGGCCGATTTTCCCCAGAGGCAGGTGTTTAGCCACCCTGAGACTAGTTTTATTTCATGACTGGATATATTAAAACGCGGAAAATGTCATTGCAGCCGGAAGTTTAGCCGTGACTGATACTTTTTCTGACAGACTTCCGTCGAAAAGTTAGCAATTTTTTTTCATACAATTTTCAGCGTGTCATTTCAGGCTTTTCGCATCATTTAGCCACTTTTTCACTACATTTTCCCGAAAGCCTTTACAGTAACGAAGGTTTTTTGGTGTCACTCGTCCTCCTACTAGCCGTTAGACTGGTCGAAATTCACTGCGCTAGTTGAACAAGTTCCAAATTATTTTCTTACAAATCGCGTGTCATTCTAAGGCTTCAGCGGATGCAAAGCCAATCTGAAATAGGCTTCGTTCGATAGTGTAGACATTCGGTTTGCCGTTTTAGGAGGTTTCGTTGCGAAATATGGCCTAGCGTAGTCGTGATCGACCAGCAGCCAACTTTCGGTGTGGAAAAATTTGCAACTTTGTGATTTCAGGGGCCGATTTTCCCCAGAGGCAGGTGTTTAGCCACCCTGAGACTAGTTTTATTTCATGACTGGATATATTAAAACGCGGAAAATGTCATTGCAGCCGGAAGTTTAGCCGTGACTGATACTTTTTCTGACAGACTTCCGTCGAAAAGTTAGCAATTTTTTTTCATACAATTTTCAGCGAGTCATTTCAGGCTTTTCGCATCATTTAGCCACTTTTTCACTACATTTTCCCGAAAGCCTTTACAGTAACGAAGGTTTTTTGGTGTCACTCGTCCTCCTACTAGCCGTTAGACTGGTCGAAATTCACTGCGCTAGTTGAACAAGTTCCAAATTATTTTCTTACAACTCGATAGGCTTTAGCGGGTGCGTAGCCAGGCTGAAATAGGATTCATTCGATGCTCCTCATATATTTACTACTGTTTCATTGTGTTTTACTTAATATGTTTATTCGTTGAGCTTGCAGTGAGCTTAGTGCTGCAATATTTTTATTTATTACAGAATTTTCGATTTTCTACAACCTCTTCAGGTGTGTTTATTGTAAAGCCTGCTCATTAAGCGAGGCATGGGAAATAGTTTTTCAGCGAAGCTTAATGTTTTAAAGGGTTGTTATAACGATTGCTGCTTATTTCACAAAAACGACTACCTAATTTGGTCGGATAATATGGCTGCTAGAGTTGGCTGCCAACTTCACACCGGTCTTTGTATTGAGTAACAAATACATACAAAATCATAGTTATACCATTAGTAGTACCTATACCGTATATTAGTAGTATTTTTTTAATTAAAAAAATTAATAGAACTATTTAGGAAACTTGAAGAAATCGTCTTAGGAAAAAGTGTGGCATACACAACGCCCAAGTACCTCACAGAATCTGGCACAAAAATCTAAGAACAAGAAAAAGATATTACCTACTTCTCTCTCGCTCGCACATTCAATATTTTAAATAAATAAAAGAAAAGCGCGGAAGTAGTATCGAAGGTCGTGTCCTGCCATCGTGCGGTCGTGACCCACCGGGATGTTTAATGTGTTTTATGTGCTTTGAATAAGCGTCACAGTGCAAACAATGTAGGGACTAGGGATTGCAATCCAGCGGCGTTTTCAATCCAGCGGAATTTTTGCTGGATTGACCTGAATCCAGCTGGATCCAGCGCGGATCCAGCAAAACGTGGAACGAAAAAAAAAGACGACATTTTTAATTTTTTTATTAATTTGTACTTCTTACGATAATCTTTGAAATCTTCCACTCATTTGGTGATATCTTATATTAATTTACTTTGGTTTTTTAATAATTTGAGATCAAAATAATCAACATAAAATTAAATAACAAACATATAACCTTATATTCATATAACATTTAAGATAATGTTTCTAAGTAAGCACTATCTTATTAATTACGCTTATGTTTAATGATAGGACGGCTAATCAGTAGCAATCAGTCTCACAAATTCTTTTAAAATTAACTTAATTAACATTCTTTTAAAAAAGGACCGTAACAATAACACTATTTTAATTTTCAATAGTATTTTTGTATCAAACAAAAAAGCTTTGAAATAATCTTCTCTCCGCTCGTTAATCCTTAATAATTAAGCAGTTTAAAGTCTGACGATAAGAGACTACTTCTTTTTTTGAATTATCTGAAAATAAGACCTTAGAAAACAAATTTTATCTATAGTCTTATCTCCCAACCTGCTTCGCACAGAACTGCATATGTAGCCGGCTGCTGAGAATGCCCTTTCGGCCTCTACACTGGTCGGTTTTAAGGTCATTAAATACTCATAAACCATTGATAAATGTTCACCTCGCACTCCTTCGCTCTCATAAACGCTCATTTCTTTTTTCAGGATCTTTTCGTAATCTAATTGACCACTTGGCTTTTGTTTATTAAAGTTCTCCTTCTCTCTTTTAAGTTCTATCTCAAGCTCTAGCTCTAAAGTCATTTTAACGGGTTCTGCGTCCTCATCTACACGATCTTCTTCTATCTCCATGGTATCTTCTTGCACCGGCTCTACAATATATTGTTTATTTACTCGTTTTAACAATGTTTTTATCTCCTGCCGCATCGCATTCTTTTTTGGCAATGGAAAATAGCCAGGTTTTTTTACTGCTTCTTCATACTTTTTTGGATTTTTCAAGTACACTAACGTACCAGTAACTTCGGAGAGGCGTCGTTCTGCGATTCTGTTGCGTAGTGCTTCAGCTAGCTCGGCGCTTAGGGAAGTGCCCTGGTTATTTAGCTTGTCTAAGACAAATTTCAGGGTTGTGTCGGCAGTTATCAATGTGGACTCTCTTCTGCAAAAAGCTTCTACAGCCAGTTTCAACGGTTGTAGACTGACAATCAACTCATCAACTGTCTTTGATTTATAAAATAAACAAACATAAGCGGTACAGTTGCTAAGGGGGAAAGGGGGCGGGCGGCGCGGGCGTTGCCTTTCATGCGGCACGTGCTATGGTGACAGAACGGCAACGTTGCCGCGCTGATACGAAAATGGCGGCAACTCAAAACTAAACAATAGAAATTGATACGTTTGCGGATCCGCATCGCTGGATCAAGATGTATGCTGGATCCAGCATGTTTAAAAAGGCGCTGGATCCAGCTGGATTGCTGTATGCTGGATCCAGCAATTGCAATCCCTAGTAGGGACTTCACAGAAGGTTGCTTTCGAAACGTGCTAAAAAGAGCTGAAAAATTGCAGGATTCAATAGACATCATCACTTGTTAGTTTTTGTTGTATTCCGGGGAACTACCTCAAGAAGGAGTGAGTTCTATTTCTTCGAACAAAAATGCCAAATAAAATGTTTGTTAGAAGAAAAGTTTTGTAAGAGAACTGATCAAACAAAATGTCTGTTTACTTTTGCGATTTCATGCTTGGTCCCCATTCTAAAAATTGTTCGTAACGATGAGTACCTACTATAATAAGGGCTCATTGTAAGGAAAGGTCCTTATAATCGTGTATAGTCCGACCGACTGTCTACACTGTGGCTAGTGAAAGTGCGACTGCGAACTTTCGTCGAATGTCCTCGAGAGCTGTTAATTTGTTTACGTGAGTTATTAACAGACGAAAGTTTGTTTTGCGATCAATATAAATGGTGATTAATTAAGTTATTTTCGTATTTTATCTCCTTTTTATAATAATTTGAAAACTGGTATTAACGTACTACGTTAGCGGTAAAACCACCAGTTTTTCTATGAAATAGCAACATAATAAATATGTCATCCCATTAATATTGTAAATATCAAAGTTTGTATCTATGTTTGTTGCTTAATTACGCAAAAACGTCTGAACGGATTTAAATGAAATTTGGTACTCGTATAAAGTTAGCAACATCACATAGGCTGCTAGGCTATCTTGAAAAGTGAGGGTGAAACAGCGGGACGCAACTAGTAAAGAGATAAATAAGTATATGCCTACAGGTGAAAAAAGTCATTCAATTGTAATTTTAGTTAAAAAAAAAACAATTCAATGATAACCATTTATTACTTCTTCTACACTATATCGTTTAACTTATATATTGCTTACATTTCTGACCTTTTAAAAACTCATCTTGCGATCCTTTACAGAAATTTTGCGCATCTTTTATGATCGGACCCTTCTCGTCAAATTTTACGGGTTTTTCAATATTTACCCTCAGTAACTTAGATAAACCTAGAGAAAAAGACGGAGCACGACCATAGATTTGAGTGAAGCCAATAATTCCTCTACTTTCGCGCGTACGTTCCTACACAAGACGCACACATTGACATAATATCAATGATCTTTTTTTGATACAAATAGGCGGTCAACCTGCATGGTAACACTTGCAACACTAGCGGCGTTGATGATGCTTTGCCAGCCCGGAGAGGTGCTTGTAGACAGCCTTTTTAAAATGCCCAGTGTTGTAGTTCGGCGTAATGACCCTTCGGCGGAAGGACAATCCTCTACTGGAGGAATTCTAGAGCCTTGTGTTTACGTGAAAGTAGAGTTCTTGGCTTCACCCAAATCTAACGCCACGCTCTATCTTTCTCCTTTCTTCATCTGAGCCAGCAAGGAGGCAGGCATCACGGCTCGTAAACACCGCATTACGCATTCGAGTCCACTTTGATCTGCTCACGGTGATTATCTATTGAATTATTCATCTTGCCCCGCTCGCAGTAGGGTGCGATAATATACCTATATTGGACCACTAGTTGTTTCATCCGATTTTGTACAGCCTATGTGTTAATCCAGGATGTCAGTTAAGACCATACATTTAATTTAGTTTCATCTTTTAATGTAAAGAGTCAACAGACAAACAAACAGACTCAACCTCTCGCAAAGTTTCCGATTTGGTTATTGTCTAAATTGTTATACTTTGCACCCATGTTTAAAAAAAGGTTCATTCTAGGCGCGCGTGCTCCATCGTAGACCGCATAGTTGCTTACCATCAGGTAAGATAGCGGTCTAACGCAAGCCTAAATAAAAAAAATATTTTTTGGATTCAAACTTCTTGGCCTTTATTATTGCCGGGACAATATTGCCGTACTGCAAACCCTTAGCGCGAGCTTAAACTGGATCGCCTTGGCTTGCGTCTTTATTTGCCAGCTAGAGAAAAAACGAGATAAAAGCTAACAAATAGCTATAGTGTTGAGTTCTATGTTTTGTCGTCACAGCAAACCCTTTCCTTTTAATCCTGTATTATCAAAACCCCTGTAAACGAAAGATAAAGTAACAAACAATTTTCGGGTTTGTTTCTCTTTGTAGATATGTTTTATTTATCTATTTACCTTTTACGTTTTTTGGTTGTAAAAAGGGTGATGTTTAAGATACTCGTATCAGTCAAGTGGATGGATAACTTTGTTTACGTGCTTCATCTTCGACAACGACAAACGAGTTAACGCTCTAGGTATCGGGAACTGGTTCAAAATTAAGTTACAATATTCCACTCAAACGATCATTTTTACAAACATATTATATTGCAAGTCAAATAAAAGCTTTTAAAAAGTAGTTTACGAAGTTTACGAACTTAACATTCAATTTTTACTGAAAATTTAAACTGTAGGGTCTGTTACGCAATGGATACTTTTGTATCCATTTTCGTGTCAGTTCCTCAGCTAAATACAATGAAAAAAAGCCACTGGAAAGCCGCTGAAAAGAAACAATCCTATGCAAATTTAAACAAAAAAAATAACAATTTACTTTTTGCATATTTAAACTTATGCTACTGTCCTCATTTCCCAAGCCCTTAAAGCATTTATTTCAGAGAAAACAACAATATATCGTGCGCGCCGAATGCGATTTCACGGTGTCAAACGGGACGGATGAATGTCTCGAAAGTGCAGCGTCATATCCTGAATATTTGAAGAGTGACTCGCTCGAAACATAGGGGGAGGAAATCTGACAGAACACAGTTTTATAGGCGTCACGCTAGGATGTGACATTCGCGTGGATATTAAAAGGTATCTCTTTATTCTACTCAAGATAATAGAATATATCTCTGAACTTTCCCGAAAAGAAAAACTTTGTGCTTACATTTTTCTTATTTTCATTATCTTAAATGTATACGAAATACTAGCTGTGCCCAGTGGTTTCTCCCGCGCGATAATGACTCTGTAACGATAACGGTGTTGATAATGAAAAGTAACCTAAACTAGATTAGATACTGAGTAATCAAAATGTATTTTTTTATAATATTAGTGAAACATTAAACTAAGTTTTCATTTACCATCTAAAAAAAAACATACCACCATACTAAAAAATTACTACTATTTACCATACTAAAAATTATTCTAAATAGTGGTTGCACACAAAAACTTTTATATTGGTAGGATGGGATAGATTTCTATCGTATAGTCGCTACAAAATTTACGTTAGACCAAAACAGGCCTACAGGAACAAATAACTAAAAAACAACCTTATTTCCATTCCAAAACGTCCGTATTACCGTACCGTACATTCCAAGCTCCAATTACAGTCAGCAAGCCTTTTGTCAAGCGATGTCGCATCGTTCAGAACAGCGGAAAGTGGAAACTATGTCAAAGGACAATAAACTGCAAACCGATATCAATAATCAAGAGAGGACGTACTCAGGAGTTGTGGTGTGGGGGGTTGCGGAGGGGCAGTTCTTCACACGAAATCGTGCTCGGAAAATTAAATGTCTATGTTTCAAACACGGTATTCGGTATTTTTATTATCATCATCATAAACGCAAACCAGTCCACACACACTATGGATTATTCCGGTTATGTTCCTCATGTAGACAGATCGGTCAAAAAAGTTCGATACAGGGAGACAGATCGAACTTTTTTGTTAAATCTGTCTCCATCAGGGAAAAAAACTGGTGGACAGATCGGAATAATCCACACACACACTGCACGTCCAATTATAGATGCCAAAATTTTGTGAGCGACTGAGTGTATGTCTAACATGTCCGTTAATATTTCACGTTCAAACGACCCAATGGATTTGATAAAAATTTGCAATAGAAGTAGTTATAACATCCAATACCCAAGCTACCGTTTATTCCATTAAAATTAATAGTTTCTTCAGGACAGTGGATTCAAAAGCAGAGTACAGCTGTTGTAGCGGACGTACTGATTGTAACTAGCTCAGAGTAATCTTTTTGCAAATTGTAAAATTAAAGCCACAGCTCGCATTAAACTATAAGTTAAGAGAAATTTGTAAGCGCCCACAAGGCGTGCTAATTGGCCGACCTAGTTTGTATATAAGTAAAGGCGGCATTTTTGTAACGGCCTGTTCGCTGTTCGCCGAAACGTCAAGTGTAAACTACAACTAAGAAGAAATAAATACAGTCCACTATTTTCTACAACTGAAGCTTTTATTTTCGGGAGTGTGAAGCGATCCTTTACAAGAATTTCCTTCGAGCCGGATCAATTCAGGAAGACCAACGAGCAGCGTGTGAAGAGGACCGAAGTGGAGCTACCCTGTCCGATTATTCAGGGCGCGGCTTCGGGACCGTGAAGAAGCGAGGGACCGGAGTGGAGCTACCCTGTCCGAATATTCAGGGCGCGGCTCCGGGACCGAGAAGGTGCACGTGAGCAGCTACGTTTGGTGCAAGCTGCAGTACGAGTCTACGAGTCAACACTTGAAGCGAAGAGGCTGTTAAGCTGAAGATCACCCAACGGTGCGACCACGCCGAGACGTCGTGTTGAAGAGAGAAGATCACCCAACGGTGCTCCAACGACGTGTCGCCGGGTTCGCTGCGGGGATCCTGAGCTGCCTCCGAGCTGCGAACAGCAAGGCGCCGTGGTGCTGATAACTTGGTTTTGAGTAAGTTAGTTAGGCAGGTAGTGGTTAGGGCCGTTAGGAGTGGTTAGGGACTTGAAGAGTCGAAGATGCCGGTCGACCGCAGCCCGGTCAGAACGAGGTCCAACGACCGACGGCCGCCGACCGCGGCCGGATCGGGCTATCCTACGGACGCCGAAGCATCGACGTCAATGCCACCCGCGGACTCACTCCAGGCTACTCGCCAGCAACCAGAAGAAGGAGGACCAGGTCATCAGCAGCCAGAAGCAACAAGAGCAGCCTCAGTTCGCTCGTCCAGAAGCGTAGAGGCGCGCATTCGTCAGAGGCAGATGGAAGCGGAAGAAAGTCTGGCGAATATACGCAGGGATCAGCTCGAGTTGCAAGCGCTACTAATAAAGAAGCGATTGGAAGCTGACATCGCAACTCTCCGCGATGAAACAGACCGGGAAAGTGTGGCCGCTGCCGACCAGATTGAGAGCAGTCATCGGGTCGACGAATGGTTGCAGCAGACTCCTCTACGGGGGGAGTCTCGTGTGCCGCATGAAGCCCGGGAAGCGAATCAGCCGACATACCGCGAACCGCCACGCCCGAGGTCACCCACGCCGCAACGAACGAGAGAAAAGGGAATTGAACGCTTAGCCGAGGTGTTGGAGAAGATGGTCCGACACAGGGCTCCGCCGAGGCAGACGCAAGACTTGCCTACCTTCAGCGGCGCCGCTGGCGAGTGGCTCCCTTTTAAGGCGGCGATGCGGGACTCTACGAAGTTGCACGGGTTTTCGCCGGCGGAGAACTTGGCGCGCATGAGGACCTGCGTGAAAGGCGAAGCGCGCCAGTGCGTGTCCGCGTTGTTGTTTTCGGCCACGGATCCGGCGCAAATAATGAGAACGCTTGAACAGTGCTACGGCCGGCCCGAAATGGTGATTGATGATGCGCTCGAGGAACTCAAGAAACTACCGAAACTGAGCGCTAACACATCGGCAGCAGAGATGAATACGTTCGCGATTAAGCTGCAAAATATCATCATCACCGTGGACAGCATAGACGAAAGGGGATACCTCCAAAACCCGATGTTGGCCAGAACGATCACCGAGAAGTTGACGCCTCATCTGAGGTCCAAGTGGTGTGACTTCATAGATGATAAAGGAAGCCACGCGGAACCGGAAATTATAACCTTGTCGAAGTTTATGATACGGGAAGCCGAACGCCTGATGCGCTACACTTATACAGCCGCAGCGAGCAGCGTCGCCTACGGAACTAAGGCCGGCGCCACTAGCGGAAAACCTGCGGCGAGTGCGGCGCAACCAAGAAGAGCGCAAGTGAACGTGTACGCGACAACGAGCCCCACGGAAACCCAAGGCAAGAGAGAGTGCCTAGCTTGTGGGAACGAGCACGATACTCCAAAGTGCAACAAGCTAGCCGCCATGTCAGTGCCGAAGCGATGGGCATGGGCTAAGGAGACGCGTATATGTTTTCAGTGTTTGAACAGTAAGCACAGGCGCTTCAAATGCAGAGGTAAAAAGTGCGGAGTGAATGAGTGCCAGCAAGCGCATCACGCACTTTTACATTTAGAGAGGGAGAGCGCACCAGAGCGCGAAAATGAGGATAACGTGATTACGGCCTCCGCGCACCTCGTCGGATCGTCAACACAGGTGCTGCTGAAGGTGTGCCCGATCACTATCAAAGGAGGCAACGGAAAAGAAGTCCACACGTACGCACTACTGGATGAGGGATCAACGATAACCCTGATCGATGAAGAGATCGCTGGATTGATCGGCGCAAGGGGCCCGGTACGGCCATTGCGCATCCACGGAGTCACTTCAAGTCAGCAGCAACCTGAAAGCCGAATAGTGGAAGTCAAGCTACGAGGCCGAACTCAGGACGGTTATCACTCAGTCCGAGCGCGCACGGTCCGGGATCTCGCGCTAGGAGCCCAGTCAGTGGACGAAGCCCTCCTGAACTACGCACATTTGCGTGAAATGAGAAGAGACGATGTGTGTTACGCGCACGGACGACCGCGCGTACTCATCGGTGCCGACAATTGGCATCTCATCGTATCAAGAAAGTTGTTGACAGGAAAGAAGAGTCAACCCGCAGCATCACTCACGGAGTTGGGATGGGTAGTGCATGGGACAAAGCCTAGAAGCGTCGTAACGCGCTCACATGAGGCGAGAGTACTACACGTGCGGATGCTGCAGGAATCAGTATGGGGTGACGATCCTGTTGACACCAAGAACGACGACTTGCAAGGACTCGTGAAAGCTCACTTCGATCGGGACGCGCTGGGTATCTCAAGAAAACGGGAACCCATTGTAAAAGAGGAACGCGCCGTCGGGATATTCGATCGCACAGTGAGACGAGTCGACGGTCGTTTTGAGGCAGGATTGCCATGGACATCGGACGATGTGACTTTGCCACCGAGCTACGACATGGCTCTGAGTCGACTACGCGGAATAGAGCGGAAACTGGATAGATGCCCGCAGCTGAGAGAAGCGTACACGGACCAGATGAACAAGCTCGTAGAAAAGGGCTACGCCGCTCGGTGCAAGGAAGACCATTCCGATAACCCCCGCATGTGGTACCTGCCGCACTTTGCGGTTTTGAATCCGACTCGACCAGGAAAAACCGAACTAAAGGCTACAGATAGATGGTTTGTTGGGCCTGCATTTTTATACAAGAGGGAAGAGGACTGGCCGCAGGAGACGTCCGCACTTCCAGAAGTCGACGAGGTCCTGGTACATCGCACTAACGAAGAACCGCCGTGGATTGAGATAACGCGGTTTTCTCAGTACGAGAGGCTTGTACGCACGGTTGGAAGAGTGCTTTACTTCGTCGACAAGTGTAGGAGACGTTCGACTGAACTAACGACGAGTCACCTGGAAAATGCAGAGCACATATTGATCAAGCAAGCGCAGCGAGAAAGCTTCTACAGCGAGATAAAGCGCTTAAAAAGCGGAAAAGCAATAGAAAGAAGCAGTCGCCTACGCAAACTTGATCCTACGTTAGACAAGGACGGAGTATTACGCCTGAAAGGACGCATCAACGCAGCTGCTATATCGGAAGAGCGGAAAAATCCTCCGATATTGGACGGGATGCACCACTTCGCTAGATTGTTAATTCGGCGTGAACATAAAATGAATAATCACGCGGGACGCGAAATGATCGTTAACAATCTGCGGCAACGATATTGGGTGCTACGTCTTCGACCGGCGGTGCGCGGAGTACTGTACGAGTGCGTCGAATGTCGAACCAGGAAGGCGAGACCGGCTATACCCGTCAAAGGAAACCTACCGGAAATTAGGCTGACGGCCTATTCGCGACCGTTTTCACGATGCGGAGTCGACTGTTTTGGACCAATGACAGTCACCATCGGGAGGCGACGCGAGAAGCGCTGGGGAATGCTGTTCACATGCCTGGTGACCAGAGGAGTGCATGTGGAGCTTGTGGCGAGCTTGAGCACCGATAGCGCGATCATGGCTATGCGACGAATGGCCGCGCGACGAGGATGGCCGGAAATCTGCGTCTCCGATAACGGGACAAACTTCCACGGCGCGGACGTCGAGCTCAACAACGCCTACAAGGAGTGGCTACCAGCGCTGAAAAACTACGTCATGGTGAGACGTGTAAAATGGATGTTTAACAACCCTCAGTCACCGCAAGAAGGGGGCGTATTCGAGCGTATGATACGAAGTGTGAAGACAGCGCTCTCAAGTGTATTAAAGGACAAGGCGCCCAAGGAAGAAATCCTATTGACGCTGTTGGCAGAGGTCGAATACACCGTGAACGCGAGACCGCTAACACACGTATCGGTAAGCGCTGAGGACGAGGAAGCGCTGACGCCCAATCATTTCCTGCTCGGATCAGCGAACGCAGTACCACACGTCGGCAAGTGCGACCCAGCTGACCGGCGAACCTGGCGGGCCGCACAGGCGTTAGCTGACATGTTCTGGAGGAGATGGTTGCGGGAGTACCTACCTACATTGGCGCCGCGCGGGGAAGCAAGCTCGTCTAAAAATAATGTGAAGATCGGAGATTTAGTCGTAATCACCGACGGTATGTTGCCACGGAATTTGTGGCCGCGAGGAGTGGTCGTGGACGTCCATCCCGGCAACGATGGAGTTGTGCGAAGCCTGGAGGTGAGGACGCGCGGTGGCATCTTCAGAAGACCTGCTAGAAGAATCATCGTCCTGCCAAGAGGAAACGGGGCTACGTAAACTACGCCGGGGGGAGAATGTAGCGGACGTACTGATTGTAACTAGCTCAGAGTAATCTTTTTGCAAATTGTAAAATTAAAGCCACAGCTCGCATTAAACTATAAGTTAAGAGAAATTTGTAAGCGCCCACAAGGCGTGCTAATTGGCCGACCTAGTTTGTATATAAGTAAAGGCGGCATTTTTGTAACGGCCTGTTCGCTGTTCGCCGAAACGTCAAGTGTAAACTACAACTAAGAAGAAATAAATACAGTCCACTATTTTCTACAACTGAAGCTTTTATTTTCGGGAGTGTGAAGCGATCCTTTACAGCTGTATTAATATAAATCTTAGAGCGGCAAGTACCCCACTGGTGTTGATTCTGAGTACGTCTACCATAAAGTCATAGAGGTACACTACTACGCCTTTAAGTGCAACGCTCGCCTGAAATGTCGACCACATTTCAATGATGAATCATAATTGACAAATCGTTGAATAAATACATTAGTTGACACAAATATTACATTTATGTAGCACTTGTAGTGTGACTCATGTCATCATCATCATCGTCAGCCTGTGTCGACCCACTGTTGGGTATAGGCCTCCTCTCCCTTGTGCCATTTTTCCCTGTCTTGGGCCGATCTCATCCATGCATGGCCCGCGATGGGTCTGATGTCGTCGACCCATCGGGCTGATGGTCTGCCAACTGACCGCTTGTCCGCAATCGGAAGCCACTCTGTCAGGGCTCTACTCCACCTGCCATCACCACGCCTAGCCACGTGTCCTGCCCAGCGCCACTCATGACTCATGTGGCTAGTTTTAATAGATTAACAAAGTCATGAAACTTTCCTGCAAAAATCAATGTGATTCATAACAATCAACAAATCGTTGAAAAAGTGTTGGTTGACACAATTTTTACACTAATACAGATTTACACTTTATGTATATTTTATGTAGCGCTCGTTGTGTGACAATTCACATAAAAAAAAAACTCAGTTGGCTAGTTTTAATAGGTTAGCGAAGTCATAAATCCTTCCAGCAAAAATAATGCATAAATAATGCAATGCATAACGACGCAGGACTATTGGCTCTATTGGGTCTTACTTAAACGCTGCTTACAGTTAATCACTACTTAAAATGGTCTGACAACTTTTCGCTGATGTAAGAAAAAAAAAATAGAATAGTTTTTATGACATAAAGAAATACAGTGTAATATAGACTAACTAGGTCGTAAACAAATTAGATAAAATCAGTTTAAAAGTTAATAGTGGATGTGAGTCTTGCACTAGGCAAACCTGTATTACAAGACCCGAAATTCCGAAAAGACGTGAAACGAGACAGAATTTTGAAAACTGATTATCTTTAAACAGCATTTTTAGGTAAAACCCAGTAAGTTTAGGTAATGGCCAGTCCAGTCGATGTTTGGATGGGTGACCGTCAGAGTTATTGTACAACTGAGTAAAGTGCGTTTATCATGATGACGATATCATAAACAATAACTGTATAATTTCGAATAACGTTGCCAATGGAAAAAACAATTGTTTCGCAAATGAAACGCCCAGACTCTGCAAATGATACGTCATTTAAACTCATGTACCTGATAAATGATATGTCTGCATCAAAAAGATTCACACGTACAGTGCTACCAACATAACGTACAGCTAAGTGGGGGAGCCACTATCGCATTTTGTTTCCAAAACTTACAGGCCGTTTTTAGTTCCATCGTTTGGGCAAATGTGTTTGTAAGTCTGTCTGCTTTTAGTCTGAGTCATGCGTTGCAGGCGATCAGCGGCACCTTGGGTTAGGTCGTTAACTCTACTATACCTAACTATACCTACTTGTGTAGGTATATCTGTTTACTTATACCTACCTCTGATGAGTTATCTTTGTCTATACATATATGCAGGGCTATAAGGAAAAGGTATGCGAAGCTGAGAAGGGCTCATACTCGTCATTATGACGGCCTGTTTGGCTCAGCGGTAGTAATATCCGCCTTATAAGCCAGAGGTCCCGGGTTCAATTCCCGGTCGGGCAGATGTTTGAATGATGAATTTAAATATCTGCTCTGGGTCTGGGTGTTAGTTGTCCTTGTCTTTGTGTATGTTCCATGGCATCCCCGACACAGGAATTTATCCTAGTGTGAGCTATGAGTGTGAAACGTTATTTATTTATTATTATTATTATTATGAACAACTTTTACTATGGGGCCAAACAGGACATCGCGGAAAAAAAGCAGCTGTTTCATAGAAAATTTTCAATTACACTCGACAAAATGAATAGAACTGCTGATTATTTTTTCGCGAATTCCGGGTTGGTGCTATAATAGAAGTTGTTCATAATGATGAGTACTATGACCTATTTTCAGCTTAGCATACCCTTTCATTATAACCCTGTATATAAAAGCCATTACCTGACTGGCATATCAACGCACAGTCTATACCGCTGCTCCTGGCAACATGAAATTTAGAGGGTATTATCTATATGATGTAGATATCCCATACATTTTACCTACGCCAAGCAACGCTCATAGCGTAGGTCAACTAGTAGTTTGATAACCAATCACCGATGTCAACGGATGACACGGTCAGTCTTCGGATGGGTGACCACGAGTAGAATAAACATGTGAGCGCTACCGTGACTCGGATATGCCAAATTAAATTATAGGCCCCGTAAAAAACCAATTGTTTCCAATTTTTAGCCCTTCAAATGGCGTTCTAACACCAGTACAGTTATGGTTGTAGTTTTATTTTGTACCAAAAAGGTACATGTCAAATTCTATTAAAAACAAATTCAGAAACAAATAATAAACAAGACATTAATAATTAATACTAATTCCTACCTACCTATTAATACCTACCAGCCGTTTAGTTTTTACGAACATATTTTATATGCAAAAATATGATGCGAATGCACCGCGAGACAACGACCTCGGGGTAATAAAACTCAAACCTTAATGACCCGTTATTACCGGGGAAAGATGTAGAGACGCATCCTCAGCCGTGACAATATCAAAGCATACTCGAAAAATATTCGCACAAGAGTCATTCTTCAGTTTCAGAACCGTGCCAATTAGGAAAAGCTCATTACGCTGGCAAATGTTGCAATAGTATACCTATAATACGACACAGACTAAAATCCCCCCCTACATTTTCGCGGCGAAAACTTCCGAGTGTAAAACCAATGCTTTAAATTTCGCCAGCATGTGACACGTACGTGAAAATGTAAGCAAAAAATGTTTCTTACAATTTTGTGGCTACATTGCAGAAGGTTTTAATTACGGTGGAAAATTGTTTAGACTGTGGCCTGTTAGAATGTGTACGTTAAAATTAGTACGAAGATACATAATTTGAGTGCATTGTTTACAGAAATTAGGACAAAGACCTGGGAAGAATAATGACGTGACGTCACGAAGGCCCAGCTGAAGTATTAGTTAGTATGTAAAATGGCGCAGATTTAATAATAGTATGTACGTGGCCAATGACACGTGGGCCTTAGACTGAAATAAAATGATTTATGACAACAAAGTGTCGGACAGTAAAACCGCAGTTAAGTGGAATTTTAATAAAGTCGTTCGCTTGAGGATTCTGAGTCATGGAGTCAAGAAACTATTAACTATGTTAGGTAGATTATTATAGTTAGGTACTAATACCTAATTTATGACTTAAAAAGTAGAGTAGAAGTGGTAGGGTTGTAGTGGTAGGGCTCTTTTGCAGAGCCCGCCTGGGGAAGTACCACACCTTTGCCAGTTATTCCACTACCAAGCAGTAATGTGCAAACATTACTGTGTTCCGGTTGGAAGGGCATTGTTTCCAGTGAAATTACAGGGCAAATGGGAGATTAAACAACTTATATCTCAGGGTGACGAGCGCAGTGCTGTGCCACGCAGGGTCTTGAATTCTGCAAGTTCAAAATTCTGGGTAGTGCAGACCTGTTATGGGCAAACGTGACGTTTAACGTCAGGCGAGCGATTTGCTCGTCTCGTCACTCAATTACATTTAAAAAAAAAGTGTTTTCTGTTAAAAAAATTAGGACCAACTAGCAAATGTAAGGTACTCAGAAACTCAGATTTTGAAATTGTAAGCTAATGGACCGATATACGAGTACTTTTGGTTTAGAGCAAAATCAAGTATTTATTTACACTACAATATCAATTAGGATCACAATAATAATTTATCAAATTTAAAAATAACAGATTATGATTGCATTATTATGTTGCAATAAAAAATAGAAATTAATTAAGGAAGCTTCTAATTTTCCATAACAAATTAGCCTAATATCCAAAATATTAATTAAATAATCTCAAAAGCGCCGAAACATTATCATTCAACGAAACATTCAAGAATCAACTCATAAATCGCATCCAGCGCCATCCCCATAAACGGTCCTAGTAAATAAAAAAAATGAATCGTAATAAAATAATAGTCGCTTAACAACAATTTCCAAAAGCAATAAACAGATCATAAATTCAATTACTTAATGCAAAAATTGATTTACAGCCCACTGTGCGGCGGTTTGGGCGAAATAAAATCCTATAGCGGCGTACAAAATCGGCAGAATGCCAAAAATATCCACTGTGTGGTAGGGATGTGGGCCAAAAGTGGTCGGCCGGCTTAGTCCGGAACTCCGGAACTCTGGACTTTCGTTAACGAAACAAACAGTGCTGGCCTTAGTGTAGAGCGAGAGGAGCGGTTGCTCTAATGGGTTGAATACACGTAACAGTGCGGTGGCAAAACAGTGCCCTTGATCGAGTAATCGGTTTGTATAAAAAAATTACTAGGCGAGTCTCTAGAACCATGATTTGTTTGCTTGGCTGCGTATACCCGGTACGCGTGTTCAACCCATAAGTGTAAGTACCAGTTAGCAAAATAACGCAGGCCAGCAGCTTGTTGGTCAGACGTCATAGTGAAGTAATTAGAAGAGAAATCAACAAAACTGAGAGGACGAGATAGCACGGCGAAGACAAGAATAAAATATAACAATCAAAGCATCGGCATCGGCATGATTTCATGCCGATATATGGAATAAAATTACTATTATAAATTGTCCAACAAACAAAAGAGTCCGGATACGCGCCCACCACTATTGACTACAAAAAATATGGGCATTCGTAATTTTAATGGGGAAAAATAATAAGCCGTGCTCATATATCATTGGTGGAGCGCTGCGTTTGATTTTTCATATGTTTTGGCATAAAACCTGAGCGGTCGTGCCAAGAGTAGCTTAAGATTTACTGTTGTCTAGGGGATGACGATATTTATTGCGGTTAAAGGCTTTTTAAAGTTTGGGTTAAAATGGTGAGCTCGTTGATAGTTCATAAAACTCTATTCGATCGTCGTGAAACTTTTAATCTTTCTTCTGAGAATCCGGAGTCGTTATATTTTATTTATTTCATGTTTATGTTTTAGATTTACAGGGATTCAATAAATAATACATTATATATTTGGTAATTGCAATTTACAAATTGTAATGGGGCCAGCATTTTGGGAACAATTCCCACAGGCAGCGGCCTTTTAGATTAGTTCAGTTTTATTGGTTAGTTTTTTAAATTTAATTATATTTTAATGTATTTTCTTAATTTAAGTCTCTTTTTGCCTAATAAAATCCAGTATTTCATTTACAAATTTGCAAACAAGCACCGAATTTGATTAAAAAAATTGTCGATTTTTGCGACTTCATAATACGATTATAACGTAATGTGTCAAAACAACGTCAGTTTTCATAGTTAATAGAATGTTACAAAGTATTAATAAAACCGACTCAATATCCTTCATAATTTATAAAACAAGCAACACAAATAAAACTCCTTTTAGTTTATTTTTATGGCCCGCAGATAATAGACTTTCCTCTTTGATCTTGACCTATTTCAGCCAGATCTTTCTCGCAATACTAACTTACTAACTTTATCTACCAAAAACACTAAACTTTACTGCTTTTTGGCAAATAAAAACATCGTAATGATAATAAACTAATTACATGTACGCTTAATAAAACTGATTAGGCGAGTCGCAAAAATATACTTCCCGGAAAAAGATACTAGGGTGGGACAATTGCACCAATTGGAATGAGATAGCCAGCTGGTTATTAAACAAAAAAATAAAAATAAAACAAGTACATCAAAACATTTAACAGTGTTTCAAATACTTTGACAACTTCTTGGCATGAAATGTATCGAAATTGCGACCAAAATGGTTGTTAACCAAGAAGTATTTCTTAGATTTCATCTGAAAGATGTCTGTCAAAGGTCACTCTTAGCGATAAGACCGCCTTTTGTGATTATTTCTAATAAATTCACTGTTTCGCTGTTCATAAAGTTTTATATTATTGTTTTAAATTGTAATTTGCTGGGCCATACTGTCACTCTGTTTCTGGTATCTCAGCAAGAATATATAATACAATTCACACACAGCTCGAAACTTTCCCGCAAAACTTCGGAAGACCATATATCCTTAATTAATTCATCCCGAACAAAACTGACCGTACAAACTTACGGAGCTTATTTCCTGCACGTTAACTTTAATTGCGGTCCATAAAGTTGTATTGTTTCTTCCTATCCCGCTGGCATCTTGTAAAAAGCGTGTTTTTACGCTCCCAGGGAAATGACATTTCCGCCATTTGCAACTAAGGTTGGAGCCTGCCGGGCTGGAGGTGGAAATAGTTCATTATTCTACACGGGTGGAAATGTTTTTAATTTTTTCAAAATAGACGTGTTTTCACGTAGTACAGCTACAAGGAAATGGCTACGACGCCTACGAAAAAAATGTATTATAAGTAGTTATATATATAATATATGTAATATGTATGTATTTGCTAAATCTGTACAAATTTCGTCAACGATGCGATCGCTACGAGTAGGTGTCTATACAAATGTTTTTTTATTACCTTAGATCAAGTAGAAAGGCAAATAGAGTCTCCCACCTTAGATACAAGTGAAACCAAAAAACTACCCTACTGCCCGTGTGAGTATACTTCAAGAACACATTGACGCATAAAAACTACCCGAATCAATCGTCAATTCCAACGTCAGTTGCTCAGAGAACGTGGACAAGAAAAATAAGTAGGAATGAGGGTAGTTTTTATGCGTCAATATGTGCTTGAAGTATACATACACGGGCAGTAGGGTAGTATTTTTTGGCTTCATCTGTATCTTAGGCGAGACTCTATCTGCCTTTCTACTTGATCTGCGTTTATTACTTATAATATTTTTTTTTTGTTTTGCTGGATCGGATGTTGACCTCACCAAAAGTGTTTTAATAAAAATATAAATAAATTGTTTATGTCGTAGTGCCATTTACCCTAATGCGAGTATTAACTGAAGAGAACGTCTTAGCTCGGGTTATGGGCACTAAAGTTTTTTTTTAATTAACACTTTCTTTGAAAATCAAGATACTCGTATTATTCAGACGGAGTAAAACCTTAGAGGACGTATTTTTGATGAAAACCCTCGATGAAGATAAAAGTGAGTTAGAATAATGTTGGAGCATCATCATCATCATCACAAGCCAGAAAGTCAGTATGTTAATATCTTAAGTATTAGGTATTTATGTTTATTTTATTTGTATTATACTTTATGTTTTTAGAACTTAAATGCTAGAACTGCGATAAATACTTATAACGAGTTCCTTCTGCTTGTATTTTCTAGAATAAAAAAATATCTCTCTGCCTATTTTAACTTTTTGCGATCACATGTTGCGCTTTTTTAATGCTGAAATTGATAGCTATATAAGTCCGGTACACTTCTTAATATTGTCCAGCCATTTCCGTCTTTAGCAACCTGGGCGCCTTATCCCCAGAATTGTCCTGTCCTCGAGGATCAACCGTAAGAAATCATCTATGGGATGTACGGGTATAATGGGCCCATAACATCGTAGTGTAACCATGCATGTCTATAAACCCATTTTTTCATGTTGATGGAATTCGTAGAGGGATCCTTGTTAATCGTTGTCGAAGCAAGGCGAAGATATCGATTAAAAAAAAACCCAACTGCGGCTCACTGTATCCATCCATTACATAAAACGTGCTGAGTTATTAAACCAATAAAAAAACATCTTAGTTCGTTGAATCGACGCTACAACCAGCTGGGAATTTATTTACAACAAAATAATAATAAACCGTCTCATTATTCCAACTTAATTCACACATCACTTACAAATCTATATTTGGCTAGTTAATAACGGCACTTAAGGCGAAGCTATAACCCACCATTGGCTACATTGTAGCTTATTAAGTAGGTATACTTATGGCTACACCCTAGATGAGCACACAGATAAAGCTCGCGCCAAACTTTTTGGCTGCTCTTATGCATTAGCATTAATGGTGACTAAAGTGTTTTTTTTCGAAAACAGCAGGTGCAAGTATGAAATTTATCGATTGATATATACCTATAGACATTTGAACTGGACAAACACGTGAAAATTTTATAAGTTTGTCTATGGTAAAATGTCAGCTAATCGATCGACAAAGTTCCATACTTGCACTGCAGGACCGACGTAAAATGATCTCTCATTTTCATAAAATAGTCAAGCAACCGTTAAATTGATACTACTATCTTAGACAATACACATCGTCTTATACGAGTACGTTCAACGTCTCGACACGACTCGACAAAACCAAGATAGCCAAGTCAGAGAAGTCAAGTAGTCTATTAGATTGAATTATTAGGATTTGAAAGTAAATAAATAAATAAATAGATAATTATTTATAGAACCATACCCTAGAATAGAAAACTTGACGGGAATGCATAATCCTCAAACAGTTTCTGTTCTTATTTTTTTTTGCACAATGTTACCTAAACTTCCAGATCCCTTTATTAATAAAATTCGATTGACGTTCTGCCGTTTAGACTTCAGCCGTCAGGCTCTAAAGCAAATTCCGGCGTTGTAAAAGAGCAGGCATAAAGTTTGGCGCGGACTGTAACTCATAAACCGAGGTGTGACCAGTTTATGGTGGCGTTTTTATTTTTAATTTATTGCCATTGTGGTTTTGTGTGCAGAAACGGGATAATGGCTTAGGTATAACCTTTTTGCTTTTAGAACAATTTTCATAATTTTAGTAAAACATCTATTGCATGAATTGTATTTTAAAATCGACTTAATGTTAAAATATTTGACTTAATAATGATAGAACACAATGCGAATGTGATGCTAATGATGATTTTTAATAAGATATTTTATTGTTAACTTCACTTGTTATTCACTATTATTAATTGTAGGTATTTAATGATCGAAGGTTATGGAATTTTCGTTACAAACGACTATTTAAAAATACGCTCAAGTTTAAAAGCGTTAGTTAACAGATCTAGATTTTAAAGTAATTGATGTCTAATAAGTCGCAATGACAAAGACAGATATTTTTAGTTAGTTTAGTTCTTTCAAATAAAGCCTAAAACTCGGGGTCCTATTTAAAATGCCTATTTAATATAAAACCTATAAAGCCTATTTAAAATAATCATACAAAAAAGTTGTTTGAAACCAATCCTCCTTATTATTAGCCTAGCCAGAACCTATTCAAAACCCGTTCGAAAATCGCGTCGCGTGCGATAAAATATGAGCGTCGATTTGCAGCCAGCAATCTAGCTATTCGAATACATCACGACCGTTCGAGCTATTCAAGCAATAAACGTAAACGAGACTTCTTATCCGACAGAACTGACCGTGGCGAGCCATCAAGCAGGGTCGCACTGGGGAATTACTGAAGGGTGGGGCGCGGCTATGGAAACAAATATTTTTCATACACAAGCTAGATTATTATGTTTTTCATGTTTCATACTCAAGTATTATTATTATTTATTTTGTATGACGTAATGACTTTTTTGTGAAATATGAGTCCTAGATTTGCTGCGATCTTTCATCTCAGATTCAGATTCAGAATCATGTTTTATGTCAAAAACGTAGTCAGTGTCAAATGTAGGTACCACTTGGTTTCGCTGCGCTGTGAATGCTGTGATAGATGTTTATGTTAGTAAGTTATACGCAATAAGGCGGTTTTTGTTAAGTCCTAGCTAAACCCCGCGACTTTACCAACGTAGTGATGAAATTCGGTAATAAAATAAATCCTTTATTAACCTCCTAAAACTCAACACTACAGCAACTAACAACTGTTTATATATTCCAAAACACTGAAACAAGCGCATGACACCTTTCCAACCGTTTTTCTTGCAGCTTGAGCTTTCGTGTTTGCATACAGGGTGGGGGTGGAGGGGGGCGGTGATACATTCGCTGCACTTATTTATTATTTACCGCTGGACGGACGTCCGTCACGCGACGCGATGCGAAATTGTCGAATGTTTTCAGAATAAGGTCTACAGTAGCACAAGTTGTACTATTATTTTATTATATAAGGGTTATAAAACAATTGTCTGCTAAGCGGGAAAGCTTACTGTACATTATGAACCATTTTTCCTATAGGACCAACCTTGATCCCAAAAAAAGTCAGCTAGTGGATCAGGTGCACACCGCGGTTTTTGTATTAAAGATAGATAGATAGATAGATAGATAAACTCTTTATTGTTCACACCATAAATTACAAACAAAAGGATTATAGCACCTAAAACTAGTGCGACAACTGGCGGCCTTATCGCTAAGAGCGATCTCTTCCAGGCAACCTTAGGATGGAGAGGATAGATAAAAAATATAAAAACGGGGTGTGCAATATTGAAGAATACTCATATAAACCTACATAAAAAATAATAAAAAGTAATAAATACTTAGAAATACATTCAAATAAAATACATTCTAATACATACTAACAACTTCCTACATTTCCGAAAATATAATATACTAAAACGTATAACAAAAAAAAAAAAAATAATAAAAATAAATAAATAATAAATATATATAATAATGTATAAATATATAATACATAATACTAATAGGGAAGAATAAAGTACATAATAAATAAAAACAAAACAACAATTAGTGAGTAATAATAAATAAATAATCACTGAGAAAATGGCAATTGCGACAAGTGATGTTTTTTTAACTGAGTTTTAAAGCATGCAAGCGATGTAGCATTTCTAAAGATGTTTTTTTCTGTGCTCTTGACAATGTGATTTGACATTATGATCGGTTGAGTAGTTAAGGCTTGCAAGCGTAACAAACACACATACTTTCACATTTTTAATAAGTGATTCAGATTCTCAGAATAAACTTTCAATCACATTCGGTGAGGTTTTCAATCGTATGAGTTTTCCATGAAATTATAATAAAATGTGAATGTCACGACAACTCTCATAGTGAAAATACAATTTTATAAAACCGAACAAACCTTTCATTAACAAATGAAGCCCGTAATTCTGGTTTACAATGCTGTCAGTCTTGCTTTTAGTTATTAGTGGGCTCTGCCACACAAAAGCTCTCATATTTCATTGGAAATTCATCAAATGAAACCAAAATATGTGCTGTAAGTCGCATTTCCAATCAAAATACCCTTTGAGTATGCATTGATGAAATGTGCGTTCGAAATATGCTGTTTTAATGAAATATTTTGGTATTACATTCGGGAAACTGGCTTTATTTGTTTTATTGGGAAATACATACAGTGAGTAGCGCAGTGGCGAGACAGTAGCCTCGACCGAGTACTCGGTTTGTATAAACTGTTTAACGAGGCAACTCAATGTGTTGTGACCCTCAATGTTGAAACAGCAAAACCGATTTGGCGTTTACGCTAGAAACCAGCTTTCAAATAAAAAAATCGCACCCATCGGTTTACCCCTTGACGCTACAGGCAGACACAAACAAACAGCAGTCGGACTTATAATTCAAACGCAAAAGCCCCTTTTGCGGAATCCTTTTTCAAAAATCCTGTTTGTTCTACCCTGCATCCAAAATCGAAATCTCAAGGCAAACATGCCAAAATACTAATCGATTGATATTTCCACCCGAGCAATGGTTTCATCAGCGTCGTGTCCGTCGTTTTGCCCCTCGGCTGCCGCGGCTCGGCCTGACTGATTCATTCCGCTAAAAACGAGCGAGAACTTGCTTTTAATTTTTTGCGAAAAGGTTTTTTAGCAGGTATTTTAAGAACAGACTTTTGATGCGACAGACTTTATTAGGAATACCTAACTGTTTCACTCATTATCTTACAGAAAACTGTAATAAATAAAAAAGGGACCTATAGAAGGTGTAACGGAAAGGTGTAAGTAGTAATACTTAAGGGTGTTCTTCTTACACGTCAAAAAAAAACTACTTTCGTGACACAAGTTTGCTAAATTCGAGGAAGATAAAAATATCGAGTTTCCAAACAAAATAATTAGCCACGTGATCAATTTTCTATGGAGATTTGATTTTTTTTCTCGAATTTAGCAAACTTGTGTTCTAGAAGTGGTTTACTTAGACGTGTAGAAGAACACCCTTAGGTATAACTACACCTTTCCGTTACACCTTGTATATGCATAATTATGTTAATCCGGCTACCTCCAAATTTCGAATTACTTTATGCTTTATGCGCTGTGAGCCGTAATACTTTCTTGATAGGTGTAGTATTGGGGAAACTGATAAATGATACACACTCGCTTATAGTATGAAGACAACTGATTTTATTCCAACTACCCACATATTAAAATGCTATACTATTTAGATCTACCTACAACATCTCCCTCCTCTCTAAATTAAGTTAACAGTAAATAAACAAGTGTTACTAAAAGATACAATTTTCTACATTATTTTCCCTTTCCTAATAAGTATAACTAGGCACTTGGTAAAAAAATTAGCTACTAAACAACAAAAAAATAATAAACAAAATTAGCTACAACAGCTATTTCAGTAAATGAAAGTATAAAGATTCTTCTGATTAATAAATACAACCTAGTGCGATGCGAGTACCTATTTACTATACTGATGATCTGACTTATACAGTTAAATAGAAACAAATTAACAAACTATTTTGTCAGTTTTGAAAGAAAATGCAATTATGTACAATTAATTATTGAAATGCAAACTTTTGTGGAGGTCTTACCTCTCTGCCACTACGAGTCACTTTTGGACTTGGAGTTGCGGACGCAGCCGCCTCCGTAGATGTGGAGTCCTTATCTTCAGATGGAATGATAAGCCGTAGCTGTGGTCTAACAGCTGACTCGCTTCCCGGTGAAGTGTCTTGTGAACCAGCATTAATATCTGGTATAGGGTCGTAACTACCTGATAAGACTCGTTTAGGCACGTTAGTTCTAATATTAGGTTTAAGAATATGAGACCTATTACGACGATAAGTACCCCCGTTGGCCACTTTCACCCAGTAGGAGCGATCACCCTGCGCCTTCTCAACAACACGAGCTTTATTCCATACCTTACCATCTTTTACACGGACTTCTTCCCCTGGCGATAATGGGGACAAAGACTTAGTGCCTCTGTCGTAGTATCGCTTCGTATTGTCTATTTTACCCTGGCGGACATTACGGACCTGTTTTGGGTCTATTGCTTTAGGTATCAACAATTGCGGAGCGACCGGCAGCCTGGTGTTAAGCGATCTACCCATTAACATTTGTGCCGGTGAGTATTCTTCACCCGTGATGGGAGTATTCCTGAAATTAAGCAATGCTAACTGCCACTCCGTTTTATCATCGGTGGCTTTTTTCAGTAAGCGTTTTACTGTCTGAACGTTCCTTTCTGCTAATCCGTTCGAACGCGGATATAACGGTGAACTAGTCACGTGTTTAAATTCCCATTTTCTGGCAAATTCGGTAAATTCCGACGATACAAATTGTTTCGCATTATCTGTTATCAGTTTTTTCGGTATTCCAAATCGGGAAAACATACCTTTCATTTTAGCAATTACTGTGTCACTCTTCATATTAGGTAAATAAACAACCTCTACGAACTTTGAGTAATAATCGACAACCAGTAAGTACTGAAACTTATTCAATTCAAAGATATCAGCTGCTAGCGTGTCCCACGGCAGCTGCGGCACGGCGTGCGGCGCGAGGGGCTCCCGCGGCGGCGCGGCGCGGTGCCGCTGGCATGTCTCGCAGCGCTGCACGCACTCCTCGATCTGGGCCCCCATGCCGGGCCAAAAGATGGCCTCTCGAGCACGCTTTTTGCATTTTTCAATTCCTAGGTGCCCTTCATGTATGCGATTTAACATTTCCTTACGTAAAGTGCTCGGAATCACTACCTGGTTACTATGAAACAGGATCCCGTTAATCTCGTGTAGCTCGTGCCTGAATGTCCAGTAAGGACGAGCGATCGACACCACCTGATTCTTGTCATTCGGCCATCCTTCATAGTAGTATTTTATCACCGCTGACAATACGTTATCTTTTTCCGTCTCTTTCTTTATCCGCTCTAATTTTTCATTCGTCGCGTCCATACTTTCATACGTAGCGTTGACATGAACGGTGACGTCATCCTCGCAACCTTCGGCACGCGCCCCCGTCTCGACTGCCGCTCGCGATAACGCATCCGCTATGTGCATAAACCTCCCCGGCTTATAGACGACGTTTAATCTATGCTCTTGCAATTTCAACAACATACGTTGCAGCCTCGGCGGCGTTTCGTTTAATGCTTTTCTAAAAATCGTCTCGAGTGGCTTATGATCACTTTCTACTGTAATTTCGCTGTGACCATAAATATATTGGTAAAATCTAACACATCCGAAATAGATAGCAAGCATTTCTTTTTCGATTTGCGCCCACCTCGTCTCAGTGGGTGTTAGAGTTCTCGCTGCGTATGCGACTGGCCGCCCGCCCTGTTGGAGACACGCCCCCAATCCTTGACTACTCGCATCTACACATAGGGTCACATGTTCCTGCGGAGAGTAGTACCGTAACACGGGAGCTACAGTTATCGCCTTTTTCAACTGCTCAAACGCCTCGTCATGAACACGTAACCATTCAAACTCGATCTCTTTCTTTAATAATGTACGCAACGGAGCAGCCATGTTTGAATAATTTGGTATAAATCTTGCTAGATAATTTACCATTCCCATAAAACGTTCTAATTGTTTTTTATCGATTGGCCTTGGAATGTTATTAATTGCACTCACGCGACTGGACATTGGACTAATGCCCAAACTATTTAATGTGTGTCCCAAAAAATTTACTTCCGGGACTCGAAATCCCGGAAACACATTTCTTCTTGTTAAACTTCACGCCGTACTCAACCGCCCTCCTAATTACCTCTCTGAGTCTCTCGTCGTGTTGTCCCTTGTTGCATCCCCAAACTAATATGTCATCAGCAAATACTTCTACCCCTGGCATGGAAAATATTTTATACATCTCATTATGAAATATTTCCGGTGCACAATTAATTCCAAATGGCATTCGAAGCCACCTAAATCTACCGTAGGGAGTAGAAAATGTACAGAGTTTCGAGCTCTCTTCGTCCAGTCTAAGCATCCAAAATCCACTTTTTGCGTCTAATTTAGAAAATACCTTCGCCCCTGACAGGTTACTAGTGATCTCTTCCAACGTTGGCAGTTGAAAATGGCAACGGCGTACTGCTTTATTTAAGTGATAAGGATCCAAGCAAATTCGAAGCTTATCAGGTTGTTCGACTACAACAATATTAGAAACCCAATCGGTCGGCGAGTCTTCTTTAACAATGATGCCCAAACTTTCTAACTTACTTAATTCTAGTTTTAATTTAGGCCTTATTTTCATCGCAACTTTTCTTGATGAATTTACTACAGGACGCACCGTTTTATCTACTTCAATTTTATAAATATTCGGCAAACACCCTATTCCTTCAAAAACAGATTCATCTACTTGAAACTCCGATATCTCTCTTACCTGTTTATCGTTACGTACAATCAATTTAAGTTCACGACAAGCTCTAATACCTAGCAAATTATTGCAATTTAAATTCAACACATAAATCTTTTGACGGCTTCTCAAGTTACGGTAACTCAAAACGGGTTCAAAATAACCTACTACTGGCAGTTTCGATTTACTCACTTCCCGTAAAGTACATTTACTTTTCTTTAACACATTTTCCATAAAACCTGCCTCTCTAAATGAACTCAAAGACATAACGGAAGCCTCCGCTCCGCTATCTAATTTAAAATTAATTTTTACATCATCTACCATCACATCTTCAAACCAAGATTCACAATGTCCACCGACCTCGTCAATAGATAAGCTGCACAACAATGACTCACATATCTCGTCGCAGTCCTCCGGGTCGTCGTCGTCCTCCAACTCACCTACGAATTTAGCACGACACACTCGCGCAAAATGACCTACCCGTTCACATTTATAGCACTTCACTTGACGAGCCGAACACTGAACACTGACTCCGTGTTTACGACCACAATAATTACACGATATAGCAGAGTTACCACCGCGGTAATTCTGCTGTGATTTCTGCAGCTGACGGGCGGCGGCGGCTCCGGGCCGGCCCCAGGCGCGCGGCGCGGCGCCCGCGCGCACCGCCTCCACCGCGAGCGCGGCCCCGGCGGCGGCACTGCTCCCGGCGCCGGCTGCCTTGCCTGCCTCGGCGCACTTCTCCGCCTGCCGACCGGCAGTTTCCACTGCTCGACACCATGACACTGCCTCCTCCAGATTCAGCTTCGTTTTCGCTAGCATCCGCTCCCGCATGCTAGAATCCTTGATGCCCCTGATGAGCTGTGTAAGAATTAGACTGCTGCGTAGCTGTCCAAACTCGCACGATTTACTTCGCAGTTTCAACGCACTCAGGAACTTGTCCATACTGTCGTCGCGTTGAAAGGTTTCGAAGAATACATGCCGCTCATAGTTTACATTCCGTGTCGGATCGCAATGAAGCTTGAACTTAGAAACTAATTCTTCGTAATTAGTTTTTTCACTTTCATCCAAGTCTAATTCTTCTAAAATTTCACGGCCGTATTTTCCAATGACGTGTAGGAATAACGCACATTTCTCCCTGGACGCTGCATTCTCCTTGCCAGTTGCGATCAAAAAATAATCGAATGCCGACTTCCATTCACGCCAATTTGCAGCCACGTTTCCTTCCTCGCTCATGGCGGCCGGCTGTTGCAGCGCGGTACACGGCACACCTTTTGACATCGCTTGAGTTGTCTCCGGTTTCACGGACATGTTTTCGTCATTAAATGCCCACTATTTAAACTGCCTATTTGTATTAAATCACCATTAACCACACCTGACACCATGTAGTATTGGGGAAACTGATAAATGATACACACTCGCTTATAGTATGAAGACAACTGATTTTATTCCAACTACCCACATATTAAAATGCTATACTATTTAGATCTACCTACAACAATAGGGATTAGGTACGATCTGTCAACGGGTTAAATGATCTCTGATCACAATAATCATTATACTTTGGATCACCACCGAAGACGATTTAATTATTACATGCAGCAGTACATGGGATTGTGCTATCTTCTTCACACCTTTAGATATTCACCACTATAAAATACAAAACTTGACTTCCCGTCTCCCTTCCACGACCGGAGAGGGGCGCCTGAAACTGGTCATTACGTGTTTTTGTGTCGTCGGAATCACACCGTACCTAATTGATCCGGTGAATAATTGTTATCACATGGATTGATTTAGTGAATAAGTGTTAGGATAAAGAAAAATATACGCGATCTAATTGGAAGTGAGTACGGAAAATGCAGAAAAGTGCAACGAAACGGGCTAAGGAGCTCGTCGTCGTCGAGTTTCCGTCAACAATGTGATAATTTGCTGGAATTACGAGTTCGAAATGGATAGTATTGGATATTGGAAATCAGGTATGTAAAATAGACGTACCTACATACAATATTTAAAATAATTGCAAGACAATTAATATACCATAGCGTTATAATATTGAATTAATTTCTATATATTTCTACCCTCTTTTCTAAAGTTATTACTAAACATGATAGAAAGTTTTGGGTTTGAATTGAAATATGAATGTAGGTAAGATAAATTATAATTGACTACCTACTCCTTCGTTTTTATTGTTGTTGTGTTTAATTAATAGTTAACAACAGGAATGATTTCATCTCAAGTAGGGTGGCACTTACGAGTACGTATTCTGTGCACTGGCACATTTGGAAGGATCGAATTGTAAGATTTATTATTTCACTTTTATTTATACGTACCACCTACTTCTTAGTTTATCTTATTAGTCGAGTATCAAAATAATTTCTTCGTATTGTCTAATTTACACAACTGTCTTCACGTAAAATGTGATAAGACTATGTACTAATTCTCCATATAAATAATGTTGGAGTTTTATATTACTTTGATTTAATTTGTGTTAAGACAATGAACTTTCCGCGTACATCGTGTGTAGAAAAATACTAAGTTCTTTTAAGCGTAAATATGACCAACTCCACAAAAACCTTGTTGAGGCTACCTACTAATTCTCCATGTACATCATGTCGAGGCTTTTTAATACTTTCTAATAAATCAAGTCAACATCTCCACGTAGGTAAAACGTGTTGAGGCTACCTACTAATTCTCCATGTACATCATGTCGAGGCTTTTTAATACTTTCTAATAAATCAAGTCAACATCTCCACGTAGGTAAAACGTGTTGAGGCTACCTACTAATTCTCAATGTAAATCATGTTGAGCCTTTGCATTACCTTCACGTAAATCGTGTAAAGGTGATGAACCCTCCACGTAAATCGTGTTTGAGGCGCATTTACTCCACGTATATCGTGTGTAGTAAAAAGTTAAAGTTTCTCCGCGAAAATCGCGTTGAGGTTATAATATATAGTACTGGCGCTATGTCTATCTGTCGATTATGCAAGCTATAAGGTCCGCCAAGAGGAAGAGGCATTAAACGAAGCCGATGCATCAATAAAATGTGCATTGAAGGCAATAGTCAGAGGAAATACAGACGCCAGTTGCTTACAGGAAACAGAAATTGCGAAGATGGATAACATATTATGTTAGCAGACACAACATAGTGTTACAACACAAAATGTTAAGACATTTTATTTTTGCCAAGTCTGGTCGAGTACCTATTGGCCAAAATTTCGAAAAGGGCCGTTTCAAGGTCAAGTTCAAAATTAAACGAGGAGCTTTAAACGTGTGGGGGGTTTCCGTGAGTAGCCATCGAGCTGCGTCAGAACCCCGCTCCTCGGATGCAGGCACCAGCATCGAGGGATCGCCGCCGGGAATACAGTCGCAGGAAATGGCTAGTCAAGGAAGAGCTTAAGGAAATAGTAAGACCTACAAATATTTCTATGAAATTTTTTCTTTTAGTATTATTTTGAATACAAGAGTAATGTTTTGAGTGTACTGTAAAGAGAAACCGTTTTATTGAGTCGGTACCTGGCAATAAAATCATGGGTTGGAATTTATATCGACACGCGAGACGTGTCGATGTCGATTGTTTTCTTATACCTATGTGCTGTTATACTTGATCTGATATAAATGAGAATAAATACCGAAAGGTAACAGCGATCACCGTTTTATTTGGAGTTCAAAAATAAATAAATCGATTCAATAAGGGCACTTTACCATATAAAAAATATTAATCAATTCTAAAATCTAATTATTCTAATTCTATTCTAAATTCTAAATAATAATTACTTAGATCAGAAAAATCAAAATTATTTAAATTATTTGATTTCTAATTAGAGCCCTATTCAAAGCGCTCTCATCGAAAATCCGTGTATTTATTTTTTTACAAAATGGATTAAATTTCGTCGCTAGTCATAGTTATGCATACATGCATACATACAGACTGGTACATCTTTACAAAATTATTGGAATGGGAAAAATGGGCGTACGAGTAACTATAACTACCTACATATGGATCCTTGGATATAATATGCACATATTTAATTATAATGATTATAATTTCCAAATTTTAAAAATTTGGTTAAAAGCATAGTCAGTAAAAATTTACTTATGAGAGCAAAGACTTCACATTGAACTCATTTCGCTCCATTTTTACACATCAAATATGTTGCATAAAATGTTTTTCGAAGTAGCTGATGGTGCGGCGCGGCGCACTGCCTGACGGGCAAAGTTTACGGGACGATTGGACTGAATTGAAGCTGTATTGGATACTTTGGATTTCAAATTTGCATTTCAAGGACTCAAAATATTTATTTTTGAGCTTCAAGGTTGCCATAAACTCTTAAGAGCAGATAACGCAACAATTGTTTACTTTAAAAATCGAATATAGGTTTTTATAACGAACTACTTCGGCGATGTTATGAGATTGGGAATATTTCTACTATTGCCTGATTACGTCGTTACTAATCATGAATTCAGTAAGTTAAACACGGAATATGAACATAAGTAACATAAATTGTTAATTGCAAGTAACTTGCCTCTCTATGTGTTCCTCCGACTCAGGCATTGTAAGTTAAAGTCTTACAAATTAAATTAAGATAAATCTTAATCAATCTTAATCTTAAAGATTATGAAGACCGAAAGGCATTTCAGTTATATTTTACTAGCGTTCACAACGGTTATATTCACCGTGAACTGTGTTAATAGTATCGGAACAAATATTTTTATTTGGAATAAAATATTTGCTCACAGAATATGGTATCTACACGCTGACCTTACTCTGGGGGCAGTGAGATTACCAGGCAGTTGATGATAAATCAAAACCTTTTTGAGGCATAATTATTGTATTGACATGGTTTCATCTGCGAATCAAACTTCAAAGCAATATGATTCGTATACCTAATGTATTAAATTGCGGATATTTTGTCAAGAAAGTAACAGTAACTTTCAGTATTTTAATGCGAGTCATATAGAATTTAAATTTAATTAAAACAACAAATTTTGAACTATGTGACAGCTTTAACAGCTTTGTCCATAAACATAGTAGCAAAAGTCACATTATATGATAGTGTCTACAGATTTTTATAAAGTGTGGACGGGTTATAACCTAAAACCATATACTAAATAAAAAATACTACTTATACCAAACTAAACATTCAGCGTATTGGGACACCAATAAGATTTTGGGTTTTGTTTCAAAAATAAATAATTATCTAAACAGATAATTACCCTTTAAGATTTATCTTGTGAAACTAGCACTCTACAAGCGATTGCTTCCGCAAAGAGAATGCAACCGTTAAGTTTAATAAAATTAAATCAATGGGTCTAAATAAATCTTTCAAACTATAATAACCCGTTTAGATTAAAATTAAATTTCTATTGTTTTCGATGAAGCAGTTGCAGTTGCAGTTGCGGAGCATTTTGCAAATTAATGTATTAGATTCTTTTCTTTTTTAACAAAAAAAAAAAAAAAAAAAAAAAAAAAAAAAAAAAAAAAAAAAAAAAAAAAAAAAAAAAAAAAAAAAGTACCTACTCCGGGATTAAGCCTAAAAGTTTCCTATTTAAAAAAAAAAAAAAAAAAAAAAAAAAAAAAAAAAACATCGCAACCCCGGTCCGGTGCCTTCCAACTCTTACCGTTTATTTAAGAACATTACTGGGTTACATAAATTGTATATACATAATCTGAACCTAAACTATGGTTTGTAGAATCTATTTAGGAAATATAATTTTATTTGCGGCTGTAATGCTTAGTGAGTTTAAATAGCTGATAAACTGCCTTGCAAATTTGCGACGGTTTTACAAGTTTATATTAATAAATCCTAAACAGCTGGATGAACATATCACCATTAGTAGCATGCTAGATCCGCATAAAATGCGAAAAGCTCACATACTCTTAGGTGTAAACATGAAAAAATAGGTTGAGAAGGCTACAGGTCGGAGCGATTGCTTTACATATTTTTTTTAATAGAGAATATTTAAATTTATAATCTTGAAAACAGTGAAGTGGCAAAGTCTATATTCAATATTTTTTTATGAATTCATCTAATAATAATATATTATGTATAATCAATCAAATGCGTTTATTGGATTGATAACTTATTTGTTGAGATTTTAAAAGTTTTATAAATTTTTATGGATTAAAGATAGAGTTACCTATGGAACACATTATTTTGAATAATGTAGGTAACATAAATCAATACCAGAAGGGCATAAGTAATACATACATTGTTTGTTTTTAAGCTCTTTGTCTGACGAAGGATCTCTAAACATCTGCATGTAATAATTAAATCGTCTTCGGTTGTGGCCCGAAGTATAATTATGAATCAAACAAAACTTACCTTGTAGTTTGATTCCAATTATGCGAGGGCCGTTTTATTGAGTCGGTACCTGGCAATAAAATCATGGGTTGGAATTTATATCGACACGCGAGACGTGTCGATGTCGATTGTTTTCTTATACCTATGTGCTGTTATACTTGATCTGATATAAATGAGAATAAATACCGAAAGGTAACAGCGATCACCGTTTTATTTGGGGTTCAAAAATAAATATTTCGATTCAATAAGGGCACTTTACTATATAAAAAATATTAATCAATTCTAAAATCTAAGTATTCTAATTCTATTCTAAATTCTAAATAATAATTAGTTAGATCAGAAAAATCAAAATTATTTAAATTATTTGATTTCTAATTAGAGCCCTATTCAAAGCGCTCTCATCGAAAATCCGTGTATTTATTTTTTAACAAAATGGATTGAATTTCGTCGCATGCATACATACAGACTGGTACATCTTTACAAAATTATTGGAATGGGAAAAATGGGCGTACGAGTAACTATAACTACCTACATGATCCTTGGATACCTATATTATGCACATATTTAATTTTAATGATTATAATTTCCAAATTTTAAAAATTTGGTTATAGCGTAGTCAGTAAAAATTTACTTATGAGAGCAAAGACTTCACATTGAACTCATTTCGCTCCATTTTTACACATCAAATATGTTGCATAAAATGTTTTTCGAAGTAGCTGACGGTGCGGCGCGGCGCACTGCCTGACGGGCAAAGTTTACGGGACGATTGGACTGAATTGGAGCTGTATTGGATACTTTGGATTTAAAATTTGCATTTCAAGGACTCAAAATATTTATTTTTGAGCTTCAATGTTGCCATAAACTCTTAAGAGCAGATAACGCAACAATTGTTTACTTTAAAAATCGAATAAAGGTTTTTATAACGAACTACTTCGGCGATGTTATGAGATTGGGAATATTTCTACTATTGCCTGATTACGTCGTTACTAATCATGAATTCAGTAAGATAAACACGGAATATGAACATAAGTAACATAAATTGTTAATTGCAAGTAACTTGCCTCTCTATGTGTTCCTCCGACTCAGGCATTGTAAGTTAAAGTCACCGTGAACTGTGTTAATAGTATCGGAACAAATATTTTTATTTGGAATAAAATATTTGCTCACAGAATATGGCATCTACACGCTGACCTTACTCTGGGGGCAGCGAGATTACCAGGCAGTTGATGATAAATCAAAACCTTTTTGAGGCATAATTATTGTATTGACATGGTTTCATCTGCGAATCAAACTTCAAAGCAATATGATTCGTATATGTATTAAATTGCGGATATTTTTTCAAGAAAGTAACAGTAACTTTCAGTATTCTAATGCGAGTCATATAGAATTTAAATTTAATTAAAACAACAAATTTTGAACTATGTGACAGCTTTAACAGCTTTGTCCATAAACATAGTAGCAAAAGTCACATTATATGATAGTGTCTACAGATTTTTATAAAGTGTGGACGGGTTATAACCTAAAACCATATACTAAATAAAAAATACTACTTATACTAAACTAAATATTCAGCGTATTGGGACACCAATAAGATTTTGGGTTTTGTTTCTAAATTAAATAATTATTTAGCAGATAATTACCCTTTAAGATTTATCTTGTGAAACTAGCACTCTACAAGCGATTGCTTCCGCAAGAAAATGCAACCGATAAGTTTAATAAAATTAAATGAATGGGTCTAAATAAATCTTTCAAACTATAATAACCCGTTTAGATTAAAATTAAATTTCTATTGTTTTCGATGAAGCAGTTTGAAAATAGATCTCGGAGTATTTTGAGAATGGTCTAAGATAGCCCTGGAGTGAAACGAAGCCTAAAAATAGTATTTTAAAATGAATTAATTTTAATGATAATTCTGTGGAGCATTTTGCGAATTAATGTATGAGATTCTTTTCTTTTTTAACAAAAAAAAAAAAAATAATAATAATAATAAAAAAAAAAAAAAAAAAAAAAAAAAATAAATAAATAAAAAAAAAAAAAAAAATGGAGTAAGTACCACTCCGGGATTAAGCCTAAAAGTTTCCTATTTAAGAAAAACATCGCAACCCCGGTCCGGTGCCTTCCAACCCTTGCCTTTTATTTAAGAACATTACTGGGTAACATAAATTGTATACCTATACATAATCTGAACCTTAACTATGGTTTGTATAGAATCTATGTAAGAAATATAATTTTATTTGCGGCTGTAATGCCTAGTGAGTTTAAATAGCTGATAAACTGCCTTGCAAATTTGCGACGGTTTTACGAGTTTATATTAATAAATCCTAAACAGCTGGATGAACATATCACCATTATTAGCATGCTAGATCCGCATAAAATGCGAAAAGCTCACATACTCTTAGGTGTAACAAAAATAGGTTGAGAAGGCTACAGGTCGGAGCGATTGCTTTATATATTTTTTAAATAGAGAATATTTAAATTTATAATCTTGAAAACAGTGAAGTGGCAAAATCTATATTCAATATTTTTTTATGAATAGGTACTAATAATAATATATTATGTATCTAATCAATCAAATGCTTTTATTGGATTGATAACTTATTTGTTGAGATTTTAAAAGTTTTATAAATTGTTATGGATTAAAGATAGAGTTACCTATGGAACACATTATTTTGAATAATGTAGGTAACATAAATCAATACCAGAAGGGCATATATTATAACATTGTTTGTTTTTAAGCTCTTTGTCTGACGAAGGATCTCTAAACATCTGCATGTAATAATTAAATCGTCTTCGGTGGTGATCCAAAGTATAATTATGAATCAAACAAAACGTACCTTGTAGTTTGATTCCAATTATGCGAGGATCACCACCGAAGACGATTACACTCCCAACCCACCCTTGTGAAAGGACCCTTGAGTGAGCAGACAAACTAAGAAACAAAAATGTATATTTACACAGTTAACATCCTTTGTAGGTATATCTCTAAAAATAATGACCAGTTTCAGGCGCCCCTCTCCGGTCGTGGAAGGGAGACGGGAAGTCAAGTTTTGTATTTTATAGTGGTGAATATCTAAAGGTGTGAAGAAGATAGCACAATCCCATGTACTGCTGCATGTAATAATTAAATCGTCTTCGGTGGTGATCCTCGCATAATTGGAATCAAACTACAAGGTACGTTTTGTTTGATTCATAATTATAGAGTAACTTTAAAGTCCATGATAGAAATAATAAACAAAAAAAAAAATTGAAAATTTATAAAATAATGAAAGTTTTGACAACCTATCTTAACTTTAATAATATTACTTATTAATGATTATTTCTGTTTTATATTTACAGGTTCATTACATGTATTTACATATTCTATTATTATAATATTATTATGTAGTAACAATTGAAAACTACGACTGACAATTAATTTTAATTATCATAACTTTCTGGTATGTAAATATCGTTGTAATTACATTAAAATGGTAACTAATTAATTCGTAATCTTGTTATAAAATATAATTACAACAACAAGTGTAGATAAAATCTCAGCCAATATGAAAGGTACGGTATGTAGCTCGCATTCTAATGAGAAAAACAAACGCAGGGACAAAGTCAGGAAGGGGCAAAGGTCCAAAGAGCCCTCGTTGTACCTTACCCTACCTAAAAACCGATTCAGATTTTATGGTTATTTTAGTTGCTACTAATATTCTGCCCTCATAAGACCAAGAGCGGCATCTAAAATGCATTTTTAATGCGTGAAAAAACTTTAATAAATTTTATTGAGATACCACTCTTGGGTTTCTGAGGGTGCAGTATTATACGGAAGTATGTATGATATGTGTGTATATAAAATACTAGCTGACCCGTGCCCACTTCGTTGGGCATAATGTTAATTAAACCCGAAGCCATCGCGCGCCGTCCGGACCGTTTTTTCTCCGATTCACTTTGCAAAACGGACTACCACGTAAAAGCCTTTTTATTTTTCGGTTTTTTATATAACCTATGACACTCAGCAATAATGTGGCTTTCTATTGGTGAAAGAATTTTTAAAATCGGTTCAGTAGATCCCGAGATTACCCCTTACAATTTAACAAATATACAAACACACAAACTTTACTTCTTTATAATATTAGTATAGATTTGTCAGAGCATTACCTCAGACTTACGTTACCTATGGGTATAAAGATAAAGATAAAGAGCGGGCTCTTTTTCCGCAACTAGGCCGGTAATCGGCCCTTTTTGCGTGAACTACATATGCAGGTTTCCTCACGATGTTTTCCTTCACCGAAAAGCCAGTGGTATGTAAATTCGTACATAAGTCCTAAAGAACTCATTGGTACGAGTCGGGGTTTGAACCCGCCACCTCAAGAATGCGAAGCGGCGGTTCTCCCACTGAGCTACCACGGCTCGTTACCTATGGGTATACTACTATGGAGTTTCGGGGAATTATAGGTACACTAGAATCACATACTCAATCGGTTTTATGGAAGCTACTCACAATTTTAATAATATCACAGCACTTCACTATTCACAATCACAATCAGAGGACAGGCGGCTTAGCCTTCCCAATCTTCCATCTTTTATAATTATCGCCTCCGTATTATCCCTGGCACCGCCATCTTGTCGGTGCTCTCACGACTCGCTAGTCGTGAGAGTGACGCACCATCCGCCAGCCAGCCGACAGTGGTGCCACCATCAAGACGTGGGGGTTGCCATGCTAACATATTTGTTACCACGTATCTCCGTAACTACTACACTCATTTTGATTAAATTTGTACTCCGAATGTGTAGGCTATTTTTTATCCCGAAAAACGCAAGCAAAACCGCGGGCCATAGCTACTTTTTTATAACTCACACTTCATACCCGATGATTTGGTTTCTTAGGAAAAAGTATTTGCGAGAGCAAGACAGCTGTGCTCCGTGGAAAACCACACCAATTGGAACAATTTGACGAATTAATTGAGTAGTAATAATGGATTAATTTAATTAAAAGATTCCAGTAACTACTCATAAGGACACGACTGCTTTAGAATTAGTTTCTAGTTAGAGTAATTTATTTCGCTTATGGACAATTATTAGCAAAGGCGTGAATGTGAACTGCGGTATGTAATAATTGACGTTATAATAAGCATAAATCGATCTTTGAATAAAAAATATAACTGTATTTTTTGTTTTAAACTTGTACCTATAGTTTTGATAGAAAGAGGCAGATATATAAAGAGAAAAATATTGTTAATTAACAATTAATTTAACATATCATTTTTAGGTTTTCTTGCTTTTTCAGGGTTTCGTACCCAAGGGGTAAAACGAGACCCTATTACTAAGACTCCGCTGTCCGTCAGTCCGTCTATCCATCTGTCACCAAGCCATGAACCGTGTTGGTTAGACAGTAAAGTTGAAATTTTCACAGATGAATCTTTCGTCATTTCATGTATTTCAACTGTATTTCTATGTTCAATGTATTTCTATTGCCGCTATAACACCAAATACTAAAAAATAAAATAAAAATTTAAAGAGGCTGCCATGCAACAAACGGGTTTTTTCCCCGTTTCCATAGAAAATGGTGCGGAACCTTTCGTGAGCGAGTTGGCCGGTTTTTCTTTTTTCAGGAAATACTTTTCTCACAGAAATAAACCTCGTTTTTCTTAATCTGTTCAACTTTTACGAAATTGAGTAGATAATACATAGACATTGTACGTGTTTGAATATTGTTTGTGTTGACTTGTTATACATAGATACTTATTTCATATAAAATTAAAAAAATATAAGATATATTTAGATATCTAATGAAAAAAAAAATTAACAATGGAATTCAAAATAAATATTTAGTTTGATTTAGTCGAGATTTCATTAAAATGAAATCGATACCCCAAACCAAGGGCCTGAGTTCGTCCCATTAATGCGGTACAGGTGATCAATTAACACGACGCTGCGTAGAATGCGAAGTTGATCATTTGGCACCCTGCCTGGTGGCCACCAAGGTCACAGAATAACTTGGTATACCCTCATCATACTGGTTCCAAATATGTAGAATTGTAGAGCAAGTTATTTATTTATTATGTTTATGCTATTGAGTGACGAGACGAGCAAATCACTCGCCTGTTGTTAAGCGTAACGTTTGCCTAGAACAGGTCTGCGAAATCCAGAATTTTGAACTCTAACAGTTCAAGACCCTGTGCGACCCAGCACTGCGCTCGTCACCCTGAGACTGAGATAAAAGATGTTTAATCTCCTATTTGCCCTGAAATTTCACTGGAAACGTTGCCCTTCTTTCTGGAACACAGCAATGTTTGCACATTACTGCTTGGTGGTGGAATTAGTGGCAACGATGTGGTACTTCCCCAGGCGGGTATTGATCAAAAAAAAAAAACTGATGCCATAGATTTCATTAAAATTCCAAACCACAGAACTACAAAACCACAAGACAAACTATTACGCGTTAATAGTGAAGCTAATTAGTGGCGCCACAAAGTATGGCCACAGTCGTAAACGCCCACATCCGAATATTCCATACATGTCGCTTAGCACGTGTGTATGGACTCACCTTAAGGCGAGTGGCCTTAGTCCAGTCAGGGCCAGCGCCTCAGTATGTTGCACTCAGGCTACGAGTGTAGTGACGAGCGATAGCGGTTGCATTTTATTATTTACTAGCTGCACTGCGCCCAGCGGTTTCATCCATTTTTTCTACTAAGCCGTTTGTTTTGAGGTGATAAAATAATTAGTCGTGCTGTTTTCGAATCTCTGCGAGACTAACGAACGGCGATTTGTTTTTATTTGTATACAACAAAATAACAAAAGTCGAGAATTATTGATGTGGTCTTAAAACTTAGATCCAGTCTGTCTATCCACGAGTTGACCAAACCAAAAGCAAGCAACAATTTGATCTTAGACTCCGAAACTTTAGTCTATGCTCAAATTGTTGCCCTAGATTACAATTTACAAGTATATATACTCGTAGCTCTGACGCTTGTCTGTATTTAGGATTCCGTTTGACAATAACTTGCATATTACTGCGCGTAATTGACTAAATTTTTAATGGAAATCAGTAAGCAAGTAATGCATAAAAATACAGATATATTTTTAGTTCACATTTCCACTAAATTGGTTGAGAGTAAGTGAAGCCTTAGAGTTTGCGAGTCACTGTTAAATTTGTAAAAGCAGCAGTAGTTGTAGATATAGAGAGGTTGATACTATTTCAAAACCATTGACATGAATTTAAAAGATAATAATATTGTATTGTACTTAACTAAAAATGCTCCAAATCAAAAATTTCTAATCCTAATCCTAAACCGCTCCCGCTCCGCCAACCGCTCCGCTTATCACCCCACTCTCATCCACGCGATAATTTTGGCCAAAGACTGAAGGTGAAAACTGTGTATTTACGCGACTCGTGCGACGACTGCGTCGGTTCGCACACTTCCTGCTTCATGTGTAATGTGTGTGTGACGTTTACAGTGCCACGTGGCTTACACTGAATGTGGGTGAGGGCTTCAGGATGCTGGCAGGATGCTGTCACTTTTTTGGGGTCCGTATATTTAAATTTACTTGTATCACAAGGTCGTATCATTGATTAAGTACTATCAGGCAAGATGGTAGTCAAACGCAAGCCTATAGTTTTAGGTCGCCTGTAGACCTTTGACAGATTCATATTCATATAGTTTGCGAGAACATGTTATGTAAAAATATTCCATGGAATAATAACCATGATATGTCTTGGCGGTTGTTTGTCCTAGAAAACCGAGAAGAAGAACCGAGGCCTACAGTCAAAAGTGTCATCCGAAGATCCATGATAAGAAGCAAATAAGTTAAGCGCTTTTTGTTTTAAATCGCAGAACTAATCACAAGACAAAATACAGTGTGTCAAAAACCACGTTATTTTAGTGTTATAAGGTTTACCACTTTTAGTTCTACTTTTGGCCACGTTCATTGAAAGCTGTGCCTCAATGTATGTTTGTATCATACACCTGATTTGTATGTAGATTTGCATGACATGCGATTATTCATGTAACTATTGAAGTGCGAATTTGTGTTTTCTGCGAATATAACTAATAGCAGTTCAAGGGTTTTTCAATTTTCTGACAACGAAATGAAAAAGGAAATGATGCTTCACCAAAATAGCACAATTTTAAAACGAGTCAAAAAGTACTTGTTATTCTTCATGCTACTAATATTATAAATATCAAAGTTTGTATGTTTTCATGTTTGTTGCTCAATCACGGCAGAACAGATTTGGATTAAATTTTGTGTGAATGTAGCTTATACCCTAGATTGATATTTAGACTACTTTTTGTTACGGAAAATTGTATAGTTCATATAGGATAGCGGGTAAAACATCGAGGCGCAGCTTGTACGAGTATTTAAATATTTTGAATAAAGGCGACTTACGCGTACACGAGAAAGCTCTTTATAATAATACAAAAAAATGCAATCATTTTGACATCTACATGGAGATCTTATTTAGCATATTTTTGGAAGGTTCACGACGAACAAGAACACTCGAATTTTCTGTCTTACTTATTACTTTATTAGCAGCAACCTGCGGTTTCACATTCATTTCCGGGTTTAAAAGTAGCATGTTTGCTGGTCTAAGGTACCTCTAAGTTACATACTAAATTGTATCCAAATCTGTTCAGCCGTTTTAGCATGCTTGAGCAACAAACATCAGAACATCCATACTTTGAAATTTATAATACACTAGCTGACTCTTGCCCACTTCGTTGGGCATAATGTTAATTAAACCCGAAGCCATCGCGCGCCGTCCGGACCGGTTTTTCTCCGATTCACTTTGCAAAACGGACTACCACGTAAAAGCCTTTTTAATTTTCGGTTTTTTATATAACCTATGACACTCAGCAATAACGTGGCTTTCTATTGGTGAAAGAATTTTTAAAATCGGTTCAGTAGATCCCGAGATTACCCCTTACAATTTAACAAATATACAAACACACAAACTTTACTTCTTTATAATATTAGTATAGATACCTATTATTAATTAGATACTACTATATATTTAGTACATTATGAAAAGTTCTTGCCAATCTAAATATTATAATTATTTATAGAAGCGACAAGGAAGCTGAATTTACCACCTATCGTTAAAGAAAGCAGAATTGTAATTTAAAAAAAAAACTTTATTTCCACGGATTCTAAGGCTACTTACTATACGTACCTACATTGAATATGAAGCAGAGAGGGCCGCAATACTAACCAGTTGATTTTCATAAACCCCGCTCTTCTTTTTAACCGACTTAAAAAAGGACACAGTTCTCAATTCTACTTTTTGTTTCTTTTTCTTCCCTTCGCTTCAGGCACCTTTAAACTGCGATTCCCAAATCTCTCAAACAAAATTTGATCAGAAGACTCGTTTTTTTCAAACGGCGGCGTCAATTTTCGACGATTACTCTCTGACGGGGTGAGTTGTAAAACTACTGAAGTAATATAAGAATTATGCCTGCGTTTACAAAACTGTAGTGAGGTTGCGGGAAATTGGCCAGTGAAACGTTATTCTTGATGTGACTATTCGAGACAAACGTGAACAAAATGACTAGGCGATTATAGATTATTTTACAAGGAATTTCGATGTAACTTGGTATTTACGATTTTATAATTTTTTTTTGTCGTCGGGATTTTTTGATATGGCGGGTATTTTCCTCAAAAAGCGGGAAAATTTGCTGCAGTGCCATTTACCGGCCGATTTCAATAAAATTTTGCTGAAATGTTTGGAATCTAATTCTTAGCAAGAATTTCAAATATGAGTAAAATCAGTCAAGAGGTTGTCAAGATAAAAGACTGTAATTGTGATTGTCGCAAAAATATTCTCGCGAGGTCTACTGTTCGCAGAACTACTAGTTATTTAACAAGCATCTCAAAACTAAAACTAATCTCTGTGTTACAATTTTCTATGTGTAAAATCCAATTCTAGTCAAACCCAGCCGTGGTGACATCTGTGTCCGGTTTACGCGCCATCAAAGCCTGCTCAGCGATAATGCCCGCGAGTGCTGCTCTCGTAAAAATATAACGCCTCAAGTCATCCCTGTGTGTGTGAGGAGGCGGCTGAAACCTTGAGACCTATATTACACTCATCATAATCATATTAGGCCTTATTTAAAGACTTCTTAAAGGTAATTATTGCTTGAAGTTTTCCGTCTTGTTTTCGCACGTCACTCCAGCGGGAAGTTGTCAAGCATTTTAAACAGTGACTAACTTTTAGAAGTGTTTATGAGTAAGAACCGTAGTGTATAGAGCTAATATATTTGATCTATTGAGCTGGTTACTGTAAGAATAAACAGCCTTCTTCTTAATCCATACTATTTGATATTTCAATCGGGGTGCTATTATCGATATTTTAGTTTAGATACGCTGTGATAGTGTATTCTATCTCCACTGTTACTCATGTAATTATGTGTATTTTAGAATATGTGCGTTTGGTTTAGGATCAAAAACAGTTGAAAACACCACTTTTGCTCACACATGCGAACGATTGTGAGAAAAACTGGAGTTTTTAAGTGTTTTCGATCTCAATCCAAACGCACCTTATGATACAACGTGCGGTTTTGACACACTTTATTATGATAAACACGGAAAGTACTCTCACGTCGTATAGAGTCGGATAGGTACTCCAACTATAGTTTCGATCACTTTCGGCGATCACTTTGATTTGATTTGAAGCTATTTGATTTTCAAATGTCTCGTTATTCGATTGATTTTCGAATGTTAACGCTGCAATTAATAAATTAAAAGTTTCATCTATTTTTTACGGAGACTCAAAAATCCCTGTGTCGCGATCGAACTACCCACGTTTGTCGCCGGCTTTTTGCTGGCACTATTTCATGTTGACTTTAAAACTGCATGACAAAGCAGCCGAATGTAAATAAACAATATTGAAATTCGATGACATGCAGATTTACATTGCTTTGACTGAATAAATTGCAAAATGGATGTTCGAGTAAATATCACATTATTTACCTTTTGGGAATGTGTAATAAAGCTGGATAAATAAACTGCAATGATTCTCTGTACTTTTGTAAACCTAACTATGACAATTACCGGTATGACACTGTTTGTTTATTTGGTTTTTATTTTACTTTTTTGGGGAAACGTTTAAACCAATATCTGCAAAACATGTCGGAGGCATGCAAGTGCCCTAAAAATTATATTATAACATTAGATGTACTCGGCCGATGTGACTTGCTATTTTAGGTAAATTTACAGACTACCTGGGAAACTGGCCTAATTACAAGTATGTATGGAACAGATGATTTATTTTCGCGAATTCTAGGTTGGTTCCATAGCAAAAGTTGTTCATAATGATGAGAGCTAAGGGCCCTTTTCCGGCTTAGCATACCTTTTTTTATATGCCTGTTCACATAAAGCAAGTTCAGCATTGAAGAATTAGGAGGTTAAATGCAAACGAATAATGTCAAATAAAACTTCTAGGTACCTATTAGAAAACCCGCCGAAGCCGATACAAAAATTACCTTAACCGTTTCTCCAAACTATAACCACTCCAATCAGCGGTTCTGCGAAAGCCTATCGATTCCCTATCGGCTGCAGACCGCAGACCTTGGCGTGACAGACGGACAGACAGACAGACAATGGGCGATAAGGGAAGCCTGCGGTCGGCGGGGAAACCATCACTTTTGCATACATGGCACGCGCGTGATAGCTGCCGGTAGAAAATGTGGATAAGGCATTTGTGAAGCAAACTTGGTACATGGAAACCAGGTTTTTTTTATAACTTTTATTTAACTTGCAACATATATGTAACTTATGTTTGTTTGGGAATCTTGCAACTTAATTTTGAACCACTTTCCGATATCAGATTGAGCTGAAATTTGGTATACGTGTGTAACGCTGTTGACAATACAATAAAAGCTAGTTTAAAAAAATACTTTTAAAATTAACTCATTTATTTATTTATTTAACCTTCACTGTTTCCACTTCTGAGCAAAGGGCTCCCCATATTGTTTCCATTTTTTCCTGTCATGGGCCAGCGCCGTAGAGTTATTTTTAAACTTCTCTAGTTCGTCGCGTCTGAGAATACCCAGTCCGTGGAGACCACAGAAATATTTATTCCTAGAAATAACAGTGTTTTTTGACAAATACCTGCCTGTGTTGGTGTTTTCATTATAACTTAAGTAGAAAAATGATCTACTGTGAGTGTGACATGTCGATCATTCCACAGTCCTATAAAGTTTTCAGTACGAACAATTCTTGGACAATAAACTGTTCTATTTTCTTCCAATTCCAGAATGAATAATATAATTTCGTAGCTCATGGCTCCTACATTTTTATTAATGCAAATCTTATGATGCGCTGTCAATTATTACTAATCTCCGATACCGTGGCACCGAGCCAAGGGGAGGAAAAAACACATTTTGCACGCTTATAACCTATTTATATGCAATATACGATTAAACTCGATATGGTAATACGTGACTGCCTGCCTTTTATGGGATGTTTATCGGTGCGGTGCGCGTCTATCTGTTTATTGGTCTATGGCTGCTAAATGTGTCAGTTCGGAGTTTGACAGAAAATTATTGAAAAGGGTTGGTGTTGTGGAATTGTGAGGGAAATAAGTTCGGAGATAGGTTGAGTGTCCCTAGTGATAGCACTGCGAAAAACACGTTTCACTTAAGTAATATTAGATATCTATAAGTGTGAAAGTGAGATTTTTTTAGTGTTTGTTTGTAACGCATTCACGCCTTAACTGCTCACTAAACCGATTGCTAGCATAAAGTTTTGCATACAAGTTGTCAGGTGTACAGAAAGGCACATAGGCTGTTTGTCATCGTTTAAATAATTACCGCAGCACTGCAGCCAGTGTAATATAAATCTAAAAGGTAAATTAATAAATTGCACAAGGACATCGAGCAGTGAATAATATAGGATAACCTCAGATAAACCTAGAGAGAAAGATGAAGCACTGCGTTGGATTTGAGTTAAACCAAGAACTCCTCTATTTTGCGTGTACCCACATAAGACGCACACGGTGACATATCAACTCCCTTAATCGGGGCACTGTAGAGCTCGCGCAAAAGTAGATGAGTTCTTAGCTTCACCTAAACCTAACGCAGTGCTCGATCTTTCTCTCTAAGTTTGTCTAAGGAGATAACCGAATCAAGTGACTTAATACTTAGCCTATTTGTTGTCTCTCGAAAAATCATACTAATAATATATAGGTAATTGTAACAGTTTCATCTTTGTTGCTCAATCACGAAAAAACGGCAAAACAGATTTAAACGAAATCTGGCATGAATAGGTATAGCTTATACCTTAGATTAACATAATAGGCTCTTTTTATCCCGGAAAATGCGGGTAAAACCGTGGGTGCGGCTAGTAGGTACATAACCCGAGTACGTACGGGCAACATTTCGTCGGCTGCACGTAGTGATACGGTCGGTGGCCCAGATTGTTCGGGCCATTATTTTTTTCGGGCCAGAGATATGCGTTTTTCGCTTTTTTTATTGCAGCGCTTGCATTGTTCTGTTCGAAAGATGTTAGGGCGGATACACACTGGACACGGAAGATACGGAATACGTGCTTTTTCTTGGGTTACAATAAGTAAAATAAAGTGGTTCTTTATTGACTCCAGATAGGAAATTACAAACACAGTAAAACACACAAGAGAAAGGCACAAAACCTGTTGTGTCTTTCTCTTGTGTGTTTTATCGCTAAGTGATCTCTTCACGACTACCTATGGTAGTGTAATAAGATCAAATAATAACAACAGAAAAATGCAATAAAAATTATGTAATTACATTAACAGTGCTAAAGACAATAATCCAAAATAAAAAAAGCAACAAACAGTTGAATTGAGAACCGTCTCCTTTTTGGAAGTCGGTTAAAATGGGTTAATAATGGGTTGTTATTAAATGAGTTAATGCTAGGTTGGCATTTTACTTGATGAAAAATGACGGTTAGGTATAGGTATGCTTCATGTTTTACCTCTATAGTTGTATCAAGAGCAGGGATCACCAATTAGTTTCATTTGACGTCCGCTTTTTTAAATAAATATTATGACCTTTGCCGTCCGTGTCCATTTTACACTAGTGTATATTGACTGGAGTATCAAGTTTTAACAACATTAAAAACGTTCGTACATTTTTACAAGTTTTTTCCATTTATAACTTTATTTTGCTTTAATTTCCACAGCAAAAACTTACCATGATATGCTAGTAATAAACCTGCAACTGTCGTTAACAGTTTTGACATATTCGGCAAAACGACCATTTGACGACTAAACTATTCGGCGAAATGTCCACTCCAACGAATCTTTACAGCTGTAAGTTTTTTTTTTTTTTTTTTTTTTTTTTTTTTTTTTTTTTTATGTAATTGAGTGACGAGACGAGCAAATAGCTCGCCTGATGTTAAACGTCACGTTTGCCCAAAACAGGTCTGCGCTACCCAGAATTTTGAACTCACAGAATTCAAGACCCTGCGCGGCACAGCACTGCGCTCGTCACCCTGAGATATAAGTTGTTTAATCTCCCATTTGCCCTGTAATTTCACTGGAAACAATGCCCTTCCAACCGGAACACAGTAATGTTTGCACATTACTGCTTGGCGGTGGTATAACTGGCAAAGGTGTGGTACTTCCCCAGGCGGGCTCTGCAAAAGAGCCCTACCACTACAAGTTGTAAGTTGTTACAGCTGTAAGCAGTTAGTCTTAGTTTTTTCTTTACCCGGGCAAAGTTAATTGAAATAAAACACTGTGGTCCCAGCTTTACCCAAAACTAAAGATTTATAAAAATGTACACGGCTCGTCGCGTGGCCACCAGCAGAACGGCCGGGTCCGCATCTCGTGATACCATTCAATGGCAACTGGTACACTGGCAGACACAATTGTTAGCTTTTACAAGCTTTTATTTAACTTGCAATATATGTAACTATGTTTGTCCGGGTGGAATCTTGCAACTCAATTTTGAAGAAGATATCTTCAACCGATTGAGCTGAAATTTTGTTGTGCACGTACACGAGATAGATAAAAAGTATCAATACACGTTTAGTTTGGATGGCAAAGGATGGTTAGCTATGTGACGTCATTCTAAATCCAACATGGTGGAACACCCAAAATGGCGGACAAGCTGCATTTATTCAATGACTAGCTGCGCCTCGTGACTTGACCCACTTTTCATTAAAGCGAATTTAATAAAAAAAACTTTGTTGAAATCGGTCAAGCTGTTTTTGAGTTTTAGCGAGAGTAATGAACAGCAATTGATTTTTATACGTAAGAGAAGAAGAAGAAAGAGGAAGAAGATAGGCGTTTGACCGCCATGCTTGATGGTAAGCAATGATGCGGTCTACGTCCGTCGCTCGTAGACCGCATCATTGCTTTCACGCTTGCCTAGAAAAAATTGATTCACTCTCGACTCGAAGATACCCATATTATATCTATCAGAGAACACCTTCTTTCTACCTTTTTGCCACTATGACAATTCAGAACTAGGAACGTGTAGGAAAACTTAGATTTTATTATATATTAGGTAGGGTAGTGATGAGGACGCTCGCATATACAATGAAACTTGAGAAATTCGCCTTATACAAAACTCATATACGAATAGAAAAAGTGCTCAAAAGAAATCAAGACGGATTTATGTCGCAAAATTGACTATTGAATGTGTCAACTGGAGTGAGACTACGACCAATCCACCATGGAGAGTATTGGAGAGCGCTCCTGGAAGCGGAAAAAATGGAGAGAAAAAAAATTACACTGACAAATAAATAAAAGAATTATTCAAGAATTCATCATTCTTTTAGCGGAACTTAGATGCGCACTTTTCTCAGTGTAGGTAACATTTTAAACATCGATTTTTTTAACTCAACGGGAAAATAAAAACAAAAAAACGTAATTCTGAGTTATTTATACTCCTACGTCAAATTACAACAAAAAAAAAAAAACAAAAGGGTTTATTTCTTATTGCTATTGTAAATTATTATGTAAGATGTACCTATACGGGCTGACTGGTTAGACACTTGACATATCCTAGGTTATTATAGTACTCATCATTATGAGCAACTTTTACTATGGGACCAACCCGGAATTCGCGAAAAAAAAATCAGCTGTTCCATACATTTTGTCAAGTGTCATTGACATTTTTCTATGGAACAGCTGATTTTCTTTTCGCGAATTTCGGGTTGGTCCCATAGTAAAAGTTGTTCATAATAATGAGTACTATGATAACCTAGAATATGTCAAGTGTCTAACCAGTCAGCCGGTATATTATTTCATTTCAACCTATTGATTTACCATATTTTATTTATCTCAATCCGAAAAGGCATCTGACAACCGTTTTCTGCCTTAAAAAGTTTCCCAACAATTTTCCTCGCGACTGCTCACCAAAAAATTTGGCCAGAATCACTGTAGCATATCTAAACGATACCTATGCAAATACGTAACAGGAAACGTGATTGATATGGTCATTCGCCGAATTTATACGTAATTATTTCTTTTTATAGCAACCCCACAGTTTATGTACCTTTAAAAGTTTTAAGTGTTGTTTGATGGGGTTTTTGTTGCCACATTCTGGAGATAAGAAGTTTTAAACTAAATCTTGTGTTTATAAACATTACAAGATACACATAATTTTGTTTGAGTGAGGTGTAAGTGGAGACCTATGTACGAGTATTATTCTCAGGTGAAAAACGGTTAAATGTAAATAAATAAAAAAACAAAAAATATAAAAAAAATATAAATTAATATAAAATATGGGTTCGTATACGAAAAAGTGTAAAATAATTACACCAGAATAGATATGTTTTAAAGGTTTTAGATATAGCTAATCGAAATTCACAATGGAAAAAGATAAAGATACTTACAAACATTGTACTATTTTTTAGATTTTGTTAAAATATTTTCAGATATTTTCTATTCTAGTTTTCGCACATTTTTCTTTGATTATGTAACTGAATAAATCTTGATCAAGAAAATAAGGGACTTTATTTATTGAAAAATGAAACGATGCAAGAATTTGAGTAAAACTACATAGCTGGTACAATCAATTAGGGATAGGTAATTCTATGTGCAAATCAGTTTGGTTTTCTTTTCATAACTAAACAGCTGTCTCAATCTATATAAATTAGTAACTGAATAAATCTTGATCAAGAAAATAAGGGACTTTATTTATTGAAAAATGAAACGATGCAAGAATTTGAGTAAAACTACATAGCTGGTACAATCAATTAGGGATAGGTAATTCTATGTGCAAATCAGTTTGGTTTTCTTTTCATAACTAAACAGCTGTCTCAATCTATATAAATTAGTAACTGAATAAATCTTGATCAAGAAAATAAGGGACTTTATTTATTGAAAAATGAAACGATGCAAGAATTTGAGTAAAACTACATAGCTGGTACAATCAATTAGGGATAGGTAATTCTATGTGCAAATCAGTTTGGTTTTCTTTTCATAACTAAACAGCTGTCTCAATCTATATAAATTAGTAACTGAATAAATCTTGATCAAGAAAATAAGGGACTTTATTTATTGAAAAATGAAACGATGCAAGAATTTGAGTAAAACTACATAGCTGGTACAATCAATTAGGGATAGGTAATTCTATGTGCAAATCAGTTTGGTTTTCTTTTCATAACTAAACAGCTGTCTCAATCTATATAAAATTAATAAAAATGACCGAGACATCATATTACCACCTTAAAATCCATTACATGCTGCAACGTGGGAACTGTAAAATTACGAACAAAGCCGCAAAACACAGCCAGTATCTAGTATCCAAAGTTGTATCTCCAAGTTGGTAGTTCCTCCACCACCCAACTCCAATACGACACTGCATTCAGACTAATTTGAACAGACTGGTCCACTTAGTAAGTCCGGGGTCTAACAGACGTATACCCCGTCTAACAGACGTACACCCCATCTATTACACGTATGTATACGTCTATTAGACGTATATCTGAGTAATTAGTTAATCTAGACGGCACTGTCCGCACAGTATCAGTATTTCGTCTAGAAACTTCCACCACGTTAAACAGGTATTCGATGGTCACAGTGCAAGGATGTTTGCAGATGATGTTCAACTTCTTCGGTTTAGGCATTGCAGTGTCGACTCTTGAACATAGGATCTTAAGCAATGACAAATCGAAAAAGTCTAAACCATTCTGGACTCACGACTAACCTGGCCTAAACTGGCCTTAGTTAGGGTTAATTTATTAGAAACGTAGACGTTTTTCTTGATTTTTTTTTCTATTTGTTTTCTTATATTTTTTAGTATTTAAGTAGGTATTTAGCTTTGTTTCGTTTAGCGCAGGTACAATATATCCATTAAAATGTGATGAAAATTATGGAAATCACTGGTTAAAAACCGCAAGGCGCAGTTAATGTTTCTTTTTTATCTATCTATCTTTTATTGGTACGTAATATTTTTCAGTAAAGATATTTAGTCTTCCAGATCGATCTCTCGATTTTCGATCACTTGCCAGTTTCGACCAGTCTCTAGATCAGTCTCTCAATCAATCGTCCAAGAACGCACAGAAGGCGTTCCGCCGCGCCGCCGCCGTTCCAATATTTGGAAGGAGATATTTGAAAGGAGATGGGCTTTGCATTGATGGACATTTGTTCAGGAGTTCTGTCAACCTATGCTGCCCTGTGTAATTTGACAAAAAACACTTCAGATTAGCAGAATTACCTACTGGTACACCCTACGCTATATCATCAAAACATTAAGAACACAGAGAGCTCGACTGTGGCGCTGCATTCACCAAGTTCCCTGTCTTGTGCCGCGTCCTGCAGTCTACGAGTGAACTTGCCTTTGGACGGGGTTTCAATACAGTTTGCAAATACAGAGATGAGTAATTAATTAAATAGTGGCACTGAATAAAATATCTATCTGTCTTACTGGTAAAACCTACGCTATGGTCATCAAAACATTAAGAACACAGAGCGCTCGACTGTGGCGCTGCATTCACCGAGTTCCCTGTCTTGTGCTGCGTCCTGCGGTCTGCGAGAACTCAATGCCTTTTGACGGGGTTTCAATACCCTTTGCAAATACAGAGATGAGTAGTTAATTTAAATAGTTTGAATTGCAATATCACATTGGTATCTTGTTTCTTGCGAGTTTAGATTTGATTTGGTCTTGAAAGCAGTGGTCAAATGAAGCTGGTGAGACTGCGGTCTGTTTGTTATCGGTTTTAAACTTTGGGATAGTTTTAGTAGGAAGTGGAGTTGTGTGCAGTGTGTGTATTAGGTTTTAAAAGGCATTCTAATTATGTAAAATGATTTACCTTAAATATTTCTCAAATTTAGTTGTGATTTAGCCAGTTCTGGCACACACAGGTACCTATACTTTTTTTATCAGCATACAATTCCAGCGGTTGTGAGACCCTATCGAGAAATTTTCGAAGTTTGAGGATCAAACTTCAGGGTGTTGTCTTGTCATAATTCTAGCCGAATTGGGTCGACTTTCGAAAAAAAAAAAACTGATATCAAAGGACGTTAAGGAAAAGGCTTTGGAAAAAAAGGAAAAAACTCAGTTGACATAGACAGAGTATTTAAAATCCAGAAACGCTGTGTTAGGGTGTTAAATAGAGCGTGGTTTTTAGAAAGCTGCAAGCCACTATTTAAAAAATGTAGTATACTTCCTTTACCGTGCATGTACATAAAATCAATTTGTTATTTTATCAAAGACCATCCTGATTATTTTAAAAAACGAGGCGAAGTTATGACTCGGCAAAAGAGAGCTAAGTTCACAAACTTATTATATCAACCTTCTGCCTGTAAGTATATTTACGAAAAAAATGTTTATAATATGAGATTTCGATTTATAACAATGTACCAAATGACATAAAATTGCTTAACGGACTTAAATTTAAAAAATCATTGACAGACTGGCTACTTAGCAAATGTTTTTATAGTGTTAAAGAATTTATTAATTTTAAAGATAAACACTGAATAAATATTATAATTAACATAATAGATACTAATACGATTAAATATTTGCTCGTCTGCTTGCAGGCTAATTACAATTACTATTTACAAAACTATTATTTTTAAGAACGTTATGAAATTGTATTACAAATAAATGATTTGATGGACGTTTTTGTCTACGACGACGACGTTTACGTTTACGTCGGGACGTTTTACTCGATAAACTCTTGAGCCTCCCAAAACCACACCAAACCAACCAAACTGCTTTACAATCTCTCCATTCCAATGAGCTAACTAAAATAGACATTACGAAGTACAAAGTATTTTCTACAAAGAACCATTTTTTCGTTGAGAGCGCGCCCAGCCAAGTGTGTGCGCAGATAAACAACACTCGCAGATAGCATCTGCGGATCTCATTACACGGTACGGCTTTATGGCGGGAAATATGATTTATTTAAGTACTCGTGCTTACTATTTTATCTGTGTAAATAATTATTTTTGTACAAAAAATAGTGCGGAACCTTAGTACTCGGTAGGGCGTATAGGCTGCTACTATACACAAGGTGAAGTAGTGTCGAGTTTTTCGCATTCTATTTAAGTCTGAAAAAAAGTCAAAATATAAATTTCCATTTTTCGTTTATGGTAATTTTTTTTCGTCTGTCTATGGCAAACTTGCTTTAAACTAATAGAGGTGGTACAGTAGCCAATAAAAAAAAATCACACTATTTTCCTCGATCTTCATTTCCTCTACTTTTCTTCTTACTCAGTTGAAAATAGACTTCAACTAGACTGAAACTAAATAAATTGCAAACGTATTCGTAAAGGCAACCTTCAATGCTTCAAGGCGAGACAACTGCTACTTACGGACTCGGATATACTAAATTACGTACCCAGTGAAAACTGCTATATACCTAAAACTATGTAGGTATAAACTGGAGTCATAAAGCGTTTCCTTCGAGATATCGAAATTGCGCAGTAAGGATTCGACCTCACTAGGGTAATAGTCCTGAGCTGCACTAGGAGAGGTGCGACTCGACTCGACATGGCGATAAAATAATTACCAATATTACCTATGTACCTACCTATGTCAAAGATTGTATGTTTGGATGTTTTGATCTTGGAAATTTTAACGGTTTCTGTAGAATAGCGGCTGGAACCGAGAGGCACAGCTAGTACAGTATGAAGCTCTAAATATTGCAAGCATAAATTAGAAAAAAAAACACACTATAGGTAGATTTAGTGGCCTATTCTGCCTTATTAGTTCCTAGTTTTCTACGGATCGGAACCCTTCGTCCGCGAGTCGGACTCGTACTTGGCCGGTTTTTTGGGTGTTCGTTTCGTATGTCCCAGGGTAGCAAGCACGGTGCAGTGCCACACAGAATTTAAATTTTTAAGCTCAGTGCCACTGCAATTGGTATGGGCAGGCGTGATGCTGAACATCAGGCTAGCGTCTTGCTTGTCTCGTTATTCCGTTACATGAAAAAAAAACTAAAAAAATTATATTATCGCATCGCCCGCTGTCTCATGTATTGCGGTCTTACCTTTATGAACAAAGACAGTTTGCTCCCAGACCTTGACATTCTGAAGTCCTTCCGCCAAGGTCCCTCAGACCTTCGTAAGAATACTAGAAGTCGCGGTCACCTGGTTACTTCGTTATTTATACTTAAACTTCTAGTGCTAATCTAATCATCCAAATACATACAGGGTTGTAAGGAAATATACCAAGTCGAAAAGGGCTCCGACTCCCGAGTACTCATCATTGTGAACAACTTTTACTACTAATTATGGAACCAACCCAGAAATCGCAAAAAAAAAAAAAACGTTTTTCCAAATATGTACAACTTTATCCCAACCAGTAGAGCCAACCTGAGATCCAGAGACGGAGTCAAATCGAGTCAAATCAATTCCAATTTTGGGTTTTTCAAGGTCAGAGTAAATAAGTATCTTCTATGTCTGCGTGCTTCATCTTCGACCACATCGCTTACCAACAGGCGAGTAAGGTAAAACGTGGACTTATTCGCGTTAAAAAAATCTTTCGACAGAACAGACAGAACTTATATCTCAGGGTGACGAGCGCAGTGCTGTGCCACGCAGGGTCTTGAATGCTGCGAGTTCAAAATTCTGGGTCTCGCAGACCTGTTATGGGCAAACGTGACTTTTAACATGAGGCGAGCGATTTGCTCGTCGCGTCACTGAATTACATAAAAAATATATACCTATAAATAAAGTCCCATCCAGCTGCGAGCACTAAACTTAGTACGCATTTGATGACAAGGGCTAGCCTTAGCCCATACGAATTCACTTATCCTTTCATGACCTCTAGACTGTACTTAGACTATTAGACTACAAACGGATTAGCTAATAGTCCAAAATCGATCACCGGCTTGTATGCGGTAATTGAAATTGTTTCCTTAGTGATACCTGAAATAGGTACATTTGCGTAATTCGACGGTTTTAGATTGGTACAAGTTAAGAGTGGCATATAAAACTTTTGCTTTCTGTACTAATACAGGGCTGTTGCTGTGCTGTACTGTACAGGCTGTGCTTAGCCGGGAAAGGCTTATATAGCACTTGTTATTGTAAACAACTTTTACTATAAGACTACATAATTAAGCTGTGTGTATATTTTTACCGTCCTACTAATATTATGTGAAAGTTTGTATGTTTGTTAGTCAATCATAAAAAAACGGATGAACGGATTAGGATGAAATTTGACACGAATGTAGCTTATACCCTAGATTAACATAAATGCTACTCCCGGTAAACGCAGTTGAAACCGCTTTACTCTACCCACTTATCCCACAGCTAATAAATAATTCATAGTTTCAAGTACAAGCCATCACTTGCGGCACACGTAAAACTTGTCCCGCGACAAGTCACAGTTACGCCTCATTTCAATGTGACTTGGAATACCATTTACAGTTTCAATGTGAAGCACTATTAGATGACGTCATAGTTAGTCTTGTTTACGAGAAAGTAGGCAAAGAATAGAATAGAATATTTTATTGACTAATTAGACATTTCTAAACTTAAGTAAATAAATCTGTCGAAGCGAAAACTCGCATGTTGAGGGTTCTGAATCGAGCGCGGAACCCTAAAATCGCATCTAAGACAACACAAATCAAAAACAATACGAGATAAAATACAAATTACGGTAGTGAGATGATATGACTAAGACCATTGAAGCAAGATCCTTTTATTTTTCATATTTTTGGTATTTTAAAGAAAAACTATTAAGTTGGGAAACTTCGCTAAATTTTTTCTGTCTAGTTCACATAATTACCCATCATCATAACATAACTAAAAACATGTTTATACCGTCATGTATAAAGAGTAAAATAATAAGTCTCGTAAATCTGACAAAAGTGATAAGTTATTAGACATTCATAATTGACTGTAGAGGGTACATAGCAGTGGTGGATTTACCAGCAGGCTGAGTAGGCTGGAGCCTAGGGCGGCAGATTTCAGGGGCGGCAGTTTTCAGGGGCGGCAGTTTTCAGGGGCGGCAAATTCTGGGGCAAGTTTTTTTAATATCGGACATGATTTCTGAACGAAAGTATTATTGTGAGCAGGGACGGGGGACGGGGCTAGTGTCGAATTGTTTAGGTCGGTAGGGGCGGCAAAATGTTGAATAGCCTACGGGCGGCAAATGTGTAAATCCGCCACTGGTACATAGGCATACAGGGTTCTAAGGAAAGGGTATGCAGAGCCGAATAAGGCTCATAGTACTCATTATGAACAACTTTTACAATGGGAACATCCCTGAAATAAAAAAAAAATTTGCCGTTTCATAGAAAAATGTTAACGACACTCGACATAATGTATGGATTTTGGAAACGTTTCAGTTTTCTTTTCTTTCTATTTGTTGTTCTAGAAATAGGTACCCACATATTATTTCTCCTTTAATCTAAACGAAATTTAACCCAAAATTCTCCGAATTCACTAAAATAGGTATTCGAAACCAGCACAATAATAAATTATTTTTATGAGAAAATAAATAAATTAATTTGTAAGAACATAAAATTAGTGGGATAATTATACTAAAAAACCGCGGCGTCGTTTGACTTAAAGGTAGCAACATTGTTAGTAGAGATCTGAGAAATTGCCGACTTTGATGTAAATTGCATCAATTTTTTTTATGATTTTGTTAATTGTAATTTAAAAATTAGATTTATACAGTCGTACCTATTAATTTAGATCTATAATTAGTTTCGCTTAGTTAGTTAGTTTTGCCTATAGTTTTTGATGTCGTAGGATTTTATTGAATAAATTGAATGCAATAATTTGATTTTAATGTGAAAAATTTCGCTCAAATGTTTTGAATCAACTAATATTTTAAAATTTTAATATAATTTTGTTGCAACACTTCGTTCATAAAGTATTCAAAATAATAAAAATTATGGCGCAATACCAGAATTTTAAATATAAAAAAATATATACAAAACAAAAACACTAGAACTTTTTACAGCAAAATTACTATTAAATTATACCTCTTTACTGAACCCATTTAAAAATTCATGTAAACTTCGAAACAATTATTAACTTAAACTAACTAACTATAACTTATTAACAAAAAATAGTTTAAAACAAACGTAGTCTAATGAAAACTGGCACTTGAGAAAACTTGCAAACTTTGGAAAAGTTAATAAAATTAATAATTCGTACTCTCAGTAGGTAATCAATTAAAGTTTCTATTGGAATCGTTAGAAATATAAATTACGAGGCAAATCTTAGAGATATAAAATCGCCTTTCTTTACACTAATTAAAAATTAACTTAAAATAAATGGAATTTTAAACAAGCTGCGTGCTAACAGTTTTACCACCTATTTTGTACAAGAAAATATTTTTTGGGGGTTAATAAACATAAACACCCTATATTTAAATCTAGGATATTGGCTATCTTCTTTTTGAATTTCACTCAAATCCGTAAAGCCATTTCAACGTAAAGTAAACGTAACCATTTACTTCGTCACAAACTCCCACATTTAGGTACCTATGGCAATAATAAAACAAACAATATTATAATTCTATTGTCAGATGCGAAAAGGAAGTCAAAATATTTCATAATTATAAATAACTAGTCATAAATTGATGCTTCTTGCAGCTACAAAAATGATATCACTAACAGTTAGTTATTTATTTTTGTTTGCTTTTACTGCTTTCAAATAATTTTATTATCTCACAAGAGAATTTAATATCAAGCGTGGGTTTATTAAGCGAATTTAACATTAATCTCAGAGGTATTCTAATAATTCTCATTAATTATGTCAATAGTTGTTTTAGAGATGCACTGGGGTGACTTAGCCGGTTGCCGGAACCAGGCATCAAGCAATCCAGCTTGACGTTTTTATTTTTTTTTCATATTTTTTTACTCATGTTTACTGACCGGATAATTTTATGAGCTAAAATTTCACGAAAAAACAGTTAGGTACACATACCTAATCCTAATGAATATGTCTATTTCGGTAACTTACATTTTGGTTAAATCTTAATCTGTTTTATTTAGTTTTGTCTAAAACAAGAAATTGCCGGGATATGCCGGTTAACCCAAGTGTCCGGAACCTAATCATCTCTAGGTCCCGAATATAACAGGGGTTATGATAAGGCGGGTCGGTCCAGATGCCGAACATTAGTGTTATCACAGATTAGGCAGCAGTAGCAATAGTTTAGCTCTAATTATTAGTGGATTCCGATAGCTTTGAGCGCGCCGCCCTTTGATCTCTCCCGACTGGGACTATGGGAAACATGAATTGTCAATTATTATTAAATAATTTTGTTATTTATTGTATGTGAATTAAAGTATCAACGTTGGAATTGAATAAATATGAACGTATAGAATCAAAGGCTAAGTCAATATTGTGTGAGGCTGCACGTCTATATTTCGAAGTGTAGATACCTCCGTGAGTTCATATAACATACTTAGAATCATTATCAACCATTTTCACCACCGTCCTACTCACTGGTCTCTTCTTCAGCTTGCTATCTCTTTCGGTCCTGTACCAGTCTCTTCCACTGCCTTTCCTGCCTTTATACCGTCATGTCTCTGTAGATTACCCGCTCTCAATTGCCAATTTTTCGCAGAGTTTATGTGAAATAAAATAAGCAATTAATTTTATTGTCCTAATATGTAGTAATAAAAGAACATGTTCAGTAAAAAAGGTAGTAATTTCCAAAGTAACCGAAGCAATCAATTCTCGGGTGTCAAGCAGCAAACCTGTATACGACCTTCCTGCAATCAATTTTATGATTCGCCGTTAAAATACTCCTGATTAAAACCGTATCGTTTTTAAATGATAATAAAAAGCGTAATTAAGGGTCGAATTCCTGGAATTAATCCGAAGGTGTGGACGGATCTACGCAAAACGGCGATTTTTAATTAAATACGACAGGGCGCGAACTGTTAATTTTAGCATTCCGGTGTGCGTTACCTGGCGATGTATTACGTGTAACGCTTTCTTTCAGTTTCTATCGGAAATTTTAACCTAGAATTGATATCAACGAATAGTCGAGCACAGACGTGTGAACGAAAATTTCAAGGCGCTAAGAGCCTAAGATACAGGCTTAACCTAGTTTTTTTAAATCAATGATTAAATGCTGTTGGCCACTGAGGCCTCTACAACGTACCGGGTGGGTGGCGAGCGCAGAGTAGATGGCGCTGGGCAAAACCTATGGTACTCAGATATATCATTAATTCATTACTATTTGCTGTAGCCATATATTTAAAAAGTAGTTTACCTGTAACTTTGCAATGTTTTTTAAGGTCAGACAATTAGGTATGTAATTTCATGTTTTGTCTATGTTCTATGGTAGGTTTACAAAATAGTTCTAAAACGTAGCATGACAAGGCTAATTTGAGGGATCACTGATTTCAAGAATGTCATGCAGAGTATGGGATGGAGTCATCGATCTAGTATGACTTCGGTGGATGGAGTGGAGTGGGTGGATTTCTGAGCTACAACGGCATTGTATCCCCACAGCTTCACATTACAAGTACTTAATGAAAGAAACTGTAATACCATACTTCAATTAATTATTTACGTTAAAAAAGTAAAACGTGCTTAGAAATAATTTTAAAAAACATTTTACCAAGTTTTATTTAAAAAAAACGCCATAGAAATCAACTGCTATCATTCCAATCAACCAAAACACGTAATAACGCCCTGTCGGTGTAAAATGACTGAAAGACAGGAATTTGAATTAAAATCGGACGCTGTAAACAATGCTTTGACAGATAAATAAATCTTTTAATAAACGTAGCTCAAATCTGATGCAAGAATTTATACTTTAACAGTGCTTTGTAGTTGTTAGGAATCTGGGAATAGACTAGAATATTTAATTTGGATTGATATTAAAGGAATTAAATGGTACCGGTTAAGAAATTAAACTTTTGATAATGTTAGCGATGTCTCCAGTAAATTTCAGTGCGAAAACTGCATTTGATCATACGGTATGTAAACGAAAATCACTCGAATACTATAGGTATAATGGGGAAGTTTGTGAATGTGATTGAATGTTTGTATGTGCATACTTAATCATGCAAATACAATGCAATGGATTTGTGTGAAATTTAGTGTTAAAGCAGGTTATACTTAGGTATACTGTAGATAAACATATACTTAGGCTACTTTTTATACATAACTTAATGGTTCCTGTAAAGGACAGCAGGTGAAACCGCAGGACGCATCTAGTACATACAGGGTTATAAGGAAAGGGTATGCTAAGCCGAAAAAGACTTATAGTAGGTACGCATAATTACGAACAACTTTTACCATGGGACCAACCCAAAAATAGCGAAAAACAATAAGCTGTTTTTTTCTCGATTTCTCGTGACCACATTGTAAAAGTTATACATAATGATGAGTATTAAGAGCCCTTTCCGGCTTAGCTTACCCTTTCCTTATGACCCTGTATACCTAATTAAAAAACAAATCAACACAAAGCCAACACAAGTCATTTTCAAACGAAAACTATTTACATTAACTACCGACCTACTTCCCCATAATCGCTATGTAGGCCTAATCCTAAGGCGCCGTCACCACGAGCAACAAATTATCAAGCCCCCTAATCCTAAGGCGCCGTCACCACGAGCAACAAATTATCAAGCCCCCTAATCCCTAACTAAACATAATAAATTGCCGCAACCATGTCACTGGTTAAGGAGTTTGTGCGGAAAATTATATTAAATCCAAACTAAGTCCTCCGGGACAGACAGACTGACAAGACTTAACTTATAGTGGTTTTTGGGGCAGTTTACAGGACTCGATCCGTCACAGTCAAATAACGTCAAAGTTTATTCATTGCTTTCCAGATTAGGATTCAGATTTTCATCTACCTTTTATCAACGATCAGTCACATTAGGTACCTAAGTCAAATATGTAGTCACGAGTCATAATTTAAATATCTTCACATTTTCAAAAAATATTTAACTTTTACCATTCAAGAAATGAGTTGCCAGCTTGTTACCTAACAATTAGCACTTTGATGGTTAGGTAAATCTAAAATACCACTGATTTTTTGAACAGATAGAAATTAGAAATTTTTGAAAATGTGACAATATTAATATAGCTATATAATATAAAAATGTTATGTAGGTTTGTGTACGCTTCAAAAACTCAAAAAGTTCTGCACCGATCGAGCTGAAATTTTAGCATGATATAATTATAATCCGCATCAAGGATTGTTTTTATCTATTTTTTCATTTTTTTTTATCCACAGCGAAGCGTGGCAGGGAACAGCTAGTATTGTATATTATTATTGCTCGTGACTGTACATGTTGCAAATTACCATCAGGCGAGATGGCGGTCAAACGCAAGCTTATGACCGAATACAAAAGTTAAGAGCGTTAGATAAAAGTGCTTTCACCTTTGGGTACACCACGCGATAGTAATATTTTTTTGTAAAAGTGACTTACCTGTAACGTTCAATGTCATTTAAGGTCAATAAATATTCCTGATATGTGATATCAGTCGCACAAACAAAGCTATCGTGCTATCTACTTATTTGAATAATAAAAAACAGATTCTTATCCTATTTTTTTGCCATTATTAAAATTCTGAAACCAATGTAATCGTAGGTTTTTACCATATTTTTTTAGTTATCCAGCATGGAAAGCATTTACTGGTTGTATTTACGTTCAGTAATAAACCTTATTGGTTTTCTAAATTCTATCAAAATTCCCGCATCTTTTTATTCATGACAAGGTAGAAAACCAACAAATTGTTTAAACATTTCAATTACTTATAGTAGGTATACAATAAGCGTACGATGTCAACTTGGTCGGGTCCTATCCCGGAGGCTTTCCCAGTATCAGGGAACAGAAATCAATGCGTTTTATATTCCCCGGTAGCCCCGCTCCCGTTTACCGGGGAGGATCCGTAAGATGACACAGATCAGTCGTGTCGTATCGTTTAAAAGCTGGCACACAGTGGTTTCATACAAATGACTGTTGTGCACAGATTAAGGGAAGGTTTGGACCCCTTAGCGGGCCCTTATACGAGCGAGCATACAATTGAAATTAAATTTTAAATGAAACTCCATTGCCAAGTTTGCTGTAAAGGAATGTATTATAAATCAAAGGTAGTAAGTATCATTTGATTTCATTGTGATGAAAACAATTGAAGGCTTATAATATAAGTTAAGCTGGAAGAGTTCGCTCTTAGCGATAGGCCGCCGCACTATTTTAAGCGTTATTACTCTTTTGCTTGTAATTTCTGATGTGAACAACAAAGAGTTTTTTTCTCTACATTCCTCGTAGTTTATTTCAAACGTTAAAATAAGCTAAGGTTGTTAAAGTCACATTTCACCTGCTTCTAAGAGTGCCAGAGAGTTTCACAGTTTCTGACAGTTTAAGCGTGATTTAGACGATACAATTTTCTTGTACATTCAAGTGCAATTATTGAATGCAATAAATTAAGTGCGTTAATTGCCCTTCAAGAATTGTACGCAACTGTTTACACGTGGATACAAGTAAAAAAATTGAACGCAATTATTGAATGCAAGTCTTGACAAAAAATAGTTGCAAATGTCTTCTGTTTAGACCAATACAATAATGTTTAGGAGATTATTGCTTTCAAGTTTTGACTTGTCTAAATAGAGAGTTGTATGTGCGTGTACCATTCATTGGCGGGTTGCTTCAAGTATTGCACGTATTTGCGTTGTCAAATTTTTCATTCAAGTGTTGGAAGGTTTTGTAAAGAGAAAGAAAAAGATTGTTAGACGCTCCAAGAACTCCTCTTCTTGCTATCCATTTTTTGATCCAACACCTCTTTTTACGACGATTTCTCAATATTTCTTGTCTCAGAAGAGCAGCAACGATTAACACACCTTCACTTACTGCACTCATGTTGGCAAATGAAGAGAAAACTAATTGAATGCAAGAATCGCCTAAGAAATTTTTGTATGTGCTGTTTACACCAAGAAAATTTTGGCAAGCAAAACTTGCGCAAAAGATCAAAATGTTACGTACTGTTTAGACCATGCAGGTAATTTATTGCTTCAATTTTATTGTATGCAACAGGCAAGAAACTTGCATCATGTAAATGGCACTTTATATGTGACTCGTAAAAAAGTAGCTAAAAATTGAGTTATACGATTCAACAACCACTACGTCTACATAAAATAAAATAAATTCATTAAAGGTTTAATTTCCTTTATTTCAGGTTATAAGTATAAAGCCGTCATAACATCGTTAAACGGACGTTAAATTTGGCATTCTTGAAAACATCCATTATCTAATTCGAACGCTTTAAGGTATACCCATTAATTCCGAATGCGTTCATGATAGTATGTAGGCGTGGGCGCAGTGCGAGCGGGCTTTAAGTCTCGAAAAGAAAAGCTATACGACGTAAGGGCAAGCGTGACATTTTACGCTGAGAGGATCTCATCAGTCAGGTAGCGCACAATTAGACATAGACACGATTTTTAACACACAAATAAAGAATATGCCACCCAGCTCTAAAATTTTTACAAACTTTGTAAATGTATTTGATTAGATACAAAAACGCTTAAATATTTCGACGTGATGAATTTGGTCCATTTTTCGTCTGAGCTCGAGAAAAATTGGTATTATAGCTATTAATAGGTACAGTTTATTGTAATTTATTAAAAATAGTAGGTTGATTTTCTAAGTCTGATTGTCACCTATTAATATTACACTACAGTTATAGAAAAAAAAAAACCAGCCATGTTGGTAATTAATAAATTATTTTTACAACTCTCACCGTCTCTTCCCCAACATACAACTTACACTTAGCAAGTTACATAACCTTTCCACCCATTCCGCCAACACTAGCACGCCACCCTTCTAGTGGTCATAAAATAAATCAAACGAGTTTATGGGCCAACTATTCCGCCATTAAAATATGGCGAAACGCTTAGCGCTTGCACTCGCGACGTAACAACATAAAAGGAAAAACTTAGTTCATTGCGATCGCGAAATTTTGAGCCGTTAAATATACAGGGTTATTCATAAAGGGTATGCTAGGCCGAAAAAAAAATCAGCTGTTCTATACATTTTGTCGAGTGTCATTGACATTTTTCTATGGAACAGCTGATTTCCTTTCGTGAATTTCGGGTTGGTCCCATAGTAAAAGTTGTTCATAATGATGAGTACTATAAGCCCTTTTCGGCTTAGCATACCCTTAATGAATAACCCTATATACGGCCCGGTCACACGATACGTTGCGGCAAAACACTGAAAATTAAATGTGATTCCCATGATGCGTTGCGGCAAAACGCATGTAACATTGAATTGAAAATGTAATTCCTGTAATGAGCCACTGTAAAATGTAAAGCATGATTTCACTATATTTTGTACCATTTTAACATTAACTACCATTTACAAACTTTTGCGTATGCTATTATTTTGCATGTTTGGCAGCCTACTAATACTACATATTATTAATGTGAAAGTGTGTATGTGTATGTTTGGTAGGCGCAGCTGGTTTTATAAATACCTATAATTATAACAGTTGCAATTAAACTTATCCGTATTAAATTATTGGCTTATTTATCATGAAATACAAGCCCTACCATACTGTGCAGTAAGTTAGAATATATTTGCTTGCTTGTCTTGAAAACTTGGACTAACATATTGATTAATACAACACGTCGGTGCAGCAATTTCCAAGCTGGGCGGACTTTTGCTGGTATTTAAATTTCCTTGTACGACACGACAACTGCCTTTCCTTTTATCTTGTCTAAGAATTAGCGCCCTTATCAAATTTTATCGGCTACTAAAAGCTTCCAATAGCCAATTTTTATTGCTATATCTTAGCAATTGAAACTGTAACATTTATTATTGCTGACTTGCATCTGGAACTAAACCCGTTGGTTTTTATGCAGTCGTCATTACGCCATTGGTCGTATTTAATCATCTAAAGATTGATTTATTAACAGCTGATTTGCAAGGTCAAAGGGTTGCACTCGCAAACATGACATTTAGTGTTTTTAAAAATATGGATGATGTAGTCCTTATATGGGTGACTGTGAATGACAACTGTGCACTACCATGGTTCGGATGATACCTACTTTAAATTGGTTCTATTTGTTCATTTTATTATACTATATCAGTCTCCACTGAGAAAAATGCCCGTCAAAATTCTGATAGATTCATTTTGGTGATTTATCAGTATGCTTCGTAACTTTAGGTGAACCGGAATTTTGATGGCCATTTTTCAACGTTCTAAAACTCTTGCAATGAGACTAGCCATTCAGCTTACACGAACTATAGTAGATAAATGTATTTTGTATAATTTTTGGGAAATAAATATTAAAGTAAAAAATAACTTTTTTTTTAAATTTCGGTACTTATTGTGTTTACAAATTGTGTCATCATAGATTCGTTTGAAGTTCGTAATTCAAATTTTACGATACAAAAGTAGATAAAAACTTAAAACAGTTAAAAACCTCTCAGCCAACTAGCTTCCTACCCCGTCCATAAACCGTCGTACTATCAGCCGAATATATCACAACCCTAAACACTGCATCAACCGCAAAATTTTATTCGCCTGTTGATCCCCTTACTGCCGACATTATGGCCCATTAAGGCCCATTACCGCCCATTATGATGTATTCGAAAGTTGTAACATTTGGAGCTTCAAGTTGCATTCAATTTGTGCCAAATGTCTGCCAGATGTATGAGGGAAGTTTTTAAATTTAAAATTTAAATTTTTAAGTCGCGTTTAGTGTTTCGCGGTTCTTCGGGAATGTGACCAGCTTTTGTCGTTTCAGTTTTAGGCTGCGTTTTTATGCAAGTCTCGAGTTTTGTGTCTTCAAGTCGCGAGTGAATCGGTTTCTTCTAGGTGCGCGTGCTCCATCGTAGACCGCATCATTGCTTACCATCAGGCGAGATGGTGGTCAAACGCAAGCCTATCTTAAAGTTTAAAAAAGTTCAAGTGTAAAAGAGAGCAGATGTACCTACTGATAGTTAATCGCGAAAGAGAGCTTTCCTAAATTTGAAACATAGGATAGTGTGTTTCATCGATAGATAGATACCTAAGTATTTATAATCGGGGTGTCTTCAAGTCACGTATGAATCAATCGTAAACAAGCGTGCTATTAAAAATATTAAAATAAAAAATATAAAATATTTCAATGCAATTTTCGTGTTCCTATGAACAAACAGTGAAATTTCAGGGCAAATAGGAGATTAAACATCTTATACCTATCTCAGGGTGACGAGCGCAGTACTGCGCCGCGCAGGGGCTTGAATTTGAGTTCAAAATTTTGGGTGGTGCATACCTGTTACGGGCAAACGTGACGTTTAACATCAGGCGAGCGACTTGCTCGTCTCGTCACTCAATAGCATAAAACAAGTTGATGTAATTTTAGTATAAAAAGCTGCTTATTCAAATGTATTTTTATTCCACAAATAAATACAATAGGTATATTTCATTACATTATGTAGGTGGGTAAAAAAACAGGCTATCGTGCGCGACCCCCCAGACGAGCATGTACCAGTTTTTAGGCCACTCGCCGGTCCTGTTTCCAACCGTATAATAAATAGGCTAAGTCGTCCTTATCTGCTACTACGCCGCATTTTATTATTTATCGTCCTACAGCTCTGGCGTTGACAGATAACATGGATGGGGTTGTGCGAGATGGACTGAGGGTCTGTATTTAAAAAGTTGAAATGTCTACGTTTATAAAAGAGATCGGGGTTTTCAAAAGATAGCACTTGGGAACCAGACATCAACAACAACGAAGTAGTTAGTTAAACGGCTAGACTTGTGTGTTTTGTTCGACATCTACCTATATATCGAGTAATGTTTAGAGTTGGAAGTCAAGTTTGTCCCCTCTCTCCCCTCTCTCTGTATGGACAGATGTGACGTGAGAGATCTTCTATATAAAACAGTGCATAGCGAGCTAACGATGGATTTATAAATATCTCTTTAAAAACTAACATGATTTTGATTTGGATCCTTCGCTTGTAGTTTCTATCGCAATTGGTGACCTTTTTATTGTGAAATTGTTTTGGGTTTTGTTCCCGTTCCGGTTGTATCGGACTTAATAATACGTGGGGTACTCTCGTTTTAATTGTAACATCAAAATTAGTTTAGATTTGACTACATCCCTAGTGGATTGCAGATCCAGAACGATTGAAAACAATTACCTACCGGGTAAAACGGGGTGAATAAAATCTCAGGGGTGAATAGATACAAAACTAAAAATAATTGTCTACAGACAATAGCCAAAAATTTCGAAAAAGAACAAAGAAAGGTGAAAGGGGGTGAAGGTTTCAAAACTTTCGGTACTTTTTTCTTTCGAAATATTTGGCTTTAGTCTGTAGAAAAACATTTTTAGTTTTGTATCTACTCATCCCTGCGATTTTATTCACCCCGTTTTACGTACCTTATTTTAATTACAGCAAAAAAACCGGGTGACTGGTCTAAGTCGCCTAGATAAAGTACTGCCTCATTGTTGCACACTTGCTACCATTCTCGACCGCCACCCGCGCACGCACGGCTTATCGTCGTTTCACTTTTAATTACTATTTAAACTAATTAATTATTATAACGCAATTTTGTTTTGTTACTTTATAAAACTAGTGGTTAATTGTTTTCTTGAAAGTAATGCTTACTTGCCAATACGGGGGGTTATTTTCAGCTCGATGCACAACCGTAAAGAAAGGGCTCATAATATAGTACTTATCATTATGAACAACTTTTACTATGGGACCGACCCGGAAGTCGTGAAAAGCTGTTCCATAGAAAAATGACAACGACACTTGACAAAATGTTTGGTACAGCTGACTTTGTTACGAAGTCGGGGTTGGTCCCATAGTAAAATTTGTTCACAATGATGATTACTATGGGCCCTTTTCGGCTTTGTATCGAGGTGAAAATAACCCCGCATTTATTTACATAATATTATTAAATATCTATTCAATGTAAAGACATAATAGGTAGAGGTACTTCTCTAGCGTTTGCAGGTTATAAATAAGAGCATGACGCCGGAAGTGATGATAGAACATTTTAATTGTAAATACCAAAGCATCCTGAAGTCAGGAGTCTACGAGTCCCGTCATCGCAGACGTCAGGATTCAATGAGTTAGGCATTGAAATCATTGCTGTTCTTTGAAACCGACGAAACATGCTCCTACTCCTCCTAGGATTTCCTGTGTCGGGGATGTCATGAAACACACAAAGACAAGTACAACTAACACCCAGACCCAGAACAGATATTTAAATTCATCATTCAAACATCTGCCCTGCTGGAAATCGAACCCGACCTCTGGGTTATAAGGCGGATATACTAGCGCTGAGCCAAACAGGTCGTCATTACACGTGACTATACTCGTAGCTAGGTGCGTCTATTACCTTGAAATTGGCAATAGAGCGCATTGTCCCAGTCTCAGCGACGCATGTTGCAGCCGCAAGACAAGCTACATTTCATCAGACAGAATGCTCTTTCAGCTGACCCCATACCCAACTGCGCCACGCTGGCTGCAGTATCTAATTAACAACAATAATTATTAACATAATTATATGTTTACGATTATTAACATTATTATTAAAGTCTCGAAATTCGAGACGTAATTAGCACAGCTGCTGAGGTCAAAAATAGTAACATACAAATTGCGAAATGCTAGTTGTAAACATAATTACTTAATAAATCAATCAATCATGTGATACCCCCGTGTCAATCGTTTACACGAGTCTGATAAGCAAAGTAGGTAGTACTAGAAACACAACAGAATAAATGTAACAGTAATTTAAATGTATTGAAGTAGGTACCTACTTATGGACTGAAGTGGAGTGCATGTTCTGTTACAAGTAATGACAAAAAATACTTGAATTATAGTCTCGATCAAGTCTACCTTACAAATATAGCAAGCTATCAAGCGTAGTTTTGCCCAACCGTAAGATTTTTACTACGTAAATAATAATACCTATTGTTTTTTGGTCTTCATAATTCCGTAATTCCTTAGATAGGCACTGATATAACATATTAAAAATACCAACCTGTCGTTCTGACCAAGAAAAACTTCGGATAGTTAAAAAAAAGGCGTATAGGTATTTGACTGGGCTGAACTTAAATAACTTAAACTCAAACAAGGGCAAGGAATAACTTGAATACCGCTATTTGTCACCCATCCATAAACCCACCGGTATCTATAACGCTACTGTATGTTACAATGTAGATAACTCATGTATGTAGATAAAATGCCTTACAAGTTACAAAATCGGACCATATTTTATGAAACTGATCTAACAGTTGCATTCTTTGTCCGCATGCCTTGGACCGAAATGGTAATTAATTATTTTTTAGAGATCCGCTACGATGTTGAATATGAAACGGTGTAGCTACAAAATGAACACATTACTAAAGTAATACACTGAAGTAACTAAATGAATGTAAGGCAGAAAAATATTAGAAATTAATAATTTTAGCAGTGTTGGTAAAAACTGAGATAATGAAAGCTCTAAAAAGCACTTGAACCGAAATTAACAATAAAACGCTTACAATACGCACTCCCGCTTATAATTCTGGCAATGGAGACTACACAGTAGTGAATTGAAAAATAAAGCTCGTATAGGCCTAAGTGCTAGCCCTCGTTTCAGAGTTGTTACGGAACCTGAAGGCCTTTAACATGGCTTCACGGATACTGTGAGATCAAACAGACTGATCTATCCAACAAATGAAACTCATCAATTCATTCAAAAAATTCAAAATCAATTCATCATCAATTCGTATAAAAAAATACCAAAACCTACATTGTAGTTATTATTTTTTTCATTAATTCAACTAACTTACGTAATTAATTTGTGTAACCATTTTAGTTATCACTCAAATAAACAAACAAGAAAAATATACAGAACCTACAAAAACAAAACCGACTCAACGTTCACAATCATATTTTTTTCCATACTAGCAAATTAATCATCCACCGAATAAGGATACTACTGCCTTTGACAGACAGACGGGCGGCCGTGAGATGTTAGCTATATACATCGTATAAGGACGGATAATGAGGAAGCGGTGGGAAAAATCTGCTATACGCGTATCTAACTACCTACTCTTTTATCACTCTTTTATCCATGGTGACGTCATTTTAATTGGCTTCATAAATACTATATTTTGTGTTTTTTACGAAGGTATCGGAATCTTGGTCTTCACAATATGTGCCCTGTATGGTACCTGGTTTGGGGCTGGATCACAATATGGACATTTACATTATGGTTAGCTTTTCACCATTACTATTTCATCGGGCAAAATGGCGGTCAAACGCAAGCCTATCATTGAATAAAAAAACTATATACTTATATAAAGGCTGGAAGAGATCGTACTCAGCGATAAGATAAAATTACCAGTTGTGTTGTTGTAGTTATACATGCACTAGTTTTAAGTGTTATTATCCTTTTTGTTTGTAATTTTTGGTGTGAACAATAAAGAGTCTATGTATAGACTTCCTACGCAGTCAATCAAAAAAATCAATTTTACCTCTTCAAGTCAACCAATTCTGAGTGACCTGTCTTCAATGCCAAAGCGTCGCGACAACATCTCCAAAAAAAAAGTAAAAAAATAATAATTAATCATCTGAAAATCGTGTTTGTTAGAAGACTATCCTTCTGCACTTGTGATAGGGTTCTAAAAGGAGACTTCTGTGCTTTCACATATAGTTGGTTTATTCTACTAATATTACAAATGCAAAAATGTATGTAGGTGTGTCAACGATTGCTACCACGTATCTCTACTAAACCGATTCCGATGAAATTTGTAATAGAGATACTTTAGATTTTGGAAAAGCTCATCGGCTACTTTTCATCATCGCCATTATTTTTCATCACTGCGCGGACAAAACCGCGGAGCACAGCTAATTATTTAAAAGTATGCACTGAACGCAATTTGTAAAATTACCTACGTATATAAAAAAAGTTATGACTGCAAACTTTTTCAACCAGCCAGCTGCAAATTTTTTGCAAATATGCAAACTTTTTGCCACATCTAAATGGAATAAATTGAGTGATTATATACCCCCTTTTTGCTGTAATGAATACCTATAAAAATAGGTCCACATTATTCAGAATCGAAACCTAATTTTGTTCCATTGAATTCGATGAATTATATTATTTTTTGCTTTAACGGAAAACTTGTGCAGCGATCCTAAAAAGGTGCAGCAAAAAGTTTTTTACGTCATTACTATTATGTACTGGTTTATTTGGTATAATAACAGTATGAGACAACCCAAGTGAAGCAGGAAAAAACCCTGGAATTTTGTTTCAAGCTTTTACACTTACACTTGCTCAGTTTAAAAATAATCTTTCATCTCTCGGAGATCCTCCTTTGTGTTTTGTTACCTCCTCATGACTAAACTGCTAAACAGATCTTGATAACATTCGCCATAATAATTGTATGTATCTCAAGAATAGACGTAAGATGTATTTTACTGAAAAATACAGGATAAAAGATGAAACCGCGTTCTGAGCTGTGTGCCATTATTCGGTTTCGTCATCTTTACAAATGATTCCTTTTCAATCAAATTAAATATGACATTTAAAAAAATATTGTTTTCAAATAAATTGTGTCACTTAAAAAAACTTCGGTTCAGTTCTTTGATTGCTTTATTTAAATCACAACCATAAAAAAGATAGTTCAAACAAATTCACTTCAAAAATCATTCTTCTGCATATATATTGCATCTCCTTTATGGGTCGCGCTGTGCTAGGCTGGTCCGCGTAGAATGCGAGTGGTGCCTTCATTTGTGCTTTATAACCTGCCTTCAGTCGCTGGTGCTGCTTCACTTTCGCTGCTGCTCGAGCTGGTTGACGACAGGCTTGCCACCGCAAGTACTATCCTATTCATTTTTATTACAAAACTACTGTTAATTTTGTTATTTGCTTTCACGGCTCTCTTCTCACACTATTTGTCACATATGTAATATCACAAGCACTTGTCATTGCTTTTACTAATCCGTCTTAGAATTAAAAATATCTCGTAAATCCGAATGCAAAGCTGACTAACTCACAAATTACAAATTCTCGGTACCCGGTCGTTAGCGACCAAAGATGCTTATCTGAAACTTCACGGCGCTGTGATGCCGCTGTGATGTGATAATTTTTAACGTTAGTCATTATATGCAAGCGCAAACTTTATTTTTATGCCTTTTTAATTTTTCGTTTATTTTAATTTTTATTATTTCAGCTTAACTTAAAGTTGTGACTTTTTAAATTTTATTGTCAATTAAGCAATTCAAATTTTGAGTGTGAAATGTTAACCAGCTTTGTTGTTTGCTGCATACATGATTAATCTCGATAGTTTTTTGTAGGTAGGTACATACCTACATATAATTATGTAAAAGTGTTCTCAAGGACAAAGGGGAATAAAACTATTTTGTATGGCTTTAATAGTCTGAGTCAAGGTGTACCTATTTTGCCGTTTCTTATCGAATAATCTTTTTACCATAAACTTTTATAATTTGACTATTATTCTACTATTAAATCATAAATACCTCTGTAAAATTTTACGCAATATCCATCACGCATTAAAAAAAAAGAACAATTGAAAACTCATCGAATCAAAACCACAAACAGATAAAGTCTCACTTACTGCCCTTTGCTGTAGCGACCGCTGCGCCGATGAGATCATATCAGGATCGACCGAGTTGTCCTCTAGTGATGCGAAATTAATTATAGTTCTTACGTTGCACCCGTGACTAAATTTATTCAAAGGTACCTACTACCTGGTGATTATCATTTTTATGATTATAGTCTGCTCTGAAAACGATTAAAGTGCAAGGTCGGATCTCGTTTTTATAACTGATGTGAGTAGGTATAAGCAGGTATTTATTTTGAGCGTTATTGAAAGCTAGTACTATTATTTAAAGTGAGGTACCTACAGGTTCTTTACTATAAAGAGTTGTTGTCAAGTGACTGGTCCTAGCGTCTGAGGTTTTTGAGCCGGCGCATTACTCCGTATGTACTTAAGTTTACAAAAACTCATAAAGTTTAACTTTTCGTCCGAAACATGTTGGCGCTCGCTTAGCGTTTATCGTGATCACCGAAAACTGGTCAAATCGTTCGTCAATCGACCTTCACACCTAACGAGAGCTATGACATTAACTCTAAGATCTAAAAAAATAACAAACTAGACCCAAAGACGCGGTAGTAACACAATAAAATTTTTTATGGAAAAGTTATTAAAAAAAAGTACAGCTAAAATCAATTAAAAATATATGAATAAAGAAAGTTTTGAATCGAGCACGTCTACTAAACGGAACCTAAAATTAAATTACTGTTTCTTGGGACAATTTACAAATAAAAATATCATTACAAAACAATTTTATAAATCATACAATCACTTTACAACTCAAAATACATAAAAGACAAATCTAAAACTGATAAACTGCGCAACCTTTCACCCAACACATTTATCTCCCATTGTTTCACTCCACAATGAAAAACGCAAATAAACCCCAAACTCCGACCTCCGATAAATAATTCCAAATACAATTCTGCCGATTCTAAATACAATTCGGCCCAGTATACGATTCGTCGATTCCAATATTTGAAATTTGAACTTCGTTTGATCGGACGCAAATTCAATGGTTATTACATCGCTCATCAATAATCTAATTTTGCACACTAAACTATTACTATAGTATTTTACATTTTTTGGTCTTACTTAAAAAGTTAACTCCAAGTTAAGTGACATTAGTAAGTACCTACTGTGAATTACATTTTAACGTTGCGTATTACATTTGTTATAAAATAAGTAAAGCCCTAAATAAAATAACTAAAATATTGATTTCTCGCCAAAATTATTTACATACATGCGCAAAGTAAAGAAACGTATGAAATATTTTCTTATTTTGGGAATTTACATTGCACACAGGCAGATACTTAGAACTAGCCAGGAAACCAAGATAGGCGTTTTGGTTTGATTTGCTTTGCTTTCCGCTAAGCATTGTATGTAAGCTACTGTCAATCCGAGTATTCCGAGTTGATCTGCAAATATTGCTGTAGTATATGGCAGTACCTAAATAAATGTAGGGTAGATATCGGATTGTTAAATCATTCGAATACAGACCTGTGAACCTACTGTGTTTGACTTATACTCGCCTTCCGTTAGATAATTCTCAATGGCGACAACTGATGAAGACAATTTGATAAGCATTCATTAATTCTGAAGCGCAGATAATAAAATCCCACATTGAATGGTCATTGTGTTTCGTTAACCAACCGCGCTTGCCCGCGGCGGTGCCTGATGGAACTAAATAATTAATAGTTAACCTTACAATGAAAAATCGGAATAATTCCAATATTTCAGTTAGTCGAGTTTTGCTTGAACTAAGTTTGTGGGTATTGAAAGACATGGCGTTTTATGTGTTCGGTGGGTTGTTGTTTTTTGTAAAAGCGGGATTTGTTACTTATGTCGCTTTGTTGTTGAGAAGGAGTGCTCTGCTACTAAGTCTGTATGAGGAAATAAAGTTTTTTTTTTTTTTTTATGTAATTGAGTGACGAGACGAGCAAATCGCTCGCCTGATGTTAAACGTCACGTTTGCCCATAACAGGTCTGCGCCACCCAGAATTTTGAACTCGCAGAATTCAAAACCCTGCGCGGCATAGCACTGCGCTCGTCACCCTGAGATATAAGTTGTTTAATCTCCCATTTGCCCTGTAAATTCACTGGAAACAATGCCCTTCCAACTGGAACACAGTAATGTTTGCACATTACTGCTTGCCGGAGGAATAACTGGCAAAGGTGTGGTACTTCCCCAGGCGGGCTCTGCAAACGAGCCCTACCACTACAGAACAGACTCACAGAGTCTCACTACTAGTTCAAAAAATTATTATGAATTCTTAGATTTTTTGTGAAAAGAATAAAAACCTGCATTAAAGGCGTCTGTAGTTATGCCTGTATAATATTTTGATACCGCAGTTGACTTTTGGATTTTATTGAAATAATAATTATACATTTCTGTATCGATTCATCACCAAAAATATCATAATTACATCGAAACACAAAATGAATGACAGATTTTTCATTTAACATTCAAGCTTTAGCCACTCTTTTATTGTAATTTTCCCATAAATTAAGTTCTTTTCATGTGTTTTTTTAACATTTTTTGCTGTAAATAATTTTATGAGATAAACCCCGATAAACAATAAAAAATAGATACTTCACGTTTGCAGGACGTAATTTAATATCCTCATAAACTCCGCGACCGCTAAACCGCGGAGGCTGTCAAATTACAAGCAGGTACAGTCTCGCTGCAAGCATCCGGCCAAAGTTCCCAGTTTCAGTCTTAAAAGGTCGGTAGCGTATCTGCGATGCCTCCAGTGTTACAGGTATCCAGGCGACGGTGATCGCTTACCATCAGGCCGCCCGTTTGCCTGTAGTAAGAAACAGAAGAAAAACGTGCATGTAGCAGAAAGTGCGTTAAATTTGAGAGCTCAACGAGTTCACAGTATCATGTTTCGTGTTGTTGTTATTTTGCCTTTCAATTTTTTTAAAAAATGCTATGAGCCCCGCAATTTTTTTTTTTCTTGTAGTATTTATTATTATTATTTTTTATGTAGGTTTATATGAGTATTCTTCAATATTGCACACCCCGTTTTTATATTTTTTATCTATCCTCTCCATCCTAAGGTTGCCTGGAAGAGATCGCTCTTAGCGATAAGGCCGCCAGTTGTTGCACTAGTTTTAGGTGCTTTAATCCTTTTGTTTGTAATTTATGGTGTGAACAATAAAGAGTTTATCTATCTATCTATCTATCTACCTAAATTTGTGCGATATTTCTCGATAAATGACAAAAAATAGATACTCCACGTCCCGCAATTAATTTCCCCTTAAACTCCCCGACCGCTAAACCGCGGAGGCTGTCAAATTACAAGCAGGTATACTCTCGCTGCAAGGATCCGGCCAAAGTTCCCAGTTTCAGTCTACGTGCATGCAGTTGAGGTAATGCGTTAAGTTTGAGAGCTCAGCGATACGAGAGTAGAGATTATGAGGCTGCGGTTATTTGATGTCGATAACTTTTATCAAAACTTTAAACTTTATCGAAGAAAACTTTGAAGTTAAGTAATTGTGAGAGTTGTTGTTAATTTTAAAAAGCCATACGAAATTGTATCCAATGAAGACAACATTATATAGCTTTTAAAAAAATAGTTATTACCATCTCCAAGTTCGTATTTCTAGTTGTAAATATAGATGTTGCCTTTTAATAAATCATTGTAATAAAGTTACAAACGTGGATGAGATTATTGAAACTGATCTCAGTAAATACTTAATAATGTAATTTTTCATTTTCAGAAACATTGATGATGTATCTGTTTAGATTTATACAACTGAACCGAACTATAAATTGAGCCAGTGAATATGTAATAGTAAGTAATTGGTTTTATCATTTTAGTAGTTTCAAAAAAAAACGATCAATTATAAAACATGACACTTCCCCAAATACATTAATTTCAATCTCATACAAAACTTCAAATCCTTTTTCAATATTTACCATCACACGCTCACACAATACAAGCCAACTCTCCCAATTTATCGACACATTATTTGAGTATCGATAGCACAGCCAACACTAGTAGTTAACAGTAACTCTGCGTCGCGGAACGTCTTTGCTCTCTTAAGACAATTCCCTGGTATACGCCATTGCATCCAGTTAGAGCGTAACCGTTAAGAGGGCGTATTCTGTTAGATATTTTGAATAAAAGTTGTTCGGAAATAAATTGTGAATAAATGAGAAAAAAGATTGTATTTTGTCTGAAGTAGGTACGTCGAATTTGCGACTAGCTGTGGTTTCCCCTCTTTCTTTTATCTTCTACTATGTTTAGTGGTATATTTTGTATTAGCTTCTAAGGTTTACAACATTTTAATCACAATAATAATAATTCGTATTAGATGTTTGGCTACAAAAAAATTATATTGTCGCTAATCTTGCCTATCTAATATTTAGATAAGATAGATTATTATCATGCACTAGGATCCAGAATCTCATCGTTTCAAATAATAATTGCGTACTTACATTTATAACTATTTAACTAATTTATTTCTAAATGATAAGTATAGACACCTTTTTTCTCATCGACACAGTTTCGATCCTACTTCGATCCCGACTCAAAATACAACACCAGCTAATCTACCCAGAATACCCGGCGCCTACAACATCATACTGTCTCGGTTCTATCTCAATAGCCGCTAATACAATATTATCTGCTTTGCTAACGTTTCCCACGCTATGCATTGATTCTATATTGGACTAGCTTTGGCAGGCGAGGTTCGGAGTTTGTCGAGACTGGGTAATGTAGAAATTAACAGAATAGGCACCCTTAGGAATTGTGTGTGCTGTTGTGATGATTTTAGCCGAAAATGCTGGAGGGAAGTAGATCGTAGAGAGCAAGTGTAGTGTATTTTATACTAGATGTACTCGTACATTGTACACTGTGGATTCACCCACTATAATACAGGAACCGTTAAAGTTACTAGGACAAAAAGCAATTTCTTGTATTGTTTTCACTTAATAAAAAAAAATAGATATAAAATTCACGTCGTGTGAACACGTCATGTTTTCTAAAATAAAGTTTTGTGTGATTTTTTTAGATGAAATCTTATTTAAAAATTATTGAATTAGTTTGTCCACTTCTGGGTAAAAATCAGGGCACAATTTCTTTCACTTTTTGTCCTAGGCCAGTACCAGCCTTTAGTAAATTAAAAAAAAGGTGCTTAAATAAAAAAAATGCTTCAAATAAGGGGGTTCAAACTTCAAAATTAAACTAATTTCGATACTCAACTTGAAATCCCATCAATCCCAGTTAGAGTCCCGGACATTCGACCGCGGATCTATCAAAACCTTTTAAAGTTCGAATGATCGTTACCGAGTTCGTTAGTAACGACGTTACGGGTTTTATATCACTTTCACCTCCCGAGGGCGGGCGGGATCGAAGGGTGAAGTATGGAGGCGAATGTCAAACAGTTGCGGAGCTTTTGTTTATTTTCTGTAGAATTTATAGTTTTCCAATTATTTATTTTTTTACATTGGACTGGCATGCGTTTGACCGCAATCTCACCTGATGGGAAGTAAAGATGTGGTCGAAGATGTAGCGCGCTTGCCTAGGAAAAACTTATTCACTATATTTTCGGACAACCTGGGTTGTAATTTCTCGGAAAAACAGACGCTGGTAGTGAGTTCCATATCTTTGCTGTTCAGATTAAAATGGAAACGCTTTATTGCTGTATAATGTTGCTAAATTAGCTAAAACTTGGTAAATTACTAAAATAAATTTCTATCTGTGATTTGTACAGAATTCTGTTTCTACAGAATCACTTCAATTTTATTTATGACATGTATATTTTATTTTATTTCTACTTGCAAATCAGAAATAAATATCTTTCAGAATGAACAGATCCACGATTTATTGTTCATACAAACAAAAAGATAAAAATAGCCCAATTAATTTCGAATCTTCGTTAATTTCATCGATTTTCCCGGATTATCTTCTTAACGTCGATCATTAAAAATACAGCTACTTACCTATTTATAAAGCTTGTAAAACATTTTGCACCTTATTGTGTTTTGTAGGAAGCTCATTATCTTTTTTCCAGCGTTTTCGAAGGGCTTACCTCAGGTAGCCATAGCGACTCTTCATAAAATCATAATGAACAATTAATTAAATTTCATCTTCCAGAAAAATAAGGGATAATGATCAAAGGGCTCCAGAAAAGTTCTATCAAAATTAATTTAACATTTTCTTGACTCTTCGGCCGTTCCCTCATTTCGACTGCCCCTTCGAACAATATCGAAATAGGCTATTTGACAGTATGAACAATAAAGTGCTAAATGCTGTTATCCACATTTATTATAAATTTTTAAAGGGATTTGCAATTATCCGACTTAAATATAATGGCTATTTTATTTTAAAACCCTTGTTAAAAAGTTATTAATTTCTCAATTATGTCACGTGATACAAAACGGCCAGGATTGCTTGAATGACGTCACAACACAGTAATGAGATCTGTCATTGTTGCAGTCTTACGATTTTTATCCGTTTATATAAGATTTTGAAATAGGTACTTATTATCGTGAAAATTTGTGGTATTTTACAATCTTCATTGTATATTTTGGTATTCCACTCCGTCATGGATGTCAATTTTGTGAAAGCAGATAGCAGAAACTTGCCCAAAGTGGACGCAATCATGGTTGGAATGTTCTTCAAAAATAACTCCGATTTTTATTCTGCAGAGCTGAGAAATGTAAAAGCAGCAATGTAAGTATCATAAATATAACACTACGTAAGTAACCTTAATCCTGCGAAGGCGAAATAATAGTCTTTCTTTCAGTAGTAGTTTTTTAGGTTATACAGAATAATGATCTAACTGACCATCATAAAATTGTATTCTAACCTCAAACAGTTTGTACCTACCCATAAATTATGTTTCTTAATTACACTAGAGGTAAGTACTTACATCAAAGTGGTCCTCACAGAAGAAAACATTTGAATTAACCACTATATCATCAGGGCTCCTGCGAGCAAGTTGTAACCACTTTTTACGCATTTTGGCATTCTTCGGCACATAAATAAACAATTTTTCTGGAGTTTTTATTGACGTATTGGTGCAGTCTGCACACCATTTATAACTAATTTTCTTGCCAAACAGTAGAACGAAAGCAGTACCAAAGCACTTGGGAAAGACTTGAACTATTGAAGTGTGTTTTGATTACTGTGTTGTGACGTCACGGGGGGTAATGCCACCATATTGCTCGAATTAACGTTTTAGCGGGATAAGTAAACCATTCATTTTTAAGTTTGAATTTTTAATCGGAAAACATTACAGAATTAAAAATAACTATTTTTTGTGGGTTCCTTAGACACCACTAAATAATCTGAGATGGATTACAAAACCTTGTCAAATAGCCTATTGCAAATCGCATTATTACAGGAGAGCAATTTAAAGTCAAAATTTGAACTCAATTATTAAGTTAAAATTAGTAATATCAATTAATTCGATTTAAAAAAATTAAAAGTCTTATTTTGTTAGAATATTTTTGTTTATTTTTATATACATTAAAATTTCGTGTTAATGGTCCAATGAAAGAAATCGTGATTTTGCAGTTTCGATAGTATTTGTAGCAGCAGTCTATTCGGTGGTGCTATATTATTAATTTAGAATTAATTCCGCTCCACTCCTGTTAATATCAAGTCTGGGACATTACTTGTAATTTGGCTCGATATAAGAATCTGCACTAAATTACATAAAATATAGGGTTATTCATAAAGGGTATGCTAAGCCAAAAAGGGCTCTAGTACTCATCATTATGAACAACTTTTGCTATGGGACCAACCAGAAAATCGCGAAAAAAAAATCAGCTGTTCCCTAGAAAAATGTGAATGACACTCGACAAAATGTATGGAACAGCTGATTTTTTTTTTCGCGAATTTCGAGTTGTTCCCATAGCAAAAGTTGTTCATAATGATGAATACTATGAGCCCTTTTCGGCTTAGCATAGCCTTTATGAATAAACCTGTTTAAGTACATAAAAAAGACACGAAGAAAAATGAACAAGTGAGGAATGCGCCTTATACGATTCAGAGATAACGAATCAGTTCGGAAAACAGTGAAAAAAAAAATTTCAGATAAATCGGTTGACAGGAAGAGGGTGAAATTTGAATTACTAAATTTGACCCAAGAAAAAAGAAACGTGAGCTAAATAAAACCGTTTAACAACATAATCCGTAAGCCGTTTTAGCTTAAGCAGTAACAAACAACTACTTACGAAATAACTTTCGATTATTATATTAGTATGAAAACAATAGTAAGTTATAACTTATTTAAAAACATTTTTAAAAATAGGAAGTGGTTCCAAATTTGTTTCCAAGATTTGATTAATACAACGTACTCCATATTAATTAACACAGCAAATTAAATAAAAGCTTGTATAAAAAAAATTATGCAAAAATCTGTCAGTATTCTTTTTAATTTTCTTTGTGAAAGATAACACGTTTTTCCGAAAAATGACTAAGCGAAGCATTCATTAATGTCCAAACAAAAACACATAAAACTAAACTTAATTGAGATTCCGAGATAATAACTGTAACTTGAAAGTAATTTCAGAATTGCATAAAATCACGTCAAATGAATGTTTTATCCTTTGTTAATTTGAACAAAGATAACCTTATAATAAACATCGTAAATGAACATGCATTTACAAATATATGTATCTATATAAGTAAGTCGGTATAAATAATGTTGCAATATATGCTGTTACATGTTTACTGATTTCAATAGATGACAGATTTTTTTATTACTATCTACGAGTATGTCTGGAAGAGATCGCTCTTAGCGATAAGGCTGCCAATTTATCCTTATGTCCTTTTGATGTGAACAATAAAGAGTTTATCTATCTATACAATACAGGTTGGCTGATTATTTAGACACTTGAAATATTCTAGATACTCATCGTTATGAACTATTTTTACTATACGAGTAGGACCAACCCAAAATTTGCGGAAAAAAATCAGCAGTTCCATAGAAAAATGTCAATGACACTCGAAGTGTATGACCAGCTGATTTTTGCGCATCCGGGTTTTCATAGTAAAAGTTGTTCACAATGAGTACAAACATAACCTAGAATATTTTAAGTGTTACCAGTCAATCTGTATATTTACTATGATGCAACATTCTTACGGTAGAACTGTATGTTGAGGAAAGCACATTTTGGAACCTACCTAATAACACTAAAAACTGCATTTGGTTACAATCCTGCTGCTGAGCACTGAGCACTTCTGCAACCACCATTACACCAATAGTAGTATTAGTTAATGTAAAAAAAAAAAAAAGTGGCAAACAGGCGACGGGCCACCTGATGGTAAGTGGTCACCGTCGTCTATGGACACTTCCAATACCCGAGGCATCTTCAGTGCGTTGCCTACCTCTGAGGACTCTATTAACCCTTAGTTTGAAGCGGCCAAGGTTATCGTGTGAAGGGAAAACCGAACGTGGTAGGTCATTCCATAAAACACAGGTGCGCGGAAGAAACAAACGATTGAAACGAACCGTGCGAGACTTCTACGCATCTATGTGCGGGTGACATTTCTGGTTTAGCTGGTAGTAGCGGTAGTATGCAGCTACCAATCGGTCAAAGTTTAGTCCAACCGCCAGCATTTTACCTGGCAATATCTCCTGCTTAGCTACGAGTACATTACTCGACCATCCACGACCTATCCACTCCATCTTTATTACCAACTAGCTGACCCGGCAGACTTCGTACTGCCATACGGGTTGTATAGGAAAAAGAAAAGGGCTGTTTTTAGGGTTTTTCAATATTTCTGAGAGATTTTCTTAATATTTTAATAATATTTTCTTAATATTTTTTCCGTAAGAACCTTCTCCTAATAATAACAAATACAACAAAAAAAGAATTAGTGAAATCGGTCCAGCCATTCACGCGTGATGCCGTGACCAAGGAAAACGGGTTTCATTTTTATATATATAGACTAACCTACCCATTGTTTAAAATACCATTATTTCCCATTCATTCCTTTTGACTCTTTGGTGTTGTTTTGGGTGAAGGGCAACTTGGCCCCTCCTGAAACTCATCCCATAGACCAGTTGCTACTTTAAATATGTTGGATTAACCGGTCCTAGTCATAAGCTCGCCCAAGGACCAGTTGCCACTTCTAAAAACTTAGTTAATTGCTCCAAGTCGTGAAGGGATCACTTACCTTTAAATTTCATAGTTTCAAACTCTCAAACAATAGCGTAGACGTTATAGAAGTGCTCTTCAAAAACTATCTGAAATTGTAATCCTGTTAATTTAGCGCAGCCATTCCGTCTAATCTTTATTGAAGATTTTTACATTCAGGTAACCATTCCATTTATTTTTAGTCTTTGTCTCTAAGAAGTGAATGCAAGCATTATTTTAAATTTAAATCCTAATCATCACAATATCTCTTTGTTCTAGTATCCAATAACACTTCTCTGTGTACCGAAAATCTCCATTTTGTGAAACATCCAATGATGGCGGCTATAAAAAATAATGGCGAAAATCCAACTGCGTCTGATGACACCGTGTGACACGGAAAACGTATTAACAGTAAAAACTGTGTGCAGTAGAGCAACTAAGCTCAATACACGAAATAGCAAACACTGGTAGGAGATGAAAATAATGAGATACAAAAACTATAGGTAGAGCTATATAATAATAGTAGCTATACCTACTAGCTAGCAACTATTCCTACAAGATGCATCAATATTCACTTGGCCAAAAGATAATAGTGGCCACGGTACTAAGAGCGGTACCATCGGCCCGCTCGCTGGTCGGATGACATTGTAAAGGCAGCAAGAAGGCAGTGGATAAGAAGAAACGCTGAAGAAACCTATACTTAGCAGTGAATAAAAACAGTTGATTATGATAATGATAAAAAAGGGCTATAGGTACCTAGGTATTAGGTACTCAACATCGGGTGGAAAACGGTTTTATGGCGATGATTTAAAAAAACCTAAGATTACAAGCGAAAAAGCCCTACTTCCGTTACTGTAACTAGGCCGTGCACTGCGGCGCATTTCCACGCGTTTTTCCGAACATAATGACCACTCGCCACTCGACGCGGCCGCAAATTCACGATGATGTTTTAATATTACAGCGAATCGCGCTTTTGCAGCAAAATGAGATTTTATGTTGTTAATTGATGGGGAAGAACCTGTAAAAGGAATAATAAATTCGTGTGTAAAATCGTATGAAAATCCCTAGGATTTTATGATTTTCCGCCAAAAATGAATATAATTTATCAAAGGCTTTGGTTGTTTGAAAGCTACTGATGTTCGTTTAAACCTCGTATTTTACAAACATTTTGCTGACAGGTGTACACTACGATGTCTACGATGGTTCGAGCTTAAAATATCAAAATTAATTATTAAATTTCAGTTGAAAGTAAATAAATTTTCACTTACTCGATTTTAATAATTTTATCCGCGGGTCGTACCTAGTAATACAATAATCAGTAAACAAAGGCAAATCCAAAGTACTACAATTTGTGACATTACAATGTGGACATCGGCTTACAATCCTTATTAACGTCATCGAATCAGCTCCAGCACAGCAGTATTATTTGAAATTTCATCCTGCGTGCTGCACCATCATTCTAATGGAATATTGGCGTATTAGGAGCAACTTTAACGGGCCTTACACATGGTCAAGCAAACAGATGGGAAATATCAAAGAAGTCTTACTTTGTCATAATTCGCAATAAAAGAAGTGGTTTAATCCTACCTGCGAATATTATAAATGCAAAAAGTTATTAGTGTAGTTGTTTTTTACATTGTTTGTGTATTACTAGTCTCAAAAACGTCATCAATTAAATATCAAGCCCGGACTGCAGGTGCAGCGCCCCAACTAGACACGAAGGTGGCCAGTGTTATCTCTCTACTTGTAATTTTATCTATTTATACTTTTTTGCGAATTGGTTCCTTCTAGGCAAGCGTGCTCCATCGTAGACCGCATCGTTGCTTACCATCAGGCGGATGGCGGTCAAACGCAAGCCTATAACCGAATAAAAAAAAACCGCTTTTAACAAACAAGAGCTTTTTGGTCTATCTATCCCAAATTATTACTTGTCTGAAAAACATCGACAGTTCACAATGAAGCCCGGACTGACGGTGTAGCGCCGCCATTACCCATAAAGGTAGCGTCACAGCTCGATCCATTATGTTGTGCATTAAACCGCTCGGTTGATGGATGCACCGCCAAATGAAGACTTAGTAAATACTGGAATCGAATAGTTGAGTAATAGATTATTATGTACGTGGAATTGGTATTGAATGCTGATTGAAATTTACAAGACGGGGAGTTAAGTCGGATTACAGTTCTACTAATAATTATTGTAAATGCGAAAGCTTGTATGTTTGTTGCTTAGTCACACAAAAATCGCTGAACGGATTAGTATGAAATTCAGTACGGAATTAATACTTTTTACTCCGGAAAAAATAACGCATTTTGCCGCATACTCGTAGTGGGTGAAATCGTTGGGTGCAGCGCAGCTATTATTCAAGTACCTATAAATGTAAAGCATGGTATTCTAACTTTAAAAAAAATATACAATGAAAAATCTTCTTCTCTTTTCGCACTGTTCAAGTTTTATAAATATCATATATTTTTACACTAATTCGCTTTTTTAATAATTTATCTTTTAAAAAAATCAACCAACATTAAAACAAAATTCCAATCTTCCATCCTATTTTCTCCACAAAACTTTCCGTCCCCAACCAACCAGTTCGTCTGCGCTAAGCCTTAACGGCGACTCAAAGAAAAACAAATTAGTTTTAACTGTCTCGAACTGAACGTTTCAGCACCTTACATTTTAACTTCCCAAGTATTTGTTCCTTCCCTCGGAAGTGTATTTAAAACGATAAAAATACAATGACAATGGCCAAGTTGCATGCGAACCGAGAATACATTTCATTTTATTTTTAAAATACATTCCATTCTATTTTTGAAATACTTTCATTCTATTTTTAAAGTGTGGAAAATGACACCCAGACTCGGGAATGGGGTAGTATTTTGGATTGTCTATGGCGAGTTATAAAATCAATAGTTTTTTATTAGATTTAGCATTAGCTGTGTGTTGCAGTTTTGGCGGCCATTTTTGCGACAGTTTTAGTTTCTGTTTTGATAATACAGTGTACAGTACATGTGTGCAGTTTAAATCAAGTTGAAAAAGAAGATTCTCAATACTTTTAGTTTAGAAATCTGAAATATTTTGATACATGATCGTCAGAGATAAATATATTTTTTACTTTTATTTTTTGCATTTTACGGAACATCACATTTACCTAAGCTACGCAGGTTCGAGTATGTTTCGTGACATGGATTGTTGCGAGTCCATTTAACGGATTGTTGTGAATCGTTTCTTTTTACTTTTGTTTCGGCTATTTCTCGTAGAATGCCATTTCAGTTTGAAGAAAGTATTCTGAAAATGGAAAACAGGAAAATGAAATTTTTGTCTTGTCAGTTTTTATATTGATTTGTAAAAGGTACAAAACGGGGTAAGCATTAAACAATAAAATTATTTTGTAATTAAAATGAGTTTTGATATGATTTAATAGCGTTTACACTACAGGCTGTAATGTTATCTTTTCATTAAATACATACCTAATTAAATAACTATTCCAAAATTGGTTTAGTTTCACTACTTTAAATTTATTTTAAACCTTAAACAAGTGTACATCCAACAGAAATAGAGGACACATTAAAAAGAGTTAAAATGCTAAAAATGCAAATTCAATTGGATTCGATTTAAAAAAAAGCTGCACAAAATCGGTCCAAAACAAACCCAGTAAATAGGAGTGACCATTCCGGCACCAAATGGTCTGCGAAAAAGAAGCATAGGTTTTTAGGGTTCCGTGGGAAACAAGAACACGAAACGTTTCTAATAGCTATCTTTTAGCGGTGTTGGTAGTCCAGGATCCGGAGTTTACAGATGTCTTGATTTTTGTGAAAACGCCATTCTTGCGATTTCTCCGGAACATCTAAAATATAAGCTTCTGTTTATTGGATTTAGAATCAATTATAAGCATTGATTTGTATGCGAAATCGAACCGCTGGATTTTAGAGGCAATTGACTAAAAAATCATCAATAAAATACATCAATACTCTAATTAGATGCACTTTCCACGGCTCCAGGTGAAACTGACTTCCAGATACTACAGATATTTAAACACAATTACATAATTTGAAAGACAAGCTGACTTCAAATTTTACGATCAACATTTTATACAGAATCCACAACCGAACTTCAGCTCCCTCCCCGTTTTTTCCACCCATTCGTCCGCTGCACCCTCGAGCGGTCGTCGACTGAAATAATTTCGCACCTCCCTCATTTGTATGTAAATGCACCTCCGCCTTTTATATCTCTGTTTACCCCTCTACGTATTTATAGTCTTTGCATTTAAAGTCTCTGAAATTAAGTCTACTAATGAGCTCTGGAAAATATTGACTAAAATAAAAATTACGAAATTATTTTGATTTTTTTATTAGTCGTGGTAGCTCAGTGGGAGAACAGCCGCTTCGCATCCTAGAGGTGGCGAGTGCAAACTCCCAACTCGTACAAATGAGTTTTCGGCCGAAAATACCATTACTGTCTCGCCACTGTGCGTTAATTACACGTAACGACGTGTAATTAACCCGTAACGAGTAGTTCGTTTCCTATTTTTTTTCTGAAGAACTTTTGCATCAAATCATTGTTCATTTATTACAACGATTTTTGAGAAATTTCTTCTGACAGATTCTAGAGCACAGCTTTGAGACATGCAGTTTAATAAAATGAAAAAATAAATAAAAAGATAGCAAGATTTATTATTTTTCAATTAAATTCCGAGCATCAGCTCGTCTATTACAAAGCAACAACTGTTTCACTTTATCAGGTGCCTTCGAAATACTTCGGATGTTCATACCTATAGAATTCTGCCACTAGCGAACTAAAACCTACTAGCCCACTAAATCGATACACTAACTTACTTCCCCGTCTACCGTCCGTTCGACGTCGCTAAGCCGTTTCAATCCTCGCTCACCATCGAGCTAACCCTTGGACGTTACTAAAAAGTAAAACCCAATTGAATTAGCATAGAAATTGATCCAGCCGGCACTTTTAGCCCCATCATTGCTCAATCCATTTGCAGGACTTAGGGTTACTACTTTGTTGTGTAGAATGTGGCGAGTAGATGGGACAGATCATTGTTAAATAAATACCTAAAATCTATTAATATTTTTTTATTGAGATGACCTGACCTGACCAGACACCAGACTATCCAGGCATCCTGTATATTCATCCTGTTTATTCATCCTGTATTGTTTATAATATCTCAAGTGTCTAATTTGAGGTATTCTAGGTATTCTATCAAATTATTCATCATTATGAACAACTTTAATTATGGGACCAACCTGGAATTCTCGAAAACAAAATCAGTGGTTCCATACATTGTGTCGAGTGTCATTGACATTTTTCTATGGAACAACCAGTCAACCTGTATTAAAGGCTCAAGTTCAAGTTTAAAGGCTTTATTTGACAGATCTAAACTAACTAAAAATAAATCTGTCTTTGTCATTACAACTTATTTGACGAGGACATCAACACTTTTAGAAAAATTTGATCTGCCAAGTAAAATCGGGCTCATTTTTTTCTTGAAAATCACAATTGGCAAATTTACAATACATTTCTCGTTATTGAGATCTTGAATCTCTCTTTAATTATAAATTCGACTTTCCCATATTCTTAATTTGTTTGAAAGCTGTGAAACATTTATATGTTTTTTTTTTCAATATTAGACTTAAGAAAAGCATTTCTTTTTTACATCGAACTAGGTAATCTCACCTGATGGGAAGCGACGATTCATCGAGTTGTTTCATTATTTTTGACAGTGGTACGATGCTATCAATATACCTAGATATAATAATAATAATATGCAATGATTTCATTTAACACAAACATTAAATAAAACCCGTAATTTATTCCGAGCGTGTGAACTCATTGTTTTATTTCAAGTTTCAGACATGACATCATAACTGGGTCACGGATTTCTGTATTTACATAAAACTCGATCTACCCTTCTGTAGGCGAATCGATCACCATTCTTTGTCGTAGAAACAACTATCGATTGATTGACGTGTTGAAAAATTGCGATCGCAAACTGACAGCTGACTTTTGGGCCTCGGTTCGGGAGGTACAAGAGAGTGAGTGTGTGAAGAATTATAATATTATATTATGCTTATGTATTATGGTGAGGAAGAAGTAGGTTCGTATGGGGCGAGTGCTAGTCCTGGTGTCAAAGTTTTAGGCCGCCTAAATGTTGTGTCAGAGCATTACCTCCGACTTACGTTACCTATGGGTATACTACTATGGAGTTTCGGGGAATTATACACTAGAATCACATACTCAATCGGTTTTATGGAAGCTACTCACAATTTTAATAATATCACAGCACTTCACTATTCACAATCACAATCAGAGGACAGGCGGCTTAGTCTTTCCAATCTTCCATCCAAGTATTATATCCGGCACCGCCATCTTGCCGATACCTTCACGACTCCCCAGTCGTGAGGGTGACACACCATTCGCGAGCCAGCCTCATTAGTGCCACCATCAAGAAGTGAGGGTTGCCATGCTAACAGTTGTGACGTGGTTTGGCGTTCTAAGCAGTAAGGCCTTTTGTTACAACGATGGTGGCGATGATGATGATGAAAAGTCGGCTGTTGGTTGTTGTTTGGTGATGATGATGAAAAGCCTATTTGTTAATCTGCGGCACAAGCTATCTCTATTCCTAATTGTATCAAGATCAAATTAGTAATCACAGAGATACGTCATAACAAAAATTTACACACATACTTACACAAACAAACTTTCGCATTTATAATATTAGTTGAAGAATGTAGTATAGGATGAGTGTAAAAGTTGCCTGAAATGGATTATTTTTTAATTTTTTTGAGCTTAAGCCGCCAGTTGATGCACTTCTTTTTAATCTTTACGTGCTTTTGCTTGTAACTTCTCGTGTAAACCATAACGAGTTTATCTATCGATGATGGCTTGAATCGATCGCAATTTTTTACCATTCTCATTACTGCAATCAACCAGCCGTCCGCTCGCTTAAATAAATCAAAAATCCGGCCAGCCTCGCTCCCGGATAATGTCCGATATAATCCGGGAGACGCGCCCATAAATCAGCACACATGGACGGACGGCTCATTTTCCACATTACCATATGCCACTGGTTCCATAGCTTTTCGTTTTGTATAGCTTTGGGTTTTTTGACATTTTACTAATATTGAGCGGTTACAGCTGCTGCTGTGTTGTAGTGTTTTTGAGTATAGGTGGTATATTGTGAGCTCTTAGCGTGAGAGTGAACTGAATCGCGTTGGATTTTGTCTTGCTTTTTTGCTAGCTGACAGAGCGAAAGGAAAGTCCTAGCAATCCAGTTTAGGCTAGCAAAAGTTCTCAGTACGGCCCTAATTTAGAATTATGGGTAACAGATTTGCTATTCAGGTATTTTTAACCGACTTCAAAAAAGGAGGAGGTTATCAATTCGTCTGTATGTTTTTTTTTTTTTTTTTTTTATGTTTGTTACCTCATAACTTTTGACTGGGTGAATCGATTTTGATGATTCTTTTTTTATTAAAAAGCTGACGCTTCCCATTTGGTCCCATTTCAATTTAGTCCAGTTCTGATAATGGTATCCATGAGAAAACCATATAAGTCTTAAATTTGCATTAAGTACGTGCGCGACAAATAGATGAATAACTCAATAGTCGGTCTTTTGAAGTCGGTTTTTGTTTTTTGTTTTGTAAAAATAATGTTCTTGTTATTAAATTGTGTATCTTTAATTTTTTGTAACTTGAAAACATTTTTCATCTACATAAAAACCTCTATAAGGAAAAGGTAAAGAGATCTTATACTCAAGTTGCCAATTTTTACCGCGCGTAGCGCTAGGTGTCACGGTAAAAGTTGCCGCCAAAAGTTATGTTTAGATTTCCATGTTTTTCTATCTGGAGTCTAAGCTCACTGAACTTTTTATTGATCTTTCTAGTTATGCGTTATACGGTGGTGGTCAACCTTGCATACACTTTTACTCTACTACCCTATCTACGACAAAAACTCTTATTTTAACGTTTGGGAAACACTGCCTTACGCAAATGATGACTGAAAATCTGTGAGTAGATATTATAGGTGCAGTGGATGTTTTAATAAGCATTTCCGGTCTGTGTCGCAGGTCCGTAATGGGAAAGAAATTTTATCAAACACGCGAAATAAAACGATCGGAATCAATGCCAATATACCTAAATGTGCTCACTAAGTTAGTATGCGGCTTGCAGGGTCACAGGCAATTATCCGAATTTACCACAATTTTCCAGATTAAGAAGTTATGTGCACAATTATACAAGAGATAAAAACAAGTACCTAGGTACAGAAAAAAAACCTCATTTTCAATCTCACCCTTATTTTATATGCAAAAGATTGGTGCTCTCCAATTTTTTAGGGTTAGGTACGTATCCACGTCATGCGTCAGGTAACCCTTATGGCGAGACTCCGGGGTCTGTTTGTCTGTATAACACAGCCAATTATTTTAATATTGACGTAGTTTCCCTTTTTTTAAAATACCGACATCTACATATTAATTTAATCTTTCTTTTTCTAAGACTTTTCCCCTGAAAATGCACACCAAAACACCATGTTGGAAGTTTTTTCAAAGAAATGCAAAGAAAAAGAAATCCCGCTTCGAACGAAACCATAATGGTAGAGTGCTACCAACTTATCTTCACACTTGAGTGAGGGAGCCACCATCGAATTTTCCTAATTGCAGTGAGAGCTAGATACGGGAAAATTTTAGTTCCAACCCTTGGCCAAGTCTAGGGAAAAGCTAGTCGTCTGCAGCGAGTCTCATATTTGAGGAAATATGGCCTCCTTCACGCCGCCGCCGTCGCTGATGCAAAGTGTTTGTTTTTATTGTTGTCTGACTATTTGTACAACAATTGTTGTTGTAAATGGCAATGCAGTTTGTTAGCTAGATGCTTTCAGTAGATGCTTGTGAAATTTACTTTTTGGTTTGTTTATTGATATGGTTACGTTTGATCGCCATAGGTAAGAGGAACCTAAGAAATACGTAAAGGACTCCCAATTTTTCAACAAAAAAATATATAATTTAACAAATTATAAGCCCCACTTTATATACCACCTTTAAATAACACTGGCTGAGCCCGCGGTTTCACCCGCATTTTCCAGAAAAAAAACCTTATAATATATAAATCCAAGCCTTAGATTAACACATAGACTTGAGTTCCAAAGCATAAGCTATCTACATACCAAATTCCATCCTAAACCATTCAGCCGTTTTGGCATCATGAGCAACAAACATACAGCCATCCAAACTTTGACATCCATAATATTAGTAGAATTAGACATTCCAACGCAGACCTGCCTCACCTAAAACTTCAAAACTACAATCCTAAATTAGCCAACTTGAAATTCAACCTGCGATCCATCTAAATGCAAATCGGATCCCATTTTAAGAAATAAACCAGACGATTAGCAAATATATTGCTATTTTTTACTCCAAGTCCAAGTTCTTAACTCGAGTGAAGTCTGAGCACTTTGTTTTACTTAGAACCATGGGTTAAGCTGAGTTTCTCGGCTATCTTCTATTAGCATAAAGTTAAAAGAGATGCCTTTTATACTGTGCGATACGATATTTTTATAGGCTGGCTCTATCTAGGCTTTTTTAGTCTTTCTAGAGACGTATAAGCCTAAAGGTTTTAGGTTAGAGGAGGCTGTAGTTTGCTTTTGCAGACGACTATAATAATATATAATATTTATTGTAATATAATAACTTTTGGTTCGAGTCAAAAAATTACACCATGCGTTTAGTAAGTGATTCAGTAGAAACTACACTTCACGATATTCAACGCTTAGTGTATACAAACGGACCATAAGCTCTTGATATAAAAAAAAAGATAAAAGTACCTAACTGGTACCTTGTTTGACGTTAATATACTAGCAGCGCTCTTTATTTTGTCATGTCATGTAATTTGAAATTATAGACATTAGCTAACTCTATCATGAGTTAGATCTACTCGTACTCCTGTTTACTTATTAAAGTCAAACATTAAACACTCTTGTGTACAAACTACACGATGTACCTTACTACGATAAACGGATTGTATTGTAAATCTGTTGGTATATCGTATCGGATCCTATAAATCCCCCAAAAAGTCAGTATAAAGTATTAAAGTTTTGTCTGAAATTGATAACGTACTACCAGATTTTAAGGCGGCTCTCACACAAATTTATAGCAGCGAGATGAATTCTTTTATCATAATTCAAAAGTTTGCGGCAGAGCTTAAGTTTAGTTAAATGCATTTTTTCTTTAAGAACTCTAGCAGACGTTTCGTTGCATAAATCCATTTCAGAAGTAGGATTTGATTAATTAAAAACATTTATCAACCCGGTCTTTTTTGCAGTAAACGTTATAAATTAAAAATCCTTTAAAACCAAAACAGTTAATTTTATGCAAACACGCAAAAAGCGCCCATATAACTTGTAAAAGGGTAATTAAAAATGTACCTTTTCACGAAAACGGGGAAATAAACGTTATTTAATTTAAGGACAATTTAACATAAAGAAAAGAAATAAAAAATTAGCGTCGTTAATTATGGTTATAGGACCGTGACGATGCCCTGAGCCTTGTATTTAATCCTCATTCTGTCAAACACGAGCCTTGATCCTGTCTTTGTCTTTGTTCCTGGGCTTTTGGAAACGTTAAACGTATAAACAGTAACTCAATGACAGTTGGAGATTAAAGGCGTTTCGATTTACGAACTGATCTCAGCAGTAAGCGCTTCGTATATTGAAGCGCAGCAGCACTTGGCACCTAAAGTTTGGGTATCAACTGCATTCAGCCAGTTTATTTTGGTCTAATCGGTCAGTTACGAATGTAACTAGCTTATAGTTACTTGGCTATTATGTTTATACTCCCTTTACTTCTTGTATCTCTTTATGTAACAATCTCTCATCGTGAGCATTTTGGGGAAACAAAACGTTTACAAAAGTACAAGATATACATTCGAGGAATACAATTTGACGTTAGGGTAATAAGATATATGATTTTCGGAAAATTAACCTAAAATTTGGGATAAACAAATTGCTTGATTAACCTTTACACAACTGTACTCCGCTCCTCTCTTCTCTTCAGTGTACAGGCAAATTAAGCCTAAGACGCATCTCTAAGCCTGGCATGTGCCGTGGACGAGTAGTCTTTCCTTCGTTTTTATCCACGCGTCGATGTGACTCAGCAAGAATATGAATATGTTTGTCTCTTTCACAAATAAGTGCCGTGAAAATACAATTTCCCCGAAGCCCGTGCTAAGCGCACTGCTAAGAGAGCAATATATTTATTTGTACCGACATCCCTTACTATTTCTACAAAACCACCAGTTTTTCTGCATTCTAAACCGTCGTGTAGCAATCAAGGATTACTCACGTGCTTTTGTTATCTTGTAACGCCTTCGAAACGAGGAATTAGTTTTTAATTACGAGCCGGAAATGCGATGATTGTTAGGGACAAAGATGGTTAGCCATGTTCCTTTTATGAACTGATAATTTATGCGGCGCATTTTGCAGGAATTAAATTCGTTGTATCAGTCGACAATATTATAATTAAAATAGTAAAGGGCAATCCCAAAAATATAACAAGATCTCTTGACTAAGAAACGTTAATCAATTTAATTTGCTTTATATGAAGTAAAAAATATTTTTTGTGATACTGGTCATAATAATTATAATGTTTATAATAATATTTTTAATGGAAGTGAAATCTTCCGTTCCATATATTTTTGTCGAGTGTCAAAGATATTTTTTACGGAAAATTTTCTCGATTTCAGGGTTGGCCCCATAATAAAGTTGTTCATTTTGATGAGTACTCTGGGCCCTTTTCGGCTTAGTATACCATTTCTTTATAACCCTGTTGGTGTAATTTTTTTTAAATACCTGAACCATGACTGGCAGTGCAGTAACCATTTAGGTTACCACTGACAATGATGGATTTAGATGGATTGTCACCGATGCGACCTTAAATTATGAGGATGTCTGCCATTCTGTCTGTCATCATTACCGATAATGAGGACATTATGATGAGGACATTGCACAGTAGCAGTAATGCAATTTGCAGTTTTTGCATTGTTACGTTGTTATTTTATCTATGTGCGGTGATGTTGATGAATACGTCCTATGTCCTTTCTTATAACCCTGACAACTTTATCCTACTAATATTATAAACGCGAAAGTTTGTGAGTATGTTTGGTGCTCTTTCAAGCAAAAACGGCTGAACGGATGTACGAGTACATAAAATTTGGAATGAAGGTTGTTTATGGTCTGGATTAACACATAGGCTACTTTTTTACCCGAGGTAAACCCAACAAAAAACTCTTTTGCATCTTCTTCTTAGATTTAAAAATAAATCGCTGTTCGTTTGTCTCCTTTAACTCGACAACGCCTGGAACGATTTGAATATTGATCTTTTTGTTTTTTTTGCTCTAATACAGGGAAGATTTGAAAGTAAACAAAAAAAACAGCGGGTGAAACCGCCTGGTGCAGCTAGTATTTAATAATTATTTAAGTTAGAATGAGTGTTTGTTACTTTTTTCAACTTTTCAAAATCAGCTTTACAGTTTTGAATTGATTGTGGAATATACTTAGATAGGTAGTTAAGTTACAATTTGCCAAGCCAAGCCAAATTACAATTTGCAAATCGAAACGCCATAGAAAACTAGGACAATGTTTGGGATGATATTAAAATGACAATCTAATTACAGTCAACTTGGGTAACTTTGACAGGTTCAGGGCACATTATTGCTTATAACAATGTTAGTAAAAAGTCGTAGATTCATGTGAAAAAGCAAATTTGTGTATTGATGCGTGCAGAATAGAATTCTAAAATAATCTAACCCTCATTATATATACAAGTTTATTTGAAAAAATGCAAAAGTTTGGTATGTCAAAGTTACCCTCCCTATCTGGGTAACTTTGACAGTAATTTTGGTTTTCACTAAAATCGCTTATTAATTGAATTTTAAACATTCTGGTTATCTTTAGCAACCATTTTATAGATTTTGGGTAGCCTTAATGCAAAATAAAAACACGTGGAATAGACAAACAGTTATTTTTTAAATAAAACGGTAAAAAATTGAGTTTGAACCAAACTAGACATTGAGCTTAGAACTATTGACAATACAATATAGAATGGCAACTTGGCTAAGAGGGCTGGATAGCTGATGGCATTTCTAACTTTTTATCCCACGTAAATCAAAATAACTCTAGAATAGCGAGTGAAGCCGCGGGACACAGCTAGTGGCATTACAATCTGTACTCGTTGACCGTAGCGACCGTATCTACCGCTCTTACCATTATCGTGTCAATCGGAGAGATCGACCCGTTCAACAATTAACGGCCGGACTCGCTAAAAGCATGGCTGTATTGTTGGTGCATTCGCATGGGCTTATCTTTTGTGCCATCGAGAGGTAGTAGGAGGGCGCTTTTGACACGTTTTAAGTTACACAATATCTTTAATAAACTTTATTAACATTTAAAAATGAATCTCTATTTCCCTTGGTCACGCGTGAACGGATGGAACAATTTCGCTGATTCTTTTTTTGTTGTGTTAATTACCTCTATCGTTAGAAGGTTCTTATGAAAAAAAAAAATAAGTTGAGCGGAACATTAGAAAATGAAGACGTAGTTAAGGCAGGACAACGTCTGTCCCCCCCCGCCTTTCCGTGGCGGGGGGGATAAGTAGCCGTGGCACTGAGCCCGGTGAAACGAAGAGGAACCCGAGGTGGGGCCTTCCGCGTGTCCCTCTGGCAGCAGAGGGCTGATTAGCAGAGGGCACAGCGGATGAGCGGGGTCTGAGCGATGGCTCGGACCACCAGGGGGGTTTTCCTTGTGCTCCTCGCCGCGTGTGGGTCGCGGTCGGGAGTGCAAGGAAAGGAGGAGGGTCTGAGTGTGGTGGACGCCGGGGGATGCGGCGCTCCACACTTGGACGGTGGCATTGCTGCCACTGGTGACGAGTGTGGTGGACGCTGGAGGAAACGGCGCTCCACGCTCGAGCGGTGACAGCGGTGCCACTAGGAGGGTTTTCCTTGTGCTCCTCGCCGCGTGTGGGTCGCGGTCGGGAGTGCAAGGGAAAGAGGAGGGTTCCTTTTGCACTTCGCCGCGTGAGGTTTGCGGCCGGGTGTGAAAGGAACGTGGGCTTAAGGCGGGGTGGGTGGTGCTAACCACACTGCCCACCACGTGCGAGCGAGCGGGGCTGGGGAGCAAGAGGGTGGTTCGCCCGTATCCTCGCTCCTCTGCAGTGGGGTTGCCGGGAGAGTCGGGGGACTCTCCCGGCCTGCACGACCCCACACTGACTGTCTGGGGGGTGATCCTGGGGAACAGGGTCACCCCTCTATATACGCGGGGGGCCCTAATCGGGCCCATCGCCGGAGCGAGGTGGCGATTGCTAACGCGACCCCACCTTGCCCCATCTCAGGCGGATGCCGAACACCCCAGTGGTTTTAGTGGGTATGCCGCCGTAGGGCGGAGACTCCCACATAACCACCCTGCCTCCCTCGGGGCGGGCGTGGTATCCATAAAGGATTTCCACTGGGTAAACAAAAAAAAAAAAAGGACAACGTCTGTTGGATCAGCTAGTAAAGAATAAAAAAAAATCATCATCATAATCAACCTTTAATCCTACCACTGCTGGGATACAGGATACAGGTCTACCCTCGAAGGGTGATTAGGCCGTATTCCACCACGCTGGCCAAGTGCGGGTTGCTGGATTCACATTCGTCGTTGAATTTCTTCTCCGGACGACGGACGGTAAAAAAGATTATTTTGTAAGAATTACCGTATTGCTAACCTAATTTAACTAGTTAGTATCGTAAACATAAATTAATATACCTATAACTAAACTTTTAATTGACAATAAAAAGAAAACGTTATGACGACAGGAAACTTTTTTCTAATGTTGTCTATTTAATAAGAAACCATAACAGCTGACAGCAGGCCGCCAGTTGTCGCACTAGTTTTAGGTGTTATACTCGTAATCCTTTTGTTTGTAATTTATGGTGTGAACAATAAAGAGTTTATCTATCTGATTTTTTTATATACCTACATACTCGTATATTGCATGATGTTTCCTTCAACTTCTTATGGAGATTATATTTCAATAGCATATTATGTTAGGTACGGTAGTTAAAGATGTTTAATTAAGAATATTCATGCTTAAACTTTATTAACATTCACTACCGGGTAGAGTAGTGATCAAACAAAAAAATCAAACGAAAATATTAACAAAACTAGTTAAATCATTATTATGCAACACTAAAGCAATTTCTTGCGCATTATTTTGCAATTCACTCATCCAAATTCTTTCTTTCCATACACAATCACGTTATCTTCATAAACAATTATAGTCGCAATAAAATCCAATAATTTGACACAATAAAACCTACCTCACCATTACAATAACAACATACTTCATTAAGGCTTAAGGTATCTTTTCGATACCTTTTCAAGCTCTTATCATTTAACACACAAAAACATGAGAAGCAATGACTAATTGTTCGAACATTGCAAAACCTTGTACTTTTCAACCACTTGACACTTTAATCAGGCTCAGGAAATTGAAATCTTATCAATTGATACCCACATGCCTAACGTCATTGTGGATTGCAACATATATTGTTTGTGACGGAACAAGAGGGTTTGTTAAGATTATGGAGTAGGTGCATTGAAAAACAAGTACTTAGGTAATTTTAACTGCTTAACTTGCTCTGCCCGAGTGGGTGTTTCTCGGTAGCTGTAATCTGGGCGTCTTCAAGTCGCGAGTGAATCGGTTTCTTCTAGGCGCGCGTGCTCCATCGTAGACCGCATCGATGTTTACCTTCAGGCGAGATAGCGGTCAAACGATGATAGGCTTATCATTCAATAAAAAAAAACTCCTTTATTAATGAAAATGGCTATTCTTTGCCACCAAATTTCCTGATGTATAGCGAGACATATTGTGTCCGAAAATGGAGACCAGCGATGTAGAAAGTATATATCAGGTGGAACCTAAGTTGTCAACCATAAAATAAATGTTAGGTTTCAAATAACTGCCGACCCGTCATCAGTCTCATCTTAAAACTTCTAACGGGTTTAGTTACCTATGTAGTTTTTGATTTTTTAAAAGCCAAAAACCTGCATATCGAATTAATTCTGCTCATCGTCTCCTAAAAACTAAATGAAACACGAACCATATGCACTTGACTTCCTAGACTTACAAAATTAGAATCAATCATAGTTACAGGTAGACATTTATTAGCTCAATGTCGTTGCTATAGGTTGCACTAAAATTACTCATCAGGGAGAGTGCCCGAGTATTCTGGGCCGTCCAAGATTATCTGTCACTCTCACTCTCATTACATTTCTACAAGAGCAACAGTGACCGAGATAATATCTCATTCGCCAGAAAAGCCCTGGCGTGAATCATCTTAAATCACTTCTTGTTTCATGCAACTTAATTAAAATCTTTCAAGTTATTGTTACATTTTAGCACCCCGCGATGCACTGCGGCGGGAGCTTTCAGTTTTATTCAACTCTTCAATTGTTTACAATCAAGGATACTCAGTTTTACAACTTAATAGCGGAGAAATCTCTGGCTCCGCTGTTGTATTGAGTTACGAAGTGAACGGTTCGGTGATAATGCAATTTCTTGCTGTAACTTCCGTTTCTTTGCAGGTTTTGTACCTTATAAAATGGATGAAACAGGTAAATTAGCTCCTGTCAAAAGCCATCGGGGTATTCTAGTCTATAATGGTTTTTTTTTATGAATAAATCCGCATTTGACCACCCATTCGCCAGTTGGTAAGCGACGATGTGGTCGAAGATGAAGCACGCAGATTTAGAAAATACCTATTCAACCTGACCTTGATATATAATATACCAATCTAGGTATACTTAAAATCTAGGTATACCTAGATTGGCTATCTACTCAGTTTTTCTTTTAGTTTATGCTTACGTCCTATATATGGAGCGCTAGCCCATTTTTCCTACTTTTATCTACCTCACAGCGTATTTTCAATAGATGTCATTCTAACACACCTCACTTTCAAGTCCTATAAAACTATATCTAAACCACACATTTCTATTTCCAATTTTCATCTCCACTTTTATATCCGAGCTTATTCTTCAAACTAAGCACAGCACGCTTGCTAAATTATAATCCTTGCGGGCGGGCACGCTGACGCTAATATGACAGGCGAGCGTTAGACGGTGCCTCAGCTGCCTTACTTGCCTCAGTACTTTGGGGTCCTTGCGCACTTGGTCGACCAGAACTACGACCGCTTCTTTTCTTCTAGGCTTTTTAAACCATATTTCAGTTAAAGTAAGTAAGTTAAAGTATGCTAGGTACTTTCTAAACATTTAAGAGCATTTTGCAATACCATATTTGTTCTGTTTAGAATATATTTGCTTGACGACATCATTTAATCTCAAATAATACTCTAAAACTCTCTAAAAGTCTCTCTAAAAAGTTTACTTCAATCCGTCGAATTGCGGCACCATCTGGACCATTCAGCCAGTAGCGCACATGGTCCTGCCTCGTCTAGTGAGCGATGACCCTACCTTGCTTGCTTCGCTCGCGACCGACGCTGAATTTGTCTATTAGCGTGAAGATACTGCCAATATATTGTTGCAATTTCATTTTCGAAGGCACTCGTTAAAGGCGCCTTACGGTTTCAGGGGAGTTGTGGATGTACTTTCGTTATTAGGAAAGAATAATAAAGTGTTGACACTTTGTCATTTATCGCATTTTGTATGTGGTTATTTATTTTATGCTAAAGACGGCAAATAAGCAGGCAGTCTGAGAAAGAGTCTCTGTAAGCGATTAACGTTGCTGATAGATGCCTGTAACACCGGAGGCATCACGGATACATTGACGATCTTTTTAGGTTTTTTAGATATAATCGGGTGTTTTCTAGTCGCGAGTGAATCGGTTCCTTCTAGGCAAGCTTGCTCCATCGTAGACACTCCATATATTGCTTACCATCAGGCGAGATGGCGGTCAAACGCAAGCCTATTTTATTATTTTGTAGTTGAATAAAAAATAAATATAATAAATGTTATTAATGGAAATTTCTTCTGTTTTCCCTAGATAAGAACACTAAACTACCTAATTAACCTTTGAAGTATAATAAATACTCACAAAAGATAATCAGACACGTCAATAGATAAACATCGCTGTCTATAAATATATTTATATAAATGTCCCCATTCACAATCGATGCCAAGGATCCTTGTATCACCAAATTCTTAGCTAGTCAGTTCATTCGACAAACAGATTCGTACTTCCGCATATTTTTATAAGTCCACGCGATACGATGATAATATGATTTTTATTGTACTTCTTTACACATAGATACATATTGTATGTACCTATATAGATCTGCCGATCGATTCACGCGTTTACTGATAGCGCGGCGACTTGCTGTCTGCTGTCACGTATGCAGTAGATAAACCACATAAATATGATGACTTAGGATATGTATTCACTTCATATCCCAAGGAACAACACAGACACAAAACACTACACTACATGCATACTAATTCCTATACTTACTTCATTTTTGGCTATTGTCATCGTTGATATGAAAAAAAATGGGTTTATTAATTTAATAAACCTATCTATAACCTATCTATAACCTATCTTAAATCCTATATCGATGATTGTCATTGACATTTTTCTATAGAACAGCTGATTTTTTGCCACGACTTTAGGGTTGGTCCTATAGCAAAAACTGTTCATAATGATGAGTATTGCGAGCCTTTTTCAGCCAAGCATACTCATTCCTTCTAACTTTATAGTTTCGATCAAATTCAATGATTAAAAAAAAAAAAACCAAAAAATTCGTTCATTTTCATTGTTATCTAAGAATGTTCGCAGCTCGTAATGTAGGTATTTACTTTGTAACAATACTTAACATGGTCACAAAAGCGAACGCTTCTCATTCAATTCGATGAGTTGCACTATTGGAATGTACTTAATTGCTCGAGCTTTGATGTGATATACTAACGCACATGACTGTGAACATACCCTTAGGTAGTTCATACACAAACGGCCAGAGTATCGAGGTTTCACTTATAAACACTGTTAAAGTTAATCAATGTTTAAAATGTTCTGTCAACTTTTCGCAGACGTAAATCGTTACGTGCAAAAACAAGACGGTTAGTTTAAAGCAGTCAAGATTTTTGACGCTGTGTTTTAAAATGTGACCCTCGATTTCTAGAAGGTAGGCATAATTATTGAATGAAAAAATGAAAAAGTGAAAAAAAAAATGAAAAAATGTTTATTAAACACAACCACAATAAAATATAAACATTACATGAAAAGAAATCGCTAATTAACTTATGGTTATGGTAGGTGTACACAATGTAGTAAGATTACGGCGATCCCCGCACTAGGCTAAGCCTGTATCGCAGAGATCAGGTACGAAATTCACAGAAATAGTATTTTACACCTCTCTGGTAAATCAAATTGAACTAATACTATGCAATATCCTACTTAAATTTGAAATAGGAGATAAGTTATATATTTATGTAATATGTATGTATGTATTTATAATATATATGTATATAATGCTTTATATAAATAATAATATAATATTATTGTTGTTTATTATTATTGTTATTTATTGCTTGAAGTAAGAATATAATTGTATACATCTAAATGTTATGGTGTATAGTATATGTATATAGTATTGAATAACTTATGATACAATTCTTAATAGGTTTTCCGTCTCTTTATAACTCAGAGTAGCCAAAAAGCTGTAGATTGACTTTTTGGCTTCGTAGACAGTCTTTTCTATTAAATTACAATGTTTGTCCAAGACATTGTAAATATGAATTCTAATGAAAGGGCCGAAACGTTGAGCAAAGCTAGTATTAACTTGCGGAAGAGGAAGTTTTTGAGATCTTTTTAAAATGCTTATATAATTTGTCGCTACCATGTACAATATTGTAGAAGGCTACGTTAAAGCAGTCTACGAAAGTCATAGCGCCACCGAAATCAAATATTTATTAATGACAAAACTTAGTATACTAATCAATTTACATTGAAACACAAAGATTTCTGAACGAATAAAAACTGTATTTCAGGAGCTTATAAGCTCTCCCGAATTACCACTCAAAACAGCGTAGACTACAACTAAAATACCTTAATAACTTAAAAATTAATAATTTTGAATATTTACAAACCAATGAAGTGCCTACAGCCAAAACAACAAAAACTAAAATCTAATTATCGTAAAACCAAAACTGTTGTTTTCATGTAAAAACACCTTTATCATAATTGTAAACTTTCCAATTACGTAGGCTAGATAAAAAGTTTTGTTGGAAAATTTTGCAAAAATCTTTGGAATTTTTATTCAAATCTGCACCCATAATATGATAAATAAACCGATTGCATGCGGTAGCTGATAATGCTGGCGACTTGCTGTCTGGCGTCACGTATGCACTCGATAAATACATACTGAGTAAGTATATTATTATTATAGGTAATATGACTTTTATATAGGTTAGCACTTTTTTCCTATCCTACTTCATATCGATTATCTTTTTCCATTGACTTGTAGCAATGCTATGAATAAATATTTCATTTCATTTTCATTTTCATTTCATTTCATTTCATTTATCATCTTATTTTTAGGGTTTCGTAAAAAAAAAAAACAAAGAGTCTGGTGGCTGTCCGTTTGTCTGTCTGTATGTTCCCGCTAATTATTTTGCTATTCTATTTCCGATTTCCTGTTATTTTACTTATTACTATGTTATGTCCCACTAATATTAAAATTATGCAAGTTTATACGTTTAGATGCTTCTTACTAAATCACACAAACATAATATACTCGTATTATATGAGCGGGTTTTGAATGAAATTAGGCCTGGATTAGCCCTTAAGGTACTTTTATCCCTGAAAAATTAATAGTTGTTAGGGTAGCGGATGAACTGGTTTCATAAAAAAATAACTACATAATATTATGGGAGACATGTACCTATACCTAATTCCACTTAAAAATAAAATAAAAGTACCCATCATCATAACTTAAACCATTGTAAACAAGGAAAACCGATTATTTCATGAAAAAATGCTCATAATTAGATAATAATGAACAGATAAACGTCTAATTGCGATGTTGGCAACTGCATTATTTTTTCTAGCTTGCTCAACAATTACCTTAGCTGTAAGCAGATAATCATCATGAATGATCATTTTCACATTTTATGCACTTATCTACCTCTAGTATCCATGCACAATTGTCTAGCCATGAATGCAAAGATTGTAATGATTTTTTGCACGATTTTTTTAACCCTACAGTCTGCATAATTATTTACCAAATAAGACACTAATTTCTACAATTGAACATAATTAACTTAATGACACAAAAAAATAAAACTACAAATGCTTTAGATTACCACGAACGGTGGTCTTATTGCTAATATCGATCTCTTACAGACAACTTCACCATACAAAAAGTACAAACACTGTAATAGAGAGATGAGCACAGACGGTTTTATCGCCAAGAGCGATCTCGTCCAGACAACCTGCAAAAAAGAGGTGGAAAATTTACGGACTAATGGACGGTGGTGGTAGAGAAAACGAAAATGTTTTATATTATAGCCAACCTACTTATTTATGTAGGTATAAATGTATATTTTGTATTCATTATTTTAGCTTTTATTGAATATCAGTTACCACCAAATACCAGCGAGATAATAGAGGTACAATGGGACTGTCAAGTCATGTTCTTTTAACAAACGTCTCAAAAACAATATTGAAAACTACAAAAAACCCCGACGGCAGTGAGACTTCAACACCGCAAGTAATGTTTTCATCTGGATTGAATTTTGTACTCAAAATTAAATATTACATTGTGAAAACATCGATCTAGCTATTAATCATCTCTGGGAAAACTCGCTTCCTCACAGTCGTTTATCCCAGGTACTTCACCTAACACTGACCGTCGAAACTGACACAATCTTAAAAAAAAACAATCCACCAAACCGGAAAAACACCGTTATTCTTGCCAACTCTTACATCAGGAAATATTAATTGCCTGAAAAAATCCCCTTCACCCTTCAACCCTTGACTTTGGTCGCGTGCAGCGCTCGCGTGCCACCCCTAGTTTCCATACGGGGGGCTAATTAATATTTATTAATTTAATTACAACCCTATTACTATGTGTCGAGTACTGTGGTCGAGGACAATGTGGAAACATTTTTTATGCTTCCTTAGTTTTTGAGAGTGACACCTGAGTACCTATTCTTAGCACTTGTGATGTAAATAATAAACTAAATTCCTATCTAAATATTAGGTGATCAAGTAAGTATGTAATTTACTAAAGCATTATTGAATGACATATACCTACTTTTTATATATTTTATTATGCTATTGAGAGACGAGACATGCAAATCGCTCGCCTGATGTTTAACGTCACGTTTGCCCATAACAGGTATGAACCACTCAGAATTTTGAACACACCTACCACAAACTTAGTGAAAATCATTTTTTTAATGCTGGTCACAAAAACTTAACTTACATACTACCCTGCTACTTAAAATGGACCAGACAATATCTTCAACACCTAAAAGTCAGTTTTGTGTTTTGCCAATCATCGGCTTGTTGAAAGAAAAAGCGAAAAATTACTTAGAATACTAAAATATTGCAGTTTTTTTACAATATTTCGTCATTTCATACCCAAGGCTATATTACCAACGATTTAAAAGTACTGCTATTCGTTCTGTAAGAAATAACAATATTAAATGAGTTGTTTTTGGTACGATACAACAATACTGCTGTAGAAACAGGTTAGATACATACGAGTACATACATATTTGAGTGAATCAGTCTATGATCATTTTCAAATCAGAACACAAAAAATTCCAATTTACATTTTCACAAAACTGTTATAATTCTAGAAAACACTTCGAGAAATTAATATTTACCTATTTTATATATAGCCCTTAGTATACTAAGATGTGATGATATATTTGGTGTGACTCTGCAAGAAATCGCTAACTGCAAACAAATTATCATAGCACAACGATACCGTATAAAAACTGACTCATAAGAATTCATTGCACCTCGCCGATATGGGCATGCCTCCAAACGCATACAAAACAGGAATACAATAAAACACTGACAGGTAATTAATTATTTATCCTTAATCGAAACCATCTGTAATAAAATATTTTAAAATACAATAATTTTGTCGTCTGACGCCGGTCTGTACATTTTCTCCGAGGGCTAAGTCAATTGTTATAAAATTTCGCAAGAATGTTACGTGCACTGAATACCTTTTTCTCGGAAAACAGAAGTATAATTGAAAAACACATTCAAACCAGCACAGTTCAGCTAATAACAGTACAAAACCCAAAACAACTACATCGTAGGTACGTAAGTAGATTAGTAAAAAAACTCCTAAACATTTCACAAAACAAAGTTATCAAACGCAAAAATTGCGAAACTTTTCCCTCTGTGTCGAGCGCCAGTCTATTGACCCCCAAGGTATCTTTTTGAGTTTTTACTGTCAATAAAAGTCCATAAAAAGATTGTCCTCGTCGTCCTTTAGGAGCTATTGAACTTATTGATGAGTAAGACGTAAGATTGCAATTTATTTATGTCAAATTATAAGACGCCTTATCGGGCTTGCGATCTCTTGCGTCGTGTTATGAAATATAAGCGGTTGTGCAGTTCAATGTAGTTTGACCGTTCAAATTTTTGCTCAATTTAGTTATAATGGCTTAATTTGAACGTGTAGTGCTCATAGCGTGGCTTGACTATGATTAGGTGTTGTCTCGATCAGAAATACAGAAAAAATATTTTTGGATCACAAAATCACGATGTTAAGCAACAGACGACACGGTCAGTCTTCGGATGGGTGACCGCGGGTGGCGTATAAAACTGAGCGCTACCGTTGGTTAGATGACACGCTAAATTATAGGTATGTTTGTCTTATAGCTTTTAAATTCAGATTCATTTGTTCAGACTTTTATTTATTTATCTTACTAACTTGAAAAGAGAACAGTAATAAGTATGGCAAATTAATGTTGCTAGAAAAAAAAATGTAGAGGGTTTTACCCAGGACAATCTAATTGTAGTTAATCAAAACCAGTAAATCAATGCATGTCGACTTTTCATCAAAACAGATTACAAATATCTTGGAATTGGAATTAACTTAATCCTTCAAGTTCAAGATTAATACATTCCTATAGAATAAAAAATTAAGACAGCAAAATCACTTTTACTCATCACGAAACCGGAAAAACTGGACGCTCTTCTACAACAACAATGGAAAATCTTTACACGAGCCATCATTTACACAGTAAACTAATAAATTACAGATCAATCAAACATAGTATAAGCAACAAAGACTGTAAGATTTTAGAATAACAAACAGTTGGAAAATACGCAATACAAAATAACATAATACACAACTTCAAAACAAAATAATAAATAAAGGAAAATTATACAAATCAATAATCACTAAAAAAAGTGTAGATATACTTCTGTACGTGTTTATTTCGCCATCACGTATGGATATCGATCACCTCTTGTGTAGGTTTCCGAACCAAAAAATAAGTTTCGTTGCGACTCTCTTTTTTGCAATCGAGTAAAATTTGAGCCGCATCTGCATTTCTCGCGTTTCCTACGTCCTGACATTTTCAAACCAGTTGACACAATCGATGGGATTTCCGCTTCCACGGGTAACATTATAGCAGCAGGAAATCTGAAAATACTGGTATCATTAAAAGGCCATAAAAAGTCGTGAAAATGGCCTGAGAACTTGTAAGTTCTGTGGTCAGAGAACATGTTCTGATCGTCAAGGTCGGAGGCAGGTTTGAAGCCAGGTTTCTGAATGACGTCTGTCTGCATTTAGCGTGCGATGCTATTGCGTTTGTTTACCTAGAGGTAGTATTGCTATCACCATTGCCTTGCAGCAGTCTATAACATAGAGTCTAAGTCGTCTCTTTGAATCACTACCAGCACTGCCATACAGCAGTGGAATCTAAGTCGTCTGCTTGATAGTGAGCGCTTGTTTTATCTGTATGAGTCTTTCACTGGCCTGATTAATAAGCGCTAGATGGTGTGACCTTAAGCGGAGAGTCACCTACACCGTTAAAATATATGTAAAATTAAATTAACTTTTTTTTAACTAATTGAGTTTGAGGGGCACAGCAATATCACTAACTAGCCCATCCCAAGGTAATCCACCGTCTTCTAATCCTTCCTACTCCTCCAACGCCACTTCCTTGACCTCAACTCCTCTCAGACCTCGGAACCCACACAATAACACACAAAATTCTGACACGGTATTTTTAGAGTGCACGTAAACAGCACATCTTTGTACGCGGAAGACCAATTAAAATAATGCACATAAGGAAACAATGCTGAGGCCACACGAGTGCCACTCGGCAGGAGACATGGCAAACAGACTTTATGGGTCAAACGGCCTTGGCTGACGGGGTTTTAGAATACAGCTGTCTGCCAATCGTAAATGCCGGTTCAAAATATAACTTTACAAGACACGACTCAGGACTAAAATGAGTTCTAGAGTTCTAGACTTTTGGCTGATCAGATAAACTAGTTAAGCGAGGACGCTTTAGTGTAATTTTGAAGAAGCCTTAAAAGTTTCCTCGAGCTCATTGGTTTAGGAGCTAACTGCGCGCCAATTTCGTCCTGCCATATATTATATACAGACAAACTTTCGCGCGTCAATTTAGCTAGATTTTTAAAATGATTACTTATGTACCAAACTGCGTAGTAAGGTATAGCCATGCGTAGGTTATTATTAATCGTATTATAAAACGAAAGCATCGATAAAGGCTCGATATTATCGCAATAACATAAAGATAATCGAGAAGGTCCGCCTCACCGACGTGATGCAATCAACAGTAGATACTGTACGGCCATGTCACGGGTAAAATTATACTCTGAGCTGCTCTTTCGAACATCTGCGAGAATTTGAGATAAATAGATTAATGGAATTTGATTATAATAACGGCCCCCATATAGAAAAACAGAAGACTACAAGAAGAAAGAAGGCCTTTAGGTACTTTGCAGTACGACAGTAGTAGATACCGGAAAGAGGGATAAAAAAAGATATTAACTGGCTCAAGAGACCAAAATCATTAGACCTTAGCAAAAACGACTTTTTTTTTTTTTTTTTTTTTTTTTTCTATTATTTAAGAAGTGTCAAAAGAACATTTCTTAATAAAATTACAATCTAGCCTCAGGCTAATAAGTAATTTAAATCTAACTTAAATTTCTAGGTAACTAATTACTAAGAATGTGTCCATTAACACTTTTCTTATTGTTTCTATTAAGGCGAAGACACAATGTTCACGTGTTCTCTACACTTTACACTTTGACTATAATCACTACTTATGACTAACACTACACTAGCTCGAACGGTTTTGTTCTCTTAAGTCTTCTAACTATATCTGTGTGATCGAGGAGCTGGATGGCCTCGACATTCACATGGTGGTGAAGTCTGTTTTCGTGAGCTTCTGCATACCTTTGTATAACTTTGTCTACAAACTCTACTTGAAGGTCCCGGTGGAGATCTATGTTTCTTACGTACCATGGTGCATTCGTTATGTCCCTCAGTACTTTATTTTGAAACCTTTGTATGATCAATACATTGCTCTGTGCGGTACAACCCCATAGCTGGATACCATAAGTCCAGACTGGCATTAGGACTTGTTTATATATTAATAGTTTATTCTGTAGTGACAGCGAGGAGTTTCTTCCAAGTAGCCAGTACATTTGCTTATACCTAAGGTTCAGCTCATCTCTTTTCTTCTTGACGTGGGCTTTCCATCGAAGTTTGGCGTCAAGAGTCATGCCTAGATATTTGGCTGTATTCTCATAAGGTATTAATTGATTATTAATAAAAATCTGAGAATACCTGTGCTGCTTATTACTGAAGTCTATGTGGATGGATTTAGTTTCATTTAACTTAATCTTCCATTTTTTTGTCCATTCATAGACTTGGTTTACAGCCATTTGAACCTTTTCAACTGCTTCTTCATGGCTATTTCCTATGGCCATTATGGCAGTGTCGTCAGCAAAGGTAGCAATGGTGTTGTTTTGTAGCTCTGGAATGTCGCAGGTGTATAATAGGTACAGGACCGGCCCTAAAACACTTCCTTGTGGTACTCCAGCTTTTATTTCTTTCAATTCTGAGTAGGAGTCTTCTTGCCTAACTCTGAATAGTCTGTTGGTAATATAAGACTCTAGTATATCCACATAATGTCTGGGGAGCATATTTCTTAGTTTAATTAACAAGCCTTTATGCCATACCTTATCAAAAGCTTGTGCTACGTCTAGAAAAACAGTAGAGCACACTTTTTTATCTTCGAGACTTTTTTCTATCATATTTGTTATTCTATGCACTTGATCGATAGTCGAATGCTTTTCTCGGAAACCGAACTGGTGTTCCGGTATAAGATTTAGTCTCTCTATAACTGGCTTTAACCTTTTGAGAAATAACTTTTCAAAAAGCTTTGACATTATTGGCAGCAGGGATATAGGTCTGTATGATGAAGTTTCATGAGGCGGTTTCCCTGGTTTTGCTATCATGATTACCTCTGCAATCTTCCATGAATCTGGTACATGCTTTAACCTTAACGCGGCGTTAATTAAGGTTGTTAATTTCACTAAAGCCTTCATAGGGAGATTTTTGAGGATTTCTCCTGAGATTAGATCATATCCAGGTGATTTTCGTGAGTTGATATTTCGTCTGATTTCATTAATCACTTCCCGTGGGGTTACTAGTTTGATTTTTTCTTCCTCTGTTATGTTGTTGTCATCATTCAAAGTTGGAGTTTCATTTGACTCGCACTCATTTGGTTGGAATATAGCTTCTAAGTGTTCTGCAAATCTTTTAGCTTTTTGCTCGTTGTTTTTTGCCCATGCCCCTGGACCAATTTTTATTGGCGGAGTGTAGGTTATGGGTCTTTTTAGATTTTTTGTAGCTTTCCATAGAGAATAGCCGGTACTGCTATCACTAGTTAGTGTCTGAAGGTATCTATTCATTGAAGCATTGTTGAAATTTTTGATCATGTTACTCAATTCTTTTGTCATATTATTGAGTTTTCTTTTGTCTTCTGGACTTCTTGATTGTTGCCAAACTCTTCTCTGCCGTCGTTTTTCAGATAGAAGCCGTTTTATGTTTAAGGGGTAGACTTTTCCCTTAGTAGTTTTATTTACGTCTGGTGTATTGTTCCATGCTGCTCGTTGTATGTGCTTTATAAATTGCTCTAGTTCAACGTCTAAGTGTTCTTTTGTTTTCAGTGGAACTTTGAGGTCTATGTAGCTATCTACCTCTATTTTAAAGCTCTCCCAGTCTGTAAGTTTATTTACTAGAGTTGGAGATTTCTCGTTATATAAAACACTCTCGCTTATTTCTAAACAAACTGGAGAGTGATCTGAGCTCATATCAAAGCTTTGTTCAGCTTGGAGATGGCTAGGACATAAGTTTTTATAAATGAAAAAATCTATTAGATCTGGAATCTTTGCAGTGTCTGATGGCCAGTAAGTTGGATTTCCTGCTGATATTGCATCAGATTTTGTCTCTTTTATTGCAGTGAGTAGTTCTTTACCTTTAGTGTTTGTAAGTCTGGAGCCCCAATATGTATTTTTAGCATTGAAGTCTCCGCCGATTACAAATCTATCACCAAGACTTTCCAAAAGGCTTTTATATTGTTCTTTTTTCAGATTATGTCGAGGTGGACAGTACACGGATGATATTTTTAAAGGAAACCTTTTTGTTTTTATTTCTATGGCAACAGCTAAAAACGACTTACGAAAGAAAATTTTCTTATTTTTCAGTGCTAAATTATTATTTATCTCTCAATTCCTAGAGCTACCGCTTAGACCTTGTTATTCCGGAACCAACTGAAAATGATATCTTCAAATTTTCCGGTCTTCAACCGCAACACACCTACCCCCAACTGTAGGTAGGTAAGTATAGATAGAAACGCGCATGATCGTACAAATAAAATAAGCCGCACGCGCTGAGTGCCATGACCTGGCTCAATGCTACGATTACACACACACTTACACATACACGCCCACAGATTACCTGATAGTCACACGTAAACGCTACGTACACAATTGCACGCTCACTACCGTATTGTGTACGTATAAGAACTACGCACACATGTGTATATTGTGCACGCTCGCTGAAGGCTTGTTTACATCAACACATGCAAAGGTGTAGGTGGATTAGCTATCTTGATACTTGAACTGACTATTTGGTGACTGATGATTTCTTAAATTAGAACTGTGCTTTTGCTTAAAGGCAACCGTTAGAATGTATTTTTAAAAACAAATAAATATTTACCCATCTGGAAAAATGTAAATTGGTGACTCCTAAAATATTTATTTATTTTTTTATAAAACAAATTCAACGCTGGATACATTACTGTGCCTTGAATTTACTAGAGTTGCTAATTTACTTCAAATATTTACCAAAACCCATGCATTTTTCTCGTTCAAATCCAATGATCTAATCTGTTCGATCGTTCTTTCTCACACACAACAATATCTCACGCGCATCTCGTGCATGTGTGAGAATATGTTTACAGATAATAAATATTCGCGAGTATTCAACTCTTGCGCACTATACCTATCTGCTAGATGTTACTATATTTTTGCAATACGAAAACAGTACGGGTTTCAAGACTTTTCATTCAAGCTCCGGGCTGGAAAACTTACAGCTGAGTTTGTACCTAGCTTCATTCCGCTACCTGCCGGTGATTTTCCAATTTTCACACATTTCCGAGGAAAAAAGTATTTCATATTTTTATAGCAAGAAAAGAAATCGAAACAAATGATACACAGAGACAAGTATCTGAAACATAGAGTTCACCTTCGAACGAAAGAAAATAGAAAATGTTTTTAAGAAAAAAAACGTGAAAAGGAAATATAATTTTTGTATCAAAAAAAAGAAAACTGTTATTTTAAAATTGTCAAACTGGATGAAGACGAGGTGAAAAAAAAATTACCGTTTTCCATTTTCATCGTCATTATTCGTTTCATCATTTTTATTCAAGCCAGAAAATGGGCAAGTGTCCATACTGGGTGTTATGCTGTGCTGTTTGTTCGGTGAAGTCTTTGGCCGCGCTTACCTCGGTTTTCATTTAGCCTGGATGTGTTAGGGTCATTTTGTAAGTTGTTTTTTAAAAACCAAGTAGATCAAGAGGACAATGTTTCCAGAGAAATTTCAGGTAAACAAATATGGGGAAAATGGCGAAGACCTGTCATACAATAATATGTATTAAATAGTATATGAGCAATCGTGGCGTTTTACATTAGGCGATAAATTTGCTCGTCTTGTGACTCAATTGTAAGAAAAAAAATTGAAAACATAATGTTCTTTGAGTTTTCCAAAACCCGAGACTTTTTCTTGAATTTTTCACTTTTGAAAAGCTTGCTAGTAATTGTTTTTTGATCAAAATTACATTAAATATTTTTTAGAAATTGAACATACCTTCTACAATAAGACATGTACCTACATATTCATCACGCATACTACGTTGTAATAAGACAGTAACCAAATAAAACTGCTTTCGCAAAAATAATAACTGACTGCGGCTCACGATTTCACCTACTATTCTGCTGGAACCGATATTTTTTTGAAAATAAAAAGTATCTCTATAAATTAAGCGTATTAACTACTTTTACACCAAACTTCATTCAAATCCGCTTAGCTATTTTTACGTAATTAAATAACAAATATCCAACCATAAAATTAAATAAGAGGATAAGTCGTATATAAGATTGCCTTTGCCGCCCATAAATTTCATCCCAAGGAAATTGCAACCCAAAAACCCTAATAAAAAGGCAGACAATTGCACTAAAGGTAGGTAAACCCCATATCATACCAATTCAGCTTCACACGTGCACTCCATAATTGCGAAAACAAGTATCTAAATACAGCCACAAATGAATGCTTGAGAACTAGTGCTGGATATATTATTTAGCAGTCGCGTGTTAACTTCACGCATGAAGACGCAGAAGGCATTAATTTAACCGGAAAGTACATAATTTGTAAATCTAGTGTTATCATATATATTCATTAAGAATGCTAAAAACAGCGATATCCATGTGAACGAAAGCAAAGATAATGCCATCTTTAAATGGATGCAAACATTCGCATTTCCCAATCATTCAAAACCAAAAACGTTTAAAAAAGTTTGTCAACAGCTTATCAGCAGTTTCATTTTTTTATTCGCAGATAGGCTTGCGTTTGACTAGCAATGCCATCTAACCTGACGGTGAGCTATGATGTGGTCTACGAGGCGTCTACGATGGAGCACGCTTGCCTAGATGAAATCGATTCACTCTCGACTTGAAGACACTCCGTATCAAATCTATCGGGTAACATTCACTAAGGCAGAGCTTTACACATTCTGGCAGTTGATACTGAAGCGTTTCTAACATGCTAAATTAAAAATAACGCTACATTTTATTTTATAAAAAACACTATTTTTTTCTTTTTTTGTTTAAACAATACTTAGCAATAATACTAGACATCACTATTTGGAAGGATCGCGTTTTCTGCAATTTGATGCGTCACTGAAGTAATGCGGAACTTCTAGTTCCTCGATCGTGCTTACGTGCGCAGGAGTATGAGTAATGACGTTTTTCTACGCTCTTGGAACTAATTCAAGATAGTTTTACACCGGATTAACATTTTGTGGATTTATTTGTTAAGCGTTCAAGGTACATTTTAATCAGGATTGATGGGATGTTAAGAGTGATTTCTTCTAAATGCGAAAGCTTTCTAGAATTTAACTATGAAACTGATGTAATTTGATACATTTTGTAAATCCAATAATTAATGAACCTTCACGTCATATAAAGTCAGATATGTACGACGACTATTGTTTCGATAGCATTCTGTCTGTGACTTCTTTCTAGGAGCAGTCCTTGAAAACACAAGCGTGTTAATTTTTCAATACCAGTGAAACCTTTAAATTTTACTTAAGTCGTAGCTTGAGCTAAATTATCTGAAATAGACCTACGTACCTAAATAATATGGTATAATACTAATTACAGTAAAACCAGACCCAAAACACAGCCGTCACTGCACGATATAAGCTAGTGTCGGCGAATACAGCCAATTTGCGCGGTACCGGGCGCTTATTTCTCCTTTTGTAATCTCGAATCTTGTCTCACGTATAAACTCAGTAATTCACATTGTGTGAAATAAACGAATGGCTTTTCTTGGAATACAGGATTATAAGGAGGGGCACACCATTTCCTTATAACTCTGCTTTTGAAGATGATTTTTAGAAATTGTTATAACCCGTTTGATGATTTTTGAAAAAAAAAAACTAGATCATGTTTAATTTGTGGTATAATGTGACTAATTGGTATTGAGGTTTACTATTTGATTCTAATGAGGGCAAATAATAGGAATTTTAATTACTAGCCATTAACAGTTTTGTTCACAAATACTACAGTTATACCTACAGTTCCTCACCCACTCGAACATTTCCGATAAGATTGATATTCCAAACTTACAAACGTAAACCATCCTAAGATTGACTCAAAGCAAACAGCTCAGAATGTTCCAGATTACTTATTACAGATTATTACAGATTACAGTGGTAATTTGAAGAATATCAAAATTTCTAGAAATCACTATGAACTGGCAGAGAGATCCACTAGTGGGAAAATATTGACTCATAATTTTAAACTACTCGTACATTACAAGACCTCTAATTTTATAAAGGTGAAAGTATGTATATTGTACATATATGTTTGTTACTTATGAACGCTGAAACGTTAGTTGGATAAAATTTGGAATATTTGGAAAGCCTATTAACACATAAGCTTTATATTATCATCACCACCGTTTCTTAGACATAAGCTAGATGGTTTTCGTCATCATAATCACCACTGAGCGGATGAATCGTGTGGTGCAGCTACTTTGTTACAGAAACCACGAAGCTCTCTTATAGAAACCATGTAGTTTTCTTATAGAAACCACGCAGTCCTCACAGAAACCATGTAGTTCTCTTACAGAAACCTCGTAGTTCTCTTACAGAAACCACGTAGTTTTCTTATAGAAACCACGCAGTCCTCTTACAGAAACCACGTAGTTCTCTTACAGAAACCACGCAGTCCTCTTACAGAAACCACGCAGTTGTGTTACTGCGTCAACCGCACGGTACGCCGTGAGTAATCCCTCAGTAGGTATTTGACCGAGTTTACTTGCTCGCCTTATTGTCTGCTAAGTATAAACGTGAATTACTACAAATAGTCCGCGTTGATGTTGGAACTTGTACCTACCAACTACCTATAAGGCCATTTACCTACCATACATACCTACCTATATAAGTGCACTCACCTACTGCTGGTAGTGTACGAGTATAAGTTAATTTGGGTTTCTGATTGTACTTACTCTTTGTAACCCAACAGTAACAATTCTTCGTCGTTGAATGTCGTCATAGATCTGAGACAATTTTGGCTTCATTTTAACCCTAGTAGGTACTCTAGCCACCGAAACATAGTAAAACTAAAAAATAACTAACTGAATCTCAGTTATTACATCAAAATAGATTGTTACAGGTCCTACATGTCTTACATTCAAAAAACCTTAATTAAAAGCAGAAAATCACTCATTTTAACTCATTTTTCACGAGTCGTGTTGTGGCGTATAAAGCTAAAAAACTAAATAAGCAAAAAAAACTAAATAGGTACAAAGGTACTTCCAGTTGTTACTTATGCCATTATTTACTCCACCTCATTAAATTAAATTAACCAGATAATAAACAGCCAAGTTCCAAAGATTTACAACTGAGCCGCACTTCATTATAAAATAATAGATATAAAATATACAATTATAAACAATACTGATTTCTAATAATTGGAATAGATTCGAACAAAATAACTTATCTGTAAATGGTAGACGCAGCTGTTTCGTGACTCAGACCCGAGAGTAAGGAGAAGTACAGAAAGGACATTACTTTGAGCTTATGACATAATTTCCTAAACATGATTGCTGACAACAACAAGCTGACAACGTCCACTCAAAACAAATAAAGATAAAAAGACAGGATTAAGGCAAACTAAAGATACCTACAACTTACTTTTAGTCAGCTAACTTAAACTAGCGGTTTGTCCTTTTGTGTGTCATAGCTATTGTATGGTGTAAACAATAAAGAGTAATATTTTTTTATCCTATGTAGGTATATATTATGGAGCGTAACCATCACTATATCGCGTCTCTTCACACACTCGTCTACGTAAATGGTTATCAAATCTAAGATTAATAAGACATTTTCACTACTATTTTAATCTTGGAATGTGTGTAGTAATTGTGTAGGTTACATTTTTATATTTCTTGCCAATACATTTACATAGTGTGGAATGCTGTGCCTGAGTGGGTGTTCCCCGACGGTTTTAATAATTATGGGTGTCTTCAAGTCGAGAGTGAATCGGCTGCTAGGCAAGCAATGCTCCACTCTATCGTAGACCGCATCATTGCTTCCTATCAGGCAATGCAGCGGTCAAACGCAAACTTACCATAGAATAAAAAGAATACTCTACAAAACTCACCCCTTTTATGGGATATGCTAAAATAACTGTAAAACTAAATTAAAAAAAAATGCTTTTTTGTCTTGTTACGAGTAACATACTTTGAATGCTATTTGCATAATAATTAATTATTTATTTTGGAACTGAAACCCCACTTCGGGTAAACGCCTCCTCTATTTTGAGTAATTTCTTTCTAAATTTGCACTACTAACGAAAATTACGGGATATACTAGCACTAAGCCCCTTCTGCATTAATATTCTTAGTCGACCGTTTGATCACACCGAGCGTCCATACTCAGAAGTTAGTCCACTGAAACCGCAGCTACCTACTCACTGATAGCAATAAAAACAAATAATTCCGCTGTAGAGCCAATTTGTATGTTTATTTTATCATCTGCCGCCACAACGGTTTAATTATTATGCAGATAAACTGTTAATGTAGGCATGAACTATTAATTTTGCGTTTTATCATTGCGTTCTATCAGCATCTATTTTAATAAAGTTATGACCGATACCTATTAAATGGAATTAGTAATTGTAATTTTTATTAATTAATAATGGAAAATTTCATCATCATCATCAGCAACCATTAATCCTCCCACTGCTGGGATACAGGTATACCCTCGAAGGGTGATTACGCTGGCCAAGTGCGGGTTGGTGGATTCACATACGAGTACCTACACCATTGAGTTTCCTCTCCGGACGTATGCAGGTTTCCTCATTTTATAGTATACTAGCTGCGCCCCGTGGTTTCACCCGTGATTTCCGTGATAAAAGTAGCCTATATATTAATCCAGATCATGAACAATCTTCATTTCAAATTTCATGTAAATCCGTTCAGCCGTTTTTGCATGAAAGAGCAACAAACACTCACAAACTGTCGGGTTTATAATATTAGTACGAGTTTACGAGAAAAAATAGTGGTTGGATAATGAAAAAGGCTTGTCGTGTATGGGCCGCTGGCGATAACCACAAAACTTTAGTTATGATCGATACCTATTAAATAGAATTAGTAATTGTAATAATTATTAATTATAAAGAGAAGATAAAAACATTAATAGGCAATGAAAAAGGCTCGTTATGATTATTGCTTGTTAACTTGTCTACATGACGAAACATTTATAACTACCACAATACTTTTTTTTTATATTTATCCGACCACAGGTCGCAGACATTCTACAAAAAACATTATCACACCGTGCTTGATTGATATATTATATATATTTTACACAAGTAAGTATGTAGGTATCTGTATGAGTAGATATACAATAACCTTAATAAACGTATGTATTTAAATATATGCATGCATTAACCACAAGTGGCTGGGTGATAAGCTATCTTAAACGCTTTTTATAACCTACGTAGTGTATAGCCCCGTATACGGTCAGAAGCTAGTCGCAGCCACAAACGACTGTCCTCCGACACCCAGCCACTTGTGGCTGTCGCCAGTGGCTCTACACCGAGCCTAACTCTGTCTCTACTGTATTACATTTTTTCTTACGACTGTCACTAACTCAGTACTCTTAACATTTATATACTAACACTATGAAGTGTAATGTTTGTGTGTATGATTGTAGAGAGTAGTCCCCGGACTACGGGTCCAATTTAAATAGTTATTTCACCAATGAAAAGCTGTACCGCCTCTAAGTGATAAGTGTGTTCATATTATGTTATTCAGCCCCCAACCTGAAAGCAAGTAAGCAAAGACCAAGCAGCATCAACTACGAAGTCCTGGACATCAGATAGTCTTTAGATATATATATAGCAAGCAGGAGAGCTATAGCAAGCATTACACGCGACTACGTTCAATTTTGAAAGTAGAACAGAATTGAGTCCATTTTCCGGCTATTTTCAAAGTCGAAAGTTATACAAACCATTTTCCTCGTGTTTCACTCGCCAATCCCCATTTACTAGACAGGTACCTGGTACATCATTATTTATCACGTAACACCGATCTACAACATAATGATATAATTGTATAGCCGGTCCCGATGCCAAGTTCACTTCTAAGAATATTAGCTGTGGTTTTCCTGTTGCTGAAAAACTGAGGAAATACTTTAAGTAATTGTTATTTCTATTGCTTTAGAGAATTTCAGTGTCCATTTCTTCGTTGGAAGATTACCTACGCTTATTTTTTACTCACGCAATTTTTTGTAGTCTATACTAATATTATAAAGAGGAAAGATTTGTATTTTTGTATGTTTGTGTTGAATAAACACAAAAACTACTAGACCGATTTCAAAAATTCTTTCACCATTAGATTGCTACATTATCCCTGAGTAACATAGGCTATATTTTATATCCGTGAAAAGCCGGGGCAGGTTGCTAGTATTACATAATTTTGTAAATTTTGACTGTTTTTGTATGATATAAGGAAATAAAATAATCACTCTGTCTGTATCCTGAGCATGACTGGTAAAATTCAAAATTTTATTTTTCATTCTAGTTATTATCTGGTCTGGACTGGAGGGTGAATAAAGTCGTCAAAGGTAGGCAACGCACTAATTATGCCTCGCGTAATGGTTGAGTATGGACAGCGACCACTTAGCATCAAGCGGCCTACCCTTGTTATTTAAAAAAAAGAGCTATAAAAATCGAATAAAATATTCTTCATCATTTATTCACATAAAGTGTAATTGGTTCGTATTTTCCACTTCAGGAATTATGCAAAATTGTTCTCAGAAGTCAAAACATTTTTACCGACGCAAACCCAAATGTATCTACGGTTGAGTTATTTAATCACCTGCACTTTATAAGTATTTAAGGGCAATAAAAACTCAATTATTGTACCAAATAAAATAAAACACAAATATTGCAAGTATTGCGAATATTTTTCTGATTATTCATGGCACCAATTAAGGAAGTGAATCATAAAGTAAATTATTAAGAATGCAATGCTCTTTTCGAATTCGTTCGAGCCAGCTTGGCGCAGTTGAGTTCGCTGGATAGTGCAGATTCGATGAGTTTTCATCTTATTTTGGAATAGGTTTTATTTTTCTACCGAGTGACAGAGCCATAACATGAGCTATTTAATGGGACTTCGCAAAATCCTGCGTGTTATCTCAAGTTTTCTTTTTTTATGCAATTGAGTAACGAGATGAGAAAATCGTTCGCCTGATGTTAAACATCACGTTTGCCTCTAGCAAGTCTGCGCCACCCAGAATTTTGAACTCAAGACTCTCAAAGTTTTAAATACAAGACCCTCCGCGTCGCAGCACTGCGCTCGTTACCCAACATACGAGTATGTTAAACGTAATAATAGCTCAATGTATCTGACCAGTGGCCAGTGTCAAAGTGACTGACAATCGAAATCGCCTTCGTTATGACACATGCTGTAAGCTTAAATTATCAAACTGAAACCGATTGTGACTAACCAATCAGTTAGACAATATAGACTGCCACTCCGCGATAGGACGTCTGCGTTATTTTTGGTACTATTTTCACTATGACAGCCATTGCAACATTTTTTATTGCTATGTGGTGATACCGGTGCGTGGCCACGAAGTGTCGGACGACCTCCAGCTCGTTGGGTCGACGACATAACGAAGATCGCGGGTCGAACCTGGACAAGACTGGCACAGGACGGGGATGAGCGTACAAGTGAGGCCTATGCTCAGCAGTGGGCGATAACGGGCTGATAATGATGATGATGTGGTGATATGTCAAAGATGGTAAACATGTCTATGCTGCGGCCGTACCGTGAGCTCTTAACAAGAGTTTAAAGTAGATCGCCTTTCGACTTTCGTCTCGCTCTATCTGCTAGAGAAAAATCTACGTTTTCAATTGAAACTTTTTCTTTTAGTTTCGGTTTTCGATAAGAGTTTGTACGGCCACAGTCACTGGACTTCGAACTAGCAGTAGATATAGTACTACTGCGCACTTCAGAAGTCAGTCATAGTACCTACATACACATTACCTACATGGACCATGGTCAACGATACCCTTTACATAACAATAACTATTGTTAACAAACAACATTTGATAACATTATGAAGTAAAATAAAACGTAGTTTCAACAAACTACAGACCTAACTGCGACTCGGAACTGCGTTGTACTGTCTCCTAAGCCGCACTTAAATTTAGAACTATGTTCTATTAACTAAATGTAAAAGCGCCTTGTATTTCTAAACAAGCCCTTGGTATTTTTTATTGTGACAAAGTTACAAAGCGGCTGTAACTGAAGTGCGTGATTTTGTAAACAATAGAACACGTGCATCATCGAAAACATGTTTTCAAACGAATTAAAAATAGTGGATTAATTATAATTCTTATAATATCGTGTTGTGAGTGTTGTGATTTAACAAAAGTACCATCGATTGCTTGTTAGGTACCTAACACATACTCATATATAGTAACTGACTAACTTTGTTGGCGCAGCGAACCACAACGTGTCTAACCTTTCAATTTGAGGCGAGATTCTTCTCCAGTTAAAAAGTTAAGTAAAATATACAAAGCCAAGCAATTGTATTTTCCGAAAGCTTTACTAGTCAAACTGTCATTTTTATCATTTCAATTGAGCAGTGGTCAACCACCTAGCTAGGCCGTTAACCTAAACAAGTACGGCCAAACTTTGTTGAATAGTTGCAACAAACATTGTGAACCAAAAACTTTGTGATTAGACGCACGTAAAACCTTCCGTGAAGTAAGAATTTGAAGTACCTACGTTATTTTATTGAGCGACCTTCCAATGTAGAATGTTTTCCTTCCTCCGGAAGAAGGAAACGATAACTTCATCACTCTGTTTCGAAGAGTAGATATGAGATTTTAATTTTTTGTTATAAACACAGGGCTTTACTTACATATAAAGCCTGCTTTAACTTTATCACTGCTTAAGCATTTGTCTTAGTTTTCACACGTCAGCGAGAAGTTATTCAAAGCATTTGGAGCAGTTACTAACTTTATGCAGACTTTATATATATAAGCCCTACAATAATTTATCTACGACTCGTTTTCAGTGTGCCGGTGTGTTTGTAAAAATATTAGGTAGGTTTATAAAGCTGCTATATTACATTAAAACTCTACATGAAAACTCTATTATTTTATATTTTTGTCCAAACAATGGGTAATTATAATACGTAATAGCAGTTTTACAAGCTTTAATTTAGTTTACCGTGTTAGTAAGTATGTGTGAGCCAAATCTTGAAGCTACATTGGAACCACTTTCTGAAGTCCACTTGAACTAAAATTTGGTATAAGTACCTACCTTTGTAACTCCGATGACAATGCAAAAAAGCTAAAAATACTTGTAAATATCTTTTTTTATGAAATTCAAAAAGTTTTTTTAGGGTGAGTCAAACTATTAATTTTACAATTTATTTAACTAAAATACAATACAAGAGAAAAACAAAACTAGAAAACGAGTACACACACAAACAAACAAACTATAATACTACGCCTCTCACCTCTCACTCTAAACGCATCTACCTTCTCCATTTCGTCGCGTGTAAAAATTAGAGAAAGGTGTTTCTGCGTATTACGTCTCCAATTAAACCTGTAAGTGAGTAAAATGACAAGAGTTTACACCTATCTTGTAGTAGTAATACGATAATGCACGCTAAATTGGATGATTACCAGTTTTACTACAGTACGCACAGAGGCGGATCCAGGATTTCGGTCTGGGGGCGGTATTTTTAATTTAATTTTTTCATAGACAAGAGTGGCAAACAGGCAAGCAGCCAGCCTGATGTTAAGCAGATGTTGATGTTGTTCTTGAGCCGGTTGAATGAGGGTAAAAAAAACAAAGGTAGCTTAGGGCTTGCAGGTGCTCTATCGTAGACCGCATCGTTGGTTACCATCAGGCGAGATGGCGGTCAAACGCAAGCCTATTACTGAATTAAATAAAAAGGTATTTAAGGTGCTTTGGAAATAATTGGCTGCTTGCTTCGGGCTCCAATCCCCCTAGCCCCCCCCCCCCCCCCCCCTGGATCTGCCACTGAGTCCGTACATCATACGCGACTCGTAGCGACACCAATTTACGGAGTTTAGCCACTTGGGACTGTAATCGAAAAGATCTCGACGTTAGTCTGAAGTCTGGAATACCTAGTTTAGCTTAGGGATAAAAAGGGACGTCCCATTTCTTTTTTTGTCCAGATTTATCAGTCTCAGAAGGTTATTACAAGCAAAGTCTTAGTGAAGTATATCGAAGACTAAGCCTAAGACGAAGCACTTAGGTATACAGCCTTCATCATCATCATTATCAGCCAGTTTTTGCCCACTGCTGAGCATATGCCTCTCTTCTAGTACGCCACTCATCCCAGTCCTGTGCCAATCTTGTCCAGGTTCGACTATTTTTATAATATTATCGTCAACCCAACGAGCTGGTATACAGCCTTACTTACAGTCAACCAATTAATTATATTAATCATATACATACATTATAATTATTGTTGGTTACTATACAGGGTAATTCATAGAGGGTATGCTAAGCTAAAGGACTTATAGTACTCATCAATATGAACCTCTTTTACTATGGGACCAACCCGAAATTCGCGAAAAAAAATTAGCTGCTCCATAGAAAAATGTCAATGACTGACAAACTCGACAAAATGTATGGAACAGCTGTTTTATTTTCGCAAGTTCTGGGTGTGTCCTATAGTAAAATTTGCTCATAATGATGAGTAGTATGAGCCCTTTTCCGCTTAGCATACCCTTTATGAATAGCTCTGTATACCAGACTAGACCACTCTTTATAACTTCAATTACAGTTCAGTATTTTACAAACTATACCCCAGGATGTCTGCAATGAACTTTTAAGTTTCAAAGTGGCTTTTCAAGAAAAACCGTTTTAGTCTAATCGCTTTACTCCTTAGTTTACCGTTTCTTCGAAACGCCGTCCTGGTATGCTTGTGGCACTGTACTTTCTATAGAATAGAATAAAATATAGCCTTAATGGAATTAACTATGATTAATGGGTTGATTTATTGCTGATTACACGTACCGAGTACAGTGGCTAAACAGTGCCCTCGGCCGAGTGCTCGCTTTGTATAAACATTCTGATGAGGCGAGACAGTCACTAGAGCCATAATTTTTTAGCTCAGCCGCGTATGCTCATTTACTGTCTCGCCAGCGTAAACAAAATGTATCTTGTGGCAACTCTCCGTAGTGTTTTGGTCAGATATAATTTGTGTGACGCTCACATGATATTCGTACCACAAAACATACCCCATGTCAAGTGTTAACACCAGCAGATCCACTGAGTGGATTTTGGATCTCGGAATTTCCTACCAAGATATAATAAATTAAATTGATTAATTGCCAAAAAAAATCTTTATTATAATTTTAGAGCGGAGATCGCCTCTAACGGGTTGTCTAATGTTTGCCCGAAGAATATAATCAATAATTCTCAAATGCCCGAATTTCATTTGCCCGAATTGTTTGTTTACCATAAAAGTTATGTGACATACTCTTGTTTGCCCGTACATTAGATTTCATAATGATACGAGTGCCATACGTAATATTATCCATTTTATTAAATGCAATAATATTATTTAACGGAATATTTCAACGCCATACTAAATTAATTTCAAAAAAAGTACAAAAACAAAAGAAATATACAAAAAGTTAATAATATACAAAAAAAGAGTTTTTGAATGCTTTAGCATCAAATTTGTATTTGCACTAAGTAAAAGGTGAATTGTAATAAATATAATATGACAGTATGATTATATTTTAAAATTGTTTTTATGTCTAATACCTACTTATCACTTTAATCGATCCATGTCACTTCCGTAGAAATTAACCTAACGCCTTTGTCCTAAAAACCGATTGGCTTTCTAGCACTCCGCCGGCCGCTGCCGCGGCACGCTCGCTACGCTCGCTCGGCTCGTGCGTTGTTTTTCATGTTCTAACATAACCTAACCTATTGATCGTTTTTATTTCTAATACCTACTTATCACTATGATTGATCCAAGTCGCTTCCGTAGAAAATTAACCTAACGCATTTGTCCTAAAAAGCGATTGGCTTTCTAGCACTTCGCCGGCCGCTGCCGCGGCACGCTCGCTACGCTCGCTCGGCTCGTGCGTTGTTTTTCATGTTCTAACCTAACCTAACCTATTGATCGTTTAGTTTAAACCGATTTTATGGTTTTTTTTTCTTGAAGTAATTTCGATGGCAAATGATGTTATGGCATATGATAATTACGCCTTACAATGATGATAACAAATGATGTTATTGAAATTGACTTTATGGAAAACAAAGTTTCTAGCACGTGACTAATATAGTAAACAATGAGTATAACATATAAAATTATGAGAAACAATATTATGTCTGTTGACCAGTATAGCAGATAAAATTATGGCAAATGAAATTCTAGCAAATGGGTGTATACCCCTCTAACGGTATGAACACTGAATCTTGCACTAGGCGAGTCCTGTGTCGCATAGGCCTATAGTTAGTAAACGCTCGTCTCTCCACTGTACTCGTTCCGTGTAATCAACCCATGAGCCACATTACAAGCTCATAAATGAGCCCCAACGTACACCGTTGTCCCAAGTCCCAGCGCACACGGCGCGGGGGCGCGGCTCATTGCACTCATTATTAGATAATAGCCGCTGCGCCGGCGCAGCCCAGTGAGACAATAGGTGTGGGGTTCGCTGAACTAATCAAATTTTACAGTCTGTTGTGAATTCATCAAATGATTTAATCAAAACTCAAACAAGAATTTACAGCTTAGGTGTTGTTCGATTGTCTATAAGAGATTGCTATTCGCGATAAGACCGTATATGTCCTACATTTAAACTTTTATATTTTGACCCCCGACGCTAAAAGACGGGTGTTATAAGTTTGATCGCTATGTAGTGGGTTTGTTTGTCTGTGACGCCTTAGCCCCGTAGCCGTAAACCGATTTGATTACGGTTTTTATTATATGAAAGCAGATTTCGTAGCGGTGGTTTTTGACAATTTTTATCAAAATCGGTTCAGCCGTTTCAAAATTGGGTTTTTTTTTATTATTATACTGCTCCTGCTTCTTGATAAATGCTCTTTTTACATTTTACTCATTACATTAGTATCTTATGATTTATTTTTATACTTTTTGTGCTGATCTCTAAATATCGCTGAACCACATCAGCTTTCGTTTTCCATCAAAGCTTCGCCATTTTTTCCCAAATTGTACTTCCATCAATTTAAACGTACACAGACACATTTTCCCAGACGGCGAAACAAAACGAATCGGGACCTATCGCCTGGTTCAACCGTGCAGGAGTGCATTAGCTGCCGGCCATCCATCATGTGAGGTAACCGACCCTGACATCACGCAGATTGAACCCACGTCGACTGGGAGGGGCATAATGGATACCTATAGAATCATCGTAATAGTCTCAAACTAGCTTATATCTAGTTACTGGGAAAGGACGCGCTAAATAGAGGCACCCTCTTACGGTGGAAATTCCTTATAAACGCGCTAAATGTGGAAACGTTTAGCGAGCAAAGTTGTGTATCTCACTACCAGTCTTTTTTATTTTCGATCAAGTACAACACAAACCGTAGCTGCTTAAACAATGTGTACCTATAAGTATTACAAATGAATAGGTACTCGCTTTCTATCAGGAGAATTTGTGCCTATACACGTGTCTGATCTGAAGTATAATAAGGCCAGTCGTAGAAGGAAAAAGGCGATTGTGAAACATAAAAAAATGGACGTCTATTACCAGTGCCGTTCAAACTCTTTCAAAGGAATACATAGGCTACTTTTATCGCTAAATAATTAACGATTTCTGTTGTATACCAGTATACCTATTTAATTAATTCGCAGGTCGCAGCTAGATGAGTTACTCGTATAGGCTAGCTAAATCGCTAACAAGCATTTCTGTTCGACCTTTGGCTTGGGTATCGAAAGTTCAACATTACGTGCTCTTATCAGCGCAGATGCGAATCCTTCGAGTGTTTGTGGAGCGATTAACACAATTATAATAATTTAATAACAATATCAGTCTCAGTTACTGACCTCAAGTTTATCAACCTCGTAGTACTACAGTTTGTGTATTATAAAATGTTATTTTGCATAATTACCTACTACGAGTAGTTCTCCTTTTCGAGAGCTTGGAAAATTGCAATATGCATCCCATAAGAATTTATAAAAAAATATATTTGTCAATTGTCATCGTTTTTAGATTACGACTAAATGCAACGATAGATACGAGTATAATTAAAAAACAAAACGGTTCATAAACAAAACGGATTTTAGTAAAATTTTGGAATAGTGATAGCTTTACCCATAGATTAACAAACGCTTACTTTTTATCCCTGTACAATTAACAATTCTTTATTATAGCAGGTGCAACCGCAGGACGCAGCAACTAAAAATAAATGTGTATTATTATGTATTAAATTCAACGTATCAACGTATTCAATGGCGTATGTGATTCCAACACCATGCACTTGCCAGCGGCAGCGTGGTGGAACACGGCCTAATCACCCTTCGAGGCTAGATCTGTATCCCAGCAGTGGTAGTGTTAAAATTAAATGTTGATGTTGAGGTTACCTACAATACCAAATGTTGCACGCCCGATATGTGTCTACTGTTAAGACTACCTAAGTTTAAGATCTTTTTGTACACAGTGTCGCAATAAATAAATTTTGATTTTGAGTAGGAATATCAACGCTCCATTTAGATTTTAATATAATACAAAAATACTTTAATAATTTCACAAAATGGCCACCCAGACGCAACCAGCACAATTCAGTCACCGATGCTCGTCATCACAATAAATTCGTACTAAATTTGACACTGTCACATCTCGCTTCCCGGAATATCTCCTTTGACGAGAGCGCGACACTTATTGTGCCTTCCTGTCAAGTTTTACATTCGCTTCTGTCAAATACTCGTTACGGCACTTCCCGAAGACTCGGCCGGTGATATTCGGGTGATTTAGAGCGGAAATTGTACGATTTTAGGGTAATTTTTGAGCTAAATTTAGTTTATTTTTTGTATTGTCAGATTTCAGAAAGATATGAATCCTGTTGTGTATTGTTAAATTTTTATAAGCTACATGTTAACTACACATTTTATTTCAATTGATATTTAATTTATTACTATTTTTAACAATCAATAAAGAACATTTTAAGCAATAAATTTCACACAGGTTTTTATTTTTAAATTAACGTTTTTTCTCATAGGTATTTATATATTTTTTTACCGAGCAAAATATATTGATTTTTAAAACCAATTAGTGACAAACACTCGTAAAATCTAAAACTTTCGGTTAAACAACATCATAAAAGTATCTTCGGCATTGAACTGACACCATAAACAGACAGACAGTACAAAAACAGACAGACAGTAATCTACTTACTACTCTAAAACGAAATTAAACTCTGAAATTCAGCGCTGATTCAACTTCCCGTGCAACTGGCGAGTCATCCTTTCACATAGATCACCAATACGCATGTTGCAAGTACGAAACCTATAAAACCGAAACAAAAATAACGAAACAACACCACGTGTTCCAAAACTCATAAATTGGCATACTCATTTTGTTTTCTTTCGTACAAAACTGACGAATGTCTTCGCTCGATATGTACTCAAGATTTCAGTTCAACGCGACTTGTCCCTCTGTCTAAATAAATATTGGACAAAAATGACTCCTGTTTTGAAGAAGTTAGAAGTGTTTGTACAGCGACAGGGTTCTAGAAAAGCTAGGGTCATTGTTCTTTTGTATTCATTTATCAAAGTGAGTGTAAAAATACGTGGTTTTTCGTCTTACGTGCAGTCTTGGGTAAGGAAATGTAATTTTGGAAAATGTAATTTAGGGACATTCCGTTTTGAAGTTTTAATACTCGAATATTACATTTTATTTCAAAAGAAAGTGTTGAAAGATGAAACATTGCTTTAGGTAAATGACACGAAAGCTCTGAAATTTGTTTTTGAAAGTAATGAGTCCTGTAAAATATTTTGACAATTTTGTTGTCAAGACTTCACTTAAGTCTAATAGTAAGATGAAACTTTGCCATGCGTAGCTTGTTTTAGTTAATAGAACAAGAATTACTTACTTACGTTGTTATATATATAACGAGTTAAGAAAAGAAACAACACCTTATACTTGACAAGACAATTAAGCATCACTCATTATAATTATATTGTTATTGTTGTAATGAATGTTCACACAACTTTTAACATTACATCTTCCGTCTACGAACTGCGCCGGCCACCACCAGAAATAAGAATATAGGTAAAAATAATGATGATTACTACCAAAGCTATGAAATCAAAACTTAAGCTGAGTTGTTCTTTTGAGCTGGTTTGATTTTTTAATCTTAACTCCCGAAAGAGATCAAATTTTTATCTTAACGTGTACTTTAGTCGTCAGTTAGTGCTTTATGAAGACACTAGCTGTGCCCTACGCGGTAATGAAAGCTGTAATGAAAATGCCCCTGTCTTTTCTGTACCCCTAATAACATGTACCTATGCATTTAACTATGGAGTTTGTTAAAGTGTGTTTGTTTGTTACAGACTCGCGTTGGACAAATAAAACTTCAAAGAGCTGACTGCCACGTGCAAACTTTCATTAATAGAGAGGCACTTAGAGAAGAAGCCGAAGTTAAAATGTGGACCGAGCATCCACCACCAGGATTTCCGAGTAACTCCAACATTGGGTTCTACAGAAGGGCTGTTATGAGTCTTAGAAACTCGGCAACGAATTCGTGACGCTCCCAGTTTTATAGATATCCATAGGCAACCGTGATCGCGTTTTATGCCATAGGGCATACAAATTGGGAGAGATCTTTGCCCAGCCGTGGGACATTACATGTTAACTAAAAGAAGGTGGCCAACAAGCAACGGGTCGCCTCATGGTAAGCGATCACCGTCGCGTACGAATACCAGCACCATCAGGCATCAGGCAGCCCGTGCCACGTCTGGCATAAAAGTTTTTAATTAGCAATGAAGCAACATCCCACATACACTACAAGCCCAACACACCAACATGAACATGTACGAAATCCGTAGCAGAGTCTGCGACCGCTCGAAATAAAATTCCGTCGAACGGGTGCTCCGATGCAGCCAAAAATAACAAAGTAAACAAATAGTGTACCGCCCCTGAATGCAGAGTGCAGACTAACAATACCGCCGCTGCGGGTACGTATCAGTTTAATTTAACTGAGGTAAAAGGGTTGTAGCAATTATAGGTAACATTAGGAAGCTGAATTGAAAAGGTGCAGTAAAAAGTATGTTCGAATAGACTGGGTGGGGAACTCTGGCTGTGCTCTGGCACCATGGGCATCCATAAAAAAGTAAATGTCGTATAACAAGGCAAAAGCGCAAAAAATCAGCTATTCCATAGAAACATGTCAATAACACTCGGCAAAATCGAAGGGACAGGTGATTTTGTTCGCGAATTCCGAGTTGGCCCCTAGCAAAGCTTGCTCATAATAATGAGCACTATGAGCTCTTTTCGGTTTAGCATACCGTGTCCTTATATCCCTATACCGTGTATTAGATATACCTTTTAGAATGTAAACTTAAAAAATCTTTGGTCACTTTTACGCTTATAACAAAAACAATCAATTGTTTTACGTTTACGTTTCGCAAGCGTATGAATCTACTTGATTTGTTTACGCTGAACGCTGTACGTTACACTTTACGCTTGTTTTCACTTGTTATTGTTTACGTCCAGTATGAACGCTGTCGGATAGCACTTACCTATGCACAGATAACGTTTAATTTATTTCTGATGGTCTAGATCTAGAAATGACTGGTTTGATGGATGTTTCTGAGTCACGGATGATGATCTAATTTTATTCAATTCAACTTTATTTATTTACCATAGGATTATTACGACACCTATGTTGCCAAATACACAATTTTAAAATTGACCTGAGTATTTTATCTCATTGGCTCATTTATGATATAAAAAACACTACAAGAAAAACACAAAAACAAATACTTGTAACATTATTATGGCGTATTACATGATTGACATCATAGCTTTTCTTTTTATTTCAGGGCTGGCTTCTTAGTAAAGTTGTTCATAATGATGAGTAGGTACTATGACAGCTTAGGCGGCTTAGCATACCCTTTCCTTATAACCCTGTAGATTGCAACCAGACTTATTAATCCAACCTATTTATACTAGAGCTAGGCAACAAAGCATCTCAACTAGTTCAAATAGTTGTTTAGGTATTTACCCAATTACACGGTGCTGTAACAATTAACAACAGAATTAGTGATGATGTTGACATGGTTCACAGATTACCATGCTATAGATTCCGTACTTAGGGCAACGGAAGCGCGCCACGCGTCTGTCAAAATCCTACTATCATTATATCCTATGAAATTAAATATCCCAGATTAACGTGAAAATTGCATGTTTGGTAAATTTTATTACTCAATCATGCGTGAAAATGCTTAAAAGGATTTGGATGAAATCCGGTATGGATCACACTGGAGGATAACGGACAAAGCTACGAGGCGCAGCTAGCACACCCGTAAATCTTAACTTTCATAAAGTAATTATAGACATAAGCGTAGCTTTTTGAGATACCTATTGCTTTTTCTCAGTCCCTACAGCTCCGCTCTCTTCCAAGTTTTGCGAGTTTTTTTATTATCGCGTATAAGTCCGCGTTTGACTACCAAGTCTCTACCTTTCCTATAAAAGCCCAAGATTATATTTATGAGTTTTTGTCAGAGGAAAGACACCTAAATGCGTTATCTTTAGGAGTTAATCTGTGACAGTACTACGTATAAACAATACGTATCACACCGTGCGTAGAGTACTGCGTGTCTAATTAAATCACACGCGGCGATGCGTTTCAGATAATGTTCTTTGGCTATACAAGTCATCTGCCTAGACAATATAATAATCTAGACATTATAATAGCCTTAGACATAGATATAGTAATCTAGACCCAGAACGAATCTGGTGAGTTCAAACTTAGTTTTACAAAAACGATCACTTGATAACAATTAAGGTAAGTTACATAGATTGAATTTGGTAAAAAAAAAAATGTTTAAGTTATAAAGGGACTACATAATACATAATTGTTTTCAAATGTATTTCCAGTGAATGTGTTTCCGCCTTCAAACCGCGTCGGGTATAAACAAGAAATTTTGGGATATACAATAAAAAAAAAACAATAGTACCTATATCTAATAATAATCTCTATAGTAACAATAATTTTTTTTTGATCAGTTTTTCGATTGCTTTTTTAAGGCTAAAATATAGTAAATAATATTTTGGTTATACCTACACACAGATAAAGAAAGTCTGTTTTAAATAACAAAAATCACGTCTTTTATCCGTCCAAATTCTCACCTAAAAGCAAGGACGAGTACGAGTAGGTATCCACCAAATATTCACGCATGAAACAAAAATTATCCCCGCACACACAGTTAGTCAAATTGAAAGGAAACCCTCGTGTAATTCTACCTTTGAAGTCTCTGTATCAGGCTCGTTCTCGGAAATCGGCCCAGTGGTTACCTACACAAATGGCTCTTTGTCGCAAAAAATGAGACGAAAAAATAAAATGTTAGAATGCGAAGCGATGGGTCCTGTAGATAATTGCAATTACTTGATTGTTACCAAAGCCTATTCACAAACACAATACTTACACCTGCTCTGTCACTTTTTTATAATGAACTAGCTGTTCCCTGCCACGCTTCGCTGTGGATTAAAAAAAATATAGTTATAAAAACAATCCTTGATGCGTATTACGAGTACATATCATGCTAAAATTTCAGCTCGATCGGTGCAGAACTTTTTGAGTTTTTGAAGCGTTCACAAACCAACATAACATTTTTATATACTTATATAGATCAGCTCTAATAAGTACATAAACAGGCACAGCGGGTGCCCTGGAGTCAGACTTTTTAGGCCTTTTTTAATGGTTAGGTGATGAAGCGACAGAATCAAAACCAATTTGAAACATATTATCTAAAACCCCCCTTGTAGGCGAGTAAAGGCATATTTCAAACTCGGCTATTAAAAATAATCCTACGATATTGTTATGGTCACGGGTTAAATCTGGGCCCGTGTGGCAAAGAACCGAGGCAGATGGCACAGTAAGAGAGGCCTATATCTAGCTGTGAGATAAAAAAGGCTGTGGATGATGATGATGTTGACGATGATAATTCCTACCGACAATAAAAAAAACCGTTTCACCCTCATAGTTAGTTCTCCACTAGGAAATGCTGTGTCGGAGATGCCATGGAACACACAAGAAGAAGACAAGGACAACTAACACCCAGACCCAGAACAGATATTTAAATTCATTCAAACAATACCGATATAATGCTTCATTGCATCTCAGTTCCACGTTCCCCCCACGGAACCCAAAAAATCCGCAATCATTTGTCCATCAGTCACAATGGCACACCGTTAGGCCGGCGCAGGATGCTAAATAATTATACATTTACATCGCAATACGGTACTGTATTGAAAACGGCATACTTTGCGCCGGGCTGCTCTGTTTTGTAGTGATGGGGAACGTGGGGACAAGATGTCCTTGTTGTTCTTGGGACTGCATGTAAAGTATATCAAGACTATTGTTAAAAAGTTCTTTAGAAGTCCAAATACATTTTAATAATAGATTTTTTTCAACTCTAGCTTTTGCACGCTTCTATTTATTTTAATCGTACGTGATGGTAATTTTCTTGATTTCCATTTTTGATTTTTAAAATTATATTAAATTAAACTACTTGTCTGCAAAAATTTGATCAAGATCGGATCAACGGCCTTACTAAAGTTATCGCAAACAAATATACAAACCTACAAGTACCGATTTGTCCCATTAGACTCGGACACCTCACTTCGCTCAGTCTTTTTTTCCAATCTAAAGCATTTAGTCCTTTTATTTCGGAGTGTCAATATCAACTGCGAAGACGCAGTGCCGATGATACCCTCGAGTATGTAAATGAACCTTAACAACAATTAAATTAAGCAACCGAATTCAACTTAAACACGATTATCCTTCTTCCTGACAAATTAGATAGTAAAAGTTATGCATTGTCCTTGTTCATTTAATTATGGCGATTCGATTATTTGGAGAGTTACGGACTTGCAAACAAGTAAATAAAATTTGGAAAGCGACTTTGTACGTATTTAGCATTACAATAAGGAGCATGTTGAATAATTGGTCCTTATTTGTGAAGTTTTGAGTAGGGTTCGCTTTTGTTTACTGAGTGATCCTTAGTTAATTCTCATTTACTCTTATTTTAATATATTTTCATATTATAGCTGGAATAATTCGTTCTTTTGCTTTTTTAATTAGTCATTATTAACAAAAACATGATTTTTAGTTGGTTTTTGTTTTCAAAAAGCAAGCGAAAATCTAATCCAGAACTGTTACAGGTCATCTGTTTTCTGACAGTCTTGAATTGAATATCTACCATGTCCCATCACTAAACTATGAAGCATTGCACCGCACAGATTGGTGAGTGTTGTAATTTAGCGGAAAATTGTATACAGATTGCAAATTCGGAAGCGGGTCATGGGATGAGTCGCAAGATGAATATTCTGCATTTTTGCTTTTGTTATGTAGACTGAGTAATACAAGAATAAGTTAGAAGGTTTTTACCAAGCTAAAATATTATTTTAATGATACTTTGAAAAATGGAATTGCGTTGCTGTTATGTAATGATAATGACAAAAATGTTTGGTCATGTTTCACCAGCTTATTTTCACTTTTTACATTTTTTTTTTCACTTTTTATAATTGACAGACTAAGTGTTTGACAGCAGCTTGGCTGGTGATGAAATTAGTAAACATGATTAACTTTGGATAGAAACTATACTTTTTCATGAAAATCTTCCCGCTCTTTCATATGGTTAATAATTTACAGGAATATATATAGCAAATAAATAAATAATACATATAATATGATTATGTCAAGTTAGGTTATAATTAAATAAGGTTAGGTTACAACCTGTTTAAATTACACTTAAAATATAAATTCAAGAGGCATTGAAATCGCTCTTGAAATTAAAATCTCTCTTACAAGTACTTACGTAACTGTGTCAAGGCCAACTAGCCGTTCAAAAACGTCTTTGTTTTCCAAAACAGGTACCTACAAAAGATACGAAATTCTGCAAAATGAATTTCAAACAGATTTTCCTTAAAATCTACCTCCTACAGTATTACAGTAACAACATTTTCAGCGAAACGCTATCTCGGCTTTACACTAACGCACCATGTTTGGGTTTTACGATCTCCACAAAAAATTCTACATGACTCTAACATCACAAGCTTTACCAACACGGAAATCAACAGAATTTCTAAGAATTTTTGCATGGACATATAAAAATGAGACATGGAACATAGTCATTGTTGTCTCAACCGAGCTATTGATCCCTATTCCTTATAAGGACCTATATTATTATCTAATATACCTACTTACAAGCATTATTAAATTATGGTGTTCAATCGTAAGTTTCACATATTTTTTTAGGGGATGTTTTTGTTAAAGTTGTCGAGGATTCCAAGTGTTTTTTCCATAAAAATATGATAACGATACTCGACAAAATGTATGAGACAGCTGTTTTTTTTTCGCGAATTTCGGGTTTGTCCCGTAGTAATAGTTGTTCATACTGATGAGTACTATGAGCCCCTTTCGGTTTAGCACACCCCTTCCTTATAACCTTGTATAAGTGAGCATGCGCTCTATCGCAAAACTACATCAACGTTTACTATGAAGCGTTGAAACCCAAGCGTTCCATGTCCAACAATTATTCATTCAACAGCTAACCTAACTATTCAATAAGCAATACAAGAAAATTCATGAAATTCTGCGAAAACTACATGTTACGAGGGAAACCCTACATTTACCAGTAAATAGGTAAAAAAGTCTGTAAAATAATGACATTGACCTCTATCTCCATCGCAGATGATTCATTTTATCACAGAATAAATACTAACATCGTTACCCAGAAGTGAGTTTATCATTTCATGTAATTTTTTTAGTACCGAGAATTGATATACAAGGGGAAAACGGAGTAATTACTGTTAGTAGCTAATTTACTTACCTACGTAATTTACTTCGTGTGAGTGGAAAGCACGTATTACCGGTCACTAGATATTTCTCATCTTGGAAATCATGAAACGTGATTTGTTCTATTGTTGACTTTTCCGGAAACATTTATTAGTATTATGTGCAGAGTAAAATATGAAATAGTTCAAAAATATTATGAATGGGATATGTATGTAAAAAAAAGTAAGAACGAAGAGTGCGGTGTTGTAGATTAGTTTCATAAATTAAGGCATTTTTTTTCAATTTTGGCTCTGTTTCTGTAATTGAATTCGCCAAAACAATGCAAAACCTCAAAGCTTGAACCGCAAAATTGCTCATAATTACTGTCATTATGTCCCACAAAATTTAATCTAATTTTGAAAATGCCTCGAATTACCTCAAAAGTCTTATTTTTTGGTTAAACACAAGAAGACTGCATTTACATAATACATTATTTTTTCATTGCTGAACAATTTCAAATGAGACGCGGATGCGTATAATCTACCAACAATCTACACCCAAGATAAACACAGTAAAAATAGGTATAGTCAGTGACTGCTATGTGACTTTAGAATTTACTTCTCGTATTTACTACTTTATTAAAATTAAAATAGTGACACTTGTATAACTACTTTTATTGGAAGTAAAAAGTTGTTTATTTTCATCATTATCATCATAATCAGCTTATCTCATGTCTGTCCACTGCTGGACATAGGCCTCTCCTAAAGAACGCCACAAGGCACGATCTTCTGCCTTCCGCATCCACTTGCCACCTGCCGCCTCACGCAGGTCGTCGCTCCACCTGGCCGCAGGGCGCCTACTCTACGTTTGCCGATCCACGGCCTACTACTATATGTAGAACCCATCTACAAAACAATACATTCGTTTTATTTTTCATTGACACGGCAAAAATAATAGCACAAACTGACATAACACAAAAGAAAAAAGCACGACAGTATAACACACAAGAACATTATTTTTACAAAACAAAAAACAAAAACCGACTTCAAAAGACCGACTATTGAGTTATTCATCTAGGTATTTGTCGCGCACGTACTTAATGCAAATTTAAGACTTATATGGTTTTCTCATGGATACCATTATCAGAACTGGACTAAATTGAAATGGGACCAAATGGGAAGCGTCAGCTTTCTAATAAAAAAAGAATCATCAAAATAGATTCACCCAGTCAAAAGTTATGAGGTAACAAACATTAAAAAAAAAACATACAGTCGAATTGATAACCTCCTCCTTTTTTGAAGTCGGCTAAAAAGAAAAAAGCACGACAGTTTTACCTTCCAGCCCAACGGTTCTCATTGATTTCGTCACTATGAGCAAAGCCGTAATGGTGAAATTATCGGATCCTTTCATCGGATTTTTTCCTACATGAAATAGAAAAAAAAAAAATCAGGCCAAAGCCGTGTCACAAACCTAGTCAAACTAATCAAAAACCATGACCACAAAAAATCGCTCTTATATCTAAAACTCATTCGATTTTTCTACAAGCCGATGCGTTATTCGTGACGGCTCGGCTCGCGGTTACCAACGTCATGCGATGCGACGGAACCTCAGAACTGGAGCAGAGACAGCGTGTCTCTGGCTTGGGTTGAAAGGTGAAGAAATAGGGATGAGGTAGTCGATAAACCGTCTATCGAGAAGATATTCCTTACTAGCTAGTATTGTAAATGAGAAAGTGAGTTTGTTTGTCACGCTTTCACGTCTACCTCCACCACCATCGCTTTTTACGTCTACTTTATGTACTCAACGGTTCCTAGTGAAATTTTGCATACATGTTTTCAGGGGTACAAAAATGGCCACATACCAATTATAGCTTCATGAAGGAAAATATCATTATTGTTTTATTGTGCGTGTACTTTATTTCTATTCTCGCGGTTTAGAAACAATTCATTAATTTTTAATAATAATCCACCCACAGAGAAAAAACTGGTTAAACTTTAGCCTCACTTTTTACTTTAACCTTTACGTTAATCGTAAAGTAAATCTAAAACGGTTCATTTGTCTTGAACTTGAAATCAAAACAAAAGTTGGATTAGACAATAAACCAGACCTATCTCTATTCCCCTGCACTAGTCGCAGTAGTCGCACAACTTGAGTGAAATTGCGATGGCGTGTCAAACAGGCCGGCGGGGCGGGGCGGTCGCACGCGCGCCATTTTAAATCGGAGCTATTTTGTTGAAACACCCTGTTAATATTCTACGAATGCAGGATTAATTTGGAAATGCCACAAATTGTTTGAGGACCAGAAGTTAGTTAGATTTTTGTACACGACACGATTTGTAATTTACTAGCTGTGTCGCGCGGTTTTGCAGCGTTTCCTGGAATTAAATGTAAAGTAGCCTATATGTTATGTTAATCCAAGCTACCCTCACACCAAATGTCATTCAAATCAGTTCAGCTGTTTTTGGGTGAAAGCAACAAACATACAAACTGACATTTAAATTTTTAGTAACGATTTATAGGACTCACAAAACGGTGAACCTATTCTGCTACACCTATTCGATCGAGGTTTAATGTGAACTGTCCTTTAAGTGAAAGAAAAATCTAAGATCAATTTAATCAAGATACTTTAAGTAAATAAAGCAGTCAACTACTCTGTACCAGCAATGCAACTTCACACAGCCAAAAACACCATGTTTGATCACAATTGATTGCTACATGCGAGGACGATATAAACCAAACAGAAATCATAATACGTTAATACGTCCGAACCGTTACCGCCAGATCCGCAAATTGATGGAAACACAGGAAACGGAGCAGACTCGAACAAACAGACAGTATGCTTATTAACGTCCAAGTGATGCGACCTTGACGGGTGGCGGGCTGGCGGGGTGCCTGACCCGCCAGGGTTGCTGCTTCAAAAATTCAAAATTAGATTTGTTGAGCTGTTTTACATAGTTCGTATGAAATAAGTAAAGATCACCAGGTCTAGCTTGTCAGCCTTCATCCATCGTTCAATACCTTTCATCGTTTTATGGTTGATGTACTTAAAACTCATATTTTATTAAACATTTTGATGCCAGTCTGTCTGCGAAGCGGTAGAATGTGGAATGCTCTGCCCCGACTGGCTGTTTCCCGATGGATATACCTACTGTTGGTTTCTTCAAGACGCGAGTGAATCTGTTCCTTCTAGGCAAACGTGCTCCATCGTAGACTGCACCGTTGCTTATACCATCAGGCAAGATAGCCAAACAGGCCAAACGCAGAATAAAAAAAGTTGTGTTTGTGTGAATTCCATGACATTCTCGTCACAAAATCTTAGTGGCGGGGAGCTGTTTATTTATTATATCGTAGGGTCACGTGGAGCCCATATAGCTTAGCCTAGGCTAGACTAGCACAGAGCTAAGTTAATCGGGTGCTATCCATTGACATTAATTCCGGATGGAATGTATAATCCGTACGAATGGAACGGCAGTGAGTGTGCATTGGATGCGCCACTAATGGAGAAGGTTGCTGAACACTATTAGGGAATCAGGGATCTTATTCTTGGGCGCTCAAGATTATCTCGGTCACTCTTACTGTTATTGCATTTCTAATGAGAACGACAGTGACCTTCATAATATCTCACTCGCCAGAATAGGTTTTTAAACTCATGTCTTAAATGTTTCTCTTTTCAGCGAACTTGCGCCATATATTCTAGTTTTATGAGCAACTGCTGCATTTGCTTTTAAAACTTACAGTTTATGATTTCGGAACATGCCTCAGCGGCGAACAACCAAAACGTAACCTTACAGAGCCAGATTAAAAGAGAGAGAAAACTAAATAAGAGACAAAGGTAAAGAAGTTTACTTTACTTAGATAGTTAAAATTTTGCATGCATGTGTCGGTAGTTTTGATCGTATTACGTACGGTATATTCCACTAAAACGGTTCGTCATGTTCCAAGAACATGGTTCGTTAGAGAGCCACAAAACTGCAATGTTCCCGTAGCAGAATGGAACCCGCTGCTAGCCGTCGTCGGGCTATAAACTTTATGGTTTTTAGATAACTTACAAATACTACGAAAATCTTTGATCACTCAAAAATGCGTCCTATAATACTTAATGTATGTGTTTCGTGAACAATTAACAATTTCCTACCAATCTTTTTAGCCAAATTTTACATCAGCTCCTTAGTGATCATGACGAACTGTGCACCTAGAAAGAGTAGTGTCCCACCACATCTGTCGCAGTTAGGACGTACTGCATTCGCCTACAAACGGCCCGTGTTCGAGAACATTCCTCGCCGGAGAGCCACCAAACCGTAATGTTCCAGTGTCGGAATCCAACCCGCTGCTAATGCGCCGTCGGGTTGCGAGCGCTAACGTTTTTGGCAAACTCTCAACTGTCACACGCATCGCGCACGCTGCGAGTGTAAAGACTGTGCAATACTAGAAGATGTAGTTACTGAAACTATGGTAGTTTTATTTATCTAGCTCCAAAAAAGAAGTTAATGATTCGACAGTTTTCAGGGTTCTGTATATACCAAACTGGTAAAATAATATAGGTACATAATTATGGTGAGTCAACGTATAAGAAAGTGATTATTCTGATACTCAATTGCACATGCAACTTTTGAATTGATATGACTTAATGATTTTTAGTTACGTATTTTTTATTTGTTTTATTATTAATATGGCCCCCATTTTCCTACCACTTTTCTCTTTTTTTGATCCGAATTTTTGTATTCTAGGATGAGGTTCGGCATATGTTTTACCTACCAATTTTTGTCTATTTCTGCTCATTCATTCTTCACTTGGCTATTGCTCGATAAAACTAACATACAGAAAAACAAATTAGATAATTGACTCAAACACTCACTTACTCAAAGGTACTACAAATTGTGTCATCATTTCTCCCATCTTCCACTACAGCACAAACATCGAGCGCGTTTCATAGAAATTCCTACCAGCGGGTCATATTAATCTCTTTCGCATTTCCACACGACTGTACCGAGATATTGTTTAACGTACCGTAAAATGTTCGGGATTGTACACTTTTAATTATTATGTCACGGTGCGATTCTCTTTGTAATTATGAGCCTTATGGCGTTTATGGCGATTTGATGGTTCTTAACTGCGATAAAGGGTGTCAGTGGGTGTTATTGTAAGTGGCCGTTAATCTTGTTCTTTGTATCTTATATCTAAGCAGCTTGTCTTTACGGTATTTGCGTTTTTGATTATCTCAAGTGAACAGCTTTTCAAGTTAAATAGTGCGAAAAACTTAAAGAACTTTCACGCTAAAACGACCCTTCCATAGCAATTACTTAAGTACTACTAACTGACGTGCCATATTTTTATATGACGTTTTAGTAGAAAGGTGCGAAGTCAATTTAAAATGTCTAAATATTAGATGATCAAAATAAAGCAGAACTTTTTGAGTGACGTTCATCAGACTTTTAAACTTTCAGTATAAAACATACCGTGGCTATTACTCAATTTTTAAAGCTATCCTTGAAAGGCCGCGAGACGCGACGCAACGGTGACAATTTTGAACCTACAGTAAACCAGGAAGAGTTCCTTTTTCAACGGTCGCTTGCACTCGGCTTTTCAACGCGTTTCTCCAGTGAACGCTGCGCCTAACGAGCCAATAGAGTTAGATATGACACTTTTTAACTAACAAAATCCTATGAATAAATAAACAGTATTTCAACTCCCCAAAACCACTCTTCCCAAACTTCAAGGTTCCAAGATGGCGACGAAATAATCTCGGTACGTGTCTCACATCAAAAGGAAGTGCTGCGTTTATATTTGGAAATGTAAACTGCAGTGCTGTTTATTTAGATGCAGTTGGTTAACTGCTGCTTTTGGTGTACGTAGGATTTGATGGAGTTTTGTTTGATCAGGACTTCGATGAGACTGACCGTATCTCTTGCATGATTTAGTTTAGATAAAATTATTTCTATCAAGCTAGAAAATGAAATCTAGAAACGAGACCTAAAATTTGAAATTGTCTTGCTGCTACTAAGCTATTAAATTGAAAGTTACGATTTGAGTGCATTTATCCAATCATTTTTATCTGTCTCTAATTGCCCTCCTGAAATCCAAACAGATTAACAGATCTTAGAACACAAAGTGTTTAATATCGTGTCGTGTATTGTTTGGCCTCAAGTGCCACAGGATTATTTTTGCTGCTGATATGCAAAAGATGCAAAAAGTAAAACTTGAAAGTTTAAATCTATAATTGCAGGTACTGTCACTATAATTGCACTAGTCACAGAAAAACCAATTGTTGCAAACGCTTTGTTCTAGCATAGCAAATCTCTACTCTTACCCAGCTCGTGGACCAGTGTGCGTGACTCTATCTCATCTCGATTTGTCCCGAGATCCTCAACTGCGTTCTGCGTGCACGCAATATAAACTGCACCGCCTGCCAAGGTTACGGGCCGCTCGTATATCCGACGCTCCTCGTTTTTGACGTTTGTCAAATTACTAACAACGGGCGCTGGATTTAGTGAAAGTTCAATTTGGCAGTTCATTTGAGTCGCGAAATGTATTTTCTCTTCAGCATTATCATCAGCCAGCTCAACTTTAGCTTCAGCTTCTTCAACTGCTAGAGGTATTCTACTAATATCTTTTTCAAAGCGATGCGGCCTTTAAGTTTAATTAAAATCATCTGATGTGAGTTAAAGACCTTAATTATTAGTTAAAGGTAATGTCAACAATTTGAACAGTCTTTAGTACAAATGAAAACCATCGGTAAATAACAACTGTTCTTGGATAATAAAAGAAAAACCTTTTAAATATATTTTTCATAGATATATAGATAAACTCTTTATTGTTCATACAAACAAAAAGATTATAACACTTAAAACTAGTGCAACAACTTGCGGCCTTATCGCTAAGAGCAATCTCTTCTAGGCAACCTTAGGATGGAGAGGATAGATTAAATAAATAGAAAAACGGAAAACGAAAAAATTATAAACAAATTTTAAGGCTTGCAATGTACCTAATTGAAGTAAGTAAATAAAAATATTGTAGAAATGACAAACAATCAAGAACATGTTTTTACAAACTAGCCTGCTTCATATACTCTAAGTAGCGAATGTAATTATGTAGTTACATAGCATAAAGGTACATAGACATACCTACGTTATGTCAGAGCGGTGACAAATGACAGTTGTCTGTTACACTTCTCAGTACAAGTTTGTGTTGCGGCTTCTCTTGCGGTCATCTTGGTTTGCTTGTAAATTAATGGCAGAATGTCGTCATCTCGACGACATGATCTATTTTAATAATTAGATTGACTGCGAATGGATGAGTATTACGAACATAATATTTTTCGTTAGATTTGGTATTTAGAAATGTTTCTCGTCATGTTGATCATGAATGCCGATGAGTCGTTTTCACTTCAAAAATTTAAATTTTTATATTTATTTTTTAATTATTTGTCGTCGAGAATATTGCGAAAGCGATAAGGATTTTTTTACGAATGCTTATCTCAATATTTCATGGAAAATTAATGATTTAAAAATTCATTTGGAACTATTGTATTGATGAGGCATGGTTACGAGCCTGTCTTTGAAGCTGAAGACACTACCTACTCTATACTAATAAAAAACTAACCATTTAGTAATGGTTAGTTTTTTAGTTTTGAAGTGAACAGTTTGTGTAAGGATAATGTAGTTCATTGTAGCTTATTTTGTAACATTCTAGAAATAAAAACGAACTAAAAGATAAATAGCAAAAAAGCCGAAACTAACTTTCACCGTATACCTACTGTTAACACAATTATTACCAACAATAGCTACAAGAATAAAAACGATCATCACCTTGAACGCTCTTATCAACGCGAAGAAAAAAATAAGTCGGTTAAACGCACAGACTGCAAAAAACCTGTCATTATTTAACATTGACAATGAGTGCTCAATGCCATGCGGGCTGGAATTCCGCTATAGGTAACTATGAAAAAATCCGGAAGACCATTCTACCATGCGCGTGAGCATGTTTTATGTTAATCAAGCGATGTATGACAGAAAGCATTTCTATGTACCTTGTACAGGGATTGGCGCTGCGCCAGTTCAGTTGTCGCTTCCGGGTTTTAAACGATTTGTTTTGTTGCGTAGAAGTAGATTCTTGTAGAATGATGGAGTGATCACTTAAATTGCTACAAAGGATTATTAATTATACACGTGAACACGTGTACACGTGTACATCATCATCATCATCATCATGCACAGCCTTGTTTATCCCACTGCTGCTGCTTGGTTAAGCGGGAGTGTATCCGCCTTAAAAGTCAGAGGTCCCGATTTCGATTCCCGGGCAGACAGAATAGATGTTTGAATGATGAATTTACATATCTGTTCTGGGTCTGGGTGGTAGTTGTGTTGTCTTTGTGTGTTCCATGGCATACCCGACACAGGGTAGCTATGAGTGTGAAACGTTTATTTATTTATAAAAAATAACTGCTGCGAACTAGGCTTCTTACTGTGCCCTCTGTGTCCTCTATCCTTAATAATTGTATCAACTGTCAAAGCCTTCACAATAGGCTAAAATTTAAAGCTAAAATGAAGCGGACAATTTTCCAGACATGCTAAACAATTCAAACGTAAATTCGTGTCCTTTGCCGTTCGATCCATCGTTAAGTCTACTGCAAGCGGCTCGAGTAAAATTACACACTTGATACGGTTCCCATTGCAATTATCTAGCAGAATAGACAATCGAACTTTGAGAACTGTTATATAACTACCTTAACTCAAAAACAAGCTTTGATTCACTGCAATAGAGCTTAACTATCAAATTCAAAACAAACGTAGAAGCAAACTTACCAAAGAATAATAAATGATAGCGAGCTAGTGCACGATTGTATTTTGCTGCTAGTTTTGACTGTGTTCCGAAAGAGAATAAGTAATATGAACCAAAATAACTACAAGAAAATTCTTACTATTGTTTTTACAGTCTTTTACAACTTCTCAACCGTTTTGCGATGGTCACTTTGAAAAAACTTAGGCTATTGGTAACAATTAACCACGACAACAATAGTGACATTTTAGAAGATCTTAAATATATTAAATGATACTAGCGGTCAGTCCCGGCTTCGCACGGGTAGACACTATAAATTGAGATGTGAGCTATCCTATCTGTTAGGTTAGATCGAACTGCACACGGTGTGCAAATTTGATTGAAATCGGTTAAGTAGTTTAGGAGTCTATAGCGGACAAACAACGTGACACGTAATTTATATATATTAAGATGGTAAAACAGAAGTGGCACAGATATGTCAGCTAACCAAGATCCTTATTTGAAGTAGTTTGACTAATTTGGGTAAGATGATGGAGCGGGAAGGGCATAAAACGCTCCAATCAGGATGCCTTTGCCCTTAGTTTTAAAATTAGACACTAACAAATAAAGAATTTGAATCGCTTCACAAACCTTTGTACACAGTAAACTAAAACGTTCCATTCCCACAATTCGCCCTTCCGTTCGAAAACAAAAAAAAGTCGAACATGCCCTTACTTCCCCACACGTAACAACAGAGTGAGAACTCTTTTTCATGTCTACATTTATTGGAAATGTAGACAGGGGCTGTAATGCAAGCTCTTAGCGTGAGCTTAAACTGGGCACCCTGGGTTTCGTCTCGGTTTGTAAGCTCCAGAAAAAGTGAGACAAAAGCCATGCGTTTCAGTTCAGTCTCGCGGTAAGGAATCTAGGTATCGTTTTATTTCAATTTCACACAAGCAACTACGAGTATCACGAAACTTAATAATTAAGAGCAGCAATAAAAAATAGTATAGTTTCAAAAATAAATAACATTATTTTTAAGTTCATGAGATGGTCTTATACAGGGTTATTCATAAAGGGTATGCTAAGCCGAAAAGGGCTCATAGTACTCATCATTATGAACAACTTTTACTATGGAACCAACCCGAAATTCGCGAAAAAAATATCAGCTGTTCCATAGAAAAATGTCAATGACACTCGACAAAATGTATGGAACAGCTGATTTTTTTTCGCGAATTTCGGGTTGGTCCCATAGTAAAAGTTGTTCATGATGATGAGTACTATGAGCCCTTTTTTGCTTGCATACCCTTTATGAATAACCCCGTAGAATATTTCACGACGCATTTAATATTTTATTAAAAATAATAACATCGTTCCAATTAAGAAATTAATTCAAGCCGACGACGTGTACCACTTTACATATCGTCGTTGCGCGTGCAAAAGTCGCTATGTGTTATTTAGTCATTTTCGGTTTTTTATGCAGTTTTAATCGGTATTTCAATACACACGTACTGTAAAAACAGCTATGTGATAGACCCAATATTTAAAGAGGTACGGAATGTAGCTATGTGACATTTATACATCTAAAGTTCCATTTTAACACGCCAAGTGTTATAATTCACATAGCTAAAATAAGTTTATTAAAGCGGAAGAAAAAATTGCGCCCGATATGTGCTTTGCTGCACATAGCGAGATTTTTGGTCAAGTTCAGACTCGCTCGATCACGAAACGCACAGGTCGAGCGTCACATAGATAGTACCATTGGCCGGCAAAGCTCGCCCATGGTTTGGCCCTCACTGTAGTCGCGCTGAGGCGCGCAAGCAGGAGGCTTACCTTGCCTGGGTTGATGCTCGACACCGTAAAGCGAAGGATATTCGCCAGATGAAAAGAGCGTTAACGCAGCTGTCAAGTCCTGCAAAAAGGTGTTACAGAGGGCTCGCTTTGACCACATTAGTCGAATAAAACTGGCTTCATACCCAGCGGGTAGTAAAGCGTTTTGGTCCCTAGCTAAATCGGTCGAAGCGAACTTCTGCCGCCCCTCACTACCTCCACTCCTAAAACCTGATAGGACGCTGGCCCACACCGCTGAGGAGAAGGCTAACTTGTTTGCTTCTCAATTCGCGGAGTCTTCACGTCTAGATGCTGGTAGCGCGACACCTTCAACTCCACCAGACAGTGCGACGTTTATGTCGGAGTTCCGCATTCGTCAAGTGGAGGTTCGCAAAACGCTACGCAATCTTGACGTGAACAAAGCCAGCGGCCCAGATGGTATTCCAGCCATAGTTCTGAAAACATGTGCGCCTGAGTTGTCTCCTGTGTTGACACGCCTCTTTCGTCTCTCTCTTGAAACTGGTATAGTGCCGAAGTCGTGGAAGCTTGCTAACGTGCAGCCTGTGCCTAAGAAAGGTAGCCGTGCCGACCCTGCCAACTACAGGCCTATTTCGGTCACGTCCATACTCTGCAAGACTATGGAACGTGTCCTGAACAACAGGCTCCTGGCGTACCTAGAAACTAATGACCTTCTCAGTGACCGGCAATACGGATTCCGCCGAAACCGGTCCACTGGTTATCTTCTAGCGTACGCCACGTATATCTGGAGTGAGGTCATCGAGAGGCATGGGGAGGCACTTGCTGCCTCCCTTGACATCTCGAAGGCTTTCGACAGGGTTTGGCATGACGGCTTTATAAGCAAGCTTTCCTCATACGGCCTGCCCGCTGGTCTTGTTGCGTGGATTTCGGACTTCCTGAGGAATCGATCGATACGAGTAGTCATTGATGGCTGCTCGTCTGATCGAATGGATATCAATACCGGTGTTCCCCAGGGGTCGGTGCTCTCTGCGACGCTCTTCCTGCTGCACATTAACGATTTGCTAAAGCCCGATATCTTTGGGTACGCAGATGACAGCACTGTTGTAGAGAGCTACACTTCTAACGCACGGTCCAGTGGTCCTCAAATCCAGTTTCTGAGAGAGGCTATGGTCGAGCGCTTGAACTTTTCTCTTAAGGCTGTCTCAGAATGGGGTGATGCCAATCTGGTCAGGTTTAATGCGATTAAAACCCAGGCGTGTCTGTTCTCCGCAAAGAAGAGCCCATTCCAACTGGCTCCTACTTTCCGAGATGTGTCCATTCCGACGGCTGACAGTCTTGAGCTTTTGGGCGTTGCTCTGACGTCAACCCTCAACTTTGGCTCCTACATAGAGTCTAAAGCTCAATTGGCTGCCAAAAAGCTGGGTATCCTTTCGAAGGTGCGGCGATACTTTACGCCAGAACAGTTACTTTATAAAGCACAAGTTCGATCGTGCATGGAGTACTGCTCGCACCTTTGGGATGGATCGTCCAAATACCAGCTTGAGGCGTTGGAGTCCATTGAGAAACGTGCCAAGAGGCTCATTGGTAAAGACTCCCTTGTTCGGACTAAACTCCAAACTCTCGAACATCGGCGCAAAGTTGCTAGTCTGTCGGTCTTTTACCGGATACATTTCGGAGAGTGTGCTTCTGATCTGCATGATCTAATTCCCTCTAGCCCTTTCTACTATCGGTCTACCAAGGGCACTAAAAAGCGTCACCGTTTTATGGTTGGTATACCAAAAACTCGTACGAAACGTTTTGATTCCACCTTTATTGTGCGAACCGCTAGGGTGTGGAACGCTTTGCCTGAGTGGGTGTTTCCCGATAGATATAATCTAGGTGTCTTCAAGTCGCGAGTGAATCGGTTTCTTCTAGGCAAGAATGCTCCATCGTAGACCGTATCGTTGCTTTCCATCAGGCAAGATGACGGTCAAATACAAGCCTATTACTGAATAAAAAAAAAAAACCTAAAAGCCTTTATGATGTCCCACTAAAAATTGATTCTACCAAATTTAGTCACCTACAAAGTCTAAAGCAATACATGCACCGTGATTATCACCTACTATGATAACTTGAACCATTAGTTCCACCAATGTTTTTGATTGATTTTGTTTGATTCAATAAACAGATAATACCATTTGAATATTAAATGTACTGGTTTTTTTTTAACTTTTTTATTAATTATTTCTTTCCAAAATATAGCTATGTGTCATCGTTCAGCCATTTTATTTAGGTTCCATAGAATTATAAAGTAGTTATGTGCTCTAAATGCACATATAGCTTGTATTTACAACTCAAATAAATTTAATTTTAATTTAATTTAATTTATTTAAATAAATAACGTTTCACACCCACTAGGATAAATTCCTGTGTCGGGGATGCCATGGATCACCCAAAGACATGAACACACAAAGACAAGGACAACTAACACCCAGACCCAGAACAGATATTTAAATTCATCATTCAAACATCTGCCCGACCGGGAATCGAACCCGAATAACTCTATGTGTCAAATTTGCCTATTAAGTTTAATTTTGTCATTATTCATAATGCTATCTATCTAATAGTAATCTAAAACTACGTAAATTTGTTATATGTATCAAAGTAAGGATAAATTATTTATATGCTCTGGACATTTTACGAGAAAATCAGTTTTTTGCGTCTCCTGTAAAGTGTGTCAAATATACATAGCTACTTTTGCACGCGCAACGACGATATTCTGCTTCGTGTGCCCTTCAAAATCAAAATAAAACGTATTGCAGATTCATGTCACACGTCTGGTGCAGTCGACCACGACGTACAGTGACAATTTAATCTCTTCGGTACATTTCTGGCAAGTCTCGGTTCGCTACTATCCAAGGCCACACATACTAGAACACGACCAAATTAGTAGACACAATAAACATTAACAAACTGACAAATTTCACAAACGCACAACACTTTACGCGTAGAGGAGTACCTCAAGGCAGCGTACTTGGACCGTAATGTCAATGTCACTGCAATTGAAACAAAAATACAATCTTTGGTCCAAAATCGACATGATAAAGCACAAACGGATTGCGTATTGTTTTGTTGCAAATAAATCGAGTAGATTCAGGTCAAACTGTTTATGACTTGAGAAAATACGATGATCCCTAAATTTACGGCTTGAGCAACATTAAGTGCGATATCGTTGAGAAACAGATACCGTGAGTTAAATGCAGAAGCTATCATTTTCGAGGTGTTGGCACTATGTCTCAGAATGTAGGTGACCTGTCTATTTTCGGGGTTAATAAACTAAGCTTGGTACAGGTCAAGGTTATTTGGCAACAGACAGTGGAGTAGCAACGCCGTGTTTTGTTTCATTGATAGTAAAAGTCAGCATGTGAAATACTACGCTCCGATTTTCCTTCAAATTCTGTTCTAAAATAAAATTTTACCAGTAGCTGTATTTTGAGACTTGAAATTATTTTTAGTTTGACTGGACATACTTGCATTCTTGCATGAATCAGTAGAACACTTTGACGATAATTCTTACCAATTTCGGTAATTTTATTCAAAGAAAGGTGCAATAAGTATCTTTCTGATGTGTCAAAAGCACATCAACTTCCACTTTTGAGAACAAATTTATTTATTTTGTTAAAACAAATTTAGGTTGTAGCTGAATTCGAAAGGATCACTCGACAAATTATAACGTTGCACCCGAGTTACAACTTGTTGGTCTTATAAAAACGTTGACAGCGTAAACACGGTCCGACTTTTATATTACGAAAATTTTAATCTCAATTATGTATTACTGTATTTACAATGTGTACTCGACACTTGAAACGCTGCTTTTGCTCTTTTCAGTATAGTAATGAAAATTTACGAGGCCTCGAGGAAAGTTTGGGAAAAATGCCATGAAGAGAATATATCTACGTACACAGTTTGACTAGCTGCGTGCCGCGACACCGTTTGCAACTTTGACTGCAAAGGGGAAAGTTGAAAAAAAGTCGAGGTAACTCGACTAAAAGTTACTTATGGAATTGGTGAATAAAGTTGGATATTTTGTGGTAAAATATTATTTACTGAGGTGCATCGTCTTGTATCACCGGTGTGGGCAGAATTTACAGCAACATTGGTTCAGTAACTGCTCCCACGCCCATGAGAGTGGCAGGTAACAAAAATATATTTTGCCTGAAAAAAATCTACAAATAATAAGTTATGACAAATTTAAGAATTATGATCTATGTGAAACCAGACGAGTAGATACGTAAACGTCGTCTTTATTACATTAAGTAGGTGTATAGAAAATTCATTTACTTTATACTATAAATAGGAATTCTTATTGTGTGCTTGCAATAAACTAGCTTTTAAACCTTTTGCTCAACAAAACAGCATAGACAAAACAAACCTAACTAAAAATAGAAATCATTGTAAAAAAGTTCAGTCTAAAAAAAGCTTGCCTATACGAAAAGTACGAGAAGAGTGCAAACGACAATAAACAAACACACAATCAGATTCAAAACAACAGTAGCAAAGATTAAATTCAGCCAATGATTTTCCGCTTGCTATTGCCAACAATCTCACGCAAGAATTGTTTATTTATTCTGGAAAAAGGAATTAGCGATATAAAGTGGAAGTTGGCAGGGTTGGGGTATTTAAAAGCTCCCGGATTGGCCAAATATTGTGAAACGTGAAAATGTCGCTCCGTTTCCTATTGTGTACCCACGTGTCGATGTTTGGAAGGGTTGGTTTCACGTTTTTGTATTTTTGACAAGTGTAAACAGGTAAAAACATCTTAGAGTGTAACATCATCAACTATCTTTAGCCTACAGTTGAATGTCACTTTTCTGTGGTGATGAAACTCACTACCCGCGTCTGTTTTTCCGAGAAAGTACAACCCGTGGTTGTCTAAAAATAGAGTAAATAGGTATATCCTAGGCAAGCGTGCTACATCTTCGACCACATCGTTACTTCCCATCAGGTGAGATTGTGGCCAATATAGATGTAAAAAGATATTGAGCAAATATAACATTTTCTTTCCATTACAAAAGTGCTTGTAACAGTAATTTCCGATAACTTTCAATAGTTGGCGATAATAAAACAGACAAAGCTGTTCTACACTAGCACATTTTATGCTCCTTCTACAGTAGCAGATTTAAGCCTGCTTCTACACCAGCAGATTTAAGGGTAGCTTTACAACAGCAGATTTCACGCTATGATGATGCAGTTCCTGAGTAAGCATCATGAAAATTTAATCCCAAAAAAGCTTCTTTAGAGCCTCCAATAAAGGCGTACTTCCGCCAGACTGGAAGTATCAGCTGCCAAAGCCCGTTTTACGGTTTTTGCGCTGGTACTCATGAATCTTTGTGTAGGTATGTTGCTGGAAATATGTGTAAGATCAGTTTTTTGACGTATTTACTAGAAAATATATCGATGATTCGATTAAAATGCGCCTGATACAGATCTTTCTAGATTTTGGTCCAACTTAAAATTACTAAAGACTACAGACTTAAAAATGTAATTTAAGTCAGATCCTCAGATGTTGCAGTCAAGTGGTAATATTTTTTTTATATAACATAATTTTGAACTTAAAGGCATATTCAAACGATAGATATTTTGAGGGTGGATGTCAAAAATACTACGTATAAAATAAGTAATTAAGTAAGTAAGTTAGTGAAAACGAGAAAAAATTAGTAAAAATAAAAAAAAAAACACTAAAAGGGTTCTCAAAAATTTACAATATCCACTTCTTTAAATTTACTTCAATCCTTTCACGCATTGCCCAACTTCCCACCGTCCTACAACATCCATAAATCTATAGATTCCCATAAAAACCCCATCAAAACATGCCAGACTTATTGACGTTGTATCGATGTATTTGAATTTCAAAGTTCAAAGCAGTGCTTAGTTTTTATGCATCGCTCTAACCGGGCTTACGGTGGTCGGCGCGAACGTGACCGGACTGGTTGACAAATTGACCAAGACTCGCGTGCAGAGGGGCGGATTTTGTGACGAGATTTTTGCCTATTGTTTGCTGGTTCTTTTTTAAAGCCTGACGCTAAAAAGGGGTGTATGTGTCTGTGTTTTTAACGTGTAATATCTGAGTGTATACATTTGTATGTCAGTCTGTAGCATTGTAGCTTCCAAACGGCTGAAAGTTGTTTTTTTTTGCGTATGAAATGCGACTCGATAGAGAGTTTTCTTAGCTAGGTAAGATTCAAGACAATCGGTTCAGCTGTTTGAAGATCATCAGCACTTTTCTAGTCGGGGACTTTAAATTTCACTTATAGTAAGCTCGCTTAATTGTTATCAGTACAATTGTTTAACAAGCGAGTTAGCGGTTAACACATCAAACTTATATTGTAAATGAAAAGTATGTGAGTGAAAGGTGTCTGAGGGTGATATTAAGGGGTGTGAGGGAGTTTGTGTGTAAATGAAACCGATTTACCTACTCGTACCTATATGAAATTTGAAACGTAGGTAGCTCATGACCTTTGGTACGCTAAAACCTTTTTAAAGCAAGAAAATTATTATTCTCTACACAACGGATTGTCCCATCTATACACTATTAGCATCCCCAGTCTATGCCGCAGACCCATATCGACTACAAATTGCGGAGTCCCGCACCAAAGAAAATAATATTGTTTCTTTGGCAAATATTTACCCTTTCTTTATTTCGTGTGTCTTTTGCAGCGGATACGGAACAGGAATATTGATGGTGGGGAATTAACAAATACGGGTTTAATGTTTGTTTTATACGGACGTAGGATTCTGGGTGTTGGTTATTAGATTTCGGAATACCATGGAAATAGATAGTTAGCTCTATCTATAATAAACTCCTAGATAACCTTTTTTTGTTCACACCTGAAATTACAAATAAAAAGATAATTATAGTTAAGACTAGTGCAACGACTGGTGGCCTTACCGCTAAGAGCGATCTATTCCAGGCTCTCTTCAAAACGTAATCCAGTCTTGCTGTGCTGCTTACGTCTTTTAATAGTATTCAAAGATGCTTTTGGTGTTTAAAGCCCTACGCACAGTAGTTCTTATAAAGGTTTCCCTTTCACCAAAAATTCAAGTACCTAAGCTCTTGCTCTGATCGTCACAGTCATATGTCATAAAAATCTAAAGTAGGTTTTATTTCAAAACATTCCCATAGATAATTTAAGTAGCTTCACTAATCTAATTTTCCGGTGCATCATTTTGTAACAATTCTCAAATCAAGCAAACGAGATGCGGTCGCTGATTACAGTCATTACGACTAATTTGAATATTCTGTCAAAGGAACGGGCTATTTCGTACTGGTAGATAGAAAAGTGTTAAGCATTTTGATTTTTATTTCAATTTGATTTTTTAGTATTTTTTCATTCTGGGCTTGCGTTTGACTGTCATCTTGCCTGATGGTAAGCAATGATGCAGTCTACGATGGAGCACGCGCGACTAGACAAAAAATCACACGCAAATTGAAGACACCCATATTATTATCTATCATGAAACATTCACTCAGGCAGAGTGTTTCACACTCTGGCGGCTCGCACAGTAACCAAGAGTTTCGCACGACTTCGTATTCCAACTATATAATTTTTTTTCAAATAGGCCTGTGTTTTTGCTCACTGCTGAATAATGATAGGTTTAACAAGGAGTGAGAGTAATAAAATAAATTAACCTTTTTTAATATTAATGTGTAGTAAGTACGTCATTTTCAGTCACGATTGAGAATTCGGTATAATGGATTAGTTTTAGTAAATACTTTAATAGGTTGTTGAAATAAAAAAAAAAAACAAGTTGTGTACTAGCACTTTTGTGTATCACAGTACTTCTTGCGTGATAAAAATGTAAGTAAGTAAGTATGTGAAACTACATAATTTGTCTATATATTTATTGAGCAAGATCTTACAAAACTTTTTCCTACGTATATATCTTTTCTAGTTAGCAGTACATTTCACGTTAGGTTTTTCTTCATCATCTATCCATAGATTTAACCATTTTCTTTAGCACGGGAAGTGGTCAATGGTCTCGATAGGAAGTGGACTTTGTAAAGTAACATTAATTGAGGCATACAACGAGAACAGTACATCATACTTATTAAACAAATGTTCTTACTTATAATAATTGTGAAAGTTGATATGTTTATTTGTATGGATGTTTGTTTTGTGCAAAAACGATTGAGCGAAAACTGAATGAAATTTAGTATGGATGTAGCTTAATATCCTAGAATTAACATAAGCTACTTTTAAATAATTATTTAATTAATAATAATAAAATTAGTTAATCTTTATTTAATTAATTTAATGGTTCATAGGATAGCCGTGGGGCGTTGGTAGTGAGATATCAGGGAGTGGTCATGTAAGTCACAGTGACTGTGGGAAGTTGTCATTTTTGAAATATTGAATTTTGATAGACGAATTGCTCCACATGCTTTTGACTTTGATCTCACCTGATGCAAAGCAATGATGCGGTCGAGAAAGTACCCACCCTAAAAAGTACAAGGTATCAAGGTATCTATTTATTTCGTTTACTTGCATGTCTATTGACATTTCTGTAACATCCTTGTTCATTTCCCTTTTTTCCCATAACACTCGACCTGTCCAAAAAGAAACATCTAACGTCACAAGTGTCACAACGTTCTTCTTTCTATAATATTTTGTAAATAGTTGTGCCGATTCTGGCCCACTATTTATTACTCAACTATACATATGCAATAATACGTCAATTGGAAAATTGTTGCCATCACTTAGCATTTGCATTATAAATAGGTCGAAATCATTTTAGTCCTGCCAGATCAGTTTTAGTGTGGTACATACAAAAGAATGAACGCCATTGGCGCAAGCGGCGCGTGCGACGGATTTGCGCGAGGTCATCGATCCGAGCAGTCGGTCAAGGTTTATCAGGAATACCGTCCGCTGACGCTAGATGGCGCTGTATATTGCTGAAAAACTGGTAACAAACTTTCAGTACCTTACAGGATTTGTTATTTTTTTTTAATCGAGGTTACGTTTGCCTTTGACCACCAGCTCGCCGGTTGGTAAGCGATGTAAAAATAACTAATAAGTTTTGATATGAATGCTTATTGCTTACAGTATAATTTTCTTCTTCTACTGAAGAATTTCTTCCTCCTTAAATCGTGTTCCACATATCCGAAAAGTATACGTATGACCACTTGTCCAAACAATCTTTTCCAACGATCTTCCAATAACGTTTTCTATCCGCGCGTAGTAGAGCGAGGTGTTGAGAGGTGGTGAGAATCATCGGACCAGTGTATCAGGCTGCACCTCGCGAACTCTTGCCGTCAATTTCTTTTCCCACCATAAACCACCTGTCCACCTACAACGAGCCGAACGAACTGTCTTTCTCCCGTTTTTATCCATACGTTGATGTAATAAACCTGGAATATGGATTTGTTTGTCACTTTCTCGCGGGATAAAAACGATGTGTGTTAGGTAAACTAAATTATTTCACGGCCTGTTTCAGGCAGGTCGGTTACTTTTTTCCTGCCAATATGGCCAAATATAAAGACAGAAGAATTTCACATCTTTAAAAATGTTGCCCGCCATGTCCACGTGTGCACCCATAAACTTCTACACAACACACCCGTCCCATGTACAGGAAGTTCAGTCCACCATACAAATTAAAACAAAATGTTATCATGTATAAAATCGACCATAACACGAGCGAAGTCCGGTGTCAGCCATTGTGAGGCTAATTTGATTTGTTTTACGACCGACAAACAATTCAAACTATATTTTATTGCTGTGAGCATCAAACTGTTAACTGATAACTGTGGATCGTTTTAGATACGTCAGTCGTCGTGTCTATAACTCTCTTCTCAACCTCTAACTTTTAGATATGTTTTTTAGCTAGAAATTTATCAGTTCTTTACTCCGCCTGCCGTCACCACGCCAAGTCTATTTGATAATGCTAACAGCTCCTAATGGAAAACAGGTTCTGCTAACTGGCCATAGTGATCACAGGGTTTTCAAAACACTAGCTGGCTGTTGGCTGGCTTTGGCTAGTTCACGACCCACTGCAACTGTTCTTTTAGGCATTTATGAAGTTTATAATATTCCTTGTAATGATGTGAAAAATAAAGACACGCCAGGCGAGACGCGTCACGCTTCTTATCTCCTGATGATTATCGCCTAATGTGATCGAAATTAGTCATAGTATACGACTTAATTTCTACGTGAGTATTCCCGTGTTTAATTATAACAAAAAACTAAAGAGTATCTCTATTATTTCTTAGTTATCTATTCTATCCAGCTTCATTCGACACTTGACATGGTTTTCGACATCAGTTTGTATCCGGTTCCTCAAAATGCAGGATGTCTGGTGGTTACTTCGCCCGTGGAGATTGATTATCATTTGGCTCGATATCGGCAGTTTGTGCAATAAAGTTATTTTCGTGTTTTCATACGTAAAACGTGTTGTTCGCTATAGGACGTCCGGGTCGAGCGTTCGAAGAGCATGTGGAAAATATAGTGTTCTAGAAATTTTGGATTTAGATAGATACTCGTAGTCTTATTATTAGAGTTTAGTATCTTAGATACTCTTTATTGCTAGCACCAGACATTTACACAAGCAAAGATATATTATTACCGATTAAAAACTACTGCAACAATACCTTTTTTTTTTTTTTTTTGGGGGGTGGGAAATCATCAAATGACCCCTCCCACTCTTGGGCAGAGCGGAAGGGAGTGTCAGACTTCTACTGACCAAAAACCACCCATGTTCCTTCTACGCCCTTGTGACGCCGAGGCCGCGGTAACTTCTACCCGCAGCCCCGACGGGCATGGGCCCTCTCGGGCCCCTTCCATGTTGCTGACATCTCTTTGAGGCGCGCGTGGAACACGAACGCGCCGTCGACACGACCTGTGTCGTCATAAGACGGACGGACAGCGAGCTAGCCCAATAGCTCACCGTCCACAGGCCCGCGTCTACGGTGGCCGGAGGTCGACTGCAACAATACCTGGGGCTCTATTTTAGCGAGTGAGATATTATCTCTATTCCGGTTGCTCTCATAAGAAACGTAATTAGAGTGAGGCTGACACAGATAATCTCGAGCACCCAAAAATAGGGTCCCAGATTTCATCTATCCAGCCCCGAAAACTATAACAGCGACAGAAGCGAGTGTAACGCGTCCTTATAGGTGTTTGTTCGTGTTTCTGAATGCAATAGGAAGGACGAATTGTGCCTCTAGCTTCACATAATTGCCTTACAGGTAAATTTGCGGATAGGTTACCTACAAAAGAAAGCAGTGTACATTTAAATTTATCTAATGACGGACGACCCTCTCCAGACGTGCATCATGTGAAGCCGCGCTGCTTACGTTACCAACCCACGACACTCTTATGGGTAGATTACACATAACGGGTACAGTGGCGAGACATGCACAAAATCTTGCAAATAACAAGCAAATCCTGATCAAGCCAGAATTAAATAATTGCCAAACAATTAAAGGTTCTATCGATCAAAAAAAATAATCATTTTCATTATTAAGCAGACGGACAAAATTAAAAATGCTAAATTAATTACATTACAGACAGAAAAATTAAAAAATTCAGAAAATCTGATTAAATCGTGCAAAACTGCAAACATTGTATTCTTACGAAAACAACGCTCATCTCACTTAGCACTGCAACATCAATAAACACTTATATAAACAACTACAACGCTAACAACTAACACTATTTTTCCAACACAAATAGTGAGGCCGTGAACTTGGCCGCCGGCCAAAACACGGGCATTTGGCCTGATGGCGGGTTTCCGGCCTGAACCGTGACGTTCGGGTTACTGCTAATGATAAATGCAAAGTTATTTCTACGTTGACGTTAATTAATTATATTAATATTAGAAATATGTGTATGTCTAAATTAATTACATTACAGACAGAAAAATTAAAAAATTCAGAAAATCTGATTAAATCGTGCAAAACTGCAAACATTGTATTCTTACGAAAACAACGCTCATCTCACTTAGCACTGCAACATCAATAAACACTTATATAAACAACTACAACGCTAACAACTAACACTATTTTTCCAACACAAATAGTGAGGCCGTGAACTTGGCCGCCGGCCAAAACACGGGCATTTGGCCTGATGGCGGGTTTCCGGCCTGAACCGTGACGTTCGGGTTACTGCTAATGATAAATGCAAAGTTATTTCTACGTTGACGTTAATTAATTATATTAATATTAGAAATATGTGTATGTATAACTAATAAGTGTTTTATTTTTCTGTTCCAGATCCAGATTCCAGAGCCAACCGTAAGCCGATGTAGCCCAGACGAGACAAACCTTTGGGCCTAAGGATGATCAAACCGTCGTCGTGTCACCTAGGGATATTGAAAATCTAGCAAGGGCCTTCGCTTTATACAGACAGACGGTCGGTCGTACAGGCTTCATTTCCTCGTGATTATTTTTTCCTGAAGACACCACGCTTTCTTCTATGCTATCTATAAAAGACCTTTATTAACTTAGTGTATACATGGCAGTCAATTTTTGTCTAAAACTTGTGTAACAAATTTCAAAAAAATATTTATTTCTGTATTTAATACCTACTACGAGTATAGTTTAGTCAAATGATCACAGGCTCGAGCAAATTGGCATGGGTCGGCAATTTTGAACCTAGAAAAAAGCTACAGATATAATAATGCTAATGCCAGGCCTTATTCACAGAGATTATATTTAGAAAAAATACAAAAAAGGGATTAAAACAGCAAAGTTTTAGTTACTAGGCCCAAGTTTGAAGGCTTTTTAAGACAGATCTAAATGTTCTAAAACTATTGGCATCCTTGTCTAATGGCTTGCAATGATAAAGACAGATATATTTTTAGTTAGTTTAGATCTGTCTTAAAATGCCTTCAAACTTGGGCCCATTATTTATATTTCACAGGAAAGATATGAAATTGGAAAATAGTGGGTGCCTCAATTCAAATCTTGTTTGTATGTTGTATGTTACACATGTCGAATCCACGAGGTGAACCGTGGAGTCTACTGCAACCAAACGTAAACCATTGCTAAATAAAGCAAACACCCAGAATTTACGACGAACTGTAATTTTATGTGGGCGTGTGATGTATTTGATTTGTGTGTTGGGTAAATCTGTGTGTCGGATGAAAATCTGTGTATTGGATCTAAAAGTGTGTAGAAAGAGCAAAAGAAAAAAACTATGACAAAAAGACAAACTGGTCCTTCGAGCAATTTTAGTTATAATTTGAGAAAATATTATAACCTACTGAAAATTATAAACATAATTTCTTTAGATTCCTAAGGAAAACATTTTATGGGCTATGCTATAGATAATCCTGTACATAAAACATCCATATATTTATTATAACCATAAATCAGCCAGTTCCGAGGTGCATCACTGGTAAAGTGCAGTGATCTTAAAATTAACCAGGACATTCAAAAACCAACCTAATATCCGTCGTCGTAAAATCGAAACCTACTAAAACTCAAAAATAACTATACGGCATTTCAGACGTACTCAAACATTCACACCTATCTTTGCAATCTAAACTTTAGCACTTGGCAATAAAAATAAAATTCCAAAAACTTGTCGAAGATCTTCAGTTTTTACGACCGACCACTTTTGCCGGAGAATGTCGACCTTGTTTCGTCATACAAAGAGATGATTTTGAGTTGGATTTTGTGTAGTTTTTATGATGTTTTAAAGCTGGTAGATATAAAAATTGACCTCAGCTGGGGCGTCCCTGTAAATATTTGCACATCGGATGCGGTTCGCGCGCGCTAGTAAGAGATTAGTGGGGAGTTGCGAATTTTGAGTAGTTTTAATTCGGTCGCTACTATGAAATCTCAGATCCAGTAGAAAGGCAGATAGAGTCCCGCCTTAGATACAAGTGAAGCCAAAAAAACTATCCAACTTCCCATGTACTTCAAGCGCACATTGACGCTTAAAAACTACCCGAATCAATCGTCAATTCTTACGGCAGTTGCTCATAGAACGTAGACAAGAAAAATAAATAGTAATAAGGCTAGTTTCTATGCGTCAATATTTGTGCTGGTGCAATACGTACACGGGCAGGAGGGGAATTTTTTTTGGCTTCACCTGTATCTAAGGCGGGACTCTATCTGCCTTTCTACTTGATCTACGAGTAAGTATGAAATATAAGTAAAGTCGAGATACCTAGTCTAGTGGAATAACAAGATTAGTTGGTAATTTGTTGAAATAATAGTTTTACGAGAATTTCAGACATGAAATGGGAATAGTTATGGACTATGATGGCTGCGTGTCGCGGTTTTACGCTCATTTTTTTGCGCTGACAAATTATACCCATAGTTCTATAGGGTTACGTGGATAGATAAACTATTTTAAGTATTCACACCGGACATTACAAACAAAAAGGATCATAAAACTTAAAACTAGTGCAACAACTGATATCGCTAAGAGCGATCTCTTCCAGGCAACCTTAGGATGGAGAGGAAACATAGACAAAAATGGAAAACGGGGTGTGCAACAAAGCAAAGGGTTATAAAGTTATAAGCAAAGGGTAGGTATGTGAAGCCGAAAAGGGCTTAGTACTCATCATTGAAACCAAATTTACTATCTAGGGACCACACCTAAAATTGCGAAAAAGTCAGCTGTTTCATACATTTCGTCGAGTGTCATTGACATTTTTGTGAAACAGCTGGATTTTTTGACACTACATATTTTTACAGTTGGCTGGTTCTTTGCCTTCGCTACAAAATACTCCAACTTCTTCACGTTTTAAACTATTTTTTTGTTAAAAAGTAGCCAGAACTAAATACCATTTCGAGTTATTGCAAATATTGTAAGTAAAAAAGAATAACGGAAAAATGACAACCAATAAACTCACTCTACAAATTGCCAATACAAAACAGTTAACAGCATTCGATTCAATAAATAACAACAAATAAAGGGGAAATAACAGTTTCAGGCTGTCAATAGAGGAAAAAAACAAAATTGAAAACATTAATATGACAGAAAAATATTCTCATGATAAATACCAGATTTTTGTAATGTTTCTTTGCCGTAGCGCTCTTAGCGTGGCTCGACTAGGTGTTTGTAACCGATGACCGAAGTTAAGCAACGGACGACGCGGTCAGTCTTCGGATGGGTGACCGCGTGTAGCATTTACAATAGAGCGCTACTGGGGTCGGATTACATTGCAAATTTTAGGTCCAGTCATTTTTACTTAGTTTTTTAAATAAAGTTCAAGTTCAAATGCTCCGTGATAATTTATGTGATCTTCAAACTTTAGATCTTTTAGCTTTGAAATTACCAAACAAACACGAAAGTCGCTTTTTTTGTAAAGATGAAATCATTTCCTTAAAAACATCCTTAATAGCTAAACCGTAACTGATAGTGTTTTCGTGCAAAAATCAAATACTATTTTCAGATTCGATGGGCCTATAAACAATCAGTTTAATGCAAACGTTGACTGTAATTTTCAATAAAACAATAAAATTATCTTTGCTAAATAAACACTGGGCGATACGCGGTAGAAAATAGAGACGGGTAGCGGAAAACTATTAGAAAAGATAAGTATTTTTTGCGTCATTTTTATTTCAAAAAGTTTTTTTTTTTGCATGTTTTATGAGAAGCTGTACCTATTGGTTTTTCTGCTTTTTTTCTTTCCTGAAATACCTACTGAAATGAATGCTATATTTAGTAATACCAATTATATGAATACAATAAACATCCTGTGGAACAGCATCCGTGCACATTAGAAACACAGATAATATCCTAATATAAAGTATGGACTATTACCCCCTACCTACCTATAGAGATAGGGGGGTACCCTACAAATATTACTTGTAAGAAACAGATTTGTCTCATGTCTCAATCTCAATGTCATCTCATAAGCCGCGCCTTAATTCGCAGTCTCTCATGCCTTAAACGATTTTATTTCACGCCCCGCACCATTACGGCGTTGTAACTGGGTTTACGATCCGAACTATTAAGGATCAAATGGCTATATACAATGGTCGGACTTTACAATCAGCGACCAACTAGATAATGCTGAAGTTAATGCCCTCATTTGATTTATGCCATCCATAAACGGAGTTTCGAAACGCGTTTACGACGCTAGTTTTGTGAATTGCGCAAAATGTTGAGTGGAAAGGTTTAGTGCTAAACGGGGGGCGATAAAGTTTGTGTAGGCAAATAGATGGCTTAAGAGTTTGTAGGCTGCACGTCTGTCGATTTGCGTGCTATCTTTTACTATATCGTTGCTTATTAACATACGACTTGGTGGTCAAGTGTGGATTAGTGCGAAATTACCTGACTGATCAAGAAAGGAGAAATCTTAAAAGAGAGCGACTGTGCGATGTTACCGTTAAACAAATTAAGAATGTAGTGAAAGGTATGAGTAGAGGTAAATCTCCCGGTCACGATGGGCTTAGCATCGAGCACCTGAAACATGCGGGCGTGCACTTGCCGAGAGTCCTGTCCATGTTCTTCAATATGTGCGTTAGTCACTCATATTTACCTGATGACCTAATGAAAACAACAGTGGTGCCCATAGTGAAGAACAGGACAGGAGATATCTCGGACAAGGGAAACTATCGCCCCATCTCTCTCGCAACAACTGTAGCCAAGGTATTGGATAGTATGCTTGAGTCGTGCCTGGATAAATACTTACATCTACATGACGCTCAGTTTGGGTTTCGGCCCGGACTATCCACGGAAAGCGCGATCCTGGCTCTCAAGCATACTGTCCAATATTATACAGAACGAAAGACTCCGATATACGCCTGTTTTCTCGATCTCTCCAAAGCCTTTGATCTCGTTTCTTATGATGAGCTTTGGAGAAAGATGAGGGAGAGGGGTGTTCCGGCAGAGCTATTGTATATCTTTCAATATTGGTATGCGAATCAGACCAATCATGTAAAGTGGTCAAGCAGCCTCTCCGAATCATACAGGTTGGAGTGTGGTGTGAGGCAAGGCGGTTTGTCGTCTCCAAAACTGTTCAGCCTGTATGTAAATGACCTCATAGTGGAGCTCAGCAGCTTGCGTGTCGGCTGCCGCGTGGGGGGTGTTTGTATGAACAACCTCAGCTACGCGGACGACATGGTGCTGCTGGGCCCGACTGCGAGGTCTATCGGAGAGATGCTGAGGGTCTGTGAGAGGTATGCCGCATCGCACGGCCTAACTTATAATGTTAAAAAAAGTGAATTCATGGTCTTTAAGGCTGCTGGTAAGTGCCCGGACACCGTCCCTTCAATTATCCTAAATGGCATGAGCGTAAACCGGGTGTATCAATTCAAATACCTTGGGCATATTCTGACCGACAGCCTTAAAGACGATGATGATGTTGAGAGGGAGCGCAGGGCTCTGGCGGTCCGCGGGAACATGTTGGCCCGTAGATTTGCCCGTTGTACTGACCAGGTTAAAATAACGCTTTTTAAAGCTTATTGCCAGGGAATGTACACGGGTGGTCTGTGGTTCTGCTGTTCGAAAAGATCGCAGGATTCCCTGCGCATCCAATACAACAATGTGTTCAGGATGATGTTGAAACTCCCTCGATTTTGCAGTGCCTCATGGATGTTTGCTCAAACCCAGACTGACGGCTTCCATGCGGTACTGCGGAAGAAAGTAGCGTCTCTGGTGAGGAGGCTTCGAGGGAGTGACAACAGCATCCTGAAAGTAGTGGCTGATGACCCACAAGCTCCTGTGCTGAGGCATCTCGTGCGGACTATGGTTCCGCACGACATGCCTCGTAAGTACATGACGTATTGATTTTAGTTCTAATCTTGTCATACCTACTAACATTAGTTTGTAAGTCATTTTCTTTTATACTAACAAACTATGGACTCGTTAAAATGTCTGAAATAAAAGTATTTGAATTTGAATTTGAATTTGAATTTGATGTAACATTTCATCTTAAAAATACCTGTCCGAAGTTTTTTTTTTTTTTTTTTATGATATTGAGAGACGAGACGAGCAAATCGCTCGCCTGATGTTAAACGTCACGTTTGCCCATAAACAGGTCTGTGCCACCCAGAATTTTGAATTCTTAGAATTCAAGACCTTGCGCGGCACAGCACTGCGCTCGTCACCCTGAGATATAAGTTGTTTAATCTCCCATTTGCCCTGTAATTTCACTGGAAACAATGCCCTTCCAACCGGAACACAGTAATGTTTACACATTACTGCTTGGCGGTGGAATAACTGGCAAAGGTGTGGTACTTCCCCAGGCGGGCTCTGCAAAAGAGCCCTACCACTACACAAAAGAAAAGAAGAAGTGTATTGTAGAGACTGCAAACATTAAGCAGTCAAAAAAAACAGATCGAAAAAACACTGTTTTGCAATAATATATTTCATGCGTGTACAGTTTGAAGCTTATGTAAAGCCAGAGCGGTTGCTAGTATCCTTAGAAATAGAATAAAAATCTTCCGAAGAAAAAACTAAGCACACTTTTTGCGAACCGAGTAAATTCGCGGCGGAATTCATACCGCGTGGCTAATGCCGAAACAATAGACCGACTCCAATTGAGTTCACCCACGGAATAACTGAGATCTTATTGGAATGTCCAGGTAGGTAGGTTGAGGTTGGGATGACCAAGTAAATGGTGGGCATATGGGGAAGTTTTGTAAGAAATTTCATAAAGTTATTTAGTAAAATTCAGTTTTGACAAAATTTGTACAATCAATTTTATCATAAATTTTTTTTTCGTATTGGTCAGATGTATTGATTTATTTTGTTTTACTAAAAGATCGAATAAAATATTTTTTCATCCATTTTGATAATATCCTACATAACCCAATACGGCCAGGTTATATTTGGGAGAATTACCCTGACACCAAAATAAAGGAAGTAAAGATGGTTACCTACGAGTATATCAGGGATACCGAAACTCGAAGCTTAACAAAACCCGATTAGTGGTTGATGATAGATAATTTACACCAACTCCATATACTTTTGTCCCCTGCTCGTGTCGAAAGCCTCCTCTCGAATCGGCAAACACAATGCCACTTATGAACAGTGATTCGATTAAACACTTGTGCACTCTACGAACGTGGTGACCTTTCCATCTGAATCAATATTCCGTGGTTCACGATATCTTATGACTAACATAGTTTATTTTAAACTATGATCATTGACTTGATCGTCTGTGAATAGTTAAATAATAAATAGTTACCGAGAATCGAACCGGCTATTGTTTATGTTGAGTTTCTTATAAAATCGAATCGTGGTTAGGGTTGAATGTTTTCTGCAATGCATGCTTAATGAGCTCTATTATTACATGGTTGATGGTTATAATGAAAGGGTATGCTACGTCGAAAAAGACTCATAGCACTCATCATTATGAACAACTTTTACTATTAGAGCCAACCCGGAATTCTTGAAAATAAAATAGATGTTACATATATTTTGCTGAGTGTCATTGACATTTTTTTTTATTCAGTTATAGGCTTGCGTTTGACCGCCATCTCGCCTGATGGTAAGCATTGATGCGGTCTACGATGTAGCACGCTTGCCTAGAAGGAACCGATTCACTCGCGACTTGAAGACACCCAAATTCAATCTATCGGGAAACACCCACTCGGGCAGAGTATTCCACACTCTGGCAGTGCGCACAATAAAAATGGAACATTTTTCTATGGAAGCTTTCTATTTTATTTTTCGGCTTAACATATCCTTTTTTATAACCCTGTATACTGTATAATATTTAGTACTGTAACAGCTAAATTAATTGGATTGAAATTTAACATAGAGATTAATTGATGTTGCTTTGAGTTATAAGTTTTGCTTTAGAAAACATCTATTTATTTTTTTCTTTTTTGTGGAGCGGAGAGAGAACTTGACACCAGGGATCTTTTAGGTAAATAGTCAGATTTTTTAATCGAATCAAAGTCAAGCCAAGCCAATGTTAAATCAACACAAAGTCAAAATCAAGACAAATATTTTGACTTTCCTTAGTGTCAAAGGCCAGAATTAATTTGAGTCATTGCACCGGACACTAGTCTCTAGGTACAATTTATTAGTTAGGATAGCTATTAATTTAATAAAAATTGTTTACTTCTAAATCTTTCACTCTTGTTTTATGAGACATATACAGAGTTATTCATAAAAGGTATGCTAAGCCGAAAAGGGCTCTTAGTACTCACCATTGTGAACAACTTTTACTATGGGAACAACCCGATATTCGCGAAAAAAATCAGCTGTTCCATACATTATTTGAGTGTCATTGACATTTTTCTATGGAACAGCTGATTTTTTTCGCGAATATCGGGTTGGTCATTCTTGGTTAGCCAACAGGGTAAGCGCCATCTTAGACCTAACACCGCATTCTCAATGGCGACATGTACCGACAAAACTAAACTGGGCTGACCTAGCCACACGCAGTGTAGAGGCTGACAAAATCGAAAATTGCGAATTATGGTAGGAATGAAGAAGAATGGGGGTCCCCCATTCTTAAGGCAACCTGAATCTGAATGGCCACCCACTCATCCTCATACAAATTCAGACATACATAACTTACCTGAAATCAAGGTACATATTACTTACCCAGGACGAGAATACTACACAAACATTAATAGAATTTGAAAGATATTCACAACTTCACTTTCTACAGCGCTCATTTGCATACATAGTAAGATTCATACACAATTGTAGGAACACAACCAAAAAACATACTGGTGTTTTGCAGCCTGACGAACTTAAGAGGTCGTTTCGAGGGTTAGTCAAGTTGTCGCAAGGTGACAACTTGAACCGGAAATTCGCGAAAAAAAATAATCAGCTGTTCCATAGAAAAATGTCAATGACACTCGACATAATGTATGGAACAGCTGATTGGTCCCATAGCAAATGTTGTTGTATATGATGATAGCTACCTAGTCCTACGAGGTTGCTGGTGTTTTTGAGGTGACCCTGTATATTCACAATATTGTGCGAAATGTTATTTAAACTACTTTGAAAAGGGGCCCTAGCCCCTTGGCTGCAGGATTATCGGTTAGCAACTGAACTATGAACAGAAATAATCTGTCCCCGCCATGAATCATTTGGAAGTAGAAGTAGCATGAATAACAGCGCTGCTATTCTGGCCCGTACGATTTAATTGACACTACAAAAGTTAACTCTCCAAAGAGAAAAACTTAAACAAAAAAAATCTAAATTGTAGTTTCCGGTTGGGTGTCCTTACAAACAACCGCCAAGCCATGCCAGAAGTTTTCAGGCGGCCTAAAAACTCTGACTCTAGAGCTATGCACACGGCCTATACGAACTTACTTACTTTATAGAAAAACCGAAAAGTCAGGGACCTTATTTTTAAGTGCTCAATGAGATTATCTTCGTCACTCTCGCTGTCATTAGATTTCTAATGAAAGCGATGATAGTGACAGGTAATATTTCGTTCGCCAGAATAAAGTCCCAGGAGACTAATGGTGATCGAGATACCTAATATCGAACTAGCTAGAATAGGGGCCCAGTTAAACCGCAAGTTTATCACGAAACCTAATTTATTGTAAATAATTCAGCTGTTTTTCTGTCAATATTATTTAGCAGTTGCACGGCTATTTTTTTTTACTACCGAGCGCTCAGTCTGATATATTCCTGAGCATATTTTTACAGAACAATTAAGCTAAATACATCTTAGACACTACCTAATACAATAAATGTTTTATTTTTACTCAAAAATATTACCCGCCTTTGGAACAATCGATTGAAAAACGCAAAGCAATTTTATTTGAAGGACATTTAACGAGACCTAACCGCGATCAAAGGGAAAAATTCGAAGAAACGCCACAACTAATTGTCACGTTTGAAGCGAGAACACAGTTATTTTTCCGAGAACACAATACATGGGTGTGGCCATGAATCTGAAAATAAAGCTAAGAGTATGCTGAGAGGCAGGTGACGCAGATCCACGCAGCGCAGCGCAGAGCAGATTTAGTAATGCACAAACGTACTGAGAGCTGCGTGCTGCGGTGTAGGCACGTGTGACGCAGGCATGTGTCTGTCCTGCTCTGCGCCCTATGTCTGTCTCGCCAGCTCTGCCCAGCAAAATCCATTCTGTGTTGTGCTGCGTCATCTGCGTCATCTGCGTCTCAGCATACAGGCTAAATCAGCATTTGCGTATCCTAACTGATACTTGTATTATAAGTTCGGAAGTGAGTTTGTTTGATTGTTACACTTTCGTGCTTAACTCCTCAATCGATTATTATCATGTAGTTTTGGATACACGTCATCAAGGAGACAAGGACGTAGGCACACTTTTAATTTGGGCAAGATCTGAATTTTGGTTTCGCACGTGACATTACACGTCCGCGATTAGCTATCAGGGCATTTAAAGGTCAATCTTTCTAGTAACTACTTTTTCATCTTGCTCACTATCAAATTCTTGACAATGACCACCACAGGTCAAGGTTTCGCCACCGGGTCAAGGGTCTACCACCCAAGTTTCGCTATTAGGACAACCAAGGTCACAGCAAGCCAACAGGTGCCAATAATGCCAACCACAATGACAACATGGGGCTATTGAAAAAGTCTTTACGTGTGAGGTTTAGGCATGATGCCAAATAATCAACACTAGCCAGTCCATGCGGGTTCCCCAATAATTACCATTTGTTTCTATTTTTCTAGAAAAAAGTATGTTGCGTCTTTCCTTAATGTATTCACTTCTTTCTTGTCTTTCACGAAGATTGGTTTAGTAGTTTAGCCACAATAAGGCAACAAACAGACTGAGCTATTTAGGTACGCTATGTGAATTTGGCGCAGATTGCGTGCAAAAACACTGATTGGCGTGAAGGGCGAGAAAAGTAAGTAAATCAGAAATAGTATGATTTGAAGATTATTTAGAGGTGAGTATGAAAAATTGTGACGGTTGATGTTTGAGGTGAAAATTCTTGTTGTGTTTGGTTAACAGCTTTTAGTCCATGTACCAGCAGATCGGAAATGCACATGCGGCGGACTAAAGAAGCGATGGCGGGACGAGCTCGACAAACATCGGAAGGTTTGGCCTATTAGTTCAGAGCAGGGACCAATGGAACTCTAGAGGTTAGGGAGGCCTTTTACAATCATTGGAACAAATCAGGCGCTTAATAATGATGGTAACCATTGTCAAAATTATTGTAGTATCTCGTTCATTAACCATTAACAAGAAACAAGTCCTAAAAAATAGTTTATGGAATTTGTTTGTAAAATAAGTAGATATGCATGCCCTCGGTTAAACGTATCAACGTCCGCGTAGTGACCAAGTATTAATTTTTCAGAACTTTAAGGGCGTCTAAAGGATTTAGGGCCATAATATTGGGAACCCTCAATGTGAGCTAGCTTATATTGTGGCTTTTGCCTCGCTTTTTGTTTAGCTGATAGATTCAGAGTGATCCAGTTTAGGCTTGCCCTAAGAGCTTACAGTACGGTTTTTAGTTTTGGACCAATAAAAAGAGTTACCTCCTACAATAACACTCAAACTGATGTAGGTACCTAACGAACTAAAACAATTTCAAAAACACTGTATTTTTCAGCATGTTTTTGTATTAGATATACTCGTACCTACCTAATATGTAGTATAAAAGCATAAGAAAAATAGTTAAAATCAATCGAGTATAGGGATAAAAGCTCTTTAGCAGGAAAACCACAATTCCATATTATTACCTACTTGAATATTGATATGAAACATGTCAATCGAGGAAGTCAATAAAATGAAACATTCAAGACCCCAATAAAATATACCTAAGTAAGGATAGGTACCTATTCTAAAAATGGCGGGCTATTCTTGCAAGTAAGATATTATCTCGGTGACTGACGTGACTGTCAATCTTATTAGAAATGTCATAAGAGTGAAATTGACGGAGGTATACCTATAAAGGTAATCTCGAGCGCTTAAGAATAGGGTTCCAAGACTAGATTGGTATAGGACTGAGATGAGAGTGGCGCACAAGAGAGGCTTATGCTCAGTATTCGATTAACGGGTTGATAATAATAATAATAATAATATAAATAAATAAATAACGTTTCACATTTCTAGATAAGCTTATAAGGCAGATATACTACCGCTGAGCCAAACAGATCGTCAATAATAAGTAAGATATTAAGTAAGAGAACTCGCATAGACCAAGCGGCTGGAGCACTGGTGTTAGTATTTTTTGAAATTTTTTTTAACCGACTTCCAAAAAGGAGGAGGTTCTCAATTCGGATGTTTGTATTTTTTTATTTTTTTTATGTATGTTCGGGCATAACTCCGTCAAATATAGACAGTTTTGCAAAATTATTTTTTTATTCGAAAGGGGTTTATTCCGAAATGGTCCCATTTAAATTTCATATAGATCTGATGATGGGTTTCGGAGACAGACAACGGAACTCTTCAAAAAATTACAGCAAATCAAACGCAATCGCTGCTTTCGCATAAATATGCATTGTTTAAGCAATCACACATAATAACATCACGTCTGTACACTTGAAATAGTTCCGCAAAATGTTTCAGTATATCAGGGTACCACATTTCCTATCAAAGTTAGTAGTAGTTACATAATTTTTCGCGACTAGAAGCTAGTTGTAGCACATATGTAGTACTCGTTTCTTCAATTTTGATAGACTTAGGCTCTTGGTACATTTCGCTACGCAACTTTTAGACACTAATCTTATAAAGTTATATCGCAAACATCTGGGATTTCGGCGACGTATACCTGTGTAAATGTGTACACCAATATGAATTTGAATTACGTAATGCGTTAGTTGCTTAGATACTAAAATTGTTGGATAGCGATTTGCTCGTCACGCCAAAATCGTGGATCTGCCACTGCTTACTTCCCACTCAAAATTCAAAAATAAAATTATTTTTACAAAAAAAAAAAAACAAAAACCGACTTCCAGACTAACAAACTTAAACTAAAAAGTAGAAAATAAAATTTTAATTAGTTTAAATCAAAGAGCATTAAAAGGCAACTAAAGATAAAATAGAATCAGTTAGTTTTGGAGTCGGTGCCAGCCAGGGACAGTTTTGCTGATTTTACTTTGACTGGCACCGACTCCAAAACTATAACTGATTCTATTATATCTTTAGTTGCCTTTTAATGCTCTTTGATTTAAACTAATTAAAATTTTATTTTCTACTTTTTAGTTTAAGTTTGTTAGTCTGGAAGTCGGTTTTTGTTTTTTTTTTTGTAAAAATAATTTTTTAAATCGCCTGGAAGCTTGTGACATCGTTGGACAGTTATTGTTATAGAGCAACATCAAATCTGGGGTCAGTAACTAATGTGTCATGCAAACCACAGCAGCGCTCTGCTGTAAAATGCAACTCGCGGTGGCCCATCCGTATAGGCTGACTGCACTGAGAAAAATGTGCATCTAAATTCCGCTAAAAGAATGATGAATTAATTTACTTCACACAATTCATCAAAATTCCGATGAATTCACCTAAAGTACGGAGCATACTGATATCACCAAAAAGTACGATGATTAGCACCAGTTTTTATGGTGACAACTATTTTGATATAATTATGGTTGGCACCGTAAAAACTAGTACCTACTAGCACCAGTTTTTAGGGTGACAATCATATAATATGATGGTTGTCACCGTAAAAACGTGCTAATCATCGTACTTTTTGGTGATATCAGTATGCTCCGTACTTTAGGTGAATTCATCGGAATTTTGATAGCCATTTTTCTCAATGTGTGTGTGTCTTCTGTCGCTTAACATCAGTAATAGTAATAGATCGGTGATGAACAACCTAGTATGGCAATAGTCGCTCTACATATTTAATATGTATTTTTTTTTCTCATTGAAGGCAATAATTATATGTGAAATCTATTGTAAATACGACATCCACGATCTATTGTATAATAATCTGACGATCTGTTTGGCTAAGCGTTAAAAGTCAGAGGTCCCGGGTTCGACTCCCGGCCGGGCAGATGTTAGAAATTTAGAATGATGAACTTAAATATCTGCTCTGGGTCTGGGTGTTAGTTGTCCTTATCTTTGTGTGTTCCATGGCACCCCCGCCACAGGTATCCTAGTGGGGAGCTGTGATTGTGAAACGTTATTAATTAATTTTATTATTATTTAACCAAATAGGTCACTCAATATCACAAACGCAGACTGACAGTCGCTTCTAGAAACTCCCACGTTGAGTCACGCCGTCACGCCATATCTACTGACTCACAACACAATCACGTAAACTAAAGCAAATCAGTGCAAAACCCCAGTCAAACCGGTTGCTAACTGAATTTCCAAGAGCTTGAGGAAAAATTACCTATCTCTAGTAACTGAATGTCGGAAGATTTCTGAGCACTCTTGTAAATTAATCATCATATCATCATCAACGATCTTGTCATCATAGCTTCTACACTTTAGTACCATGTCACAGTTAACTTTCAAGCTACAGCTTGTAGGTATATTTTCAGGTTTTTTTACTTTGACAAAGTACCAAAGCGCATCGGATAAGTTATTTTGGTTGTATCTTCTTCTCGGAAGATGACGTTGCTGGCTTCGTTTCAATTGTTGTGATTAGTGTAAATGCTACAGTGTAGGGGAAAATTGAAAACAGAGATTGAAAATTACGAACTTAGATTATAGGTGAAGTTCGAGGCCAATTCGAAATGTGTCTATGAACAGAACTATTGTTGGTGAGCTTCTTTTCTTTTGGCACGTGTCGGGAAAAGCGAATCGGATAATTTGGGTTTTGCATAGAACGGCAAAGCAAACCTCCTTGTAAGGGTTTACTATTTTACTATGAAAACATGGTTCCGAAGCATTCTGCCAGGCTGGACGCGACTCTGAGCACGTCACTATTGTAATATCCTTGATGAAGGAACCTTTCCACAGTTTCCACACAGTTTTTTAAATGCAAAATTGTATTTTAAGTACTTTAAATCCACACACAATATAGTATTTGTACAAGGAGACATAGGATGGGAGAGTGAGGTGTCATAATAATATGTTGTTTTTTTTGTCAAATCTAATTAACCAATCGATAAGAGAACCAACGAATCAACCTCACACCGTAAAATAAAATTGTATTGCGACTCATTATTCTAAGAATTCAAGATACCTTACTCTACCTTACTACTCGTATTTGTCACTAGGACTCGCTGCTAATCCCACAAATACAGTATTCCTGGAAAACCTCACGCCCGCGCCCTGACCGCCGAAGTCTGCCCAACGAACGCGACGGGGTCACAGTATACGTCATAGTACGGGTTGAAGGTCAACGACCGTCTCAGACTGCATCTGATGACTACTATATACCTACCTATTAACTTCTAGGAAATCCACATCTATAGGCTACTAAAGTACCTAACTGTCTGTCGGCATGTTTGTTAACATTTGTAAAAGTTTTTAGTTAGAGAAATCGTTAGAGAATTCGTTAGAGAAATTATTCTTGAAAAATAATTGGTATTGAGTAGAGACAAAATTGCCTGGAAGAGGTCGCTCTTAGCAATAAGGCCGCCAGTTGTTGTACTAGTTTTACGTGTTATCAACCTTTTGCTTGTAATTTCTTTTGTGAGCAATATAAAGTTTATCCTGTTATTAGTTTATGTTGTCATTTATTTATTTAACTGTTTATTTTCAACATCATCATCATCTTATTAGTAAAGCATGCAACCTATAATATATTTTCAATTATTCCATTCAAAACCGCTAAAAATATATTAAATTTTATCCATTAAGCCACAAAATCTTGGCTGTAGATAACAACGACAAAAATAATATAATACAAAAATGTTCCACCTAAGAGGTGAATCTACTTTTCCGAGCCACCTTTTGGCTCAGGCCAGTTGTCCAAACATACCACAAACAATTGCAAATTACTTGCTCCCAGACCGCGGAATACAATAAGCGTTTCCTGTAAGAAAGACCTTGGCGACTGCGGGGTGAAGGTCAGACCGGTGCGACGGCCGGCCGCCGACCCGCGCCTAAATAAATAAATATGGCCGCTGCAGGCGTGGCTGGATGTGGCAGAGCGCACTTGCGAATTGCAGTTCTGTACGTCATTTATTATCATCATTGAAATTATTTAAAACATTGTCGATTAGTTTCAAAATACACTGGTAAAATAAAACTTAATTTGCAACTTGGGTTATTTAAAAGGACTGTAAATAGAGTCTTAAGAGGTCGGCAACGTATCCGTGACGTCTCCGGTGCTACAGGTATCCATAGGCGACGCGTCGCCTATGGATACCTATACCTGTACCATCAGGCGGCCCGTTTGCTTATAAGCCACCTATAGCATTAAAAAAGTTATTTATTAAAACCAAACAATAAGAATAGTAATTTACAGACCGAGCGAGGAGCAAAAACAATGTTGGAAAAAAATTGCGCTTGTATGATAGGAAATTTATTTAATGATAACTCGCGAACTCTTGATTCAATCGACATGAAATTTTACAAGCAAATAGTTTATTGCAATATAATTTAATTTTAAAATTTGAATTAGACTGATATTGGATAAGGGATTGTGTAAATATGAATATCCTCACTCCGTGGCTATGCCGCTGGTTAGTTATTATTTTAAAGATTCTATATTCTAGATTTGTTTCTATTCAAGATGTTAAAATTGAAACTTGCTCATGATTACTCAGACAACGTGAATCAGCTGATGATGAAGATCTGATGCATCTGATGATTAGTAAGAAGTACGTGACCGATCACTTATTCGTGAAAACTTGCGTTAAAACTCAGATTATGAGACGGCTCTATCGTTTTTTTTTTGCTACTAAAAACTGATGGACCTTTAAAACTTTTATAGATTTTATATAGCCGTCCAAGAAGGCAAATATATAGGTATACTAGCGGTCCGTCCCGGCTTCGCACCGGTAGACACTATAAATTGAGATGTGAGCTATCCTATCTGTTAAGTTAGATCGAACTGCACACGGTGTGCAAATTTGATTGAAATCGGTTAAGTAGTTTAGGAGTCTATAGCGGACAAACAACGTGACACGTAATTTATATATATTAAGATAAATATTTTTACAATATAAGATAGGGCTTTACTTATAAATAATACGGACGAACTGCAGGACGGCTCAAATTAATCAGCGGGTGTGGTTGAAATGCGTATCAACTTTTTATTTTCTTATTCATTTATCATTTTAGAAAATCATGAGACAAACCGATTAATACTTAATACTAAATCTATACAACATTAGGTATATTGTGGAGTAATATTACTACCCTGTTTCTAGGAAGAAGTGACAAGCTAGTTTGCTCTTAAAGTTTAGCGATTATATTTTTATCATTCTTGTATTGTACGAAAGTTTAATTCGCCGATAGTTTTAAAGTGTACATTACCATATCCTACTAATAATTAAATGCGACAGTTTGTGTGTGTGGCTGTTTGTTACCACGTATCTCCGTAACAACCAAACAGATATTTTTTCCGTAGATTTCCAGCATCCACTGTACCAAATCTCATCTAGCCGTTCTCGATCTGCTGAAACCAAAATGGCGACTCTCGCGCAGCGTTTACAATCTAATTATGATGCACCGTCGCCGTGACCGTCGTGACTGATGTTTTCTGGCGATTCACACTTTACTGTAGTTTCGGTATGTACGAGTATTTGAAATGTTTTATTAATTTATGATTGAATATTTGAATTTTGACGCCATTCTAGGTAATGTTTTAGAATAAGTGATGATAGTGATACGCTCTTGATCTGTAGGTCTAACATATTTTTTGTCGTAAAATATGTAACGTGAATTTGGCAGCAAAATGTATCTCTATAAAAATTTGCAGTTTTTACGTACGCTGCGTGCGCTGTCCCATGTTTCATACATTTGTCTATCGAATATTCGCTGCGAATTTTACGACAGAATTTATGCTAGACCGAGAATAATCTATCATGTATCATATTAAATAATGTATCATCATACAGTTTCAATCTGTAATTTCTAACTGATGACTATATTTTCTCTTTTGCGCCTCTAAATTTTGTCTAACGCCAGACCTCCAGAATGACGTATTTCCAATAGGTAATTCAATTGACAGTAATTATAATTATACAAAAATGATTTTTTCTTGTCAAAAAATTGACTTTTAATTTTGACAAAATCGATAAAAGAAAGCTTATTTAAAGAACGATTTAAAGAAACTATTATCCTTGAGTGAATTCTCCTCAGAGGGGAATACTAGTCCTAAAATTGTCTAATTCTCAAAATAATGTCCTCTATCTCATACTGCCATCATCATTGTAATTTTAACAATAAAATTTAATCTCATACTTTTGTCCACTAACATTGTATCCCAAATCACAACACGTCAACAATTTAGCGAGTAGTTACACAGATTTAACAGCTATTTGTTAACGTTAACGAGTATTTGTTGTTGTTTATCGTTAATTTGCGTACGATTCAACGTCAATCTATTTCGGTACAAAGCGACCAACTCCAGGATTCCTTCGGCGCTTTGTTTCTGAAATTAATTAATGTAAATAACGTTAAATAGGAAGCGGCGAGTGTTTGAGGCAATAAATTAAGGGATAAAGTATTTAGGATGCTGGATGCGAACGGAAAATGAATAAACAGCGATGCCGTTTTAACGCCTTCATTACAAATCTTTAGAACAAACTGACCTAACTAACAAAACCTAATAATGATCATTCGTATATTTGTTTAATTAAGACAAGACAAGACGCAACCGCACGTCACACTTCTTTTTTTATTCTTATTCGGAATGGGGGCGATAGGTCCCGCACTGGCGTCCCGAAAAGGGTGCATTGTGCGTTTCCCATGCCAGCGACTACCGGAGCCAACCCAGCTCCTTAAAATAACGGAGCGAGGTTCTGGGCCGCTGGCACAACGCTTGTAATCTCCTGATGAAGATCACCGAATGTGAATGAAAGTAGTCATAGTAAACGACTTAATTTTTACATGAGTATATTTCATTATAACAAAATTATAATATATATATATATTTAAAATATCCTACCAACAAACTACCCACAATTTTGTCGTTTCAATTTGTAAGAAAAGTTACTTAAGTATAGTATTTTGACTTTCCTTATCAAAAGGAGCGACGTGACTTAAACCCCGTACTTTAGTAATTCTCAGTAAGTAGGTACCTTCTGATTTATTTCGCATATCTTGTAGAGATAAACTCATGCTGGGGTCAGTAATTGTTAAGGATTATTATTGATGATTAATCAATACTACGTGACCGGTATCTGGTACATCATTCTATAATTAAATTGTAATAAAAACGTTTATTGTTACATTAATAATTAACAATAGGCGTTATGTATTAATAATTTTATGAAATAATTGTAAAACAATTTAGAGCAACTACACAATCTTACCTATTATTGCAAATAATACGAGTTTATATTCCTAGTTGTTTTTTTTGCAAATATTATTTACTCACTATAAAAGTTTAATCATTTTTTACTACATAATACCAGCAAATAATTAACGTAAGCGTGAATGATTTCGATGATATTTGCTTAAGAGGTAGTAAGCATTTTAAGAACGGACAAAATGATATTCCTCAAAAAATTCGAGAAAACTGGAAAAGCTATTGCAAGTACCTGGTACATTACAAAATTAAGAAGTTAGAAAAATTATTGCATTTATAGCAAGTACCTATCTGAACTTTTGAACGAAGTATTTGTTCTTACTATTGAATAGTATCTATTAGATAGTACAAATCAAGCATAAATCAAATAGGGTCAAAGCAATAAACATGTTCAGCCTATAGTCGCTGGAAATCATCATTAAGTCGGCCTAATGTTCAAAGTTTCTTAATTGTCGCTCGACTATCTTACTATGTAATTGAGATCTTAACGAACTATAAAACATGCCAAAGCTTAGCAATTCTGAGTCGATCTCTACTTTGTATGTTACAATCTGCGATGACATTTTGACTTTTTTTTTCTGTGAAAGGCTTGCGTTTGACCGCCATCTCGCCTGATGGTAAGCAACGATGCGGTCTACGATGGAGCACGCGCGCTTAGAAGAAACCGATTCACTCGTGACTTGAATGGCTTGATTAGACAATCACTTGGTATGAAATAGGTATAATAATAAGTGTGTTTCTTAGTTTCGAGATCTAAAAATTTATAGCTGAGATCCCAAAGCAACAGTTCACGAAGTTACGCCGAAACACAGGCATTAAGCCTAGTTTGGCAACAGAAGCATTGTAATTTGAGGTTTTCTAGCCATTTGAGTTAAAAAGGTACTAAGTAGGTAAATCTTTTTTATAAAAAAAAATATTTTTATTTATCTGAGAATCTGTTTAGCTCAGCGGTACTAGATATATCCGCCTGATAAGCCAGACGTCCCAGGTTGATTCCCGGCCGGGCAGATGTTTGAATGATGAATTTAAATATCTGTTCTGGTTCTGGGTGCTGGTAGTTCGTCTTTGTGTGTGTTCAATGGCATCCCCGACACAGGTTATCCTAGCAGGGAGCTATGACTGTGAAACGTATATTCATTTATTTATTTATCTTTACAAGCTTCAACATTTAGTCATATGCAACCTTTAATCCTCCCACTGCTGGGATACAGGTCTACCCTCGAAGGGTGATTAGGCCGTATTCCACCACGCTGGCCAAGTGCGGGTTGGTGAATTAACATACGACATTGAATTTCTTCTCCGGACTTATGCAGGTTTCCTCACGATGTTTTCCTTCACCGAAAAGCCAGTGGTATGTAAATTCGTACATAAGTCCCAAAGAACTCATTGGTACGAGTCGGGGTTTGAACCCGCCACCTCAAGAATGCGAAGCGGCTGTTCTCCTATTAAGCTACCACGGCCACCATTTAGCGCAGTTGTGAAATTATTTTATACAAAGCGAGTAACGTTATCAGATGGCAAGGTCGCGGGTTTCATCGATTAGTCAGTAAGTAGTAGCCACATTTCTATACGATGACACATTCGGTTATCTTAACTAATGGGCGTGGAGCCAGATTGTTGCTAATAAAATATCTTACACAAAATACTTTAGGTATATTTTAATTGCAAAACAAAAAGCAAACTAAATTACCTATGTAAAACCATATTTTTGCAATATTTAACTTTAAAACAAGAGATAATATTTTTTACCAAAACGTGAAACTTACCGAAGCAAACCGCTAAACTCCATAGTAAAATAGTGATATTCCCGACGTAAGCGCATAAAAATATAAGCTCTAAAATTAAATAAAATTATTTTTAGATTTAATTATTTTTAAAGCTTTCAAATTATTCAAATACGAGTACAATTAATCCGATAAAATCTACCAAATCTTTGCAGCGTAAAAAACTGCTGAAAATATAATCAGAGGTTTAACCAAAGAAAAAGCAATCAAATCTTTGCAGCAATAAAAAGCTGCTGAAAAACGAGCGGTTGTATTAAATCGTTGTATTTAATGTAGTTGTATTAAATGTTACGATGAGTTCCACTCAATAATCCTTATTAGGTTCCAGCGTGGGCTGCAATCACGATAATAAGTAGGTATTGCCCGATTCATTTTAATAAAATCACGGGTTCACAACCTATCATTTTGGCAGGTGTTGCTAGAAGCAATAAAATAATATAACATAAATTTCGGATTAGTCAATTGAAAATTAATAGGTAAACAATATAATTATGCTCCACGAGACCCCAAGCCCTGCGAGTTTATTGTTTAACTAACTGGTAATCGAAATCAGCTTCATTTTGACATAATTATACTGTATCTTTCCAATTCAAAATGAAGTTGATTGCGTTTGCTAGTGAAACAGCCAGATAATAAGGTCAGGTTTGACGGAATCATCAAGTTAAAAAAAATAGTAATGCAATTGGAGTATTTTTTAATTAGTTTTAGGAATTAGGAAAATGTAATTTTGTCAGTGTTTGACCATCAAGTTGTTTGATGCTACAACGCTGAGGCTATAGATGACCCACAGACTATAAAATCGTCATGACATTCCAAATAAAGATACCTAAACCTTCTTTACATTTTGATACTGAAATGTTACCGACAAAAAGGTAAAATTCCCAACACTGGCTACACCAAAACAAGAATTAAAAAGAAAAAAGACCAAGACCAAAATCCTAACCTCAACCGAACACTTTTCGTCGAATCTTTGGGATACTAACGGTAAGACCTTTTTAAACCAATTCAAACTTTATTTATTATACCATTAAGTTTATTATAATTATTGCAGTTTAAATATCGGTTGCTAATTGATTGTTAGTCATCGGTAACAGAGCCGTGAGTCAGTCCGTTCGTTGACACGAGATTTTGCGTTGAGTTAGGTAATTATGTTGTTGACCCCCCCGAATGGGTTCCCGCCTTTCCGTGGCGGGGGGGATAAGTAGCCGGGCACTGAGCCCGGTGAAACGAAGAGGAACCCGAGGTGGGGCCTTCCGCGTGTCCCTCTGGCAGCAGAGGGCTGATTAGCAGAGGGCACAGCGGATGAGCCGGGGTCTGAGCGATGGCTCGGACCACTAGGGGGGTTTTCCTTGTGCTCCTCGCCGCGTGTGGGTCGCGGTCGGGAGTGCAAGGAAAGGAGGAGGGTCTGAGTGTGGTGGACGCCGGGGAATGCGGCGCTCCACACTTGGACGGTGGCATTGCTGCCACCGGTGACGAGTGTGGAGGACGCTGGAGGAAACGGCGCTCCACGCTCGGGCGGTGACAGCGGTGCCACCAGGAGGGTTTTCCTTGTGCTCCTCGCCACGTGTGGATCGTGGTCGGGAGTGCAAGGGAAAGAGGAGGGTTCCTTTTGCACCTCGCCGCGTGAGGTTTGCGGCCGGGTGTAAAAGGAACGTGGGCTTAAGGCGGGGTGGGTGGTGCTAACCACACTGCCCACCACGTGCGAGCGAGCGGGGCTGGGGAGCGAGAGGGCGGTTCGCCCGTCTCCTTGCTCCTCGGCAGTGGGGTTGCCGGTAGAGTCGGGGGACTCTCCCGGCCTGCACGACCCCACACTGTCTGGGGGGTGATCCTGGGGAACAGGGTCACCCCGCCATGGGTGCAGGGGGCCCTAATCGGGCCCGTCGCCGGGGCAAGGTGGTCAATGCTAACGCGACACCACCTTGCCCTACCAGGCGGACGATGAATTCCCCAGTGGTTTTAGTGGGTATGCCGCCACTAGGGCGGAGACTCCCACATAACCACCCTGCCTCCCCCGGGGCGGGCGTGGTATCCATAAAGGATTTCCACTGGGTAAACAAAAAAAAAAAAAAGGTAATTATGTTGAGATGTAAAAGTGAAATCTACGGGTTAAAAAGGTTAGGTATTTAATAACCTACCTTTTTACACCAAGAGGAGAACCTGACGCGACAGTCTGGTCCGTATTTTAAACGCTAAACTAACAAATAAAAAAAAAAACATTGGGCCCGTGTCTCATCACGCCAAATTTCCAAAATAATTAATCACATACTTGCCCAAGTATATTTTGATTTGTCAATATTTTTTTACTTATACCAAAATTAGGTACTTTTTACGATGGGTTTGGAAACCAATCACACCAAAATTACCGATACCAATGTAACTTTATATCTATAGGTGGGTACCAATAAATATTACTCGAGAACTCAGTACCTTTAGAATAATAACCATAGTCGTAGTGAAATCGATTCTGGTAATGTATATAGTGGCAGTGAGCTAGAATAATAGGACACGCAACTTTTTACTCGTTCTATATCTTTTAACTGGTCAGTTGTAATCCTCCTTTTTAAACTATTATAAAAGGATAATTAAATTAATTAAATTGATTAAATAATTTAAAAGGAGGTAGGCACATGACAAGATACGGCATTGTTAATAATAATAAAAAAGGCCCAGGAGGATCTCGCTAGACGGTTGGCTCAAGGGTCAAATGCAGAAGGCAGTGATCGACACGGCATGCATCGTCCGGAGGTTCCTACCTCTGCAGCCCTAACCACCGGGATCTGCACCGCTGCCTAAAGTTTTTTTTATAAAATATATAGTTTTGTATTTAAATTAAAAAAAATGTAGAAATCAAGAATGAAATTAAATATTTAACATTGCCTGGCAGTTCCTCTCCCAGCTGCATTAACCATCAGTAGGCTGGGTCCTGACTCCATTCCCGTTGCCGGCGACACCCTACGCTTAAGTTTATATTATTACTTTTATTTTCAAAATTCAATAACGTTTTTTACCAATGTCAACTTTTTTTAAAGTAAAGTTGGGTAATAAAAAGATTCTGGTAGGTAAGACCTCGTGTCATCTAAAAATATCCTTAAATGGATTTATAAATTAAAATACCTAACCATTTAATAATCCTGGCCCATGCGTCACACATGGCCTGACCACAACCTGAGCAAGTCTGGACAAGCAAACCTTCCACATACCACCGTCATCTCTAACTTATTCCATATACATTTCGAATCCATCGCGCGTTTTCTTATTAAATCGTATTTTGAACGAAGAATCCGAACGACGATGAATATGCAAGCTATTTGAGAACTCCACGTTGTTTTATAGTCTGCTTTTTTCAGTAGCTTTTATTTGCGACTTAAGACATGTCGCTAATGTATGAATCGAGATTGGCAGGCAAAGCTTACGTGGTAAATGGTGATAACATTTGAAGACTTCTAAAGATAAACAGTCTGTAACTGCGATGTTAGGGGTATTAATTATTGTGCAACTAATATGTAAAGATAAGTTTGTAACTGCGATGTATTGTAACTAATGTCAGGTGTGTATGATGAAACTTGTGACTAATATTGCAAATATTACAATAGAAAGTAATACAGGGTTATACGGAAAGGGTATGCTAAGCCGAAAAAGGCTTACAGTCATCATTATGAACAGCTTTTAGTAGTGGGGAGCTATGAGTGTGTAACGTTATTTATTTTATTTGTTTATGTATTTATCCAACCCAAAATTCAAAATTCGCAAAAAAACTCAGCTGTTCCATAGATTTGACAAAACGTATGGAACAGCTGATTTTTTTTTTTGCTAATTCCGGGTCACGTACTCCCAAAGCAAAAATCGTTCATAATGATGAGTACTATGAGCCCTTTTAGGCTTAGCATACCCTTTCCTTATAACCCTGAATATCAACAAATTATCAGTTGAGGTAGTCTATACATGATTATATTTTAGATTAAAACTGGTTTTTACCGGAAATTGAATTACCTAGCTGTTTAAGTAGACTCAGTTTTCGGACTTTTGTCTTGTACTATACAAATTACTTGCTTTATTCATTGATAGGCTTGCGTTTGATTGCCATCTCGCCGAATGCTAAGCCATGATGCGGTCTACAATGGAGCACGCTTGCTAAGACGAAACCAATCCAATCGCGAAGGCCCGTTTCTAGGAAGGGAATTTGATGAACATTTCAGTTGTCTCAAATTAGGTAGTAGAAATCAGACGATCTCCTACAGGCTCAGTAGAATTTAATTTGTAAGAAATTAGAATTAGAAAGAAATAAACCAATAAAAATAGAGGCATTGTAAAACCATTGATGGCTGCTGGAAAACCAACTATTTAGAAAATTTACCGTGTGCTACTACACTGTATTGCCTACCATGACAAGGTAGGCAATACAATATCTTCTCTGCCAAGTTGGTACTTTATCTGTTAAAATGATATATTATATTATTTTCTGCTTTGCCGTCCTTACGAAAAGTGCCATAACTCGAGTTTCGGACCTTCGAAATGAGCAGAACGAGATCGTCTTTAAAAATAAGCTTAAATAGCAATGACCATTACAAACAATGAAAATAAAAACTTTAAACGCGTGTTTCTCGAAATCCGTAGATAGCACATGTGTATCACCACCACCAATGTGGTATCAGTAAGTGGTACTCTGTAAGGTATTCCCAACTAGTCACACCTAAACGTGTCAGTGCCAGTGGTTGGGTTTTTTTTATCTGAACGCGTCCTGCTTGCTTGTTTGCTTGAAAAAAAGAGTTACCTACACTACCTACAGCCATTAACAGGGTAACCCATGGTCTATGGAATAAAAACGGCTTAACGAGTAACACCAAACTAGTTACGTTGTAAGTTCTTACGCAACGGGAAGTTTACTAGTATAATAATTAAACTACATCGGTTTCAACCACGCATATCCAATCTTCCTGCATATTCGCCCGACCTATTTGTGTATTATTTTCTACGTTAGATCGCTCTTAGCGATAAGATCGCCTTTTGCGCCTTTCTCTTGTATATTTTACTGCGCATGTAATCTTCTTTTGAGATGTCAATAAAGAATTCATGTAGGTATTATACGTTCAGTATAATACGACGCAAAGTAACTTAGACGTCGGACTGACATCTGCTCTCATAGGAGACGTCGGACAGACATATTCTCTTATTGTAGACGTCGGATAGACATCAGCTCTCATCGATAGACTATTAACACTCCATTATAGAAGTCGACTTCTATTTCAACAGAGTCATAGCCGTCAAGTACCTCATAATCCTAGATGGTATCAACCGCCGTCAAGATAGAGACCTAGTTAAAAACAGATCGTTTACAAAACCTTGGCTCTAAAAATGAGTCAGTTCACTCGAGATTGTATACAAAATTATTAAGATAATAAGCGGATACGTACATTTTGGTCACGATCCAATTGACAATGATCGGTAAGCCGCGATGCTAGTGATGTGATTCAATCGATTAAATCTTAGATTTATCGATATGAGTAATGAACGCGTGTTGTGAATATAAAATGGCCTGTTTAATGCTAATTTTTAAAATGAAAATCCTATTATGGTATGTTGATTTGTTAAGAGTTATTTATATTGTGATTTTATTTAAATTCTAGTTGGATGCGATATTAAAAATACATTAAAAATATCAGACCAAGAACAAGTCTTTTTACTATGATTTAACTTTTGTTATAATTGATAGTTACGAGACTACTCACGTGTGTCAAAATCATAACATAACCACGTTAGTTTTTAATAAAACCATACACAAATTCTTAAATAATAAAAGTTATAATTGATTTTCTCTTCGAATGACATCACGATAATTAATGTCAATAAATAGATTCTCAACATTTTCATTCGTTGGACCTGAAAAAAAAACCTTTTGCAGATTTATTCAACATAAATTATTATCGACAAACAAAATCGACTATTCTAAATAATCCCCTCACTAGACGCCGACTAACCTTTACTCGGCTGTACTTTGCTTTTGCAAGTTTAATCATGCTGTGAGGCACGCTCGTGACGCAACGTTTCGCAACCCTAATCATTATTTTATCTTACAAATTGTATTCGCTCGCGTTGAGCGCTGTCGATGTTTTGGTATCGATACATTTGGTGATTGCGTGTGTCATCACTACTTTATTGTAAGTAGCTTTATTTAATTAGAAACTTATAGTGCCTTACAAGTAGAGCTATGGAAAGCCTGTAAATTTTAGTTAAACGGGCGTTATTGGATCCATCTTCAAATATACCGATGGTTAATATCGTTTGAAAGCCGAGAACAGAACTAGCTAGGGGATTCTTTGCCTGTAATTAGTTCTGTTAAGTTACAATTCATCCGGTTTCATAATATATCGTTTTCTTTAAATCTAATTAATACCTACGGTAGGTAAAATAATCGAATTGACATCAGCTCTATGAAAATACAAGTCTAGGGATGCTATAAACTTTATATCTCTACGTCTAAAGGGACTGCAAATTTCAAATAAGAAACTTAACACGTTCAGAACGTTTGAAAACGTTCAGTCTATTTTTTCAGTTACAAATCTCCAAGCGAATTACCTACACAAATTAACCTAACCGTTATAAACCCATTCAATTCAAATTTTAATAATTATGTCACTGCCCTAATAATCGCACTAAGGCACTCAACAAGCGATCTATTACTTAAGTCTGTAGTTGAACTACAGTTAATTTATGCCTCAATGCCATTCAAATATAGTTTTACGACGCTGTCATACAATCCATACAATGAAGCTAATATAGTTCTCGTAATAAAAATGAAATAAACTATTGTACGAACTGGCCAGAGGTTACTGACAGCCGACCTGGGTATTGAACTTTATGACTGCATTAGTGACTGCCGGTGGCGTCGCCTGGGATTTTCAAACACAATAGGTAGCATAAAATATTGTTGATGTTTTCATTAGGATGATTTTACATACGTTCCTATGTTTTAAAGTCGCTTCAAAGTTTATACTGTATGTTGCCAGTTCTATGCTCTACAATTTTATAATAGACGGTAATACCACTGGAGTTCTAGGAACCGAGATAATCGCAAAAAAATGATTTTGTGACCTCAAAATAATTTACGAATCATTTGTGATATTATATTAGTCTTTGAGATAACTTTGAAAACGCTAAAATGAAAGTGTGTTCAAGTTTTTAACTCATTATCTTTGCATTTCGTGATTGGCCCCTCTTTTTTCATTAGGTTAGTTTTTTTTGGTACGACAGATTGCTTTACAAACAAACATTTACTTTATTTTATATGTAGACAGTTTAGATAGTAATAGAAAAAAAGAAGTATCGGTAATGATTCCATTGTTTTCGTTTGATTATGCACTTTGCTATACAGTAACTCACTTATAAAGTTACTGTTATGATAGTAATGTTATTGGTAAATATTTAATTTATATTGTTTTGCTTACAAACCGCGTGTAAGAAAATATTGCTAAAATATTAAAAATGGTGTTAATAAAAGTTTTTTTAACTTAAACAGCGATTTGTATTCTCCGTATTGTTTTCGCAGTAATAAACTACAATCAGTAATTAACTTTTTTTTTTTTTTTTTTGGGGGGTGGGAAATCATCAAATGACCCCGGTCCCACTCTTGGGCAGAGCGGAAGGGAGTGTCAGACTTCTACTGACCAAAAACCACCCATGTTCCTTCTACGCCCTTGTGATGCCGAGGCCGCGGTAACTTCTACCCGCAGCCCCGACGGGATCAGTAATTAACTTTAAGCAGGGATCACTAACCAAACAAAAAATAAACGAATACACGTCGCATCTAAGTTAATTATAAGCTTGTGATGTAAAAATATTTTAGAAACAATGCACTCTACAATTTGGAAGTTCAAAATTCTTGTCAAAGCACGTCATACCTTAGTCCTACTCGTACTTATAATAACAAACGCGAAAGTTAGTGAGTATGTTTGTTGCTCTTTGTTGTCAAAAACGACTGAACGGATTTACATGAAATTTGGATTATATGTTGTTCATGGTCTGGATTAACACATAAGTTACTTTTTATCCCGAAAAACTCGGGTGAAACTGCGGGGTGCAGCTAGTATGACATAATTATGAGAGAACAAGTATACCTTAGTATGAGAAAACATTGCCCCTTACTATTAAGAATATGTCTCATATTTTCTACAAAAAAGCAGTCCTCAGTCCAAAACCCCAAACATTGCTACCCAAAAAACCACCGACCAAATAAACAGACAGCGCACGTCTGAAAAAACACCACCCCAGATTTATGGCCCCAATATACCCGACCCGGGAGAATAGGTTCTACCATCGTCGACCGACTACGATTTAAAAATGTATTAGAAAAGTTGGATGATTTAGTGCATTCGGTTCAGAATCAGAGTTTTTTTGTGTAGACATGGTTATTTAGAAAAGGTATGCATAGCCTAAAAGGGTTCATAGTACTCATCATCATGAACAACTTTTCAAATTTTCAAATAGGATCAACCCTGAAATCGCCGAAAAAAAAACGATTGTTCCGTAGAAAAATGCAGTTCTTACCCACCGACCACCGTCCACCTCCTGAGACCACCTGGGTAAACCGTGGAAAGTTTTTTTCACAACGGCTCACCTTTGTCCACCTGGCCTGGGTGTTCCTTAGGAAATTTTTAGTTTCCACCGTCCACCTTTGCCTGTGTCCATATTGTCTTTTCTTTTTGTATGTTCCATGACATCCTCGACACCGTTTACTCCCACCTGTTCTGTTAAGTACAGGGTATCCTAGTGGCCCCGGGAGCTATCAGTGTAAAACATGTTTTTTTTTATGAAATGTATGTAACGGCTGTTTTTATCGTGATTTCAGAGTTGGTCCCATAGTAAAAGTTATTCATAACGATGAGTAGCAGTACCTACTATGAGTCCGTTTTGGCTTAGTACCCATTTTTATTGTTATATAACTTCCAGACTATTAATAATTCCAGTGTAATAAACATTCCTACAAATTAAATTCCGTAAGCTTTCCGCCATTTACAGGTATTTTACCAAACAAGAACATTTTCAATCGTCTGCGAATTTCGAAATATTTGCTTCGAATATTTTACCAAGTATATTTTGCTAGACTAATTCTAGGCTCCAGATTTGAATTCATTGGCCATTATTAAAATTAGCTGATGCTCTGAATTTCGTACCCAATGCTGCTCGAGATTTGCAGGTTTGAGGACATAAATAAATATGTAATATAAATAAAATAATAACAGCTAGCCTAGCATTCAAGGGTAACCTAGTTAGCTTTCATCAGTAAATATATTTTAGAATCGAACCAGTATTTTGCAGATTACTCTACACAAATACATACATATATACAAACTTCACCTTTTATATATTATACATAACTATATTTATAAAATATTTTACAGATAACTAGCTACGCCCCGCGGTTTCACTCACGCGGTACATAGTGGTGAGAATCGGTGATTATGACAAAAAGTAGCCTATGTATAAATCCCGGGTTATGCCATCTGTATTTCAAACTACTTAAATATTAATTTCATCTAGCCATTTCAGCGTGAAGGATTAAGAAATATAACAGACAAGCTTTCGCATTTATAATATCAGTTTGATTAGTGTGACATTTTTTTTAAATCTCTAACGTTGGTACGGCTAAACCGATTTTCATTGAACACAGCTAAGAACACTCCCGACTAATTCACCTTTCAAACAACAAAACAAAATCAAAATATGTTCATCCGTTCGGGAGCTATGATACCATGATGCCTCAGACAGACACACAGATACGTCAAACTTATAACACTCCGTCGTTATCCGTATATATGTCGTTTAGATGTCCGCGTCGGGGGTTAAAAAATAAATGCAACATTTGATAACAACGAATCTTCACGTAGACTATCCTACAAGAACTACTAAAGCATTAGACACCTGAGATGATTTATACGGCATTCGTATTGAATCTTTCCCGAGACAATGTCTGGGTAATAATGGTCGAGGATGCGACTGGATTCCGCAGCGCATTCCTAGCATTGCATTACAGCGTCAGGAAAGGGGATGATAGAATAAATTTTATATTAGTCTTGCACTGCAAAATGTTCACGATTTCATTTTTGCTGAAAAATGTTTGTAGGTATACAAAAGTTTTATCGAGATAAAAAAGACTACTCAAGATTATGAAAACCTTTTACTATGTGACCAACCCTGAAATCGTGAAAAAAAAGTCAGCTTTCCCATACATTTTGTCTAGTGTCATTGACATTTTTCTAAATAAAAAAATTATAAGCTGTTGAATAGTCATTTGGCCTTAGTGTCATTAGTACCATTGATTTGTACCATTGATGGTACAAGTGACACAACTTTGTATCCTTAGTACCATTAACCAATGTGATTAATGGTACTAGTGACAATTATTTAGGATCAGTAGTACCACTATAAATATTAATGGTACTAGTGACAATTATTTAGGATCAGTAGTACCACTATAAATATTAATGGTACTAGTGACAATTATTTAGGATCAGTAGTACCACTATAAATATTAATGGTACTAGTGACAATTATTTAGGATCAGTAGTACCACTATAAATATTAATGGTACTAGTGACAATTATTTAGGATCAGTAGTACCACTATAAATATTAATGGTACTAGTGACAATTATTTAGGATCAGTAGTACCACTATAAATATTAATGGTACTAGTGACAATTATTTAGGATCAGTAGTACCACTATAAATATTAATGGTACTAGTGACAATTATTTAGGATCAGTAGTACCACTATAAATATTAATGGTACTAGTGACAATTATTTAGGATCAGTAGTACCACTATAAATATTAATGGTACTAGTGACAATTATTTAGGATCAGTAGTACCACTATAAATATTAATGGTACTAGTGACAATTATTTAGGATCAGTAGTACCACTATAAATATTAATGGTACTAGTGACAATTATTTAGGATCAGTAGTACCACTATAAATATTAATGGTACTAGTGACAATTATTTAGGATCAGTAGTACCACTATAAATATTAATGGTACTAGTGACAATTATTTAGGATCAGTAGTACCACTATAAATATTAATGGTACTAGTGACAATTATTTAGGATCAGTAGTACCACTATAAATATTAATGGTACTAGTGACAATTATTTAGGATCAGTAGTACCTACCACTATAATTAATATTAACCGATACCTATGGAACTAGTGATACTACTTTGTATCTCAAGTACCATTAAAGAAAAGTAAAGATATTCCGAGTAATTTCATTTTTGACATGCATTTATTTTGTTGACAATACAAATATTTATGTAAAATGAAAAAATAAAACCGAAACTTGTTAAATTGCCCATTCCACCCTTCCCATACGTTACTTTTTGTTCTATGTCTTTCGCCAAAACAGCACCACATTGCTATGGATAATTTTTAACGATTTCAAAGTTGGTTCCATAAGTAAATGTTGTTCATAATCATGAGTACTTTGAACCTTTCCTTATAAACCTCTTTGTATTGGAAGTTTACAAAGCTACATAACTTCTAAGCGGTCAGTTTTTTCTATTTTATAAAAGTTTACTTGTAAGCTATCTTTATGATCTAAACTTAGCTGTGCGGGCAGTGAAGCGTGAAACCGACTGCGTAAGCATAAAACTTTTATATTTATCTTCCGTTATTCTAGGCATTAGATAATGATCGCAGGATGCGAATAACGTTGTAATTGCTAGGTTATATTCAGCTACACTTTAGAAATAGTGATGAAATAATGTAGTGATGAAATACGGTACAATTTGGTGACGCATATTATTATAGGTAGTTACGATTATGGATATTTGAAGTCGTTGAAAGAAAAATATTTAACTAATATTATAAATGTCAAAGTTTGCATGTTTGTTAAGCAATCACGTAAAAACGGTTGTATGAGTTTGAATAAAATTTGATAATTAGGAAGGTAACTTTATACCTTGGATTAAAACATAGGCTACTTTTTATCTCGGATAATGCGAATGGAGAAGTTCGGAAACCGCGGGGCGCGCGGATATTTTAATAAAACGATGAGGAATGTGATGTAAACTTATTTTATTCTGTTATGGGCTTGCGCTAGATCGCCAACTCGGATGATGGTAAGCAATGATGCGGTCTACGATGGAGCACGCTCGCCTAGACCGGTTCACTCGTGACGTGAAGACACCCATATGATATCATTGTAGTGGTAGGGCTCTTTTGCAGAGCCCGCCTGGGGAAGTACCACACCTTTGCCAGTTATTCCACCGCCAAGCAGTAATGTGCAAACATTGCTGTGTTCCGGTTGGAAGGGCATTGTTTCCAGTGAAATTACAGGGCAAATGGGAGATTAAACAACTTATATCTCAGGGTGACGAGCGCAGTGCTGTGCCGCGCAGGGTCTTGAATTCTGTGAGTTCAAAATTCTGGGTAGCGCAGACCTGTTATGGGCAAACGTGACGTTTAACATCAGGCGAGCGATTTACTCGTCTCGCCACTCAATTACTTAAAAAAAAAAAAAAAAAAAAAAAAAAAATCATCTGCACTCAATAAAAGTAGAATCCAAGCTTAATAAGCTGCACTAGGAATGTCCGAATCAGATTATACCTTCGTAAATATAATACCTATTTCCCTACGATGCTGGGCTGATGAAAACTACATAAAATTAATTTTACTTTTTCTTTCAAATTCTACTACCTACTACTACTACAAACAACTACAAAATAATCTTCTCTCCTTCTCACTTACTTTTACATTTTCTAAAGTTCAATATTATTAACAATAGCGTAACAATAGCCTCGTTTACTAAGTACATTGTTACCTAAATGAAATCCTACTTGTGCCCTCACAAAGGCCATAATGAGTGGTGCCTACAACCTCCAATAACCTGTTAGACGTCCATTCGGCGCACGAAAGTGCAATGGTTTCAATACGTCACCGCGCATCGGTGTTATTCACTCGACCAACGACCTCTGCTCCTTTGAAGCCTGCAGATAGCGCTGTAGTATGGTAGTAAGGTTCAATATAGAGGTAGTGGTTAAACAGCTTGTGTAGGTAGTATTGTAGTTTCAAGGAAAGGGTATGCTAAGCCGAAATGGCTCATAGTACTATCATTACGAACAACTTTTACTATGGGGCCAATCCGTAGATCGCGAAAAAAAATTATGCTATTTCATAAATTTTGTCGAGTGTAATTGACTTTTTTCTATGAAACAGCTGATTTTTTTTACGACTTCAGGGTTGGTCTCATAGTAAAAGTTGTTCATTATGATGACTACTATGAGCCCTTTTCGGCTTAGCATACCCTTTCCGACAACGTTAAACAAACAAACCGACTACTCGGCCGAGGGCACCGCCTCGTCACTATTCTTTACGTGTAATCAAACCCATTATTGACATTATAGACACTCGAAAAAATAAAAAAATTGGTTGTCTGTAAAGTCGGTTTACGGACGTTTAACGTGACAACGTCATCATCATCATCATCTGCCTACCCTTATCCCACTTACGAGGGGTCGGTACATTATAACAACGTGACAATGTGACAACGTCATAACAAAAAAAAAACTAAAAAAACACGCTTTTTATAAAAAACCGAACTAAAAAAATAGAAAATAAAATTTTATAAATTTAAATTAAGAATAGGGTTGAAAATTTCAATAAATATAAATTAATAATAGTGTAAATAAATAAATATATGTATTTTATTTTTAAAAAGCGTGGGGTGCATGGGTCAATAGATATTATATATTTTGTAGATACATTTTGTATTGACAGACATGAGTAGAGTGATTAGCATTTTGATAATATCTTAGAAAGCACCCCACGCTTTTTAAAAAATAAAATACATATATTTATTTATTTACACTATTATTAATTTATATTTATTGAAATTTTCAACCCTATTCTTAATTGAAATTTATAAAATTTTATTTTCTATTTTTTTAGTTCGGTTTTTTATAAAAAGCGTGTTTTTTTAGTTTTTTTTAACTATTATTTATTTTTCGCTTTTTAGTTCGATTTGCTAACTATTAACCATCCTTAATATGTACAAATGTGTTGGTGTTATCCGATTTTGGCCGTCTGCTCAAGCAAATTAAAAATAAAATTGATGCATAACAAAAAATATTGAGCAAAAAGATTTGTAGCCGCGTGGTTTCGATCCTCAGACCTCATAAAATAAAATTGATGCGTAACAAAAAATATTGAGCAAAAAGATTTCTAGCGCGTGGTTTCGATCCAGGGACCTCTGGGTTATGAGCCCAGCACGCTTCCACTGCGCCACTCTGTTCTCTGACACGAATGACGAAATTACCATTTGTAAGTTAAACGGTATTAAAAGTTAAAGAAACTTTATAGAAAAAGCGTGTTAAAAAAATTAATAGTTAAAAAAACTAAAAAACACGATTTGTTTAGTGTATTGTCATCGGTCCTCGATATATCTACAAAGTTTGAAAGAAATCTGACCGTTTAAAGTGGGTCAAAAACGCGCTCAAAGGAGTCGGTTACATACAAACAAACATACAAACATACAAACATACAAACATACAAACATACAAACAGACAAACATACAGGTGAAGCTAATAAAAGCGTGTTAAAAAATGATTGCATACTTTTGTCGCTCCGATCGTGGCGTCACAATGAGCGTAACGGGACACGTAACGGGACACTTTTTGTGCGTACACCTGGCGTTCATCGATTAATTAGAATTGTCAAGTCAAAAATACTTTTCATGTAAGTAGGAATTCCCCAAGTTTGAGTCCCCGATGCGATCGTCAGCGTCGAGTCTCGCGACTCGTGACCGGTTTGCGGGCTGCGTGCTCGATGCCTGACCTGCGCTGCCTGGGGTCTGTTTACCTGGTAGGTTCTGTTAAAGTATACTAGTGGTAGGTATTGTTATATTACAGGTTGACTGGTTAGACACTTGACATATTCTAGGTTATCATTATTATGAACAACTTATGGGATGGGATGACCAACCCGGAATTCGCAAAAAATATCAGAAAAGGATACCTTTGCCCAGCAGCTAATAAAAATATGCAGTCTTTTAATTTCTCATCAAAGATTATACCTATAATTTGTTGAGTTCTGTGAAAGCCCTCGAAAATGTAATAAAGCTGTTTTGTTGTACAAGGGCAGGGTGAAAGTTGTAATCTTTGTACACACGAGAAGGAGTACCTACGTTTTGTAGACTTAGACTTTGTTATCGTAACGCGATAAGGCATATAAGCCCTTCAAAGCTTCAGCTCTCTACAGTACCTACACAAACTGTAGCTCTCCGTAGTTTGTGTAGCCTTGTAGAGATTGCACAAACTATAGAGAGCAATATGTATAGGCTGTATAGCTAACATTACCTGCAGTTCGGGGCGTCGATGATTTAACCAAAATCGTGGGTCGAACCTGGACAAGATTGGCACAGGACCGGGATGAGTGGCGTACAAGAAGAGAGGCATATGCTCAGCAGTGGGCGATAGCGGGCTGATAATGATGATGAAGACGATGATGATTGATAGAGTGCAACAACACGACAAGAGTGACATAACAACAACGACAGCAACGACACAACAACGATCAGAAAAACAAGAATGTAAACTTTTTTATTTATGGAATTGAGTCCTTCATTTAATTTGGAAACCAAAAACATCTCAGGCTGTGCGAGCCTTGAGTATAGTTAGCTAAAAAAAGATTTCATCAAACCAGTAGTACAAAAATAAGTTTAAATCAAATTAGCCAACCAAAAAATAGTCTTAATCAAAACACATAGCCCAAACTACAGTTTTAGCCATAATTGTAAGAAAACACATTTACTTTATACTACACGATCTGCGGTTTTAATTTTTCTAGACGCTTGAAAATAATTGACCAAAATGTAAGAGCTCACATTCAACCGCTCATCAATTAGCTGCCGACGGCCGCCAACTTTCAAGGGGCTTAACTCCGGCGGGTACTTTCAATAAGTCTTACTGGAAATTTTAAGTCTAGTTGGCAAAATCGACGCACTGGAGTTTAGTCGTAATATTTTAGAGAAGATTTTAGGAACTTGTGGATATTTCAAAATGTTTAAGCTTAAATACACCCTAATTACATACTAAAACACAGTCAACTATTTTTTTTCATCTGTTTCTCTCAGCGGAACAACGTCCTACGGATCAGGAAGAGCAGTTTTCCCATAACATAGTATGGTTTTAATTTAAATTTTTGTATCTAGTGACATTTTGTTTTAGTTTCCGACTCTTTAGAATACGTCTTGTAGTAATAGAGGTAGACATTTTCCCCAGTGGAGGGATCAAATGCAAATCAGTTAAAATGATGCCATAAATGGTCCAAGCTGGCTGATATGTCGACTCAGCTAAAAATAAAGATAATTTTTAGGACTGAAATTTACGTAGGCGTGTGTCGACTTTCATCAAATTGTCCCTTATAACGGCTTTAACTTCAAGGTGAATAAGATGAAAGATGATGAACAAATATCCAATATTTTCAAAATGAATTACACAAAACGTCCGCCATAAAGACTTCACCGCTACCGATTAATATTCCGGTTATTCCTCAATTGTCTCGTTCTGAAGATATATCTGTTGCAGACCTACGTATTGTCCCCTAAGGACTTACAACTGACTCTGCACATAGCCTATTATTTAGAAAATAAATCCACACAACCCAAAACCTTCCTAAACACATGCAGCACAAACTCCAAAATCGTGTGTCGGAAATTTTCACAGCACAGTTTTGGCAAACGCTAGCAAATTTCACTTGTCTCATTCGTGGCTTAGAGTTGTTTTTGGTGTGCAGTTGAATTGGTTTAAGATGTTTTTAGATGGTGGGTTTATCGACATTGGATAAAGGGCTGACCATTAATCGTGCAGAGATAATATCGGCCGAGTAATCGCGGATTGCTAAACGATCGGTTAATGCACTCGTTGTTGGTGCCGATGGCCCTATTTAGGCTCGAATATTGAAAATTGGCTGGGAATGTGATGTAACCTTTGAAGTGAACTTTGATTCATATTTTTTAATAATAGTTTCCTATTAATTATTAGCAAAATTTAAACTCGGAAATTAGATTTGTGCTCCATCCATATTATAGAGCACAATAATGATGAACTTGATCTACATTTCAAAAACAGATGTACCCCTCTATCTCTTACTGTTTCCGAGATACGAGAGGTTACATTTCCGTCAGCCATCATCATCATTTCACCGATTTGAGCCACAAGGAGTCATTTTTCAAAGTGTTTCGTGAGTTTGTCGGATTTAGCGATGTTTAAAACTTCGGGAAAGCTCATTTACAAACTTGTGATGTGATCTACTGCTCTCCGAGGCCTCTTAAGAAAAAAATGACATATTTTTGGCCTGGTCTGAAATTAATATTAGCATATCTCGAAAACCATAAGTCCTATCAACATGCATTTTAACGCAATGCTGTACAAAATGTTATAGAGAATACACATGTCTTGAACAGTTTCCTCGTAGCTTGAACCAATTCTGACAAAATCGTGAAAAACCCGTTTTGGTGACCCGGAGTAAAATTTTTTGCACGTATCGGATCGATGAGGACTTTTTAGGTTTCTCTTTTTATTTATGATGGTGTTCTGAACAATCCTACAAATTTTCAGAAAGGTGGGAATTAATGTACCCTCTGATGTCTAAATTGACCCGGCTAAAACACACTTGGCCGAACAAACAAATCACGGGTCAGTCTCGCCTCATCAAAATGTTTACACCAACCGAGTTCTCAGTCGAGTGTACTGTCTCGGCACTGTACTCGTTCCATGTTATCAACCCAGAAGTTAGCTAGTTAGTGTAAATAATATTCTCAGATAGATAGGTAATCAAAATTAGATACTTACTCAGACAATGTTTAGTGCTACCACAAGACCACAACCAACTCAAACAATACGAACAAGCTACCGTCAGCAAACTTAGACGAACACCTTCGGAGTAGACATGACACCGACCACATTTTGGACAAATAGGTTTGTCGGAGAGTTACAATAAAATAAAGGTTTTCTGGAAAATTATTCTCACAAAAACCAATTCCAAATTAACAAGAATTGTTAATAATGTCACTGCAATTATTATAATAAAAAAAATATTCAACAACCCGTCAAAAACTTTCCTTTTCTACTTCTAGCACCCCATCAGCCATGACAAAAAATAAAAGTTGAAATATTGAAAAATAATTGATTGAGAAAACCAAACAACCGTTTAGAAATCTCCCCGTCTCATCTCTAGCACCAAAACTCAGCCTATGTTCGGTAGGCAGTACTACTAGGTACCACAGAATACTAAGGTACTAGTACCAATTAACAAAACTTAGTCAATCAGACATCTGTATTCATTACCACGATACCATCGGTCCCGGACAATTACCGCGCAATCTTCGGAGGCAACAATGTACCGCGCAAATAGATTTTATATCTTAATGTGTGGTACAAAGAGTTGACGAGGAGAAGTCATTTGAACAACAAACCGACCGACAAACCGTATGCCGGTTGACAGATTAACTATTGTTTAGTTTGTTTATAAATTCGGCTACGTTAGGTCTATTTAATTCCTTAGTTAAGATATTCGAACTTCGATGTAATTTTTCTGAATATCCAATTTTGCAAATACTCAATTTTCCGAACTTTAAATTTTTTGAAGAGCCACTTTTCTGAACGCATAGGTATTTGTTTTAACAACCGTCTTTAGAGACTGCAGACTTCGGCCAATCACCAGCTTGTAGTGTCAACGATAGAGAGAACTAGGTAGTAGAAACGAAAAGCAAAAAGCTTTTTCACCGGAGCGGAGTTGAGTCTTTTTAGTTTGAATTTCAATCGGTTCGATTTATAGTAGTTTCAAGTTGATGAGTGTTTCATTTCTGTCAATCGGAATATTGCTTTCGCAAATGAAGAAAAGGTCAAATAGATTCAAGCTATACCGGTCGTGTGCCAAACAAATGATAGATAGATAAACTCTTTATTGTTCACACCAGAAATTACAAACAAAAGGATTATAAAACTTAAAAGTAGTACAACAACCGGCGGCCTTATGGCTAAAGTGATCTCTTCCAGGCAGATATTACTCGAAAGAGATATTTGTTCGATAACGCCGCCAGATGTTAAAATTGTATTTTTGTTTGGTGTGACAAAGAGTTCAATCAATTTAATTGATATCTATAAAATCGCTAACATCTTGTCATTGGCACCATCACGTTTAGTGGCAATAAATATTTATTGCCCCAGTCAGCAGCAGGATTAAGACGAACCTCCACAAATATTGCTCTCGAATACTTTAACTCGGTCATTTTGTAGCCGATTGTTTTTGAAGTAGACACTCAGAAAAATTGGACCGAAGTTGTGTGGAAATTAGGCAACTTTACTTCGTCTACAAAACAAGGTCCCTTCTAATGGTATGTATGAAGGCAGAGTCAAAGGACTAAAATCATGGAAAACTCTTTGTTGTTAATTTTTTTAAAGGTGCCTTCGATAGCAACCATGAAGTATGAGATTTTGAAGTAAGTAAGGTTAGATCAGGTTATCCTGACAAACTTCATTAAATACAAGGACACAAATACTTCGGACACATATATGTCAAAGCACCGACACATGATCATAATTGCAATAACAGATCACGTTCAAAGCCAATCCAGCCGATCCCGGAATTACAAACAAACCTTTTACTGCAAGAACAAAAATAACACAAGTTTATTACTCTCGTAACCGAAGTTTGCTTGAACGATCATCGGCTGTGCAAACATTAGCGGGTGAAACAAGGTTTTTCACACCGGCTTGTATGATCAAAACTAGCTCAAACCGCTTCTAACCGGTTCCTCGCATAAATAAATATTATTTGCAATGAAGCGATTTAGCCTCGGAAATAGGAAATAGGGAAATAAATACTTGTATATCTAGTGTTTGTAAAATAATGACATTTTACAATATTTTTTATTTTTTTTTGAAACTGATGGTCGAGATGGTTCAAATTTAGCAGGTTTATTTATACTCATAGAATTTTTGACGTCACAGCTTACTATTTTTTTTTAAAGCAATAAAGGCTTATTAAAATTTTATGGTGTAAACGCACCTACTCTGCTTATTATCTATCTACACAGGAGCATCTCAAACTCCGAGACTTGAACAAATTACCTTCAGAAAAACACACAATGTGTACAATACAGAGCTGTTTTTAAAGTCTTCTTTTTTTCATCGCGGAGATTCAGTCCACGTAGCTGCTAAGTCCGCGTTTGACTACCAACTCACCTGCTGGTAAGCGATGGTGTGGTCGAAGATGAAGCACGCAGACCTAGAAGATAATTCACTCTGACCTTCAACAAACATCCAAAAATCTAAACATTCAAACATCCAACCTCACAAACATCCCAACATTTATAACATAGGATAGGAAGGATAGGATATAGGACATGGGATGTTTGGGATATAGGATGATGGTAAGCTGCCTCCGAAAGGTTATTTATTAGTAAGTTGAAAACAGCCCTGTATAAACAAACACAGTTATCGGGCAAGAGTCGTCGCGGAGTCTACGGGCTCGCACCTTGACAGCTGATCAGATAGCGAGTATCACGCTTATCTGCAGCCGAGACTTAGTAAAAATATCGCTGGCCAAAGAATAACAGAGAGCGATTTTAAAAATCTGCATAATTTTTTTTTGTAAAATCATCGGCTTAGGTACTCCAAGAAGTCACTAACTGCAAAATCAGTGCCAGGGTAGACGTGACTTCAAGCGCATCACGCTTGTCATTTCGCTCTGAAAAAGATCACCGAATGTGACCGCAACTAGTCGGAGTTTCCGACTCGATAAAACGTGAGTATTTATGTTTGTTTTTATGTTTTGTTGTTTGGAACTAATACAATTATCTGTGCTTTATTTAACACAATAACTATTTTTTATGTCGAAATAAAAACTAAAAAGCTGTGTAAACTAATAAGTTTTGTGTATTCTCAAAAACTTTCTAGCTCAATTTACTAGTTTTAATCCCCCAACTTAAACCACCCACCAAGCGTTATCAGAGTATCGTTCAATGACCTCGCGCCGTGAAGGACACGCGGGGAAAGTGTTGAAACATAAATAACGGAAATTATGGACTTATCGTAATAGCTTATCAGCTATTAAACGTAGATACGGTAATCTTCGGAAAGTCGCGCCAAAGTCATAGACATCGATTAACTTAAGAAAGTACTTTTTTAATAAAGTATCATTTTGGTTAAAACCCCGACCCCGGCTTCTTTGGAACTTATGAACGAATTTTCAAATAACTGACTTTTCAGTTAAGGAAAAAACATCGCGAAGAAATCTTCCGGAAAAGAGATTCAATGGCGTATGTGAATCCACCAACCCACACTTTGCCAGCGTGGTGGAATACTGCCTAATCATCCTTCGAGGGTAGACCTGTATCCCAGCAGTGGGAGGATTATTAAAGGTTGAATAGATAAAGTAAGTATGACCAAACCCCCCTCATCTTGCTCATAAGTTCCAAAGAAGCTATTCTTTGGAACTTATGAGCAAATTTTTCATATTACTGGCTTTTTAGTGAAGGAAAACATCGTGAGGAAACTTGTATTATGTCTGAAACTGGAAAGATTACGCAGAATTGTAACAAAAAAAGCAAAAACAAAGCAAAGCTAGTTGAAAACAAGCATGGACGTAAATAGTGTAGTATTATAGTTACTTTAATGCTAAAGAACATCCGACGAAAAAAAAAGTAAAATTTAGTTAAAACATTTAAGAACCCATGTAGGAGAAAGAAGTAAAAAGATTAATAAATTAGTTTTTTTAGTTCGTTTTTTAGGTCCATTCACAGGTACCTATTATATTTTTAAAGTGAAGTGAAATAGCAAAGTTTCCATTAAAAATACCTAATTCATAACAGTTTTACCAACAAAAGAGCTAGCTGTAAACATGTAAACAACTAACGATTCTGATTAAACCTCAAACTGATATCAATTTTTAAGCAGAGACAACAAACAAGATGGATTCCTTAAACGACGCGTTAAATTCCCGCCAAGATTACACATAATGACGTCATAAAGGAAAATCACCTCCTTAGTGCCCCAAAATATCCTTGTTAGGGTGATGGAACCACTTCGAATGGAAATTGAAAGAAAAATAAACAGACTTAAGGAAAACACAGAGAAGAAAAAAGCAAATAGCCAAGCAGAAATGACATCCTTGCTTTGCATATCAAATGAAACTCATCTATGGAAGTAAAAATAAATCTGTTCCTGAAAAAAGTAACGTTCACATTTTTTGTCGAATTAGTTACAAGATGTTATTAAAAATCTTGTCTCGTTCAAACTTCAAAGCCAAAAATACAAAGAGGCTGTTTTCAGATTTTTAAGCTGAAAATCAAATTCCATTTATTTTTTAAATCAATTGAATCAGCTCCTGTGAGTTCAACTAGATTGTCCCAGTAGTTCAACTCTTAAAAAAATTATACGCAGTTGAACTACAGCAACAAAAAAAAACCATTAGTTGAACGTTTGTACTAATTGGGTGTACTAGTAGTAGAAATGACCTCATCTTTTAAGGATTCGCGATACAAGTGATAACTAAATCAATTAGGGCTTTCACAGTGCGACGTAGTTTATCTGCAAAAGGATGAGCGGGTGGCGTCGGCAATATCCCTCTGCATCCGGCCACAAACAGGTATCAAACAGGTATGTTAATGAATCTTGCGGTCCATCGCGGAAGTCCGCGTACGTCATCTGTGTCGCAGTACGAAAGTCCTAAAGGTTTTTCTAATAAGTTCGAAGTTTGTTCGAAGGCTCCAAATTGTACCTACAGGTTATTTCCTATAGAAAAGACTTAAGTAACACTTAACCGTAATACAAATTCAAATAATAAGCCGTTTTTCATTCCGACAGTTCTTACCCAACAGAAGATAAGAATTTGTTGTATTCTTATCAAAAGGAATCAAATTTTTTGTCAAATTTCTTATTCAACAAAATGTAAAGAGGTTAATTAATTATTAACAATAACACAATATCTCTAATCAATATTAGGACATACCTACCTAATAACTTATTAGTGAAAAGTAAAAGCCTTATAAGAAAAAGTAACCTTACCAAAAAGATTAAACAAAGCCAAATCCACCGATATTCCAAAATCCTTCAAACCAAAGCCGTACATAAAAACTGCGTTTAAAACTTTAAAAAATGACAGTGTAGAAAGAAAATTACCAGAATTGTTAGTTGAAAGTTATTAAGAGAGCGCCCGGGGCCGTCATTTTAGGCATTTCCAATTATGTGGCAGATTGGAGCGTGTCTTTGAGGTAGATTTCGAATAACATTTAAAAACTTCATGCCAAGCTCTATCTTATGGGTTGATTACACGTAACGAGTATAGTGGAAAGACAGTGCCCTCGGCCGAGTACTCGGGTTGTACAATAAACATTTTGACGACGCAAGACAGTCACTAGAACCATGATTTGTTTGTTCGGCCGAGTATGCCCATTTACTGTCTCGCCACTGCAGTGGCGGATTTACACATTTGCCGCCCGTAGGCTATTCAACATTTTGCCGCCCCTACCGACCTAAACAATTCGATACACTAGCCCCGTCCCCCGTCCCTGCTCACAATAATACTTTCTTTCAGAAATCATGTCGAAATTAAAAAAACTTGCCCCAGAATTTGCCGCCCCTGAAATCTGCCGCCCTAGGCTCCAGCCTACTCAGCCTGCTGGTAAATCCACCACTGCGCCACTGTACTCATTACGTGAAACCAACCCATAAGCATCGGAATAGGACAGTCTGGGATGTTCCTGTATGACACCGAGTGCAAACCGCAAAGCGCAGGTCGTAAATAAAGTTGTGCAATAAGGATAGGATCCAACTTTAAATTCTCATTTTGAAAATCATCAATGTCAGTTAGCTGGTTAAACTGGACAGCTAATTATTGCAATATATACTTGGATCTCAAGAGATGTTCAATGTTATTCCTTGGCTTCTTAATATCATTCTTCCTTCTTCTTTAACATAAGAATGTCAACTTGGATTGTTTTGTAGAGCTAAAAAAGGAAAATCGAATGTGTTATAATATCTTTCAAAAGACCAGCCAGCTAGCCCATTTTCTTGTATTTTCTTCTGACCACAACGCGCACTCTAACAGTACATTCGAAATCTACTTTTTCGACAGACAGATTTTTTTAAATCGTTTTCTCTAGTCTGTTTCGCGAGACAACCATGCGGGCTAAGTAGATAGGTATAGATAGAGTGACCGCCGGAGTTTTGCATTGTTTGAGCCTACAAAGCATTTTGGGGTATGAAAGTCTTTTAGAATCTAAGCGATTGTATTTTGTCGATGATCATTTAATCAAGAAGATAACAAAAAGTGGTGTATTTGTATGGGCCGTATTTCACTACGCTGGCCAAGTGCGGGTTGGTGGATTCACATACACCATTGAATTTCTTCTCCGGATATAGGTGACCCTCACGATGTGTTCCTTCACCGAAAAGCCAGTATGTAAATTCGGACATAAAGTCTAAAGAAATCAAATTGGTATAATAATGTTTATATCATTTTTTTAGCCAATTCAGTAGATCAAAAAGAATCAAAACTGATAGCTTCAAATGAAAACTTAAAAACCATCACAATCCAAATAATTACAAGGTTCCAATCCCAACTCTCAAGCTTCTTACCTAGACTTGGAATTTTAATAAACTCGTTCTGAACTTGGGTTCGCCGGGTCAAGTTAGATCCGAGGATGTGCCTTAAGTGAGAGATAAGTTAGGTTAAGTTCGAGAGGTTCAACTTAGACTTCCAGCCGAGCCACTAATAACAGAACTATGTAGCTTAAAGTAGCTATTCTAGTTTAGTAGTTACAAGTTGTTGAAACAAGTCAAAAACTAAGTAATGATAACCAAATATTCTACTCCTGCTAATATTGAGGTGCCGCTAGTTTTGTTATAAATACACGGACACTAAAGTAAGATTGAATCATCGAACGCTTAGAGAACTCTCGAGACGAAAACGCTGGCCAGTATCTTTCGCACAAAACTATGCAATTCAACGAAGCCAAAAAAAACCCAAAATCTTCCCCTAACTATCAAAAAAGTAATTTATCTGAAACTATAATTCTTATTCCTACCCGTTAAATATTACACAATAATGTTTGCTCGTAAGGATTTTCAATAATAACTGTTTACCATAAGGGGGTAAAAGGAAAACAGGCTTTATATCACCCTTCTTCACTAGCGAGTCATAACTTAAACCGGGAATAAGGCGCGAATTGCTCCCATTCGCAGAAACAATAATAAAAATAATAAATCCCTCTCAAAGACGACTGACAGACGCGAAACTATTCCGACGGCTGTGGTGACCATGAGACGCTTCAGATTTTAGGATAACAAACAACTACCAATAACCGTAGACAAAATGTTCGTAGAGCAACCGATGACATCACGCGTGCGACGCGCCGCGGTCCGCAGTGCCAGGTGGGACGCGACCGCAAGCGCGTCACGCTTGTACTCATAGTCTCCTGATGAGGTCACTGAATGTAATTGGAACTAGTCGTAATAGACGACTTAATTTTACGTGAATATTTCCGTGTTAATTATAACAAAACTTCAAAGACATTAGTAAATAACCGTTAAGTTTCCCTGTACTCTGAGCTATGAGTGCTAGTCCGGCACGGCTCAGAGCTATAAATAGCCAAACAGGCATTAAATACATTACATAAATAAGCATAGGTAAGTTCAATAAAAAATACAATTAATAATAAATCAATACACACAAATATTGAACGTTAATTCAATGTCCCACAATTTCCAGAATCAGAGAAACTCTACCAAATCCCGTCACCGCCAGCGTCTCAGCGCAGATCCAAACGAAAATGCAAGAAAATTTTGTTTTACATACGAAATAGAAAATATTCCTTCACAGTACAATGCAGATGAACGAAGAGCTAAACAAAAGAACGAGTGAATAAAATTGAACGCATACGTTTGGCATTTGGTGCATGACAGCTGTCGCTTCAGCGGAGCTGGTTCGATTGGCAAGTTCATTCGTGAGGCGGAATAGGCTTGTTTCCACTAAGAATGAATCGGATGGATTGGAGTTTCTAATTATTGATTAAGATATACAGATTTCAAACAATAAAACAATTTATCAAAATAATTAAAGATTATTAATATTTTTAGAAAAGAAAATCTTAAAAAATAGGCATTGAGTCACGTGACCGTGAACGCCAATCAGAAAATGTGACGTCACATAGTGGTATGCCGAAAAAAAACTTTCAACAAAACAAACTTTTGCCGCACCTAAGTGAACACAATCGTTTGTCACTATGTGACGTCATTTACGACGCCATGACACTTTCTTGTGTTTTTACGCCAGATTAAAAATATTTTCTTAAAACTTAAAATATGTGTTTTAAATATAATTTTTAACATGAAATATTATTTTTTTGGGGTAATACAGGTACTAAACTAACGAAATAAGCCATTTTTGAAATTTACGACACAGGCCTATTGCAAGTAAAAGTGTTCCGAATAGATCGAAAAACATCAATACTTAACCATGAAACAACCAGTTGCGCCCCGTAGTTTCACCTGCGTTTTTTTTAAATAAAAAGTAGCCAATTTTTAATCGAGGTTAAAAACTATCCATCCAAAGAGCTTCCAAATTCGTTTAACCGTACTTGCGTAAGCCACAAGCATCCAAACTCTCAAAATATCGCAAGAATATTGGTAGAACAATAGGATTGCATGGCAGTTTTTACTGTTCTGCAATTTATAATTAAGACCCCGGGTTGCAGCTAGTTGCGCCCAGCGGTGTCACCTGCTTTTTTTTAAACCACACTTCTATTAATAATCGAAGACCAACGAGCCATAAAACTAAATGTTACGATTTACAGAGCGGTGAGAAAAGAATATGCTAAGCCGAAAAGGAATCCTAGCACTTACAGCTTTAACTATTGGACCAACCCTGAAATCGCGAAAAAATAATCAGCTGTTCCATACAAAAATGTTAATGTCACTCAACAAAATATATTGAAAAGCTGATTTTTTTACGATTTCGGGATTGGTCCCATAGTAAAAGTTGATCGTAATGATGAACACTATGAGCCCTTACACTTTTGTACCCTTACAACTCTGTACTTCGGCATCTAGTATGGTTTTTTATAAAAGATCTTGCATGTTGCAACAAAATATATAACCGGTTAAAAGTTATACCGCTCAAGACACCACATTCGCACGCATACCTTCCGGTTAGCGCCGGATCCGCAGGGCTGTGGTTGCAGGGCTTCCTCTGGGAATCAAAACTAGTTAGCGATGTACACGAAGTAACAAGTAACCGAGCTTTGTGGGGCAGATCTTGGAAGGACTTGTAGTTTGCACGTGATAGTACTATAATTAACTAGATGACCCGGTGAATATCGTACCACCTAAAATTCCTCTTAATTTTTCGATGAAATCTATAGTCAGAGTCGCGGGTCGAACCTGCCCTAGCCAAGATACATTTCCATAATTAAAACGCTATAAAGTAGGAAACTGTATGGGAATTACATTTCTATAATCGATTTATAGATTCATCATTATTCTATGAGAGGAATGTCAATCCCAAACATTTTCTTACTTTTCTATAGCGTTTCGATAATAGAATTGCATGGCATGGCCAGGGCTGGAGCCGATTGGCATGTGACCGAGGCAAATGGCATAACGGGAGAGAGGCCTATATCAGCGGTGGGAGAAAGAAGGCTGTGGATCGTGATGATTTTGGTGATTTTTCGATTTTCGAGAGTAACGTACGGCAATTGATAAAGAATAAAAATAGATAGACTATATCCAGCAGAATACAACATAACATATACCTAACAAGACAAAGCATCATGAGGCCGAAACAAGCCGCATAAAGGCCTCTACCTTTATTTAGCCTTTATTTACTACCTTTATTTAGCCGCATAAAGGGCTCTGCGGTTGTTATAGAATCGATCGAGTAGCCTTGCGAATAACCAATTATCCTACTTATTATAAAATATGTCAAAGTTTAGATGTCTTTGAGTTTAAATTTTTGGATGTTTGTTGCTCAATCACGCAAAAACGCGGCAACGGATTTGGATGAATTTTGGCTAGAAACTAGATGAAACCTTAGATTATATACCCATAGGTTTATTTTCAACCCGAAAAAAAGCGGAACCGCAGAGCGACACTATTTTGAATAAGCACAACTGAACATAAGAAATTCGCTTCTCTGAAAGTTTTGTCTGCTAGACTAAGCAGCTGTTCCGGACTCGGAATGTATAGTTCAGCAGCCGGATGCAGATTCAATCCGGTGCGAATTATTGCTGCCTTATCTCGAGTGTGGAACAAGAATTCCGGACAGAGGTAATGGTGACTGCGAGTTGTGAGTGCAATCTGCATTCTATGTTTTTAAATGGGCGCTTTAGACTCTGTAATCTAGTACTAAGTGTGCGATATTATCTGTCACCGTTTCTCGTGTAACAGAAGTTGCGAGAGTGAGAGTGACCAGAAAAATATCGCACGCGTCAGAATAGGCCCATAAGTGGGCTATTTGCATTTACAGGGTCAATTCTAAACCACTGCGGACCTTCCACAGGTAGCCTGAGATGCTTGAACCAATAAATTTTTGACAAAGCAGCAGACTTACAATAGCACCTTTTTATGTTAAAAAGGTTATAATTTAGAGGAATTAAAATCAAAGGTAACATAATACAAACGATAGAAATATGTTATTATATTGTAATAAAAATCTAAACTTACTTGACCACTTTTCAGTAGAACGGAAAAAAGGCAGCTAATAGAAAACAAAACCCATATAAATAGTTATATGGGTTTTGTTAATATTACATAAATAGTTATGTAATATTTACCATTACTTCAATGTACCTATTTCAAACACAAAATTCAACCTACTTCCAAGGATTTCAAGCACAAAACTATTAAAAACATTTTTCACAAAAATCTCATGGACACTATAACAATAAACTATAACAATAACAACAAACAAACGCGATAGAAAACAGAACAATTTGAAATCTGTCAATCTCTGCTGTCAACAGCGTTTTTTTTTGTTGACAGCTCTAACGAAGTTTTTCCAATAAGGTTTTTGGTTTAGAAGCAACTTCAAAAAAGGTTCTGCTTATTTCTAGTAATAGAAATGAAATAAAACATCGTGAGGAAACCTGAATCCGTCTGGAGATGAAATTCAATGGCGTTTGTGAATCTATCAACCCGCACTTGGCCAGCGTGGTGGAATACGGCCTAATCACCCTAGTTTGAGGGTAGACCTGTATCCCAGCAGTGGGATTATTAAAGGATCAGTAGTAGTAATAGTAATAGAAATGAAATATAATTGCTATTTAGAATCCTAGTAAAAAAATCCGGTAAGTAAACTTTAAGCTAAAGCAATAAAGATGAAAAAATAAGCAAAAGAAACGCCTTCTTATGAAATTTTGATAACAAACATTATTTTAAGTGAGTGAACTTAATTACTTAAAAATGCTACTAGTTTGAATAAAACTTGTGCCAGACGAATTTAAACTCTCAAGCAATGTTTTTAAAGCCGGATAAATATGCATAAAGACTTCATTTTCATCAAGAATTCTGTCTAGAGTTTACAAATAGGGATCACCATTATACTGAGGCCGTAATTCTTTGCAAGTTAATTTGCCACTGCGATGTCGCTAAAGTATTCTTGGTTTCAAAATCATAAAGAACTATGACGTAAAATACGTAGCGAGTATTTAATAGATAAAATGTGGATAAATGTATGCATAATTCCCATTATTCCAGCCCTCCCTCCCCCTCACCCCTCTGTCGGTCGTAAATATAAACTACGCTGTCCATACATTTTTCTATTAAATACACGCTACGTTTTTAACCTACTTCAAAAAATGAGGAGGTTATCAATTCGACTGTATGTTTTTTTTTTATGTTTGTTACCTCATAACTTTTGACTGGGTGAATCGATTTTGATGATTCTTTTTTTATTAGAAAGCTGACGCTTCCCATTTGGCCCCATTTCAATTTAGTCCAGTTCTGATAATGGTATTCATGAGAAAACCATATAAGTCTTAAATTTGCATTAAATACGTGCGCGACAAATAGATGAATTACTCAATAGTCGGTCTTTTGAAGTCGGTTTTTGTTTTGTAAAAATAATGTTCTTGTTTACTTCATTTGTGCTAGGTATAGATAAAGGAATAGTACGCAAATTTTTAGTATTTTTTATTTTCAAAGTAGGTATTAATGCTAATAAATTTTTTTCTAAGTTGCACTTTCACTAAGATTAATTTAGCAGTTTAGACAAAAGGATTGACGTCTCAGGTTCAAAAAATGTAAGTAGGAATAACACAAACTCTTATCCTATCCTACTAATACATACCTACTATATATGCGAAAGTTTCTGTATGTGTGTTTTTAAATGTTTGTTACCGCGTGTCTCCGTAATGACTAAAACGATTTTGATAAAATTTGGAATAGAGATACTTAGCCCGATTAACATATTATAGTCATCATCACCGGTTAAAACTGCTCGAACTTCTAGTACTAAATAATTAATATTAATAGGAAATTAAAAAATATAATGTATAATGTATAGAAATATTATGTATATTGCATGGTCTGAAATCTCACTAACTCTGTCTCACTTAAAACTTTGATCCCTGAAAAATCTCCTAAAGACTATGCTATTCATTTTAAAAATGTATGATGATACTTTTTACATAGTTAAACCTACTTTCATATTTCAAGGCACTTTGGTCTCTTCATTTAAAAAGCTCGTAAAACACGCTCGCGAAATTTTGATCCTATTTCTGATGGCTCTTGTAAAGGAACGAGCATACTACTTGACAGTTTTTGCGGGCGGATGACGCGAAAGTTCAGTTCTGCGTTATATCAAAGCGATTCGTCATATTTCTACTTTTATGGTTCCGTAGAAACTATTATAGTTTTATTGTGTCTGTATGTGACGAACCTTTTTATACAGAAATAAGGTCTTTAACGCTAAAATACAAAGATTGGTATTTAATGCTGGCTATCGAAGATTTTGGTATTATTATTATTTAGACCAAATTTCAATTAATTATTACATATTTCTGATTCTGATGAAATTCAGTTTTTAGTGAAATAGAGAAACAATAATATTGTGACCACAAGTGAAGTACGAGTATGTGCATAATCTTCTTTCTTTTATAAAAATCAATCGCCGTGCGTTAGTCTCGCAAAAGCTCGAAAATTTCTTGACTAACATTTTTTTTATTGTGGTGAATAATCTCACTACAGAAGTAGTTTAGGAAAAATAACTGGTGAAATCGCGGGTGCAGTTATTAGCTTAATAAAAACAAGATAAAAAAAATAAAGAATCTATAGAAATATATTTTTATTTTTGTATGGAAGAATGTACATAATGTACAAGCACCTTAACACCTCTAGAAGTGCGTTTGGAGTTTTTACGAGGGAGTTAATCAAGCGAGATAGAACGTTTAAACGCTTTTAATTAAATATCATTGCAGGTCCTCGAGTGTTAACTGTTTTATTATGTAGGTCATTTCGAATTCGTTTCAGTGCACTTCCATTGTGTTTAAAATAATATAATGAACTATATTAATTTGAGCTTTTAAAGTTAGATAGTATACATCATCGGTGACTAATGGGTTGACGAGTACAGTGGCGAGACAGTGCCCTTTGTATAAACAGTTTGACTAGGCGAGACAGTCACTAGAAATACGATTTGTTTGCTCGGCCGAGTGCAATTTATAGTCTCGCCACTGTATTCCAGTGGAATCAACCCATAACTCTGATGTCTTAGTTTTTAGACCGCCATACAGTATTCACATTTTTATACTTTGATATGGCTTGGTGGCTGAAGAACAAACATGTAGGACTTATGATTTGACGTGTAATTCGCGCTCAATTGCATATGCTACTAAACTTGTGGTGGTCGCCTATCTGAAGACTGACCGTGTCTTACGAATACTTAGGTATGGTAGACCATTCTGCCAGTCAGGTATGGGCCAACATGTGTGTTTGAACGACTTGACAAATATAAGAAAAGAAGGAAAAGCGCCATCTAGTGTTATTCGCTTCAAACTAAACATAGCCTGTTGTTAATTTCTCACCATTTACTTAATTTTTCATAATATTATGTTTATTTATCAATTTACATTTGGTATCAAAGCAAAATTATTTTTGGACATGGCACCACCAGAACTTATTAATTTTTGATTAGACTATTTACTAAAACCAATTTCTTTAACCTAACCTATCCTTTTTCTATAAATTGTATCCCACATAGTATCCCAATTTATCCTGGACCAGTCACCTCGACAAATGACTTCTCGAGAGGACAACTCGTCCACTATTCGCTATTGAGTATCTCGTGCACTGTGCTGAACCAAAATGGGCTGGAATTTTGGCTGAAATTGGCTGGCAAAGTTAGTTGGTTTAGTATAGTGGTGTCTGCTCAACTGTAAAAAAAATGACATTATCGCTCTTTAAATTTTTTCATTACTTACAGTAAATTAAAGTAATGTAATTATATTAGTGTGTGTAGTGCACTAAAAAAAAAAAATTACAAAGAAAGAAAGATTAAAAAAAGTGATGCTTTTTAATATCGAAAGTCAAGATACAATTTGGGTCGTTGCACCAGCAAAGTTAGTTTGTATGTTATATTCAGTCGCTTCCTTTACATGTTTGGTTTTGAATATTATTTTCATTTATTTTTCGTTTTTCTCTTGGACTGACGTTATCATCATGAAATACTGGCGGTGGAGATGTAAAGATTTTTACGAATTCACTATCGGTCATCCTATATTGTTATCGGTCATATCACATTAAAAATATATTACAGGCTATTAAGTTTAGAAATACACACTTTCCCTCTTAAGTACCTTTCGTGCAATATTTACTTAAGTTAAATAGGTATATATTTTTAGTTCCTTATTTGGCCCCGCCAAATGCCCGAGGACCCTATTTACGATTACTTTTAAAAACGTATCCATCCTTCAGACCTTGGAATGGGGCACTCATAAACATTGTTCCCTGAAGGTAACGCTGTTTGTATTTAAAGGGTCCCGAAATACTGTGGGTACTATTGGAACCAAAAAAATTTAACTTGGCCATTGTATATCCGGACATATTTTAGGATATGTGCTTATTTTGTGAACAACTTTTACTATCAGACCAACCCTAAAATCACAAAAAAAAACAGCTGTTCTACACAAAAATACTTTGAGAAAATGTATAGTACACGCTCATTTGTTTTCGCGATTTTAGGGTTGGCCTCACAGTAAAAGTTGGCCATAATGATGAGTGCAATGGTTTTCTAGAATTTCTCCGTTGTTTAAGGAAGCACCCAGAACGTCCGGCTTTTTATTGATCGAAAAAAGACTTTGTCAATTGAACAGGTCGCATTCGAAAATTTGATTATTTATGTCAATAAATCAGTTTATGCTTGATAAGAATTATCGCGCCATATTTTAGTATCCAAGCGGAATAAATGCAAATATTATAATTTTAATTTAGGTACTATGATCTATAGATTTTGATAAGATTCTGTTACCACGAGATCTATTAAGAGTAAATTATAATTACTTTTCACTATTCACACTAAGTTATGAATGGACAATGTCCTTTGATGTTTGCTGTCGACAAAATTAAGCATGTAATATCTAAACGTGATATTTGCCATCTTTCGCCGATAAAACACAATTTTGTCGACTGTTAACTAACATGATTGTAGTGCTGACAAGTGATCACCATAATATCATAGTATAGGGCTATAGGAAAAATAATGCGAAACCAAAAAAAAAGAGTCCTACTCCTCATTATGAACTAGGAGTAAGTCTCAAATCTGTCCAAATTAACTTATTTATTTTCAGTCATACGTATACTCAATAAACACATATTGGGTACGTCATTCACAGACTTTCCTCCATCCAATTCGACTTCGAGAACCGATAGTAGCCAGCTGACCCAACCCTTTCAAAGGGCGCGTTGAATAAGTAAGAAGTGTCAATCGAGCCCTACTCACTCTGGCGTGCAGGCTGCAGCGTAGTACAAGCGTACCCACTGAAGTGACCTACTTTACTTACATTAGTTAATATGCCAAGACCCACTTTGGGTCGCTGCGTCAGAGGAGTAAATAAGTAGGTAAGTAAATATTTTGTTATAATTAGCACGCATACTCACCTAAATAAGATTGTACGCGTGACGCGTTTGCGATCGCGTCTCGCTTGTTATCTGCAGATGATTAAATGTTTCAAACTCAAGTTAATTTTCAAAGTAAGTAAAAAGCGCTTATCAATCCATTGATAAGCTTCGTTTTAAGGCTCATCACCCAGTCGATCTTTATTAGTTCCGATGACTTGCCGGGATCAAAACCTCACCAATCAAACATGGCAATAGTCCCAAGTTTGAAGGCATTTAAGACATCTAAACTAACTAAAAATATATCTGTCTTTATCATTGCAAGCCATTAGACAGGGATGCCAATAGTTTTAGAAAATCTAGATCTGTCTTAAAAAGCCTTCAAACTTGGGCCTAATATTACCATACAAAAGCTAGAAAACAGTCAACTGATATAATAATCATAATTATCCAATTTAGCTAGACTATATGACACACTCTATATGACACACTCAAAAATAAAAAGATCTAGTTATAATAGTCCATATTATGTCTAATAACTACTTTTTAGGGTTCCGCACCCAAAGGGTAAAACATGAAACGAATTTTTTTTTTTGTTTTTATAGATAATGGTACAGAACCCTTCGTGCGCGAGGCCAACTCGCACTTGGCCGGTTTTTAGCTTACGTACAGCAGAATACAAATTATAACAGATTGTATCGATTCCAATATTATATAACATAGATAATTTTTTTTTTTTTTTTTTGTATTTTCTGCACTATGGCAATCTGCTCGAAAACAATAAGCCACTTGTTTGGTTGGAGCTACATGTCCTGGTTATTAATGGTTTTCTTCGAGGGTCAATCAATTGCTGAAATATCCAGCAAACCCTCCTTTTGGCTCAGTTTGCAAATCTTTGGGCGAGTCTGACAATGCCTTGTCTCTTTAGGCGGTTATACTGGAGTCCACCCTCTCCACTTAGGGCCTGCGCGAGTTCGTTTGCATGAGTTGCTAATTTCTCCTGGTATTTTTGGCTTGCCTGGACTATTTCCTCACGAATAGTGTTTATGCCTAAGTCGAGGTACATGTATTTGTTGCTAATACATTGGGGTATCCTGAATATTAATCTTAGCACTTTACTTTGGAATCTTTCCAGAATGTCGATGTTACTCCTGCTAGCTGTTCCCCATAGCTGTATTCCATAAGTCCAGATAGGTTTTAAGATTGCTTTATATACCAAGATTTTGCTGGTGGTATTGAGTTGCGAGCTTCGTCCGATTGACCAGTGAAGACTACGAAGTTTTGCATCTAATTGCTTTCTTTTAGTCCAGATGTGCTTCTGCCATGTGAGCCTTCTATCCAGGTTCATTCCCAGGTACTTTGCATTGTCTGTTTGAGGTATTTCTTTGTCGTTAAGCTTAATCGGTGGGCAAGTCGTCAAATATTTAAACCAAATGAAAATCACAATTGAAGCACCTTATAAAAAAAAAAAACAAATTATTCAATGTAAAAGATGCCAAAGATTCGGCCATACAAAAAATCAATGTTTCAGACCTTATCGATGCGTCAAATGTGGTAATGAACATCCTACAACACAATGTATAAAAAAACCTGACACTGAGGCTACCTGTGCAAATTGCAATGAAAAACACCCTGCCAGCTACAAGGGATGCAAAATCTACAAACAATATAAAGAAAGAATCCTAAAAGTCGTTTCTAAACCTCAACAAAAACAACCAATAATGAGCCTTGACAATAACAAAATAGATAATTCCAAATCACAATATCAACTCCAGCAAACAAATTCAAGCAAAACCTATGCTGAAATTACTAAAACTGGACAACAAACTCTACCTGCACAAAAAAATAACACTCCATATAACATGACAAACAACGATTCCAATAATTTCACTAATATCATGGAGACTATGCTAGAAAACCTACAGCATACAATGATTACAATAGTTGAAAAAATGATGGACAAAATGTTGGACCGCATGGTCCAGTTAGTCAGCAGCCTTTTAAAAAAATGATCCAGAACCTCCGAGTAGTTACTTGGAACGCCAATGGCTTGACGGACAGACGTCAAGAACTGGAAATTTTCCTTGAAATGGAGAAGATTGACTTAGCGCTGGTCTCAGAAACTAGGTTCACATCTAAGTCTCACGTAGCTTTTAATAACTATAAAATCTATACAACAAACCATCCCTCCGGAAACAGCCACGGAGGAAGTGCAGTTATCATTAAAAATAATATCAAACACTATTCCATGGAAGAATATCGCACAGACAAAATTCAGGCCACAACCATAGTTGTCCTAGGAAAACACATTGAGACGGTTTTCTCTGCTGTCTACAGTCCCCCGAGGCATACAATCACAGTTCAAGATTTCAAAGATTACTTCTCTATTCTTGGTACAAGATTTGTAAGTGCTGGAGACTGGAATGCAAAACATCTGCATTGGGGCTCCAGGTTGACCACTACAAGAGGACGGCAATTACACATGGTAACACAGGACATGAAACTGGATTACTGGTCTGGGGGAGAACCCACTTACTGGCCTACAGATAAAGATAGATTACCTGACTTGCTTGATTTTTTCATAACGAAGAACATGGACGGCAACTACTTAACAATAGAATCTTGTACTGATCTCACCTCAGATCATACTCCTGTAATCTTGAATGTTAATTCTACAATTCAATTAGTAGAGCCTTCTTCAAAAATTTATAACACTAAGACTACGAACTGGGAAAAATACAGAGATGTAATTAAATCAGAAATCAATCTTAAAACGAAAATCGACACAATAGAAGCTATAGAAAACGAGATTGAGAAACTTAACATGCTTATACATAGAGCAGCCAGCTTATCGACCACTAAACGAAAGGGTCAGCCACCAAAAAATAACAACTATCCAAAAGAAATAAAGGAAAAAATCAAGAAAAGGCGACAATTGAGAAAAGTGTGGCAAAATACAGGATATCCGAGCGATAAAACTGCATTTAATAAATTCTCTGATGGGCTTAAAAAACTCATCAACAACGAAGAGAACGACAAAATCCAAAACATGCTTTCAAACCTTGATCCGACAGCTGACACAAACTACTCGCTGTGGAAGGTCACCAAAAACATGAAGCGCCCAAAAACACATATACCTGCCATCAACAATAATAAAGGAGGATGGGCTAGGTCTGACCAAGAAAAAGCAACAACATTTGCCGAACACTTGAGCAATGTTTTTAATCCTCACCCAGAGAGCTGTCGCGAACATACAGATGAAGTAATAAACTACCTAGAGTCTCCAAATCAAATGTGCTCACCACTACAAAGTACTAGCCCTAAAGAAATTTTCCAAGAAATAAAAAAGCTGAAGGAATGGAAAGCGCCCGGATATGATTACATAGATCCAACACTTTTAAAGAAATTTCCGTACAAAGCAGTAATGAAACTTGTCCACATATTCAATGCTTGCCTAAGACTTGAACGCTTTCCTGGACAGTGGAAGATAGCACAAATAATAATGATTCCCAAACCTGGTAAACCTCTGGAACAAACGAACTCATACAGACCCATCAGTCTGCTCCCAGTCATCGGAAAACTGTTTGAACGGATACTACTTAACAGAATGAAAGTACATTTAAACACCATATTACCACCGCACCAATTCGGATTTCGTGAAAGTCATGGGACAATCGAACAAGTTCACCGTATCGTCGACACTATAGGTAGATGTCTCGAAAATAAACTTTACTGCTCTGCAGTGTTTTTAGATATCAGCCAAGCTTTCGACAAGGTATGGCATGAGGGCCTTATCTTTAAAATAAAAAAGTCACTGCCACACTGTTTCCTTCAGATGCTAAAGTCATACCTAGATAAGAGAAGCTTCCAAGTAAAATTCGATGACGACAGCTCTGAGCTCTACGAGATCAAATCGGGCGTCCCCCAAGGTAGCATATTGGGACCTATCCTATACCTCATCTTCACTGCAGATATTCCAGCAGATGATCATACAATTACAGCGACATATGCCGATGACACCGCCTTGCTGTCCACTCATAATGACCCAGTAACTGCATCACAAACTCTGCAAAGTCATCTTAATAAAATAGAATCATGGCTTAAGCAATGGAGGATCAAAGCAAACGAGACCAAATCTACCCATGTAACCTTTACTCTTAGGAGAGGCACTTGCCCACCGATTAAGCCTAACATAGATAATATAAATCAAACGTTTAAATAATGGTGTTGTCGAATTACCAAACAACAATAACATAACAAGCCGCGTTCACACAAACGGGGTTAATTTCATAAATGACTGAAAATTGTTGGTGTATCTATACAGGGTTATACGGAAAGGGTATGCTTAACCCATATGAGAAAAGGGCTCATATGAGTCACCATTATGAACAACTTTTACTATGGGACCAACACGGAATTCGCGAAAAAAAACAGCTGTTTCATACATTTTGTCGAGTGTCACTAACTTTCTTTCTTCCTTCTTTATAAGGAACAACAGATTTTTTGTTCGCGAATTACGGGTTTGTGCCATAGTAAAAATTGTTCAAAATGATTAGTACTACATTATTTTTTTAGCTTCGCATACCATTTCCTTAGAACCCTCTATCATGTCTATAACTTTTAACTTGTCTACAAAGTCAAGGCGGTAAAAATCAACGTTATTTTGTTTGAGTATTTTTTTTAAAACAGTAAGTTTTTAATATTATATTATTTTTATAAATGCCTCAATGCTAATTAGGTCCTGATAACGATTTTTCGTCATCAACTGTAGGTATTGCGCTATCGGACGTTAAAGGTTTAGATAACAGTGTCAATGACCTCAACTTACTTATGTTAATAAGTTTTTAGCAAGATTAGGTAAGCGTTGTGTAAAAAAGGTAGGCTATAAGTAGCACCGCACTAATGTAACCAAATCTATTTACTGTAAAACAGAATTACACTACTTTGCACTTAACTGATAACTTCATACTTTTACACTTTAATGTAATGTAAATGTAACATATCGACACTACTGAACAGAGTAGCAAAAAAAAATATCACACTCATAGCTCCCCACTAGGATAAATCCTGTGTCGCGGATGCCATGGAACACACACAAAGACAAGGACAACTAACACCCAGACCCAGAACCGATATAATTCATCATTCAAACAGCTGCACGGCAGTATATGATGGCGTAAGTGAATCCACCAATCCGCACTTGGCCAGCAGTGGAATAAGGCCTATTCACCCTTCGAGAGTAGACCTGTATCCCAGCAGAGGGAAGACTAAAGGTTGAGTAAGATGAAGATTATAGTTTCCTGTTGTAATGATTCACCAAAAAATTCCCTAAAAGTTACCTATTTATTCCATGAAATGCCACCGCCCATTTCGCTACCGGGAAACACGTAAGAGTCCACTAATAATGTGGAAGTGATTCGCTTTCGATATCTACGAGTATGCTACCTACGTATTATATCGGTAGCGCTTCCCAATCTTTGGGGTTTTTTGGGAACCGCCCACAAAAAAAAATCCGCGATACAGCACTGCTCTTCTGACCCTGAAACCGCTTGCTTCTTGATTATTTGCTCTAAATCCAAAGATAGGTGAAACTCTACGCAGCAGAGTCTGGTTTGTTAGCTTTAGTGTTTGATTCTTGAATTGATACATACATATTTAAATATTATACGTGATATTTAAAATTTATACGTAGGTATAGGAGTAAAGAGACCCGTACCGAAAAGAAGAGGTATTAGGAACCAAGTTCATAAAAAACCGCTCGGTTAGTGTCTGTATTTTTTTTTTCACAATTGAATGTAAAAAGCTAAGACGCAGTTGAGAAATTGAGATTAGATTAGAGTTTTACAATTAATGAAAATCGCAAAAAAATATCTGTTCCATCAAGAAATTGTCAATGACAGTGACACTCGACAAGATGTAAGGAAAAGCCGATTTTTTTGCGAATTCGGGATTGGTCCTTTAGTAAAAGTTGTTTAAAATGATGAGTACTATGAGTCCTTTTCGGATTGGTATACTCTTTTCGTGTAACCCTGTATAATTTGATGTCCGGGGTGCAGTTGAGAAGTTGATACTCTTTGATATAAGACGAGACGCAATATAAAGATACCACCTACCACAAAATTACGGTCAATGTACTTTCGACAGCAATGTTTCGCTATTCGGTCGGATTTAGATTATTTCCTATCAGTAATATGTTTGACATTCGACGATATTATTATTAGGTTGTGGGGTAACCCAGAGGGGTAACCCAGAGATAACTACCTATTTAGATAAAAGTGAAATCATAGCTGCTATGTGGAGCTTTGTATGTGTGCGTGTCTGCGCTCTTCTGTAGGTCAGACATACAAACAGCCAAATAGGTGTTCACTTTTTGAAGGTTATGAGATTTTATGCAGTCAATTTTTTTTTCAGTGGTGGTAAAGTATTGTCAAAGACACTGGTTTTTCGGGTGTCTATAGAACGTGGTTTGCTTACAATCAGGCTGACTGTCAGTCTGTTTGCTTCTGTTTGTATTAAAACTACATTTCGAAGACACGAATGATAAAATTTCATCTGCAAATATAAATCGGTCGAGACTTTAATTACTAGACTTATTAAAGCAGTCTCTACAGGGTTATAAGAAAAGGGTATGCTAAGCCGAAAAAAGCTCATAGTACTTATAATTATTAATTATGAACAATTTTTACTGGGTCCGACCCTGAAAACTGCTATTGCATAAAAAAATGTCAATGACACTTTGACATGTGGGTCGATTTCAGAGTTGATCTCATCTATACTAATATTATAAAGAAGTAAAGTTTGTGTGTTTGTATATTTGTTAAATTGTAAGGGGTAATCTCGGGATCTACTGAACCGATTTTAAAAATTCTTTCACCAATAGAAAGCCACATTATTGCTGAGTGTCATAGGTTATATAAAAAACCGAAAAATAAAAAGGCTTTTACGTGGTAGTCCGTTTTGCAAAGTGAATCGGAGAAAAAACGCTCCGGACGGCGCGCGATGGCTTCGGGTTTAATTAACATTGTGCCCAACGAAGTGGGCACGGGACAGCTAGTAAGTTATAAGTTGTTCATAATGATGAGTATTATAAGGTCGTTTCGACTTAGCATATCCTTTCCTTATAACCCTGTAGAGCTATACCTACTTACATTGGCATTCAAATCCTGTTGTTTTCTATAGCCGTTAAAGGTAAGCCTTTACTTTTATTTACCTCAACGAAATAAATTCCTTACATTTACTGGAGGAATGGTCCTTAAAATAAACATCATATTTTCTACGTTTGATTTCCAAACGTAAGCTCCTGCCTAATGGAAACGCAAATAAAACATCTCAATAAAATTGTCGATAAAATCATACTTTTATTCATGAATGTAAGAAAAAAGGTAGATATTTCTTTGGGAGTTTGCAAACTGAGGCTTCCAAGTAAGCCAATTGTCTAACTAATCACACCACAGATAATTTACCAAAACAATAGGCCCAAGTTTATTTTGCTAATTTTTCTAAAAGTCTTGATGTCCTTGTCTAATAGACTGCAATGACAAAGACAGATATATTTTTAGTTAGTTTAGATCTGTCAAATAAAGCCTTCAAACTTGGGCCCAATGTCGGCTAAGAACTACTTTGGGTCATTGCTGCAGAGAAGGAAATAAATAATAACTGGACGGATTCGGCATCATGTTACTTAGAAGCACATCACAACTTGTGCGTCACTTTTTTATATTTCACAGTATCTTTGACAAAAAACTACTCTGCCGCACTAAGGCCAACAGCGGAATCTCAAAAAAAAAATTTTTTGTTCTATATTTTCATGCTTCTGCTGCTAGGTACTTATAGCTTGAAAAATAACGCACCTGATTCGTGAAAAAACAGATATCATTTTTTTTTGGAGATACTGCTCTTGCTCTTAGTACGGCAGTAGGTACTATGAACACGAAAAAGTGTAAATGAAAACAATGCCTTAAAAAAACAACCAGCCACCCATTTGAGGCTACGTCCATAATTTTTCTTTCATCCAAGGTTGCATTATCAAAGAAGAAGTGACAGCTTGCGAAACCTTTGAGTTTCACGCATGCTTTAGCATTCCGAAATATAAAACATTTTTGTTTGCTCCGATGATCTCGATCAAAAGAGTAGGCATATTTTATTCGCAGGAAAATAGCAATAGACAATACAAAGTGTAGGGTGGAGACAGTTACTAAACTACAGATCTTTTGCTATTTTTTAGTGCTTTATTATTATCACACGTCCAGTCACATGCGGTCCGTTTGCGTTTGGCTGTATGCTATCTATGGCATAAAAAAAAATTGAAAATCAGACACGCAGTAGTATGCCATTGTACAGTAATATAGTAAAAAAAATATTATTTAACGTATTTTACTAACTGTATTTTACAAAATACAATTGGGAATTGATGCATTTTTTTTGAGATTCGCTTTTTTGTGCAAGCTACGAGTGTAAACAGACTTCAGACTTAATTACTTGCTTGTTTCGCCACTTTATGAAAAAAGTGACTGCTCGAACCTTTATCACTGACAGAAACTTCTCTACGAACTCAGCAATTTAATATACCTACGTATACAGTGAAACCTGGTTAAGTGAGACATCAAGGGACCTGCAAATTTGTCTCACTTATAGAGGTATTCAACTTACCCAGTGTCTCAGATATCCAGGTATAAATAAATATCTGTCTCATATACATCCGTATGATAGTAAAGCACAACTAAAACTGAAGGTCATTGAAGCTCAAAATTAGTTAAGTGCGGAATTTGTGGGTAGAATAAGAATGAGTAAGTAAACAAACAAAACGATGTAATCTCAGTTACAGAGCTTAATGCATGTAAAATTCACCCGCTGTCTCAGTTATAGAACTATGACGATAAAATCGAAAGAACGAATCCCAGATATAGAGGTTTGCTTCATCCCACTAACAGAGGTAATTCAGTGCCAAAGTGTGCCTCAGCATGAGTTCCAGTTATGGAGGTTTCTCACTTATCCAGGTCCCACTTAACCAAGTTTCACTGTATTATGTTTTCCTCGAACTTTCCCGTTACCTACTGTTCATAATTTCAATAGAGCGTAAGGAAAATTACCTTTTATTGTAACCGATGCCGTCTTTGAACTCCGTAACTTGGTGAACTACTGGGGTTCGCTGTGTGGGTGATACATCAGATGTTTTATACGAAAATTATTTTTTCTCTTTCTGGAATTTGTTTTATAAAAACTGGGAAAATGTTTTCAGCTATTTTTAAGCATTTTGTACTTTACATTGAAAAACCATAAAATAAAGTTTGGTTTTATCTCATTCGATTGATTGAAGTTTCAGTGAAAGAAGAAAACAGCACTTGTGATAGTTATGACAAGATTAATAGTTAATCAAGTAAATTGTAAAGAAAATGCTGAAAAAAACTATATATCATAATAATATTCAAGAAATGTAGATTTTACATTTTTTTATTATGATTCTTCTAAAATAAGATTTTACTATGTTTACATCTTAAATTAAAAATAATCTAAAATAACTAAAACAAAGAAATTTACAGAGCTAAGAATCAAAAAGTAGGTTATTGCCCGTGTGGCAAGGTACATAACATATACCTAACTAGCACACAATAATCGGCTGTGACAGATATAATTATTGACAGTAAAGTTATTCATGTTGGTGCCTTTGTATCATTTATACGTAACCCTAAAAAAAGTAAATTTTAAAAATTTATTTTAAAAACACGCTTGTTTAGTGTATTGTCATCGGTCCTCGATATATCTACAAAGTTTGAACGAAATTTGACCGTTTAAAGTGGGTCAAAATCGCGCCCAAAGGAGTCGGTTACAAACATACAAGTGAAGCTAATAATATAAGCGTGTAAAAAAGCTCCTCTTCAGTAAGCAGACATATCAATCCGAAATTGCAACTGACGAAAATAAAAACAAAAATTGTTGTTTTAAGCGCTCTCATCGTAAGGGCCCTCTGAAATCCCAAATAACAAACCTGGTTAATGACTGAGGGTTGTTTGTCTGTGATATGTTTTCATACACTACAAATGCTATTTATACATACATACATACCTTGTGTACAATACCTTTGGTCTTCAAAATGTTCCGTAGAACGTGATATGAATGAATAGAACGCAAATTTTTGAGACGATTAAATGATAGGCAAGGCACCGACATAAAAATGGGGTTATATAATTCCGAAATTGAAATAACATAAATAGGTCTTAATTACTTTTCAGCTTTCTTAATGAATTAATAAATACTTGGGCCCACATTACGATCACCGATAATATCACATTAATAGATGAACTGCACAATGTACAATTTTACATATCAGGGCAAGTACCAAGAGCTCTTACCGCGAGCCAGAATTTAATTGCATTATCTTTTGTTTTTCTTTTTCTCCAGCAGTCAGAATAAGAAAATCCAGGGCAATCCGGTTTAGTCTCACGATAAGAGCTCATGGCGCCGACCCTGACCGCTTATCCTTATTAGGCACCCACCCATCAAAATAAAGCAAGTGGAGAAATCACGGATTTGAGTGATCTAATACAATTAAATGACACAATAGATCCTGGCTTACAAAACACATTCCTAACTATTAGAGTTATTTAATTGTAATTGATCAATCAGTAATTAATGTCGCAAGCGTTGTTTAGGAATGTATGATTCGAACAGAAAATGTGAAAGTGGTTTTTCCAATTCTTCGAAACGTATCATGCCTAATCATGCCTACATCCTTTCACCTCAGATAAACTTAGAGAGATAGATGGAGCATTGAGTTAGATTTGGGTGTAGCTCCTCTACGTTTGCGTACACGTAGGTACCTACACCAGCTCTACAGTGCTGCGAGTAGGGGGGTATTTATGTCAATGAGTGCGTCTTGTGAACGTACGAAAGTAGACAAATTCTATGATTCACCCAAATCTAACACAATGCTCAATCCATCTCTTTATGTTTATCTAAACCTTTCACTAGGTAATCAAATTTTGCTCACGTCATTTAGTATGATCATTTGACGTGCAAAGAAGATTGAGAATTTTAGGTCGTCGCTCCCGGAACCGTGGAAACCAATGTCAGGCAGAAGCAAGGGAAGTGCATGCTCAATTTCACTATGTCGCAGTTAGGGTGACGAATCAACATCGAGCTATGCTGCGCAGTACTGCGCTGTGCTATGTTTGGTCAACTCGCTCGTCTAATATTTTAATGAGGATACAAACAAACCATGCTGTGCTGCGCTGTGTAAGGCTACGCTCTGTTTAAAAACGCAGTAGTCTCGAGCGAGGCGCGCTACCCGCCGTGCTGAGCCGCGCTGTGCCGAACTGTGCTATGTTTTTTTATGGATTTTTATGTGCTTATTACTTTTTTGGTGGACGGACAACGTAGTTCTAGTTTAGCTTAGCTTAGTTCAGTGAGTTTAGTTTTCATTTAGTTTAGCCGGCGGTGGACGTTCGGCTTTATACTGAGCTAAGCAAAGCGCAGCACAGCTTGATGTTGATTGTTAAAAAACGTAGCTTAAGAAACACAGCACAGCACAGCGCAGTACCTACAGCGCAGCACAGCTCGATGTTGATTCGTCACCCTTAGTATTTGCAATTTTCCACAATTTTCTTTCCACTTTACGCTCATACTATGGCCTTGTAATGAAAAACAATGATGAAAGGTAGCCTATTTTTTCAACGTATGCCTAATTTTATAATCATGCCCAAGTTTGAAAACTTTATTTGTTAAAATATATCTGTCTTTGTCATTGCAACTTATTAAACAAGGACATCAATACTTTTGGAAAAATTAGATCTGTCAACTATAATAGCCTTCAACATTGGGCTCAATGAGTTAAGGCATGAAACCGTAAAAAGAGAAAAACTGGTTTTCATTATACCTACCTATGTTTTGGTCTATAAATAGCGTAAATTCCATTGAAATAGTTATCTACTAGGTATTTATTATTTCAATGCTGACGTCAATGCGTCAATCTATCATGCTATCATGCATGTATGTAGAGGTATAATCATGCTTGGATCACACTTTTTGGATGGTTCTGGTATAACTGAGGTAGGTTACTTACGAGTACTTACAAATAGCTGATAGCGAAATTTTCCATTTTGTCAACTATTCTTGTTTTTTTGTTCACCTATCTTATATTATATACTAGCTGACTCGACAGACGTTGTCCTGTCAAAAGCCATTGCGTCAATTCTATGTCAAATGTCAAAAGTTACATTAAAAAAGTTTACATTGTCCAAAGCGCTACTTATATGGTTTAAGTATTTTTAAATTTTCTAATTTTTCATGTTTTTTTACTATAAATTGAGATGTGAGCTATTCTATGTCCTAAGTTAGATCGAACTGCACCCGGTGTGCAAATTTGATTGAAATCGGTTAAGTCGTTTAGGAGTCTATAGCGGACAAACAACGTGACACGTAATTTATATATTAAGACTAGCTGACTCGACAGACGTTGTCCTGTCAAAGGCCATTGCGTAACTATAGCAACCGTAGTATGTTGATGCTAACTTGTCAATTTATAGTAAAAATTATCAGTATATATATAATTTGCAATAAATTAAAATTGCGACTATAATTTGAGATTTAAACTATCCTATCTCTCAAGTTGGATCGAACTGCACATGGTGTGCGAATTTTATTATAATCGGTTAAGTGGTTTAGGAGTCCATTGAGGACAAACATTGTGACACGAGATTTATATATATTAAGATATAAAAATGAATCTCTATTTCCCTTGGTCATCGCATCACGCGTGAACGGATGGAACAATTTCGCTAATTCTTTTTTGTTGTGTTAATTATTGCCAGGAGAAGGTTCTTACGAAAGAAAAATTAAGGAAGTTGAGCGGAACGTTAGAAAATTTAAGACAATTCGAATAAAATATTCATTGTTAAGACAGGACAACGTCTGTCGGGTCAGCTAGTTACAATATAAATATACTATGCTTCCTAAGCAAATATCTGTCTATCCCATTTCGTTTTACACAGTGCGTTTATCCGCCAGATTCGACTATTTTGCCAAGAACGTATCAGAGTCATCGCGCTACCATTTCTTCGGCCGGCGTCGACTCCTTCGTCAGTTTTGAGCAACCCTGGTGAAGACAAATTCGTTTAACATATAACTCATCGAGTTAGTCGCAGGACGAAAAAAGTATAAGCGCTTACGATTGGCCAACTTCAAAACTCTCTGTTCTGGAATTGGCTTGACGCACCTGCAAATCAGAAACGATATGTTAAACTACCTCTAGAGCTAGGGTATCATTTCCGAGAGAAGGAATAGATGTGATCTTTCAACGGGTTTCAAAAATACAACAAATAAAACAGCTTCCACGTGCATTTTATTTATATTACCTGTCATCATTTCAAACGCAATCATTCACTGCTTTTCTCATTTTTCTGTTCGACACAGGACTGGTGTCAGATTCAGAATTCTCTTTGACGGTATTTATAATACTGTCCGTATTGTTTATATAAGTATTTTTGTTGTGGTGCTCAAAGCATAGCGTCTGGGTGTTCGTAACCGATCACTGGTTAAGCAACGGACGACACGGTCTGTTTTCGGATGGGTGACCGTCGTATTTACAACTGAGCGTCACAGTGGGTGGGGTAACACGTTTTGTAAGCCATGGTTGATTGTCCTATAATAACCGTCTAAGTATGTGTAAAGTCTTTGAGCTGCCTAAAAACTTTGGAATCAAGGTTAGGCCCATATGAACTTATGTATCAACTTTGTAACTTAGTCAGAAATATTTTTATTATTTTATTTTATTTTATTTTTACAAAAATCTTTATAACATCAGAAAATTAAACACCTACCCGCATCATGCTTGCTTCATGCTCACACCTTTTTTTAATTCGACTTTCCCAACAATTTCTCGGAAGCCATCTTGTTTAGTTATTAGATTTTTTTCTAGACCCCGTCCATAATAACACGTTAGATAATAACACAACAACAATCAAGGTGACACGACGTGATAGCTAATCTCGGTTCGACGACCTCTCTTATCAGAATGACCTCTATCACCGATAGTACTATCTGGAGTAAGTAGTGAGTTTTTAGATTATCATTTCATGTTCACCTGACCTGTGATGGAAGTTTTGAAGGGTTTCAGGAAGCATGAAAACTGTAATATAATAATAATTTTTCACCCACTATACTCAGCGTATAGGTCTCTTCTTCAGGCGCCATCTTTCTCGGTCCTGTGTTAGTCTTATCCACTGGCTTCCTGCCGTCTTTACAATGTCATCCCATCCAACCAGCCAGCCGATAGTCTGCTGGTGATCGCAAGAAATCAACAAAACTAAAACAACTAGAAGGACTGATAATTATATGTACCTACGTATAATTATGTTATTTCAAGAGGAGAAAAAATAATTTAATTTTTAATGAATTTGTGAAACTCAGCAAAAAAATTTGAAGGACTTAGCGTTCGGTTTGCATAAATTTACTCTAATTTGCTATTTGTCGTATTCATATTTTTAACAGACTTCAAAAAAGGAGGAGGTTCTCAATTCGACTGTATGTTTTTTTTTATAAATAAAATGTTTTATTATACAAGTCAAAATGTATAAAGTAAGAATTTTATTTTCTAAAATAAAACAACCAAACAACCAAGTAACCACCGAGTACAAAGTAGTTATTGAATATCAACTACGCAACAGTAATAAATAACACCAATTAATAATTTTAATACATGTAGTTCAAATGTCAAATTTATAAATTCTGTCATGAGTCACCGATATAATAATAAAAATTTGTTCGATCAAAGTTTCCATCTCGGAAAGTTTACATGTTTCCGAGATAAAAATTATAATTTCAAGCTATAAGCTATAGGTACCAAATTTAATTCCAATACATCAAAACAATCAACAAACACAATTATATACCTTTTGCATTGAATATTACCGTGATAACGTTAATGATCAGTGAAATTAAACTGAACTATACCGAGGTATTTCCTAATTATATTCGAATCTGCCCAATATCCGCTGACTGGGCGCCAGGATCGCTGCATGGGCGGAATCCACCCGCCCATAACGTCCGGGACATTAGCCTGATGCTGACGTGGATATACATTGTTCGTAGGTGACCTAAGCTCTATAATTACTTGTAAGTACAGGGTTACTAGTAAAGGGTATAGCAAGCCGAAAAGGGCTCATAGTAGGTACTCATCATTACAAACAATTTTCACAATGGGACCAGGATCACTGCGAGAAAAAACAGCTGATCCACAATGATATTTTTTTTTTATTTCAGGAAACAGGCCTTATTAACAAATACCATCCAGACTAACATACGTTTATACATACATATGTACCTATCTAGTAAAGTTAAGTCCATAGAAAGATGTCAATGACACTCGACAAAATGCACGGAACAGCTGATTTTTTCGCACAGTAAGCAATATCTTCAACAAATCTTTTCAACCAGGCCAATTATCAATTTCAAACCATAATAAATCATATCCTCTACTTACCTATAGCATAATTGCAGCATGCTAATATCTCACATGCTACTGCAAACCTTTCCAAGGTCTGATCTAGCCCTAATTATAGTATAAAATATATTAGCAATGACCCAAATCACGTTCATTTTGTGGTTATTAAGTATTTAGAACTGTCTAACATTGAAATCGGCACGATATGCGAAGGGCGCTCCGTATTATTTAGGTATTAGCACAGAATATTAAAAGAAGTAGATGCTTAACTTCCAAGACGCAGCCTCGGAAAGCTTAGTTAGTAAGCTAGTTTAACTAAGAAATATTTTTTTTTTTAAAACGATTGTACAAGAAATCTAAACTCATCTAAATGCTCTCAACTAAGTTTGCTGTATTTCAAAGCCAATGATATCTCTCACAGTAATACAATAATATTATAATTATGCAGTTTAAAATAAAAAAAATATAGTTGTGGTAGTTCCAATACGGCACCAAAAAATCGAAATTAGACACGGCCACATGTTTTATATGAATACGATTAATATATTTTAGGTATCGAGTAGTACTCTAATGTTTCGGAAGTAGATGATAGACATGTAGCTGCAATGCTAATCCGTTATCCTGCCATCAGATATCTAAATTGTTTTCCACTATGGAAGCAAATTTAAAGAAGTATTTACGTCAAATTTGCTTTTCGTCGACTCCAGTTGTTATCGCAATGTAGATGTATTTTCTCCATCAGCTTTTCCTAAGTTGACAATCTGCGCCTCTCTCATCTGTAATTAAGCTAGAATTGTGATGCATTTGTACAAGAGTGTGCGTGTAGGGTGCATGTGTGTGTCTTGACTCACTTTCAGATAAACTTGAAGGCTACGAGGTGATGCCACGCTGACTGTGGAGTTATCGAACTTGAATTATTGCTCTCGTAAAGTGTTGTAGTTTTTGAATAGCAGTTATTAATTGCCTAGATAATAATTGTTTACTGAAATCAACGAAGCAGAAATATTGATAAAATGTATTGACATACATACCTATAGGTATATATAAATATATTGACCTTTATCTTCACCTTTTCATCGTCATCAGTTTCTTTCTATCAGGCTATTTCCAGACAAGAGTGGATAAAAAGTATGCTAATTATAAATACGAGTACCTACTCGTATTTATAACACACTTTCTGGTCAAATTTTCTTAAGATCAGTTTAGTCTACTTATTAATGAAAATTTTCACATCCAAACAGAGTAATATTGGTAATTTTTTTAAATATTTTGGTTGTCTCATTACAAGGAATCGGATTATATGCATTTGCATATTTACCCCATTTTTAGCGATGATTGCATATTTTACAATTCGATGTAAATGAAACTAGATGGCGCTTTTGCTCATTTTTTCCTCTACTTTTTACGAAGCGGATGTACGTAATGGACTAAATTCTACGGTCAAAACGCCCCCACACAAAATACTTATTCTAACACAGACGTTTTACTCACTTCTTTCCCACAATTCTCATCAACACCAACACCACCATCATCAACATACACAGTACAAACTCTTACTCTTATCTCTTTTCTTCTTGCTTGGTACAGTACGGATTCCCACAAGTGACCTAACTCCACAGTTAGCTCCACTCTCCACATCCAGCACGCGAAGTTGAATCACTACACTTCCTACATAAAGTACATAATTTATAATTTCATGGAGCTTATTTTTTACGTTCGGTGCTCTTTCTGGGTTAATTGTTTACTAGGATTCACGGACATTGACTATTACAAAGATTAGGTAGTAGGAACTATAAAGGTAGAAAAACATAACAAACTACAATCTAGACTTAGACTCAGACGTTATCTAAGCGCAATTTAACAGAAACAAAAGTCGTTGTGGCTGAAGCTTGAAGATTTAGTATGAGCCGTCAAAAAGTAAGGTTTTTTACCGTTACTCTGCGAGAAAGAGAAAAAATATGCTCATATTCTAACTTAAAACTGTTACATTTGGTTTATTTCACGAAGAACAAATTATCCGTATAAAAATTATCAACAAACAATAATAAAAACACTAGCTGCGCCCCGCGGTTGCACCCACATTTTCCGGGATAAAAAGTAGACTACCTTTTCTGTACAACCCTATAATATAAAAAGTGAGTAAGTCGGTATACACAAGTCGCCAGCCCTAATGTTATAATCATAAAACGCCCGAAGGCGTCACATTCGAGCACAGATCTCTAACCTCCAATTGGTAAGGTACATTAGCCCTTCGAATTTTGCGTCACAGTTCAATAAACAACCTTAATAATTATATAAATGAAATACTGCATAAGTACTTAGCACTTGGCATCTTGACAGACGAGAAAATCATCTCAAAACTTTTTAAATTTGTACAATGAGTAAAAAATATTAAATTAAACACTGAAATAGCCCCCGATGATAATTAAATGGCCGAACAGATTTTCATGAATCATCGCTATGAAGACTCTCAAACAAAAGCCATTTGACAGCTACGATGCGACAGACAGCCACAAATACAGGGTTATATGGAAAGGGTCTGCTAAGCCGAAAAGGGCTTATTAGTATTTATCATTATAAACAACTTCTACTAAGGCTCCAACCCAGGTATCGCGAAAAAAAATTTGCTGTTCCATAGAAAAATGTCAAAAACAATTTCCTAATTAACCCTGTATACCATTTTCCACACAGTAACCTTTATAATGCCTTCAACCTCGTGATTTACAACTTCATCATAAACAACTCTAAATAAAATTTCAGAGGTGACCCGTCTGTCTCTAACCACTTAGGTCTGCGAACTGCTTACCTATAATAAAATTATGGCTAACGAGACCTATTTTATTCTATTTTATGGTCTGTATTTATTAATAGGCAGTATTATATATTTTTATAAAAGCAGGTATTTTTTGTTTTTTATTTTTATTTTTAGGCAGTTTTTTATTTTGTATTTTTTATTTTGTTTTTTATATTTTATCCGCCTTTTTATGAACCTACTTGGATTCAATCTTAGTTGTTTTGTGTTTGTCGAGTTCTTTACCCCCTTCGGTGATGAACCCTTGAGGCGATATTTCAGTTTCTGTCTGTCGGTACTGTATAATTAATTAGCTGCGCCCCGCGGTTTCATCCGCGTCGATATGATGAAAAGTATACCATGTATCAATCCAGAGTATAATAAGATACTTACCTCTATTTCAAATTTCATCAAAATCGGTTTTGTAGTTACGGAGTCACATGGTCACAAATATTCACACACACACATATACACACACACACACACACTACACAAAAACTAGCATTTTAAATAGTAATAGTACGATAAAATTAGTAGAAATATTAAAATAAATGAGCTGTCAAAAAAAAATTGTAAAGCTACTTCAATCTTGGTTTATTCAAAAATAAAACAGAGTTAGAATCTTGAGCACTCCATGGTTCGCCAAGTTCGGTATCCAATCACGCTCATTAGGTTCCGTCGACTCCATCTCAACTTCCCTGTGAGACGAATAAATTAACCAATATTGTTATACGTTTTCCTTTACAAACAACATGTTTACTCTCGTCTCTCTTGCCAAGGACAAGGATATTAGGCTGCTTTATTGGACCTAGGTTTCATTAATCAGATGTAGAAACATATAAATGTAAATAAGTTAATTATAAACATATTTTTGAAACAAGCTCATATTGCATTGTCACACACGTGCACCAAATTTTAGCTCAATCGGACATCGGAAAGTGGTTCAAAATTGAGTTGCAAGATTCCACCCAAACAAACATAGTTATCGTTATACGCAGATACATACTCGTAATTGCAAATTAAATAAAAGTTTTTAATAAAGTAAATTGGCATAGGTCGAGTGGTTAGTACTCGTGACAGAGTTTTTAGGCCGCCTAAAAGCCTATTACATGGTTCGGCAGTGGTTGTTAAAGATAGGACAAACAACCAGGGCTTACATTGCCTACAATTATTGACCGTGTCATCTGACCTACGGTAGCGCTTATCTTTTACAATTGACATGCACTCGTATAAATGGATGTGTTCAAATTGACCGGAAAAGGTCACCAAATTTGATCAAAACTATTTTATTTAGCAAAACTTAACTTATTGCAAAATATGCTCAAAATGTCACTTTAAGAAAAGCAGACAGACATACAAAAGGCGACCAGGCAAAACTACAAGGTTTCCAAAATTTACTACGGATTCCTCTTCACTGATTGAAAAGGCGATTTTAAGCACAAGAAAATCAGTGTCCATTATGAATGAAAGAAAGCTGAAAATCCGACTAAAACCGCGGAACAAGCAAAGTTTAGGCCAAGTGTATGCTGAGACGCAGGTGACGCAGGTCCCCGCAGCGCAACATTTTTAACGCGTGAACGTAGAGAGCTGCGTCCTATGCGGTGAAGGCATGCGCGACGCAGACTTGTCTGTCCTGCTCTACGCTCTACATCTGTCTCGCCTACTCTGCCCTGCAAAATCTGTTCGGTGCTGTGCTGCGTTACCTGCGCCTCACCATACGCTTAGCCTCAATGTTAGCAGTTGTCGAACTGATTAACAAAAGACAGAGTCGGACGGAGATTATCCGGAAATGAGACGAGGACGCTATGGAAACTTTACAGATATCGATCTCATTCGTCTTCGTTATTTGTTGGAAAAACTATTTTTTTGAACGTCGAAATGAATCGGTTTCTTCTAGACAACGTGCTCCATCGTGGACCACATCATTGCTTACTACCAAGGGAGACGGCGGTCAAAAACAAGCTCTAGCGTAGTAAAATATTGCGAGAAGGTGTTCGGCGACGCCCGATTGACGTTCAAATCAGGTGGCCTTACCGGTCACTGGTGCACCCCACGACTTAATTGAAAAAGTAAGCAGCGGTTACTGATGACCCCCATAGCAACTAATATGTATCTGTATATACTAATGTGTCTATTTTACAATTTTCGATGGTCAACTATGAAGTTGTTTGAAAGTAAATTTTATATGAAAAAAAATTTAAAAAAAATTAAAAAAAAATTTAAAAATTTACAAAATTTTCTTGTTTTCATGGACAACTTTGTCTTTAAAGGTGTTGAATGTTGATACTGTCCTTTTTTTTTAAACTCAAGTAAAACTCAGTAAGTAGGTACATCTCAGCACGTTTTGTAATTACAACGGCGCCTCGGGGTCATAAGTCAAATATTGCATTTTGAATGCAACAATTCCAATGCTGTCAAACAAAAATGAAAACAATTGCAATTGTCAATCAAGCTGAGTAGGGTTGCCACATACTTGTACTTGTATTCGGATCTCCTTCGTAGTGTACATGAGTAGGTAATAATTAAAAATTATACAGAGAAATGCAGTACCTATATCAATCGTTACTTCAGAAACATCAAACAAAGAATATCTGTGAAAACTTTTAATTGGCCTTCCATACTTAAATTCTTATCTTCATAATTGTAACTAGCCGTTAGTTTTCCTTTGATAATAAAATAAAATAAAATAAGAAACCCATCGCCACCAAGTTTAATGCAATTTCTCGTATTTGAAAGTAAATTTTATTGCGATGTTAGCTAATTTAGCTAAAATATGATTAAAGCTAAAATATGATTAAAATCTGTCTAGCAGCGGTTGAAAGAAAAACAGTTTTTCCGAATTGGTTGTTTTTATTTTACGTTTTTTACTTTCTGTAATAATATAATTCAGCGCTACCGTGAGTCGTATAGCACGATAAATTGTATGCTCCGGCTGTTTGTCCTTAAGCTATTTCAGAGGCCTTCAGGTAGCCTAAAAACTTCAGTAGCCATATACATTATTTATACATACTTAATTTGTACTTACTTACTTGTAGAGAAATTTCTGCGATCGTGTCTGGTTTTTATCTGTTAGCAAGAAGCCTACTTAACATGATAACCACTATCCTTCCGAGCTGAGTCAATAACCGATTTCCTGACGAACCAAGGTCGTTCCTCAACTGTCATTGTTTACTTGCTAAAATTTATCTTTTCAATATTAATGACTAAAAGTTCCGATAGCAGGGTTAGCCAGTCTGTCTATACGAACTTACCTACTTACTTAAAGAGTCCTTGCAAATTTCTTCAATCATAGGGTACGAAGTTTTTAATTTATAGTTGTTTGTTGGTACAATTTACTAATTGTATCTACTGTTAGACTGTTGTACTAGAAAAGTTCATTATAATACACCTCTAATATCGAGGGCACCAGCAGTGCGTTGCCTTAAGTTGCCTACCTCTGAGGACTCCTATCACTCTTCGTTTGAAGCAGCGCAGATTAAAAGTTCAGAAGAACAACCAAAGGCAGTAAGTCATTCTAGACTACAAGATTAGGAACTGACCAATTTGACGACCTGTTTGATTCAGCAGTACTACCTACGTCCGCCTAATCAGCACGAGGTCCTGGTTTCGATTCTCAGCGGGCAGATGTTTGAATGATGAATGTAAATAGCTGTTCTGGGTTTTGATGTAAGTTGTCCTTGTCTTCATGTGTTCCATAGCATCCCTGACGTAGGGAGTTCTAGTGGGGAGCTATGAGTGTGAAATGTTAAATCGCAGACGGTAGCAGTTCATAAACACTGTCCTCCCAAGTGAACGGCCGGCTCCTGACACGCCAAGGTCGCTGATAAGTGCCGACGCACGTGTGTTTGGCCGTGTTGTTATCATGTTTTGTAACGTGTCAGCTGCACTCGGGGGTACGTGTGAATCGTAAATAAATAATGGTTCACTCACTACCTACTAGGTTTTCCTGTGTCAAGGACACCATTGAACACACAAACACGGGCTAGTAACACCTAGAACAAGAACAGAAAATATACCTCAACAACTGAATGCGAAAGTGTATGTGTCACAAACATGTGCTCGGTCAGGAAAAGAATCCAGGTTTACATACAACAGCGAAGGTCTATTGCATTGTGCGCCATGCAATAGGACTTTTAAAACTAAATTTGGGTTTGCCAGCCACATTCGTGCTCATAAGCGTATTTTGTAAGCCAGGTTCGCCATTGACGGACACGTCAAGGAGGACGATACTTATCTACACTAATCGTCATTGATCTTTATCTGATTTAGATATAATTATGTCAACTAAAACATTTTATATCCAAATTGTACTTTGTGATAAAAGTGTAGTCTTCAACATGTCTCTAGTAGCACGTCTCAGCTTGCGTCATGAGAGTTGAAACCAAGCACTTTCTGCATTTCCGTGTAATAAGAACACACTTACAGCTGACCTACTATCATCGTTTCCAAATCTCCCAAAATATCCAGAAGCCTACAATTACTAAAACCAAACAGCGTTTAAGCCACACAAATTGAAATCAGTTTCCTGGTCCGCAACCTCCGACTTTTTCATCACGTGCGATATCGGAGGGCCACGGAGGGAATCCTAATACACAGCCGGCGTGGAATAACAATTACCACAGTACATCAGGTTTTGGATTATCGGAAATCGGCACTTGTAGGTAGAGACTCTTAAGTTTTGGAAGAAGCTCGGATTTTTAAAAGTGTTTACCGCTTTCAGAGTTCTGTGTTGAATTTAGTGTCCACGACGGCGATCTATGTGTTATTCCAGAGTTAAGCCATTTTACCATTCCATTCCATACCATTTTAAATATTATAGAATTTGTTATGCCGTTTCGTTTTAGCGAGAAGAAGTAACAAACACACACACTTTCTCACAAACTATCCCAGACAAAAACAAGACTCAAGTCACTATCAGCGGATAATACGCAAAAGGCTGGCGACGCACCTCGTTGAACAGAAATACCATTTTTTTAGCCCAGCTTTTTAGTCTCTTGTTCTTTCTATCAAACATTAAAAGATGTAATTTAAAACAATTGTTAAACCATCAAGCCCACCTGACACCCCCATCGCTGCATTCACCTGTATGAGTAGGTACAAGCAGCCAGCGCTCTCACCCGCCTTCTACTTCCCGCACTTGGTATGCTGGTTTCGATTCCCGGTTCTTATCTGTTACATTAGTGTCATGATTTTTAATTATGTATAGTATAAATTTAATCACCTTAATGTCATTTACTCGATTTTATATCATTTGGTATTTAATTTGATAAACAGTCTTTTGATTAAAATGGTCACCGGAAACATGTCGCCCCGCCCAGTAAACGCAATAGCGCTAAAGGAAGAACGACAGTAAAGTAGAGGGGATAAGACTTGGCGAGGTGGCATGTTGAGAAGTGAAAGGCAATTCGGTTTTAGCTTTAGTTTCGATCAGACGTCGATGTAATACTGTTACTGTGAATATAATTGTAATATATAAAGTGTTTTATAAATATATACCATCCTGGCGTGAAAAGAGGTGTTTTCGTTATACTTCAGAAGTGTTAAAAAACTCACGCCAAGCCGCAAACGAAGAAAAGAAAATGTTAAAACATGATGTTAAAAAAGCAGCAGACGTGTGAACGCCGTTGCTCCACAAGCTAACCGAGCTCAGGGAGCTCCCCCTGTAGCGAGATCACCACGAGTAGCAGCAGGGAGAGCTGAACGCAGACGATGTGCAGGATACCTACACCAAAAAAATGAAGGTATGCTAATCTTGTTATTGTGTTAAGCTTTTATTTTCTCTTTCTCTTTTCATCTTATTGTTACCAAGGTATTTGTGTTTAAAATTAATTTATTGTATAGAAATTAATAAATGTAATGTGCGTATATGCATTGGGTGGGTGGTAAAATTCACGTACCGTTTTCAATAGGGGTAATTTTTTTTTGATAATGTGATTTTTAAAAGTAAATGCAGGTGCGCGTAGGTACTTGGCCAAGGCTACTCCTTGGCAGTACTATGGCGCGCATTTTCATAAAACATCCACTCGAAGAGGGTAGGTTTGGCCTACTTTTTAATAGCACATGATACGTTTTGGTACTTGCCCATTGTGTATACGTATATTTGAATTTGGAAAGCGATGTTGATATTTTCGCGGGAAGTCGTTAAAATAGCTGAGCAGTATTTATGGAATACCGTTTTGTTTTCGTTTAATTTATTTCTACCTACATTTTATAAAGAGAAAGAGAAAGGTAAAAGGTTTTCATATGTTTATAGTTGACTTTATTATAATTATGTTGAAAGTATATCTTCGAGATTTACGAGCTATGATTTAATTTTTGAGTAAAGTCGGACTCTTGGTTAACTCACTCACTGGTTTGTTACGGGTATGCTTCCCGATGAATGTTAAGTGGATCGTTAGATTCACTAGTTAAGGCTGCTATTCCCAAAAACCGCCAAAATTGTGCGAGTTTGAAACCACTTCTTGCCATTATTTCTAGTTTATATTATTTAAAAAAAAAAAAATTATCTGTATTTGCCGGATATAAGAAGTAATTTTATTTCTTTTAAACTTTTATTAATCACTTATTTATTCATTCTCTTAAATTAAATTTTTTATTATTAATATCATTACGAAGTTAACGATTTTATTCATTTTGTTTACACAGAAATTGTACAAAAATTATGTACTAGCGCATATGTTTGTCACTGGAAATTAAGTAAACATTAGATGTCCCTTTTTAATGTAGCGGATATATGTATTTCCGCTAGATGTTAAGTGAATTGTTATATTTCACTGCATAGTTGAACAGAATATGCTTTCTGTTGGATGTGATGCGATGTGAGTGAGTCATTAGATTTCATAGGTTCAACAGAGCTACATTGTCTACTCAATGTATGATTAAGTTTGTTTTATTTCAATGAACTTTAAATATTTAATTGAAAAGGTTATATGCTTTTAGTTTGTTGTTTGCCGAACTAAAAATTAACCTTTCCCCCCCCCCCCCCCCAATGTTAACTGTTAGTTTGTGAATGTATTCTGCCGGAGACAATGTATACATTCCAGGGTGTTGACTGGTGTCAATGAAGTTCACCGTAGACGGTACTACTCGTGATATGCTGCCTAGGCATCGGCAGAAAACGAAGGGGGTTATAAAGAAGAGACCGTCCTCTTCTCCATGCTGTTCCAGCGCTGTACCTGGAAAGACTTTGATAGACCCGGAAGGTATCAAACAAATTTTCTATTAATTAAGGCTGTTATAAAATTCCGTACAGAATTACCGTAACTTACGTTATGTTATCCAAATTCGGTGGTTATGTTACTGTTTTACAGTTAACACGTTACAAATCGACATTTGCATCAATAATTTACTTCAGTCACAGTCAAACTTATAATGGTTTATGCTATTTAACAAAAAGATAAGAATTATAATGAAATATTTTGATGGTTGTGCTATTTTACGGGAGTTCCTACTTAAATTTTTGAGGGTATTTTTTCCATACTTCTGAAATGTACCTAAAATGATTTTGATAATTTTACATTATTTCTATTGATAGGTATCTTTCAGTGGATTGGTCTTCTTTTATAAACGATTTATAAACGATATATAACGTTATCGTATAAAAACATGCTAATTCAGTTAATATTGACATTAATTTTTAATCATTTTACCCGAATAGCTAATTAATGATATTGGTGAATAATATTGGTTCTTTCCAAATCAAGATTTAACACACTTATCTTTTATATTTCAAAACCTTTTTTTTCCTATTTTTGAATTTGACGTGTTTATAATGCTTTAAACTTTGATGAAGGTATAAAAAGTACACATATTATACACAGGGCGTTATGCAAGAGCATAGTAATATATCAGAGTATATCTATACATTCAAGCATATCTGAGAGTTGCTTTTCTTATAATAAGACTCTAAAACTGAAACTCCATGTTAGGTTAGAATTTACCCAGTCATATTTTAAAAGACGTGTCACCGTACTGTTTGAAATTTGAGTGAATAACTTGCTTGCGCGATCTAACTTTTCTAGTAGCGCCATCTCGTAACAAGCCTAGAAACTAAAATCTATTTACCAGTGGCGTAGCGTGACTTGGCGGGGCCCCGTATTAAATTTTTTTTGGGGGCCCTTTTGAAGGGTAAAGATTTCTCACAATAGAAACAAGTTTGCGTAAAATTAAAAGAAATATTTATTCATCATAAATAACTATCTGTCACTTTTTCCAAAATTTTTACTAGCAATTCAAATTAAATGTACACTCTCCTTGCCTTTTTTTCGGCCGCAATAACCGAGATGTAGGATGTGTTGCCAACTTTTGACTTACGCTTTACTCGAAAAAAAAGAAATTACTTTTTTTGACTTAGGTATGTCATTTCTTTTTTTTTTTCTATTATTTAAGAAGTGTCAAAAGAACATTTCTTAATAAAATTACAATCTAGCCTCAGGCTAATAAGTAATTTAAATCTAACTTAAATTTCTAGGTAACTAATTACTAAGAATGTGTCCATTAACACTTTTCTTATTGTTTCTATTAAGGCGAAGACACAATGTTCACGTGTTCTCTACACTTTACACTTTGACTATAATCACTACTTATGACTAACACTACACTAGCTCGAACGGTTTTGTTCTCTTAAGTCTTCTAACTATATCTGTGTGATCGAGGAGCTGGATGGCCTCGACATTCACATGGTGGTGAAGTCTGTTTTCGTGAGCTTCTGCATATCTTTGTATGACTTTGTCTACAAACTCTACTTGAAGGTCCCGGTGGAGATCTATGTTTCTTACGTACCATGGTGCATTCGTTATGTCCCTCAGTACTTTATTTTGAAACCTTTGTATGATCAGTACATTGCTCTGTGCGGTACAACCCCATAGCTGGATACCATAAGTCCAGACTGGCATTAGGACTTGTTTATATATTAATAGTTTATTCTGTAGTGACAGCGAGGAGTTTCTTCCAAGTAGCCAGTACATTTGCTTATACCTAAGGTTCAGCTCATCTCTTTTCTTCTTGACGTGGGCTTTCCATCGAAGTTTGGCGTCAAGAGTCATGCCTAGATATTTGGCTGTATTCTCATAAGGTATTACTTGATTATTAATAAAAATCTGAGAATACCTGTGCTGCTTATTACTGAAGTCTATGTGGATGGATTTTGTTTCATTTAACTTAATCTTCCATTTTTTTGTCCATTCATAGCCGCTTGAGGCACCCCCTCCCGCGGGTTTTTTTCCGTAGAAGCACCGGCGCGTCATCGTTTGTTTATGTTACGTCACGCGCCGGGCGGTCGACCACTTAAATGGTTTTTATGACTTAAACATTCGAACAAGGACCCACTTGTAATTGTTATCTTAGAGCTGTTGTATACACGTGTCGAATGACGAATGTTATCATAACATTGGTTGGCCTGTTATAGATATAAATCAGCGTATAACCGCTTACTTTACAAAAAAACATGGACTTTGAAGTTTACATATTTTTACTAAAAAAAGTAAAGCGATAATGTATGTTTTATACTATTTAGATTTAATAATAGACTCAATCTATCTATTTGTTACAAAATAAGAATACATTACTCACCTTAAAAGTATTTAATATCAGGCATCTAAAAACCAGCGAAAAAAAAATTTTCCGCGATTTTTTTTGTTCCCACTTCACTTCACTGTTTACATTTTGTCGTAAATTGTTCTTTCACAAAAACAACTGCACACAACTATTCTAGGATGATCGTTTTTCTATATTTTAAATAGATCATAACATTTATCACAGTAATTAGAATAACATTTGAGAAATAACACACACGGCCATCTACGATGATGATGCAACACTTGTCGCCGATTTCGAAACACAAAAGACTGTTTTACCATAAAATATATTGTTATCAGCCTTGTTAACAAGAATTTAAGGCTTATTATCCAAGAAAACCAGCATAACTAACGTTTTATTTACATAAAAACCGTCGATGCACCGCCGCCCAGAAAAAGTCAACACAAACTGACTTTGACTCGCGGAATATTATTTTTTTTCCAATCGAATATCCACTGAGTTTATAATGTTGCTGCTTCAAATTATTGACCTATTCAAGCGGAACGAGATGGCATTCATACTTTATAAGTCTTTTGCCTTAGTAAAAGCAGGATAGAGACTTTTTCTGAGTCTGGCGCGAAATAAAAATCCGGACACTACAGTGTCCGCGGTGCTTCTACGGGTTTTTTGAAATCGGACACTACAGTGTCCGCGGTGCTTCAAGCGGATAGACTTGGTTTACAGCCATTTGAACCTTTTCAACTGCTTCTTCATGGCTATTTCCTATGGCCATTATGGCAGTGTCGTCAGCAAAGGTAGCAATGGTGTTGTTTTCTAGCTCTGGAATGTCGCAGGTGTATAATAGGTACAGGACCGGCCCTAAAACACTTCCTTGTGGTACTCCAGCTTTTATTTCTTTCAATTCTGAGTAGGAGTCTTCTTGCCTAACTCTGAATAGTCTGTTGGTAATATAAGACTCTAGTATATCCACATAATGTCTGGGGAGCATATTTCTTAGTTTAATTAACAAGCCTTTATGCCATACCTTATCAAAAGCTTGTGCTACGTCTAGAAAAACAGTAGAGCACACTTTTTTATCTTCGAGACTTTTTTCTATCATATTTGTTATTCTATGCACTTGATCGATAGTCGAATGCTTTTCTCGGAAACCGAACTGGTGTTCCGGTATAAGATTTAGTCTCTCTATAACTGGCTTTAACCTTTTGAGAAATAACTTTTCAAAAAGCTTTGACATTATTGGCAGCAGGGATATAGGTCTGTATGATGAAGTTTCATGAGGCGGTTTCCCTGGTTTTGCTATCATGATTACCTCTGCAATCTTCCATGAATCTGGTACATGCTTTAACCTTAACGCGGCGTTAATTAAGGTTGTTAATTTAACTAAAGCCTTCTTAGGGAGATTTTTGAGAATTTCTCCTGAGATTAGATCATATCCAGGTGATTTTCGTGAGTTGATATTTCGTCTGATTTCATTAATCACTTCCCGTGGGGTTACTAGTTTGATTTTTTCTTCCTCTGTTATGTTGTTGTCATCATTCAAAGTTGGAGTTTCATTTGACTCGCACTCATTTGGTTGGAATATAGCTTCTAAGTGTTCTGCAAATCTTTTAGCTTTTTGCTCGTTGTTTTTTGCCCATGCCCCTGGACCAATTTTTATTGGCGGAGTGTAGGTTATGGGTCTTTTTAGATTTTTTGTAGCTTTCCATAGAGAATAGCCGGTACTGCTATCACTAGTTAGTGTCTGAAGGTATCTATTCATTGAAGCATTGTTGAAATTTTTGATCATGTTACTCAATTCTTTTGTCATATTATTGAGTTTTCTTTTATCTTCTGGACTTCTTGATTGTTGCCAAACTCTTCTCTGCCGTCGTTTTTCAGATAGAAGCCGTTTTATGTTTAAGGGGTAGACTTTTCCCTTAGTAGTTTTATTTACGTCTGGTGTATTGTTCCATGCTGCTCGCTGTATGTGCTTTATAAATTGCTCTAGTTCAACGTCTAAGTGTTCTTTTGTTTTCAGTGGAACTTTGAGGTCTATGTAGCTATCTACCTCTATTTTAAAGCTCTCCCAGTCTGTAAGTTTATTTACTAGAGTTGGAGATTTCTCTTTATATAAAACACTCTCGCTTATTTCTAAACAAACTGGAGAGTGATCCGAGCTCATATCAAAGCTTTGTTCAGCTTGGAGATGGCTAGGACATAAGTTTTTATAAATGAAAAAATCTATTAGATCTGGAATCTTTGCAGTGTCTGATGGCCAGTAAGTTGGTTTTCCTGCTGATATTGCATCAGATTTTGTCTCTTTTATTGCAGTGAGTAGTTCTTTACCTTTAGTGTTTGTAAGTCTGGAGCCCCAATATGTATTTTTAGCATTGAAGTCTCCGCCGATTACAAATCTATCACCAAGACTTTCCAAAAGACTTATATATTGTTCTTTTTTCAGATTATGTCGAGGTGGACAGTACACGGATGATATTTTTAAAGGAAACCTTTTTGTTTTTATTTCTATGGCAACAGCTTGTATTTCCTTTTCTTCGTATTTAATTTCCTCATGGTGTTGTAAGGTTTCTTTTACGATAACTGCACTTCCAGCTTTAGCTTTGTTGTCTGGGTGAAGAGCATGGTAAGTTTTATACCCTCTGAATTGTATAAATGATTGTTTAGTGAAGTGTGTTTCAGACACTAAACACACATCTATATTTTTTGTTTCTAGGATTAGCTGTAATTCATTTTCATGATTTGCTAATCCATTGGCGTTCCAAATCATGATTTTAAGTGTTCTATTCATAACTTTGGTTTATACTTTGTAGTATTGTTGGTACTACTTTCAATCTTTTTAAGTCGCTCGTCGAAGGATAACATAAGCTTTAATATGTCATCCAACTTTTTGTTATGGTTTTCAGATGTAGGTAGCTGAGCTGACTTTTTAAGGTTTTTTGCAGCTGCCTGGGCGTATGATACATTTTTTGTTGCAATGCTCTCTGTCACGTTCATATTTGGCTTTTCGGCTGGACCATTTGGTTTCGCTGTACCTGTACTGTGATGACGCACTACAGCAGGTTTTGTCCTATTTTTATTTCGAATTAATTGTATTTCTTTTGCTATAGCACACCCCCTGTAGTTAGCAGGGTGAGAGCCTCCACAATGAATACATTTCGGCTTATCTTCTGCTCGTTTTGAGCAGTCTTTAGAATAATGTTTTCCGGTGCACTTCACGCACCTGGGCTCTTTGGCGCAATACTTTTGTGTATGGCCATAGGCTTGGCACCTTTTGCACTGAGGTACTAGCTTGTTGGTTTTAAGAGCCTGTACATCAACTTTGAAACCCAACACTGTTTGAATTTTGAAGATTTTGTTGATGTCTTCAGAATTTTCAAACGTAAGCATGAACATATTCAGCGGTTCTTTAGTTTTCCAGCTTAATTTGCTCACGGCTTCTACAATTTTGAACCCTTTGTGTTTTAAGTCGTTCACAATTCTATCTGGCCTGCAGGTGTAATGCAATTTTTTTACAACAGCTCTTATTGGCCTCTCTTGTTTGTTTTCGTAAGAGTGCCAAAGGCAGTTGTTTTGTGTTAAAGCTTCGGTTAACGCTCTGTACGTTTCATCGTTTGAAGCGTTGACTTTAACAGATTCACCACTCATCATTTTCATGGTAAAATCACTATCCTGACGATCTTTGGCTAAAAAATCGTAGAATGTTTGGTAGTTTTTTATTCCATCTACTATTATTGGAGGCGGTTGTATGGCTTTTTTAGGCTTTTCTGGAGTAGGCCCGTCCTGGGTGGGAGTCGTATTCAATTTCCTTTTTTTTCTGGACTTCGTCCGAATCCACTCAGTTTCATAGGCCAGTTCTTCCTCGTCCGTGTTATATTGCGGTTGAGATTCTGTGCGGGGGTGGGAGGTGTCCATGGCACCCGCCTCAGCTTGTTTTGGGTTAGCAAGACATTGAACTTGCTCTTGTAAAAGTTTGATCTGGCTTTTAAGATCCTCTACGAGATATAACAATTTTGCGCTGTTTGCTTGTTCGCGGAGAAGAGCATCGTGCAACAGGCGCTCGGTTTCTGTTTTAACCATGTATGTTATTGTCTTCTCAGTTTTTTCTTTTGAATCCATTATTAAAGCAGGCTTCGCCTTAACAATAACATTCGCCGTCACTGGTCAGCCTTACGCAATGATAAACTGGGTCATCGCGGTTCGGCCGCGACGACCGTTGTTGTGGTGAGTTTGCACTTTCTGCAGTTTACGCGATCGCGGAAGTCGCGGAACGCGACTATACTCAGCGGAAATTGAGCTAGTACTGAAATAAAAAAAAAATTGGGAAGTTTATATTAATTTTAGCTTACTCACCGTCGGGGGCCCTCGTGGGCCGGGGGCCCCGTATAATTGATACGGCAGATACGGCGGTAGCTACGCCCCTGCTATTTACAATCGAAACGGGGCAGCAAAATCGTTGTTATTTTTGGGTCGTCAATTCAACTTGACTCGCATATGTAATTATAATAATTGAGATACTTGATGAATAGTATAACATTCTATCTAATCCAATAGAGATGTAATTTGACTTATTAAAACGAGGAAAAAAAAATGTGCCAATATTCGATTATTAAAAGATATCGATTTCTAATGTTTGGTAACCGATTAAAGTTTTAGCAATATTATGATTCACGTTTTAATATTTTTGTTTAAATGATTACTGACATCCCGTGTAAAACGGCATTCTATAAAATACATACTTAATATAATAGGTAGGTACTTTGAGTAACTTCAAACTTAATTTTCCAAATGTATAATAATAATTGCTGCGACGATTAATACTAGAATTTTACCAATAATTAATTCACAATTAAATTCGAATGTGCACTTCACAAAAAAAAAAAAAAACATAGGCTACGTAACTTTAAAAACAACGTTAAGAAAATAATATAATTTATTACTTAAATTGATTTGATTATTTTTGTAAATTTTATTATTAAAGGATAAAAAAAAAAAAAAATAAATAAATAAATGATGATTTGTAATTCTACTACATTGCGATTTAATAAAAACGGTTTAAATATTCTCCATGGTCTTACCTCAAAGGTCAAAAAAAAAAAATGTATGTAAGCACGCGTGTGCGAAGTTAGAGCACCATGAAAGGTGTTAAACTTCAAAAGGTACTTCTTATTTTGGATAGACTGTCGTGTAGTGGATAATTTTAGGATCATTTCATTTCATGATGTTATTTGGGTGTGAACCCTGAATAAGACAAGTTAAGGCAAGTCTGTTTTGAGATTCAGTGCTTTCGATCTTAATAATGAAATCGTTTTGAAAACTAGGCAGGTAAATGGAGATCAAATTAAAAATTATTATATAAATATTTTGGTATTTTTCTGGTGAATTGCTATTTAGGTAATAATATTTTTGAATCCTATTTCGTTTTTTTTCAAAACACGAGATTGTTGAAAACAACTTCAGTTCGATTGACACTTGTCGTTCATGTTTAACACACGATGAATTCTGTTGAGCAATGTACCCATCAAAATTTGTTTTCTTTTATTATGATTTGGCATTCTATAACTTTAATAAAGGTATAATAGGTATATTGTACATTAGTGTACATGGCGTTATGCAATGATAGCATATGAATGTTAAGTTTACTTCGGGTCGCAGGATCAACCCGACTTGCATTAGAAGAATTTAGTTATGATAATAGCTTGTTTATTTAAGAAATATACATTGTTTATGGAGGTTACACTTGAAAAAACTATTGAATCGTGTTGGCATAATTTTAGATAACTACATGATTTCCAATGAGTCTGTAAACCTTAATACCCTGAATAGACTCGTGCTAAGGAGATCCTGTGTTATGAGATTTAGTAATTTTCCTCCTGATAAAAGAACAGTATTAAAACTAAAAGCAAGTAAAAGTTTTAACTAAAAGTTTAGATGGAGCACAAAAAGAATAAAACCTGTAAAAGTTACGTGTAACCTGAAAGTTAAAACACGTTAATTGCCAGTAACAACAAACTCTTGTTAATTAAACATAGTTTCCATATTGAACAAAAGACTAGTTAACTTTAACATTTTGTTAACTTTGAATGGTTGGCTCAGTATATCTGTAATTCTCAGTTTGTTAATATTTCTTCAATTGCATTTTTGATAGCAACGAGTAGACTTGAAGTTAATTAAATACGTTACCTTAGTTTTTGGATAGTCAAAGAGCGTTATTAACATTGATAACGAGATCACCATTTTTGTGAAAATATGGTTAAATTAAATTAATGAAGTAATCGTCTTCCCATCCACTAGTAAATGAAAGTATTGTAGCAAATTATCCATTTTACGTATTTGTTGTTTAGTGATTATGATTTATCGTCTATATAATGTGAGGTTTTGTTTTTATCAACGAGTGAAGTGAGTTTATTTTTGTTTTTAACTTGTGAAGGTATTTTGTTAAAAGTTGAACTGCTTTATAAGTAAGCATTGTTCTGAGGTAGTTTGTTCGATGAATGGGCATTGCAATGCCAGTTCCAAAACATTCGAATCAACAATATTTTTGTGTTTGGTAAAGCTGGTTATCTCTAAATTTCAATCAAATATTTGATAAATGTTGGTTTAGTAAAGTTTTGTTAATTTTAAATCGTAATCTACCGCGGAATACTACTATTTCACTTTTTAATTTTAATTTTTGTGGATATGAAATGTCTAAGTTTATGGAATACCCGTGTATAGCCCAAGATATATATATATTTTTTCGTGTTTTTTTTGTTGGGGCTTATGTAATATTACTTGCTACGATTATTACTACTACTACATTACTTACTACTTTTTTACCATGAAAACAAATGTTGTTTTGATTTCACACATTTTTTTAAGATTAACACGAACTTGCGAACTGTTAAGTCGGATAGGACTATAGTTTTATTCTCAATGATAACAAGCGTGACGCGCTCACGATCATGATGTTGCCTGGCACTCGTATTAAATGTTGCTAGAGGGTAAATCAAAGCGAGTAATCAAGAGGTAATAGTGACATTTAGATTTGAGTAAAAAAAAAAAAATTTAATTGAAATACGTATCTATAGCTAATGCTAACCTAAAAATTAGGTTTGTTTACGGTGTTTTAAATACTGATGTTAAGAGTTATACTTACTTTTGAAATAAAATGAGGTTCATGTTCCGTATGTAGTTCCTGTCCAATCGATATATTGTAATTGTAACCAATCTGTAACTATCTTAAGTGCGGTGCTAGCTTTGTTTTTATTTAGCTAAGTTATTAAGTTCAGCTGAACTTTGTTTTGGATAATGTTTTAAAAATTTAACATTAAAACTTTATACAATTTTATATTTGACGTATAGGTACTATTAGTTCGAATAAATGAATATGAATATTCAAATATGGTGGCATAATCATGCACAATTTGCCAGTAAATCAGGAATGTAATTAGTAGTCTGTACAATAATAGCATTATTTGGTACGTCGAGATTGTCATTCATAAAACCTAAATTTAGTCGTTGCAACATTCATGCTCTTTTTGTATGGGCAGTGATTCTATTCTGCAGATATAATTTTACCAATATTAATAAGGTTCCGCGTACCTGTACCATTAGCTGAGAGCATTGGTGTAATGTTTTATGTAAGATGCAATCAAAACTCATGGAGAAATATCAGTTCTTTAATATTAATCAGATCTTCCCAAACATGGTTTAACACTTTGAAGATGGCAAACGTTGTTTTTTTTTATCTTTGCAGAAACCCTTATTTCAATCACTAAGTTACTAATGAAAACTTTCTTTAATATTTTGAGATATCTGATAAAATGGTAATTAGTTTATTCCTGAATCATTTTTGGTTTTCATCCATGCTGTATTATTGCTAAATTCTAGCCTATCTTTGTGAAATATGTATATATTGTGTACACAAGGTGGTTCTTATATAATATTCTATTACTTCATTAATATTATAATAATGCGATACTAATGATAAACGATATTTCGTGCTTCAATATAGGTTACTTGAATAAATAAATGTAAACAAATGATTCATTTCGATAGATTTGTTTTACAGTATTTAACACTAGTATAGGTACTAATAGTGTAATATAATTACAGTTTTAACTTGTTTCGTTGCATTTAGTTAAAATGTGTCCATAGGATATGCTCTTTTACAAGGCCTACTATTTTTGCGTTTCTATATTTTACACTTTACGTTTTTTTAAGCTATTATGATCTTTGTTTTCATTTTTATGATTCAGCTTCTTAAATTCGTTTTGACAGGGACACTAGTTTAGAATACTAGATACCATATCAGTTGAAAGTTTGTTTTCTCAAGGTTGCTTGAAATAAATGTATCAAAAAGGGTACAGACATGTGTAAATGAAAATACTTATTTAAATTTTTGACGACAATAGTCTTGTATATAAATAGTTGAATCCAAGTAACTAGATCGAAGGCCGAATGTCATGATTTGTAATTGTAATAGATAACTCAGAGAAATTATTATTGTAATTAATGTTTTCTGAGTACACCAAAACTGTTAAAATGTTAACCTGAATTATCAGTGCTGTGTCATTAATCATAGTTATAGTTCGTTTTAACGATCATTTTTATTGAAATTGTCTATTGTATTATGATTTTACTAAGACAGTACGAATTTCCATGTAATATTTATTCAAAGATGTTTTAAATTTATATTTTATGTGTATTTTGTGGGTAATGCCGGGAGGCATCACGTTGCCGGATGGCCGAGTGTCATGATTTTTAATTATGTATAGTATAAATTTAATCACCTTAATGTCATTTACTCGATTTTATATCATTTGGTATTTAATTTGATAAACAGTCTTTTGATTAAAATGGTCACCGGAAACATGTCGCCCCGCCCAGTAAACGCAATAGCGCTAAAGGAAGAACGACAGTAAAGTAGAGGGGATAAGACTTGGCGAGGTGGCATGTTGAGAAGTGAAAGGCAATTCGGTTTTAGCTTTAGTTTCGATCAGACGTCGATGTAATACTGTTACTGTGAATATAATTGTAATATATAAAGTGTTTTATAAATATATACCATCCTGGCGTGAAAAGAGGTGTTTTCGTTATATTACCGAGCTAAATATTTTCCCCCGAACCTACATATTAATTGGGTAGCTAGTGCGGAATTCGATTAACCCATTTTTGGGGCGATATTGTTTTATCTGATGTGGGAAGTGGGAAACGCAGGAAAAAAGCAGCTGAGATTTGGTAATGGTATATTAATATTCGCCTAGCATCTGCAATGCAATGATAGATAGATAAATTCATTATTGTTCACACCAAATTTAAAAAGGAGGATAAATACGAGTAAATAGGAGATTAAACATCTAATACCTCAGGGTGACGGGCGCAATACTGTGCCGCGCAGGGTCTTAAATTTTAAGAATTCAAAATTCTGGATGGCACTGTCCTGCTATGGGCAAACTTGACGTTTAACATCAGGCGAGCAATTTGCTTCTTTCATCACTCAATAGCATAAAGAAACAAAAATTAAAACTAGTGCAATAACTGATGTGGGTTATTATATGGACTCTTTAAAGTTGAATGCACGAGTTCCTGATTTATTTTCCGTTTCTGATCTTGTATGGCGTCTTTTTGGAACAGGACGAGTACGGAGATCGAATAATAATATGTACACTGTAGGGCATGTCTGCGGCACATTTGTTGTACTATATTGTCAGTGTTTTGTAGAAAGGCCAGAGACTTAAATTAAAAAAAATATAATGTCTCGCAATAGCTTTTAGATCGGTAGCTTTTCGCCTTTCAATTCTCAAAATTATGTACCTTATTTATTTTTTTTTGATTTTCGATATTTGCTAATCAATTGGTAGTCTGGCATTGCCTCTATCTAAAAGTCACTGCGGGACATTATATTATGAAGGTTTTGTTTGTTTTTAATGCATTCGTTTTAATCTCACAATCAGATCAGAGAAAATGAAAGGAAAATTTTCAAATTCAATTTTTTTCTTCGGTGCCTTTAACTTGCTAAGCATACTGAAGACCTCACTCTCCATGCTCTCTATTCAGTACTATAAAACTATTATGTACAGACCTTTGACATCGGAAGTCACACCGGTTACCCCCTCCCTAACAAACGGCTGAAACTCGAACTCCAATACATATTCCATTACACCCATTTCCTCCAACTTCCACGTGATTAATCTGACACCAATCAGGCTTGAGCCACCACAATGCTGATTAATTCCTCTATTAATGCATTTCAGAAACCAAATGAATGTTGAAGCAGGGGCCAAATTAATTTGGAACTTGTCGGGGGCGGTTTTATGCTAGACATAGGGCTCATGAATATACATGGCGAATCTGATACCGACGCGCCGTGTCCGGGCTATCTTACTACTGTAGTGGCCGTGCTATAATATACGGTTGTATACGTAATAGGTTGGTTGGTATATCAAGGGTAAGTTGCATAATAAACCTACTTGTATCTATACGTTTGGTCAAGTAGGTAATTGGTATGTAATGGCTGCGCAACGCGGTTCCATCCTATATCCTACGGAAACCGTTAAATTTTCCTATAAACGTTTGGGTATAAGCTACCATTTTACCAAATAAAATTCACATTCGTTCTGTTTTTTACGTGATTTAATAAATTCTAAACAATCTTTCAAACGGTTCACCCGATAGTAGGTACAGAAATAATTTAGTTAAAAAGTAGCCTATATGTTCATCTAATAAGGTCTAAGCTACATCCATTTCAAATTTCATTCGAATCCGTTGCATTGCACAGTTTTTGCATCATTCAGCAACAAACATCTAAACCTATCCATATAAACATCCAATAGCTAAAATACTTAATAAACACGAAGGAGAGGCATAGCGATATATTGAAATAAAATAAGTACCTAAGTAAAATTAAATAAATAATTCCACTAATTTAATAAAACAAACATACTTAGCTGTAGTAGAGCTACTTGCCTCCACAATCTAGACACGCAGGAGCGTGTCAGAATAAGTGCAGCCATTAAACATTAGACGAGCATTATTCTTTAGATTTCGCAATAATTATTGTGAAATGAGGAGAAACAATAGTTGCGGCGGAATTGCTTACATTATCTTTTTGTGATATGCGAAACGCGTATAATCAAAAAGAAGATAAAATGTACATACATAGGTACCTATATAGTAAAATATCAAAAATGTATGAAATAGCTGATCGATTTCAGGGTTGGTTTCATAATAAAAGTTGTTCACAATGATGAGTAGTAAGTATGTGCCATTTTCGGCTAATATCTTTGAACCATAAAAAATGTGCCAATTTTTTTAGGGCTTATTTAGCACATACCTACCTTACATACCGACATACTTCTGTTCTTACTTAAATTTTGTTAGATTAAACATTACGCTATGATATGATGACAACAGCGTGAAGTTTGATTCAAACCTTACCGTGCTGCATACCCTATCGTTATAATTCTGTTTAATAGGTATTCTTCTAGTAGGTATTGAGGTTTCTTTAATAGCATTAAAATATGTGCTAGCAAGGTTGATTAGCACCTAATAGGCATACTCATCATCCTGTTGATAAATGTAATCCCAGCGAGTGGCGAGTGGTTGTAAACACCGGTGACTAATGTCACCGATTTTGCATAACCATGAGTATCAGTATTTCTGTTTACAGAGTTCATACCTAATTACCTACGAGTATTGCTATTGTACTGTCGTGTGTTTTGACTTATTGCTCGTTAGGTTTACCTATTTTCTATTGTGTGTTGCCTATAGTAGATATTAATTCCGAAACAGCAGTTCCGTGTTTAATTTAGTTTGTAAGTTTTTGGTTTATGGTCCGAAAAAAGAACTTTAAGCTTGATTCTTTAAAGATTTGTGGGCGTATTGCTGCTTAGAAATTACTACATCTATTAAAAATAACTATTTATGGTAATAGTCCTTGCTTACATAACTTCTTTTGGCATAAAAGGTTTCGGACAAAAGAGGTTATGCAAAAGGAGGTAGGTCCTAGGTATCATTGCTGGGTTGTCAGGAAATTTGAATAAAAATCAAGTTATTTTTTAAAAACTGGATGATTTATTTTACCATAATAATATAATATATAGTATTTTTGAAACAAATTACGTTACAAAATGTACATGTTTACTTTAATCCATAACTACAGTATTGTTAATTCATTCTTAACAATAAAGAGACTACATACATTTAATGTATATCATAGTATCTTAAAATATACGTAAATAATTTATACAACGTACGAGGAGAACTAAAACATTGGGTTAAAACCTCAAGACGATTGTCCTCGCAAGAAATACGATACACAGTAAAGAAATCTTAAAACTAACTGGACAAAACATTTTTCGCATTTCGTAATAGTCACAATCATCGATTCGTAGAATCAATTTTCCTTAAACCAAACGGCTAATATTTACAATTTTAGAACGAATTTAAAAGACTGAAAACTCATTGTTTTCATTATTTGGTAAACCGAATTGTCGAACTGTTTAGTGCTACTTAAAAAGAGATCCATCGGTAACGGTGTCTATTAGCTTCATAATTTTTTGGTATAAATTGAAAAACACTAAAATCAGGTATCGATGATTCTAAAGCCACTGCGGATGAAGCTGGAAGTGGCGAAGCAAGCGCGATACAGGAAGGTACCCAAAACATAACAAGCCAAGATGACCATCGTAGAATATACTACAACCCTACCTATCACTGACTCTCGCACACATATTAGGTGCTTTACAAAACTGCATCTATCCCTTTCTATTTCCAGGCATTGAAACATTTATCAAAGCGTATTCCGAATGCTTTCGAAAGACTAGATTGGTTCGGATTACTCTGCCGTTCAAAAGATTCCAATTTCAAACAACGTGGGCAGATAGAAGATATTTACAATGTTCAATGGCAAAAAAGGGAATTGAATGTCATCAGTCAGAAATCTTAAAGCCTTCTTCTCTAGCATCAATTGTATGAATAAGTTTGGCATATTATACTTTACCAATTTTATATGTAAGCGCATACATGGGAAGTATACTCGCATTTCTACTTATACATCTTAACATTACTTGTAGTAGTGGACCATTTTTTACTATAACTTTTTTGTTCCTAATTTTGATCAAAGGATTATAATATGTACAAAAATAATATGGAATAATTATAATACCACTCTTGTAACGCTTATCAGAAGCTTTAAGTTAGTAAACACTTAGTAAGTGGTTGAAGTCAAAATTAAATGTTAAATCATATCTTTTATCAAGTTTTTTTTTTGTTTGGTAAGTACAGCATGAGACAGAACTGTTGGACACAACACTAGATACGAATATGATCATTAACAAATTCATCTTAATCGACTTCTAACACTTGAACTGCAATGACTTAATTATTAATAATTAATATTACTATTACACTTAAGTTAGTTCCTCATTTGGATTGTGCGAATGTTTCGTTTATACCATAATAATAATTATTACGATTATTACCAATAATAAATGACACAACTACAACGCTTTAATTATTTGACCAACTACAGTTTCACAGTGACGTTATACATTTGATAATAATAGACACCAATTAATCAATTAATTATGATTATTATTCTATAGATTATTTAATATTATGTGCTGAAGAAGTAAGAAAATGAATTCGTTGTATCTCATGAGAGTGAAGAAACATAGCAAAACCTTAAGATAGAAGACGCTTATATATTAAATCAACAATGTGGTAGATACATATAATACACAGATATAATTAAGTTTTTTTTTAAACAATGTAACGAGAATTCGTAACTTTCAGTTCTGTGAATAAATCACTAACATTTTTTATGAATTACACAACTAATTTTTATCGATGATTTACATACATATACAAGAAAGTGTTAATAGATATCCGTCGCTATATATCTCAGAAAAACTACTCAGTTCTCAAGCATTTGTAAGCATATTTCATGCGATCCAATTAAAGACAAACTTTATGTTCGTTAATACATATAAGTACGCTTATATTAATACATATTCTACAACAACTAAATTCTACGACGTCCATGATATATTTTTGCGACGTGATTAATAATATCATCTAACTTTTTCTCACAGTGTGCTTTATTTTGACTTTCCTTATTATTAACAACTTTTTCAATACTAATATTATATACAGCGGACCTACATATATATTTTATACTTCGAATAATGTATCTTCTGCTACGAAGGAAAGAAGCCTATAAGCGAAGGGGAACACTGAAAGGTCTACGAAGGCATAGATTATATCACGATCATAGACAAATATTTTCAAATCTACATTTCCTATATTTATTTCTACTTCATGCTTATGCTCATGTCTCTTTTCGAAGTCATTGACTGGCTGTAAGTATATTGCCTTAATTGAGAGATATAAATGAAGGTAAATTTGAAAATATTCATTCTTTGACCGTAATAGATGATTAACTTCATCGAAACAATGTTACATCTAATATTTAAACGAAACATTTAACCCTGATAATTCCAAACATTATTGAAGTTCCGCAACAAGAAGCGTCTTTACAACATTTTAAATTCGATGTTGCACTATAAAATACTCTCAAGGTTCTTTTTATTAATATATATTTTATTGGAACGGAGAATTTGAGGTACGAGCCAAAATAACAACATTATCAACAACTTTACTATGAATACTAACGAGGTTTTGACACATTCTGTTCTGATTACACGGAATTGTGGAAAATCACTGAATGTGATAGAAACTATAGTCGAAGCATTCGACTCAATAATATGTGAGCATTACCGTGCAAACATAACAGAATATAATCAACAATTGTCAAGACACTTTAAGAAAATCTAAAATATACCAAAGTTGCATTGTAAAACATAATTGAAACAAGATAAAATTTTGTTCGTAGAATGAGTTAATTTTAAAATTTATTAGACAAGAGTTAAGACTAATTTGAGCCTCAATGTAACTAACGTAGAGTTCGTACTGCTTTTAGTCGTTGATTTGTTCATAAGTTTAATGAAAATAGAAAACAGTAAGAAACCGAAAAGTTAAAGAGTATACGAACACGAAGGAAAAGAAAATTATTGTCAATGTTTTTAAATTGCAGAAAAAGAGGATGATGAGCGAAACAAAATCTAATGATACTGTTCCAAAGCCAGAATTTATATATTTGATAGTGATTAAGCATGTCAAATGATTTAGGCGTGTTATAGAAACTTTGAATAACTTTGCATCTACATAATTCATCAGACTGTAGTTCCACGAAGCAAAAGTGATTTAAAAAATGCATAACCTGGTGTCTAAGGAAACCTTAAAATTTAGTATTTATAGAGTTTTCATTTTTTTCGACAGCATAATATTTCTACGCACTTAAAAATAGTTCTTGAGCATCACTAACGTTTCCACAAGATTTTTATGTTTATACTTATTAGGCACAAATTTACTTTAATCTCCATTACACAGATACATATCGCCTACTACACACAAGACATAGATATTCATATATTTAATGCATATTTTTATTATTTTGAATTTCGTAGACACTCACTAAGTTACATGCTCGATTTTTACATATATAATTTTATAAGAATATAATGTAGGTAAAGCATTTTCTTTCTTAATATATTAGAACACAACGCACCCCTTACGTTATACGGGACACAGAAATACTACAATATTGTTTTTTTTGTTTCGATTAATATTTAGAAGGATCTAAATAACGACAGAGGCAATATTTTGTAAAACGTTACATTCTAAGTAACTGACACCATTTTCACTGAATTGACAGATTTTTTTAGCAAAAATTTATTTTTTTAGGTACCATAGTTTTTTTAATTTTTTTTTTGCGTCTTTGTGGAATTTGCGCAGGACTGACATATGGATATGGATGTTCTGGTTTTTTAAACGTTTTTTTACTGTATTTGACATTATTATTCGTTTCTAACGTTTTTTATTCGATTATGAAACTAATATCAGTAAACATTACAAACCCAAATACCACAACGACGTGAAATATCAAAAATAGGTATACGTATTGTTTTTCCAATACAAAAATTATGCCCTGATTCTAAAAATAAACAAAATAGAGAAGCTAGCGTTGCTAAAACTAATCTATGCGATATCAGTCTCCAATAGAACCTTAAAATTTAGAAAATCCGTAAATTAAATCACAGAGTTGAAACAGCAAATCATTGAGTTGAACTTGAAACACGGCAAGCGACCATTGACCGTAGAAACGTTTGCTTAGATACCACCGTCCCGCTATATTCTTTCCGTTTATTGATATGTATCTTTCTATACATGTTACTGTAGCGTGAAGATTCCAAAGAAAGAAGAAAAGTGTCCATCCGTATCGAGCCGTAGGTGCCATCTATACATACATGCCTTACCATTGAACATATTAATCTTACCCTACAAATCCTACAGTACATCAAGACCGACTCAAAA